>BSBM01000012.1:49943309-51191618 GCA_027924585.1 Larix kaempferi
TGTTCGTGCTTATTTCTCCTCTGAGAAAACCACTAAGATGGTAATCAGGCGATCCTATTGGGGAATGAACAGGTTCTTCGCCACTTGGTTCGTCACCCGTTTGATTTTGATTGTAGGTTCTTCTAGGTATACATAAATTGATTGGGGGAATGCCTGTCTGGCGAGAATAGCCTCTAGTCAAGATACGTCTTGATTCTTCCAGGGATTCTTGTATGTCTTCCGGGGTAACTGGTATTACGCAGTATGGCATCCCTAACAGTATTCACAAGAGGTGTAGTTGCAGAGTCAATTTGTGATGTAGGGGTAGGACTAGATACCGGTTCAAGATTGCTGAGAAGGGAAGTAGTTTGATTGGTTGTGGGAGTAGTATGTGACTGTTCAGCCATTAAGCTTTTAGTTCATGCCCTCCTTCTAGCACCATTTGTTGGCTAGAATAACCGTCTTAGGCCAACTAAGAGAAAAACAGTCCACACACTCAACTTAGTACAATCTTGTATGTGTTTGGAATAATTGTTTCTCACAGGATTTAAGGCCCTGCTGCCTGTGTTTTGTGCTCTCAAAAGGTAGAGAGTCTCTCAAGGTGAATAAATCTTCAAAAGAAACTATCTGTTAACAACTATAAGAAGATCCTAAACTACCTATGATCTAATCATAAAGACTATCTAAAAAAACTAAATAACAAAAGTTAGTAGTTCCTAATATTACTCTATGATAAGCTAAATGATACTAATTTGTCTAAAAGTTAGCTTCCTATCTCGGCCAAGAGCATAGATTGAATTATTCGACTAAAAGTCTGAAGCAAGGAAAATATTCACAAATTAGAGCTTAGTAAGAAACATACCAAACTATAAAAAATGAATTTAAATTACTTCACAACAGATAAAACATAACTATTGCAAAATAATTTATATATAAGAATTTCAAACTAAAGCCAAAATTCACTAACATGATATGTCATTTTGAAACATGGAAAATATAATTAAAACTAACTTGCAATTGGAACAAGATCGATCTGCAAATTAGATAATTAGAAAATTTGATTAACAACTATTGACATCATGAAAAAGTTCTTCAACATCAATAAGAAGGCAAATCAATTTATGATTCAGGTGAACATAAACATTCAAATTTCTCACAAAACATTCCACATATAATATAAAGATATTTATATATGAAAAACCAAAGTAACAAGGGAGAGATAAATCACACAGTATTGATATCCAAAAACTTAGCTAAGGTTTCAGTATTCTGGCACATTTGACAATCGTCAAAAGAAGTTCATGAGACAGTCTGTGTAAACAGAATAAAAGATACTGCTATATAATAAAGGCTCTCCAATGTCTTAGAAATCGAACCCCTATACAAAGTTTGGGATTGTTTATATAGAAAAGGAAACGAACTTCTAACTTCCTAACAGTTCTATTTTTCTAGAACCATGTGGATCCCTATCCAAATATACAATGATAAAAAATCACTTGACGCTGCTTCAGATGTAACTCTAATGTATGCCACCTGATGACACTTGGACTGGAATAACGCAAAAGATAACTCATAAATTACTGGATAAACTCCACTATCGTTATTCTTGGACATGAGATATTTTTGCATTAATCACCATCAACTGCCTGCACAAAAAATGGGATATAATGCCAACAATCGTAAAGGAAATCAGTTGCGTGTGCATAGCATCTTCAACAGGTAAGTGCCAGCAAAACGAACTCCAAAAATGAAGCAACATGATCGACCTCCAATTCCAAAATTCCACGACACCTGGATTTTATCAAACAAATCAGTTAGCAAATCGTAAACAAATACAAACAAATGATTAATACAAATGTATAATGATTAGGATGTATGTAGAATTTTAATTCTGCAGGCATCCTCATAAAATAACTCTGTATTAAAATAACAAAATGAATGTATTTGCTAACCTGTATTAACCGATTTTATAACACCTGTTCATTCAAACAAAACCATAAGATCAAAATGAACCTTATCTTTAAGAACATCATGATTTTGGGGATGACTCAACAGAAACTTGAACCGAGACCGCCCTCCTAGCTTCGTTCAATTTGGATTGAAACCTCACAGCCCTCATCTTTGCAATTCTGTTTTGTTTGACTAACTGTTTATTTTTCATCAGAAGGCTTTTACCATAGGTCTTATACTTGGTTTTCTTTTCCTTCAAGGAATTCCATTTATCAACCCAGGTGGGCAAGTCAGCTTTTAAGCTCGCAATCTCTTCCATGGTGAATGTATTAACAACTTAAGATTCTTTCAAATCCATTTCCAAAGATGATATAACCTGAGCAAAGGGTATTTGAACGGGTTGGTGCACTTGTTCCATGTTCGGCCCTTTAGCATCCCCCGACCCTGTACGCAGCTTCTGATTAACTTCTTGCTCTACGTTGGGCATTGGGTTTGATCGTTGAACACTCATACCTTCATGCTCAGAGGCTGATACATACTTGAGGTCGAGGATCGTGGGCCCAATGGGAGATTGGTGTGGCTGTGACTCCGTGGAATCGCTCAGTTCAACTATAGGGGCATCCTCTGCAACCAGATCCCTTTTCGCGAAGAGCGCGGCAACCATGCTACGAGTGGTTCGAAAAATTGCTTGATCACTCAACACTTTACTAACTTCTTTATCTGTCAGTTTATGACAGATATTGGTCTGTGGGTGTAGTTGGGTGTCACTTGGACAAGATGAAATAGTCACAGATTGACTCGTTTGGGGCCGAGGGCCATCAGAGGGTACCTCAGGTTTTATCTCAGCCTCGGCTTTAGGGTGACCGACACTTGGGATTTGGCCAGGTTCGGGTATTTCATTTTCTGGATCATTTTGAGGGCCCATCTCTTCTAACACCACCCCAACCCATTTACGCTTAGTTCTAGACCTCCGTCGGGGCCACTCGTCATTTTCCCCAAAATTGTTACGGGTAAGAAATGATTCCCATGAATCGCCCAACTCTTCCAATCAGTAAGAGACAAGTATCTTGATGACCCCGTGGTGAAACAAGCTACGTTCTTTATTCCCCACAGTTCCCTGATAAGTAAAGGCCATCTTCTCCAGACTACTGAAAAAATAAAATGGCATATTCACAGGATGCCCTCTAAAAATCATTAATAGTTGGAGATGATAAAACTGAGTTTGAGACAAACGTCCCTCGCAGGTGACATACCTGATAATAAACCCGAGCATGGCACACCACTTCTTCCTTAGTAGCTGAGAGGGGAAACCAGACTTGTATTCAGTTTGCCGGTTAGCTGGAGTCAAAAACTCCTTCCATTGGTCGTTTTTTAAATGCTTTCCCTTATACCAACGTTCTCCTTCCATTGGCAAACGTATGGCCCGAGAAACGAATTCCTATGACAAATCCAACACAATATCCCTTAGCTGCTCTTTCACACCATCAAATGAAGTCACGAATGCCCTAGAAACCATCAAATTAAAACCAGAGAATCTCTGCAGAAACCCTAACCATCCTGCCTGTTCCACCAATTTATGACATTCTGGAGCGACGTCTAAGTATTCATCGCCAATGAGCTAAAATCTAGATACAGGGGCAATAATAACGATCACACAAACCTCAAAGATCTTCAAAACCTTAACTGAAAAACGAAATGAGTCCATCCTCGGCCCACGCAGGTTAATCAAAACTCCAACCGACTGCATTTCACCATGGTACTGTAAACACTCATGTGCAGTCATGGAAGGCAGTATTATGATGCCCTTCGAATTGGTCAGGGTTATCGGAACTCATAGAAATCTCAAGGTGAAATAATGCTGCTCAGAGGAATGACAAGAGGATGATAGTTGGACATGACATTTGCCCCATGCGAAGCAACAAATGGCAAAACGATATGGTTATGCAGAAAACAAACATTTGATCGTATAATATTTTCAATATTAGCCGACACGTTCTCATATTAACTTGATGCATTAGATATAGCCAAAGTTTTAAATCCTTAAGATATAAGTTAGTGGTTACCACCACATAATCCTCCACCACTTCATATCATGAACACCATGATTTTATAATGCATGAAAATATCGATTCAATCAAAATCAAGGAAATCATTGTTATGAATTCAAAAATAATTTATGAATGTGGCTAAAACCAAAACTATATTTTGGGGATCATGTTAATCACTTATGATCGAATCATTGACCTTACCTTTAGGCATCATAGAAAGCATTTTATCATCTCATAGGTCTTATCCCATTAAAAATACAAAAGTCTACAAATGAGGATAAGTATTTAAATATTATGAGCTTGTAATATTGATATGAGACCAGCTTTAATATTCATGATTGTCACAAGGAGATTAATTTGAAGATAGGCAACTCATTAGACCAAACACGTAGATTAGAGAGACAACTTGATATATGATGTATTGGTCTATTAAGTCAACAGTTTGAGATAATCAATGTAATGGATTTGCTTGAATTTGGATTTGTAAAGATGACCGATGTTGTAAAAATTAGGAGTTGCTAATTTCAGGATTGTGAAATTCACAAATGATCAACCAGAAAGATGAAACTAAGTCAAGCAATTTAATTCAAGTGAAGGCTGATCTTAATTCCCCTATACCAATCAACTTATGAACTTTAATGGGAGTACCTTTAGAATCAAAGATTCTGAAGGCACTCCTAAAATATTCAATGGGTGAGTGTCGACCAAGGTCGTAACATGCAGTTATGATTCCTTGTCATCAAAACTTATGTAATGGCCAATTGGATTTTAGTGCTCAATTGCTCTGGAGGGTGTTGCTTTCCAACACGACTCCACTGGGGAAAACATCCATTTTGGGGATTTTTTGAGCATTAGTCCATAATTAGAGTTGCTGTTTGTCGAAGCTCTGTGTCACTTATCTGCCGTTGAGATACACTATAGAAAACTTGCTTTTTCTGAGCCATTGGACTCTCTGTTTTCCAATTTACCTTTCCTCACCCGCGGGCTAGCTTAGCTCTGCCCGCATATACCCGCCTCTGTTTACACTACTGCTCGCGGGTACCCACAGGTATTCCTTCGACAGTAGCGTACAACTTCGGCTTTGGTTGATTTATGACCTTTGGTTGTTGCTGGGTTGGTTTTGGTTGATCCTGAGTTTTTATTGGCCTGTTTCTTGACTGTTCCATGCCTTGGTTGTGACCATAACTCTTTGTTTCTCTTGGTTGAGCCTTGTTGGTTTTTTACCCATATTTGGATTTAGCCTTGTTGGTTTTTTCCTTTTGATCTCATTCCTTTGGCTGAGTCTTATTGTTTGGTACTTGCCTAGTTATCTTAGTGATCTCCTTGGCATATTAGTGACTAGATAGTAGGATTTTGCTTGCATTTTTCATTTCCATATATTGAAAAATACACAAAAAATACACATAGTTTTTTGCATTTTCCTTTCGTTTATAAGAGAAAATACAATTTTTTTTTGCTTTTATGTATTGCATCTTGCATTGAGTGCTTTCTGCCTTCATTTAGATTCCGATTGTGCATTGAAAAATATAAAAGGATTGCATATTTATTTCGAAATCGTTGGTTTGATTGTGCATATTAGTGGCATTGTTTTCATTGAATAGATGAGTCTAGGATTTGACGATTTTGCATACTATTGAGTCTTATACATCACTAGTTTCACGATCATATCCCTTGAGTAATCACAACCATTAAAATTAACGCTTAATCTTAAAATTGATTAGACCGATTTTATTTATAGGGTACACCAACTAGCATAGGTTTAGAGTCTTGGAATAGATCATTGTGAGTTAACAATCCAAGACTACTAGACGAAACATTAGGTGTCTCACTAGGGAGTGAAGGAATCCATGGTATAGATTGGTGTTCTCAGGAAGCTCTACTCAAGCCAGAGTTAAGAACGAGGTCATGGGAGGTTGGTTGAAGGGATATCCCTCTAATACCGGCTGAACATGGGAGATATTTCCAGGATTTGTTCGTATCTGGGGGTACCGAAGGTTCGTCCTCTTGTGCTTCGGGCTTATCTACCCTGCCCATACAACAAATCCCACTTGCGACTGTCCCCCTGAGCATTGGTTATATTGCGGTGACCATAGTTGCCTTACCTAGGTATCTCACAGGGTACTTGCAGTGGTTATACTGTTCATGTCCTGAGTCAGATAGGGATTGGACAGCACAATTGTGTTTGTGCAGTGGACTTGACCTTGTACACGCAGTGAAGCCTGGGTGTCTCTATAACTGATTCTATTACCTCCGGCTATAGTTTTGGAGTCTCAAGCCTCTCTTAGGCGAGACATACCGACTCTAGTGTCAGGAGCTCATTTAGCCACTCTGTTTGTCTGCTCTTGGTTGTAGTTTCTCTAGGTGTGTGCTTTTGATTTACTGTTTTTGATCGATAGTTGGCCTTTAGGGGACGTTTTGATTATATATTCTCTCTGGATATATCGTGGCACAGAGCCCTACTCTCCGCTGATCTCGTCTGTTGGCTGGTTTAAAGCCGGTCGAGTTTTCACACCGTGTTGCTAGAGGATGCCGGAGGGCTCCCTCTGAGTCTTCGGATTCTTACGAGACATACGTCCAAGACGTCATGACTGCTACACATTCCGATATTGAGGAAAAACCTTCGAATCCATCAGGTAGAGTTGACCACACTTTCGATCCCCATACTCCTCGTGAGGCGTGGGGAGGTGATCCACCTGAGACTCAACCTGGTTCGATTTGGCCGAATCCACTTGAACAAGATCCGTTCGATCCTTCGAATCTAGATAATTATCTTCACGGAATGCCAACCTTACCCGAGGATGAAGAACATGATGATCCGTTTGTTCCTTCGTTTCCACGCAATTATAGATACGGGATGCCATAGTTACATGACGACACTGGTCCTACGATCAACCCAACCACACTCTCTTTTGGTATGCCTAGTTATAGTACTGTTGAACCTTCCACTATGTTTGGTAGTCACGCTGGCACTAGTCATGGTGTTAGCCATACTATACCCACTGGGGGCACTACCCTCACTGGGGGCACTATGTTGTCCACTCACACACATAGTATGGGGACTGGTCATGTTCCTCCTAACGATGCTAATGTTGGAAGAAGACCACCTCCTAGGATTTCCCAACCTAATAGGAACGTTGTTCGAAACACGAATCGCCATCCACCACCTAATACACATGCCGCTACTCGTCAACCCAGGACTACTTTTACGAATGTTAATGCTCCTCCCAACCATGGGGGTGGACACATACCACATACTTTTGCATCCACTATCGCTACTAGTAATGCCAAGGTAGGGGGTGGGAATATATCCTATCCACATGGACATAACGCCACCATCCCTGCTACTAGCAACACCAATGTTGGGGCTGGGAATACTTCTCATGCTTCTGGTCACCACACGACTACTCAAGCCGATCCTAATGCTGGGGGTGGGAACATACCATACCATTATGGTCATTACAACACGGTTCCCTCTATGAATAGTACATATATGCCCCATACTCATGGTGGCAACCCTTACTACAACACAGTCGGTGCTGGCCACCAGTACAACCCACCACCCCAATATGGTGCCCAAAACATGCACATACCTGCTTACTCTCAAATGGGTTAGGTAGGAGGAGGTTATCAATCCTATGGCCATGGGAAAGCTTATGGTCCGTCAGGTCCTTATTATTAGCAGTTTAATCCTCATGGTCAAGCTTTTTGTCCATCTTATAATACGGTTCCGTTTAACCAACCTTTTATGGGGGCTTATAATCAAGCTTTCCAGCCTCAGCTCCCGTTCCTTGCACGCTTGAATCTTCCTGATCTTTCGAAGCTCACGAATGATCCGGTGTGTCACGACCCTACTTGGCCCCCGGTCCCTACTAAGCTCCCTTCGGACATTCCTAAGTTTGAGGGGAAAGGTGGTGAGGACCCGGGAGATCATGTCACGAGATTTCACCTTTGGTGCTCCTCCAACTCATTGAATCATGATTCCGTTAGATTGCGACTATTTCAACGCACCCTCACGGGGGCAGCCGCGAAGTGGTACGCCGAGTTGCCTGGAAACACTTATAGGGGTTTTAACGAGATCGCTTTGGTTTTCTTAGATCATTTCCAGTTGCCAGTTCGCTATGATACTGGCACTGAACTTTTATCTACCTTCCGTCAGAACAAGGCCAAGCATATTTCTGACCACGTTCAAGAATGGCATCGACGGAAGAGGTTAGTGAAAGCCAACATTCCTCCATAGTTCCTGTTGGAATGGTTCCTCAAGTCTCTACTCCCATACATTGCTAAGGATGCTTCGATGTCTGGCATTGTGACTGAGGAACAAACTATCTTGAAAGTCCAACAGTTAGACTTATTATACTCAGTCTGGCATTTTGTATGACATCATTCCTGACGCACCGTGCACACGTCATGAGCCCACGTCAGTTCCTGGATCGCATGCCGATGGAATCGTAGGATCTGCAAGCACTTGCCCTGTAGATTTGGTAGCTAATCAAATGCAGAATTTGTCGCTAAACCAGACTACTCTCGGACAGGTTCACTACTTGTCCACTTCCACCCCATCGTCCGATGTACATAGTGTGCAAACGACAAACCAATCAGGTAACCGACAACTTGGTGGTAAGAAAAAGGGGAGAAATAATCGTAAGGGTGGAAACAATGGGAATAACAATAGCAATCGCAATACCCCCCGTAAGGATAATGCCAACCCTCCTCGGGAAGGCGAAAATGCTGGTGAGGACCGTAAACCTAGGCGTAAGGTGAAGTTTCCTTGCAAGCTCTTTGGGGAAGACCATCTTACTCACTTATGTCCTCGTATTGAAGAAGCATCGAAGCACTTGGCACAGAGCCCAACTGTGTTGAAGGATCACCTACCTCATCACCAAAACATGGCTTCACATGATCCCACCACTGGTTACAGACCTATTGAGATGACAATGTCTTCTTCCAATACTAGTGGTTATGGATGTGTGAACATGGTTTAGTCAGAGGTTAGTGTTGCCACTCGTCAGCGCGATTATGATGCACCACAACCCAATTTGGGGAGTGAGCCTCCCCCTCCTCCTGACAATTCCTTGCATATCGAGAAGCCTTCTATTATGCCGCGAATACCGAAAGGTGTTCTTAAGCGCTCTATGCATAATCCTAATGCTCGAGCCACCCACAACTACTCCATCATAGAATATTTGGGCCAAACTCTGTGTGCCATGTCGGCTCTTGAAGTTTTGCAAGCCTGTCCTTCTTAGAAGCATGCTCTTTTGAGTGCGTTAGGAGTTCAGGATGGGGGAAGTCCCACTATTATCAAGTTCGATACTACTGATGTCCAACCTCGCTTACCCTGCCACGTGGCTTTTCAAATCCAAGTGGTGTGCCTTCAGAGTTTTGTCAAATGTACTATGGTTGACGAAGGTGCCTTTGCATCATTAATGTCGTTAGCTTGTTGGAAAGCTCTTGGCTCTCCTCCCCTACTCGCATCTAGAACCACGCTCACTACATTCGACGGTCGTTCTTTTAAGCCGCATGGAATTATCCCTTCCCTTGTTGTCTCCTTGGGAGGTAAGTCTGTGCCTATTGAAGTCGAGGTGGTTGATGCGCCCATCGACTACAACCTTTTACTGGGTCGGAATTGGATGTATGCCATGAAAGCTGTCGCGTCCACTGTATTCAGAGTTATCTTCTTTTCTCATGAAGGCAAGATTATGACCATCGATCAGCTGGATTACGTTAACTCCTCTTCCATAGCATCCATGGGATCCATAGTCCCGCAGGTTACTCATTCTCAGTCGGAAACTGGGAACATGGGTGTTGGCATGTACCCTTCATTAATGGAAACTTATGATTTTGCCACACTTGTGAATTTTATTGGAACCATTACTGACGATGCATCTCCTCCTTCGCATAATATGTCATTCTGGACTTCCTATTTTGATGATCCGTGGACTTTACCGTCCACGAGTTCCATGTCTGGAAAGATTTCGCATGTCGGGATGTCTATGCCACTGTCTGTAGTTGAGCTTGCTTATCAGCATATTCAACAAGCCACTGCAGAACCAGATCTCTCTTCTTCCCAGACAGTCGAGGAAGATCCCGTTACGCTGCAGGTTTGGGCAGCCAACTCGTCTTGTTCCCATGATTTCCTCGATGATACTTTACCTTCTGATGAAGCTATTATGGAGGCCATGTGTGGTAGTGAGAGACCTTGGGAAGATATGCACCATCATTCTTATTTCCTTCCCAAACTCGAGCTCGCTGAACGAGAAGAGTTTAGGATGACTCTAGCAGAGATGGTTGGTCACCCTATGGCTCTTTTGGAGTCGCATGATGTTTTTGCAGAAGGGAATATGGATAACATTTCCCCAACTATGTCAATCAATATCTCTTGTACTCCCAGAATAGTTGAAAATGTCTACATCGGTGACGATTGCACTCCTGAGGAGATTGCTATTTACACTGAATTATTTACAGAACTCCAGGAATATTTTGCCTGGTCATATGAGGAGATGCCTGCATTGTTGAACATGAGATTAAAACGTATCCCAACACTAAACCAGTTCGACAATGCCTACGTGCTGTGAACCCTAGAAAAGCAGCCGCTATCAAGGCAAAGGTGGAGAAACTGCTCAAGGATGGTTTCATCTACCCTGTTCCCCTTATTGAATGGGTGTCAAACCTCGTCCCCGTGGATAAGAAGCAGGGGACGATCCGTGTATGCACCGACTTTAGAGATTTGAACCGTGCATGTCCGAAAGACAACTTCTCCACACCATTCATAGATCAAATCTTGGATGCTTGCGCTGGGAGTGAGATTTTTTCCTTCATGGACGGATTTTCTAGATATAAACAGATTCAAATCAAACCCGAGGATCATCATAAAACAACTTTTATTTGTCCTTGGGGAATGTTTGCATATCGGAAAATTCCCTTCGGCCTAAAAAACACCGGAGCTACATTTCAGCGTTCCATGACCTACGCCTTTCACAATCTTAAGACGATTATGGAGGTTTTCTTGGATGATCTTGCCGGCCATTCTCGCAAGAGGATGGACCACCCCAAGCACCTCCGCATGATTCTCGAATGATGTATACAATACAAGATTCGATTGAATCCTAAAAAATGCATCTTTTCTGTAAGGATGGGTCGCCTTTTGGGCTTCATAGTTTCGAAAGAGGGTATTAGAGTTGATCCTCTCAAAGTTGAGGCAATACTTCAGTTGCCTCCTCCGCGTAATTTATTACAACTTCAGAGCCTCCAAGGGAGAGCCAATTTTCTATGCCATTTCGTAGTCAATTATGCTAATCTTACCAAAGGTTTCACACGCTTATTGAAGAAAGACACACCCTTTATCTGGGATGAGCGAGCCCAACAGTATTTCGAAGCCCTTAAGAAATATTTGGTATCGGACCCTGTGCTTAGTCCACCAAACTTTGCACGAGATTTTACCCTTTATGTGGCTGCGTCTCAAGAGATGATTGGCATGGTCTTGGTTCAAGTTGATGATGTGCTTGTCGAGCATGTCATCTATTATCTTAGTCGAAATCTAGTAGACGCTGAGCTAAGATATACTCATGTGAAAAAGCTGGTGCTTGCGACTGTTCATTCAGTCCAGCAGTTACGACATTACATTTTGCTTAGAACAACCAAAGTTGTCACGCATATCAATCCATTTCAGTTTGTGCTATCACGACGCCTTATCGGGGGGGAGTATAATAAATGGATTTTTATCCTTCAAGAATTTGATCTCGATTTTGCTTTGGTGAAGTCGGTGAAATCGTTGGTGTTTGCTGAGCTTATGTCGGACCTTCCAAGACTTGATGAGGATGTCATTCATGAAGATTCCTTTGTGGATGAGCACTTATTTCTTATCTCGTCTGAGGACTCTTTGTATGGGGATGTCATTGTATATCTCTAAACTTTGAAGTTTCCTCTGCACTATTCACAATATGAGCAACGGCGTGTAAAACATCACGCTAAATATTATACTATTGTCGGTGACACTTTGTATCGTCGAGGAAAGGATTCTATCCTCTGTCGTTGCTTAACTCACAAAGAAGCGGAGCGGGTGCTTAATGATTGCCATGCTAGGGCGTGTGGCGGTCACTTATCCGGGCTTGCTACAGCCCAACGTATTATGCGAGCTGGTTATTTTTGGCCTTCCATCTTTAAGGATTGTGTTAATGCTATGAAGAGATGTCACCCTTTCCAGGTGTTTTCTCGGAACATACACTCGCATCCAACGCCCCTTCATCCGGTCGTCACCGTCCGTCCCTTCACCAAGTGGGGGGTGGATTTCATGGATTGCAAACCAGCTTCAGCTGGGGGGCATCACCATATCATAGTGGCCGTGGACTATTTTTCCAAATTGGATGAGGCCATGCCTATCGTTAAAGCCGATGGTGCTGCAGCAGCCCACTTCGTATTCAATCAAATTATCACTCAGTTCGGTATTCCGAAAGATATTATCACTGACCATGGCAGTCACTTTCAGAACAAGATGATGGAGGATTTGTGTTGGAGCCTAGGCCGCAGCTATGTTAAAGCTGTGAATTTTGAGGAAAAAAGCACAAGTGTTGAAGGGAAAGTGCTAATTTTGAATAAGCACCAATTTTTGGGCAGAAGTAAACAGTGCGCAGTACGGTGCCAGATGGATGAGCTCAGCGCAGATTATGGACCGAAATTCACGGAGCTCGCGCGCACACGTCAAAGGAGAATGAATGTGGCCGAGTAGAGAGCTCATCTACCACAATAAATGAAGCGACGGAAGAGAGGGCTCAGCTACCCTCATTAAGGCTAAGTACAGAAGTTATGGTTGCTCTGATCAAGGAAGAGCAACGGACCAAAGCATTGAAAACGAAGGACAAAGAGCAGTGAATGATGAAGCGGCGCCCATACCCGCAATCTGCGCCAGAAGTCACGGAACCTACAGGAAACGACGACGTGACTACAAGCGGAGCCTACAGTACACCTGGTCATGTCCGTGGTTAGGGTTTTTGGGGATTACTGCTGGGAAAGGCCCACAGTTTTGTAAAGGTGCGACCGTCATGGCCACCTATATATATGTGTAATTGTAAGGGAGAAAGGTTGGGTTGTTGATTGTTTTCTATTGTGTGTTAGAAGACAAGAGTTAGTCGTAAGCTAGCTGTTTGAGATAGGTTAGCCAGTCATTGGGTTGCAGACAGTCTGAGTCGATGTCTGAACTATTGTAATCTCTGTAGAGGAGCAGACTAGACCGAGAGAAAGGCTCCCAGCTGTGTGTGTGGAGTTTCCTGGAAATATCTAAGGCTGCAGCTGTGTGCGCAGCATATTATGTAATTCCTTCTCTGATTAATATAAGATACACTCCCGTGGACGTGGTTTCCCCGTGGAGGTGAATTACCTAATTCTCTCGTTGTGACGCTGTGTTGTGTGATTGCATGTTTTAGTTCACTATCTATGTATACATGAACATTGCGTTATCTTTATGAATATGCTAAGTAAGTTCTCAAAGCTTCTTTGGTAGTTATAATCGTTAAGTGTCAAAGAAATCTGTAGAACGCTGTCGCTGCGGTGATAGAGGAATGCATTACGGCGACTGGGAACGCAAGCAGAAACGATACATAGAGTATCGACGCAGAGGATAATTGCTTTTTGCGCAGGAGTGGAGATACCACGCAACTAGGCTGGAAGTGAGAGCTTCAGTGCAGTTGCACTGAGAAGTCTGCGGAAGAGTAAGACGTTCCGCTTTGAGGAATCCTAGAGGAAGAAAGGGAGAAGATTGCAGTCTCCGCGTCGCCTCGATTAAGGAAGCCTGATTCCTTAGCCCCCCCATAGCCACTTCGGGTGAGACCTCGAGCTGCTGCGCAGCTCATTGCCGAGAGGGCTAGTGCGCCAAGGGGTTTTGTTACTGTGCTTCATTAAAACCCGAGTCTGTCCAAAAAGCAGCCAACAAATGGTTCCGTTGCCTCATGACTTGTTACTGTGAGACTTGTTATTTCAGCGACATGTGAGATTGATGCACAACCTAGAGAAAGAGCGAGCCAACACATGGTTCCGTTTCCTTGTGACTTGTTTCCTTGAGACTTGCTCAGCCAACAAATGTGTTACTGGAATCCTACAGCTAAAGAAATTCAAGACTGGTTTGATTTAAAGGCTAGAGAGTTCGCTGAACGAGAAAATAGAAGCTCTAGGCTTCAGACAGAAGACTGGTTGCAGAAGTATATCTATACTGACCTTCACGAGATTTTCTTTGTCACATTTGCACTTGAGTTGCATGCGTGGATAGCTAAGTTAGCAGATACTAGACCCACTGTGCATATTGATCGACCCGTCGCTTGGACGCCTGAGCTAGTCAGTATTTTGAAGCGGGTAGATAATTCTGTGTCCCGCGCAGTAGACTTTTGGTTGAACAGTCTGCTGGAAGGCTTCATCACCGAGTTTGCAGTAGATACAAGAAAGAGTTTCAGCGAAGCTGAGAGGAGCTTCTTCCAAGCACACAGAGGTAAGTTCTTAAATTCTCTGAACTTATGGATTAAAATGCTTCTGTATGAAAAAGCAAAACTATGCATAGCTTCCGATGAATAGCATAGACAAGTAATGTCCACAGATTCTGATAGTGATCCTGAACTTATTGGTTGCACTCGTAGTGGAAAACGGTATAAAGTAGGCATTGACCAGCATTCTTTTGAGTCTAGCCCAGAAGATAGTCAAGTTCCTAGAGCAAGCCATATAGAGAGACAAGGGAGTGTTCATATCCCTTATCACCCTTTTACACCGCAAAAGCCAGACGGAGCTCAGTATAACCCCGCAGTAACATCTTCTAGTAGCCCGCACGGTACTTCGAGTACCTCTGTACCACCTTTGTTTAACCATCCCGGAGGCACTGCTACAGCACCTCCACCTCAACCTAGCGCAAGAAGGATGGGTGATGACATGAAGCTACCAACTTTTAGAGGAACAGGGATAGAAGACCCTGAGCAGCACTGGTTCCTATGTGAATCCATTTGGACAATTAAGCAAATTAATGATGATGCTGTTAAGCTGGTTCAGTTAGCAACCACACTAAGAGAAAGAGCCTTAACTTGGTTCATGAAATACTCAGCAACACAGAATAGGACGCTTGCTGATGTAAGAAATGCTATGATTAGAGAATTCAAGAAACCTAAATCAGAATCACAGTGTATAACAGAGCTCAAATACATAAAACAGTTACCTACAGAGTCAGTATGGGACTTTGACCAGAAGTTCAAAGCCTTGATAGATCAAGTAAGCTTTGAGTTTGCACCGCAACAGCATAAGGAATGGTTCATTGCTGCGTTGCTCCCACACATTAGACTTCCTCTTATGCAACAGAATCTCACTACTCAGGAACAAGCTCTAGAGATGGCTATGAAACTAGAAGCTTCACCAATTGCTGGAACAAGCAACGATGTTGCGCAGTTGCAGAACCAATTAGCAAACTTAACCTTGCAAGTGCATGATATTAATAAAGGAAAGGAAGTTAAAGAAGAAATTTGGTGTACAAAATGTAAAGCGCAAGGTCATTCAAAGGACCATTGTCCCGTTTTCATAGAATATATTGCAACTGGAGCCTAACCCTTTACCAAAGGCCCAGGGGCCTTGGTGCAAAATTTGTAGAACTAGAGGTCACAGACCACAAGAATGTCACTTGTTACAGAAATATGTACAAACTCCAAAGAATCTATATTGCAATTTATGTAAATCAGTAGGCCATGATGAGAACAATTGTAGAGCATATGATCTTATGATGGAAAGAAAGCATGATGTTTATAGAGTACAGTCAGAGGCACAAGGACCCACAGCAGGTCCACAGTATGACCAAACTCGCGACAGCCGAGGAGGAAATTATAGAGGCCGCGGACGCGCAACAAATTTTGGTCGAGGAAGAGGACATATCACTTGTTATAATTGTGGAGCGCAAGGTCATTTTGCAAGGGAGTGCCAAAATCCAACAACCATTTGCAGATATTGTAAATCTTATGATCATATCATTGAAGAATGCCCTCAGTTGATGGCTAAGATGCAAGCAAAGACACCACAGGTCAATCAGAATATTCAGTTGATTGGAGCAGAAAAAAGAGAACCAGATCCTACAGTTAATATAGTAACGCGCAGTGGAGCAACCACAGGTGCACCAGAGTTGGGAACTGGAAAGCAAGCGACGCAATGGGTGCACCGCGCTAATATTAAAACAGCCCCACTCGACCTGCAGAAGCAGAAAGAAGCATTCAAGCAAGCTCAAGAGTATTTCTCAGATCCGAGAGCTTCAAGTTTTGTCGCAATTCCGCATAATGATATCAGATCGCAAGTGCTAAGACGAGACAACCTGGCGCAAGAACAGGCCACTACATCTGGAAGGCCTGATGAAGAGGATGCACTAGGCAGTGTCCATACTTTTCTGAGGAACTGCTTAAAGTTGTTGCGCAATGAAAAATCAACTATGGAACTTCAACACCTATTGGATAAGTGTCAACAATCTGCTTCGATGAACACACCGCAGCGTGCTGTTCACCAGATTGGGAGTCATACTAGAATTGGAAAAGAGATGAGGCTCACAGTGCAGATTGGAGCATTTGAAATGGACAAAGTAATTTTAGATTTGGGCTCAGAAGTTAATGTTCTCACCATGCAGACATGGGAACAGATGGGTAGCCCTTAGCTTACGAGATCTCCTATCCAGCTAAGACTTGCGAATCAGCAATGAGTCTCTCCATTGGGCAGATTACCCAATGTACCTATTGATATTGAGGGAGTAAGAAGTTCTGCAGACTTTGAAGTAATCAAAATTCTGGATGACAGTAGACCTTACCCAGCACTTTTAGGCATAGACTGGGCATTCGATAATTTGGATGTCATTAATTTGAAGAAAAGACAGATGACCTTTGAGGATGACCAAATTAGGGTCATTGCACCGCTTGATCCTATTCAAGGACCAAGGTATATAGAACCCATTCGAGCAGAAGAAGAAGTGCGCCACATGGAAAGTTTGTATCAGATGACTGCTAGTCAGAGTGACTATGTCAATCCCACAGCAGATAGCCATATCAGCTGGCGATGCGATAGCTCGTGCACATCAAACTCAGATGCAGGATTGGAAAACTGGCAGAATCATTTACATGAGGTTTCTGCAAGGCGTTGCGCCATGATGACTAAATCCATTCGATGGATTGGCACAGAATTGACTGACACTCCAATTTTTGATGGTTTAAATGAAGTAAGTAAATTCATACATACATATGAACAACAGATTCCAGATGAGCAGCGCATACAAGCATTGAATGTAGCATTGCGCGCTACACCCGCAAGATGGTGGGGTGCGCATAAAGAGAACATTCACACATGGCAAGACTGTCGTAGATTGATACTGCACAGATTTCAGAAAACTACAGCAGAAGTGTTGCACAAATATGATGGACAGAGTGACCCCAGGTCACACGTTGAAGCATGTATTCAACAATTGTCAGATATTCCAGAAGATGAGTGGGTTCACCTATTCATCCACACATTGGATACAGTTCCAAGGAACTGGTACACTGAAACAGCATTGCGCAGAGGTACTATCACTTGGCCTCTTATGATAGAAAGTTTTCAACTTACCTTCAGCTTTGAGTCAGAACATCCGAGCATCGACCACGCTTTAAAGTGTATTAAAAAGAAGGTATTTGAACCATGTCCATTACCAGAATATTCCCAACCAGATTGGGCTGTCCAGATAGAACATGCCCTGGAATGCTATAATTTCACCGCTAGAGAAGAGGAGGATGATCCTCGCAACATCAATATTCCAGAATCAGAAGGGACGCGCAATGTTGAAGGTCCTCAGCTTGATATCCCTGCCATTACAGAACACATCAAGCTGAAAAAGATTAACATTGGTACAAAAGCCGAACCCAAGTTTGCTTATATCGGAGATTATTGGGATGATGAAACTGTTGGGCATATTTCAGATTTATTACGTGACTACTAGGATATCTTTCCTACTAAGTTCATAGAAATGAAGGGCATCCTAGGAGATTTAGGAGTGATGCGCATACCTCTGAAAGCAGACGCCAAGCCTTTAAAACAGCGCCCATACAGATTGAATCCGCGATATAAAGAAAAGGTTAGAGAAGAAATTGATAAAATGCTCGCAGCAGGTATCATTGAGCCCGTAGAGGAAAGTGATTGGATTAATCCTATGGTGGTACAAGAGAAGAAGACAAAAGGTGAAATAAGAATCTATGTAGACTTGCGCAAGCTGAATGACGCATCAGCGCATGATCCATTTCCTACTCCCTTTACAGACGAGGTGCTTGATAATGTTGGAGGACAAGAGGCTTACTCCTTCACTGATGGCTTTTCGGGATACCATCAAATCAGAATCCATCCAGACGACCGCCATAAGATGACTTTTTCGACTGAATGGGGCTCATTCCAGTATACGGTAATGCCCTTTGGTCTTAAAAATGCTCCTGCTATCTTCTCTTGAGTCGTTGTTGCTGTATTTAAAGAGTTCATTCATAAGTTTCTAGAAGTCTATTTTGATGATTGGACTGTGTTTGGTTTACTAAAGAACCATATAGGGAATCTGCGAATGATGTTAGAAAAATGTAGACAGTATCAGATTTCCCTTAACTTGAAAAAATGTATCTTCTGTGCTCCTTTTGGTATTTTGTTGGGACATATTGTATGCAGACAAGGACTCCGGATGGATCCTACGAAGGTTTCCATCATTGCTAATTTACATGTGCCCAACTCAGTCAAACAATTGCGCACTACATTGGGACATACAGGGTACTACAAACAATTTATCAAAGGTTATGCAAAGATCACAACACCTATGGAAAGATTGCTGAAAAAGGATTCGAAATTCCAATGGACAGAAGAATGCCAACAGAGCTTGGATACACTTAAAGAAAAGATGATCACTGCGCCTATTCTAGTTTTCCCAGACTGGAGAAAGCCCTTTCATGTTCATGTAGATGCTTCTTCCATAGCATTGGGGGTTGTGCTTACACAACCGGGAGAAGGAGGTATTGATCACCCGATTGCTTACTCCACTAGAAAGCTGTCCACAGCCGAGAAGAACTACACCACTACAGAAAGAGAAGGACTAGCTATGGTGTATGCTCTACAGAAGTTCAGACACTACCTATTGGGCGCACATTTTAAAATGTATACTGACCATTCTGCTTTGAAATACTTGGTCAATAAGCCAGTGTTAGGGGGAAGAATTTGCAGATGGCTACTGCTCTTCCAAGAGTATGATTTTGAGGTTATTGTAAAGCCAGGTAGATTGAATGCAGGACCTGACCACTTATCTAGGCTAGAGTCAGGGGAAGAACCTACAAATCTGGAGGACAATCTGCCTGATGCGCAGCTATTTTTTGTTCAAGCAATAGATGAATATTATTCCGATATTCTTGAGTTTCTCACTACCGGGCAAGCGCCAGTTGAGTTTACAATCCA
Source organism: Larix kaempferi (assembly GCA_027924585.1). NCBI lineage: Eukaryota > Viridiplantae > Streptophyta > Pinopsida > Pinales > Pinaceae > Larix > Larix kaempferi. Next base: position 49,962,725 of record BSBM01000012.1, read on the forward strand.
GTAGAAGAAGCAACTTGTTGTCAAAGCCGTAGACTTCACTTTGATAGCAGGCCAGCTCTATAAGCTGGGCCCCGACGAAGTCTTGTGCAGATGTATCCTACCGCATGAGAAGAACTCCATCATCGCAGAAGCGCACTCAGGAACCGCAGGAGGCCATTTCGCAGGAAAGCCGATTGCACAGAAGATCTTAGCCGCAGGTCTTTGGTGGCCGACATTGCACAAGGATACTAAGGAATTCTGCAAATGTTGCGATGTGTGCCAGCGAACAGGAAAACCCTCAAGGAGAGATGAAATTCTGCTAAGACCCCAGATAACACTGCGTGCTTTTGATAAGTGGGCCATTGATTTTGTAGGACCTATCAACCCACCAGGAAAGAGAACCGGCGCAAGATACATCATTACAGCTACTGAATACCTCACCAGATGGGCTGAGGCTAAGCCAGTTAAGAACTGCGACGCTGCCACTGCCGCGCAGTTCATTTTTGAGAACATTATCACTAGGTTTGGATGTCCACTAATTCTAATGAGTGATTAGGGTACACATTTCCTCAATGAAACTATAGAGGCCCTTACTGAAGAATTCCACATTAGTCACCATAAGAGTACACCCTACCACCCTCAAGCAAATGGTACGGTGGAGGAATTCAATAAGATTCTCGAGAATGCCCTGACGAAGATCTGTAATCAACAAAGATATGATTGGGACCTTAGAGTCACAGCTGTATTATGGGCTTACAGAACCACATGCAAGAAACTAACAGGTCACACACCTTTCAGTTTGGTGTATGGACAAGAAGCAGTTATGCCCATGGAATACATTGTTCCCAGTCTCAGAATTGCGCAAATTACAGAAATGGAAGATACTGATACTATGAGTGAAAGACTCTCACAATTGCTTGCCTTAGAAGAAGATAGACTTTTAGCCGGATTCCATCAACAAGTACAGAAGGCAAGACAGAAAGCTTGGCATGACAGGCATATTAAGAATAAACACTTTGAAGAAGGAGACTTGGTACTCCTCTATGATAGTAAATTCATCAAGTTTCTAGGCAAGTTTCGTGTAAATTGGTTAGGCCCTTTTCGGGTGACAAAGATAACAGAAGGAGGAGCAGTTCAGCTTGCGAAGCTTAATGGAGAATTGCTGCCTACAATGATTAACGAGAATCGGCTCAAGCTTTATCGCGACGGCCACTTCGCCCTGTTGACTTAATACATTGCTAAAGAAGTGCAGATGTCCAGTGTAGTTGAAAGAGGCATCGCATTATCACAGTCTACATGGAAGTCGCGAGACACTTAGTCTCTGGCTTTCCGTGCAGTTCCTTGGAACATCCGCGCATGTCAATAAAGTTTTTTTTGAGCAACCCTATTTTTGCACTCTTGCGACGTGTTTTTTCGGCTCGTCAAACCGTCGCTCTTGCGGAGTTCCCTGTGTCGAGTTGCCGCTTGAGGAGTTCTCGTTGTGGACCCCTCTATATGCACAGTTACCTATGCTGAAATGACACACCGAAAAATTTGAATTACAGTAGTCCTAGAGCCGCTTTGAATATTAATGCAGGATAAGTTCTCCATTTAATTGTATCCGCTCTGACAGAGTCGGCTTGATCTCCCTAAGATTTGCATTTATGTCATGCGCCGAAAGATTTAGCTTCTCCCGGAAGGCTGTCAGAGCCCGTCCATCACAATTAATGCACCGCAAAGGCGCGGGGGTAGGAGTCTTGTCAACTCATGCAGAGTCGCCTACAGCTAGTAACCCCACTTGCCCACATTTACTACCGCCTTTAGCTATAAATACCTCGCACTTGTATATTTTTGGGTTAATTTTCTTGAGTTGCATAGTCTTGTTTGAGAATCTAAGTTATTGTTTTCAGAGCTGAGTTGTGCAGAGTGCTTCCTTTGTTTTCAACGTTCGTAGCCTACGCTGTTATGCCATTTGTCTGTTCAAGTCCTTGTTGTCTATACCAGTTCACGACGGAGAACCTCTCAACTGAAGAAATTGTTCATCAATTTAAGCGCAGAGGCTTAGATTTCGGCATGAGTACCTCGGTGACGACCTCGGCTTACACGCACCCTGGTTGGACTGATCCCAGACAAACTCCTGGAACGAGGGAATCTCAGTAGCAGCAGCCGGACGAGCCCGTTCTAGAGCCGTTGGCCACTATGGTGAATTACATTCCGCCACGTCCAGATGATGCACCAGAGGTGTATATTCCGAAGAATGCAAAGTATCCGATTCCGTTGCCTCCATTGCCGGAAGGCGTACGACAAGAAGGGTCCCTGCTTGGACACATTCCACTGGTCAAGTTTTCTGATTTTAACTTGGGTGACTATAGAACATATCCTCAGTTTGCGCCAGATCGCTATCTGACGGTAGTCCACAATCCCACCAGAAAGGTTGATGAATTCGTCCCCAAGGAATTCGCAACAAATTTAGAGAAGTCTGGACTATTGAACTTGTTGAAGCTACCACACTTCGGGCGTAGCAACGAAGTCAATGCAGTTGTTAAGGCACTGCTATCTTGCGTTCATGGTGGTTACCTTTGGCTGGGGAGGCAAATTGATTTAAATGTCGACTTAATCCATCGTATTACCGGCCTATCTAAGGTTGGTAAGGACCCAAATATTCATCTTGTTGGAAAGGACAAAGACAGAAAGTTAGCTGCACAGTTGGTGCAGAAGTACAAATTGAAAAGAGGAGGTCAGGCTTATGACCTCACGATCGTTGAGGATGAAGCACTTAGATTTACAGGCAGTCTGCTTGCAGGCAGACTTCTCACAAAGTGCAGACCGAAAGAAGTCACTGGAGCTGTCATGGAGCTCGCTATCGCAGCTGCGGAGGGAGAACAGTACAATTGGTCTCTCTTCCTCCTCAATTCTTTCTTGGAAGACTGCCGGAACATCCAAGACACCCCCGGTCAGTTGTTCCATTTTTCTTGGCTTTTAATTTTATGTGCCTTGGTCGGGTGGAAGGAGCCCCCGAACACTCAGTTCCTTCCGCACCGCGCAGGAGAAGTCGCAGGAATGCGATATGTCAACCTCTGGGATTCTAGCAATCCCGCGAAGCACAAGATGAACCACGCTGTATTTTTTGAATACTACCATATCCTCAAAGATACCATTCAGGAAATGCCGAGGCTGAGTGGGGAGATAGCAAAAATATATGAAGGAAAGTTGGTTTTTTCTGCCAACTTGCATGAAATTTACCTCCGCCCTTGCGGCATTCAAGAAGAATGGGCTGTAGGCCTTTACAAGATGACCACTGAAGATGTTGAAGAAACTATCAAGTCTTGGTCGGATGAATGGAGGAAGGCCGCTGAAATCGTACCCGCGATGCCACCTCCTACTGCGCAAGAGAAGGATAAGGGCAAGGAGGCGCCTGAGCAAAGAAGTGATGAAGGTTCGACAAAATTAGCAACCAAGAAGCAAAAGGTGTCGCATCCCCTTGATACCATTCCCTCAGGGATCGACCAGTATTTACAGGAGCAATTTCGCGAGCTGCGAACCACGCACGCTCACATCAGAAGTGCTCTGGACCTGCAGTTCGTAGAGTTAAAAGGTCTCGCAGGAAGAGTTGCGCAGACCCATGCACCAGCATCTACTTCGCAGGCGCCAAAAGCAACCACAAGTACTGAGCGAGTTGAAGTACTTGCAGAAAGGCATACTGTCGTGCACATCCCGACTACAAGCATGACACTTCCGGATCCTTTGGCTACACTGCAGGTAAGCGCAGTTGGCCCCATTGAAGTAAATTTGTCTTTGATTCCGATAGAAACCTTGCAGCTAGTGCAAGAGAAAGTTTCTGTTGAGTTGAGAGCTAGAGAGCTCTCTACCTTCCATGCAAACCAAAGACTGCAATCGCAGGAGATAGAGCTGAAGGCAGGCTACAAGAACATCTCTGAGAAGCTCGCACTTTATGAGGCACAAGATACTGGGATAAGAAATGTAATTGATGAAATTGCCCAGGAGTTGCCGGCCTGCGAGATTCAACCAGACCTTCCTTTGGTTGAGAAAGTTCAAATTATTGGAGGAAGGGTGAAAACCCTAGAGCATGAAATAGTTGCTATGGCTGAAGACCATAGAACGTAGATCGCCGAGTTAGAAGCTCGTGTTGCAGCGCACTCTACAGATGATAGGCAGGAACAATTTGAAGCGCTGCGTAGAAATTCCACACAAATGAAGAGCAGAGCAGATGAAGCTGAGAACCTGATGACCCAAGCTATGGAGGCTTGGACGGAGCTTGAGAAGCTCCCTTTCAAAGTCGGTCTTTTGGAGCAGGTACAAGCCACAGAACAGTCCCTAACTGTTCTGACTGAAGAAGCTAAGGCCTTAGACGGCTTAGCAAAAATGAGGAAAATGAGTGAAGTGCGCAGAATCCAACAACAACTGCACAAGCTCAGAAATGAAGATGCTAAACTCACCAACATCATTCAGCCATTTATGGATGAGTATGCTGACCTCGTTGCCCAAGTTGAGGCAAAGATCAAAGAAATTGCAGAATCTCAACAGGTAGTTGATGGCATAACTGAAGAAGAAGCCACTGCAGAAATGGTGTAGACAGTTGTGGAGTGTGTTGATGAAATGGACTCCGCTATTGCGCAGTGGAAGAAAACATTTGCTAAGACCCAAGCAAAAGCAGATGCGCAAGTAAAGCGACCACACGCTAGTGCGAGTGGCTCGAGGACGAGCCACAAGTAAGTGTTAGGGGCCTGTTGGAGCCTAGGCCGCAGCTGGTAAAGCTATGAATTTTGAGGAAAAAAGCACAAGTGTTGAAGGGAAAGTGCTAATTTTGAATAAGCACCAATTTTTGGGCAGAAGTAAACGGTGCGCAGTACGGTGCCAGATGGATGAGCTCAGCGTAGATTATGGACCGAAATTTGTGGAGCTCGCGCGCACACGTCAAAGGAGAATGAATGTGGCTGAGTAGAGAGCTCAGCTACCACAATAAATGAAGCGACGGAAGAGAGGGCTCAGCTACCCTCATTAAGGCTAAGTACAAAAGTTATGGTTGCTCTGATCAAGGAAGAGCAACGGACCAAAGCATTGAAGGCGAAGGACAAAGAGCAGTGAATGATGAAGCGGCGCCCATACCCGCAATCTGCGCCGGAAGTCACGGAACCTGCAGGAAACGATGACGTGACTGCAAGTGGCGCCTGTAGTACACATAGCCATGTCCGTGGTTAGGGTTTTTTGGGATTACTGCTGGGAAAGGCCCACAGTTTTGTAAAGGTGCGACCGTCATGGCCACCTATATATATGTGTAATTGTAAGGGAGAAAGGTTGGGTTGTTGATTGTTTTCTATTGTGTGTTAGAAGACAAGAGTTAGTCGTAAGCTAGCTGTTTGAGATAGGTTAGCGAGTCATTGGGTTGCAGACAGTCTGAGTCGATGTCTGAACTATTGTAATCTCTGTAGAGGAAGAGACTAGATCGAGAGAAGGGCTCCCAGTTGTGTGCATGGAGTTTCCTGGAAAGATCTAAGGCTGCAGCTGTGTGCGCAACATATTGTGTAATTCCTTCTCTGATTAATATAAGATACACTCCCGTGGACGTGGTTTCCCCGTGGAGGTGAATTACCTAATTCTCTCGTTGTGACGCTGTGTTTTGTGATTGCATGTTTTAGTTCATTATCTGTGTATACATGAACATTGCGTTATCTTTATGAATATGCTAAGTAAGTTCTCAAAGCTTCTTTGGTAGTTATAATCGTTAAGTGTCAAAGAAATCTGTAGAACGTTGTCACTGCGGCGATAGAGGAATGCGTTACGGCGACTGGGCGCGCAAGCGGAAATGATACATAGAGTATCGACGCAGAGGATAATTGCTTCGTGCACAGGAGTGGAGATACCGCACAACTAGGCTGGAAGTGAGAGCTTCAGCACAGTTGCACTGAGAAGTCTGCGGAAGAGTAAGACGTTCCACTTTGAGGAATCCTAGAGGAAGAAAGGGAGAAGATTGCAGTCTCCGCGTCGCCTCGGTTAAGGAAGCCTGATTCCTTAGCTCCCCCATAGCCACTTCGGGTGAGACCTCGAGCTACTGCGCAGCTCGTTTCCGAGAGGGCCAGTGTGCCAAGGGGTTTTGTTGCTACGCTTCATTAAAACCTGGGTCTGTCCAAAAAGCAGCCAACAATTTGTCTCTCAAGCTTGGGTTTCGTCAAGAGCACTCATATTCTTATTATCCCCAAGCGAATGGTCAAGTAGAAGCAGTCAATAAGTCTTTGAAGACCATTCTCCAACGTACCATCCAACAAAGCAAGACCAACTGGCACATCATGTTATATCCTGCTTTGTGGGCGTATCGAACCACAGTCAAGACTGTCACCGGGTTCTCACCGTTTCAGCTAGTTCATGGTGTGGAGGCACTTTTACCGATTGAATGCGAGATCCCTTTGCTTAAGCTGGCCATAGAGCTCCTCCCTAATACGGCGGGTCTTGAGCAACGTTTAATCCACCTTGAGCAACTTGACGAGCAACGTCGAGATGCCGCTGTGGCTATAGATGCCAACAAACGTCGTATTAAGGTTCAGTATGATAGGTCTGTCCGTCCTCGACAATATGCTGAAGGTGACTTTGTCCTCTTATATTACCAAGCTAAAGAATCCCTGGGGGTAGGCAAGTTCAACCCCATGTGGCACGGTCCTTACATCGTGAGGCGTGTCCTGGAAAAAGGAGCCTATGAATTAGAATACTATGAGGGGACTGTCTTGAAGGAGCCTAGAAATGGGCTCTACCTCAAGTGATATTATGCTTGAACCTCTGGTTCAGGCTGATACTTTTGTATACTATCATATAGTTGATTTTGTACATAGTTTAGATTTATTTTGGTTTTCGGGTCTGCTGATTAGCTTCCGTTTGATTGACAAATGTCAACAGATTTTCCTACATTCTTAGGTTTCACGGATGGTGCTAGCCATCATACGCAACAACTTGCTTTTGCTGCCTGGGTTATTTTCTCACCTGACCACCTAGTTGTGTCCTCAGGAGTTGCTTGTCTTGGTCCTACATCCAACAATGTGGTTGAGTATAGTGCCGTCATTGAGCTACTTTGGGATGCTATTTCCCATGGCATCTTGTCTTTATAAGTCAGCTTGGATTCACAACTAGTTGTGTCTCAGCTGAATGGTCAGTACCGTGTGAAAGACCCTACGCTATTACGAAAATTCCTAAGGGTAAGACTCTTGGAATGACATTTTGTTTCAATTACATACATACATGTTCCGAGAAGTGTTAATCATATATCTGATGCATACGCTAACTATGTATTAGATTTGCATTTGTCACATTCATCATGAAGCACACGAATATAAGAAGACATTCATACATTTGTACATACACACATATAGTAGAACCAGAGAACCAAAGTTATATATATATAAATATGTTCAAAAATGGTAGTGTCATACAAAACTGGAGCCCGTAGCCCTAAAAAATATACATATCGATACAAAAAATGAGATCCTGAGATATCTACTCTCTACGAGGAGGCCTAGCTGCCACCCCGACAGGATGTGGCTTGTAGAAATATTGAACTGCATTGGCTACTCGCTGCAGTAGCTGCACCCAGTCACTCGGAACCCCCACTACTTGGCGCTGCATGGCCTCAGGTAGTCTCTCCACTTCTATCTGTTGAACCCTAGCAACCATCCATGTGAGGTTGTGCCGCAAGGTCTGTAGAGTGCGTCCTACTGCAGCATCGCCTGCCTCATCACCCCCGACGACCATGTCTCGGGAAGCCATCAGGTCTCATTGGGCCTTTGTATGCAAGTAAACAGTCAACCATTAGCATATGATACTACCACCAAAAATATTTTTGCATTTACATATATAATAAAAAATCCATAAAAATTTAATATACAAAAAACCTAAAAAGAGTACTCACCAATGTCTCCGAACACTGTGTCTGGTGGAAGTGGCATGTCTCTATCCCAGAGGGAGTCTATCCCTGCATAGGGGTATTCCTCTATGGAAATGACCTGCTGGTCCCACCAGCAGAAGAACTCCTCAGTATATGGTGATTCCATACGACCACCACCCCGTTGTGTCAAGATCTCAGCCCACCGAGTCAGGGCTGGATCCCAGAGACTATGAGGAGGGACATCCACCCTTAGACTAATCCCCATAACTCTCTCAAAGAAGAAGTTGCATAGGATACTTCCATACTCGAAGTTTTTGGCCTTCCCTTCTTTGCATTCTGTCAGTTGAGTCTTCATAGACCCCAACAATGTGGTACACCAGTCAAATACTATAGGCTGCATGCATTGTGATGCATAGAACATCACTAGCCTGGATGCCTGGTGCAGGGATTTGGATCTAGTGATACGCACTAAGGTAGCCACAATGATCTTCATGCTCAGATTTACTATGGCATTCATGGGAACTTGAATTCCCACCGTGCATGTGTTTGCGGGGCAATACCGTGCTATGTATTCAAGGACGGTGATCCCACCACCCATAGTATGAGACCGAAGACTAACCTCCTCACCTCGATGGGACAAACCGGTAATGAAGTAGATATCATCCACTTACAGTGTGAGGATTTGCCCATTGAGATTGAAGTTCTGTGCATCAACATCCCAATAGTCGATCAAGCGGCGGAGTAATAGGTTTTGGGCCTTCAAACCCACTATACTCCAAAATTTGTACAACGCACATGCTTGCTGTGCTTGCACATCGTTGCGCATGGCCTCATCAACTTGGTCATGCTCCCTCTCCCTCCACTCTAGAACCATTCTAGAGTGAAGAAAAACAAGCATTTTAGTCAAATTCTTTTAAAAAACCAACTACATGGCCGTACCCACGAGCTAACTTGTATACAGGTGCGAGTACCTGCGGTTAGTCTGTGCATTGATTGCGAGTATCTTTCCCTACCCGCGACCCACATAACTATAGCCCGCGGGTAGCGCCGAAGCCATTTAGGGCTTGGCCAAACAAAAAATCCCACCGTTGAAAACTAAAATGAAAGCATTGAAATGAAAGGTATGGATGAGACTACCAACTTGCTCCCGAGGTTCGATGAACGGTCGCTTGTATCTCCCAGAATCAGAAACTGAACTTTCAGGTGAAAACTAACCAAAGCTCCAAATGGGTGAATAGTAAAAATGAATTGTAAATTGTAATTTTTTATTACTATTTATAATTTTCAGGACCCACTTGTCTATAGTTTTTATCGTTTTGTGCCGTTATGGACTAATATAATGTCTTGGAGTAGTATTTTTTAATCAGATTTCTTCGACGAATGCTGTTCTAGACCATTTCACACCTACGAAAGGTACATTTCACACCTGGCATATAGGTTAGATGCCATTTCCATGAGCATTATGCATTTGACCTGTTGACCATTTTCATAAACCCTAGGTGCGACCCCGCTTCATAACCGACATGGAACCTTCACACTGCTATAGAAGTATCGTTATGTGGTGGTAGGGATTTTCCGAACATGGGTAACTTAGTTAGAACCCTTTTGTGCATTCTGGTGCCCATGCCGTTGTTTGTCCTTAGAATTGGGAGTCCTTTGTAGTTATGCCATGACATTGCGATAAAGACTCATACTCTACTTTGTATTATGCTGGCCATCTCCCTTAAGGACTCCCCTCAGTTATATCATGTTGTGATTGCATTGCATCATCCTGCTTGCTGCTTGAGCCTTGTGTCGGCTTCCGCTTACTCAGTTGTTAGCCTGGTGCCTGAGCACTTTTCCCTGTCGAGCCCTGCAGAGCTTATATTTTCCATTCACAATTTGATGACCTTTTGACCTTGAGGAAACCCCCCCCGAGTGTCCACATCCTGCATGCACTTCCTTGCATTGATCATAGGTATGTTCCACTGCTTGGAACTAGTATTCTCGCTATTTGACACTCATTCCCTCACTTGTTGTACTATAAGCAATTTTATTCTTTTTTCAAGCTTTTCCCAAATATGAAAAAGACCAAAAAATCAAATATTCCAAAAATACGGATAGGATTATGGTTACTACTTCTGGTTGGCAGCTATTGTGTCGCCTTTGAACAGAGTTGTTAACACCCAAAAAGTTCTCACTAGCTCATTCCCTTATTCACATGACCCATTTGTCCACTTTTCCACCATTTGAGCCTCTAAAGCCATCAAAAGGTCACCAAAAAGACCATAATACACCTTTTTTCCCCTCAAAATATATATTTTTCCTCAAAAAACACAAAAAACCCTAAAAAAAGGTCCAGAATTCCCAAAAAATATTAAAAGGGAATAAAAATATTAAAAATATTCAAAAAAGGAAAAAAGAGGGAAAAATGTACCTAAACCATGTTGGTCAATCCCATTGGTTTTCTTAAAACCACAATGGTATTCCCCATCACCAAAAACTATAAAAAGGTGATAGGGGCTCCTCACTTTCCATCTATCCATCATCCTATCCTCATGCTGTCAAAATCTCTCTTGAGTTCTTTGACCATTTTAGCAATCTTGGAGAAGAGACCATTGGAGCCTGGAGCATCTCAACCTTGGAGCTGCTCAACACCAAACATCCTCACCATTTGAGGTATTATAATACAAAAGTCATTTTTTATTTTAGTTTCTTGTTCTTTTTGTTAAATCTTTTCAAGTTTATTGTTATATGCACATGTTAATCTTAGATTAGTTTATAGTTGTATTTGCTTTCAATTTGAAGACTGCTATTACAAGTTAATAGGTGCATCCTTGCACATGCTTGGTTGAAAAACCAAGCAACAGTTTTTTGGCAACTCCACTGGGTTTCGAGCTTTAAATTTTTTCTTTAGATCTTTGTTTTTTACTTGTTTTTACCATTCCAATTAGCAGATCTACCCTTTATGTAGGCCTTTAACAGATATAAATTTCACTTTTCGGTTTCGTTTTCGGCAACCTTTTTTCTGTTTTTTGCATCCCAACTTTTCGCCCGACAGTCCTGTGGCTCATCACGACTTCGCGGCCTTTTTCCGCGTGGCTCATCGTGACTTCGCGGCCTTTTTCCGTGCTGCACATCGCGGCTTCGCGGCATTTTTTCGCGCTACACGTCGCGGCTTCGCGACTGTTTTCTGCGCTGCACATCGCGACTTCACGGCTTAAACCCGCGATGCACATCACGGCTTTTAGCCCAAAACCCGCGATGTAATTTTCTAGCAGCGCGACTCAACTTTCAAATGGCCATATCTCCCTCTCTCGAACTCTGTTTGAAACGATTTTGTTTTTCAAATTGGGTGTTTTCGATCAAGGAATCCAAATATCCTATTAGATTTAAGAAATGTTTCATATAAATTTCTCTAATATTTTATTTTAGTGTTATTTATCACTTAAGTTCACCCATTTTGTCCCATATTTTCCAGCCATCTTCCCTGCACTTTTGAATAGCCTACTATTTCATTTTGTAGCATTACATATTGATATTTCTTACTATTATTTTGCTTTACTTCATCATTTTAAAAATTCTCAGTCTAGTGAAAGAAAAATTGTGAAGCAATTTCATTTTTGCAAAATTGAAACCAAATTTTTAATTTGCTATATATTTTGGCCAAAGCATTAGAATACCACTTATTTCTACAATATTTGCTTTCCTATAAAAATTATTTCGAAAATCCATAGTTTTTGAAGTATTTTTTGTTAAAGCATTTACATTTCAGAAAAATCCTTTTATTTTTTGCAAATTGGAATCGTCTTGTTTTTAATTTGTAATCAATCGCCCAAGCGAGGAAAATTCATTTTCAGTTAAATAATCACACTTGCACCCAATCTGCGACATTTTTAATTAATTGAGCCTTAAAATCTACCTAAACTCAACCAACATTTTAACCCCACTTGGGGAACACTTGAAGAATCTTGTAGCTAGGTAGGATTGGGGGGATAGGTGTTCCAATAACACCCCTCAATTATTTACATCTGAGACATAGTGGTTGTCTTTTAGGGAACCCAAAAATCCCTTATTATTTGTTGATACGGTTATACACCAATTTATCGGGAAGGCCTCTCCCTTAGGAGGGTTGAAGTAGCTAGACTGGTTCTAGAAGTCTGAGTGGAATACCGCTATCCATTCAGTAACCGAAGGATACCTTTCGCATTTCTCGGTGTACCACCCGTATAGGAGTACAATGGCGATAGAACCAAACTGCAGATTCACCCAACCGAACGTGTTATGAACGGGGTATCGTAGTGACCAATTTTTAGGATTGTCTACCCGGTGTCCCTCCCGGTAGGGGTATATTTAGCCTTTGATTCCACTACTCATATTGTCTGACTTGGATTTCATCACCTTGCAGAGGATATGTTTAGTTGAGTCATAATACCACTTTTAGTTAGGTGTTTGCATGCTCTACTACCCCCCTTGGTCTAGTAAGCACCACTTTTTTCTAGGAACTGTTTGACTTTTGGTATTCTGACCACTTTTTTGCATCCCTCCACTTATTATAGAACAACTGTTATAATAAGTTCTTTTGAGCTTGGTTGTTGGCTTGAGAGCCATTATTTTTTCATACTCCCCTCCTGCACACATCATGGCATTAGGGTCTTGAGTTTTTTATATCACCACCATCCACTGGCATTTTTATACATTTCTCACCATTGAGAACTTAAGACGATCCCGTCGTTTTCAGGGTGAACCCCCTTAGTTCGGTACACTTGACTCTACACGTCATAGACGTAGAGTGTTATCCCTGGAATCCACACGTCATCGACAGATAACCCAGTCATCCGATTCTGACGCGCCTCATTTCACATTTGATTATGAGGCTGAATCCGAACACCCTACTGAGAGATCACCAACCAACCCCATGGATGGATCACAATACAACCCCCTTTTCACCAGTGCTATTGGAGCTACATCAACAAAACCTACTACCACTGTGCCACCCACGGTAATCACAACCCCCTTAGGCATGCCTAATATAGGGGCCATTCCCCCTTTAGGTATGCCCAACACAGGACCACCACCTATTATGGGTATTCCCAACATAGGGGTCACACCCCCTCTCATTACCACAACCCAGATCCCAGGAATTCCTGGAACCATTCCTAACCCCTCTGCAAACCATGTTTCACTTGGGAGCGTAGGCCCTTCCCACACCACATCGGTTGGAGGACACATCCCTTCCATACCTAGCATACCCTTAGGGGGCACTGGACCACTACATAATGATACTATTAACAGTTATGTCCCAGTCACCACGCCACACCCATCTACCAGTCTATCATACATGGCTAGTCTGAACTTACCAGACCTAGCCAGGTTAACCAACGATCCTATTAGACACAACCCTACGTGGCCACCCATGTCCACAAAGCTTCCTTCAGACATCCCAAAATTTGAAGGAAAAGCTGGGGAAGATCCCCAAAACCACATCATGTCGTTTCACCTATGGTGTTCCTCTAACTCCATAGTAGATGATTCCATTAGACTGAGACTGTTACAACGAACGTTCACTGGCTCTGCAGCCAAGTGGTACATTGAACAACCACATGGGACCCACAACACATTTACTTCCCTCACCTAAACTTTCCTCCAGTTCTTTCAACTACCTGTACGCTATGATGCAAGAGTGGAAATACTTTTGTCTTGTAGACAGAACATAGCTACACACATCACTGATCATATCCACGAGTGGCGTAAGCGCTGTAGCATCTGCAAGATAAAGATGGACGACCGTATCTTTTTGGATTGGTTTCTCAAATCACTCCTACCCCTCATAGCCAAAGATGTAGCTTCCGAACGACCCCAGTTAGAAGAAGAAGCTATCTTAAAATCTCAGCAATTCGACCTCATATATGCCCAGTTAGGATATCTATACACTATTTTCCCTGACGCCCTGCATGGTGATCCATCTTTCCATGACGCGCCGGGGGCATCCCATGCCGCCGACGGTATTATCGGCCAGGTTACGGCGCAAAACAAACCTTTTACCATGATGAGTACAAACAAAACCCCAGACCTCTCTAGGGCTTCATCTAATTCTGGAGCTACAACTTCATATGCTCCAGTAACACACACCCATCACATCCATGGACCTTCATGTCCACCACAATGTTATGGGCAAGCTCCATCAGCTTATGTTCTAGCTCCATATTATAACCAACAAGCCCACCAGACTCCGGTCCAGCCATAGGCCCAAGTGGTTTATTATCCTCAATAGGCAGCACCTCTTGCTCCAACACTTCCAACAGCTCAAGGTTACACACAACCGTAGCAAACACCAGGGCCACCTCCAAACCCTCCTGTTTACTACCCACCGCAACCTGCTCCAGAGCCGGCATGACCTCAAAACCCACCTACTACCCAAGGGCATGTTTACGCGTAGCAAAACCAACCTCCAAACCAAAACAACCATCGTAACCAAGGAGGTCAACAAAACCTCAAAAACAACCAACAACACAACCAAGGTGCACCACCACCTAATCCTCCAAACAACAATAACGTTGCTCCCCCCAACCAAAATCCTGACCGCCCACCAAAAAAGGCTAAAAATAATAACTTGAGAACAAACCATCCATGTTCCATATGTGGAGTCTACGACCATTACACACATAATTGTCCCCATTTAGATTGAGCGCATCAACTCTGGACCGGTGACGCCCAACAACAAGGATATGCTGCACAACCAGCACCTCCTCCTCAGCCACAACCCATGATATTGCAAAATCCCTTACCAAACCAAGGCATGGTAAACACTCGTCCAAATAATCCCCCTCAAGGATCCGCTGCAACACAATAGCAAATTACCTATGCAGCAGCCGATTACTAGCATGTAGAGTCCAACACTCACCATTTGCTAATGATGTCATCAAATGATATCAACCTCCAAATGCGTCGAAACAAATACGCCCCCGGTGCACCTGCAAATGTTCTCCCTATGATTGAACAACCAGTTCAGAACACACCTACATCATTCATCTCCACAGTCAGACCCATATTATACTCGGAATCACCTATGACTTCCACATTCCAATCCATCCCACCCCCTTTGAAGATAACCGAGATATCTGATTTTTGCACCCTCTCGCAGAACACACAGGTACCAAACCAACAACCCCCTTTACTCCCGCAACCACCCTCAGTGCCAACTCACGTAGGAGCAACACCGATTCATACTATCCCATTTTTATTTACCCCTTCAGGCGCCATCAGCACACCAGTAATGGCTACACTTAATCTCCCAGGATTAACATGAGGACTACCTATATGGTACCTACCTGCCCCAACCCCTCCCCCGACACCGAATGTCATTTTACAACCGGTGCAACCCATCAATACTTCTAACCGTCCACCCCCTGGTGTAGCAAACATCCAGAATCGACCATCTCCAACAGCGGCCACCACATCAACATCCAATTATACTCCCCCACCACTTCGAAACACTGGGGGCAGAGGTCCAAAAACCTACACCACTTGACCCACAACTCGCACCCCCCCAGCGACCCCCAAATTAGCGAAGAATCCCCCAACATTTCGCATACCCCCCAAGTGCTCTTTGTGCAACGACATAGGCCATGCCACCCATCAATGTCCACAATTACCGGCACTTTAAGAGCATATGCAAATGTTGGATGATGACACTAACATTCCAGTTGTCAAACTCGAGCTTCCCCCTCAGCCTCATGATAAATCTTTGCGTACTAACCACCCTTGTGCGATATGCAGAATATACGGCCATTATTCACATCACTGCCCCGATATCCCAGATTATAGAGCAACACTATACGAATTGAATAATGTCGACCTAGAGATATCCCCTCCTCTCATTGAGGAAATTCATCCCCCACCATATTCCTCAGAATATATTAACACCATTTACACGGTTTCCACTGGAGACCCCTCTGTTCGGTCAGCCCCTTCCACTGATCCCTTTGACACACATGTTCAACCCTTTCAAATCAACGAGGAAACCACATGTCCACAACATGGGGGAAGGCCCAAAACCTTGCCTACTCATCATCATCGTGATTCTCGTCGGAGATACTGGGGGAATCCACCCCACAAGGGGAATCCCCCATCATCATATCATCACTTCAGTATGCCACCATGGCCCACAGCCTCATAGTATACCCCCCCACCAGCAGTTTCTCAATGCCCTATTGACCCCTCTCCGAGACAACATCTGCACCACATTGACACCTCTGAGTTAGGGGGCATAATAGATTACCTCGACCCTAGGATAGGGGGCATGATCAATCATTTTGAACCTTCCCCATCACATCTATCTCAGTATTTCAATGACCCGATTGTTCAAACCAACACATATGTGATCCACAATCATAAACCCCATGCACATAGCATGGGGGCAGGTCATTAACCCTGCTCACTTTTTCACATGCATGATCTCAACCATTTTTGAGGTCACATATCACTTGTATATTTGATTTGATTTGATACACCTAGTATTCTTCCCCCGTGGGTCATCATTTCTCCCCACCACTGCATCCTTGGCTGGGTGGGCTCACCTTTATCTGTAGCCATTTTTTAACCTAGTTATTTCCTTTGACCTTTCCAGAGTCCTTATGACCTCCATTTTTCGCACCATTTATATCGCCGTATTCAGTTTTCCGCGCTCGTGATGATGCTTGAGATCATTTCTCGCTCTCACGCCCAGATTTTTCGGGCATTTTTTACATTGTTAAATTTTCAGAATTTACTTCAATCTGATCTAGGATCTTAACTGAGAGAACAACATGTACAACATATTAATCATGAACACAATAATGCAAGCACACAAGAGACACAGAGTTTACTTGGGGAAAACCATAAAGGTGAAAAACACCAATAACTTCCTCAGAGATAGATAGAGCAATGATACAACCAGATTACAAGAGATAGTCTTCTCCTAGCAACAGAGCCTCCTCCTCCACAATTGTGCCACTCTCCAAAGTGTAAGTGAGTGAATAGAATGATGAAATAGATATCTCCCGATCTTTATTTATACTAGACTTGACTTGCCTAATAACCTTTACTAGGTCGGCATTAACTTAACCACATAACACAATGTTGACTGGGCCGACACCCAATAGGGTGGTCTAATAACCCTTTGACCCACATGGCCGACCCCCACTAGGGTGGTCTAATAACCATTCGACCCACATGACTTATACAGGGCCGACTCCAACAAGGTGGTCTAATAACCCATCAAGTATAAGTTACGACACTTACAATATAAATGACGACACTTCCGTATAGAGGAATAATAACATCTCTATAGGAATACAATATACATATATGTGAAATACATTCCGAATTTACATATACATCAACACTCCCTCTTAACTAGGAAGGTATTTCTCGACATAGGTCTTCTAGCACAAGTCTTCTTCTTTGGATCACCATCAACGAATCATCATCCTCGAATCATCGTCATCGTCACTGCTGCTGCTATCTCCATCAGTCTCTGAATCTACTCCTCATAGGAAGTTCTACAGAGCCAGTCCTTTTTCATACTAGATGTAGGCCCACCACCTGCAGGTCTTCATCATCTGTGCGAACGGTCTGATAGAGGTGGCCTCTCAGGACTAATTTTATGTGCGGATGCAATATCGGAAAGAGTATCCCAAGAACATTTATGTTCCTAAGAATGACCGACAAGATCTCCCAGGACTGATTACATGCATCTCCTCCACAATACCTTTAAAGAGCATCCCAGGAACATTTATGTGCCGCAGCACGACCGACAAGATCTCTAAAGAGCATCCCAGGACTTATTACGAGCACACAGCTCAACCTCTCGGATCTCCAGGACTGATTACGTGTGGATAGACAAAACCTTTAAAGAGCATCCCAGGAACATTTATGTGCCGTAGCACGACCAACAAGATCTCTAAAGAGAATCCCGGGACTAATTACGAGCACACAGCTCAACCTCTCGGATCTCCAGGACTGATTACATGTCTCCGTAGTAATACCTCATCCCAGGACTGATTACGAGCACACAGCTCAACCTATCGGATATCTGAGGATTGATTACATACTACATAGCAATACTGGAAAGAGTATCCAAGGAACATCTATGTGCCGCAGCATGACCGGCAAGATCTCCCAGGACTGATTACATGCTATTTGCACAACCTGCCACATATCATCTCTGACCTCCAAGTATCAACCTGATACTCATGATCCAACGGACCATCATCGCACAAAGCATCATCCTGATGCTCATGATCACACTGATCATTATCACTGTACCATCCTGATACATATCATCTGGAGCAACACCCTGAAGCTCGTCATCATGATCATCCTGATCATACAATGCATCCACCTGATGCATACCAAGTATCTACCTGATACATATCATCATACATGATCCACTTGATCATACAATGTATCCACCTGATACATATACAGATACATGGTCCAAGCATCCAACACGATGCATATACAAAATACATACAAATGATCCAACTGGTCATATCCATCATCAAACATGATGCGTACATATACATATACATATAAATGATCCAACTGATCATATCCAGCATCCAACTGTTAAATTTTTAGAATTTACTTCAATCTAATCTAGGATCTTAACTAAGAGAACAACATGTACAACAAATCTACAACATATCAATCATGGACACAATAATGCAAGCACACAAGAGACACAGAGTTTACTTGGGGAAAACCATAAAGGTGAAAAACCCCAATAAGTTCCTCAGAGATAGATAGAGCAATGATACAACCAGAATATAAGAGATAGTCTTCTCCTAGCAGCAGAGCCTCCTCCTCCACAAGTGCGCCACTCTCCCAAGTGTGAGTGAGAGAATAGAATGTGTAAAATGAGAGAGACACACTCTCTATTTATATACTAACTTGACTTGACCTTTACTCAACTAGGTCGGCTTCAACTTAACCACTTAACACAATACTGACTGGGACGACCCCCACTAGGGTGGTCTAATAACCCTTTGACCCACATGGCCGACCCCCAATAGGGTGGTCTAATAACCCTTTGACCCACATGACTTATACAAGGCCAACCCCAACAAGGTGGTCTAATAACCCATCAAGTATAAGTTATGACACTTCCGTATAGAGGAATAATAACATCTCTATAGGAATACAATATACATATATGTGAAATACATTTCGAAGTTACATATACATCAACACCAACATGATGCATACATATACATATAGAGCAGTAACTGGAGTATCATCTTGATGCTCATCATCCATGATCCTCCTGATCATCATAGCATTGTCTTCTTCAGATCATCTCATTGTCCATGAAGCACAACCCAGATGCACATCATCTAGTACTTACACCACCGACATGGGAGAACACATCTACCACCATTTGGGGAAGGCTCTGGCCCTTACTTTTTCACCATGGGAGAACACATCTACCACCATGTGAAAAATGGCTTCAGCCCTTACATCTACACCATGGGAGAACACATCTACCACCATGTGATAATGGCTCAACAGTTACATCACGACCATGTCAGAAAAGCTCATGTGCATCTGCATCTTCCGGACTCGTCACTTCCCTTTGGAATGAACCTCGATCTGAAGTGCACCAAGCCTCTCTCTGAAGTACTCAAACTACACTCTGGCCAATGGCTTGGTCAATACATCTGCAACCTGCTCATCCGTCGCAACATACTCTGCTTCGGCTGTACTCAGTGCTACGCAGGACTGCTTCCTGCTAAACCAAGAGATCACACCTGATCCCATACTGAAGCAGCACCCATAAGTGCTCTTCCTATCTACAGCACTGCTTGCCCAATCTGAATCAACATAACCCTGTAGGTTAAACTTTTGATTCGTATCATACTTGAGCCCATAATCAACTGTACCCTTTAGGTACCTTAGAATATGATTTACAGCAACCAGGTGAACACTCCTCGGATCTCTCAGGAACTGGCTCAATGTGTACACCACAAAGCAAATATCTGGTCTCGTGTTCGTCAGGTACATCAACGACCCAATCATCTGACGATACATGGAGACATCAACCGGCTCAGATGAAGCATCACATAGAAGATTCAGGTTTGATGCCATAGGTGTAGCCATAGCCTTGCATTCCATCATCTCGAACCTCTTCAGGATCTCTACTGCATACTTCCCTTGTCCAAGGAAGATTCCATCTGCACTTTGCCACACCTCCATACCAAGAAAGTAGTGCATCATACCCAAGTTCTTCATCTCTAACTCGGCAGCAAGCTTCCGCTGCGTGTCGGCAATCAATCTATCCTCACCTGTAACAAACAGGTCATCCACATACAAAAGTAGTATCACTGGATTGCCTTCCTCAACCTTGTAGTAAAGGTTGGAATCCGCTTTACTCTTGGTAAAGCCCAAACTGGATAGAAAGCTGTCTACCATACCAAGTTCTGCACATATATGACTCCCTGTCATGTGTCTCTGAACCAAGTGGCTTCTCCTCATACACTTATTCTTCAACTACACCATTCAAGAAGGCTGTCTTGAAATCCATCTGGTGTATCTTCCACTTCATCACTGCAGCCAGAGCAAGTACGAATCTAATGGAAGTGTATCTGGCTACAGGAGCAAAAGTCTCTATGCTACCACCTGCAACATACTTGATCTTGTAGATCCTCTTGGGAGTCACTACAGAATCCCCTTCAGGTCTTGGGATTGCATCCCAAACATCGTCATGATCGACTGGTACTCCTCGATCATGGCATTCTTCTCAGATCCTGGGAACTTCAATATCTTAAATATTTTCAATAGATAACTTTGTTGCTTGAACAAATGTTGTAGTCCTTCTTTTGTAGGTGATGGTATATGATCTTTCCTACACAACAAATTTTATTGCATGATTAGAAAATATCTCATAGTTTTCAGAACAAATTCTTACACATAAAGAAATATGTCATACAATCATGCAATTATTTTAGCCAATGCTTCAATACAACATTTATCCATATCCCGTAACTTTCTAGATGCCTTCCAATCTCTACCAGAACCTTGTTAAGAGTGTGTACAACTCGTAACATGTCAGCAAAGAGGTTTCATTCTAGATAAGTAGCAATGGAATGTTGTACAGTGCCATAGGCCACTTACCCATGTATATTAGTAGTATACTGTGCAACTATTCTAATATGCATAATACACAACCTAATTCTAGGAACATAAGCATATACATCATTGAATAACATTATGTAAGAAATGACAATTCAAATACTTATATTTGTTTGGTTGATGGGTGGACTCCCTCTGAATCTTTGCAACTCCATTCTGATGTGGATTGTGAGAAGTGGTCAACTCCCTTTGAATATCTGCATCCTTGCAGAAACTACTAAAGTGTGCTCCTTTGCTTTCTTGCAGGAACAACTAGAGTGTGCTCCCTCTTGATCTTTGCTTCCTAGATTACTTGTCCTTGAATTTATATCCATCCTTAATCACTATGCATGCTTTTTAGTATCATCTTGATGTCTCATACATAATCACACATTTATTAGTATAATCTTAATACTATCAAAACACAATAATCTTACACATGTGTAGTCATGATCATTCACAGATAATAAACATTAGTATTCAAGGTTTCAGGAAAGTCTTCTTTTACTCATGCATATTCTTATTTGATCATAGGACTCTTCTGATTAGTTAAATCATCAATGCATAAACCCGTGATTACTCAAACCTATACCTTAATGATTCTTCTGGCTAGTCATATCATCAATTATGGTAAGAAACATAATATGCATACAACCATGACTATTCAAACCTATGACTTCATGAATAATCATTATCAACAACACAACAGTAAAATATCCTAACACAAGGTAGGATTCTAGCTTGATATAGGAAAAACATACCTGGATTAGCATGCTAGCTAGTTATGTCTAACATACCCGCATAATGTCTTCTGGTTCTCTTCAATGACTTGTGCTAGTAACCTGCATGTCTCATAAGTTAACCATTGTAGAACCAAGTTATACATACCTCATAAGTAGATCTTCTATGTGATCCATGACAATGGATGAATCTTTGTCTTCATGTCACCATGATCATATGTTCTTGAAGTAGAACATGATTTGTCTTTCTTGGTGTACCTTTTATGTTAGCAGACAACATAAACCTCATACAACACCATAATGCATTAGTACAATCATAAGTGTCAACACCCTAACCAATGAATATCTTCTATCATGCATTCATAATTTTGTTAAGGTGATACGACAAATCTAAAATCAAGATTGTACTAACCGTAATAACATGAAGACAAACATACCATAAATTTAATCATGAACAAATCTCAAAACATACCTCGATGAGTCATACCTGTCGAGATCGCTTGTAATCTTCTTATGTAAGGCCTTAGCCTCATCTCCCTCTGAAACAGGAACTTCTTCACTTATGCAGGTGACCAATCCATCCTCTTCTAGGATTAAACCAATCCACTTGATTTGTAGGAACTTGATGAGGAGCTGTAATAGGGTTTGTCAGAGAAACCCCAAAAATTCAAACTTTGAATTTCAAACTTCTGAAAGGATAGAAATATGCGCCTTGATGAGCTGACAAGCTGGTATGTTTAGAATTTGAAAACTGCAAAGTTTCACTCCTCAATTTTGCCTTTGAAACTTCCGGATTCACTGGACGTGACCCCGAACTGGGGTTTGATGAATCCCACTCTTTTGCCTAATCAAAAGGTTTGATCCAAATATCTAAGCTTCTATTTTTATGAGGAGCTTCCAGCCGTGGTCACAGATTTCAAAAATTCCCATTTTTGCAGAAGCCCTAATTTTCCACTTTTCTGATCAAAGTCCCGAACTAGGGTCTGATCAAGCCCAGCCTTCTGCCCAACCAAAAATTCTGATCTTGGTCTTTAAATTTCGATTTTGATGAGTAGCATTCAGCCGTGGTCTCCGATTACAAAAATTCCAACTTTATCCGAAACCCTAAATTCCGGAAGCCATGAATGAAGGTGCTAAAAAATAATTCTGTTTTGACAGAAATATGTACCTGATTGTTTCTGGTGTAACTACGAACTTTTTGATCCACAGGGTCTGAAATTTTTTTTCGAGATAGCCTAACCTGTAATATTTCCATATCGACAGGTCTGAACTCAATTGGATTCCCTGAGAGAGAGTTATGCCAAGTGTCGCAACGTGACCTATTTATGGGATAAAACAGGAGAGCGAAATTGTACGGAGTGCCACGTGTCACTGGTTCAACTTCGGCCTCTGAAAAGTTTTCCTGAGATAGTACAGTCTGTGTACTACCTTTCACGTTTTACAAAATTTCATTTGGAGCTTCCTAGCCCACGTTATGACCTTTTTTCCAAGGTCACCTGTTTTTGACTAAGATATGGAAGAGGCAGAAACCCTATATTGTACAAATCATAAATCACTAAGTACACCGAATTAGAGGTTTTCTTTTGGACACAAGGTACATGGGGATCTAATATTCGACCTATAAAAGTTTCAGATCCGAAAACATCGCCAAAATGGATTTATAGAGAAAGTGCTACGATGATTGGTTTTTGCTATATCAAGCCCTAGCATAGTAAGTGCAACAAGTGTCATACATGCCATATCATGCCTTCTTTCAGGCTAGCTCTGATACCATGTTAAATTTTCAGAATTTACTTCAATCTGATCTAGGATCGTAACTGAGAGAACAACATGTATAGCTTATCTACAGCATATTAATCATGAACACAATAATGCAAGCACACAAGAGACACATAGTTTACTTGGGGAAAACCATAAAGGCGAAAAACCCCAATAACTTCCTCAGAGATAGATAGAGCAATGATACAACCAGAATACAAGAGATAGTCTTCTCCTAGCAGCAGAGCCTCCTCCTCTACAAGTGCGCCACTCTCCAAAGTGTGAGTGAGTGAATAGAATGATGAAATAGAGATCTCCCGATCTCTATTTATACTAGACTTGACTTTCCTAATAACCTTTACTAGGTCGGCCTTAACTTAACCACATAACACAATGCTGACTGGGTCGACACCCAATAGGGTGGTCTAATAACCCTTTGACCCACATGGCCGACCCCCACTAGGGTGGTCTAATAACCCTTCGACCCACATGACTTATACAGGGCCGACCCCAACAAGGTGGTCTAATAACCCATCAAGTATAAGTTACGACACTTACAATATAAATGACGACACTTCCATATAGAGGAATAATAACATCTCTATAGGAATATAATATACATATATGTGAAATACATTCCGAAGTTACATATACATCAACATACATGCCCCCTCGTCACCTCGGTTTGCGTAGCACATCGGCCGTCATCCGTTTTCGACGAATCTTATGTCGCTGGATTGAGTTTTTCGTGCTCGTGATGATGCTTGAGATCATTTCTCGCTCTCATGCCTAGATTTTTTTGGCATTTTTTACATGCCCCCTTGTCGCCTTGGTTTGTGTGCCACATCGACCGTAGTCCGTTTTTGACGAATCTTATATCTCCGGATTAAGTTTTTCGTGCTCGTGACGATGCTCGAGACCATTCCTCGCTCTCACCAATACCATTTTGTTTGGTATAATTTTACTCCTTTTTCAAGCCGAGCAAGTATTTTACGAAAAAGGCACTTAGGGAGTTTCTGTTAAGCTCTTTTCTGACTCCTAAAACAATGAAAATATCGCCGAGCAACCTTGCTTCCTTTCATGCTCGCTAAAAGTATTTGAAAGGGTGTCTACCTGGTATAAGTTTACCCCTTTTCTGGACCTTGTAGACTAATTACGAAAAAGGAATACTCTAGTCACACCGGCTAGAAGAGTTCTCCATTTTGCATCATTTTATGCTTTTTCGAGCCTTGGAGACTAACTTACAAAAAAGAATACCAATGGAGTCTACTTACCGCTTTCAGACTCTCAAAAATTGAAAGCAACCACAAGCAATCACTGTCTTGGGCTCGTAAAATCCACAGGACGGTACTCCACCACCACTGCAGAGTCTTCTTATCGTTTTCAGACTCTCGAAAAATAAAAGCAACCACGAGCATGAACAATCCTGGGCTCACATAAATCCACAGGATAGTACCATTTCAGAGCACACTTTTATCCCTTCTTGGAGCTCATTAAAACTATGAAGAAGGACCCAATGGTGCTTCTCGGCGCCACAACAGATCATGTCTACTCATATGGCAGCTTCCCCATTTTGGTCGCCTTTGTTTAGAGTATTCTGCAGTATGTCACCCTGAGAGTCCCTCTACAGCATCCATTAGCTTGTCCCCCCCAGAGTCACTCCAATCTACAATACATACCCTTCAGTCCTTAAAGCTATGATCCCCACACCTACAAGTCAGTTTCCTACGCTGCCAGGTCAACCATGTAATCATGCTCTGAACAAAGGAGGTTTGAGTCCACCCACTCTATGACCCCAGTTATTTCCCATCCCCATAATATGTCAATCCTACCATCAGTACTATCACACTTCGGTTGTACACCTTGCAATCCTATCAAGGAAACATCATTGCCTCGATAGTTGCTGGTCTCCCTCTGTCGATGCCAACCAAATTTATTCTAGAGGATAGACCTACAGGTCCCTGTGCCTTGGACTCATCACCATTTATGATGAGTGCCTACGAATCATTTTGAAAGGAATCTTCAGTGCCTCTCCAAATGATTATTTCTCACATGCTCGACTTCAACACCTTGATCGCATCGTTGAGACTCGTACAGGGTATCGGTCCTTTCAGTTATTTGTTGAAGACCCCGGATATTATTTGACTCTACCACATATGAGAGTCTAATTAAGGATACAACCAGTTATAGTTTCCTATGGATATCCGGGTTGCACTTGGCGATAATTTTTAGATGTACCGCAGTTTATACTTCCTCAAGTATACAGTCACATATACTCCTCAGAAGTTGACTCACAGTCATTGAGTCCCTACAGATGTTGGACACCTTCAGTTTCACCATTTCATCAACCCTTCTGATACCTTATTTAGAACGGTTGTTGCCCTTTTCTTTTCCAGTGTATCAGTTATTTCAGATCAGTCATGATATGACCATGAGTATGTCCCAGCATTGTGTCCCCTTTGGACCATTATGATGTACCAGCAGATTTTTATGTATTTTTTTAGGCCCCCCTTCGTGGGCCTAATTGTTATGTATATGTCTTGATACAAACATGGGTATGCCTGCCTCGTCCATAGTCATAGATTATTCCTCATTCATTTTGAGGCCATGTAATATTTTTCAGTTTTTGTAGCTTCCAAGAGGCCGTTGCTGCAGTCTCCAACCAGTCTCTTCTCTTCCCTAAACCCCAGGAAAAAGACAAAAGAACTATGATGTCTATCAGCCATACGATAAGCTCTTTCCCTCACACATCAAGGGGCAATCTGTTAACACCCAAAAAGTGCTCACTAGCTCATTCCCTTATTCACATGACCCATTTGTCCACTTTTCCACCATTTGAGCCTCTAAGCCATCAAAAGGTCACCAAAAAGATCATAATACACCTTTTTTCCCCTCAAATATATATTTTTCCTCAAAAAACACAAAAAAACGTCAAAAAGGGTCCAGAATTCCCAAAAAATATTAAAAGGGAATAAAAATATTAAAAATATTCAAAAAAGAAAAAAAGAGGGAAAAAGGTACCTAAACCATGTTGGTCAATACCATTGGTTTCCTTAAAACCACAGTGGTATTCCCCATCACCAAAAACTATAAAAAGGTGATAGGGGCTCCTCACTTTCCATCCATCCATCCTATCCTCATGCTGTCAAAATCTCTCTTGAGTTCTTTGACCATTTTAACAATCTTGGAGAAGAGACCATTGGAGCCTGGAGCATCTCAACCTTGGAGCTGCTCAATACCAAACATCCTCACCATTTGAGGTATTATAATACAAAAGTCATTTTTTTTTATTTTTGTTTCTTGTTCTTTTTGTTAAATCTTTTCAAGTTTATTGCTATATGCACATGTTAATCTTAGATTAGTTTATAGTTGTATTTGCTTTCAATTCGAAGACTACTATTACAAGTTAATAGGTGCATCCTTGCACATGTTTGGTTGAAAAACCAAGCAACAAGAGTATTCATTCCACTCCGTACATTATGAGTCGGGACTATAGTTGGACCTTAGGAGCTGTACTTGTTTCTCAGTTTCCTCCACCGATTGGTTAAGCTTCCAGTCATTATGGAGCCCTTTGTGATGCCTCCTGCATTGCACAGTTTACGTCAAGTCTATGCTTCCTGAGTCTATCCATCTGCTCATGCTCTTGTTCAAAGGAAGTCCTGAAACTAGTGTCAGCCACTCCTCAGATTTCTTGACTATTGCATGTCGGCCATCCTTATTGAGTCAGTCCGTTTCACTTGAGTTCTTCTAAATCTTTCAGCGTAGCTGGTACCTCGTGCTGGTTGATGGGGGATGCCTTAATTCCCTCCTTCTAGCGAGTCTCGTTCCATCGAATTCAACCCATTTATTCCGGGACTTGAGGCTTAGAGTTTAGTTGAGTACCTTGAGGCTTGCAGTCATTAGTGGTAGGTTCTCTCGCCATTGAAATTTTTGGGAATACATCAATGTCCCCTAATCGATGGATTAATCCTAGTGTTCGACTTCAACTCATTTATTCACACTCCGATGATTGTTCTTTGTGCCTTGATTCCCATTTTCATTATTGGTGGGTTATCTCGCGTTTGTTAACGGTATACATCATTGACCGGTAATCAGACGATGTCACATCATGTTCGACCCCAATTCCTTTATTCACTTGATGGGACTTGCACTGTCGAAGACTTGTGTAGAAGACCCCAGGCAATAGTGGCATTCAATATGCTACTTATGACTTTGAATTTACATCTAAGATATCACCTCTCAGATATCAGCAGTTTGTACCTCCAGTTTGCACCAGTTGTTTCCTTTTCAGCAGGAGACCATATCTTACTGTAGAGGGATCATGGCTATGATCACTTATGACATGTATTCACTATGTACTGCCTATTCATGGCCATTGTATCATATTGTTGTACTATCGACATGTATTAGGGATACTATTGTATTATGACGAGTGAGCTGCTCTTTCCACTTGTGTCTCCATCACTCCACTTCTGAGTTTTATAGTGTATTTCGGCCATCGTAGCATCAGTCTCTGACCTCACACATTAGGGGGCATCTGTTACAATGTAATCTTCCACCCTGTGAGCATCATCATTCTTTGGCCTGTAGGATCCATTTCACTGACTCAGATCCACTTTATATCCTTCAGATATCCCAGTTCCTCATTTTTCCTCTGACCCGCTTGTTGCATCACTATAGCTCGCGGGTATCAAGTAAAATGGTAAAAATCACTAGTTTATTACTTTTTACTCCCAAAAAGCGGTCATTGGGTGACCTTTGGCTCTCCATCTGCCCCCCAAGAAATGTCTCGATGTGTCCTTTCACTTAACTTTGAGAGGACTATATATTGAGCACATATGGCTTATGGATGGGAGGAGAAAGGAGAGCAAGAGAACTCTAGTGGATTTTTTTCCTATCTTGAGTCTACACTCATTGATTCTTGTAGTTGTGAACCCTTTATGTTCACCTTCCAAACTCCTATCTAGTTTGATTTTGCCATTCATGGAGGATTGAAGTGGTGGAAGCACAAGTGGATTGATCCAGATATTGGTTTAGATTGGTTGCCAGCAAGAGGTCGTATCACTTTGTACTTCTTCTTTTTTATTAATATAAATACTCATATTCTTGTCCATTAATGTTGTAAATGTTGTTTATCTTACATTGGGTTGCATTTACTTGTTATATCATGGGCCATTGCTATTGATGATGTTAATGCCGTTTATATATTATATGTACTTGTTGTATATTGGATGTCAAGACTAATTTGCAGATTCAAGTGCACGGATTGAAAATCTCCAACGGGGATCTACATCAAACATTTGGATCGAGGTTGGTTATCTTCTTCCTTATCTTAGTATTGTCATTTATGTAGCATAGTTCTGAGAATTGAGTTGATTTCTGGTAGTCATCTGTTTGTTGTGGTCTACCCCAAGCCATAGTGAGTTTTCTCCAACACACAAATAGACAAGTGTGCAATGGAGGTATTTCACACTTCTCAACCTTTTTCTGATTCACTAAGCTCAGATGAAGTGCGAGGTGAAGAGCATACTTCAGGTGACAAGTGTCTTTAGGTCCTTGCTTGTGTGCAAAAATTGTTTTCTACACTAGCAATACTACTAAAAACAACATGTCAATTTGATGCATAAACAAGAAATGGTCCTGAATGCTAGTGACAATAATGAGGCCTGTTGGAAGCCTCAAAGTTAGTTACCTAGTTAAGTTTTGAGAGAGACGTACTCTTTACTTCCTAATATTCGTCTAGGTGCACTAATTACTAAAAAAATTAAGTAATTGGGTGAATTAGCCTTAATTTAAGTTCACTAGTAAGCCGCAATTGGGATGCCAAACTAAGCTATGCATATAAAAAGTAAATAAATAATAGTAGCGTGGCAAAACCTGACTCTGTCACGCGGGTTAATACAAAAAAAACACGCTGTAGCGTGAGTAATACACTGACCTTCCGCGCAGGTGCAATAAGCAGTGTAGCACGGGTGTGACACTGGTAAGCTGAGTTATGTGCGCGACTGTCTGAGTATAATTCACGCTATCAATGAGGCAGAGAAGCCAGGAACCATGTGGCTGCCGGAAAAAATAAGTTATGGCTGTGATGGGGCCAAATTCTGGAAGCAAGAGGTGGAATACCATCTCTCCTGTAAGTGAACAACACCCATAATTAGATACTTAGCATAAAAAAACCTAGTTTAAAAAGAAATGAACAAAAACAAGAATGGTCTCCATTAGAATTGTTATAGAAAAAATTGCACAGGTGCACTCTTCCACTTGGTGAGGGGCTAAGCCTTGTAGGTTGCTGCAAGGCCTCAGTCCTTGGAGCCCCTTTTGGATGGTTGGTATTCCTCCAAGTGATCCTGCAAGAGATTGTTAGTGTATCTCACATTCAAACATGAAAATATTGATGAAAATAAAAGAAAAGAGATGGGGAAAGATGCAAACTCCAACAACAACCAAAGGTATGCTAAACCACTCTTGTATTGCCCAATGGAATAGTTGTACAACACCTAGGAGGTGAAGGATTCAAGGGAATCCAACAATCTCCCTTAGGGAGGCCTTTCTTTTCCAAACTAAATGCTAAGTAGGTGGAAGAACAATGGAGAGAGACACTTTCCCCTTGATGGTAGGTGGCAAGCAAGCTTGGAAATGCTTACAATGGTAGAAAATGGTGGGCTATGAGGAAGCTCCAAATCAAATCCAAGAGCATAACCTTGCTCTAATTTCTCTCTACAAATTGCATGCCAATGGATTTCTTTTATAGGCCAATAGGTGGCCAACAAACAACTAGATCCAAATGTGAAGTCTCCTCCTTCATGAACTGGTTCCAAGGTACACAAGGGGGGCTGATTAATGCCACCAAGTGTGTGAGGAGCCGAATTGGGATCCTTAGGGAGGATTGAGTCTTCAATGTGCCACTGGGAGTAAGTGGTCCCACTGTTTTGATAGTAGTGCGACTATTGAAGGAAAAATAGTGTGGGAATTTTTCAGGTAACCTGGCTATAGTGCGGGTCAACTGTGTAATACCCGCGCTACACCTTGTTTTAACTATTTCTTGGAACTTATGGACTCTTCCTGTGTTTCGTATCTATTGAGGAATCCCGTGGTGAGATGCATTCTTTATGTTGATGATGCTTTACTGGGTTAATCGCTGAAATGTCGCATGTGAGCGATTTTTAGGCGTTAACAGTATCCAACCCAAGTGTCGATGATAAATGAATTGATCGACTTGCCACCACTCCATTACAAAGAACAAGAATCACCATCTACACAAATTAATGGAGTCTTTAAGAATGCAGGAGAATAAGGACGAATACAAATCCTAGTCAAAACTTTCAACGGGAAAGTCACTTGATGGTGGGACACTTCTGAGCACAAACTTAGGGGCAGGTGAATCTGTATAAGACAATTTTCCACTTTTTCAAACATTCATCAGCCATAAGAAATAAATCACATATACAAAATATGGAACACAATATTTATGTGGAAACCCTTTTGGGAGAAAATGACAAAACGTTTCTTTATAATTCTTTGTAGGCACCAACCTACAGGAGACACTAATTCCCACATATACAAATCTCGGTAGGCACCAAACTATTGTTACAAATATTTGTAGGCACCAACCTACTTCAGACACCGATCCTTGTTTCTACAAACCTTGGTAGGAACCAACCTACTCTTATAGTTCTTCGTAGACACCAATGTATTGGAAACCCCAATCCCCACCGGTATAAATCTTGGTAGGCACCAACCTACTCTTACAGATATTTGTAGACACCAATCTACTGGAGACACTGATCCTCACTGCTAAGCACCAACTTAGTAAGAGACACCAATCTGTTTGCTTGAGTAGCACCAACCTTCAAGTTCTAATTTTTTCTTTAGTAAAAACATATGATCACATTCCCATTACCTTCATTAAGTCTTCTTGCTACTTTTTCCTTCATCAGGTCTAACCACAATTTGAATTTCCAAATGGTAACTTTCCTAAAGCTTGTAGTTTTGGCATCTTCCCAGAAATGAACTTGTACAACATGGAAAGTATCCAATTTTGCAAATATTATTCTAAATTCTTTACTTAAGGTGCTTATGTATGTCTTCCCAGATCCTTGAAGGTTTCACAGTCTGAAAATTCTTAGAGAATGAGTTATAAAGAAAATGCCTGCAAGTTGAACTGTTCGAAACCAATTTCAATACCATTTAGAAGGCCTATGTTCCATAACGTATATCTCAAAAGGTATAGTGAATAAAAGTCTGAAAGTTGTACCTAAGATCCCTGCAAGTTTTACAGTCTGAAAGTTCCTAGAGAATAAGTTATAGATAAAATTCTAAACTGACATGTTTGAAATTGATTTCAGAACCATTCAGAAGGCCTAACTTCCACGATGCATATCTAGGAAATTATAGTGAATAAAAGTATGAGATGTGTACTTGAGGTACTTGTATATGTATTCTAATATCCTTGCAAGTATCATATTCTGAAAGTTCCTATAAAATAAGTTATAGATAAAATGTCATACTAGCCTATTTGAAACTGATTTCAGGACCATTCAGAAGGCCTGACTTCCACAATTCATATATCGGAAATTATAGTGAAAAAAGTCTGAAACTTGTACTTGAGGAACTTCTATATGTCATTGAATACCCTTGCAATTTTTATAGTCTCAAAGTTCTCAGACAATAAGTTATAGAAACAATTCCAAGATAGCCTGTTTGAAATTGATTTTAGGACCATTTAGAAGGCCTAACTCCCACAATGCATATCTTGGAAATTATAGAGAATCAAAGTATTAAACTTGTACATGAGGTACTTATGTATGTATTCTAACATCCCTGCAAGTTTTAGAGTTTGACAATAACCAAAGAAATAGCCATAGAGAATATGCAGAACTGACCTATTTCAGGATCATTCAAGAACCATAACTTTCATAGGGCATTCTATCCCCTGAGATGTTCTAAGGACGACTTTAGAATATTCTAGGGCACAATGAGGCACAATCATTTGAGATTTAAAGATTAATATTTTGAAGTATGATATTTGTAGTTTTTGTGGAAGATATTTGCAGATATGGAGGTATTGGACAAACTTATGTATGAGGATTTTATTCCAGAGGAATTTAATGGTGCATATTCAACATTTTAGATGTAGGTTATGGTGAATTTAGTGTTGGTGTATATGTAACTTCAGAATGTATTTCATCTATGTATTTCATATATATTTATTGTACCCTTATTAGAGATGTGTTATTCCTCTATAAGGAAGTGTCGTCATGTGGATTGACAAGTGTCGCAAGTGTGTGTACTTGCCGATGGGTTATTAGAACACCATGTGTGGGGTCGAACTTGAAATATATATATTATAATGTGGATGTACCTAGCTAGACAAGTCGACCCCATAAGGTCACTGGGAAAACGGGTTAGTATAAACAGAGATCAGGTGATTTCTATTTAGATCATTCAGAAAGTTATATCTCTCTCACTCCGAAAGTGGCGCACTAGTGAGGAGGAGGATTGTTAACACCTAAAAAGTGCTCACTAGCTCATTCCCTTATTCACATGACCCATTTGTCCACTTTTCCACCATCTGAGCCTCTGAAACCAACAAAAGGTCACCAAAAGACCTTAGTACACCCCTTTTTCCATTAAAAAAAAAGATCATTTTTCCTGAAAAGCATAAAAAACCCTCAAAAAGGGTCCAAATTCCCAAAAATATTAAAAAGGGAATTAAAATATTATTTTTATTCAAAAAAGGAAAAAGGAGGGAAAAGTACCTAAACCATGTTGGTCAATACCATTTGGTTTCCACAAAACCACAAATGGTATTCCCCACCACCAAAACCTATAAAAAGGTGGTAGGGGCTCCTCATTTCACATCCATCCATTATCTCATCCTCATGCTGCCGAAATCTTCCTTGAGCATTTTGGCCATTGTAAGCAACCTTGGAGAAGGAGACCCCTTGGAGCTTGGAGCTACTCATCTTGGGAGTTGCTCAACATCAACCTTCACCATTGAAGGTATTATCGCAAGCACTTGCTTGCCTCCCATTTTTTAATACAAATTCATTCTTTAATATTTTCTTGTTCTTGTTTTTTAAATGTTTACATTATTTGCTTATATTCTTGCATAGATCCATGATTAGTTTTGTTTAGATTAGTTTCTTGTTTAATTCTATTGAAACTGCTGCTACTAGTTAGCAGGTGCCCATAGCACTAAGCCTGGTTGCAAAACCGGCCCCCCTTGAGCATTGGGGGGATTGTGGGGAGCCGCAGGTACGGGAGCAGGTTGCGGTGGGTAATATGCAGGTGGAGCTGGCGGTGGTCCAGTTGCCTGTTGGGGTTGTTGGTACCCCTGAGCTATTGGATGTGTTGGATTAGCTGGTGCAGCTTGCTGTGGGTACTGCATTTGTTGTGGCGAGAATTGAATGGGGTTATGTGTAGCAGGTTGGTTATAGTATGTAGGAGGTACATATGCTGATGGCGCTTGTCCATAGCAATGTTGTGGACAAGAGGGTCCATGAATATGATGTGTCTGGTTTGTTGGAGCGTAAGAAGTTGTCGCTCCGGAACTGGATGTAGCCCTAGAGAGGTCTGGGGCAGGCATGGTACTCACCATGCTGAAAGGTTTAGCTTGAGGTGTGATTTGGCCAATAATGCCATCGGCGGCATGAGATTCCCCTAGCGCGTCACTGCGTGAAGAGTCGCATCGTGGGGTGTCTGGTATGATTGTGTATAGATAACCTGACTGGGCGTAAATGAGATCAAACTTTTGGGCTTTGAGGATGGCCTCTTCTTCAGACTGGGGTCTTTCAGATGCCACATCCTTCGCAATGAGAGGGAGGAGGGATTTTAGAAACCAATCTAAGAAGATACGGTCGTCTAATTTGATTTTGCAGAGGCTTCGACGTCGATGCAACTCATGAATGTGGTCAGTGATGTGGGTGGTCGTGTTCTGTCTGCAAGACAGTAGGATCTCGACGCCCGCATCATAGCGGACAGGTAACTAAAAGAACTGCAGGAAGGTGGAGGCAAGGGAGGTAAAGGTGGCATGCGTCCCATGGGGCTGCTCGATATACCACTTGGCTGCAGAGCCAGTGAAAGTGCGCTGTAACAAACGGAGGCGGACAGAGTCGTCCACTATGGAGTTGGAGGAACACCATAGATGGAAGGACATGATATGGTTCTGGGGGTCCTCACCTGCCTTACCATCAAACTTAGGGATGTCGGAGGGGAGTTTGGTGGGCATGTGAGGCCACGCAGGATCATGTCTGATAGGGTCATTGGTGAGCCTGGCTAAATCTGGCAAGTTCAGACTTGCCATATATGGTAAGCTAGCAGATGTAGGGACTGGGACATGTCTAGTCATGGTGGTATGGGGTCCAACAGCACCTAAAGGTATGCTAGGTATTGAAGGTATATGTCCTCGAATAGGTGTGGTCTGGTAAGGGCTAGCGCTTCCTAGTGCAGCATGGGTTACACTAGGGTTCGGAATAGTAGTGGTGATTCCTGGGATAGGGTTTGTGGAAACTAGATGGGGTGTGACCCCTATGTTGGGCATACCCATAACAGGTGGTGGCCCTGTGTTGGGAATTCCTATAACAGGAGGTGGCCCTGTGTTGGGCATTCCTAGATGTGGAGTGTTGCCCATGGACGAAACTGCAGTAGAAGGGTCTGTAGACGTCTCTCCTATGGTGCTGGTAAATAGTGGATCAAATGGTGTTCCAGACATAATGTTGGTTGGGAATAACGCGGTGGGATTTTTGGATTCTGCCTCAGAATCAGAAAGGAAGTGAGGCGTGTCAGAATCGGATGACTGTCTAGTTGACCGACGATGTGTCGAGTCAAGGGATAAGGCTCTGCGTCGGTGATGTGGAGAGCCAAGTGGAATAAACTTTGGGAGTTCGCCCTGGAGACGACGAGAGCGTCTAAAATTCTCAATGGCGAGAATTAAGTTTTTGTGTAAAAAATCTGTTTAAGTATCAGGTGGTGATATATATAAAAAAGCTCAAAACCCTAATGCAACCAAGGGTGCAAGAAGGGGAGTGAAAAAGAAGGCTCTCAGGCCAAAAAATCAACCTCAAAAAAAGGCACTTATTCTAGCAGCTGTGCTACAATAAGCGGAGGAATGCAACAAATGGTCAGAGTACCAACATGCAAACGACTTCTAGAAAAAATAGGTGTAACTAGACCAAGGGTGGGTTGAATCATGCAAACACCTAACTAAAGGTATTGTGACTCAAACAAACGATATCCTCTGCAAGGTGATGAAATCCAAGTCAGACAATATGAGTGTTGAGACAACGGCTAGATATCCCCCTACCGGGAGGGACACCGGGTAATCAATCCTAAAGAAAGGCTACTAGGATACTCCGTTCATGACGCATCGAGAAAAGGTAAATCTGCCGTTTGGTCCTTTGATCACAATATCCCAATACAGGGATATCCCGAGAACTGCGAATGGTAGCCCTTCGGTTACTGAATGGATTTCGGTATTCCACTCAGGCTTCCGGAACCATCCTCGCGACTTCAACCCTCCTAGGGGAGAGGCCTTCCCACAAACCGGTTGTGACCGCACCAATAAATACTAAGAGGTTTTAGCTCCCTAAAGGACAACAACTATGTCTCAGATGTAATAACTGAGGGGTGTTATTGGAACACCTATCCCCCCAACACTACCTAGCTACAAAGTTCTTTTAGTGTTCCCCAAGTGGGGTTAAAAGTGTGTTGAAATTAGGGTAAGTTTTAAGGCTCAGTTCAATTAAGTGATCGAGTGGGTGCACATGTGGTATTGTAAACTGAACTTGAAAGAAGTAAATGCTTTACTGAAAATTTCAAAGAATAAAGGATCTTTCGAAAATAAAAAAGCAAATTTATGACTTTTTTCAATAAATGGAAATTAAATGCTTTTCAATGACTTATTCAAAAAACAAAGGATTTCTTGAAATATAAAAGCAAATAATATTACTTCTAAAAGAAATAAATGGATTTCTTTTCAAGGAAATTGCTAAGGGCAAGATATTTAAAGAAGTAAACAGGAAATTTTTTTAATCTAGATAAACTGCAAAATAAGTCTTTCTTTCACTTTCTTGAAATTTTTTAAAAAGACTTCTAGATGTGCATTTAAATAGTAAATTTTTTTTCTATGGCTGTAAATTATGCAGAATTTAATACTGTAAAAATGTGCTATGTGGGCAGAAAATACAGTAAAAAATAATTTTTTGAATCAGAATATCCGAATGAAAAAATAAGCAGCGCGACTTTTGACAGAAAATCCGTGATGGACCGTGCGGGTTTCTGTCGCACAGTCGCGATGGACCGCACTGGATTTAGGCGCACTGTCGCGATGGACCGCACGGAAAATGTCCGCGAAGCCACGATGTGAAGCGCGCAAATAGGCTGCGAGGCCGCGGGGATCTGCGTGGAAAATGGCCGCGCAGCCGCGATGTGCAGCGCGGAAATAGGCCGCGATGCCGCGGTGAACCGCGCGGAAAAAGTCTGAAAAGTCGCAATGGACCGCGCGACTGTCAGGCTAAAAACCGTGAGGCAAAAGCCGTGCATGGAAGCCGAAAAACGAACCCGAAAATTGAGAATTCCGGGCTGTTAATGGCAATAGATGGGGCCAAAAACTAGAACAGCAATGGATCTGCTGTCTAGAATGGCAGATCTATGGATCTAAAGGCTAAAAACTAATAAAAAACTAAAATTAAAAGCAAAATTTGAGATCTATTGTTCAAAGCCAGCGGAGTCGCCAAAAACTGTTGGCCCGGTTTTGCAACTAGGCTTAGTGCTATGGGCACCTGCTAACTAGTAGCAGCAGTTTCAATAGAATTAAACAAGAAACTAATCTAAACAAAACTAATCATGGATCTATGCAAGAATATAAGCAAATAATGTAAACATTTAAAAAACAAGAACAAGAAAATATTAAAGAATGAATTTGTATTAAAAAATGGGGGGCAAGCAAGTGCTTGCGATAATACATTCAATGGTGAAGGTTGATGTTGAGCAACTCCCAAGATGAGTAGCTCCAAGCTCCAAGAGGTCTCCTTCTCCAAGGTTGCTTACAATGGCCAAAATGCTCAAGGAAGATTTCGGCAGCATGAGGATGAGATAATGGATGGATGTGAAATGAGGAGCCCCTACCACCTTTTTATAGGTTTTGGTGGTGGGGAATACCATTTGTGGTTTTGTGGAAACCAAATGGTATTGACCAACATGGTTTAGGTACTTTTCCCTCCTTTTTCCTTTTTTGAATAAAAATAATATTTTAATTCCCTTTTTAATATTTTTGGGAATTTGGACCCTTTTGAGGGTTTTTTATGCTTTTCAGGAAAAATGATCTTTTTTTTTAATGGAAAAAGGGGTGTACTAAGGTCTTTTGGTGACCTTTTGTTGGTTTCAGAGGCTCAGATGGTGGAAAAGTGGACAAATGGGTCATGTGAATAAGGGAATGAGCTAGTGAGCACTTTTTAGGTGTTAACAAGGATCATCTGCTACTAGGAGACTATCTCAGTGTATTTTGGTTGTACTTTGGTTGAGCCATTGCTCTCTCTATCTCTGAGGAAGTTGTGGGGTTTTTCACCTTAGGGTTTTCCCCACGGAAACTTTGTGTCTCTTGTCTCTCATGCTTTTGATTCTTGTGATGCTTGTCATACTTATTGTGATTGTTATGCATTGATATACTGTATATGTTATTCTATCAGTGAAGATCCTAGAGTATTGTGAATTAATGCTCAAAATTTAACATGGTATCAGAGCTAACCTGAGAAGAAGACATTTTGCAGTGACGGAAACTTGAGTTTCTTGTTTATTGGGTTTATCTCCATAGATTTTGGAAAAGTAGTATAGTAGATTGACTCTACTCATCAAGGTGCATCTATCTGTCCAATCAGAATTCAATTCTGAGCATTTTCAGATTTGGCCCTAAAAATTAGGGTTTCCACAAAATTAGGAATTTTTAAAATCTGAAGACATAGTTGGAAGCTCCTTGCAAAAATCAAAGTTTAGAGCTTTGGATCGAGATTTTTGGCTGGGTAGATCTCTGGGAAAATCAAACCCTAATTCAGGGCTCTCCCGAGTGAACCCGGGAGGACAAAAAGGAAAATCTGAAGGGTAAAACTTTGCTGATCTCAAATTCTGAATGCACCAAGCTGATCAGCTCATCAAGGCGCATCTTTCTATCCTTTCAGAAATTTGAAATTCTCATTTTGAATTTTTAGGGTTTTTCCGACAAACCCTAATCCAAGACCAGATCCAGTTTTCAACATTTCAAGTGGTAAGACCTAAATCTTTTCTATTTCCATTTGAAGTACTTTTTAAGATGTCTCACCACACCAAGCTTGAGGATAAGCTTGAAGGGGCTGATAACTTCCGAGCTTGAAAGTATAGGATTGGGTTAATCCTGGAAGAGAATGAGTTGGACTCATATATAAAAGAAGACATCCCTATCCCAGAGGATGAAGAGGCCAAGGTATTGCATAAGAATAACTTGGTCAAGGCAAAGAGAATCATTGCTGATTCTATCAAAGACCATCTCAGACCCCATGTGTCTTCTCTAAAGACACCCAAGGAGATGTTTGACTCTTTGACCAAGCTATTTGAAGGGAAGAACATAAATCAGAAGATGACTCTGTGGAATCAATTGAAAGGGGTCAAGATGTTGAATGGAGAAACCATTCAATCTTACTTCTCCAAGGTCTCTCAGATCAAGGAGCAACTTGAAGCTGTGGATGAAGTAGTGGACAATGGTGAAGTTGTTATGACCACTTTGAATGGCCTACCTATGTCATGGGACTCCTTTATTCAAGGAATCTGTGCAAGAAAGAAATTTATCTCTTTCAGTAAACTATGGGAGGAATGCTCTCAAGAAGAATCTCGACTTATAGCTCGTGAGGAAAAGATGGGAGGTGAATATCAAGCTCTCGCAACTCACACCAAAAGAAGCAAGCACAAGAAGGAGCACTCTCTCTACAAAAGATCCTATCAAAAGAATAAGAAGGATCTAAGATGCTTCACATGCAATGAGAAGGGTCACTTTGCTTCAGATTGTCCCAAGAACAAAAGGGATAATAACAAAAAATTCAGCAAGAAGAAGAATGGCAGCAAAAGAAAGTTCCATGCTCATGCTGCCGAGGATGATGGACCTCCAAATAAGAAGGCTAGGGCAGAAAATGATGATAGTGATGATGACTCATCAAGTGAAGAAGAGTATGTTCTAATCTCTGCTCTCACAGATACTATCTCCCATGGTTGTAATGATTGGTTGATTGACAGTGGGGCTTCCAAACACATGACTGGGTTTAAGGAATCTTTTGTGAATCTATCTGAACATGAATCACTTCATAAGGTGAAACTTGGGGATGATTATCAATACCCAATCAAAGGAAGTGGTGAAGCCTCCTACAACCTAGATTCTGGAAAATATTTGGAGATGAAAGAAGTCCTTTATGTACTTGGGCTCAAGAAGAACTTACTCTCCATCTCTGCATTGGATGCAAAAGGTATGAGGGTTGCATTTGTGGATGACCAAGTCCTAATGTGGCCAAAGGGTAAAACAATCGATGATGCAGTAGTGATTG
Organism: Larix kaempferi; assembly: GCA_027924585.1. Taxonomy (NCBI): domain Eukaryota; kingdom Viridiplantae; phylum Streptophyta; class Pinopsida; order Pinales; family Pinaceae; genus Larix; species Larix kaempferi. The sequence goes on from BSBM01000012.1 coordinate 50,002,762, forward strand.
GAGAGCAAGAGGGAGGATTGTACAATTTGAAGGGACAACGTGAACATGCCATGGTGACATAAAGACAAAGATTCATCCATATTCATGGATCACATAGAGGTATGTATAATTTGTTTTTGCAAAAGTTAACTTATGAGTTATGCAGGTCATTGAAGAGAACAAGAACACATTGCTAGACATAACTAGCAAATATGGTGACCAGGTATGTGTTTCTTATATCATAGGATATATTATATAAATATGCATGACATGATTGATGATGTTTATTCATGAAGTCATAGGTTTGAATAATCATGGGTATATGCATATTACGTGTCTTACCTTATTTGATGTTATGACTAACCAGAAGAGTCATAGGTTTGAGTAATCACAAGTTTAGACATGTTATGACTAACCTTAAGAATCCTATATAAACCTTGAATGCTAATGCTTATTATTTCTGTTTGAAATGATCATGTCTATACATGCTTGAGATTATTGAGTTTTGATAGTATTGAGAATATACTAATGAATGTATGATTTTGTATGAGATCACAAGGATAACACAATCATGATACTAATAAGCATGCTTAGGGACCAAGGATGAATATAAGTTCAAAGGACAGGTAATCCAGGAAGCAAAGATTAAGAAGGAGCACACTCTAGTTTCCCCTGCAAGGGAGAAAAGATCAAGAAGAAGCACACTCCATTAGTTCCTGCAAGGATGCAAATATTCAGAGGGAGTTGACCATCTTTCTACATTTCACATTAGAAAGGTGTAGAAGAAGCTACTTCAGATTAGGACTCCAGTAGCTCCTGCAAGGAATCAAAGACACAGAGGGAGTCCATCCAACAAACAAACAAAGATAAGTATTTCAATTATCATTTCTTGCACATTTGTTTGTTTAAATAAAATTGTTCAATGATGTATATGTTCATGTTCCTAGACTTAGGATATGTATTGTGCATATTAGAATGATTGCATTAATGAACAGTATACTACTAATATGCATATAATGGGTAAGTGACCTATGACACTGTACAACATTCCATTTATACTTATCTAGAATGAAACCTCTTTGCTGACATGTTGGGAGTATTGAAAACTCTTAACAATGTTCCGGTAGAGACTGGAAGGCATCTAGAAAGTTATGGAACATGGATAAATGTTGTATTGAAGCACTGGATTAAACAATTGCATGACTGTATGACATATTTCTTTATGTGAAAGAATTTTTTCTGAAAATTATGAGATGTTTCTAATCATGCAATTTAACTTGTTTTGTAGGAAAGATCGTATACCTTTACCTACAAAAGGACTACAACATTTGTTCCAGCAACAAAGATATCTATTGAATATATTGAATATATTGAAGTTCCCAGGATCTAGGATGAAGAAATGGAAGAATGCCATGATCCGTCGATCATGAAGAATGATGTTTGGGATGCAGTACCAAGACCTAAAGCAGAGTATGTAATGACTTCCATATGGATCTATCAGATCAAGCATGCTGCAGATGGAAGCATAGAGAAATATAAAAGTGATGAAATAGAAGATACACCAGATGGATTTCAAGACAACTTTCTTGAATGGTGTAGTAGTTGAAAAGGAAGTATATGTGGAGCAGCCACTTGGTTTCGAAACACATGATAGGGAGTCATATGTGTGCAGATTGAAGAAAGCCTTGTATGGCTTGAAGCAAGCTCCCAGAACTTGGTATGATAGGATGGACAGTTTCCTATCTAGTTTGGGCTTTACCAAGAGTAAAGCGGATTCCAAGCTTTACTACAAGGTTGAGGAAGGGAATCCTGTGATTCTACTCCTGTATGTGCATGACTTATTTGTAACAGGAGATGACAGATTGATTGTAGATACTAAGAGGAAGCTTGCTGCCGAGTTTGATATGAAAGATTTGGGAATGATGCATTATTTCCTAGGTATGGAGGTGTGGCAGAGTGCAGGTGGGATCTTCCTTGGTCAAGGGAAGTACACAGTAGATATCCTGAAGAGATTCGGGATGATCGATTGCAAGGCCATGGCCACACCTATGGCATCGAATCTGAAGCTTCTATGTGATGCTTCATTTGAGCCAGTTGATGTCTCTATGTATCGTCAGATGATTGGGTCCTTGATGTACCTGACGAACACGAGACCAGATATTTTCTTTGCGGTGAACACATTGAGCCAGTTCCCGATAGATCCAAGGAGTGTTCACCTGGTTGCTATAAAGCATGTTCTGAGGTACTTGAAGGGTACAGTGGATTATGGGCTCAAGTATGAGGCGAATAAAAAGTTTAACCTGCAGGGTTATGTTGATTCAGATTGGGTTGGCAGTGCTGCAGATAGGAAGAGCACATCTGGGTGCTGCTTCAGTATGGGATCAGATGTGATCTCTTGGTTTAGTAGGAATCAGTCCTACGTAGCACTGAGTACAGCTGAGGCAGAGTGTGTTGCAGCCTGTTCAGCTAGTTGTGAGGCAGTATGGCTACGGAAGCTACTGTTTGAGTTATTTGATATCCCGTTGGATGCTACTGGTATCTTCTGTGATAACTAGAGTTGTGTGAAGCTGTCTGAGAACCCAGTGTTTCATGACAGGTCGAAACACATAGAGATCAAATATCACTATATCAGGGATATGGTGCAGAGAGGAGCTGTGAAGCTCCTGTATGTTGCGACGGACGAGCAAATTGCAGATGTGTTGATGAAGCCACTAGCCAGGGTGAAGTTCGAGTACTTCAGAGAGAGGCTTGGTGTTCTTCAGATTGATGACACTTTGAGGAAGAAGTGATGGACACATTTGATGAAGCCATTCCAAGCATGTTGGAAGGAGGATCCTTCACATGGCTGTGGATGTAAGCGCTGGATGATGAGCATCAGGATGATGTTCTGGTGGATATGATCAGTTGGATCATTTATATGTATGTATGCATCATGTTGGATGCTGGATATGATCAGTTGGATCATTTATATGTATATGTATGTATGCATCATGTTGGATGCTGGATATGATCAGTTGGATCATTTATATGTATATGTATGTACGCATCATGTTGGATGCTGGATATGATCAGTAGGATCATTTGTATGTATTTTGTATATGCATCATGTTGGATGCTTGGACCATGTATCTATATATGTATAAGGTGGATACGTTGTATGATCAGGTGGATCATGTATGGTGATATGTATCATGTATTTGTATTTGTATCAGGTGGATACACTGTATGATCAGGTGGATCATGTATGATGATATGTATCAGGTAGATACTTGGTATGCATCAGGTAGATGCATTGTATGATCAGGATGATCATGGATGACGAGCTTCAGGATGTTGCTCCAGATGCCATGCAGCAGGATGTTGCAGTGATGATGATCAGAATGATCATGTGTACATCGGGATGATGTATGGTGAGTATCAGGTTGATACTCTATGGCTGTGGATCAGGTTGTGCAGATGAGCATATAATTTGGCCTTGGGAGATTTGCAGATAGTCTTTCGAGGTTTTGCCTATGGCATATAATTTGGCCCTGGGATATCTGGAAAATTCTCTTTCGAGGTTTTGCTCTGGGAGGACATATAATTTGGACCTGGGAGATCTGCAAATAGTCTTTCAAGGTTTTTCCTATGGCATATAATCTGGCCCTGGGATATCTGGTAGATACTCTTTCGAGGTTTTGTCCTATGGCATATAATGTGTCCCTGGGAGATCCGATAGGTTGAGCTGTGTGCCCGTAATAAGTCCTGGGATGCTCTTGCGAGGTTTTTCCATGACCACATATAATCTGTCCTTGGGAGATCCTATAGGTAGAGCTATGTGCTCGTAACATCCTAAGATGCTCTTGCGAGGTTTTGTGGTGACCACATATAATTTGTCCCTGGGATATCCTATAGGTAGAGTTGTGTGCTCGTAATAGCCTGGGATGCTCTTGCGAGGTTTTGTGGTGAGGTCACATATAATATGGCCCTGGGAGATCCTATAGGTAGAGTCGTGTGCTCGTAACAGCCTGGGATGCTCTTTCGAGGTTTTGTGACGCACATAATAAGTCCTGAGGATTCCACAGTATGCCCAGTGATGACGAAGACCTGCAGGTGGTGGGCCTACATCCAGTATGAAAAAGGACTGGCTCTGTAGAACTTCCTATGACGAGTAGAGTCAGAGATTGGTTGAGATAGTAACAGCAGTGACGACGATGATGATGATGCATCGATGACGATGATCCCGAGAAGAAGACTTGTCTAGCATATCTGTGTCGAGAAATACCTTCCTAGTTAAGAGGGAGTGTTGATTTATATGTAACTTCGGAATGTATTTCATCTATGTATTTCATATATATTTATTGTACCCTTATTGAGATGTGTTATTCCTCTATAAGGAAGTGTCGTCATGTGGATTGACAAGTGTCGCAAGTGTGTGTACTTGCCGATGGATTATTAGACCACCATGTGTGGGGTCGGCCCTGAAATATATATATTTTAATGTGGATGTACCTAGCTAGACAAGTCGGCCCCATAAAGTCACTGGGAAAACAGGTTAGTATAAATAGAGATCGGGTGATCTCTATTTAGATCATTCAAAAATTTATATCTCTCTCACTTAGAAAGTGGCGCACTAGTGAGGAGGAGGATCATCTGCTACTAGTAGACTATCTCAGTGTATTTTGGTTGTACTTTGGTTGAGCCATTGCTCTCTCTATCTCTGAGGAAGTTGTGGGGTTTTTCACCTTAGGGTTTTCCCCACGGAAACTCTGTGTCTCTTGTCTCTCATGCTTTTGATTCTTGTGATGCTTGTCATACTTATTGTGATTGTTATGCATTGATATACTGTATATGTTATTCTCTCAGTGAAGATCCTAGAGTATTGTGAATTAATGCTCAAAATTTAACATTTAGAAGGTGGGAAACAAAAGAAGTATGTAAGGTTCCTTTGATACAATATTACACATTCAGGATGGAAGAAAAGTACCAACCAATGAAGAATTCAATACTTACAAAATATGCAAATCATACTTGATAAACATTTAACAATAGAAGTTAATACATTCATATACTTATAAAACAACACATAACATCAATTACTATTTTAGCCATGAACATAGGTGAAGGAAACAAATGTTATAAAATGAAGTCTTCTTCCTAGTTAAAATACTTAGCATACATTCACATCAATGCTACGAATTTGGTGCAAATCTTGCTACTCAGAGCCTTCATTATATTAAGAGAGTTTACATAGATATAGAGTAGATTTGGAATTCAAAGAGCAATAAGACACAATTACAAAGATGAGTACATTGATGGTATACATCAAAATATTAATCTCTACAACTTATTTCCTATATAAAAAAGTTAATCCAAAATTCGACTCAGTAGCTCTCTAAGAGATCCTCTAAAAAATATTCCAGCCATTTCCATTCTTTTAATACCCTTAATATAAGAGAACAATCTTTGTTAACATATTTATGTTTAATATAACTGCTTTCCAGCTGTCTTCCTTGTCCATCACTTTCACTCTATTTAGACTGTTACTATAACTGACTGATCGCATTATTTGTTTCATTTCCTCTTAGTCAAGCTCTTTTTAGTGGCCTTCTACTGAGGAGGATTTCCAACTAATTGTCCCATTGTTTTTGCAGCTGTCTGTCTTGATGTTAGCCCAATTATATACACACCTAGCTACTTTGATGGCTACCAATATGACTACTTTGTTGGATGCCCAGATGACTGCCCCATTGATTGTACTGATGGCTTTCCTACTATAGTGGGATTCCGTACTTGTGGTAGAGAAAATTTATGGTTTTTATAATTTTTATGCCATTCATTACCCAGGGAATATTTATGAGTCTTCATGGATTCAACTGTCAAATCTACATTTGTGAATTTTTCATATGAGATAGCTGGCAGATGTTTGAAAATATTCTTGACATTCATCCATAGTTCAAACTCATTAGTCATTTGGTCTACCACAATAGACCTACTTAAGTGCCCATCTAAATCTTCAAATTTTCTTTCTTCATTCTTCTTTTGCTTCAACATTTATAGATAGTCTTCTTTATTATATGGGTCTCCATTTCCATCCCATGGGTGAGGTAGACCTCTGGCAATCTCATCTCTGAATAAACCTTTGAAAAACGAAATTTCTGCTACCAAGCTTTTTATCCTATTTTGGGGATTGATCATCAAGGTTCTTTTGCTGGGAACTTTGTTAGCTTCTTTGATTAAGTGTGTTCTATTAGTGACCCTTATGTCTTTCAATTTACTGTTATTTCTGTTGTTCAAGTATTTGATCACATCTTTTGCTATTTGTGGTTTGGAATCAAGCTATAATTTTGTCCTTTTTATTTCAACAGCAGTAGTGGTGGCCAGCTCCAATTCCTCCTGTATCAATTCAAAGTCCTCCCAATGTTGAATGACTTCCTTCTCTATTTTATCCCATAGTTGTTGCTTAGCTTTTTTTAGGGGGCCTTTTCCCAACAATTTTTGTGTTAGTTTGAGAACATTGTTTTCTAGCTCTTCTTTCTCATCCTCCAGGTGATCAATAAGTTCCTCCTTATCCTTTATATCATCCTCAAACTCCTTTATATTACTATCCTTCCTATGACTTCTTTGGTGAAGCATCCTCCTCCATAACTTCAACTGACTATTTTGGTGAGGCCTGCTTTTCTTGGTCTTTTGGAGCTTTCTCCTCTTCCCCTGTTGACTGAGTTGTCCCCTGAGCTAGTGTAGATGTTTCTTGTCGAAATTTTTGAGTGGATAGAGAGGTTTTCTTTAATTTCATTGCCAATACTTGCAATTCCAGGTCATCTACTTTCTTCATATATTCTTCCATCTGGGACTTATAGTATTTCATGTTTTCCTTTATTTTATCTTTCTCATATTGAAACTTTATCAATCTCGGGTCTGAACATGCTCTATGTTAGGGACATGAAGTTTCTTCTTTAGTAAAGCAATTTTAATGTCCTCCTGTTGTAGAAGGGTTTGAGCATGAGAAGTATCAATAGGATTAATTCCCAATGCCACAATTTTACTCTCCAAATCTTTGATGGTGATTTTTTTGACTTTGACAGCTACCTTTTATGCTCTTAGCAACTTATCCATATTTTATAGTGTTGTTCTCAACATATTCTCATTTTCTTAGGACTACAACATATCTTTTCACAACAAATCACTAGACTGACTGTAGAAGTCAACCTTGTCCAAGGGGCTAAACTATCCAAAGTCTACTTTATACTCATATGCTTTCCAATCATCAAATGGCTTGGGTACTGGGACTTTTCGTTCTAATATGTAATATTGTATCAAAGGAACCTTACATACTTCTTTTGTTTCCCACCTTCTAAATTCAGCATAACCTACATCTAAAATGTTGAATATGCACCATTAAATTACTTGTGCATTGATGACTCCACTGATGATCATGAGGACACCTAGTTGTGCTCCATGACACTCGAGTGATCCTTTGATCACTCCATGAAGGCTAATTCGAATGTCCACCTTAGGAATTCGAATCCTCATGATTGTACTATTTATTTGTCCATACTGTGATTAATTAATTAGTGTGTGTGAAGTATTATTGCTTCTATCTGAGTTCTACTGTACCATATTATTCCGTTGCTCATTATACTATATCGTTCACTCTTCTTCTATTTTCCTGCTTAATCATAATTACTCTTGTGAGGTATACATCATCTCTTAGATCTGCTGTGAGGATTTCCACATGGTATCAGAGCATGTTGAGAGTATTGTTTATCTCCATTCTTGAGAGTTTTTTGCAGGTTATTACCAAGATTTTGAGTGTAGCAGTTTCTGCATCTTTGCAGCAGTATTCTCTATTGTTTTTTGCAGGTCTTCTACAGCTTCAATGTATCCAGAATTAGAAGAAATCACTCCTCTTTCTCTATTCAACTATGATGAATGGAAACCAAAAATAATAGCATATTTGAAGAGCCATGATCTCTTTGATTGTTATTTTGAAAGAGAGTTCGAATCCCCTGGAGAGAAGATTGACTGGTTGAATAAAGGTGACATGCACATTGGAAGAATGAAGCTTACTATGCCGGATTACATATTGTTCCCAATCATTATTTATATTGAAACTCCAAAAGAGCTATGGGCTCATTTGGAAGGAAAATTTGGCAGAGAGAATGAAGGACTTGGTCCCAACCCATTCGAAAGCAAACAAAGTGATGCATTCGCTCCTCTTGATGGTCTCTCAGATCATGCACCAGTATAATCTCATATTGAAGTTGTTGACAAAGAACTTGCATATTCTACACTCATGCTCAAACTTTCTTCTCTTTCTGTGCCATCTCACACTCTAGATATTGCATAAGGTCCTAAATCCTCTCTTGCACCAAAGTCTATTGGTTTGCATCATGATCACATGATTATGTCGGAGGCCAAAACAGTTATTGAAGGTAATGCATTCGCTCCTCTCTAGCTATCTCCTCTTTTATACTACTATATGATCATAATTCCATGCTTTCAGAAGGTCATTGAAGAATATGGAAATTGCCATTCGCTTGGGAAGATTTCTCATGCATCTCATGGTTTTGATCTCACCCCTGTTGGTTCAAAGGATATCTCAAGAAACCATGATTCAAGTCTTGTATCTAATTTGGGTTCTAAGCAATTACTGCTTGGGATAATTTCTCATGCATATGATAGTTTTGATCTCACCCTTGCTGGTTGAAAGGAGATCTCAAGAAACTGTTTTGAAAGTCTTAAATATGATTTTGATTTCAAGCAAACATGTAATAGTTCTTTTTGGCATAATCTCACCCATGGTGGTTCGAAGGAGAAGACAAAAGACTATATGCACATTAAAAAATTTGATCCTACCTCAGCTGATTCAAATCACAGGTTCAAGGATCATTCTCATACTGTTGGATTTGTTCTCATCACATTCGAACTGAAGAGCAAGTACAAACACATGCTTTTTGAGCATGATCCACTTCTTCCCAAAAAGAAGATACCTCCAGACATATGACCAAGCATCACACCTGTTTGATTTTGGAGAATTTATTATTGTGTGTGACCTACAGTTTATTTTGAGGGGGGTTTTTCCCATGAGGTTTTCCCCATTTCCTCGGTTTATGGACTGTTCTTTATTATTATCATTCATTTGATTATATTGGGTGACCTTTGGTCCTAGTTACCAGGGCCCAGGATGGATTAAGGGGGGGTGTTAGGATATTCCTATACTCCATCCTAGTCCTAGAAGCATTTCCATTGTTTGCATTTTTAGTCATGCATGCAAATATTAGGGTTTGCATGCAATTAGGGTTTGCATGCACTCCAGTCATTATCACCAGCACCTAGCCCTTAGTGAGCTAGCCCTGAGAGCTTCTTTCCTTGTAGTTTCATCCCTCCTAGTGACTAATGCGCCCTCCTTTGCTCCACTGCATGACAAAGGCGCCTTCTTCACCTACCAGTCTAGTTATATTTAGTTATATTCAGTTATCTTCAGTTACTTCCTTGATTTAAGGATTAAATGACTCTTTACTGACCTTATCACTCTGATGGACCTCTAGTGAGACTAAACTGCCTGTTCTGACTCTAGTAAGCTCCTACTGCATCCTCCACTGATCCTCCTTCATCCAGTTAGTGTCTCCATGTGCTAGTTACATTCAGTTACACCTACTACACTCAGTTAGACTCAGTGTAGTAGGTGTAACTGAATGTAACTAGCACATAGAGACACTAACTGGATGAAGGAGGCTCAGTGGAGGATGCAGTAGGAGCTTACTAGAGTCAGAACAGGCAGTTTAGTCTCACTGGAGGTACGTCGGAGTGATAAGGTCAGTAAAGAGTCAATTAATCCTTAAATCAAGGAAGTAACTGAAGATAACTGAATATAACTGGACTGGTAGGTGAAGAAGGCGCCTTTGTCATGCAGTGGAGCAAAGGAGGGCGCATTAGTCACTGGGAGGGATGAAACTACAAGGAAAGAAGCTCTTGGGGCTAGCTCACTGAGGGCTAGGTGCTGGTGCTGATGACTGGAATGCATGCAAACCCTAATTGCATGCAAACCTAATATTTGCATGCATGACTGAAAATGCAAACAATGGAAATGCTATTAGGACTAGGATGGAGTATAGGAATATCCTAACATACAAATCCTAGTCAAAACTTTCAACGAGAAAGTCACTTGATGGTGGGACTTCTGAGCACAAACTTAGGGGCAGGTGAATCTGTATAAGACAATTTTCCACTTTTTCAAACATTCATCAGCCATAAGAAATAAATCAGATATACAAAACATGGAACACAATATTTATGTGGAAACCCTTTTGGGAGAAAACCACAAAACGTTTCTTTATAATTCTTTGTAGGCACCAACCTACTAGAGACACTAATTCCCACATATACAAATCTTGGTAGGCACCAAACTATTGTTACAAAATATTTGTAGGCACCAACCTACTCGAGACACCGATCCTCATTTCTACAAACCTTGGTAGGAACCAACCTACTCTTACAGTTCTTCGTAGACACCAATCTATTGGAGACCCCAATCCCCACCGGTATAAATCTTGGTAGGCACCAACCTACTCTTACAGATATTTGTAGACACCAATCTACTAGAGACACTGATCCTCACTGCTAAGCACCAACTTAGTAAGAGACACCAATCTATTTGCTTGAGTAGCACCAACCTTCAAGTTCTAATTTGTTCTTTAGTAAAAACATATGATCACATTCCCATTACCTTCATTAAGTCTTCTTGCTACTTTTTCCTTCATCAGGTCTAACCACAATTTGAATTTCCAAATGGTAACTTTCCTAAAGCTTGTAGTTTTGGTCTCTTCCCAGAAATGAACTTGTACAACATGGAAAGTATCCAATTTTGCAAATATTATTCTAAATTCTTTACTTAAGGTGCTTATGTATGTCTTCCCAGATCCTTGAAGGTTTCACAGTCTGAAAATTCTTAGAGAATGAGTTATAAAGAAAATGCCTGCAAGTTGAACTGTTTGAAACCAATTTCAGTACCATTTAGAAGGCCTATGTTCCATAACGTATATCTCAAAAGGTATAGTGAACAAAAGTCTGAAAGTTGTACCTAAGATCCCTGCAATTTTTACAGTCTGAAAGTTCCCAGAGAATAAGTTATAGATAAAACTCTAAATTGACATGTTTGAAATTGATTTCAGAACCATTCAGAAGGCCTAACTTCCACGATGCATATCTAGGAAATTATAGTGAATAAAAGTATGAGATGTGTACTTAAGGTAATTGTATATGTATTCTAATATCCTTGCAAGTGTCATATTCTGAAAGTTCCTATAAAATAAGTTATAGATAAAATGTCATACTAGCCTATTTGAAACTGATTTCAGGACCATTCAGAAGGCCTGACTTCCACAATTCATATATCGGAAATTATAGTGAAAAAAAGTCTGAAACTTGTACTTGAGGAACTTCTATATGTCATTGAATACCCTTGCAATTTTTATAGTCTCAAAGTTCTCAGACAATAAGTTATAGAAACAATTCCAAGATAGCATGTTTGAAACTGATTTTAGGACCATTTAGAAGGCCTAACTCCCACAATGCATATCTTGGAAATTATAGAGAATCAAAGTATTAAACTTGTACATGAGGTACTTATGTATGTATTCTAACATCCCTGCAAGTTTTAGAGTCTGACAATAACCAAAGAAATAGCCATAGAGAATATGCCAGATTGACCTATTTTAGGATCATTCAAGAACCATAACTTTCATAGGGCATGCTATCCCCTGAGATGTTCTAAGGACGACTTTAGAATATTCTAGGGCACAATGAGGCACAATCATTTGAGATTTAAAGATTATTATTTTGAAGTATGATATTTGTAGTTTTTGTGGAAGATATTTGCAGATATGGAGGTATTGGACAAACTTATGTATGAGGATTTTATTCCAGAGGAATTTAATGGTGCATATTCAACATTTTAGATGTAGGTTATGGTGAATTTAGAAGGTGGGAAACAAAAGAAGTATGTAAGGTTCCTTTGATACAATATTACACATTCAGAATGGAAGAAAAGTACCAACCAATGAAGTATTCAATACTTACAAAAAATGCAAATCATACTTGATAAACATTTAACAATAGAAGTTAATACATTCATATACTTAGACAACAACATATAACATCAATTACTATTTTAGCCATGAACATAGGTGAAGGAAACACATGTTATAAAATGAAGTCTTCATCTTAGTTTAAATACTTAGCATACATTACATCAATGCTACGAATTTGGTGCAAATCTTGCTACTCAGAGCCTTCATTATATTAAGAGAATTTACATATATATAGAGTAGATCTGGAATTCAAAGAGCAATAAGACACAATTACAAAGAAGAGTACATTGATGGTATACATCAAAATATTAATCTCTACAACTTATTTCCTGTATAAAAAAGTTAATCCAAAATTCGACTCAGCAACTCTCTAAGAGACCCTCTAAAAAATATTCCAGCCATTTCCATTCTTTTAATACCCTTAATATAAGAGAACAATCTTTGTTAACATATTTATGTTTAATATAACTGATTTCCAGCTGTCTTCCTTGTCTATCACTTTCGCTCTATTTAGACTGTTACTATAACCGACTGATTGCATTATTTGTTTCATTTCCTCTTAGTCAAGCTCTTTTTAGTGGCCTTCTACTGAGGAGGATTTCCAACTAATTGTCCCATTGTTTTTGCAGCTTCCTGTCTTGATGTTAGCCCAATTATATACACACCTAGCTACTTTGATGGCTACCAATATGGCTACTTTGTTGGATGCCTAGACGACTGTCCCATTGATTGTACTGATGGATTTCCTACTATAGTGGTATTCCGTACTTGTGGTAGAGCAACTTTATGGTTTTTATAATTTTTATGCCATTCATTACCTAAGGCATATTTATGAGTCTTCATGGAGTCAACTGTCAAATCTACATTTGTGAATTTTTCATATGAGATAGGTGGCAGATGTTTGAAAATATTCTTGACATTCATCCATAGTTCAAACTCATTAGTCATTTGGTCTACCACAATAGACCTACTTAAGTGCCCATCTAAATCTTCAAATTTTCTTTCTTCATTCTTCTTTTGCTTCAACATTTATAGATAGTCTTCTTTATTATATGGGTCTCCATTTCCATCCCATGGGTGAGGTAGACCTATGGCAATCTCATCTCTCAATAAACCTTTGAAAAATGAAATTTCTGCTACCAAGCCTTTTATCCTATTTTTGGGATTGATCATCAAGGTTCTTTTGCTGGGAACTTTGTTAGCTTCTTTGATTAAGTGTGTTCTATTAGTGACCCTTATGTCTTTCAATTTCCTGCTATTTCTGTTGTTCAAGTATTTGATCACATCTTTTGCTATTTGTGGTTTGGAATCAAGCTATAATTCTGTCCTTTTTATTTCAACATCAGTAGTGGTGGCCAGCTCCAATTCCTCCTGTATCAATTCAAAGTCCTCCCAATGTTGAATGAATTCCTTTTCTATTTTATCCCATAGCTGTTGCTTGGATCTTTTTAGGGGGAATTTTCCCAACAATTTTTGTGTTAGTTTGAGAACATTGTTTTCTAGCTCTTCTTTCTCATCCTCCAGGTGATCAATAAGTTCCTCCTTATCCTTTATATCATCCTCAAACTCCTTTATATTACTATACTTCCTATGACTTCTTTGGTGAAGCATCCTCCTCCATAACTTCAGCTGACTATTCTGGTGAGGCCTGCTTTTCTTGGTCTTTTAAAGCTTTCTCCTCTTCCCCCGTTGACTGAGTTGTCCCCTGAGCTAGTGTAGATGTTTCTTGTCGAAATTTTTGAGTGGATAGAGAGGTTTTATTTAATTTCATTGCCAATACTTTCAATTCCAGGTCATCTACTTTCTTCATATATTCTTCCATCTGGGACTTATAGTATTTCATGTTTTCCTTTATTTTATCTTTCTCATATTTAAACTTTATCAACTCTCGGGTCTGAACATGCTCTATGTTAGGGACATGAAGTTTCTTCTTTAGTAAAGCAATTTTAGTGTCCTCCTATTGTAGAAGGATTTGAGCATGAGAAGTATCAATAGGATTAATTCCCAATACCACAATTTTATTCTCCAAATCTTTGATGGTGATTTTTTGACTTTGACAACTACTTTTTATGCTCTTAGCAACTTATCCATATTTTGTAGTGTCATTCTCAACATATTCTCATTTGCTTAGGACTACAACATATCTTTTCACAACAAATCACTAGACTGACTGTAGAAGTTAACCTTGTCCAAGGGGCTAAACTATCTAAAGTCTACTTTATACTCATATGCTTTCCAATCATCAAATGGCTTGGGTACTGGGACTTTTGGTTCTAATATGGGCATTCTAAGGGTATTTTCCTTATGATCAACCACTGTTATCAATATCTTCTCTCTTGTATCTATCTTTCCTTAAAGCTCCTTCACTGTATCCATACTCTGCTTCCTTATATCTACATATTTGGTATTTAGGGTTGGATGCACTTGGGTTGGGCCTAAAGAAGGGATCCTTGTTGCATTTGAAGTGTATGAAGCACCAATGAAGGGTAATGCATCATAGTAACAGGTGTCAACTTTTTTTGGCTAGTGATTTCTATAGCAATTCCTCTAAATCACTTGGTAGCTCTTCAATTTGTGTATGTTCCACCATGGTCTATTCTACCTCTGCTTGAGATTCAGTTCTGGCCTTCTTGCTTAGCGGTTTTGTCTAAGATTGATCTATAGCCATATATGTCTATGTCTCTTCATCTAATCTTTTAGTCCCTAATTGTGAACCCTTAGTGCTCTGGTCCACATCACTATTTAGGGTTTCCTAAACTTGCTCCCAAATCATCAAATTTATTATCTTCTCCCAGTCAAGGTGAGGCTTGAAACTGTATGCAGAGTTCTTATTGTCAATCCTTTTCTTGGAGATGACCTGCGGTGGATCATAGGCCCATCTCTTTACCTTCTACAACTTTAGTTGTTTCAACAAATCTTCCACGTAAGATAGGGAATCTCTTCTTTTTATCAAGAATGGTCCCACCTCTTTTGGTAATTTGAATGCAATAGTGTGCTTGTACTTGACAAAGTGTACCTAATATGAAAGAAATATATGTTTGATATACTTTAGAGAAAATATCCTTGTGGTTAGAAATACAGGTAGCTTATATTGCTCTTCCTCAAATCCATACACTCTCAAAATGGTGTAACCTTCATATAAAAACCAATCACCAACTTTGGTATATGGACTCAGTTGCAGAAGTTCTTGGTACATAGGGAAAATCCTAGGTGGGGATACATCATGCAGGAGGGAGTATGCTACTTCAATAAACTTGTCTGTAAACTCTTGAAATGTTCTCATTTATTGGCTTATTGAAGATCAAGTTTGTCCATGTGTAGATATGCAATTGATTTTTTACTTGGTATATGGACTTCAATTCCATACCTTGGAAATGTGCAAAGTTTTAATATAAAAACATCAAAAATAGGTATGATGGATACCAAAACATATCAAGACCAGGGAATTCTGCTAGTTGATTGTGAATTATCTTAGCCATATGCTTCCAGAGGTCAAATCTAGGGGGCATAACCCATGCTTCTAGAGTTAAGAGAGCCAAGAATCCTAGGATGGTTTCATATATGGATTTGTAATCCTCATATCCTACTATGATGCAAATCAGAGTTATGGCCCCTTTTGAGCTTTCTAAGAAATTGGTAGTCACATATGGAGGGGAGCCGACCGAGACTAGAATTCCTTCCTTCAATTGTTGTGCTAGGAAGTGACTCTTTTCAACAGATTTTAAGGCTTGGTATGACAAGGACAGGTATTCACCATCCAAGATTTGTAGTGTTGGTAAGTCTAGGAAACACAACATCTTGGCAATGGAATATCCAAATATGATACATAGGGGTTTGGATTGGTCAGGGGATAATATAAATCTTTTATACAATGAATAACATATAGATCACCAACCTATGAATTCAAGGAAGTGTACTACTTGAGGACAGACGATGTGACCTAAATTGGTCTTGCACAAGTTCAAGGGTCTTGGCCTATGGTAGAATTTGCTTTAGCTTAAAGGATGATCTAGTGGAGGTCAGAGGATTTCACGACATTTTTGAAGACATCTTCCTTGTGATCATATAAGTGTTCGTCACTAGAGCTCTTGGGATTTGGGGGTTTTCCTTTGGATGAGGATGCCATAGTTGAAAATGATTGTTTATAGTAAAAGTAAAAGTGAACAGAGAGGTAAAACAGATTTAAGCGGTGGGTAAATGAGTCACTGGTGGATAACTCCCTGTATTGAATGGTGTTTCTTTGGTTGTAGATTTTGTGTCGGCATCTTTCTTTTCCTTTCTATAGAGCAGAATGAGCCCACTTTTTGAATATCTTTCACTTTAATGATCTAGAAATTTTGAATTTTGCTAGATGGCATGAATTTGTTTGATGATTTTGGGATGACATCATATGATGTCATCTGGGCCCACTTGAAACCTGTCATTATCAAACTGGTACACGTGGACGCTGATTCTTTTTCCTCTTTTGACTGTGGAGGCTCCCTTATAGGATCACATGGTTGTAAGCATAAATCACTTTTTGGTAAGTCTACGTGCTAACAACTCAAGCTCAAAGTGGTTTTCTAAACTCATCTTGGGGAGCTGTTATCAATCAAAACTTTCCACTTGTGCCTCTACCACTTCAATGCACTTGTGCCTCCACCACTTCAATCCTCCATGGAATGGCAAACTCAAACTATGATAGGAGTTTGGAAGGTGAACATAAAGGGTTCACAACTACAAGGATCAATGAGTGTAGACTCAAGATAGGGAAAAAATCCACTAGAGTTCTCTTGCTCTTCTTTCTCCTCCCTTCCATATGCCATATGTGCCCAATATATAGTCCTCCCAAAGGTAAGTGAAAGGACACATCGAGGCATTACTGGGAAAATGGAGGGACAAAGGTCACCCTAAGACCACTTTTTGGGATTAAAAGATAATTAACTAGTGATTTTTACCATTTTACATGCTACCTGCAGGCTATACTGATGCAACTCGCGGGTACACCCACTGTGGTGATGCAGCTAGCGTACAGGGAAAAAAATAGGAAAAAAAATAGTGTCTGAAGGATATAAAGTGGATCTGAGTAAGTAAAATGGATCCTACAGGCCAAAGAGTGCTGATGCTCACAAGGTGGAAAATTACGCTGTACCAGATGCCCCCTAATGTGTGAGGTCAGAGACTGATGCTACGATGGCCGAAATACCTTATAAATCTCAGAAGTGGAGTGATGGAGACACAAGTGCAAGGAGTAGCTCACTCGTCATAATACAATAGTATCCCTGAATACATGTCGGTATAGTACAACAATCTGATACAATGGCCATGAATAGGCAGTACATAGTGAATACATGTCATAAGTGATCATAGCCATGATCCCTCTACAGTAAGATATGGTCTCCTGCTAAAAAGGAAACAACTGGTGAAAACGGGAGGTACAAACTGCTGATATATGAGAGGTGATATCTCAGATGTAAAGTCATAATCATAAGTAGCATACTGAATGCCACTATCGCTTGGGGTCTTCTACACAAGTCTTCGACGGTGCAAGTCCCATCAAGTGAATAAAGGTGTTGAGGTTGAACCTGATGTGACATCGTCTGATTACTGATCAATGATGTATACTGTTAAAAGACACGAGATAACCCACCAATAATGAAAATGGGCATCAATGCACAGAGCACAATCATCAGAGTGCGAATAGATGTGTCGAAGTTGAACACTAAGATGAATCCATCGATTAGGGGACCTTAATGTATTCCCAAAACTGTCGATGGCAAGAGAACCTGCCACCAATGAATGCAAGCCTCAAGGTACTCAATCGAACTCTAAGCCTCAAGCTCCGAAATAAATGGGTTGAAGTCGACGGAATGAGACTCGCTGGAAGGAGAGCATTAAGGCATCCCCCATCAACCAGCATGAGGTACCAGCTATGCTGAAAGATTTGGAAGATCTTAGGTGAAACAAATTGACTCAATAAGGATGGCCGACATGCAATAGTTAAGAAATCTGAGGAGTGGCCGACTCTGGTTTCAGGACTTCCTTTGAATAAGAGCATGAGCAGATGGATAGAATCAGGCATCATAGACTCAATATAAACTGTGCAATGCAGGAGGCACCACAAAGGGATCCATAATGATTGGAAGCTTAACCAATCAGTGGAGTAAGTTGAGGAACAAGTACAGCTCCTAAGGTCCAACTATAGTCCCAACTCATAATGTATGGAGTGGAATGAATGTTCTGTTCAAAGGCGACACAACAACTGCCAACTAGAAGTAGTAAGCATAATCCTGTTCGGCTTTTTCGAATATTTGATTTTTTTGTCTTTTTCATATTTGGAAAAACTTGAAAAAGAATAAAATTGCTTATAGTACAACAAGTGAGGGAATGAGTGTCAAATAACGAGCAGACTAGTCCCAAGCAGTGGAACATACCTATGATCAATGAAAGGAAGCGTGTGCAGGATGTGGACACTCGGGGGGGGGGGGGGGGGGTGTTCCCTCAGGGTCAAAAGGTCATCAAATTGTGAAGGACAAATAGAAGCTCTGCAGGGCTCAATAGGGAAAAGTGCTCAAGCACCAGGCTAACAACTGAGTAAGCGGGAGCCGGCACAAGGCTCAGGAGGCAAGCAGGATGATGCAATGCAATCGCAACTTGATATAAATGGGGGAGTCCTTATGGGAGATGGCAAGCATAAGACAAAGTAGAGTATGTGTCTTTATCGCAAAGTCATGGTGTAACTACAAAGGACTCTCGATCCTAAGGATAAACAACAACATGGGCCCTGTAATGCAAAAAGGGGTTCTAACTAGGGTACCCATGTTCGGAAAGGCCTTGCCGCCAGATAACGACACTTCTATAATAGTGTGAAGGTTCCGTGTCGGTTAAGAAGAGAGGTCGCACCTAGGGTTTATGAAAGTGGTCAAAAGTTCAAATGCATAATGCATGTGAAAATGTCATCTAACCTATATGCCAGGTGTGAAATATACCTACCGTAGGCACGAAATGGTCCAAAACAAGTCTCGCCGAAGAAATCTGGTTGAAAAATACTACTCCATGACATTGTATTAGTCCAAAACAACATTAAATGGTGAAAAATATAGACAAGTGGGTTTTGAAAATTATAAATAGTAACAAAAATTTACAATTTACAATTCATTTTTACTATTCACCCATTTGGAGTTTTGTGGTTAGTTTTCACCTTGAAGTTCAACTACTGATTCTGGGAGCTACGGGCGTCCAATCATCGAACCGTCAGGAGCAGGTTAGTAGTCTCATCCATGCCTTCCATTTCAATGCTTTAATTTCAATTTTCATTGGTTGTATTTTTAGTTTGGCCAAGCCCTAAATGGTCTCGGCGCTACCCGCAGGATATAACTATGCAGGTTGCGGGTAGGGAAAGGCACGCGCAGTCAATGCACATGTTGACTGTGGGTACTTGCCTTTGTAAGCAAACTTGCCTGCGGGTACGACCATGAAGCTAGTTTTTTAAATGAAATTGACTAAACTCTTTGGTTTTTCTCCCTCCAAGATGGTTCTAGAGTGGAGAGAGAGGGAGCATGACCAAGTGGATGATGTTGTCCGCAATGATGTGCATGCATAGCAAGCGCTATAAGCATGTGGGCTATACAAATTTTGGAGCATAGGGGGTTTAAGGGCCCAAAACCTATTGCTCCGCCGCTTGATAGACTACTAGGACATCGATGCACAGAACTTCAACCTAGACGGGCAAATACTCTCATTGGAAGTGGAAGATATCTACTTCATTATTGGTTTGTCCCACTGAGGTGAGGTGGCAAGCCTTCGGTCTTGTTCTGTCGGTGGTGGGATCACCATTCCTGACTATATAGAGCGGTATTTTATTCCAAATACTCGGGCAGTGGGGAGTCAGGTGCCCATACGAGCCATAGTTGACCTGAGCATGAAGATTGTAGTGGCTACCTTAGTGTGGATTACTGGTTCAAAAGCTCTGCACCAGGAATCTAGGCCAGTGATGTTCTATGCGTCATAGTGTATGCAACCCATGGTATTTGACTGGTGTACCACGCTACTGGGGTCCATGAAGACCCAACTGACAGAGTGCAAGAAAGGGGAGGCCAAAAACTTTGGATATGGCAATATCTTATGCAGTTTCTTCTTTGAGTGAGTTTTGGGGCTCAGTCCAATGGTTGAGGTCCCTCCTCATAGTCTCCGCGACCCAGCCATGACCCGGTGGGAAGAGGTCTTGACGTGACAGGGTGGTGGCCGTGAGGCATCACCATACACAGAGGAGTTCTTTCACTGATGGGACCAACAGGTTGTAGCCATAGAGGACTACCCTTATGCAGGGATAGACTTCTGCCAGGATCGTGACATTCCGCTTCCACCAGATACAGCGTTTGGAGACATTGGTGAGTACTCTTTTTAGGTTTTTAGTGTATTATATTTTTTTGGATTTTTGATTATAGATGTAAATGCAAAAATATTTTTGAGGGTAGTATCATATATTAATGTTCTACTGTTTGCTCGCAGACAAGGGCCCAGTGAGACCCGAGGGTTTCCCGAGACATCGTCGTCGGGGCAGGGGGTGCTGCAGTAGAGCGTACACTATAGACTCTGTGGGGAAACCTATCATAGATGACCTCTAGGGTACCACAGATAGAGGTGGCGCGACTACCAGAGGATATGCAGCGCCAAGTAGTGGGGGTTCCGGGTAACTGGGTAAGACTACTGCAGTGTATAGCAAATGCAGTACAATATTATTATCAGAAGCATCCTGTCAGGGTGGAAGCTAGGCCTCCTCGTAGGGAGTAGATATCTCAGGGTCCCATTTTTGTATTGATACATATATTTTTGAGGGCTACGGGCTCCAGTTTTGTACTATAACACTACCATTTTTGGACATATTTATAAAAAAATTTGGTTCTCCAGTTCTACTATATGTGTGTATGTAAAAATGTATGAATGTATCTTTTATTTGTGTGCTTCATTGTGAATGTGGCAAACTCCAATCTAATACATAGTTAGCGTATGCATCATATATATGATTAACACTTCTTGGAACATGAATGTATGTAATTGAAACAAAATGTCGTTCCAAGAGTCTTACCCTTAGGAATTTCTGTAGTAGCGTAGGATCCCTCACACGGTACTGACCATTTAACTGAGACACAACCAGTTGTGAATCTAGGCGGACTTCTAAAGACTGGATGCCATGTAAAATAGCATCCCAAAGTAGCTCAATCATGGCACTATACTCAACCACATTGTTAGATGTAGGACCAAGACAAGCACCTCCTGAAGACACAACTAGATGGTCAGGTGAATAAATAACCCAGGCAGTAGAGGAAAGCTACTGCGTATGACGACTAGCACCATCCGCGAACCCTAAGAACATAGGAAACTCTGCTAACATCCGTCAATCAAACGGAAGCTAATCAACAGACCCGAAAACCAAAGGTAAGCTAAACTATGTACAAAAATAACTATACAATAGTATACAAAAGTATTAGCTCGAACCAGAAGTTCAAGCGTAATACCGCTTGAGGTAGAGCCCATTTATAGGCTCCTTTAAGACGTTCCCCTCATAGTCCTCTAATTCATAGGCTCTTTTCCCAAGACACGCCTCACAATGCAAGGGCCGTGCCACAGGGGGTTAAACTTGCCTACCCCCAGTGATTCTTTAGCTTGGTCATATAAGAGGACCAAGCCACCTTTATCATATTGCTGGGGATGGACAGACCTATCGTACTGAACCTTAACACAACGTTTATTGGCATCTATAGCCACGACGACATCTTGACGTTGCTCTTCAAGTTGCTCAAGGTGGATTAAACATTGCTCAATACATGTCGTATCAGGGAGGAGCTCTATGGCCAGTTTAAGCGAAGGGATTTCGCATTCAATCGGTAAAATCGACTCCACACCGTGTACGAGCTGAAATGGTGACAACCCGGTGGCAGTCTTGACTGCGGTTCGATATGCCCACAAAGCAGGATATAACATAATGTGCTAGTTGTTCTTGCTTTGTTGGATGGTACATTGGAGAATGGTCTTTAAAGACTTATTGACGGCTTCTTGACGAAACCCAAGCTTGAGAGACAAATCCTCCATATGAGTGTTCTTGACGAAACCCAAGCTTGAGAGACAAATCCTCCATCATTTTGTTCTTAAAGTGATTTCCATGATCAGTGACAATCTCTTTCGGAATACCGAACCGAGTAATAATCTGATTGAACATGAAATGGGTTGCTGTAGCACCATCTGCTTTTACGGTAGGCATGGCCTCAGGCCATTTGGAAAAGTAGTCCATGGCCACTATGATATGGTGATGCCCCCCAACCAAAGCTGGTTTGCAATCCATGAAATCCACCCCCCACTTGGTGAAGGGACCAACGGTGACGACCGGATGAAGGGGTGCTGGATGCGAGTGTATATTCTGAGAAAACACCTGGAAAGGGTGACATCTCTTCACAACGTTAATACAATCTTTAAATATTGAAGGCCAAAAGTAACCAACTCGCATAATACGTTGGGCTGTAGAAATCCCGGATAAGTGACCGCCACATGCCCCAGCATGGAAATCATTAAGCACACGCTTCGCTTCTTCGTGAGTCAAGCAACGACGAAGAATAGAATCCTTTCCTCGACGATACAAAGTATCACTGACGATAGTATAATATTTAGCATGATGTTTCAGACGTTGTCGCTCATCCCATGAATAATGCGAAGGAAACTTCAAAGTTTGGAGATATACAATGACATCCCCATACCAAGGGTCCTCTGATGAGATAAGAAACAAGTGTTTATCCACAAAGGAATCTTCATGGATGACATCCTCATCAAGTCTCGGAAGGTCCGACATAAGCTTAGCAAACACCAACGATTTCACTGAGTTTGCCGAAGCAAAATTGAGATCAAACTCCTGAAGGATTACAATCCATTTATTGTACTCCGCCCCTATAAGGCGTCGTGATAGCACAAACTGAAACAGATTGATGTGCACTACAACTGTGGTTGTTCTAAGCAAAATATAGTGTTGTAACCCCTGGATTGCATGGACAGTCGCAAGTGCCATCTTTTCCACATGAGTATATCTCAGTTCAACGTCTACTAGATTTCGACTGAGGTAATAGATGACATGCTCGACGAGTGCATCATTAACCTGAACTAAGACCATGCCAACCGTCTCTTGAGACGCAACCACATAAAGTATAAAGTCTCATGCGAAGTTGGGTGGACTAATCACAGGGGCTGATACCAAAGATTTCTTAAGGGCATCGAAAGACTGCTAGGCTCGCTCATCCCAGATAAACAGTGTGTCTTTATTCAACAAGTGCGCGAAACCTTTGGTAAGATTAACATAATTGACTACAAAACGACGTAGAAAAGTAGCTCTCCCTTGGAGGCTCTGAATTTGAAACAAGTTGCGCGGAGGAGGCAACCGAAGTATTGCCTCAAGTTTGAGAGGATCAACTCTAATACCCTCTTTCGAAACTATAAATCCTAGAAGGTGACCAGACCTCATCGTAAAGATGCATTTATTGGGATTCAATCGGATGTTGTAGCGTATAAATCGTTCGAGAATCCAATGGAGGTGCGTGGGGTGGTCCATTCTCTTACGAGAATGGCCGACAAGATCATCCAAGAAAACCTCCATTATACTTTTAAGGTCGTGAAAGGCATAGGTCATGGCACGTTGAAACATAGCTCCAACATTTTTAAGGCCGAAGGGTGTTTTTCGATATGCAAATGTACCCCAAGGACAAATGAAAGCGGTCTTATGTTGGTCCTTGGGTTTGATTTGAATCTAGTTATACCCCGAAAAGCCGTCCATGAACGAAAAAATCTCACTTCCCGCATAAGTGTCCAAGATTTGATCAATGAATGGCGTGGGGAAGTTGTATTTTGGACATGCACGATTCAGGTCTCTAAAATCAATGCATACATGGATCGTTCCCTGCTTCTTATCCACAAGAACGGGTTTTGACACCCATTCGGTAAGGGGAACGGGGTAGATAAAACCAGCTTTGAGTAGTTTTTCCACCTTTTCCTTGATAGCGGCTACCTTCCTAGGGTTAACAGCTCGAAGACATTGTCGAACCGGTTTAGCATGAGGATACGTTCTAATCTCGTGCTCGACAATACTAGGGTCTATTCCTAGCATATCCTCGTATGGCCAGGAGAAAGCTTCCCGAAGTTCAGTAAACAATTCGGTGTAAATGGAAACCTCCTCAGGAGAGCAATAATCACTGATGTAAACGTTCTCAATTTTTCTGGGAGTGCGAGAGATGTTGATCGGTTGAGTCAGGGAAATATTAGTCATGTTCCCCTCTGTGTAAATATCATGTGAACCCAAAAGAGCCATAGGGTGATCAACCATCTCTGCAAGAGTCGTCCTAAACTCTCCTTGCTCAGCGAGATCGAGGTTGGGAAGGAAATAAGAGCGATGATGCATATCCTCCTAAGGTCTCCCACTACCACACATGGCCTCCATAATAGCTTCATCCAAAGGTAAAGTATCATTAAGGAAATCGTGTGAACAAGACGAGTTGGCTTCCCAAACCGCTAGCATAATGGGATCTTCCTCATCTGTTCGAGGAGAGGAGAGATCCGACTCTGTAGTGGATTGTTGAATATCCCGATAAGCAAGCTCAATAGTAGACAGTGGCACAGACATCCCGACGTGCGCAATGTCTCTGGACGTAGAACTCGTGGATGGTAAAGTCCATGGATCATCAAAATATAAAGTCCGGAACGATACATTATGCAAAGGAGGAGACGCATTGTCGGAAATGGTTCCAATAAAATTCACGGGTGCGGGGAAATCATAAGATCCCATCAATGAAGGGTACATACCAATACCCATGTTCCCAGTTGCAGGATGAGAATCTGTAACCCGTGGGACTACTGATATCGTGGATGCTTCAGGAGGAGGATTAACAAAATCCAGCTGATCAATGGTCACAATCTTGCCTTCGTGTGGAAATAAAATAATCCTGAATATAGTAGATGCGACATTTTTCATAGCGTACATCCAATTCCGACCTAGTAAAATGTTGTAGTCGATGGGAACATCAACCACTTTGAATTCAATAGGCACAGGCTTACCCCCCAAGCAGACAATAAGGGAAGGGATAATCCCATGCGGCTTAAATGACTAACCGTCAAAAGCAGTGAGCATGGTCCTAGACGCGAGTAGAGGAGGAGAGCCAAGAGCTTTCCAACAAGCTAACGACATCACTGCCGTGGAAGCACCTTCGTCAACCACCGTTCTTTTGAAGAAATTCTTAAGGAACTCGACATGGATTTGAAAAGCCACGTGGTAAGGTAAGCAAGGTTGAATATCAATAGTGTCAAACTTGATAATGTTGGGGTTTCCCCCATCCTAAGATCCTAATGCACTCAAAAGGGAATGCCTTTGAGAAGGACACGCCTGTAAAACTTCAAGAGCCGACATGGCACACGGATTTTGGCCCAAATATTCTACAATGGAGTAGTTCTGGGTGGCTCGGGCATTGGGATTATGCGTAGAGCACTTAAGAACACCTTTTAGTATCCGCGGCATAATAGAGGGCTTCTCGATATGCAAGGAATTATTAGGAGGAGGGGGAGGCTCACTCCCCATATTAGGTTGTGGTGCACCATAACTGCGTTGACGAGTAGCAACACTAACCTACGATTGAACCATATTCACGCATCCGTAACCACTAGTATTGGAAGAAGACATTGCAGTCTCAGTAGATCCATAACCAGTGGCGGGAGCATGCGAAGCCATGTTTTGATGATGAGGAAGGTGATCCTTCAACACAGCTAGGCTCTATTCCAAATGCTTCAATGCTTCTTCGATGCTTCTTCGATTTGAGGACATAAGTGAGTAAGATGATCTTCCCCACAAAGCTTACAAGGAAATTTCACCTTACGCCTAGGTTTATGGTCCTCACCAGCATTTACACCTTCTCGAGGAGGGTTGGCATTCTCCTTAGGAGGGGTATTGAGATTGCTATTATTGTTCCCATTGTTTCCACCCTTATGGTTATTTATCCCCTTTTTCTTACCTCCGGGTTGCTGGTTACTTGATGGGTTTTTCGTTTGCATAGTGTGTACATCGGACGATGGGATGGAAGTGGACAAGGTGTGAACCTGTCCAGGAGTAGACTAGTTTAGCGACAAATTTTGCATTTGATTAGCCACCAAATCTACAGGGCGAGTGCTTGTGGATCCCACAATGCCATTGGCATGTGGTCCAGGAATTGACTTGGGCTCATGTCGTGTTCGCGGTGCGTTAGGAATAATGTCATACAAAATGCCAGACTGAGAGTATAGTAAATCTAACTGCTGGACTTTTAAGATGGCTTGTTCCTCAATCATAATACCAGACATCGAAACATCCTTAGCAATATATGGGAGTAGAGACTTGAGGAACCATTCCAACAGAAACTTTGGGGGAATGTTGGCTTTCATTAATCACTTCCGTCGACCCCACTCTTGAATGTGGTCAGAAATATGTGTGGCCTTATTCTGATGGAAGTTAGACAAAAGTTCAGTACCAATATCGTAACAAACCGGCGACTGGAAATGATCCAAGAAAACCAAAGCGATCTCATTGAATCCCCTATAAGTGTTCCCAGGCAACTCAACATACCACTTCGCAGTTTCCCTAGTGAGGGGGCGTTGAAATAGTCATAATCTAACGTAATCGTGATTCAACGAATTGGAAGAGCACCAAAGGTGAAACGTTGTGACATGATCACCCAGATCCTCACCACCTTTCCCTTCAAACATAGGAATGTCCGAAGGGAGCTTGGTAGGGACCGGAGTCCAATTAGAGTCATGACACACCAGATCATTCGTGAGCTTTGAAAGATCCAGAAGATTCAGACGTGCAAGGAACGGGAGCTGCAGCTGGAAAGCTTGACTATAAGCTCCCATAAAAGGTTGGTGGTATGGAACCGAATTATAAGATGGACGAAAAGCTTGACCATGAGCATTAAACTGCTGATAATACGGACTTGATGGACCATAAGCTTGACCATGGCCATGAGGTTGATAACCTCCTCCGACCTGACCCGTGTGAGAGTAAGCAGGTATATAAGTGTTTTGGTCACCATATTGAGGTGGGTTGTACTGGTGGCCAGCACCGACTGTATTGTAGTAAGGGTTGCCACCATAAGTATGGGGCATATACGTACTATTCGTATCGGGTATCGTGTTGTAATGACCATAATGGTGAGGTATGTTCCCACCCCCAATGTAAGCATTAGGATTAGTGTGAGCAGTCGTGTGGTGAACATAAGTATGAGATGTATTCCCAACCCCAACATTGGTATTACTAGTAGTAGGAATGGTGGCATTATGACCATGAGAATGAGGTATATGCCCACCTCCTACATTAGCGTTAATAGTAGTGGAAACGGACGTAAAAGTATGTGGTATATGTCCACCCTCGTGGTTGGGAGGAGCGTTAACATTTGCAAAAGTGGTCGTAGGTTGATAGGTAGCGACATGTGTATTAGGTGGTGGATGGCGAGTCGGATTGCGAACAGTGTTCCTATTAGGTTGGGTATTCCTAAGAGGCGGCCGTCTTCCAACATTAGCATTGTTAGGAGGAATGTGACCGGTCCCCATACTATATGTGTGGGTGGAAAACATGGTTCCCCCGGTGGGGGTATTTCCCCCAGTGGGTGCAATGTTGCTAACACCATGACTAGTGCCAGCATGGCTACCAAACGTAGTGGAAGGATCAACTGTGTTGTAATTAGGCATACCATATGAGAACGTGGTAGGGTTGATCGTAGGACCTATGTGATCATGTAACTCTGGCATCCCTTATAAATAATTGTGTGGATATGAAGGATCGAACGGGTCGTCCTTGGGTGGATCCAGACCAAACAAACTAGGATGAGTCTCGGGTGGATCCGGACCAAACAAACTAAGTTGGGTCTTAGGTGGATCACCCCCCACACCTCACGAGGAGTAGGGGTGTCTGAAGTGTGCTTGAATCTACCCGATGGAGTCATAGGGATTTCTCCCGTGTCAGAGTGTGCAACAGTCATAACGTCTAGGATGTATGTCTCGTAAGAATCCGAAGACTCGGAGGGAGCCCGCCGACGTCCCTTAGCAACACGGCGTGAAAGCTCGACCGGTTTTAAACCAGCCAACCGACGAGATTGGCGGAGAGTAGCACTCCGTGCCACGATATCACTTGAGAGAATATAAAATCACAATGTCCCCTAATGGCCAACTATCGATAAAAAATAGTAAATCAAAAGCACACACCTAGAGAAACTACAGCCAAGAGAAGACAAACATAGTGGCTAAATGAGCTCCCGAAACTAGAGCCAGTATGTCTCACTTAGGAGAGGCTTGATACTCCCAAACTGTAGCTGGAGGTAACATAATTAGTTATAGAGGCACCCAGGCTTCACTATGTGCAAAGGGTCGTAACCCTCGACAAAAAACAACTGTGTTGTCCAACCCCTACTTGACTCAGGATACCCGCATTATAACCACTACGAATACCCTGTGCGATACCTAGGTAAGGAAACTATGGACACCGTAGTATAACCAATGCTCAGGGGGACATTCGCAAGTGGGATCTATCATATGGGCAAGATAGCTAAGCCCAAAACTCAAGAGGGTCAAATCCCCCAAGAGTCCCCAGATACAAACAAACCCTGGATATATCTCCCACGTTCAGCCGGTATCAGAGGGATATCTCCTCAACCAACCTCCCATGACCTCGTGCTTAACTCCGGTCTGAGTAGAGCTTCCTGAGAACACCAATGTATACCATGGATTTCACCACTCCCTGGTCAGACACATAATGTTTCATCTAGTAGTCTTGGATTGTTTACTCACAATGATTTATTGCAAGACTTTAAACCTATGCTAGTAGGTGTACCCTATAAATAGAATCGGCCTAATCAATTTTAAGATTAAGCGTTAATTTTAATGGCTGTGGTTACTCAAAGTATATGGTCATGAACTAGTGATGTATATGACTCAATAGTATGCAAAATCGTCAAACTCTAGACTCATCTATCCAATAAAAATAATGCCACTAGTATGAAAAATCAATCCAATGGTTTCGAAATAAAAATGCAACTCTTTTATATTTTCAATGCACAAGCAGAACCTAAATGAAAGCAGCAAGCACTCAATGCAAAATGTAGTACATAAAAGTATTTTTTTTTTGTATTTTCACTTATAAGCAAAAGGAAAATGCAAAACTATTGTTTTTATTTTATTTTTCAATATAATGAAATGAAAAATGCAAGCAAAATCCTACTATTTAGTCACTAAAATGCCGAGGAGATCACTAAGACAACCCGACAGATCCCAAACAATAAGACCCAGCCAACAGAATGAGCTAGATAGGAAAAAACCAACAAGGCTAAATCCAAGGATGGGCAAAAAACCAACAAGGCTCAACCAAGAGAAGAGAAGAGTTCTGGTCACAAACAAGGCATGGAATAGTCAAGAATCAGGCTAATAAAGACTCAGGATCATCCAAAAACAACCCAACAACAACCAAAGGCCACAAACAAATCACCCCTGGAGTTGTACGCTACTGTCAAATGAATAACAACAGGTACCCGCGGGCAGTAGTGTAAACAGACGAGGGTAGACGTGGGCAGAGCGAAGCTCACCCGAGGGTAGGGAAAAGCAAATGGGCAAACAAAGAGTCTAATGGCTCAGAAAAAACCAGTTTTCTATAGTGTATCTCAATGGCCAATCAGTGACATAGAGCTTCGACAAACAACAACTCTAAATAAGGAC
Organism: Larix kaempferi; assembly: GCA_027924585.1. NCBI lineage: Eukaryota > Viridiplantae > Streptophyta > Pinopsida > Pinales > Pinaceae > Larix > Larix kaempferi. The sequence goes on from BSBM01000012.1 coordinate 50,032,551, forward strand.
TAATGCCTAAAAATCCCCAAAAATGGATGTTTTCCCCAGGGGAGTCGCCATTTCTGTGTTGGAGAAAACTCCCTATGGCTTGGGGTGGACCACAACAGAGAGTTGACTACCAGAAATTAAATCAATTCTCAATACTATTATATATAAATGATAATGCTAAGATAATGAAGAATATAACCAACCTCGATCCAAACGTTTGATGTAGATCCCCGTTGGAGCTTTCAACCCGTGCACTTGAACCTGCAAATCAGTCTTGACAACCAATATACAACAAGTGCATATAATATATAAATGGAATTAACATCATCAATAGTAATGGTCCATGATATTATAAGAAAATGCAACCCAATGTAACATAAACAACATTCACAACATTAATGGACGAGAATATGAGTATTTCTATTAATAAATAACAAGAAGTACAATGCAATACGACCTCTTGCCGGCAACCAATCTGAACTAAGATCTGGGTCAATCCACTTGTGCCTCCACCACTTCAATCCTCCATGGAATGGCAAACTCAAACTATGATAGGAGTTTGGAAGGTGAACATAAAGGGTTCACAACTACAAGGATCAATGAGTGTAGACTCAAGATAGGGAAAAAATCCACTAGAGTTCTCTTGCTCTTGTTTCTCCTCCCTTCCATATGCCATATGTGCTCAATATATAGTCCTCCCAAAGGTAAGTGAAAGGACACATCGAGGCGTTACTGGGAAAATGGAGGGCCAAAGGTCACCCTAAGACCACTTTTTGGGAGTAAAAAGTAATTAACTAGTGCTTTTTACCATTTTACATGCTACTCGCGGGCTATAGTGATGCAACTCATGGGTAAGCCCATTGTAGTGATGCAGCTAGCGTATAGGGAAAAAAATAGGAAAAAAAATAGTGTGTCTGAAGGATATAAAGTGGATTTGAGTCAGTAAAATGGATCCTACAGGCCAAAGAGTGTTGATTTTCACAAGGTGGAAAATTATGCTGTAACAGGACGCTGATTCTTTTTCCTCTTTCGACTGTGGAGGGTCCCTTATAGGCTCACATGGTTGTAAGCAAAAATCACTTTTTGGTAAGTCTACGTGCTAACAACTCAAGCTCAAAGTGGTTTTCTAAACTCATCTTGGGGAGCTGTTATCAATCAAAACTTTCCACATGTGTTGGCAGTTTTGGGCCAAAAAAGCATTGGGGTGGCTTTATCTTTCTTGCATCTCTTCGATGTGTTGTCTTTCCACACTATTGATTTGAAGGGTCTTGGTCAAATATTATCACTTGTGATCTAGCCACTTTATGCTTAGGCACCTAGTATTCTCCCTTGATCCTTGATCCTCTTTGTCTTAGTGCCTGGTCTCTATTCTTTACCGCTTGGTCCTCGACCCCTGGTCCCCTTTCTCAACCCCTTCTTTTACCATATGTTTTGGGATTTTGGGAACCTCTACTAGATACTCTCAGCCTCTGCATGGATTTTCATCATGTCCTTCATGTCATTTTGAAACTTTAAAGGTCTTTCAAGCCTGAGACATCTAGAGTGCTAACTTTGGCTCCGGTAGGGACAATTCTTCATCCCGTGAAGAGATGAGAACTGTAGATCAGTGCCTTTGTCTTGGGTTATGGAGTTTATATAATGAATCTTCACATATCATTCAAATATTTGTTCTTTTCATTTATTATTGGAAATGAAACATCTCTAACAAGATAAGATTTGGAATATCTAAATGTACTGAAATAAAAACATGAAATAAATTGTTTCTACTCTACTATGGTACATAGCTATAGAATTTCTTGAGTGTTAAATATTTCAAGTATTTCTTGAGGAGACTTCCATTCAAAACTACCTCTAGAATCTCCCCATTAAGCCGAGCCAGTAAATATGTATTGTTACCTTGAACAACTAATATTTGGAAGAGTATCATCCTGAGATTTTCAAACTTGCCATGTTTTCCTTTGTCCCCCCTTCTAGCATCCCATTTTAATACCAAATCTCCTAGTTGGAAATATCTTTCTAGGAATTTTCTATCAAAATTTTCCTTCAGCTTGTTCTGGTGCTCTTGTAATTTCAAATCCACCTACTCCCTACTTTGTTATAGTTCCACCAACTGATAAATTCTCCTTACCATGTCATTAGGTTCCTCCATCTCATTTTGAATCAGCTTCATGAATGGAAACCCTAACTGTATTGGGAAGGTTTCTTCTTTCCCATAGACCAGTTGGAATGGTGAAGTTCCAATAGACCTCTTAGTGCTTACTCTATCATCCCACAATGCATACCTCAAATGAGTATCCCATTCCTTCTTGTTTTGTGACAATATTTTCTTGATTATACCGTGCAAACTCTTGTTTGAGGTCTCTGCTATCCCATTTCCTTGTAGATAGTAGGGATTGGAGTTCCCTATTTCAATGTTGTATGTCTAGCAAAATTCTATCAGCTTGGTAGACTTGAATGCCCGTGCATTGTCATTTATGATCTTCCCAGGGCATCCAAACCTAGACAAAATATTTTCTTCCAAAAAATTGATGATTAATGAATCATTTGCTGATCTAATTGGAAATTCCTCTACCCATTTTGTAAACTAATCAATTAATGTTAGGATCAAACCCCCATTGTTAGAAATGCACTTCTATTTTGATAGGTTTCAAGGGCAGTGGTTTCAGCTTTTGCTTCCCTGCAAACAATTGGCATTCTATGCATGATCTTACCAGGTTGCTGACATCATAAAATAGTTTGGGCCAATAGTATCATTCTCTCAATATTTTATAGGCTATGGGGCTCCATGCATAATGGCCTCCATAGATTCCCTTATGGAATTCTGTTATCATTCCTTAAGTTTCTTTCTCCACCACATAATTCAACAATATACCCAAAGGGTCCTTCTAGTATAAATACTCATCCAAGACACAATACATAATGGATTATATCTTCAATTATCTAGCATGGGCTTATTTAAATCAATTCGACACTACAAATGTAACATATAGAATACTATGTTCTTATACCATATGGATTCAACAAATTTGGGCTTCACCTTTATATATGTTCCTTGAGAATTGTCTGCACCTATTAGTCTTTCTTCCTCTATCATTTCAATTACTAAATTTAGATCCAATGCTTCATAGTTTGATCTTGCCAACAACTTTCCTAATCCTTTGCCTTTCACCAATTTAGTGGGCTTGATTTATAAGTCATATTATTGGATCTTGGAAATCCACTTCCCTCTTATTCCTTCGTTGTATGTTTGACTAAGGTTTTCTTTTACTGTACTGTTAGGCACATAGGAAACAACCTAAGAATGTAAATTGTAGCATCTAAAATATTTGAGTGCCTTGACCATGGCATAGACCTATTTTTCCATTAGATTGTATTTTAATTCAACATCCCTCAAGGCCTTGCTGAAAAATGCTATAGAATGTTCTTGTCCTTCTTTATTTTTTTGCAAAACACAACTGTAATTGTACTTGTTGAAGCATAATAAAGTATCAGAAAATGTTTAGTATAACCTATGGTGATTAAGACAAGAGACTCTCCCAAATATTTCTTGAGCTGTTGGAAAAATACCTTGGATTAATTGGTCCATTTGACATCAGTATCCTTTTTAAGCATGTTGATAATATACTTTATCATGTCTGCCATGTTTGGAATAAACCTTATGAGGAAATTTATCTTTCCCATGAAAGACTGAATCACTTTTTTATTTCTTGGTAAATCTATTAGTTGTATTGCAACCACCCTCTCTGGATCAATCTTGACCCCCTCTTTGGAAACAATATAACCCAACAACTTACTTTCTTCCAGGGAAAAGTGTGATTTATTGGGATTCAAGGACAATCCATATTTTTTGCATTTATTGAAGGTTTGTTTTAGATGAGATAGGTGTTCATCATCAGTCTTTGAAAAAACTATAATGTCATCTAAATATATGACAATGAACATGTCTCTTTCACCTACAAAGGCTATGCTCATGTCCCTTTGAAAATCCCCCCCTGCATTCATCAGTCAGAATGGCATCGCATCATACATGAAAGCACCCCAGGGGGTTGTGAATGTTGTCTTTTCCTTGTCATCATTATCCATAACTACTTGATTATAACCTGAAAAACCATCCATCATAGAGATCCTTCTATCTCTATTGTGGATAATTCTCTCTTGCGGACAAGTGAGAACTCCCTTGGATTTGATCCCTAGATCCAAGATAGATTACATGATAGAATAATATGAATTTCCCCACTAGATCTAATCAATCAAACACTAGATCTAATCAATCATTCACACACATAAGATATGAGAAGAGAAGAGGAGAAGGGTTAATTGACTTATGTGAGGTCCTATTGTTGCTTGTTCCATTCCCGCCATTGTTATCAACATTGTGTAACCCCGAAAAAGTTATAGCTTGGATGGCAAGGAAATATGGTGCCTCTGGTCAAGATTGAAGATAGTTGATCACCCAGGAGAAATCCAAAGCTTTCACAGAGTTTGCAAACTAAAAAATGAGAGGGAGATGATCCCACGCTAATGGTCATGATTAAATCAAGCAACTTTTTAGAGCAAGATCTAAGCTGTTGGAGGATTCAAAATATGCCAAGGACTAAAAGATGGAAATATTCGATTAATGACTCGAATTGAGTGACGTAGATAATCAAATACAAATCCAGAGCATCGAAGGCCTTCAAAACTAGGTAGAGTTAGCAGGTTGTATTCCCTCCAACGGTCCAGATATGGTAGTCCGACATCCTAGAATGAATTGTGGTCATTGAGCATACAATAAAAAGCATTAAAGTTAAACAAGGTCCTTTCTTACCAATGGATGAGATGAAATATTGTATTTTTTTTAAAGTAGATCTAGATCGTTGAAGGTAGGATACCATTCAGTGAACACAAGAGGAGAAAACCTCTCTCTGATGGCCAATATTAAATCATGTTTTTGATAGGAAAATTCCTAGACGTCTATACTTCTAAGAAATAAGGCAAAGCGTCAAGAAGAACACATACATCCGTGGCCTAGATCAAACCCATCCTCCATTCATAATATCATGATCACCAAAAGCATAATAATGCTGGACAAGGTCTAAGGGAAATTTCATTGCTCAAGGCGTGAGCGGTATCGCACGACTTCCTCCCAAAGTGAGAAACAATAATTGAAAGGGATCAAGGTATGGGTTAGAAAAAGGAAGACGCAATTATCCAACAGTCAAGGCCTGAGTACACTGCCTTATTAGATAAATATATACCATATTCAGAGCACAATAGTGAGCAACAACCAAGAAAGTTTTTGTTTTTGTTTTTGTTTTTTTTCGTCCGTCCATAGTGTTATATTTTAGTCCAAATAAACAAAAGCTATGCGAGTTGCATGGAACTGTTGAGCTCAGAATTGGCCTCTTTTAATCATCCTCGATCACCTTTTCTTCCCCTGTCCTACACCATTTAGCATGCTAATCAGACCTGTTGTCCTCACTTTATTCCCCCAAGCTGCCAAGGTATGACTGATCATTGCTCTATCTTATTAATGCTTATGATTGTGATAATTAAGGCTGTTTATCTCTCAATTGTGCTAACATGTTATGATTTATGAAGGTAGTTGAGATAAGTGGACTGCAGGAAGGTGGGGCTGAACAAGTCTTGAAAGGAGGGATGTTCGCTGCTTAGAAAGGATCCTTGGGGCTCCGATCATCAATTAAGGCACATGGTTCTAATGTAACATCCTAGATGGAGCTGTGACAGGGCAGTTGTAATAGAATGCGCTATAATTGGAGATCTTTAGTATGTTGCTGCTCGAGTATAGTTGTGATCTGGAAAGATCGCCACTCCTGGGCCAATCAACAGCTTTCTCACGTTTTTCTATGACTTTATTATGCCACGTTTGTAACAGCTTGTATTATTTAGGGCGCCTGAAGATCAGAGATCTTCATGGCTGCCTGTTAATAGGATCGGATGTTATGATCTGCATGTATAAATATGGGGAGCTGTCTCGACCCAGGGGGTGGAACATCGAAGAATTTATTCATTGTATTAGCAGTAAAAGCAAACTGTGTAATCATTCTTCTGTTAATATAAGGAGTTACCTCTGAGTTAAAGGAACTTTACATTGTTCAGCCAGCATCTCTGTGTGAAGGCTGGGCCTGTCTTCCACAGAGATTGCTGAGTTAAAATAGGATTTCTCAAATTTATTGTTGTGTGATATCTTGATTCCTTTGTACGCAGCAGTAGTAAGTGTGGTGTGGATTTCCAATATAATTAAGATTATATTTCTTGAGATTGGCAAGTAGTACAGAGTGACAGTCGACTGAGTAAGAAACTTTATGCAATTCGTGTGACAGTTGTACACAGCCTTGTTCATCTTGCAGTTAAGTTGTGATCCCATGAGCCCTTGCAATTTATCTTTCCTGTTATGATTGTTGATTTTCATTCCTATAATTCAATCTCTTAGAGCAGCTGAACTCAATCCTTTGCAATTGAATTTCTAGATTAATATTCAGTTTATGCTTATGGTTTTCAAGAGTGATCAGATTGAAGAAGTGAGTTACTTGTTCTAGGATTTGAATAGAATTTCTTTTTATCTGCAATTGTCTTTGAATCTTATATTATTTCTTGTTGATGCATGGTAGAAAGGAATTGAAATTATAGTATTTAGAAAGCAATTGGGATTACACAGATCTTTGGGATGGACATAGTTGTTAGAGGATAAAAGTATTCAATTATAGTGATTTGGTGTTTAAGCATAGACTGTGCATCTATCCTTTGAAATAAAATACTCTCTCGGGTTGACAATAAATCTCGTCTGCTCTGTATGTTGGAATAATCTATCTGCATATAGGGTGCTCGACAGGAACCAAAACCCATGGCAGATTATATGCCACTTAAAATTCTATAGGATTCACTTGTTCATTACCTATAGTATATGCAGTGTCTAATCACTTTCTCTTTACATCTTATTGGCCATCATTTCCAGCTACTTACATTCACCCACTTTCTCCTTTCCCCAAATGTTCACACATGCAAAGTATCACTTAGCGATTATCTATTGATTGGACAAATCCTTTGATCATTATTTTCTGCCTATTCTATGGCCTGCGAGCGCTATATTGAATCACCCATTCACTCATAACTAAGGCCATAGTGGTCCTATGTTGGAATCTATTTAATAATGAGAGGGGGGTTGAATCATTATTAGCATAGTTATGAACAGTTTTCAACTTCTTTGACATATTATGCGTAATAACACAGAACATAGAACACAGAACACAGAACACATAACACATAACACAGAACACAGAACACAGAACACATAACACACATAATTTTTATGTGGAAAGCCAAATGGGAGAAAACCACATAATACTCTTTTATAATGACAAGATTACATTCGAGGAAGCACCAGCTCCATAATTTCTCCAGCACCAACTAGAAGGAGGCACCGACCCCCTGGTTTTAAAGGAACTGACCTTAAGGAAGCACCAAATCCCAATGTTCTCTAGCACTAACTGGAAGGAGGCTACAACCCCCTGCTCCTTGCCTCATCCTGCCACCGAAATATATAAGAATAAGATACTGCATTGCCGAACTTCTGATCCACGCACACTTCAGATATGATGATGTTCTTTATGTTGTGCAGACCTTCTGTATGATGTAATATTGCTATCACTGTGATGCATACATCACTTGACTTCACACTCAACACTTCACTTCATATAACATTGCACTTCATATACTGTGTGTTGCTTCGTCAAATTATGCAGTCTGCACCAAGATTCAATATCCAATTATGCTAATGTGCATTTGCAATCTCAACTGATACTATGCATCCACTGATAACCTGTTGTTCTGAATTTGTGCACCAGTATCAGATAGATCTGCGCACCTTCAAAGATATGTCCGTTTTGTCTAGGTGCAACAACCTTTAGACAATCTGCGACCTTCTGTGCATCATAAAAACGTCTTCACTTCTCACATCACAAAATATACTACGGGTTTGTCTTTGAGCTACTGTCTTAGAACATCTGTGACTGTCTGTGTGCTTTCCGTGATACTGTCATTCAATATTAACACACTTTCACATCTTCTATGATTCTGCCTTTTTGTCTTCGCGCAATTGTCACAGATCTATAACATCATTCTGCACACCATCAACTATTCCATTCCTCTGCTTATGCGCAATCGACTCTCTTGCTTGGTTCCACGAGCCCTTGATGCCCCGAGTATTAGAAGATTGATAAATATCTATCTTCCAGCTTTCCACTTACAAGATCTTCATCCTTACTCTCTAGCTTACTTCAAATCTCCAACTTACTTCTTATTTATACTTGTCTTGCGTGGATTGTATGTCCACAAGTTCGGTGTGGATTTCTTTCTTCTTCACTTCACGGTTCATGCTTCCGCAAATTGTCATCTTATGTGGCACTGAGGTGTCATCTCTTGTGGTTATTTGTGCATACATGGTCCTCTCCTGGGAGGCACTTTTACCCTTGTGGTGTGGTCTTGTGACCTCGATGTACCATTTCTTGTGGAATTTCCGCATATGATATCTTCAACTGCTACACCCTTTTTAGTACTTATGCATGTGTCAACAACTGAAAGCTTCTTCTAATTGGTGATGCTTTGCACGCTTTCAGGACTTGCATAAATGTTTGACCATTTCTTGTTCCACGCTGCATGCACACTCCCGAACTTTTCCCAATTAACTCTTTGGCTTGCTTGCACACTTGAACCTTGTCCAATCAACTCTTTGACTTGATTGCGCACTCCTGAATCTTTGTCCAACCAAAAATTCAGCTTTTACCTTGAAGTATTGTGACTGGATGAACTTGAGACCTGCTTATGTACCACATGTACTGAATGTATTCATTATGTACTTCCTCAAATTGAATATGCTTGATGTTGCTTTGGTTATACTTCTTTAGACTGGCATCCATGTCTTTCTTCATCTTGCTTGCGCATATACTTCTTTAAAGTGGCTTCCATATACTTATTCAAGGAATCTTTCATAAACTTATTCAAGCTCGCACATGAATGATAATTCCTCTTTGAGATCAATGACAACCAAAGTTCAACAATCTCACCCTTTGGAATTGATGTCAACACCTTATGAAGCTGTGCATAATCATCTCCTGAAGTTTGTGTGCTTCATTTGTACTTGTCACAATACTCCCCCTATGTTATTTGTCTGTTTGAACCTTTGACATCTGCGCATTGTACTGTCCATTCTTTTACTTATTTCTGTTACTTCTGCACAAATTGCATGCTTTATGATCATTCTCATTGCGTTGCTGCATGTTTCATGATCAGGTTGATGCTCTTCATGATCAATGGCAAATAGGTGCCATCACTGCGCAATTATTGGTTTTCCTGTCTATTATTTTGTGCTGGCTTTCATTCATCTGCTTACATGGATTTGATCCCCCTGTCTTCATGCTTCTTTCTTTCGCTGAAAGAACTGCGCTTGTACCCTGCAATATGTACAATGTTTTCATATCCATCTCAGATACACTCCCCTTGTACAATTGCTATGTTCATTCTGTTTCTTGATATTTTGTTCCTGTTATGACCATTCACAATACATCATCACTCCTTGCACATATCTTCATGCAATCTTCCTGTTGTGCCAACTGTTCAATCTCGAGTTCCAGTTGCTTCTAGTTTTGCAATGTCACTTCCATTGATCTCTTTTCTACGTCTGAATGTTCCTTAAATCACATTTACTACGCCGTGAATTCCCTTGTTACCTTTTCTAACGTCGCATCCTTTGCCATGGCAACCAAATATCTAGCACGTGTTTCCACCTATCAACCAGATTGGCCATAAAACGATATGACAAACCATTCATGTGGCACCTTTGACATGTCATAATAGTACTTTAGCTTTTGGGGTAGCATCATTCTCACTGCATGGAACAATGAATTAGATTTTGGCTTTTTGTCCTTTCACTTAGACTCATTAAATCGAACAATTACTTTTCGCGACTCTATCACCACCTTCGGATCGCGTGGAATTGAATGCGATTTACTACACATCTCTTCAACTTAATTTCAAGCGCGTGAAAAACTACCATCCGATTTATAATAACACTGTGAAATTCCTGGTTCATCACCTTTGTTCTTCTACCATCTTGCTTTGCATCACATTGTCTCCTGGTCTTTCATCATTCTGGTCATGGCTTCCTTCTACAAGAGGATGAACGATTCCCTTGAAAATATGTGCCTTATTGTCCAATCACAATAGTCAGAGTTCACTCGTATGAGGGTCAACATGGAAATTTGGTAGGGCCAAATGGAGGAGTTCGAATTCAATCATCTGTATCCTCAGTCACAAGTGAACCATAGTGATGCAAAGGGATTGAATAATCTGAGCAGATAGGTTGACCTCCTAGAACAAAATCATCAACGAATTCTAGATGCTTTGAATTCAATTCAGTTTGAGCAATCCACTGGACAATCAATGTCTACAACTATGCAATGCTTCCTTTGTAGCCAACTTCCGAGCATCACAAACTGGTTCTGATAGATTTGGAGCTTCGACTCACACAACAACAAGACGTGGACGTGGACCTTGAATTGCGGCTTTGAATTTCTCCGTGATTCACAATTTTGGAAAATTTTCTTGAGTTCGCCCCTTTTGACTCGACATGAAGTCTCTTTTGATGTTCAATTCTGTATAAGAATCATGCATTTTGTAAATGAACATATTTTGAATATAATACAATAAACGTTTATGTATCTATATTTCGGCACAGACACATGTTTTACATCACAGTACTATTTGTTTTTACTTTCATTTTATCATATGTATGTGTCTTTTGTGTAATAACCTGTCTTCAACATAACTCAACTACTAATTGAATATACATACACAAATCTTTGCTCATCTTGAATACTAAAGATCTATTTTGTGACAATCCAACTTAACACATATAACCTTTTGCAACATTAAGCATTTATGCGATCGACATACTCAAACCATAATCTTCACTAACATACTCCTTGAATTCCTAAGATGCATCATGTTGAATTCAAGGATCTCACTTAATTTCTTGGAGATCAACAAGAGGGGCAACAATTGCTTGCTACTTTGGATGTACTTGGATTGTCTGCTTCTTTTGCGCAATTTTGAGGAGATTTTCTTACTCATGTTTTCATATGTGCACTTCCATTCTGATTATGCGCTTGATTGACTTCCCTATTGATCCTTGTATGGTGATTTATTTTGAGCAACATGTTTTCATCAGGACAGTTCACTATTCTTTGACAATACATAGCCTTATGTCCAAATCCATCACATGCATAACATCTCATAAATTGGAAATACTTCGCAATATGACCAGTGTGATTGCACCTTGTGCACTTCATTCTATTGATCCTTATTCGTTTAGTATAATGAAAAGAATTGTAACATTGAAGGAATGATCATACCTGAAATACTTCACTTGATTTGAACGATGTTCAATGTTGCAGACCTTCCTAGATGTTCTTTCATAACCAATTCCTCACTTGTCTTCTAGTGATCTCTGATCATTCAGAATTGATGTGCTCCCTTTGAACTTATTCTTCACTTCATCCTCAAAAATAGTCTTGTCACTTCTTGGATTTGCGCAATTTGGAGTATCACTTATGTTGAGATCTTGAACTCGTTTCTTTCCCTCTATCTCGATCAACTTGTCTTCTAAGTAAGATATCTCTCTATCCTTTAGTTCAAACTGACTTGTCAGCATCTTATTCTTCTGTGCTAACTCTTCCAAAGAATCCTTCAACATATATTTTTCTTCTTCAAGTATTTTGATCTTGTTAACTACGCAGTTCAGTTGTTTCTCATATTCCATGATCTTTTCATTGACTTGTTTTTCATGAGATTCTTGAACCTCTCTTGCATGCTTGACCTATTCTTCAGACTTTGAACGTTGGTTATGCAAGAGTTTATTCTTTTTCCTTGACTTCTTCCATTCATTAAAGGCACTGACCAGTTCACCTTCCCAATCGACATCTGCAACTTCTTATTCTTCAAATTTTCTGTCATATTTGAATTCTGTGATAGTCTTTGGAGGTGTATTGAAGGACCCACTAAATAAGTATTTATACAGTGATCCAGGTTTTCTTTGTGCAACTGGTGTATTCTTCTTGATTGAAGAACAACTCTTCTTCTTTTCATCACTAATTTTTTCTTCCACAAAGGCCATGAACAATACATCTTTTGGATTTTCATCACAGTCTCTTCCTTCAAACACATTGCTATCTTCCTCAGTATACAGACTCTTCCTCTGCTTTGGAACCTTCTTTCTAGTATTTGGTCTGTCCTGAGTGCGTACCATTCTTTGTTCATGGAAACTGTCTTCTTCCTCACTGTCGCTATCTCCATCTTCCCTGTATACACTTAGAAGCAAAGTGGCACATTCCCCCACATTTGAAACATTTGAAAGGAAACTTGTTTTTATACTTACCACATCCTCTTTTCCTCTTTCTTACAAAGTTTGAACCCTCTTCATCCGATTCATTGCAAGAGTCCTTGTCATGCTCATGCTTAGCCTTTTCAGTGGATTTAAAGGCTGCTTCTTTTTTGATAGGATTTTCTTTCTCAGTTCTCATATCATATGCAGTCAAGATCCCTTAAAGCTCATCCTTTTTCAGGTCTGCAAGATTTGCTCTATATTCCAACACATATACCTTTGCATCAAATCTTGAGGGAAAATTTCTCAATATTTTCTGTACCACTGATTCTTCTTCTAGAGTAACTCCAAGACTCTTGATAGCATTAACTATCTCATCAACCCGTAAGAAGTAAGAGGAAATATTCTCTTCATCTTTCATTTTCAGGGATTCATATAACCCAGAGTAATTCTACAGCTTTGCCTTCTTTACTTTCTCGTCACGCTCATAGACACCTTTGAGTTTATCCCATACTTACTTAGCTGAGGTGCGATGCATGACCTTGATAAATTCAGTATCTATTAATACACATAGCAGTGGGTTAATGGCTCTTGCATTGCATTCATATAGTCTCCTTTCAGTTGGGTCAACTAGAGCGAGTGCTGGAACATTGTAACCATCCACAATGGACTGCCAGACATCAACTCTGATAGATTGCAAATATACTTCCATCCCGACATTCCAGAAGGTGTAATTGGTGCCATCAAACCTTGGTGCTCTGTTGGTGGAGATACCTTCCTGCTTGTCCATATATGCGCACAGATCTATCTTCCAGATGTTAAGCTGTTACTGAAGACACCTGCTCTGATACCAATTATTGGATCTATTTAATACTGAGAGGGGGGGGTGAATTAGTATTAGCGCAATTATGAACAGTTTTTAACTTCTTTGATAGATTAATCTGAACCTTAATTATCCATCCGCCATAAATAAAACATTCATCCACATATGCACAGTAACACAAAACATAGAACACAAATAATTTTTATGTGGAAACCCAAACGGGAGAAAACCACATAATGCTCTTTTATAATGAAAAGATTACATTCAAGGAAGCACCAAATTCCTAAGTTCTCAAAACCAACTAGAAGGAGGCACCGACCCTGTTGACACAATGACTGTCGATAGGGGTTCACTTCGCACTGTCATCAAAAAACCATCAACCAAACTCCCTTATGCACTGGTCCATAAAGGTTTTACCCTTTCCAACAACACTCACAGAGCGAGTGAGGTATCACCTGAGATGCACAAGGGGCTACAGGAACCAATTTTCCACAGTGGAGTTTAGGACATGCATTAAACACACATTGCACTCGCAGAAACCAGATATTATGTCATTCACACTATGCTAGCAGTTCATCATTCACATATTCATCAATCGCAGAGTCAACACATAATAGACATTTGCATCAACATGATCTAATTACTCATTAGCATGAACAACAATTACCAAACCCACAGAGCATTAAACATCTTACACACATTCACATTCATCATTTAACATAAACAAAGACATAGATAGAACCATAATCGAACATCTTCATGCATTCATTAAAACCTGCGGAATGACCCTCGCAGAAATAGTCAATACATCATATTGCGGATACAAAATAGATCAACAACTGGATCAAAACTCAAAAGGTCGATTTCTCCATTCATCACTAGATTCCCTTAGGCTTACAATCACACTCCTATTTATACAAAACTAAGTGGTTACAAAATGGTCCATATGACCCTTATCTAACAAACTAACTACTTCCACGCTTCCGCATTCTCCGTGAATGATCCTTTCTTCCGTGGATTATCCCTTTCGTAGCTGTCGGCTTCCGCACTTCCTATGGACTAATCCCGTGCCAACAAGCCCTCAACACAAACTTGTGGCTCGCCCTTGAGCCACCTCAGCTGGAAATGGCTGGTACTGGTCTCGTCTGTCATTGTGGTAAACTTCTGAATCTATTCTTAACGTCTGGAGCTCACTGTCATGTACTTCTCGAACTCATCCTCTAGGCTCTGGAAACCTTGACCATCTACCCCTTCTGTGCTTGCTCAGGCGCTTCAATCTTGCTATGACCTGGGGATAAATTCATCATCGTTGCCAAATTGTGAAATAGGCCAGCTGCTCTCGCACATCTGGTTCGTACATTTGACAGTCCACTGCTGGAGCCAATGGGCCTCCACCCCTGGTGTTCTGGTGGTTGGGGAAACCCTGGCTCTTCTAACTACTACCGCACTCTTAGACATCTTGGGTGAGACCTCATCTCTGTTCCTCCCAAGTGTCCACACTGCTTCCTTCGCTGGTTGTTCATGCACGTTTGTCATTCTTGCTCTTAGCGCACCTAGAGTGTTTCCGCTCGAAATGAAGTGCACCATTGCAACTATCTCACTTCGCTTTTCCACATTTTCCTTGGGATTATTCACCCAAATTCTTAACTCTTTGCATCTAACTTACTGACTCGCATCATACAACCCACTAATTCTCCTCTTCAGAATCTCTCTACTTCGACTTGTGTTCTGCAGTCCCTACACCGTTATCTATGCTTTCTTCTTGACACTTACTCATCATTTACAAAATCTTATCCACATCTAGCCAAATCTATCATCATACTTCGCCTCCATCTTCCAGTGATGCCAATCTGTAGTGATCACACTCGGATTTGAATCTCGCGTGCTAAAATGTACAAAACATCGACGAGCGACCTGGTTGGCCATGCTTCCCGCATGCTTTCCACCTTTTGTCATCATGTTTTTTTCTTTTTACTATGTTTCTTAGCCGCTATGTGCTTGATCATGGCGATAGGGTTTCAATCGATTCCCGTTTACTAACTTTGGAAACAATACCCCATCTAAACTTTGTAGCTTCACCGCACCTTTGTTAGTGACAAAATTTATAATGTAGGGGCCTAACCAATGCATTTGTAACTTACCTGGGTGCTTAGCAAAATTTCTGTCTTATAGTAGAGTTGTATACTCACGCTGAAGGTGCTTTTGTTTAACGTGTTAGTCATGCCAAGCCTTTTGTCGATCCTTTTCCACCTTTTGATGAAATCCTGCGATGAACCGGTCCTCATCGAGCTGTACCAATTGTGCCAATCGTTCTTCCAGTGCTCCATCGTCGCTCATTCTTGTAACAACTGCAATTCGCAGACTGGGGACAATATATTCCATCGACATTATGGCTTCCTGCCCATAGACGAGCTTGAACGGTGTCTGTCCATTCAAACGTTTACAAGTTGTGCGATACACCCAAAGTATCGCAGGGATCTTAAAATCCCAATCGTCTCGATTCGTGTTGCATACCTTCGTGAGCGCATGCTCCAGGATTTTTTTAAGTGCCTCCACTGTTCCGTTTTCTTGCGGGTGGTAAGGGGTGCTCTTTCTGTGTTGTATTTGAAATTCCCTTGTCATTGCTGCAATTGTCTAATTAACAAAATGAGTCCCTTGGTCACTCATTAGTGTTTTGGGGCACCCAAACCTGGTGACCACATTGTCGAAGAGGAATCTTGTTGCCATCGCTGCTGAGCAATCCTTCATCGGCGCTGCTTTTTCCCATCGCGTCAAGTAATCCGTTGTAGTAATTATGTAGCGGGACCTTGTTCTTTTTCTTGGTGGGTTGATGGGTCCCACAAAGTCAACTGTCCACTTGTCGAAATCCTGTAACGTCAATTGAGGTACTAGTGGCATTTCATCCCTTCATGATGGATTCCCTGTCAGTTGACATATGTCACAGCTTTTAGTGTAGTCCGCAACATCTCCATGCATCATCGGCCACCATAGTCCTACTCGAAGGATTTCCCTCGCAATGGTGTGTCCTTCGTAGTGTCCTCTAGTAATCCTGTCATGAGCCTCTGAAAGAATCCTCTCCCATTCATGCGGAAGGACATATCGTCGAAGTATCTTAATTGGACCCATTTTATACAATTGTCCTGCAATCAATTGAAAATCTGCAGCTCTGACAACTAGCTGCTTCTTTTGGTTGGTAGTGAAGCCTTCTGACGTCACCCCTGTTGCCAAAAGCTGAATGACTTGTTTGTAATGGTCATCGAACATGCCAACCTTGAACAACTGAGCATCTGAAAATCCTTCATCAATGCTTCTTGGCTCTTCCCCTGACTCAATTTGTGACAAGTGGTCTGGTCCTGCATTCAGTCATCCTGGATTTACAATTATCTCAAAATCAAATTCCTGGAATAGTAAGAACCAATGACAGATCTTCCCCCCCAACACAGGCTTGTTCACTAGGTATTTTAATGTTGAATGATCAGTGAACATTTTAAAATGGCCCCCTTAATAGGTAGTGTCATAATTTCTTTAAGGTGTAGACCATCGTCAACCCTTCTCTTTCCGTGGTTGTATAATTCTTCTCCCCAGTAGACAAATTCCTACTTGTGAAGGCTATCGGGTGGTCAATGTTGCCTTCTCCTAGTTGGGAAAAGATGACTCCTAATGCGACTGATGATGCATCGACGTGAATGTGGAACTCCTTCATCCAATCTGGGAATGCCAATATAGGTGCGGCAACCATCTTTGCTTTTAATATGTCCAGACTCTTCTGGCACTCTTCGTTCCACTCAAACTTGGTGTCTTTCTTCAACAACTTCTCCATTGGTACTGTGAATGCTACATACCCTCTAATAAACTTCCTGTAGTAGCCTATGTGTCCCATCTTCGCTCTCAATTGATTGACTGTTGTTGGTGGTGGGAGGTCGACAATAATTGCAATCTTTTCTAGGTCTACCAACATTCCTTCCCTACAGACAATGTGCCCTAGCAAAATCCTGAACAGAGCACAAAAAATGCACTTTTTCAGGTTCAATGACATCTGGTACTGGCTACATTGCTCCAGCATTAGCCTCAGGTTTGCGGCATGATCTTTGACCAAACCATACAATGTCCAATTGTCCATATAGACGGCAAGAAATTTATGAATGTAGTATTTGAATGCCGAAACTACTAATCTTGAAAAAATTGTTGGAGCATTCTTCAGTTCGAATGGCATCACTGTATACTGAAATATGTTATTTTTTCAACATTTAATTCAATCTAATATAGGATCTTAACTGATAGAACAACATGTACATCATATCAAACACAAGAGACAAGAGACACAAAGCATTTCACCGGGGAAAACCAAGAAGGTGAAAAACCCTGCAACTTCCTTAGAGATAGAATGAGCACCAATACAAAGATCACAAACCGCAAGATAAGAGATAGTCTCCTAGCAGCTTCTCCTCCTCTCTCTCACTAATGTGAAGTGAATGAGTGTGTGAATGTGTCAAATGAGAGAGACACACTCTCTATTTATACTTTTACTTTCACTTGACCTTTACTCAATTAGGTCGGCCCCAACTTAACCACTTAACATAATGCTGACTAGGCTGACCCCACTAGAGTGGTCTAATAACCCTTTGACCCACACAACTCATACAGGGCTGACCTGACCAAGGTGGTCTAATAACCCATCAAATATAAGTTGCGACACTTACAATAATACTTGTGACACTTGCAAATACAAATGACAACACTTCCAATCAGAGGAATAATACATCTCCGTTGGGGATAGAAATAAAGTACAAATGTAATACATACAATATACAAGTCAATATCTTCCGAAGTTACAAATACATCAACACAACCTCTTAACTAGGAAGGTATTTTCTTGACACAAGTCATCAATACATATAAACACAAGTCTTCAATTCTAGAGCTGGATCATCGTCACTACTGCTGTACTCGTCATCTCGATCACTGAGCTATTTCTCAATTCTTCTTGTCATAGGAAGTTCTACAGAGCCAACCCTTTTTCATGCTGGATGCAGGCCTAGCCTCCTGTAGGTCTTCATCATCTCTGCGAGATGGCCATCCTGTGGAATCCTCAGGACTGATTATGTGCGTCAACAAAACCTCGAAAGAGCATCCCAGGAATTTTACGAGCACACAGCTCAACCTATTGGATCTCCCAGGATCTTTTACATGTGACCTTCACAAAACCTTAAAAGAGTGTCTTTCCCAGCAAGATCTCTAAAGAGAATCGGAGGACTTTTACGTGCCTAACACAACCTATCCGGATCTCCAGGACTGATTACATGTGATCTCCACAAAACCTTAAAAGAGTGTCTTGCCCAACAAGATCTCTAAAGAGCATCCAAGGCCTTCTATGTGACTAGAACAACCTATCCGGATCTCCAGGATGTATTACATGTGGTCCCCACAAAACCTTAAAAGAGTGTCTTGCCCAGCAAGATCTCTAAAGAGCATCTGAGGCCTTTTACGTGACTAGCACAACTTGTCCGGATCTCCAGGACGTATTACATGTGGTCTAAAAAAACCGTAAAAGAGTGTCTTGCCCCACAAGATCTCTAAAGAGCATCCGAGGCCTTTTACGTGACTAGAACAACCTGTCCGGATCTCCAGGACGTATTAAATGCTACCCTTGCACAACCTGTCCATGGCCAACCTGTAGAAAAACCTCGAAAGAGTATCCGAGCTTAAACTATCGGATCTCCCAGGATCTTTTCTATGCTACCTGCACAATCTGTCCACGACCATGAAGTATCATCTTGATACTCATGATCATAGTTAACATCATCACATATAGTACATCATCCTGATGCACATCATCATCAAATGATAAACCTGATCATGTACAGAACATCATCCCGATGCATATCATGTGGAGCATCGTCTCGATGCTCATCACACATGATCATCCTGATCATCATCATAGCATCGTCCTGATGTCTATCATCTGGAGCATCATCCTGATTCTCATCACACATGATCATCATGTTCAGATCATCTCATCGTCCATGGAGCACAGCCCAGATGCACATCATACAACACTTACATCATCGACATGGGAGAACACATCTACCACCATTTGGGGGAGGCTCCAACCCTTACTTTTTCACCATGGGAGAACACATCTACCACCATGTGAAAAAATGGCTCCAGCCCTTACATCTGCACCATGGGAGAACACATCTACCACCATGTGAGAATGGCTCAGCAATTACATCATGACCATGGGAGAACACATCTACAACCATGTCAGAAAATCCCATGTGCATCTGCGTCTTTCGGACTCATCACTTCCCCTTGGAAGGAATCTCGATCTGAAGTACACCAAGCCTCTTTCTGAAGTACTCGAATTTCACTTTGGCTAGTGGTTTGGTCAACACATTTGAAATCTGCTCATCCATCGCAACATACTACAGCTTCACTGCTCTTCTCTGCACCATATCCCTAATATAGTGACATTTGATCTCGATACGCTTCGACTTGTCATGGAACAATGGGTTCTCTGACAACTTCACACAACTCTGGTTGTCACAATAGATGCAAGTAACCTCCAACTGGAGATCAAATAAATATTACAGTAGCTTCCTCATCCATACTGCCTCACAACTAGCCGAACAAGCTGTGACATACTTTGCTTCGGCTGTACTCAGTGCTACACATGATTACTTCCTGCTAAACCAAGAGATCACACCTGATCCCATAATGAAGCAGCACCCTGAAGTGCTCTTCCTATCTGCAACACTTCCTGCCCAATTTGAATCATAACCCTCCAGGTTAAACTTTTGATTCACATCATACTTGAGCCCATAATCAATCGTACCCTTCAGGTACCTCAGAATATGATTTAAACCAATTAGGTGAACATGTCTAGGATCTGTCAGAAACTGGCTCAAGGTGTTCACCGCAAATCAAATATCTGGTCTTGTGTTCGTCAGGTACATCAAGGACCCATTCATTTGACGATACACCGTGACATCAATCGACTCTGATGAAGCATCACTCAATAGCTTCAGGTTCGATGCCATAGTTGTGGCCATGGCATTGCATTCTATCATCCCGAACCGCTTCAGGATCTCTACTTGTAAAATCTCAAGCACAGTTGAATCTAGCTACTGTGGATTCCTCACTGGTGAAAGATTGCACAACATTTGCAAGAATTAGCATAAAAAATTTAAATGAATGAAGAACAATACACATGAATTGGTGAATAATGTCAATATTATTAACTGTCCAACCTTAACAAAGGTTAAGAACACCCATATATACAAATCTGGAAGAATTCGAATCCATCTGGAGTGTTCACACTGATCTAGCTTAGAAAAAGCTCAAACCCCCCTAGGTTGACCAAAATATCCCAAACCATCCCAAACTGGTTCGAATCTGCAGTGTGAATGCTGGGAGTGACTGGACAGGCCCATGTGACCTCACACATGTGAATAAACTGGTTGGGTAGAGGTTTGGAGTCTAAAGTTGGTCAAAAATGTGACAAAACAAGGCAAAATTGTCCATAAGAGAGCAAATGCGCCCTAGGTAGAAGAGAAGCATGCTGAGTGCATTAAATGACCTGAGGAGGGCGCTCTAGGCATGCTGAGTGCATTAATTGCCCTGGGGAGCGCTCCACTTAGCTGGTTTGACTCAGCACTTGTTCACATTGCTAACTAGTTCAAGACAGTTTGACCATTTGCCAATCTAATCAACTTAGGGATGTAATCATTAATCACATGGGCTAATTAATCATCAATTAATACATGATTAATTTACATAGGTGGAAAAATGTTCTAACACCCCCCCTTAAGCTAGACTTAGTGAAATATCAAAAATTAAGGCCTTGGCAACTAGGCTCAAGTCACCTTTTACATCATAAAATTTATTTGTCCATGTAACCAAGGTAAGGAGGAAAACCACATGGGAAATAAAACCTCCCCTCTAAAATGGACATGTGGCATATATCAAAATACACCAATCATCACCATGCATCACTCACCCCAAGCAAAGATCTAAGGTGAGTGAAGGTTTTCTCGGTAAAACACTTGGTGAAGATATCAGCAGTTTGCTCACTGGATGGGCAATACTGCAATGCTATGATCCGGTCATGCACCAAACCCCGAATGTAATGCATGTGTATCTCTATGTGCTTGGTCCTCTGCCTCTGTACTGGATCGGTAGAAATCTTGATTGTACTTTGATTATCACACCAAAGAATAGTGGGTGAATCAAAGACAATCCCGAACTCTGCAAGAATACCTTGCAACCAAACACATTGTGTGGCTGCATTGACTGCTCCCCTGTACTCGGCCTCAGCTGAAGATAAGGAAATAGTGCTTTGTTTCTTACTTGACCAGCATATAGGTCCATGTGCAAGCATAAAGACATAACCGGAAGTTGACTTCCGATCAATACAATCACCGGCCCAATCAGAATCTGTAAATCCTACTAGTTCAAGAGATGAACCAGCAGCATAATGGATACCAAAAGACTTAGTACCCTGAACATAATGGAGGATCCTCTTGGCTGCCTTCCAATGGATCTCATGAGGCTCTTGCATGTGCCTTGCAACAGCCCCAACAGCATAAGACAAATCTGGTCGAGAGTGTGTAAGATACAACAAACTCCCAACTAGTTGTCTATACAACGAACTGTCAACTAGTGGTGAAGAACCCCATTCTGTAAGCTTAACTCCTGAAAGAAATGGAAATTTTGCAGACTTACATTCAGCCATCTTAAATTTCTGCAGCAAATCTGAAGCATACCTTGACTGACATACAGAAATTCCATTCACAGATTGATCAATCTCCAAACCCAGAAATTGTTTTAGCAATCCTAGATCGGTCATGGAGAATGCACTGTGCAATGCTCTCTTAACTGAGTCAAGTTCTTTGGTGCAGCTACCAGTGATCAAAAGATCATCAACATACAGTACAATAATCAATATCAGATCACTAACATGCTGCATATACACATTTGGATCAGACTTACACCTCTCAAACCCCAAAGATAGCAGAAAATTGTCCATTTTTGCATACCATGCTCTAGGAGCTTGCTTGAGCCCATAGAGTGATTTGTTCAACCTGCAAACAAGTGTATGATCAGAAATAAAACCTTCAGGCTGCTGCATATAAATCTCCTCATTCAGATCCCCATGAAGAAAGGCACTCTTTACATCCATGTGATGAATCTCCCATCGCTTGGAAGCCCCAATTGCCAAAACTAGTCTTATGGAGTCCATCTTTGCCACCGGTGCAAATGTTTCTGTATAGTCCACTCCTTGGACCTGAGAGTAACCCTTAGCTACCAACCTGGCCTTATACTTCAGATCAGAGCAATCAGATCCAATTTTGGTTCTATAAATCCACTTGCATTGCACTAGTTTCCTCTTGGGAGGAAGAGGGACCAAATCCCAAGTTTTGTTCTCATGGAGTGAGTTCATCTCCTCTTGCATGGCTGATTTCCACCTTGGGTCTGTACATGCTTCTGAATATGACATTGGATCAGATCCAACCATCAAATAACAGGCCTCACTCAGATCAGAATTATTATATGCAAAGGAATTGTGAAATTGAGATCTAGTTTTCCTAGCATCTTGGGGATCTCCCACTAGCTCTCCGGCACTTTGAATTGTTTTCTCTACCCACTTGGGCCTTGAGGGAGGGATATGTTCATAATCCATATCAACATCATCTTCAGCAATATCAGAATCAGAAATATCAGAGAATGAATCACTACTTACTTCATCATCAAGACGAGGGAATGAGCATTCCCCATCACCTTGTTCACTAGCTTGCAAAAATTCTTCCTCTTCGAATTTGACACTTCTTTCAATGAAAGTTTTGTGAGTGGATGGATCAAAGAGCTTGTAGCCCTTGGAATCCTCTGCATACCCAACCATGATTGACTCCTTGCTTTGGGGCTGCAATGCCTTTCTCTTCTCCGGTGGAATTCTGGCCCAAGCCCTTGAGCCAAAAATTCTGAAATGTGAGACATTTGGCTTGTGGCCCATCCAAGCTTCAAATGGAGTGATTCCTTGCAATGCTTTGTGTGGTGCCCTGTTCTGAACATATGCTGCACAATTCATAGCTTCAGCCCATAATTTGGGAGACAAATCCCTTGCTTGCAACATGCAAGTTGCCATCTCTTTCAGTGCTCTATTTTTGCGCTCTGCAACACCATTTTGCTGAGGTGTGTAGGGCACTGAGTGTTGCATCTGAATGCCATGCTCTTGACAGAGCTGCTGCAAATTGTTATTGACATACTCTCTACCATTATCAGTCCTCAAAATCTTCATGGCCTTCCCATTGAAGTTCTCAACCATGCTCTTAAAAATCTTGAAACAATCAAAGACTTCAGATTTTTGCTTAAGGAAAAATAACCAGCAGTACCTTGAGTAGTCATCGATGAAGGTGAGCACATATTTGCTGCAGCCATAGGAGGGTGTGGGGAGTGGCCCTATGAGATCAGAATGTACTATCCCAAGAGGTTGATCAGCCCTCCTAGCCTTCCCTTTGTCATACTTCCTTTCAGGATGTTTCCCAATCATGCAACCCTTGCATGTTCCACTCGAAAATCTGATTTGGGGCAGCCCTTCTACCATATTTTCTTTGCTTAAAACTTGAAGATATCTGTAGTTTAGGTGCCCATACCTTTGATGCCATAGCTTGCTGGTCTCATTCCCATGTGACAGCAGCACACTTGGTGAAGAAAATTCGAGAAAGTGGGAGAACATGTACATCTTCATGTCATGGTCTGCAACACCCTTTGCAACAATTTTCCCGGTGGAAACTTCTGATATCTCCACTTCATCCTGAGTGAAGACCACCTTCTTTGCTGCTCCAGTATGTGTCATTTGATACACAGAGAGCAAGTTTGCTGCAAGATTTGGCACATACAGCACATTGGAGAAGAAGCCATTCTCCATAGAGATTTTCCCAATGCCATGAGCAGGGATTTCTGAGTCATCTCCCATTCGAATTGAGAGACCACTGTAGGGAGCAAGTTCAGAAAACGAGTCTCTTGAGGAAGCCATGTGCCTTGAGGCACCTGAATCAATGATAAACAAAGGTGAATGAGATGAGCTAGCCACCAAAGCATGGCAGCTCTCCTTGTCTTCAGAAACGCACTCCTTCTTCTTGGAACTTTCAGGAAGAGGAATATTATTTTTCTGTAGGAGATGTGTCATGGTGTCTATGGTTTTCTTCATGCATGAGCTCTCTGGATGAAAACCTCTTTGACAGTAGCTACATTTTGTCTTCTCAGCCTTCTTTCCCTTGTTCTTGACAGGATTCGAAACCCCCTCAGAGGATTTGGGCCTCTCATCCTTTCTCTTCTTCTCTTGAGGTTTCGAAACCCTGGGTTTTTGCTTGCTTCTTCCACATTTCGAATCTCCAGCTGCAAGAACTTGATCTTTTTGTTTGATGGAGCCCATCAAGACCAGCTTGTCTTGCTCTTGAGTTAGCATCTCCATGAAGTCAGCCAAGGATGGCATCTTCCAACCTCTGACTGTGAGCCTTGTGGAGTTGAAGGAAGACACAAAAACTGAGTATTCTGAACCCAATTTTGAGAGAATGGACAACACCAACTGTTCTTCTTTCTTCTCTATGCCACATTGTCTGATCTGCAAGACCAAGTTCTTGAACTTGGTGAAGAAGTCCTGGATGGAATCGAAATTCCCTGGGCTCAGTGAGACAAGCTCATTTTCGAGCTGGTGGCCTCTCATCTCATCAGTCTTTCCAAACAGTGTCTCAAGCTTGAGCCACACTTCATTTGGAGTTGCTAGACTTTCTACATGAAACAGGAGGTCTCTCGAAATGCTGAGACAAAGGAGGCCAAATGCCTCATCCATTCTGTTAAAAAACTTGGATTTCTCCACAGCTGAGTTTGGCTCAACCTCAGTGCCCATCGTGATTCTGTAGAGACCCTTGGATCTCAGCAAAATCACCATTTCTGCCTTCCAATCGAAATAGTTGAAGGGTGTGAGCACGTTTGGGTGAGATGGCTCCATTCTCCTCTGCTGCAATTCGCACTTGCTGACAATGCTGAACTCCAATACCTGCAAACAACTCTCAAATCACTCTGGAGGGATCTACACTCACAGATTCGAACCCTGTATGGATAGTGGGTGCATTCGGGAGAGCATCACACCTGAGAGGAGCCACTAGATTTCTCCAGTAAGCTCAAGGCAATGGCCTCAGGAATTATGTGGTTTCTCCACTGTTTCTGGCAATCCACTACAACAGTCTGCTGGTTCGAATTCTAGCTCCAAGAGCTCTGATACCATGTAAAATCTCAAGCACAGTTGAATCTAGCTACTGTGGATTCCTCACTGGTGAAAGATTGCACAACATTTGCAAGAATTAGCATAAAAAATTTAAATGAATGAAGAACAATACACATGAATTGGTGAATAATGTCAATATTATTAACTGTCCAACCTTAACAAAGGTTAAGAACACCCATATATACAAATCTGGAAGAATTCGAATCCATCTGGAGTGTTCACACTGATCTAGCTTAGAAAAAGCTCAAACCCCCCTAGGTTGACCAAAATATCCCAAACCATCCCAAACTGGTTCGAATCTGCAGTGTGAATGCTGGGAGTGACTGGACAGGCCCATGTGACCTCACACATGTGAAGAAACTGGTTGGGTAGAGGTTTGGAGTCTAAAGTTGGTCAAAAATGTGACAAAACAAGGCAAAATTGTCCATAAGAGAGCAAATGCGCCCTAGGTAGAAGAGAAGCATGCTGAGTGCATTAAATGACCTGAGGAGGGCGCTCTAGGCATGCTGAGTGCATTAATTGCCCTGGGGAGCGCTCCACTTAGCTGGTTTGACTCAGCACTTGTTCACATTGCTAACTAGTTCAAGACAGTTTGACCATTTGCCAATCTAATCAACTTAGGGATGTAATCATTAATCACATGGGCTAATTAATCATCAATTAATACATGATTAATTTACATAGGTGGAAAAATGTTCTAACACTACT
Organism: Larix kaempferi; assembly: GCA_027924585.1. Lineage (NCBI taxonomy): Eukaryota > Viridiplantae > Streptophyta > Pinopsida > Pinales > Pinaceae > Larix > Larix kaempferi. The sequence goes on from BSBM01000012.1 coordinate 50,058,723, forward strand.
GCATACTTCCCTTATCCAAGGAATATTCCATCTACACTCTGTCACACCTCCATACCTAGAAAGTAATGCATCATACCCAAGTCCTTCATCTAAAACTCAGCAACAATATTCCTCTTTGTGTCGACAATCAATCTATCCTCACCTGTCACAAACAGGTCATCCACATACAATAGGAGTATCTATGGATTTCCTTCCTCAACCTTGTAGTAAAGGTTGGAATCCGCTTTACTCTTGGTAAAGACCAAACTGGACGAGAAGCTGTCTATCCCGCCGTACCATTTCCTGGGTGCTTTCTTTAAGCCATACAAGGCTTTCTTCAATTTGCACACATGTGACTCCCTGTCATGTGTCTCAAATCCGAGTGGCTGCACCACTCCCTCTTCGTCTACACCATTCAAGAAAGTTGTCTTGACATCCATCTGGTGTATCTTCCACTTCATCACTTGCCTTGTGATTCTCTATGCTACTATTTGCAGCATGCTTGATCTTGTAGATCTACTTGGAAGTCACAACAGACTTCCCTTCTGGTCTTGGGACCACATCCCAAACATCATTCTTCATGATCGATTGGTATTCCTTGATCATGGCATCCTTCCATTACTGCATTCGGGATCCTGGGAACTTCAGATTCTTGAATATCTTCAATAGATATTTTTCTTGAACTTCGTTGCCAGAACAAATGTTATAGTTGAGTCTTCGTCGCTTGTTCTTCGAAACAAGTCTCTCTTGTAGGTGATGGTACATGGTCTTTCCTACAAGACAAGTTCAATTGCATGATTAGAAACATCTCATAGATTTCAGAACAAATTCTTACACATAAAGACATATGTCATACAGTCATGCAATTATCTTAGCCAATGCTTCAATACAACATTTATCCATATCCCGTAACTTTCTAGATGCCTTCCATATCTACCAGAACATTGTTAAGAGTGTGCAAAACTCCCAACATGTCAGGAAAGATGTTTCATTCTAGATAAGTAGCAATGGAATGTTGTACAGTACCATAGGCCACTTACCCATTACTATATTAGTAGTATCTTGTTCATTAATGCAACCTTTTCTAAAATGCATAATATACATCCTAAATCTAGGAACATAAGTATGTACATGATTGAACAAAATAATATATACAAGAAATGACAATTTAAATACTTATCTTTGTTTGCTTGTTGGGTGGACTCCCTCTCAATCTTTGCTTCCTTGTAGGAACTACTGGAGTGAGCTCCCTCTTGATCTTTGCTTCCTGTATTATCTGTCTTTGAACTTATATCCATCCTGGATCACTATGCATGCTTAAGTGTGCACTAGTGTCATCCTCAAGATCTCATACATAATCATACATGCATTAGTATAATCTCAATACTATCAAAACATTATGATTTTAAATAATCTTAAACATGTATGGTTATGGTCATTTCATACACAGGTAATTTATCACAAGAATTAGTATTCAAGGTTTCAGGGAGGACTTATTTTACTCATGCATATTCTTATATGACCATAGGACTCTTCATTAAGAAGCATAATATGCATAAACCCATGATTACTCAAACTTATAACTTCATGAATAATAATTATCAATCATACAAAAAATATACTTATATAAGATCTTAAAATAAGGTAGGATTCTAACTCGATATAGGAAAACATACCTGGATTATCATGCTTGTCTAACATACCCAAACAACGTCTTCTTTGTTCTCTTAGAGACCTTGTGCTAGCAACTTGCATATCTCACAAGTTAATAATTATAGAACCAAGTTATACATACCTCGTAAGTAGGGATTCTATGTGATCCATGACTATGGATGACTTTGTCTTCATGTCACCATGGCCATATGTTCTTGATCTAGTACTTGTTTTGTCTTTCTTGATGTACCCTTCATGTTAGTGGAAAACATCATCCTCATACAACACCACAGTGTATTAGTACAATCATAAGTGTCATACACCTAATCAATGAATGTCTTCTATCATTCACCCGCATTCATAATTTTACTAGGGTGATAATACAAGTCTAAAAATAATCAAGATTGTACTAACCTCAATAATATGAAGACAAACATATCATTAACTTAATCATGAACAAATTTTGAAACATACCTGTATCTCCTCAAGTCATACCTATCGGGATTGCTTGTAGTCTTCTTTTGTAAGGCCTTAGCCTCAGCTCCCTCTGGAACTGGAATCTCTTCACTTATGTAGGTGTCAAAATCATTCTCTTCTAGGATTAACACAATCCACTTTGATTTGATGAAGCTGGCTAGGGTTTGACAGAGAAACCATAAAAATACAAACTTTGAATTTCAAACTTTTGATTGGATGAAAAAATGCACCTTGCTGAGCTGATCAAGCTGGTATACTTCAATTTTGAAATTTCCAAAATTTGACCCCTCAAAATTGACTTTGAAAGTTTTGGATCTGCAGCTTCTGTCAAATTCTGGTTTTCTGGTCAAAATCCCAAACTAGAGTTTGATAGAGCCTGGGGTTCTACCCAACCAAAAAATTTGATATTGGTCTCTAAATTTCAATTTTGATGAGGAGCATCCAGCCATGGTCTCAGATTCAAGAAATTCCAACTTTCTCTGAAACCCTAATTTCCCATAGCAGTGACAATCCAAAAATGAAAGTGCTCAGAATCCAATTCTGTTTGGACATAAATATATGCCATATTGTTTCTGATGTATCTTTGAAATTTTGGATCTTCAAGGTCTTAAACTTCATCCTGTGGTATAATTTCCTATCATATTTCCAACCCCACATATCTGAGCTCAAATAGATTCTTTGAGAGAGAGATATGCTAAGTGTCGTAACGTGACCTGTTTATAGGATGAAACAATATAGAGAACTTGTACGGCGTGCCACATGTCACTGTTTCAACTTCAGACTCTGAAACCCAGACCCATGAAACTACAGTCCATACCCTAACTATCACTTTTTACAGAATTCCATTTGGAGCTTCCTATCTCTAGATATGACCTTTTTTCCTAGGTCACCTGTTTAGGACTGCATTTTGGAAGAGGGAGAAACCTAACTTGTATGGATTATATATCACAAAGTACAACGAATCTGAGGCTTTCCTTCAGACACAAGGTACATAGACATTTCATCTTCGACCTGTAGAAGTTTTAGATCCTTAACCTTCTCCAAAATGAATTTATAGCGAAAGTGCCACGATGACTGGTTTTTACTATACCAATCCCTAGCTTCCAATTTGTCGCAAGTGCAACAAGTGTCATAAATGCCATACAATTCCTTCTTTCAGGCTAGCTCTAATACCATGTTATTTTTTCAACATTTAATTCAATTTGATCTAGGATGTTAATTAATAGAAATACATGTAGAACATATCAAACACAAGAGACAAGAGACACAAAGCATTTCATCGGGGAAAACCAAGAAGGTGAAAAACCCCGCAACTTCCTCAGAGATAGAATGAGCATCAATACAAAGATCACATAGATCAAAACCCGAGATAAGAGATAGTCTCCTAGCAGTTGATCCTCCTCCACTTGTGTGCACTCCTCCTCTTTCTCACTAATGCAAAGTGAGTGAGTGTGTGAATGTGTCAAATGAGAGAGTCACACTCTCTATTTATACTTTTACTTTCACTTGACCTTTACTCAACTAGGTCGGCCCCAAATTAACCACTTAACATAATGCTAACGGGGCCAACCCCACTAGGGTGGTCTAATATCTCTTTGACCCACACAACTCATATAGGGCCAACCCCACCAAGGTGGTCTAATAACCCATCAAATATAAGTTGTGACACTTACAATAATACTTGGGACACTTGCAAATACAAATGACGACACTTCCAATCGGAGGAATAATACATCTCCATTGGGGATACAAATAAAGTACAAATGTAATCCATACAATATATAAGTGAATATATTCCGAAGTTACAAATACATCAACAAAAGTAACCCCATTATGTGATGAATGTAGTCTTATGCCGGTCTTCCTTCACAATTTTGATATGGTGATAACCTGAAAACCCATCCGTAAATGAGTAGATTTCTTGACCTCCTACTCCTTCAAGCACCTCATCCATGATTGGTGTCTGGAACGGGTCGTGTAATCATTCATCATTCAATTTTCGCAAGTCGACACAGATTCAGACTTTGCCAGTTTTCTTGTCCTGGACCACCATCAGGCTGATCCACTCTGATTCCTCTACTGGTTCTATGATGCCTGCTTCCAACATCCTTTCAATCTCGGCCTACACTCTCTCCTTGTGCCTTGGATTAAACCGGTAGGGCTGCTGCTTGATTGGCTTCACATCAGTGTTATAGGTCAAATCTTCACTTCTCCGTCCGTGATCACATTGCTCTATCGATCACACAAAAGGACACTATGGATTGAAGAGCAAGATTAACCTAGATGACTTATTTATGGTAGTACACTCTTCAACTGAGAATCTTACAGTTTCTCTTGATTTCACCACATGTGCGCTACTCTCTGTATAGTAAACCAGTGTTCATCTCGAAAGATGCGCTGCTTTCCTCAAGAACAACTAGTGCACACCTTGGGAAAAGTTGCAAACGCTTGTTGTAAAGCATAAAAGTTGCTCCCTGAGTGCTACTCTTGTTGTATGAAACTCACGCACATCTTAAGATGAAGTCAAAAAATATATTAAGATTACGAATTGGGATTAGTTGAAGTTGGTTCTGCAAATTCCCCAACCCCCCAATTCAACCACCTCTCGATTACAACTGCCTACCTTGTCACATAAATACAAGGAGGATCTATGAGAGGAAACTAGATAGAAAGAACAACTCAGAAAGAATGCTTTGAGTGCTGTTACGCTGGAGGAATTCCCAAGTCATTGTGAAGAGCAGGAGCCCAGGACTTGATTGCAAAAACATCTTGACACGTCAGGTATATTTGTACTGATTCATGTTTCTTTGACAATAAAAAGGTGGAAATACCCTTCCTGTCCCAAATCGAATGTCTATTGGATTGTATGTTCATTTGGCTTAATATTTGGTTATATTTGATGTTAAATTGTTTACTGATTTCATCATATTTATATATAGTCAAGATACACTGAGGAAGGTTTACTTTGTGTTGCAGGTTCATTAAGCGGAAGATCAAGTGAAAGCTAGGACCAACCATCGATAAAAAGGTGCATCTTTTGATATCTTTATCTCTTTCATTTGCAGGAACTAAATGCAATGCAATGAATGTATTTACTTGCCAACCCCGCCCAAGTTGGTAGGGTCTTCTCCTCACTATAAGGTATAAATCCTGTACAACAGACTAGTGACTTCGCTGGGGATTAACCGGTAGTTTTTCTGCTCCAAGAGACCTAGTTAGGGTTTCTTCCAGTCCATTTTTTAGTCTTTTTGATTTTCTGAGAGGTCTTATAGGTATTTATTACCTGTTCTTTCTTGCCTGATTCATCTCAGTTTACTGTTGCAAAGCCTATTTGTGTCCTTCTGAGACATGCGCGCTGGTTTACCCTACTTGAAGTAGTGTTTGTTACTTTATGAGCACTGCTTTATACACTGCACAGTAGCGCATCGTTTCTAGTGTGCACTGGTTTTTGCACTGCACAGTAGTGTATTTTCCTGTACTGTCCAGTTTTCTGTTAGGGTTTGATTCCCAGTTGTTTGGTTTCACTTCCAGCCTTTTGCTTTGTTTCCTTGATTGACCCCTGAGACTTTTATGTCTCTTTTGAGTCTTGTTTGCCTCTCTGAAGTCCTTTAGTTTGTCTTTGCTTGCTTGAGTACTTGTTTACGTGTCTTCACTGCTTTCTAGCCCTTTTTGAAGTTCGTGCACTATTCTCTTTTGGACATAGCTGCACACTTTGGCCCTAGTTGCTTGTTGCAGTCATACAAACCTGCGTTCTTAACGTTTGTTGTTTGTGGTAAGAGTAGCACGCTTTCACTTTGTCTTATCCATCCCATTAGGGTTTGACCTCAAGTTTGAGTCCTTAGGGTTGCTTTCGAAAGGTTACTCGGTTTAGATACTTGGTGATTACCTTTTCAGTTCAGTTCAAGTGAGTCAAAGATTTCGAGTTAAGCTTTCTTTTGAGTCTATGTGTTAGTAAGGTCACTTTTTGTTCATTTACCTACTCCTTTACTTGGCTTAGTGTTTTTTTAGGGTTTTGGTGCCTAGGAGCAACCTTTTAGGTCCACCTTTCCGTTACGAGCATTTCTTTTCCTTGTCTCTTTTACACTTTGTTTCCAAGCCTCAAGTTTTTCTTTTGCAAAAACTTGGTAGGTCAAGTCTTCCTCAAGTTTTTGATTTGTTTGTTTTGAGCCATATAGGTGTTTGTCTTACTCACACTTAGCATTTAGGTCTTACTTGCTCTTTTACAAGTTCTCTTTCTTTTACAATTATTAGAAAAGACAAAAAATTGTTTAAGTAGCTTAGTAATAAGGTCTATCATTGTTTTGAAGTAGCATAGTTTGCTTTGAAATATTAAAATAAAATACAAAAAGATTTTGATTTAGGATTGCCTAGGTTTCAAGTCTTTGAAAGAATTTATGAACGAAAAGAGAAAAAGTTTTGTGAATTTGAAAGCGTTACTTTATATGCACTTTACTTTCTATACAAACCATTCCACACACTGCACTATTCTTATTGAGTAACAAGTAGCCCTTAAAAAGAAATATTAATAAAATTAACTAGCAACATTTTTCTTTTGAGGTATACACATCATCAACTAGCTTAAGCTAGAGTTTCGAGTTTAAATCACCTTAAACTACTCGAAACTGGTTTCATTACTCAACAATCGTAGTACTACTATCTTCTAGGTAAATCCATCTCTATCAAATAGTCCTGGATTCTCTATTCAAACAAGATTTAAGCACGAGGTCGTGGGCGATTGGAACTATTGAGGATATCCCTTCACTTTCCGCTCAACCATAAACCAGAGCTATCTCGCATACGGGGGTTCTTTCGGACTTCGAGCTTTGCTACCCTGCCCATGTGTTTCGACTAGGCTGACGACTATCCCCCCAGGTTATTTCGTATTGATGGCAGTCTTAGTATCAGATCTACAGGAATCTACACAGGTAGAATGGGCGGTTATTCCCACTTCACCTCGGACAGACGTGGAAGGTAACCCTTTGGCAGTAATCTAGGGAGGGCGGTTTGGTGATTCAAACACTTTCACCCAGAGGACCTTCGGAGGACGCCACATAACTGACCGTCGATACTCTGTTAGTCTATTCTAGGCCCTAATCATCCTAGACTTGCTTCCAAGAGTATTTTCCATTGTTTGCTTGGTTTGACTACTTAGGAATTTTGTAGTGGTATGCTGTTTGCTACTTAGTTGTAGTGGCCACTAGGTTTTTACTTTGTTTACTTTTTTATAGTTGTGGAGGACCAACATCTTCGTTGGTCTCGGAGGTTGCAAAATCTCCCCCCACTCATTATGGAGCCTCTACCACCACCGCGACGCAGGAGGACAAATTCCCGTGGTTCTTTTGAACTTACGGGTGACACAGAGGTTCTTGGAGAACCACAGCCTAGAACACCGGATCGACAGGTCTTTGATACTGTTGAGGTTGAGGACCTAATTGGTTTAGAGTTTAATACTCCTTTTAACCCTCCTCTTACTGGACCCAACGATCCACTTCTGGTACTTGTTTCCTTTCAACAACCTGAGTACAATGCTTACCTATTTATACCTGGTTACACCATGGTTAACCTAGGAGACGAGCAGGGAGTTCCAAAAACTCCCACAACTTCTATGGCTGGAAGGATTCTTAATCCTTCCTTCACAAACAATGCTACATCGAGTTCGTCGCAGAATGCTTCTTCTTCGAATTCGTCCTTTAGTTTCAATGCTGGTACTTTGGGTATGTTGAGCTCATTAGCCTCGACATCTGTCCAGCCTCTACCCCTACTTTTTGACCCAACAATGTCCCTTTATCAGGGATACCCACAGTGAATTTCACTCAGTCTTTTGCTACACAACAGTTACAAGGTGTAACTTAGAATATTACTTCTTCATCCGTGGTCGGATCTTTCTGCATCTATGCCTGTTATGGGTATGATGATATACAACCCCTATGTAGGTTACAACGTTAATCCATCGAATATACTTGTAGGGAGTATCCCCTTCTCTTTGTTTTCTGGAGGAGGGGGTAATATCATTAACCCACAGTTCGGTGGGGTTAATCCCCAGCTGCAATGGACTACTGCCCCGGGAAGCAATCCGCTTACTTTCGGATGGAAGAATTTCAATGCATTCACTTCACAACTAATGGTTGGGGGAAACCCCAACCAACAATACGCAAATCAGGTAGTGGGTAATACCCAATACCAGTTTCTTGTCTACCAGATGCCATTGGCTCAACCACGTTTACCATTTCTGGAAACTTTAAACTTGCCAGATCTTTCAAAACTCATGAACGACCCCGTGCGTCATGACCCTGCATGGCCACCTGTTCCCACTAAGTTGCCCTCATACATTCCAAAGTTTGAAGGTAAGACTAGTGAGGACCCCGGTGACCATGTTATGACATTTCACCTATGGTGCTCCTCGAATTCACTGAACAATGATTCCATAAGGTTGAGGCTTTTTCAAAGAACCTTAACTAGTGTCGCAGCTAAATGGTACATTGAACTGCTTGCAGCTGCCTATGGCACCTTTTGGGATCTTGCCATTGTGTTCTTGAACCACTTTCAACTTCCTTTCTGGTATGATGCCGGCATAGACCTTTTGTCAAATTTTTGACAGAATAAAGCCACCTATCTATCTGATCACATTCAGGAGTGGAGAAGGAGAAAGAGGCTCATTAAGGCAAACACCCCCCCAGTATTCTTATTAGAATGGTACCTTAAATCACTTCTTCCTTATATTTCTAAGGAAGTTGCGACTTCAGGGGTGTCCTCCGAAGAGGAATCCATTTTGAGAACCCAACAGCTTGACTTGGTCTATGCTCAGTCTGGGCTTTTATACGAAATTATTCCTGATGCGCTGAGGTCTAATATAGACTTAGGTAAACCTAAACCTGGACCACATGCCGATGGCATTATGGGTTCAGTTGATTCTACAGCATTTGATGCCTTAACAAAGCAGGTTCACACCTTGTCAGTCAAACAGTCTGCTGCAGAAGCAACTTCTGTTGCATCCTCCCCTTCAACTATAGAATTTGTACAACAGGTGTTAACACCCAAAAAGTGCTCACTAGCTCATTTCCCTATTCACATGACCCATTTGTCCACTTTTTCCACCACTTGAGCCTCTAAAACCTTCAAAAGGTCACCAAAGAGACCATAATAAACCTTTTTTCCCCTCAAAATATGTATTTTTCCTCAAAAAACACAAAAAACCCTTAAAAATGGTCCAAAATTCCCCACAAACAATTAAAAGGGAATAATATTAAAAAAATATTCAAAAAAGGAAAAAGAGGGAAAAAGAGACCTAAACCATGTTGGTTAATACCATTGGTTTCCTTAAACCATAATGGTATTCCCCATCACCAAAAAACTATAAAAAGGTGATAGGGGCTCCTCATTATTAATCCATATTTCATCCTATCCTCATCCTGCCAAAATCCATCTTGAGCTTTTCCCAACCATTGAAGCATTGGAGAAGAAGAGACCATTGGACATTGGAGCATCTCAACCTTGGAGCTTCCCAAAACTCACCATCCTCACCATTTGAGGTAATACAAGAGTTTTAATTTTTATTTACATGCTCATGAATCAATTTTGTTTATTGTTATTAATCTAGAATTCTTTATTTTACTGTTTACTGCCATCAATCTATAGTTTATATTTGCTTATTTACATTACTTTATTTGAGACTGTTGCTACTAGTTAGCAGGTGCATCCTTGCACATGCTTGGTTGAAAAACCAAGCAACAGTTTTTGGCGACTCCGCTGGTTTTCGAACTTTAAATATTTGATTTATATCTATATTTTAGTCGTTTTTCCCATTTAAAACTGTAGATCTTCCATATTAGTTAGCTTCTTGATAGCTTCCCTAGCCATTGGCCCTATCTGCAGCCCAAAACAACCCAAAATTTCAATTTTTGGGTTCGTTTTTTGTCGACCATTTTTTCATTCGTACATCGTGACTTTCGCACCCACAACCGCGTGGCCCATCGTGACTGTTCACCTATTTTCTGTTCAGTCCATCGTAGTTGTTCGGCTTTTTTCCGCACGACCCATTGCGACTGTTCGATTTTTTCCTGCGCGGTCCATCGCGGCTTTTCGGCCTTTTTCTGTGCGGCGCATTGCGACTTTTGCCTTGTTTTCTGCGCTGCACATCATGACTTTTCACCTATTTTCCACGCTGCACATCGCCATGATTCACATCGCGGCTTTTAGCCCGAAACCTGCGATATCGCGACTTTTAGCCCGAAACCCACGATGTAATTTTCTGGCGGGGCGACTCAACGTTCAAACGGCCATATCTCCCTCTCCCGAACTCCGTTTGAGACGATTCTTTTTTTCAAATTGGGTGTTTTGGAACAAGGAATCCAAATATCCTATTATATTTAAGAATTTTTTCACAGAAGTGTCTCTAATTTTTTTATTTTTATTTATCATTTTAGTTCACCCATTTCGGCCCATTTCTTCCAGCCATCTTTCCTGCATTTTTTGGACAGCCCATTGTTTAATTTTGCAGCATTAAAAATCCATAAATTTATATTCAGTTATTTTCTTTACTAATCTTTTTGAAAATTTTCAGTTAAGTGAAAGAAATATTTGTTAAGTATTTTTCAGGTTGTAAGTTTCATACATTGCAAGGTTAGAACCATATTTCTAAATTGCTCAATATTTTGCCCAAGAAAGACTTCAGAAATCTATTTATTTTTACATATGTTATTTGCTTTACCTTACAAAACTTTTTAAAGAATCCATATTTTTTGAGAAGATTATTAAAGCATTTACATTTGAAACGTCTTTCATTTTTCGCAAATTGGAATCCTTATTTTAGTTTGTGATTAAATCGCCCATGCGAGGCAAATTGTTTTAGTATACAACCACACCAACACACAATCTGTCACAATAATTACAAGTGAGCCTTAAAATCCTCTTGACTAAACAAACATTCTAACCCCACTTGGGGAACACCAAAATAATTTTTGTAGCTAGGTAGGACTGAGGGGATAAGTATCCAAATAACACCCCTCACTCATTTTTCATGTTGAGACATAGTGGTTGACATTTAGGGTACCAAAATCCCTTATTATTTGTTGACACGGTTTAAAACCAATTCATCGGGAAGGCCTCTCCCTTAGGAGGGTTGAAGTAGCCAGACTGGTTTCGGAAGCCTGAGTGGAATATCGTAATCCATTCAGTAACCGAAGGATACCTACTCATAGTTCTCATTGTACCACCCTTATGGGAGTACAAAGGTGATAGAACAAAGCTGCAGATTCACCCAACTGAACGTGTCATGAACGTGGTATCTTAGTGGCCAAACTTATAGGATTGTCTATTTGGTGTCCCTTCCGGTAGGGGGATATCTAGCCTTTGATTCTACAATTTATATTGTCTGACTTGGATTTCATCACCTTGCAGAGGATATTCCTTGTTGAGTCATAATACTTTTTAGTTAGGTGTTTGCATGCTCCATTACCTCCCTTTGGTCAGTGAGTAAACCTTTTTCTATTTTTAGGAGTCGTTTTCATGTTGGTTTTCTGACCACATTTTTTGATTACTCCACTTACTATAGCAGAGCTGTTATAGTAAGTGTTTTGAGTTTGGTTGTTGGCCTGAGTGCCATTATTTTTTACACTCCCCTCTTGCACACACGGTTGCAATAGGGCTTTCGAGCTTTCCACTCATCACCACCTAGTAGATTTTATTTACAAACTGTCACCATTGAGTTCCCGAGACATTCTCGACGTTTCTGGGGTGAACCCCCGCAGTACGGTTCCCTTGAATCCACACGTCATTGGCACAGAACCCTGTCATCTGATTCTGATGTGCCTCATTTCACATCTAACTTTGAGGCAAAATTCGAAAATCCCGCATATACTGCACCCACTAGCCCCATGGCTGGTTCGCATTATGACAACTTTTTCACAACGACTGTTGGTGGAACATCATCCACCCCCGCCACCACAACGACCACCACGGTAACCACAACTACCACACCTCCCTTAGGGATTCCCAACATGGGACCTACACCTACATCAGGTATGACCAACATGGGACCCACACCCACATTAGGTATTCCCAACATGGGAACTATACCTACTATCCCCGCTACCACATAGATCCCAACACCTATTGGACATCTACCCAACCCATCTATAACTCAGGTTACACTAGGTGGCGCGAGCCCTTCTCACACACCTTTGGGTGGAGGGCACATACCTCCCATAACCAATATCCTCCTAGGGGGAAGTGGCCTAGTACATAACGCTACCACTAGCACTTATTCGCCCATGGCAACGTCATACCCCTCCGCCAGTTTTCCATTTATGGCTATCCTTAACCTACCAGACTTACCAAGGCTAACAAATGATCCCATTCGACATGACCCTACTTGGCCCCCCATGCCCACAAAGCTCCCGTTAGACATCCCAAAGTTTGAAGGGAAGGTTTGGGAAGACCCCCAAAACCATATCATGTCGTTTCACCTATGGTGTTCCTCAAAATCCATAGTCGATGATTATATTCGACTCCGACTTTTACAAAGAACTTTCACTAGCTTGGAAGCCAAATGGTATATTGAGCAGCCACATGGACGCATCCCACGTTTACATCCTTCGCCTCAACTTTCCTACAGTTCTTTCAACTACCCATACGCTATGATGCAGGAGTAGAAATCCTACTGTCTTGTAGAGAGAATACGGCCACCCATATCACAGATCATATCCATGAGTAGAGTAAGCGCCGTAGTCTCTGCAAGATCAAGCTAGACGACCGTATCTTCCTGGATTGGTTCTTGAAATCCCTCCTTCCACTCATAGCCAAGGATGTAGTTTCTAAACAACCCCACTCGGAAGAAGAAGCCATTCTAAAAGCCCAATAGTTTGATTTGATCTACGCCCAGTGTGGATACTTGTATACCATTTTACTTGACTCTCCCCGCGGTGATTCCTCCTGGACTGACACATCAGGGGCATCCCACGCCGTGAACGACATCATTGGACAAGTTGCGTCCCACAACCAACCCTTTACCATTATGCGTAATAATACCGACCCCGATCTTTCGCGGGCCACATCTCACTCCGGAGCTACAACTTCGTATGCTCCCATGGCCCACCCCCACCACACTCATGGACCCTCATGTCCACCACAGTGTTATGGTCACGCACCTTCATCCTATTCACCTCTGGTTGCACCCCCTACATATTAGCTTCAGTGTTACAAAGAAATCTTCCACCCTATGAGCATCAGCATTCTTTGTCCTGTAGGATCCATTTCAGTAACTCAGATCCATTTTTATCATTTAGTGATACCAGTTTACCCTATTTTTATTCCTACTCGCCTGTTTCATCTTTATAGCACACGTACCCGCAAGTTGCATCCCTATAGCCCGCAGGTAGCATGTAAAATGGTAAAAACCACTATTTATTACTTTTTACTCCCAAAAAGCAGTCATTGGGTGACCTTTGGCTCTCCATCTGCCCAAGTAACGCCTCGATGTGTCCTTTCACCTACCTTTGAGAGGACTATATATTGAGCACATATGGCTTATGGATGGGAGGAAGAAGAGAATCGTAAGAGAACTCTAGTGGATTTTTTCCCTATCTTGAGTCTGCACTCGTTGATCCTTGTAGTTGTGAACCATTTATGTTCACCTTCCAAACTCCTTTCTAGTTTGAGTTTACCATTCATGGAGGATTGAAGTGGTGGAGGCACAAGTGGATTGATCTAGATCTTGGTTCAGATTGGTTGCCGGCAAGAGGTCGTATCACTTTGTACTTCTTCTTGTTCATTAATAGAAATACTCATATTCTCGTCCATTCATGGTGTGAATGTCATTTATTATACATTGGGTTACATTTTCTTATGATATTATGGACCATTGTTATTGATAATGTTAATGCCATTTATATATTATATGTACTTGTTGGATATTGGTTGTCAAGACTAATTTGCAGATTACAAGTGCGTGGATTGAAAGCTCCAACGGGGATCTACATCAAACGTTGGATCTAGGTTGGTTACATTTCTCCATTATCTTAACATTGTCATTTATAATAGCATTTCTTTGAGAATTGAGTATATTTCTGGTAGTCATCTTTCTGTTGTGGTATTCCCAAGCCATAGTGAGTTTTCTCCAATATAGAAATGGCGACTCCGCTGGGGAAAACATCCATGTTTGGGAAATTTTTTGAGCATTAGTCCATAATTAGAGTTGTTGTTTATCGAAGCTCTGTTTCACTGATTGGACGTTAAGATACACTGTATAAAACTTTCCTTTTCTGAGCCTCTGGACTCTTTAATTGCCCATTTGCCTTTCCTCACCCGCAGGCTAGCTTAGTTCTTCCCACGTCTACCCACCTCTGTTTACTCTACTGCTTGCGGGTACCTGCAGGATTTCCTTCGACAGTAGCGTGTAACTCCATCTTTTGTTGGTTTATGGCTATTGGTTGTTGCTGGGTGAGTTTGGTTGGTTACCGAGTCTTTGTTGGCCACTTTCTTGACTGTTTCGTGCCTTGGTTGTGACCGGATCTCTTCGTTTCTCTTGGTTGATCCTTCTTGGTTTTTTACCAATCTTTGGTTTTAACCTCTTGGTTTTTTCCTTTTGAGCTCTTTCCTTTGGCTGAGTCTTGCTGTTTAGAATTAGCTGGGTTGTCTTAGTGATCTTCTCGGCACTTCAGTGACTGAATAGTAGGATTTTGCTTGCATTTTTTCATTTCATTTATATTGAAAAAATACAAAAATATTCATTTCGTTTTTTGCATTTTCCTTCTTGTTTATAAGTGAAAATACAAAAATATTTTACTTTTATGTACTGCATCTTGCATTGAGTGCTTGCTGCCTTCATTTTAGGTTCTTCTTGTGCATCGAAAAGATAAAAGATTGCATCTTTATTTCGGAATTGTTGGTTGACTTTGCATATTAGTGACATTGTTTTATTGGATAGATGAGTCTAGGATTGGACGATGTTGCATACTATTGAGTCTTCACATCACTAGTTTCACGATCATATCCCTTGAGTAACCACAGCCACTAAAATTAACGGTTAATCATAAAATTGATTAGACTGATTTTATTTATAGGGTACACCAACTAGCATAGGTTTAGAGTCTTGGAATAGATCATTGTGAGTTAACAATCCAAGACTACTAGACGAAACATTAGGTGTTTGACCAGGGAGTGGAGGAATCCATGGTATAGATCGGTGTTCTTAGGAAGATCTAATCAATCCAGAGTTAACCATGAGGTCATGGGAAGTTGGTTGAGGAGATATCCCTCTGATACCGGATGAACGTGGGAGATATATCCAGGATTTGTTCGTATCTGGGGGTACCGGAGATTCATCCTCTTGTGCTTCGGGCTTAGCTACCCTTCCCATACGATGGGTCCCACCTACGACTATCCCCCTGAGAATTGGTTATATTGTGGTGAACATAGTTTCCTTACCTAGGTACCACACAGGGTACTTGCAGTGGTTATGCTATTTGTGTCCTGAGTTAGATAGGGATTGGACAACACAGTTGTGTTCATGCAGTGGACTTGACCCTGTCGACACAGTGAAGCCTGGGTGTCTCTATAACTGATTCTGTTACCTCCAGCTATAGTTTGGGAGTCTCAAGCCTCTCATAGGTGAGACATACCGGCTCTAGTGTCGGGAGCTCATTTAGCCACTCTGTTTGTCTGCTCTTGGCTGTAGTTTCTCTAGGTGTGTGCTTTTGATTTACTGTTTTTGATCGATAGTTGGCCTTTAGGAGACGTTGTGTCTCTCTCCGGAGATAACGTGGTGTGGAGCCCTACTCTCCGTCGGTCCCATCGGTTGGCTGGTTTAAATCCATCTTTGGTTACACACCATATTACTAGAGGACGCCGGAGGGCTCCCTCTGAGTCTTCAGATTCTTACGTGACTTACGTTGAAGACTACATGACTGCACATCCCGATATCGGGCAATACCCTTCTACTCCTTCGGGTAGAGTTGAACATACTTCCGATCCCCATACTCCTTGTGAGGATTGGGGAGGTGATCCACTTGAGACTCACCCTGAGTCTATTTGGCCTAATCCACTTGACCGAGATCCGTTTGATCCTTCGAATCTTGATAATTATCTTTACGGGATGCCCGACCTACCCGAGGAAGGAGAAAAGGACGAGCCTTTCGTTCCTTCGTTTCCACGCGATTATAGATACAAGAGACCTAAGACTCATGATGATACAGGCCCTATGATCAACCCCACTGCGCTCTCTTTTGGTATGCCTAGTCATAGTACTGTCGAACCTTCCACTATGGTTGGTACTCACGCTGGCACTAGTCAAAGTGTTAGCCATACTATACCCCCTGGGGGCACTACGTTGTCCACCCACTCACATAGTATGGGGACTGGTCATATTCCTAACCATGCTAATGTTGGAACACAACCACCTCCTAAGAATACCCAACCTAACCAGAATGTTGTTCGGAATATGACTCGCCATCCAGAACCTAATACACGTATCGCTACTCGTCAGCCCAAGACTACTTTTTCACATGATACCGTTCCTCCCAATCACGGGGGTGGACACATACTGTTGAATATTGTAACTTCTAAGAATATTATATTTGTACATTATTATTTCAGAGATGTTCCATCCCTCCGAGGTGACTCTATTATGTATCCGGAGATGATTATTCCTCCGAGGAGTTGTGGTAACTAGGGTTATTAGACCCATCATGTGGGGGTCGGCCCTGATATTATATTTTAGGGGTTATTAGACTTCTCCAGGAGAGGTCAGCCCCATTAGGGATTTTAGTCAGTTGGGAATCAGTATAAATAGAGGAGGAGAGCTCCTCATTTGATACACACACTCACAACTCAGAAAAGTAGCGCACTTGTCTGGGAGGTATGTTCAGGAGGTGGAGAAGGAGGTCAAGTCTTGGAGCACATCTTGTAGTTTGGTTGATCATCTTATTGAGGAAAGCTTTGCTGGATTTTCTACCCCATGAGGGTTTCCCAGGGTAAATTCTGTGTCTATCTTGTGATTATGTTTCTTTCAGTGATCTTGCTAGTCTATTTGGTTTAAACTTAACATGGTATCAGAGCTAGCCTGAATAGAACATCTTTCACAAGGTAAGAATATCTCTCTCTCTCTCTCCGGTGAAAATTAGGGTTTCTGCAAAAAGTTGGTATTGTTGAATTCTGATTACATGGTTGGATAGCCCTTGTCAAAACCAATCTTTTGAGCCCTCGATCGAACTTTTTGGTTGGGTAGAACTTCGGGAAAGTCAAACCCTAGTTTTACCAAAAGTGCGATAAATCAGAAATTGGTTTCTGCAAAAAGTTGGTATTGTTGAATTCTGATTACATGGCTGGATAGCCCTTGTCAAAACCAATCTTTTGAGCCCTAGATCGAACTTTTTGGTTGGGTAGAACTTCGGGAAAGTCAAACCCTAGTTTTACCAAAAGTGCGATAAACCAGAAATTTCTGTTGCAGATCCGGAAAAGTGAAAAGTTAAAGTTTCCGGGTAAGTACTACTCTACCTCTTATCTCTTGGACTCCCCCAAGAGAAGATGGCTCCAAACACTAAGCTTGAAGACAAGCTAGAAGGTATAGAAAATTTTCGAGCATGGAAATACAGAATTGGTCTCATTCTTGAAGAAAATGACCTTGCTCATTATATCAAGGATGAAGTTGCAGAACCTGAAGGAGATGAAGCCAAAGAGAAGCATAGGAAGGATTTGATTAGGGCAAAGAGAATCATAGTTGATTCGATTAAAGACCACTTGATTCCCCAAGTGGCTTCCAAGAAGACTCCAAAGGAAATGTATGATGCCCTAGGAAGGATGTATGAAGGAAAGAATATCAATAGGAAGATGAACCTAAGAACTTAGCTAAAGAGTACCAAGATGCACAAAGGAGAATCCATTCAAGACTACTTCTCAAGGATATCCCAAATCAAGGAGCAACTAGATTCCATTGGTGATACTCTTGATGAAGATGAACTTGTGATGACAGCTCTAAATGGTCTCACTAGACCTTGGGAATCATTCATACAAACTATGTGTGCCAGAAACGAAAGTATGAAGTTTGATGTAGTTTGGGAGGATTGTGTACAAGAAGAGGCTAGGGTTGCAAACCGAGAAGCCTTGCTCAAGGAAGATGACCAAGCCTTGGCCACCCACACCAAGAGAAGAAGAATGGGTCACTTCAAGAAAGTTGACCACAAAGGATCTCAACACTTCTCTAAATTTACAAGGAATAGAGGACCCAATCCAGTAAGAGATCTCTCCACAGTCTAGTGTTACAATTGTCTTAAACTAGGACACATTGCCAAATTTTGTCCTTCACAAAAGAAGAAGATGTTTGTACACAAAAGACACCATGCACATATGGCAGAAGATGATAGTGAAGAAGAAGAAAAATAAGAAGAAGAAGAAGAAGAAGAGGAAGAGGAAAGGCCTCGAAGGAAAAGATCTAAAGTAAAGAAAGAAGATCCAGAGGAATATGTCCTATTCTCTGCACTCTCTGGATCTGTATCTCCTGGAGAAGATACATGGCTTATTGATTGTGGTGCCTCTAAGCACATGACAGGTCAAAGAAATACTTTCTCAAATATTGAAGAAATGTCTTCTACACAAAAGGTATCTCTATGAGATGATTACCAATATCCCATCAAGGGGATTGGTGAAGCAAGCTACAAGATAGATTTTGGAACACCCTTGAAGATGAAAGAAATTTTATATGTGCCAGGATTGAAGAAAAACCTACTCTCTATCTCAGCACTAGATAAGAAAGGTTTTAGAGTTGCCTTCATAGATGGTCAAGTACTTATGTGGCCCAAAGGAAAATCTATTGAAGATGCAGTTGTCATTGGTGAAGAGGAAGGAGGCCTCTATAAGCTCAAGGGACATCCAAAAGTTGCCCTTGCTCATGAAACATCTAGCTCCACTGAGCTATGGCACATAAGATTAGCTCACATTAACTATAAAGCTCTACCCTATGTAAGCAAGGTGGTCATAGGTTTACCAGACTTAAAGGTTGATCATAATGGCTCATGCAAAGGATGTGAAAAAGGGAAGAATATCAAGAACCCTTTTCCAAAAAGTGAAACAAAGACTAAGAACATTTTGGAGCTAATACATTCAGATGTATGTGGACCAATGCCCACCACTTCCCTAAGTGGTTTTGAATACTATTTTTCATTCATTGATGACTATTCAAGGTAGACATGGATATACTTTCTAAAAGGTAAGAATGAAGTTTTTGGAAAATTCAAAGAGTTCAAGGCCTTAATAGAAAATCTCTCAGAAAAGAAAATCAAGATTCTCAGAACAGAAAATGGGGGAGAATATACTTCAAAGGACTTTGAAGACTTTTGTAAGGAAGCTGGAATCAAGAGGGAACTAACCACTCCCTACAATCCCCAACAAAATGGGGTGGCTGAAAGAAAGAATAGAACCATAATGGAAGCTGTAAAAACTATGATACATGATCAAGATCTACCTATGTATTTATGGGCTGAAGTAGCTAGGACAACAGTCTATGTGCAGAATAGACTTTCCCATAGTGCTCTTGAATTCAAAACTCCAGAAGAAGTGTTCATAGGAAAGAAGCCTGAGGTAAGTCATCTCAAAATATTTGGTTGTCCTGTGTACATTCACATTCCAAAAGAAAAGAGAACCAAGTTGGATCCTTCTGGTAAGAAGTAAATATTTGTTGGATACTATGAATCATCCAAAGCCTTCAGAATTTACATACCAGGTTTTCATCATATGGAAATAAGTAGAGATGTGACATTTGATGAAGAAGCAGCTCTCAAGAAATCCAGGAAGTGTCAACTTGAAGAAATCTATGAAGAAGATACACCTCCTAGAATCACAGAAGCTGTGCACATTCCTGAAGATGATACTCCAGAGGATCATGACATGATAGAACCACAAGAACCCCCTATTTAAGATTTATCTAGGAAAAGAAGGCCAGCATGGGCTAGAGACATTATTCAAGGATCTGAAAGATATGGAGCTCCTGAAGGCTCCACTAGAGAAAGAAAGAAACCAAAGCTAGTATCCAACTATGTAGCCTTGATGTGTGATCTTGTGGATCAACATCCTACTAGCTATGAAGAGGCATCTCAAAAGAAAGAATGGGTAGAAGCAATGACTGAATAATATCAGTCAATAATGAAAAATGATGTTTGGGATATAGTTCCCAAACCAAAAGATAAAAGTGTGGTTTCCTCCAAATGGATTTTTAAGATAAAACATGCTGCAGATGGTAGCATTGAAAAATATAAGGCAAGATTTGTAGCTCGAGGATTCTCTCAGAAAGAGGGAATTGACTATGAAGAAACATTTGCACCAGTTGCTAGGTATACTTCAATTAGAACTATCATGGCACTTCCATCCATGATGAAGTGGAAACTACATCAAATGGATGTTAAGACAACTTTTTTGAATGGTGTAATTGAAGAAGAAGTGTACATAGAGCAACCATAAGGGTTCGAGGTTAAAGATGGGAGAACTCATGTATGCAAGCTGAAAAAGGCATTATATGGATTAAAGCAAGCTCCCAGAGCTTGGTACGGAAGGATTGACAATTTCTTAACAAGCATGGGCTTTACCAAGAGTAAAGCTGACCCTAATCTTTATCTTAAGGTAATGAATGATGAACCAGTTATACTACTATTATATGTAGATGATCTATTTCTAACCGGAAATGAGAAATAGATTATTGAATGCAAGAAGAAGCTTTCTTCAGAATTCGAGATGAAAGATCTCGGATTAATGCACTACTTCTTAGGTATTGAAGTATGGCAAGAACCAAAAGGAATCTTTCTAAATCAAGGTAAGTATGCTGTGGAGATTCTAAAAAGATTCGATATGTTGGAGTGTAAATCCATGGCCACTCCCATGGCCACTCCCATGGACTCCAACTTGAAGTTATTAATTAATGACACATCATAATTAGTGGACATAACTCTATATAGACAAATCATTGGGTCTTTAATGTATTTAACAAATAGTCGGCCAGATATATGCTTTGCCGTAAAAGTATCTAATAGAACCCAGAAAGGTTCACTTAATAGCTGCAAAGCATGTGATGAGGTACCTAAAAGGTACTTTAGATTTTGGTCTATATTATCTTAGAAATCATGAACTCAATTTACATGGTTACTCAAACTCTGATTGGGCAGGAAGTATCTCAGACAGAAAGAGTACATCAGGTGGATGCTATGGTCTTGGATCTGCCATGATCTCATGGTTAAGCAAGAAACAATCCAGTGTGGCTGTCAGTACTGCTGAAGCAGAATACATAGCTTCCTGCTCCGCTAGCTGTGAAGCAGTATGGCTTCGAAAACTATTATCTGGAATATCTTATTTAGAGATGGATCCCACTGTGATCATGTGTGACAATCAAAGTTGCATCAAAATGACAGAAAATCCTGTATTCCACGATAAATCAAAACACATAGAGATCCGATACTTTTACATACGAGACATGGTGCAGAGAGGAGCTATCAAACTCGAATATATAAGTACTGAAGAACAAGTTGCTGATATATTAACCAAACCCCTGTCTTGTGTGAAATTTGAACACTTCCGAGACAAGCTTGGTGTAGCTCTAAAAGACCCTCCTCGAAAGGGGGAGTAGTATCATCACTAATGATGAGGATACATGCTTACCACTCTTGGTTATTTATGCCTATTTAGATTTAGACTTCTTACACTTAGAACACTTACACTATTTTTTCTTTTACTTTGATGATACATGTTGTGATGTATTGATGAGGATACATGTTTTGATGATTTATGTATTTGCTTTGATGATATATGAGGATACATGCTTTGATGTATTGATGAGGATACATGTGTTGATGATTTATGTATTGATAAGAATACATGCCTTGATGTATTGATGATGATACATGTGTTGATGATTTATGTATTGATAAGAATACATGCTTTGATGTATTGATGATGATGCACGATATATGTATATGTGCTTTGATGCATTGATGAGAATACATATTTTAATGATGTACTTGTATGGATGAGGATACTAGTATTGATGAGGGGATTGGATCATCCCTGGACTTCAGTCCTAAAGAGAGCCGTAGACATATGTCTTCGAGAATGAAGTCCTTGGTGGACAGTTGAGGATTAAGTCATCCTTGGACGTGGTCCTAAATGTACAGTTGAGGATTAAGTCATCCTTGGACATGGTCCTAAATGTATGGTTGAGGATTAAGTCATCCTTGGACGTGGTCCTAAATGTACGGTTGAGGATTAAGTCATCCTTGGACGTGGTCCTAAATGTACGGTTGAGGATTAAGTCATCCTTGGACGTGGTCCTAAATGTACGGTTGAGGATTAAGTCATCCTTGGACGTGGTCCTAAATGTACGGTTGAGGATTAAGTCATCCTTGGACGTGGTCCTAAATGTACGGTTGAGGATTAAGTCATCCTTGGACGTGGTCCTAAATGTATGGTTGAGGATTAAGTCATCCTTGGACGTGGTCCTAAATGTACGGTTGAGGATTAAGTCATCCTTGGACATGGTCCTAAATGTACGGTTGAGGATTGGATCGTACTCGAACTTTGGTCCTTTGAATTGAGCCGTAGGCATGAGGTCTCCGAGAATTGAATGATAGGACTGGATCGTCCTTGGACCTCGGTTCAAAAGGTACATGACAGGATTGCATCATCCATGGACCTATGTCCTAAAGAGAGCAGGATTGATCATCCTGTAATATGATCATATGATGACGATGCTGATGTTCATGTGATGACGATGTTGATGTTCGTGTGATGACGATGCTGATGATCATGTGATGACGATGTCGATGATCATGTGATGACGATGTTGATGATCGTGTGATGAAAATGCTGATGATCACGATGTTGATGTTCGTGTGATGACGATGTTGATGATCATGTGATGACGATGCTGATGATCGTGTGATGACGATGCTGATGATCGTGTGATCACGATGCTGATGTTCGTGTGATGACGATGCTGATGATCATGTGATGACGATGCTGATGATCGTATGATGACGATGCTGATGATTGTGTGATGACGATGCTGATGATGTTAATGTTCCAGTAACTGGTTGGGTTACTGATGATGATGAATTGAAGAAAGATTCCGATGATTTAAAGATGTATCATGTATGATGTAGTCGACAACTCCTTGCTCCTGCAGATGTTGTTATAATATCCTTCTCGTTAAGGGGGAGTGTTGAATATTGTAACTTCTAAGAATATTATATTTGTACATTATTATTCCGGAGATGTTCCATCCCTCCGAGGTGACTCTATTATGTATCCGGAGATGATTATTCCTCCGAGGAGTTGTGGTAACTAGGGTTATTAGACCCACCATGTGGGGGTCGGCCCTGATATTATATTTTAGGGGTTATTAGACTTCTCCAGGAGAGGTCGGCCCCATTAGGGATTTTAGTCAGTTGGGAATTAGTATAAATAGAGGAGGAGAGCTCCTCATTTGATACACACACTCACAACTCAGAAAAGTAGTGCACTTGTCTGGGAGGTCTGTTCAGGAGGTGGAGAAGGAGGTCAAGTCTTGGAGCACATCTTGTATTTTGGTTGATCATCTTATTAAGGAAAGCTTTGCCGGGTTTTCTACCCCATGAGGGTTTCCCAGGGTAAATTCTGTGTCTATCTTGTGATTATGTTTCTTTCAGTGATCTTGCTAGTCTATTTGGTTTAAACTTAACACATACCACATACTTTTTCATCCACTACCACCACTAGTAATGCTAATGTAGGGGGTGGGAATATTTCCTATCCACATGGACATCACACCACCAACCCTGCTACTAGTCACACCCATATTGGAGCTGGGAATGCTTCTCATGCTTCTGGTCACCACACGACTGCTCAAGCTAATCCTAATGTTGGGGGTGGGAACATACCTTACCATTACGGTCATTACTACACGGTTCCCGCTATGAATAGTACATACATGCCCCATACCCATCGTGGAAACCTTACTACAACACAGTCGGTGCTGGCCCCCAGTATCACCCACCACCCTAATATGGTGCTCAAAATGAGCATATACATGCTTACTCTCAAATGGGTCAGGCGGGGAGAGTATATCCATATTATGGCCATAGGAAAGCTTATGGGCCGTTAGGTCCTCATTATCAGCAGTTTAATCCTCATGGTCAAGCTTTTGGTCCATCCTATAAAACAGTTCCGTTCAACCAACCTTTTATGGGAGCTTATAATCAAGCTTTTCAGCCCCAGCTCCCGTTCCTTGCATGCTTGAATCTCCTGGATCTTTCGAAGCTCATGAATGATCCGGTGTGTCACGACCCTACTTGGCCCCCGGTCCCTATCAAGCTCCCTTCGGACATTCCAAAGTTTGAGGGGAAAGGTGGTGAGGACCCGGGAGATCATGTCACGACGTTTCACCTTTGGTGCTCCTCCAACTCTTTGAATCATGATTCCATTTTATTACGACCATTTCAATGCACCCTCATGGGGGTAGCCGGGAAGTGGTATGTGGAGTTTCCCGGGAACACCTATAGGGGATTCAACGAGATTGATCTGGTTTTCTTAGACCATTTCCAGTTGCCAGTTTGTTATGATACTGGTACTGAGTTGTTGTCCACTTTCCATCAGAATAAGGCCACACATATTTTTTACCACGTTCAAGAGTGGCGTCAGTGTTAGAGATTAGTGAAAGCCAACATTCCTCTAGAGTTCCTGTTGGAATGGTTCCTCAAGTCTTTACTTCCATACATTGCTAAGTATGTTTCGATGTCCGACATTGTGACTGAGGAACAAGCTATCTTGAAAGTCCAGCAGTTAGATCTACTTTATTCTCAGTCTGGCATTTTGTATGACATTATTCCTGATGCACCGAGAACAAGACATGAGCCTACGTCAGTTCTTGGACCACATGCCGATGGCATCGTGGGGTCCACATGCACTCACCCTGTAGACTTGGTAGCTAATCAAATGCAAAATTTTTTGTTAAACCAGTCTTCTCCTGGACAGGTTCACACCTTGTCCACTTCCACTCCGTCGTCTGATGTACACAATGTGCAATCAATGAAACCGTCGGGTAACCAGCAACTTGGTGGTAAGAAAAAAGGGGAAAAATAATCGTAGGGGTGGAAACAATGGAAGTAATAACAATAGCAATCGTAATACTCCTCGTAAAGAGAATGACAACCCTCCTTGGGAAGGCGGTAATGCTGGCGAGGATTGTAAACCTAGGCGTAAGGTGAAATTCCCTTGCATGCTTTATGGGGAGGATCATCTTACTCACTTATGTCCTCGAATTGAAGAAGCATCGAAGCATTTGGCATAGAGCCTAGCTGTATTGAAGGATCCCCTTCCTCATCATCAAAACATGGCTTCGCATGCTCCCACCACTGGTTATGGTACTAATGAAATGGCTTCTTCCAATACTAGTGGTTATGGATGTGTGAATATGGTTCAGTTGGAGGTTTGTGTTGCTACTCGTCAACGCGATTATGGTGCACCACAACCGAATTTGGGGAATGAGCCTCCCCCTCCTCCTGACAATTCCTTGCATATCGAGAAGCCTTCCATTATGCCGTGGATACCGAAAGGTGTTCTCAAACACTCCACGCATAATTCTAATGCTCGAGCCGCCCATAACTATTCCATCGTAGAAGATTTGGGCCAAACTCTGTGTGCCATGTTGGCTCTTGAAGTTTTGCAAGCCTGTCCTTCTCAGAAGCATGCCCTTTTGAGTGTGTTAGGAGTTCAGGATGGGGGAAATCCTAGTGTTATCAAGTTCAATACTACTGATGTCCAGCCTCGCTTACCTTACCACGTGGCTTTTCAAATCCAGGTGGTTTGCCTTAAGAGCTTCGTCAAACGTACTATGGTTGATGAAGGTGCCTCCGCGTCAGTAATGTCGTTAACTTGTTGGAAAGCTCTTGACTCTCCTCCTCTACTCGCGTCTAGAACTACACTCACTGCATTCGACGGTAGATCTTTTATGCCACATGGAATTATCCCTTCCCTTGTTGTCTCCTTGGGAGGTAAGTCCATGCCTATTGAAGTCAAAGTGGTTGATGTGCCCATCGACTACAACCTTTTACTGGGTTGGAACTGGATGTACGCTATGAAGGCTGTCGCATCTACTGTATTTCAAGTTATTTGCTTTCCCCATTAAGGCAAGATTGTGACAATCGATCAGCTGGATTATGCTGGCATTCCTTCCACAGCATCCACGGGATTTTTAGTCCTGCAAGTTTCTGATTCTCAGTCGGCAACTGGGAACATAGGTGTTGGGATGTACCCCTCACTGATGGTAAATTTTAACCATTCTACACCTGTGAATTTTATCAGAGCCATTTTCGACAATGCACCTCCTCCTTTGAGTAGTATGCCATTCCGGACTTCCTATTGTGATGATCCATGGATTTTTCCATCAACGGATTCTATGTCTGGAGACATTGCGCATGTCGGGATGTCTATGCCTTTATCTGTAGCGGAGCTCACTTACGATCATATCCAACAAACCACAGTAGACCTGGATCTCTCTTCTTCCCAGACAGTTGAAGAAGATCCTGTTACGCTGCCAATTTGGGCAGCCAACTCATCTTGCTCTCACGATTGCCTCGATGATACTTTGCCATCTGATGAAGCTATCCTCGAAGCCATGTGTGGTAGTGAGAGGCCTTGGGAAGATATGCACCATCGCTCTTATTTCATTCCCAACCTTGAGCTCATTGATCAAGAGGAGTTTAGGATGACTCTAGCTGAGATGGTTGGTCACCCTGTGGCTCTTTTGCAGTCGCATGATGTTTTCTTGGAGGGGAATATGGCCAATATTTCCCCAACCACTTCGATCAACATCTCTCGCACTCCCAGAAAGATTGAAAATGTTTACATCGGTGCCGATTGCACTCCTGAGGAGATTGATATTTACACTGGCTTGTTTACTGAACTCCGGGAAGCTTTCGCCTGGTCATATGAGGAGATGCCAGGAATAGACCCCTGCATTGTTGAACACGAGA
Organism: Larix kaempferi; assembly: GCA_027924585.1. Lineage (NCBI taxonomy): Eukaryota > Viridiplantae > Streptophyta > Pinopsida > Pinales > Pinaceae > Larix > Larix kaempferi. Next base: position 50,085,812 of record BSBM01000012.1, read on the forward strand.
TTAGAACATATCCTGATGCTAAACTAGTTCGACAACGTTTACGTGCTGTGAACCCTAGGAAGGCAGCTGCTATTAAGGTAGAGGTGGAGAAATTGCTCAAAGTTGGTTTCATCTACCTCGTTCCCCTTACCGAATTGGTGTCAAACCCTATTCCTGTGGATAAGAAGCAGGGAACGATCCGTGTATGCACTGATTTCAGAGATTTGAACCGTGCATGTTTGAAAGACAAATTCCCCTCACCATTCATTGATCAAATATTGGATGCTTGTGTGGGGAGTGAGATTTTTTCATTCATGGATGAATTCTCGGGTTATAACCCGTGAACCAACATAAGACGACATTTATTTGTCCATGGGGAACATTTGCGTACTGAAAAATGCCCTTCGGCCTAAAAAACGCCGGAGCTACTTTTCAGTGAGCCATGACCTATGCCTTTAACGATCTTGAGATGATTATGGAATTTCTCTTGGATGATCTTGCTGGCCATTCTCGCAAGAGAATGGACCACCCCAAGCACCTCCGTATGATTCTCGAATGATGTATCCACTACAAAATTCGATTGAATCCAAACAAATGCATCTTCGCTGTTAGGACGGGTCGCCTTCTAGGATTCATAGTTTCGAGGGAGGGTATTAGAGTCGATCCTCTCAAAGTTGAGGCAATACTTCAGTTTCCTCCTCCGCGTAATCTGTTACAACTTCAGAGCCTCCAAGGGAGAGATACTTTTTTGTGTTGGTTTATAGCTAATTATGCCAGTATTACTAAAGGTTTTGCACGCCTATTGAAGAAAGACACACCTTTTATATGGGATGAGTGAGCCCAGCAGTCTTTCGATGCCCTTAAGAAAGCTTTGGTATCGCCCCCCGTGCTTAGTCCACCGGACTTTACACGAGATTTCATTCTTTATGTGGCCACGTCTCAAGAGACTACTGGCATGGTCTTGGTTCAGGTAGATGATGCGTCATCGAGCATGTTATCTATTATCTTAGTCGAAATTTAGTAGACGCTGAGCTAAGGTACACCCACGTAGAAAAGCTGGCACTTGTGACTGTCCATGCAGTCCAGCGGTTATGGCATTACATTTTGCTTCGAACAACCACCGTTGTAGCTCACATCAATCCGTTTCAGTTCGTGCTATCACGATGCCTTATCGGGGGTAAGTATAATAAATGGATTGTGATCCTTCAGGAATTTGATCTCAATTTTGCTTCGGCATAATCAGTGAAATCTTTGGTGTTCGCTGAGCTTATGTCGGACCTTCCATGGCTTGATGAGGATGTCATTCATGAATATTTCTTTATGGATGAACACTTATTTCTTATCTCATCCGAGGACCCTTGGTATGTAAATGCCATTGTATATCTCCAAACTTTGAAGTTTCCTCCGCATTATTCACGAGATGAGTGACAGCGTGTGAGACATCACGCTAAATATTATACTATCGTCGGTGACACTTTGTATCATCGAGGAAAGGATTCCATTCTCCATCGTTGCTTGACCCACGAAGAAGCGGAGCGGGTACTTAATGATTGCCATGCGGGGGTGTGTGCCAGTCACTTTTCCGGGCTTGCTACAGCCCAATGTATCATGCGAGCTGGTTATTTTTGGCCTACCATCTTTAAAGATTGTATTAACGCTGTGAAGAGATGTCACCCTTGCCAGGTGTTTTCTCGGAACATACACTCACATCCAGCACCCCTCCGTCCGGTCGTCACTGTTGGTCCCTTCACTAAGTGGGGGGTAGATTTCATGGATTTCAAACCAGCTTCGGCTGGGGGGCATCACCATATTATCATAGCCGTGGATTATTTTTCCAAGTGGGATGAGGCCATGCCTACTATAAAATCCGACGGTGCTACTGCAGCCCATTTCGAGTTCAACCAGATTATCACTCGATTCGGTATCCCGAAAGAGATTGTCACTGACCATGGCAGTCACTTTCAAAACAAGATGATGGAGGATTTGTCTCTTAATATTGGGTTTCGTTAGGAACACTCGTCTTCCTACTATCCTCAAGTGAATGGTCAAGTTGAAGCAGTAAATAAGTCTTTGAAGACCATTCTCCAACGTACCATCCAACAAAGCAAGACCAATTGGCATATCATGTTATATCCTGCTTTGTGGGCATATCAAACCACAATTAAGACTGCCACCGGGTTCTCACCATTCCAGTTAGCTCATGGTGTGGAGTCACTTTTACCAATTGAATACGAAATCCCTTCGCTCAAGCTATCCATAGAGATCCTCCCTGATACGATGGAGATTGAGCAACGTTTAGTACACCTCGAGAAACTTGACAAGCACCATCGAGATGCCACTGTGGCCATTGATGTTAACAAGCATCGTGTCAAGGTTCAATATGATAGGTCTGTCCGTCCCCGACAATATGCTAAAGGTGACTTGGTTCTCTTGTATGACCAAGCTAAAGAACCCCTGGGGGCAGGAAAGTTCAATCCCATGTGGCACAGTCCTTACATTGTGAGGCGTGTCCTTGAAAAAGGAGCTTATGAGTTAGAAGACTACGAGGGAGTTTCCTTGAAGGAGCCTAGAAATGGGCTCTACCTCAAGCGGTATTACGCTTGAAACTCTGGTTCAGGTTGATACTTTTGTACACTATTGTATAGTTTGTCCGTACATAGTTTAGTTTCCCTTTTTGGTTGTCGGGTCTACTGATTAGCCTCTGTTTGATTGACAGATGTCAATGGGACGTCCTACGTTCTTAGGTTTCACGGATGGTGCTAGCCGACATACGCAACAACTTGCTTCTCCTGCCTAGGTTATCTTCTCACCTGACCACCTAGTTGTGTCCTCATGAGGTGCTTGTCTCGGTCCTACATCCAACAATGTGGCTGAGTATAGTGCCATTGTTGAGCTACTTCAGGATGCCATTTCACATGACATCCAATATTTAGAAGTCCGCCTGGATTCACAACTAGTTGTGTCTCAACTGAATGGGCAGTACCGCGTACGAGACCCTACATTACTACGGATATTCCTTAAGGTACGACTCTTGGAGAGACATTTTGTTTCCATTACATACATTCATATTCTGAGAAGTCATAATTATATATCTGATGCATACGCTAACCATGTATTAGATTGGCATTTGTCACATTCATCATGAGCACATAAATACAAAGACATTCATACATTTGTAACATACACACATGTAGTAGAACTGAGAACCAAAGTTGTATATATATAAATATGTCCAAAAATGGTAGTGTCATACAAAACTGGAGCCCGTAGCCCTAAAAAATATACATATTGATACAAAAATGATGAGACCCTGGGATATCTATTCCCTCCGAGAAGGCCTAGCTGCCACCTCGACGGGATGTGTCTAATAGTAGTACTGTACTATGTTGGCCATCCGCTGCAGTAGACGCACCCACTCACCAGGAACACCCACTACCTGGCGCTGCATAGTCTCAGGTAGTCAGGCTACCTCTATCGGGGGAACTCGAGCAACCATCCGTGATACATTGTGCCACAACGTCTGGAGAGTGCGCCCTGCTGCAACATTTGCTGCCACCTCATCTCTACCCCGACGACCATGTCTCGGGAATCCCTCGAGTCTCACTGGGCCTTTGTCTGCAAGCAAACAGTCACCCATTAGCACATGATACTACCACCAAAAATATTTTTTGCATTGCAACTATAATAAAAAAATCCATAAAAATTTAATAAACACAAAAAAAAGAGTACTCACCGATGTCTTCAAAGGTTGCGCCTGGTGGGAGCGGCATGTCACAGTCCTTTCTGAAGTCTATCCCCGCATAGGGATAGTCCTCTATCGCGATCACCTGCCGGTTCCACCAGCGGAAGAACTCCTCAGTATATGGTGACACTAGAAGGCCACCACCCTGTCGTGTCAAGATCTCAGCCCACCGGGTTAGGGCTGGATCGTGGAGACTGTGAGGAGGGACATCCACCCTCGGGCTAAGTCCCGGAACCCTCTCAAAGAAGAAACTGCATAGGATGCTGCCATACCCAAAGTTTTTTATCTTACCCTCTTTGCATTCCATCAGTTGTGTCTTCATAGACACCAGTAGAGTAGCACACTAGTCGAATATAGTAGGTTGCAAGCATTGTGATGCGTAGAACATCACGGGTCTAGATGCCTGATGTAGTGCTTTGGATCCCGTGATCCATACTCGAGTAGCCACTATGATCTTTGTGCTCAAGTCCACTATGAGTTTGACCAGCACTTGGCTTCCCACTGCTTGTGTGTTGGTGGGGCAATACCGTGCTATGTAATCTTGCATAGTGATCCCACCACCCACGGTCCGTGACCGAAGACTAGCCACCTCCCCTCTACGGGACAAACTGGTAATGAAATAGATATCCTCTACTTATAGTGTTAGTGTTTTCCCATTGAGGATGAAGTGTTGAGCATCCACATCCCAGTAGTTGATCATATGATGGAGTAGTAGGTTTTGGGCCCTTAAACCCCCGAGAATCCAGTATTTATATAAGCCACATGCTTGCAATGCTTGTTGTGCTTGAAAATCATTGCGCACAACCTCATCTACCTGGTCATGCTCTCTTTCCCTCCACTCTAGAACCATCCTGGAGTGCAAAGCAAGAAATTTTTAGTCAGTTTCATGTTTAAAAACTTCTTCATGGCTGTACCCACGGGAAACATTGTAGACAGTGGCGGGTAGACGCGGGTAGTCAGTTTTTTGACTCCGCGTTTGGTGCCTTACCCGCGACCCGCATACTTATAGCTCGTGGGTAGTGCCAAATCCATTTAGGGCTTGGCCAAAAAAAAAATCCCACAGACCAAAATTGAAATAAAAGCACTTAAATGAAAGGTATGGCAGTGACCACTAACCTGCTTCAGACAGTTCGCTGAACGGTCACTTGTAGCTCCCACGATTGGCGTTTGAAGTTTCACGTGAAAACTTACCACTAAACTCCAAAATGGTGAATGGTGCAAATGAATTGAAAATTACAAATTTTTATTACTATTTATAATCTTCTGGACCCACTGTTCTATATTTTTGCCATTTTGAGCCGTTATGAACTAATATCGTGTCATGGAGTAGTGTTTTTTCAACAGATTTCCTCGGCGAGAGTTGTTCTGAACCATTTCACACCTACGGCAGGTACATTTCACACCTGGCATAGAGGTTACATGCCATTTTCACGTACCTTATGCATTTGACCTGTTGACCATTTTCATAAACCCTAGGTGTGACCCCGCTTCGTAACTGACACGGAACCTTCACACTACTATAGAAGTGTCGTTATGTGGTGGTAGGGCTTTCTCGAACATGGGTACCCTAGTTAGAACCCCTTTATGCATTCTGGTGCCCATGTCGTTGTTTGTCCTTAGGATTGGGAGTCCTTTGTAGTCACGCCATGATGTTGCGATAAAGACTCATACTCTACTTTGTCTTATGCTGGCCATCTCCCTTAAGGACTCCCCTTAGTTATATCATGTTGTGATTGCATTGCATCATCCTGCTTGTTGCTTGAGCCTTGTGTCGGCTCCCGCTTATTCAATTGTTAGCCTGGTGCCTGAGCACTTTTTCCTTGTCGAGCCCTGCAGAGCTTATATTTTCCCTTCACAATTTGATGACCTTTTGACCCTGAGGGAATGCACCCCCAAGTGTCCACATTCTGCACGCATTTCCTTGCATTGAGCATAGGTATGTTCCACTACATGGGACTAGTCTACTAGCTATTTGACACTTGTTCCCTCACTTGTTGTACTATAAGCAATTTTATTCTTTTTCAAGCTTTTCCCAAATATGAAAAAGACCAAAAAAATCAAATATTCCAAAAAGCTGGACGGGATTATGGTCACTATTTCTTGTTGGCAGCTGTTGTGTCGCCTTTGAACAAAGCATTCATTCCACTCCATACATTATGAGTCGGGACTATAGTTGGGCCTTAGGAGCTGTACTTGTTTCTCAGTTTTCTCCACCGATTGGTTAAGTCTCCAGTCCTTATGGATCCCTTTGTAATGCCTCCGGCATTGCACAATTTGTGTGAAATCTCTGCTGCCTGAGTCTATCCATCTGCTCATGCTCTTATTCAAAGGAAGTCCTAAAACTAGTGTCGGCCACTCCTCAGATCTCTTGACTATTGCATGTCGGCCATCCTTATTGAGTCAGTCCGTTTTACCTGAGATCTTCCAAATCTTTCAGCATTGCTGGTACCTCGTGCTGGTTGATGGGGGATGCCTTAATTCCCTCCTTCCAGCGAGTCTCGTTCCGTCGACTTCAACTCATTTATTACGGGACTTGAGGCTTAGAGTTTAGTTGAGTACCTTGAGGCTTACAGTCATTAGTGGTAGGTTCTCTCGCCATTGACAGTTTTGGGAATACATCAATGTCCCTTGATCGACGGATTCATCCTAGTGTTCGACTTCAACCCATTTATTCACACTCTGATGATTGTGCTCTGTGCCTTGATGCCCATTTTCATTATTGGTGGGCCATCTCACGTCTATTAACGGTATACATCATTGACCGGTAATCATACGATGTCTCATCAGGTTCGACCCAAACTCCTTTATTTACTTGATGGGACTTGCACCGTCGAAGACTTGTGTAGAAGACCCTAGGCGATTGTGGCATTCATTATGCTATATATGACTTTGACTTTACATCTGAGATATCACCTCTTAGATTTCAGCAGTTTGTACCTCCTGTTTTGCACCAGTTGTTTCCTTTTCAGCAGGAGACCGTATCTTACTATAGAGGGATCATGGCTATGATCACTTATGACATATATCCATTATGTACTACCTATTCATGGCCATTATATCAGATTGTTGTACTATACCGACATGTATTCATAGATACTATTGTATTATGATGAGTGAGCTGTTCTTTCCACTTGTGTCTCCATCACTCCACTTTTGAGTTTTATAATGTATTTCGGCCATCGTAGCACTTTCAGTCTCTGACCTCACACATTAGGGGGCATCTGTTACACAGAAATCTTCCACCTTGTGAGCATCAACATTCTTTGGCCTGTAGGATCCATTTCAGTGACTCAGATCCATTTTTATCCTTCAGTGATACCAATTTGCCCTGTTTTTATTCCTACCTGCCTGTTGCATCTTTATAGCACGCGTACCCATGAGTTTCATCCCTATAGCCCGCGGGTAGCATGTAAAATGGTAAAAACCACTATTTATTACTTTTTAGTCCCAAAAAGCGGTCATTGGGTAACCTTTGGCTCTCCATCTGCCCAAGTAACGCCTCGATGTGTCCTTTCACCTACCTTTGAGAGGACTATATATTGAGCACATATGGCTTATGGACGGGAGGAAGAAGAGAATCGTAAGAGAACTCTAGTGGATTTTTTCCCTATCTTGAGTCTGCACTCGTTGATCCTTGTAGTTGTCAACCATTTATGTTCACCTTCCAAACTCCTTTCTAGTTTGAGTTTGCCATTCATGGAGGATTGAAGTGGTGGAGGAACAAGTGGATTGATCTAGATCTTGGTTCATATTGGTTTGCCGGCAAGAGGTCTTATCACTTTGTACTTTTTCTTGTTCATTAATAGAAATACTCATATTCTCGTCCATTCATGGTGTGAATGTCATTTATTATACATTGGGTTACATTTTCTTATGATATTATGGCCCATTGTTATTGATAATGTTAATGCCATTTATATATTATATGTACTTGTTGGATATTGGCTGTCAAGACTAATTTGCAGATTACAAGTTCGTGGATTGAAAGCTCCAACGGGGATCTACATCAAACTTTGGATCGAGGTTGGTTACATTTCTCCATTATCTTAACATTGTCATTTATAATAGCATTGATTTGAGAATTGAGTAGATTTATGGTAGTCATCTGTCTGTTGTGGTATTCCCAAGCCATAGTGAGTTTTCTCCAATACAATCAGCAGGCCACACATGCTCCTATTCACTCACAAGCCCCAATGGATTATTACCCACCATAGGCAGTGCTTGCTGCACCACAACCTCCAGTCGCTCAGAATTATCCTCCAAACAACAACAACGCTACCCCCGCCAACCAAAACCCTGATCGACCACCGAAACTGGGTAAGAACCCCAATTTACGAACAAACCACCCATGTTCCATATGTGGGGTATACGGCCATTACACACACACTTGCCCCCATTTGGAGTGAGCGCACCAACTGTGGTATGATGACTCCCAATGCCAAGGGCATGCGACACAACCAATGCCACCTCCTCAACCACAACGCATGGTGCTAGAGAATCCTTTTCCCACACAAGGAGTGGCGAACACTCATCCATTTGATCCTCCTCAAAGAACCACAATACCAAAACAGCAAATCACATACGCTTCACACACAAACCAACCGATGGATTTAGGTACTCATCATCTCCTTATGATGTCATCGACTGACATGAATCTCCAAATGTGTCGAAACCAATACACCCCCGCTGCACCTAAAAATGTTCTCTCTATGATTGAACAACCAGTTCATAACGCACCTACATCGTTCGTCTCCACAGTCAGAACCGTATTATACTTGGAATCACCTATGAATTCCACATTCCAATCCATCCCACCCCCTTTGAACATAACTGAGATATCTGATTTGTGCACCCTCTCACATAAAACACAGGTACCAAACCAACAACCCCCTTTACTCCTGCAACCACCCTTAGTGCCAACTCACGTAGTAGCCACACCAATTCATACTATCCCATTTTTATTTCCCCCTTCAAGCGCCATCAACACACCAGTCATGGATACACTTAATCTCCCAGTATTAACATTAGGATTACCTGTGTGGTACCTACCTACCCCAACCTCTCCTGTGACACCACATGTCATTTTACAACTAATACAACCTATCAATACCTCTAACCGTCCACCCCCTGGTGTAACGAACATCCAAAACCGACCACCTCCAATAGTGGCCACTACATCAACATCTAGTAATGCTCCCCCTCCACTCTGCTATATTGGGGGCATAGGCCCACAACCCTACACCGTTACACCTACAACTCGTAATGCCCCACCAACTCCAAAGTTGGAGAAGAATCCACCAACATTTCGTGCTCCCCTCAAGTGCTCGTTGTGTGAAGATTTAGGCCATGCTACCCATCAATGCCCACAACTACCAGCACTACAGGAACACATGCAAATGTTAGATGATGAGGCTAACATCCCAGTTGTTAAACTTGATCTTCCCCCACAACTTTGTGATAAATCATTACATACCAACCACCCTTGTGCGATATGCAGTATTTATGGCCATTACTCACATCATTGTCCCGATCTCCCAGATTACAGAGCAACCCTCTATGAACTAAATAATGCCGACCTAGAGACATCCCCTCCTCTTATTGAGGAAATTCATCCCCTACCATCTCCCTCCTCAGAATATATTAACACAATTTACACGATTTCCACTGGAGACCCCTCTATCCGATCGGCCCCTTCCACTGATCCCTCCGACCCACATGTTCAACCTTTTCAAATCAATGAGGAAACCACATGTCCACAACATGGGGGCAGGCCCAAAACCTTGCCTACTCATCATCATCGTGATTCTCGTCAGAGATACTGGGGGAATCCACCCCACAAAGGGAATCCCCCATCATCATATCATCACTTGAGTATGCCACCACGGCCCACAACCTCATGGTATACCCCCCCACCAACAGTTGCTCAATGCCCTATTGATCCCTCTCTGAGACAACATCTACACCACATTGACACCTATGAGTTATGGGGCATAATAGATTACCTTGACCCTGGGATAGGGGGCATGATCAATCATTTTGAACCTTCCCCATCACATCTATATTAGTATTTCAATGACCCCATTGTTCAAACCAACACATATGTGATCCACAATCATAAACCCCATGCACATAGCATCGGGGCAGGTCATTAACCCTGCTCACTTTTTTACATGCGTGATCTCAACCATTTTTGAGGTCACATATCACTTGTATATTTGATTTGATTTGATACACCTGGTATTCTTCCCCCGTGGTTCATCATTTCTCCCCACCACTGCATCCTTGGCTTGGTGGGCTCACCTTTATTTGTAGCCATTTTTTAACCTAGTTATTTCCTTTGACCATTCCGGAGTCCTTATGACCTCTGTTTTTCACACCATTTGCTTCGCCGGATTCATAATTCCGTGCCTGTGATGATGCTTGAGATCATTTCTCGCTCTCACCAAAAACTTTTGGGCATTTTTTCATGCCCGACGCCACCTCGATTTGCGTGCCACATCGGTTGTAATCCATTTTTGACAAATTTTATATCGCCGGATTCAGTTTTCCACACTAGTGAAAATTCTTGAGATCATTTCTCTCTCTCACCCCATATTTTTCGGGCATTTTTCCCCTGCCCCTTGTCACCTCGGTTTGCATGCCACATCGGTCGTTATCCGTTTTTGACGACTTTTATCTCGCCGGATTCAGTTTTCCGCACTTTTGACGATGCTCGAGATCAGTTCTCACTCTCACCAATACCTTTTTTGTTTGGTATAATTTTATCCCTTTTTCGGGCCGAGCAATTTCTTTACGAAAAAGGCACTTAGGGAGTTTTTGTTAAGCTCTTTTATGACTCCTAAAACAATGAAAAGATCGTCGAGCAATATTGCTTCCCTTCATGCTCTCTAAAAGTATCTGAAAGGGTGTATACCTGGTATAAGTTTACCCCTTTTCCGAACCTTGTAGACTAATTATGGAAAATGAATACCTTGGTCACATCGGCTAGAAGAGTTCTCCATTTGCATCATTTTATGTTTTTTCGGGCCTTGGAGACTAACATACGAAAAAGAACACCAATGGAGTCTACTTACTGCTTTTAGACTCTCTAAAAATTGAAAGCAACCATGAGTAATTACCATCTTGGGCTCGTACAAATCCACAGGACGATACTCCTCCACCAATTCAGAGTCTTCTTATCATTTTCAGACTCCTTAAAAATGAAAGCACTCACGAGCATAAAAAGTCCTGGGCTCGCATAAATCCACAGGACAATACCATTTTAGAGAACACTTTTATCCCTTCTTGGAGCTCATTAAAACCATGAAGAAGGACCCAACGGTGCTTTTTGGCACCACAACAGATCATGTCTACTCATATGGTAGCTTCCCCATTATGTTCTCCTTTGTTCAGAGTATTCTGCAATATGTCACCCTAAGAGTCTCCCAATAGCATCCATCAGCTTGTCCCCCCAGAGTTACTCCAGTTTGTAATACATACCCCTGATCCCTTAAGCTACGAACCTCTCACCTAAAAGTCAGTTTACTATGCTTCCAGGTCAACCATGTCATCATGCTCTAAACAAAGGAAGTTTGAGTCCACCCACTCTATAACCCCAATTATGCCCACAGTATGTCAGTGCTACCATCAGTACCATCACATTTCAGTTGTACACCTCACGCTCCTATCAAGGAAACATCATTGCCTTGGTAGTTGCTGGTCTCCCTCTGTCGACGCTAACCAAATCTATTCCAGAGGATAGGCCCAGAGGTCCCTGTACTTTGGATTCATCACCATTAGTGATGAGTGCCTATGGATCATTTTGAAAGGAGTCCTCAGTGCCTCTACAAATGATTGTTTCTCACATGCTCGACTTTAACACCTTGATCGTATCGTTGAGACTCGTACAGGGTATCGGTCCTTTCGATTATTTGTTGAAGACCCTAGATATCACCTGACTCTACCACATTTGAGAGTCTAATTGAGGAAACAACCAGTTACATATACCTATGGATATTTGGGTTGCGCTTGGCGATAATTTTCTGATGTACCGCAGTTTTATACTCCCTCTAGTATACAGTTACATATACTCATCAGAAGTTGACTCACAGTCACTGAGTCCCTATAGATGTTGGACACCTTCAACTCCAGCAGTGCATCAACCCTTCTGAAATCTTATTCATAATGGTTTTTGCTCTTTTCCAGTGTATCAGTTATTGAGATCAGTCATGGTATGACCATGAGTATGGCCCAACATTGTGTCCCCTCTGGACCATTATGATGTACCAACATATTTTTATGTATTATTCAGTTCCCCCTTCTTGGGGCTAATTGTTATGTATATGTCTTGATACGAGCATGGGTATGCCCGCCTCGTCCATTATCAGAGATTATTTCTCATTCATTTTGAGGCCATGTATTTTTTTTTTCTTCAGTTTTTGCAGCTTCCAAGGGGTCGTTGTTCCAGTCTCCAATTGGTATCTTCTCTTCTCCAAGCCCCGAGAAAAAGACAAAATAACTATGATGTCTATTGACCATACAATGAGCTCCTGCCCTCACACATCAGGGGGCAATCTGTTAACACCCAAAAAGTGCTCACTAGCTCATTTCCCTATTCACATGACCCATTTGTCCACTTTTTTCACCACTTGAGCCTCTAAAACCTTCAAAAGGTCACCAAAAAGACCATAATACACCTTTTCCCCCTCAAAATATGTATTTTTCCTCAAAAAACACAAAAACCCCTCAAAAAGGGTCCAAAATTCCCCAAAAACAATTAAAAGGGAATAATATTAAAAAAATATTCAAAAAAGGAAAAAGAGGGAAAAAGAGACCTAAACCATGTTGGTCAATACCATTGGTTTCCTTAAACCATAATGGTATTCCCCATCACCAAAAATCTATAAAAAGGTGATAGGGGCTCCTCATTATTAATCCACATTTCATCCTATCCTTATGCTGCAAAATTCCCTTTGAGAGCCCTTGCCTCCCATTTTGAGTTTGAAGATCCCCATTGAAGCATTGGAGAAGAAGAGACCATTGGACATTGGAGAATCTCAACCATGGAGCTGCTCAAAACTCACCATCCTCACCATTTGAGGTAATACAAAATCAAATTTTTTAATTCCTCGTTTTTCTTATAGATCTTATTGCTTATGTTCTTAAATCTAGTTTTTTATTTCTTTACACATGTTAATGTTAGATCAAATTACATTAGTTTTTACATATTTTTATTGATACTGCTGCTACTAGTTAGTAGGTGCATCCTTGCACATGCTTGGTTGAAAAACCAAGCAACAGCAGGTGCAGACAAACCAAAAGGGCCCTCGACAGCCCAACAACAAAAGAAAGGGAAAGAAAGGGGAGGGAAACCAACAAAATCCCCAAAACACACAAAATGTCGAGGAGGGTAAAAAAGAGAAAAGGAAGGTTAAGTTCCCTTGCAAGCTATGTCAATAGGACCAACTTACCCATCAATGCCTTCTAATGGAAGAAGCCCAGAAGCCGATCCGTGAGAAGAAACCAACTATCTTGAAAGATCCTTTTCCTCATGGACAGAGTTCAGCTTTTGGAAGCTCCAGTGCTGGGGGCACCACTTGTGCCTCCTCGGCTGATCAGTCATTCATTAATATGGTTAATTCAAATGCTCTGTTGTAAACTCGAGCTAGAAATTATACCCTGGACCCGTAGCAGAAGGATGTTCCTGAGTCTTCTACTCCACTCCACATACTAGTGGTTTCGCTGCCAAAGATACCGAAAGGTGTCTACAAACGGGCTGTGCACAACCCCAATGCATGGGCTTCCCCCAACTACAATGTTGTGGAGGATCTAGACCAAACCCCCTGTGCCATGTCTACTTTAGAAGTCCTGCAAAGTTTCCCATTGCAACGAAGTGCACTTCTCGCAGCGATCGGGAGTGTTGACTCATCCAACATGCTTGCTCGTTTTGATATGAAAGATATCAAGTTCCGGTTGTCGTATCATGTCGCTCTCCAGATTGAGGTCATCCATGGTCCCAAGACCATTAGATGAGTTGTTGTGGATGAGGGCGCATCTACGTGTGTAATGTCTATTTCTTGTTGGAAGGCCTTGGGAAAACCTGAGTTAGCTCCCTTGAACACGGTACTTACTCCCTTTGATGGAAGATCTTTCCGTCCACACGGAGTCTTACCATCATTCAATGTTGAACTTGCGGGAAAACTAGTATCAGTAGAGGTCGAAGTTCTGGATGCTCCGTTCGACTACAACTTGTTGGTGGGCAGAAGCTGGACATATGCCATGCAGGAAGTGTCGTCAGATATCTTCCAGATCATAATGTTCCCTCATGAAGGAAATATTGTCACAGTTGATCAAGTTTCGTTTACCCGAAAGAAAAACCAGACTTCATTGGATTCATCTATTCTGTTGATTGATCAGTCTCGTCCAGTTACTGAGTTCTTGGGAGCAGGTCTCTATGGGTCATTGATAGGAACTTTTGACCTATCTTATCCCGTTAATTTTATTGGTTCTGAAGAATGTTCTTCGTCTGATATATTCACGGCTAATTCAACGACAGATCCATGGATTCTCCCTACTGAATCAGAACCAGTTGTGCCGTTATCTGTTGCAGAGGTGGCTTACTTAGATTCACAACAAGTTGCAACAGAACATATCATGAATCTGTTCGTCTCTGCTGAGTCGGATATGGACTATGCTCTTACATGGTCAGTAGACTCTGTCCATTCTTTTGATTGTCTAGACACTGTTTTTCCCTCTGATGAGGCAATTCTGGAAGAAATGATAGGCCAGGACTATCCGTGGGAACATATGCACCATAGGTCCTATTTCCTTCTAGAGCTAGACAGGATAGAGAGAGGGGAGATTTCTTTGAGATCTGGTGGAAGTGTTGATTTGTCCTCTATCCCTTCTACTTCGCAAGCCATTTTTACTGAAGGGAATATGGAAAATATATCGAGAACCATTCCGATCAACATTTCCATCAAGTCTGGGGTCATGGAAAATATTTTCATTGGAGCAGACTGTTCTCCAGAGGAGATCATTATGTGTACCAATCTCTTTAAAGAATTCCGCGACGTTTTTGCTTGGTCATACGAGGAGATTCCAGAAATTGACCCCACCATTTTTGAGCATGTCATCACAACGTAGCCCAATGCTAAACCTATGAGACAGAAGCTCTGTCCAGTTAATCCTCAAAAAGCTGCTGCCATCAAGGCAGAAGTAGAAAAGTTGCTCAAAGCCAGATTTATCTATATGATAGCTATGATGGAATGGGTTTCAAATCCTGTTCTGGTAGACAAAAAGCAAGGTCCAATCAGAGTCTGCACTGACTTCTAGGACCCAAATAAGGCTTGTCCGAAAGACAATTACCCCACACCATTCATAGATCAGATCATTGACATGTGTGCGGGCCATGAAATGTTTTCCTTCATGGACGAGTTTTCAGGATATAATCAGATACAGATCAAACCTGAAGACCAACACAAGACAACTTTTATTTTTCCTTGGGGCACCTTTTCCTATCGGAAGATGCTGTTTGGCTTAAAGAATGCTGGAGCTACCTTCCAGTGAGCAATGAATTTTTCTTTTCACGACATCAAGCATGTGGTCAAACCTTACCTGTATGATGTCCCAGCGCAATCTCGCAAGAGACAGAAGCATCCTGACCATTTAAGACTTGTGTTTGAAAGATGCAGATACTATAAGATTCGATTGAATCCCAACAAGTGTGTATTCTGCATTGAATCTGGACGACTACTGGGTTTCATAGTATCCAGTCGTGGTATAATGGTGGACCCATTAAAAGTTGAGGTGATTGTAAATCTACCTCCTCCTCGCACCCTGAGACAACTTCAAAGTATGCAGGGCATGTCCAACTTCTTGAGACACTTTATCATTAAATATGAGAAAATTCCAAAAGGTTTCATGAGACTGCTTAACCAAGACACCTACTTTTTGTGGGATGAGGCTGCTCAAGCATCATTTGAGGCCTTGAAAAAAGAATTACTTTCATCCCCCTTGTTAAGCTCACCAGATTATACAAAGGATTTCCTCTTATATATGGCAGCATCAGTATACACAATTGGCATAGTACTAGTTCAGGAGGATGACGTGTTCCAAGAGAATGTCATTTATTATTTGTCGCGCGCCCTGATAGCTCTTGAGATCAAGTATTCTCACGTAGAGAAGTTGGCATTAGCTGCTGTCTATGCGGTCCAGAGGCTATGTCACTACATGTTATTACATACCACCACAGTGGTTCCAGAGGTCAATCCTTTCCAATATGTTCTCACTCGACGCATAATTGGCGCGAAAATTAACAAATGGATTGTCATCTTGCAAGAATTTGACTTGGTTTTTTAGTCTGCTATGTCAAAGAAATCACTGGTGTTCGCTGAACTGATTTCTGAATTTCCCGGTGACATAGTACACGTTGAGGAAGAATAATCATTCCCAGATGAGCATATCTTTCTCATAGCTTCCTCTAACCCATGGTCCAGGGATATCCTAGTATATCTCCATACTTTGAGGTGTCCCACCACTTTCTCTAAGGACGAACGATGCAAGCTTAAGAGCCATGCGAAGAATTACCTCATCATTTCTGACAGTTTGTACAGACATGGGGTAGATTCCATCTTACGCCATTGTTTAACCCTGTAGGAAGCAAAATCAATATTGAATGATGCCTACAGTGGAAATTGTGGGGGTCATCTTTCCAGGTTGGCAACAGCCCAGAAAATACTGTGTGCCGGGTATTTTTGGCCCACGATCTTCAAAGATTGTGTGGAAGCTGTGAAACGCTGCCAAAGATGTTAGTTTTTCACCAGGAATATGTGAGCACACCCATCTCCTCTCCATCCTATCATCACAGTAGGCCCCTTCACCAAGTGGGGGGTTGATTTTATGAATTGTAATCCAATTTCTACTGGAGGTCATCACCATATTATTGTTTCATCGACTACTTCACCAAGTGGTTCGAGGCAATGCCTACTGTGAAAGCAGATGGGGAAACAACCGATTATTTCATTTTCAACCAGATCATTGCAAGATTTGGTATACCCAAAGAGATCATGACTGATCACGGTCGTCATTTTCAGAACATCATGATGACTGATTTATACAGCATGTTAGGTTTTCGACAGGAGCATTCGTCTTCGTTTTACCCGCAGGTGAATTGTGAGGTTGAAGTGGTCAATAAAACTTTGAAGATCATCTTACAAAGGACCGTTAATGCCAGTAGAACTAACTAGCACCTTATGCTATATTCTGCTCTTTGGGCCTACCGAGCCAATGCAAAGACTGCTACCGGGTTCTCTCCCTTCCAATTGGTACATGGGATATAAGCAGTCATTCCAGTTGAGTGCGAGATCCCTTCATTGAAGTTGGCTATCCAACTTTTACCTGATACTTCAGCCTTGGAAGAACGTTTGCTACATTTAGAGCATCTGGATAAGCAACGCCATGACGTGCTCACAGCAAACAAAGTACATAAGAATCGAGTCAAGGGACAATATGATAAGTCTGTCATACCTAGGGTCTTTCTCGAAGGAGACCTTGTTCTACTCTGGGACCAGGATAAGGAACCCTTAGGGGTTGGCAAGTTTAAGTCCACATGGCTCGGTCCCTACATAGTTTCTAAGGTACTAAAGAAGGGCGCATATGAGTTAACAGATTATGAAGGTAATAAGTTTCCAGAGCCTAGAAATGGTCTCTACCTGTATAAGTACTATGCTTAGGCATCTGTGCTTTTTCATGTATTATAGCTGTACATTTTTGTAGAGTTAGTTTTGTTTACGGTTGTAGTTATGTATTATGCATCTATTGCTTTGTGTTTCAGATGTTGACTGAACACTTTATAGGGTTTGATGATGGCGCTAGCCGCCACACCCGTCAGTTGGCTGTGGCTGCTTGGGTTATTTACTCACAAACTGGTCAACTGGTGTCTTTGGGTGGGGCTTGTTTAGGTCCCACAACGAACAATGTGGCTGAATACAGTGCAGTCATAGAGCTACTCTGAGATGCTCTGTTCCATGGCATTTCACATTTGGAGGTATGGCTCTACTCACAGTTAGTTGTCTTTCAGTTACTAGGTGTTTATCAGGTTAGAGATCCTACTTTTCTACAGCAGTTCATGCACGTTAAGCTACTTGAGAGACAGTTTGATTATATCACATATCAATATATTCCAAGGAACATGAATGCATTAGCCGATTCATTTGCAAACTACGTTTTATATTGGCATTTGCATCATTCACATACATAAGTAATTCATGCATAAAACACAATAACACACATGTAAATAACCAATACTGTATATATATAATCCGTATCCAAAATAATATGAATTTAGGTCATAAGTCTGTCACAGAGTCATGTCATAAGATACAAAATTGGGCTCGATAACCTCAAAAATATACATATAATATCCTTCTCCTATGGAGAAGGTGGGGCCTCATTTGCCTCGGCTGCCTCTCGGTAACATATGACTAGCCTAGCCACTTTTCGCAGTAGCCTAATCTAGGTTGGGGGCACACCAACCACATTCTCTTGCATGTCAAGTGGCATCTGCTCGATCCTGTAAGTGGGAATGTCATGAATCAACCGACTCATCTTCCCCTCAATGGTCCCTAGCATGGCATTAGCTGCACCCACATCCACTGGCCTCACGAAAGTGCGAGGGTGTCTCTCAAGACGCACTGGTCCAACATCTACACATAACACTTTGTTTCAGTACTTCAAACTCATTATAAAAATCATATATTTAAAACATAAAAATTAAATAACTTTTCAAGACATAAACATACCTATATCTCCCCAGGAAACTCCTGGAGGAAGGATCAGCTCAGGATCATTGCAGAAGTCTATACCCGCATATGGAAACTGCTCGAGGGCTGGCACTTGCCTATCCCACCAACCCCAGAAATCATCCTCATGGTAACAGAATTTGCTCTCGCCACCACCCTGGCGGAGGAAGATCTCACCCCAACGAGCCAGCATGGGCTCACGAGGGTTGACCGAGGGCAAAGGAATTCCCAAACGCATAGCAGGCACCCTTTCAAAGAAGAAGGTGCAAAGTATGCTTCCGTAACCAAAGTTCTTCATCCTCCCGGTCTTACATCCCGAGAGTTGAAGCTTGATGTTGGCCAAAAGACTTGAACACCAGTCATATACTCTTCCGTGCAAGCATTCAGTACCAATGTGAATATAATGCCTCGAAGCAAGATGTTATGTAGAAATCCCTCCCATCCGGTTAAGAATACTTACAATGAATTTGAGGGGGAAGATTGCAATAGTTGAGATCAGAATTCGACTACCACATTTCTCAGTTCCTGGTGGGTAGTAGGCATTCACGTACCCTTGCACGGATAAGGCACCCACATTGCGTGATGACCCTTTCAAGTTCACCAAGTCTCCCCTCCGAGAGAGACCTGTGATAAAGTAGATGTCATCCACGGTAATTTCCAGTATTTCTCCTTAGATATCAAATACCAATGCCTCGACATCCCAATATTGGACAAGCCTCTCAAGCAAGTGGTTTAGTGCCCGCATATTGACCGTTCTATAAAATTTCAGTAATCCACATCTTCGGAGAGCATGGAGGGTCATCGGATCTTATAATGCTATTCGATCCATCTACTCATGCTCTCGTTCACGCCAGACAAGTACCATCCTGCCAAGCAACAGTCAAATTTTTAGTCTTTTTCATTTTTTACCCTACTTTCAGGGGTGTATGCTACTCTGTATATTGGACAGTCATGCTCGAACGCTACTTTCCTTGAGCAAGACCAGCGCACTTGGCTAGTGAATGCTTCTTTTGCTCAGAGACAGTAGCGCACACACAGAAACGCGACATGAACATTGCTAGAAAATCATTTTGACCATGAAAATTGACAAAAAATGCATCAAATTGCAAGTATGGGATGAATAAACTTACTTGGTGGAAGCAAAAGGTTGTTTGGTGGCCCAGTTTGATCGCAAGGAACGGAGAAAGATCAAGGTTTTGCTCCAAGTTTTCCCTAAAAACTCCAAATGTGATATTTGATTTTCCAATTTGAAATTATATAAATTCAACTTTGATTTTTACCCACTTTTTGTAAAAGTGTATAGTTTCAAATTGTTCCTAAAAGGTTCTATTTAATCACTAATACCTATAAGTTTTGGTGAAGTAATTTTACCCTAGATATTTCAATTTTTCACTAGTTTTTCAAAGCATTAAACGGGTATGACTTATTTTCTTCATTGACGGGCTAGAATAGACGTTATATTGATCAATTATTATGTCATGGAGAAAATTTGTCATTAGTTACTAACTCGATTATTGAGATCCTATTCTTTGGCAGGTCATGAAAATATGATCCTAGAAGGTTCTTTTAAGTCGTTTTAAGCTCTTGTTTTGACTATTTGAAAAACTAAACAAGATTGCCGAGCATACGTTTTCTCTTTAATCTTGTTAAAGGAATTGAAGGTCCATCCACTTAAGTATAAGTTTAACCATTTTCCGGACTTTTGCGGATTACTTACGAAAAAGGAATACTCTAGTCATGTGTGGCTAGAAGAGTTATTCTCTCATCGTTTTATACTTTTTCGGGGGAGGAGACTAACTTTACGAAAAAAGGACTTTTTCAGGCTCTCAAAACATGAAAACACCAAGTGAGCACTCACCTACTTGGGCTCGATGTGAAATCCATGAGAGGGTATATAGAGGATTGTTTAAGTTTTTCAGACTCTATAAACAGGAAAACACCGGCGAGCATATACCATCCCGGGATCGATACTAAAATCCACGGGTAGGTGTATGGAGTTATTGTTTAAGTTTTTCAGACTCCTTAAAATTGAAAACACCGACGAGCAAGAACATATCTCGGCTTGATAATAAAATCCAAAGATCAATATTATAGAGTATTCTTCTATTTCTTCTTCGAACTCTGCAAACAATGAAGAAGGTCCCGAGTCTTCCTTCCATGGGCTCATTAAAATTTTTACATGGTTGGACTTATTGAGTTTTCTTTCTTGGACTCATTAAAACAATAAGAAGGACATTCTTTTACCAAAAATAATAAGGGATAAGAAGGGTATATCACATCTTTTCAATTTCAAAGGCAGTTCAGTCAGTTATGTCCTTGAACACATCACCTATTTGAGTCTACCATTTCAATTGGGTTTTAGTTTTTTGACCTTAGGGTGAACTTGATCTCCGAGTTTTTACTCCCCTGATTGGTTATTCTTCCAATCATATGGAGGGTTTGTTAAATGTCTCCTACATTGCAGGCTTATATCGTTTCCCCTTCATGTTGAAAACTGCCTAAGTCACTTTCTGTCGTGCTCACTGTTCAAGGATACAACATGTGTCTACCATTCTGCAGTTTACCTTGACTTCATGTGTCGGCCATCCTGGTGTCAGTTTGTTTCATCTTGTTACTTGTCCTACTCCACATTAGCTCATACCTGTAAGTGTTCCTCGTGTTGGATGATGGAGGATGCATTAAGGCCTCCCTTCCAATGGACTTCTTCCCATCAAATTCAACTCATTTTGCTCTGGGAATGAATTTTAGAGTTTTGGTTAGTACCTTGGGGATTGCAGTCATCAGTGGTAGTTTCATCGTTGTTGAATAATGGGAATACATCAATGTCTCTTATTCGACAGGTTCCTCAAGTGTTCGACTTCAAGTTCACTTATTCACACTTGTTGGATCGTACTAGGTACCTTGGGCCCCATTATCATTATCGATGGAAGCCCTCGCGTTCGTTAATGGTAAACATCATTGACTGGTAATCAAATGATACCCCCCATGTTTGAGTTCAGCTCATTTATTTGCATGGTTAGGGTTTGTACCTTGGGACCATGATAGCATCACCATATTTATGTTATCACCCAAGCTGCACAAGACTGAGCCTCACTCATTTTGGCTCTTCATGAGACATAGATCCATTTTGTTGTTATGGCTATGATCTCTCATTTTGACATGGATCCACACTTGTATTTCAGTGGCCATGCTATATATACATTTCCTAGTTATGTATCGGAGATCATGTTGTATCATGCTACACATCTATATGATGTCAAGATTGTAATTGCTTGTTGACCTTGATCGTTGTTTTAGGTGTTTTTGTGATTTGGTTCTGTGGTTTCTTGCTCCTCCTCTGACTTGGAATTATAATGTATTTCAACCATCGTTTCTGTATGACCTCACACATTAGGGGGCATCTATTATAGGTCAAATCTGCACTTCTCTGTCCATGATCACATTGCTCTGTTGATCACACAAAAGGACACTATGGATTGAAGAGCAAGATTAACCTAGATGTCTTATTGATGGTAGTACACTCTTCAGTTGAGAATATTACAGCTTCTCTTGATTTCACCACATGTGCACTACTCTTTGTATAGTAAACCAGCGTTCATCTCAAAAGATGCGCTGCTTTCCTCAAGAACAACTAGCGCACAACTTGGAAAAAGTTGCAAACGCTTGTTGCAAAGCATAACAGTTGCTCCCTGTGCACTACTCTTGTTGTATGAAACTTGCGCACATATTAATATGATGTCAAAAGATATATTAATATTACGAATTGGGATTAGTTGAAGTTGGTTCTGCAACTTCCCAACCCACCAATTCAACCACCTCTCGATTACAACAGCCTACCTTGTAACATAAATACAAGGAGGATCTATGAGAGGAAACTAGATAGAAAGAACAAATCAGAAAGGATGCTTTGAGTGCTATTACGCTGGAGGAATTCCCAAGTCATTGTGAAGAGCAGGAGCCCAGGACTTGGTTGCAGAAACATCTTGACAAGTCAGGTATATTTGTATTGATTCATGTTTCTTTGACAATAAAAAGGTGGAAATACCCTTCTTGTCCCAAATCGAATGTCTATTGGATTGTATGTTCATTTGGATTAATATCTGGTTATATTTGATGTTAAATTGTTTACTGATTTCATCATATTTATATATAGTCAAGATACGTTGAGGAAGGTTTACTTTGTGTTGTAGGTTCATTAAGCGGAATATCAAGCGAAAGCTAGGACCAACCATTGATAAAAAGGTGCATCTTTTGATATCTTTATCTCTTTCATTTGCAGGAACTAAATGCAATGCAATGAATGTATTTACCTGTCAAGCCCACCCAAGTTGGTAGTGTCTTCTCCTCACTATAAGGTATAAATCCTGCACAACAATTGGGTTTCAGGGGGATCTTCATTTCGCCTAAGTCCCCGGAAGTTCCTTTCATCGAGGAGAATTTCATCGGGAACATATCCTGAAAGTCATGCAACAGATCAGTCATCTTTGCGATAGTTGAGTCATCCCAGTAGTCTGCAATACTTGCGAACTTTGGATTCTACTCTGACCCAATTTTTACTTTCTCGATCTTCAGCGGTTGCTGGAATTTGTCGAAAGGTATTTCTGGTGCCTCAACACTGCGACTTCCTTTTGAATCTGGTACATGCATAGCCCTCGTATCAACCTTATCATCCGACTCTCCTGTGATGTTATAGCATTCCATCATCATTTCTGGTGTCACAGTCCACCAAAGTTCTAATGGTTTCTCTATCGGTACTGCTTCAAATTTATTTTCGCGGATCACTTTTAGCGCACTATGGATGAAGGGGTTCTCATATGAGAAACAAAACGTTTGGCTGAAGCCAATTGTTAGCTGCTCCCAAGAAGTTGTTCCGCATCATAGTTTTGCTGTGACATACCAACTCCGCGGTATTTCATCCAGTGTGTGAACGAATGCATGGACCCATTCCTCTTTCACTCGTAATCCCCATTTGCTTTCGCACTCAGCCAAATGTTCCCATGGGTCACTTTTTCCATCAAAATTCCTTCCACTATATCCTTCTGCATCGCTGAACCTAACCATCATTAGGTGGTGACATAGTGGCCAAGTTGTGATATTAGAATTGTGCACCTCCCACCAGCACACAGGAGTAGCCTTCAAGGCTTCCTCCAAGGCCAATAGACGTTGTGGTTTTGCCACTTTTTCCTCAAATTCAGTGAGAAAGGTGCTCAAGTTGGGAAATCCCTCATATGTTGGTAGCACAAACTCCTCCATGGCTACCCATCGTAGCGACGGAATGATCCTTGCGCACCTCCTAAATGTCACTTCGTGCATCTGGTTCTGCCAATTCTCGAGCGCCTCATCCGAATCCGACGATGCTGAACTAACACTGCACCATCCCAATTCTTCGTTTGCGGTAGGATTAATGTAATCCTCAGATATATTGTATACACTATCCCATCCCTCCGTAAATTCATCTCTCACCGGTTCAACATATCACTTCCCTTCTGTAGGATCTAGAGGTGCAACGACCCTCATCTCGTGATTCTCAAATGACATAGTCCGCTTCTTGAAGTTGATAATAGCTAGATTATCGATTGCCTAGTCAATCCCTAGCAATGCTGGTTAGGGGCTGGTGTTATCAACAATCTCAATTACATTAAAATATGTATAAGTCTTGAGGCCCTCAATCTCAACTGGAAGCTGGTACACTCAACCAAGTGGAGTAACTTTACTCTGATTTTCTAATTGCAGTTGTACCGGTGACCAGGCCAACTGCGGTTTCCCCATTGTTTTCCATTTTGCTTGGTCAGAATGTTGACATCCAACCCTAGGTCCAAGATAATTGAGTCGACATCAATTGCTACAATTTGTGCTGACATTCACATCTCTCTCCCCGTCTTCCTCTTGTGTATGCGATTAACCTTTTGTTCCTGGAATGCGCCCTCCCGTCAATTTAATAGATTGGATATCTCTTCCAGTGCATCCTGATCCTTTTCCAACTCCAGGAAACTCTTCAGGAAGGATTTTAAGGTGTTAGCCTTTCCCCGCGACTTTGTCGCATCTAACGTTGGTGGCATATCATAGATAATTTCTTCCTGAAGAGGTAACTGCCTCCTCTGTCTCATCGCCTACAACACTTCCAAGAAAACATCCCTTTCAACCTTTGCTTCAAAGGTGACATGTTTCCATGCTGTTGGTCGGATAGTATCCCATGACCCATCGTCTCCTCTCGTAGCTCCTCCTTGAGTCACTACTCCAACAGTGGCATGGTGTCTTCGAACCTCCGTTGATATCATCTGTACAACCGGTGGTGGATTCTAATTCTGGTTCTGTGGAGGTGGTGGCGGATTCTTGGTTTTCCATTTTGCAATGAGCTGCAGACAATCCTCAATGCCATGATCCACAACGCTGCAATAAGTGCACTGTGGCACTGGATTTGGGAAATCCCTTTGATAGTGCCCCTGCTTCCCACAATTATAGCATATAATTGGTCCTCATCCTCGTACAACAGCTCCTCCCCGTCCCGCGCCAGCACCTCGACCTCTATGGAATCCTCCTCTAGTACCTCGTTGTGGCCATATGGTGGGTACTACAGTTTCCCATACTGTGGCTGTTGCAATGGTCCATATGGTGGATACTGCGGGGGTGGATACTACTGTGCTGGATACTATGGCTGACCATACTGTGTTTTCCCATACTTCCCCTGATCATATTGCTGCGGTTGTTGATTATACTAGGCCGGTGGTTGATTATACTGCTACTATTGTTGACCTAGATCCTGTTCTTCTCCTGCCATGAAGTATGCGGCCACAGTCCTCTCCTAGAGTAGGCCATAAGCTTTGCAATTTTTTTCATCGTGGCCAACTGATTTACAGAACTTGCAATACAAGTTCTCTAGTTTCGACACTATCTTCTGTAGATACACACACTCTTTTGGTCGATGGCCTCTCATTTGGAAAACATGACACCAAGGAAACCCTCCCTGACTGAGGGGATTGGTTCACCGGATTGCAAATATTCTTGGAATTCTGGCACTGATCCTTGTGGTGTCCCTCTGTCCTACACCTGGTGCACAAGACATCTTCGCGGGCCTCTTTCCATTTCTTCATGTCTTGCAGTTGGATCGTCAAGTTTTCCAGCTGTGCTTGTATTCGATCCATGCCCAACCCCGTTTCACCGATTGGTGAAGCCTCCAGCTTCATCACAATCTCCAATGCTTCGACCTGGGTTGCAACCTTCTGCTGCATTAATGGTCCGCAGATGTGTGGTACCAATACTGCAATGAACCACTCCTTGTGCTGCATATCATTTACCCGAAAACATACCTTCGCTATCAACGTTTTGTACCACTGATCAAATTCCCATACCGGCTCATTTGGATATTGCTTGATTTCTTTGAGCTCGGTGACATATTGCGATTCCGACTTTAGCTTCCTAAATTCATTGATCATTCCTGCTTTGATATGTTCCAGCGACTTGGCTAGTGTTCTCGTTGGAACCCTCGTAAACTTCATAAACCAATCTAGCGCATGACCCCTAAGGGTCGTCGCTAGCTGTCCCTTTTTAATATCTTCATCCTAGACCTGCTTCACAGTCCATACTGCTTTGCACATAAACCAAAATTGCTTAGGATCCTCAGTTTTGTTCCCATGGAAAGTGGGCATTTTTGTGTCGTCTTCCATTCTAACATTCCTAGTGTTATTGTTTACTGATGCGCTACTTTTACTGTTGCACGTAGGGAAACTTTGCGAATAGCTTATGTTTCTTCCTATGAAATTATGGGTAGTGCGTGGGGTTGCAGGTATGTTGTAACTTACGATCCGTCCCTCTTCTGCTTCTAGGGTATCCTGGTCACCATCTTCGTCGCAATAGGGTCACTTTCTCCCTTGTGGTCCTTTTTCGCAGTCTTCTGTTTTGGTCCTCTCAGGAGACTCTCTCTCAGTCCTCCTCTCCTTCTTAGGATGCCATAATATCATCCCAGTCCTCAAGGTACCACACTCTTTGTCAGCTTCCCTTAGAAACTCGTCATCGCTCATGTCCATCTACCCCACATCTTTCTATCAGATTCGCATTCACGCGATACCCACAACCTCCGCACAATGATTTTTCTACTCGTCGGAAGTCATCCTCAATATGCCCTTTTCGTAGGTGAGCATCTTAATCCATAGTTTTAGCAACAGTAAGAACCTTCCCCTCGGTCCCTTGAAAAAATTCCTTTCTGAGTCGCTATACGATTTGATTGTGTCTACTGCGAACTAGTAATATATCCCTCTAGGATACTATCCACCCAGAAATCGATAGCCCTTGATACTGTGTTGTCGACACGTTTCAACTGTCGAATCAGTTCTGGTGTCCAATGGTCACGCTCTATATTTTGGAAATGGTGTTTTTAAAATGTTAGCTGCACTAACCACTCGTACAACAGTACTGAGAATTCGTAGAAAAATATCTCATGGATATCTGAATAAATGTACTTCTACAACCAATTTCTTACCGTCTATCTAGGGTTTTGCTTTTCTCCTTCTACAAATTCTTTTGTCTTTCTGTTAAACCACTCTTGAATATCCAGTTTCATTGGGTGCCACAACATATCCTCTTCTTTTCCTCTTTAGGGTCCTGACAATAGAACCATTTGTTGACACAACGACTGTCGATAGGGGTTCACTTCGCACTGTCGTCAACAAACCATCAACTGAAATCCCTTATGCACCAGCCTAGAAAGGTTTTACCCTTTCCAGCAACACTCGCAGAGCGAGTGAAGTCTCACCCGATATGCAAAAGGGTGCTGCAAGAACCAAGTTTCCACAGTGGAGTTGAGGACATGCATTAAACACACATTGCACTCGCAGAATCCAGAGATTATGTCATTCGCACTATGCTAGCAGTTCATCATTCGCATATTCATCAATCGTAGAGTCAACACATAATAGACATTCGCATCAAGATGATCTAATTACTCATTAGCATGAACAACAATTACCAAACCCACAAAGCATTAAACATCTCACAAACATTCGCATTCATCATTTAACAGAAACAAAGACACAGATAGAACCATAATCGAACATCTTCATGCATTCATTAAAACCTGCGGAATGACCTGTTTATGTATTTGTAACTTCAGAAGATATTCACTTGTATATTGTATGTATTACATTTGTACTTTTTATTGTATCCCCAACGGAGATGTATTATTCCTCCGATTGGAAGTGTCGTCATTTTTATTTGCAAGTGTCGCAAGTTACAATGTAAGTGTTGTAACTTATATTTGACGCGTTATTAGACCACCTTGGTGGGGTGGGCCCTGTATGAGTTATGTGGAAGGGTTATTAGACTCCCTTAGAAAGTCGGCCCAGTTAGGGTTAAAAGGCAGGTTAAGTTAAAGTATAAATAGAGAGTGTGACTCTCTCATTCTATTCATTCACTCACTCATTCGACTCACATAGTTAAGAGAGAGGAGTGCGCACAAGTGGAAGAGGAGTAGCTGCTGAAGACATCTATCTTTTGGGGTTTGATATTTGTGATCTTTGTATTGGTGCTCATTCTATCTCTAAGAAAGTTATGGGGTTTTTCACCTTCTTGGTTTTCCCCGAGGAAACATTGTGTCTCTTGTGTCTATGATTGTTATGCTGTGCATGTTATTCTCTTAGTAGGATCCTAGCTAATATTTTAAATGAAATTATCAGAATTCTAACATGGTATTAGAGCGAGACTAAGAAGAAGACACTGTTGTTACAATGTAATTTTCCACCCTGTGAGCATCAGCAATCTTTGGCCTTTAGGATCCATTTCATTGACTCAGATCTATCAGTTTATCCTCCAGGAACACATGATGTCCCTATTTTTGTTCCTGTACTCTAGCTGTTCCACTACAGCACGCGTACATCACCCCATACACACGACTTGTTACACTATAGCCCACGGGTACTTGCAGGCTAGCCCACTATAGCCTGCGGGTAGCATGTAAAATGGTAAAAATCACTAGTTAATTACTTTTTACTCCCAAAAAGCAGTCATAGGGTGACCTTTGGCCCTTCATTTTCCCCGAAACGCCTCGATGTGTCCTTTCACTTACCTTTGGGAGGACTATATATTGAGCACATATGGCTTATGGATGGGAAGAGAAAAGAAGAGCAAGAGAACTCTAGTGGATTTTTGCCCTATCTTGAGTCTACACTCATTGATCCTTGTAGTTGTGAACCCGTTATGTTCACCTTCCAAACTCTTATCATAGTTTGAGTTTTCCATTCCATGGAGGATTGAAGTGGTGGAGGCACAAGTGGATTGACCTGGATCTTGGTTCAAATTGGTTGCCGGCAAGAGGTCATATCTCATTGTACTTCTTGTTATTTATTAATAGAAATACTCATATTCTCGTCCATTAATGTTGTGAATGTTGTTTATATTACATTGGGTTGCATTTACTTATAATATCATGGGCCATTGCTATTGATGATGTTAATGTCATTTATATATTATATGCACTTGTTGTATATTGGCTGCCAAGACTAACTTGCAGGTTCAAGTGCACGGATTGAAAGCTCCAACGGGGATCTACATCAAACGTTTTGATCGAGGTTGGTTGTATTCTTCATTATCTCAGCATTGTCATTTATATAGCATAGCATTGAGGATTGAGTAGATTTTTGGCAGTCATCTGTCTGTTGTGGTTTACCCCAAGCCATAGGAAGTTTTCTCCAACACAGAAATGGCAACTCCACTGGGGATAACATCCATTTTTGGGGATTTTTAGGCATTAGTCCTTATTTAGAGTTGTTGTTTGTCGAAGCTCTGTGTCACTGATTGGCCGTTGAGATACACTATAGAAAAATAGTTTTTTCTGAGCCATTGGAATCTTTGTTTTCCCATTTGATTTTCCTTACACGCGCGCGAGCATAGCTCTGCCCGTGTCTACCCGCCTCTGTCTGCATTGTAGCCCACGGGTACCCTCTGTTATTCCTTCAACAATAGCGTACAACTTTGGGGGTGATTTGTTTATGGCCTTTGGTTGTTGCTGGGTTGGCTTTGGATGATCCTGAGTCTTTGTTGGCCTGATTCTTGACTGTTCCATGTCGCATTTGTGACTAGAACTCTTCTCTTCTCTTGGTTGAGCCTTGTTGGTTTTTTACCCATCTTTGGATTTAGCCTTGTTGGTTTTTTCCTATCTAGCTCATTCTATTCGATGAGTCTTACTGTTTGGGATTCGCTGGGTTGTCTTAGTGATCTCCTCGGCATTTCAGTAACTAAATAATAGGATTTTGCTTGCATTTTTCATTTCATATATTGAAAAATTCAAAAAAAAGTTTTGCATTTTCCTTTTGCTTATAAAGTGAAAATACAAAAAAAAATTTTACTTTTATGTACTGCATTTTGCATTGAGTGCTTGCTATTTTTATTTAGGTTCTGCTTGTGTATTGAAAATGTAAAAGAAGTTGCATTTTTATTTCAAAACCCTTGGATTGATTTTGCATATAAGTGGCATTGTTTTTATTGGATAGATGAGTCTAGGGTTGGACGATTTTGCATACTATTAAGTCATATACATCACTAGTTTCACGACCATATCCTTTGAGTAACCACAGTCATTAAAATTAACGCTTAATTTTAATATTGATTAGACCGATTTTATTTATAGGGTACACCAACTAGCTTAGGTTTAGAGTCTTGGAATAGATCATGGTGAGTTAAAAATCCAAGACTATTGAACTAACATTAGGTGTCTGACCAGGGAGTGGAGGAATCCATGGTATACATCATTGTTCTCAGGAAGTTCTACTCAGACCAGAGTTAAGCATGAGGTCACGGGAGGTTGGTTGAGGAGATATCCCTCTAATACCGGCTGAACGTAAGAGATATTTCCAGGATTTGTTCGTATCTGGGGACTCTTGGGGGATTTGACCCTCTTGAGTTTCGGGCTTAGCTACCCTGCCCATATGACGGATCCCACCTACGACTGTCCCCCTAAGCATTGGTTATACTACGGTGACCATAGTTTCCTTACCTAGGTATCGCATAGGGTACTTGCAGTGGTTATACTGTTTGTGTCCTGAGTCAGATAGGGATTGGACAACACAGTTGTTTGTTGCTGAGGGTTATGACCCTTTGCACGCAGTGAAGCATGGGTATCTCTATAAATGATTCTGTTACCTTCGGCTATATTTTGGGAGTCTCAAGCCTCTCCTAGGTGAGACATACCAGCTCTAGTGTCAGGAGCTCATTTAGCCACTCTGTTTGTCTTCTCTTGGTTGTAGTCTCTTTAGGTGTGTGCTTTTGATTTACTGTTTTTGATCGATAGACGACCGTTAGGAGACATTGTGATTTTATATTCTCCTCAGAAATATCGTGGCGCGGAGTCCTACTATCCACCAGTCCCATCAGTTGGATGGTTTAAAACCGACCGATATTTCACGCCATGTTGCTAGGGGACGCTGACGGGATCCCTCCGAGTCTTCGAATTCTTACAAGACATACGTCTTAGACGTTGTTAGGAACCTGTGTCAACCCTTCTCTTTACTTTTTTAGTATATTGTTGTTGGACGCATATGCTTTGTAAGTCGTCCCGTAGTATTTGTTGATCCATAGTTTATATTAGCCCATGGTATTGACCCATAGTATTGGACTCATATGCTTTGTAAGTCGTCTCGTAGTATTATATGTCCCATGGTTTTGACTCATAGTATTGGGCATAGACTTAGTATATAAGTGTGTGTTAAGGTCATTGAAGGCACCATGAAGTTAATTGTATTGAGCTTGCTCAAAGGAGGTTTCCCCCTCGAAGTGGCCTGCGATCAATATAAAAGCAATTCTGAGTTTTTTTTATTTCTGTTGTCTCATGTATTCTCATTAATTATTGTTGCAGGTTCTTCACATCTGGTATCAGAGCACTTTCCTGGGCCCGTTGGGTGGAATTTCTACCAAATTTTTTTTTTCACATCTGTTGCAAATTCGGATCTATGAATAATCCCTATCCACTTAACTGTGGGAAGTACTTGGGCATAAGCCCTAAAACGCATTGTGAGGAGTACCACAGGAACCCCAAAGTAGCTAGCCCATTGAGAGGACCTGCCAGCGACAAGGGAAACGACCCTTACCCGGTTGACTAGTTCCCACCCGTGAGGTAAACAAAGAGCTGTCATTTGTGGAAAAATGGTTATCAGTTTTACCTGAACCGTGGAGTGAGGGGTGCTGCCCTAATACACAAGCCGTCAGACAACGTTGGTGGCTGAGTGAATCCTGTAAACCGATAGGAAGCCGCACATACCTGGGGTCCATATCTATTTTCAGCTGAACTGTTGCCGATCACTTCCACTCCAAATCCATCCATTTTAGATCTATTATGAAAGTCGTTCCAGATCCAGTCGCTGTTTCAGATCCATCCATTTTTCGATCCCTTCTGCGCCGTTACAGATCCATCTGTTGCGGATCCCTTTTGCGCCGCCATTGCCAATCCATTTCTGAAAAAAAAAAAAAAAGTATAAAATTCTGTTCTTCGGCCATATCTCCCTTGTTTCAACTCTGTTTTCCTTGAAACTTCATTGACATCCCTGCAATCCCATTCTGCATATTTCATTCCTGAAGACCCTATCCCAAATTCCACTTCCCAAGACCAGAAATCCCACATTTGTCTATTTTTAGGGTTTGCCATAAGTCCTTCAATTTTTACCCAAACGCCTTCAAATTTTGCCACTTTGAAGTTAATTGTATTGAGCTTTCTCAAAGGAGGTTGCCCCCTCGAAGTGGCCCGTGATCAATATAAAATTGATTCTGAGTTCTATTATTTCTGATATCTCATGTATTTGCATCTGTTTCTTTGTCCCTCTTTACCAAATTTTCTCATTCTTTCATCCTGCTTTTGAAACCCCCAATTTTTGCCTCCCTGTCCATCTAAAAGTGTCCAAATCCTAGTCAAACTCCAATTACCAATCCGAGTTTTTCCCAAATCCAAATTTTCCTTTACTAAAAAAGCTTTTGTTTGTTTTTTTCTATCCATTTCCAAAACAAAAAAAAACTCCTGTTTGTGGTTGTCACTCGCGCAGGAGCAAAAAACATGGAGGAAGCACTTGCAGCCATCCAAACCAAACTCCAAGATCTGGATGAAAAATTTCTCATCCTCCATCTTCAGCATTCAGCCATGAACAATAACCGACAGCCAGAATCTTTTGCAGCCACCGGGTTCTCTTCTTCCAGCAATTTTCGTGGGCCAAAGCTTGATTTTCCTCGCTTCAATGGTACTGATCCGACTGGATGGATATACCGAGCAGAACAATATTTCAGTTTGCATAATACCATTTTGATGTCCAGAAAGTTCCACTTGCATCCTTTCATTTGGAACAGGAATCCCTTCAATGGTACCGTTGGTACATCAAAGCTCATCCTGAGCCAAACTGGACAGATTTTTGCCAACTTCTTTTGCCACAATTTGGTCCTAGTGCTTTTGACGACTTCACAGGAGCACTCACTAAACTTCACCAAACTGGCATAGTGAGAGAGTATCCGACAGAATTTGAGAAATTAGCCAATCACACAGAAGGATTGTCTGATGAATTCTACAGGAGTTGTTTTATCAGTGGTCTCAAGGATGAAATTCGCTCAGAGGTCAAAATGTTCTGTCCCAACACAATGATGGAAGTCCTAGGGTTGGCTAAGCTGGAGGAGGACAAGATCGCAGCTCAACAATGCTCCAAACCCACCTTTGTTCCCTTCAGAAATATGGGTTCCCAATGACCTCCCATCGCGCCTACTCCTCGACCAACTCCTATCAAGCATTTGTCTGAAACAGAGATGCAGGCACACCGAGAAAAAGGGCTTTGTTATAATTGTGATGAGAAATTCACTCGGGGACATAGATGTGTTCAACAAAAACTCTATCTCTTGGATGTGGATTCTCTACCTGCCTCTGAACTTGGTGAAGAATCTCTAGATATAGTAGATGATCAGGTTTCCATTCAGCACCCACCTGTTGACACCCCTTCTCAGGATGACCCACCTGAGATCTCTCTCCATGCTGTAACCGACGTCACCACCCCACAAACAATGCAGGTCAAGGGATACTTCAAGAAGATCCCTCTTACCATACTCATTGATTCTAGTAGCACTCGTAACTTCATTGACCATCGGATTTCCAAACAGGCTGATTGTTTTGTCCATCCTTGCTCCCACTTTGAAGTCATGGTTGCCAATGGGGGCACCTTACCTTGCAAGGGGAAGTGTCACAATGTGCGTATCTCTATGGAATATTATAACCTGCGCTCTGACATGTTTTCCTTATCCTTAGGCAGATGTGATGTGGTTTTGGATGTTCAATGGTTATGCACACTTGGCCCCATCTTATGGGATTTTGCTGAAATTGGACGCAGTTTTCAGTCAATGGGGCACAACACAAATTTATAGGCTTACAACCAAGGTCTCTCTGCATCATCAGTTCACATCACCCGGAAGAAATCCTTAACAAGAATTCACATGGTGTCATTGCTCATCTCCATTCCATTCAGATGCACCCATCAACAGTCTCCACTACTTCCTTGGATAGATATGCAGGTGTCTTTGTCGAACCAATGAGCATGCTGCCTTCAAGAGACCTTTCCGGTAAGAATTTAGCCACATATACCTCTCAATAAGAAATGATGGCTATTTTGCATGCAGTACAGAAGTGGCAGCCATACCTATTAGGGAATTATTTCTGCATCAAGACTGATCTCCAGGGTCTAAAACATTTCCTGGAACAATGGGTTTCCTCCCCAACACACCTTAAATGGGTTATCCAACTCATGGGTTATCCCTATGCGATCACTTACAATAAGGGTAAGGACAATATGGTGGCAAATGCTCCTTCTCGCACAATTGATGACCCAGTTTCTCTTACAGCTAGTTCTCTGCTTGTTCCAAATTGGTTGCAATATGTTCAACAAGGTTATCTCTTCTATGAACTCCGTGCTTCTTTATCAGAAGGGCACTTTGGGTTCTTCAAAATGTATGACCAGGAACAATGTAACTTCTTTTGGCAAGGACTAAAAATGACAATTCAACAGATGGTGGTTGATTGTGATACTTTCCAAGTCAACAAGGGTGAAACGACACTCCTTTCGGGACTGCTTAAACCCTTGCCCATCCCTACACAGATTTGGCCAACTATTTCTATGGATTTCTTAGAAGCGCTCTGGTGGTACAATACCACATCTACAAGGACACCATATGAAGCAGTCTATGGACAGACACCGCCATTTCTTCTTCCATACACCCTTAGCAGCTCCCAAGTTCAGGCAATTGACTCGGTTCTTCAAAACCGCGATCAAATTCTTCTCATTCTACATGACAATCTTCACATGGCCAGAATTCAACTGCAACAACAAGCCAATCAGCACCATTTTGAGTGCACTTTTTACACAGCTAATATGGTTCTTCTTCGTCTCTAGCCTTCCAAGCAATTCTCCCTGAAACTCCAAAGGCATCAGTGGCCCAAAATGCAACTCGAGGATGCTATCGAGGAACCACTCATTCAGATTCTGCATCAATTTCACCAACCAAAGCTTTGAGGACAAAGCTTTTTCTAAGGGAGAGGGGATGTTAGGAACCTGTGTCAACCCTTCTCTTTACTTTGTTAGTATATTGTTGTTGGACGCATATGCTTTGTAAGTTGTCCCGTAGTATTTGTTGATCCATAGTTTATATTAGCCCATGGTATTGACCCATAGTATTGGACGCATATGCTTTGTAAGTTGCCCCGTAGTATTATATGTCCCATGGTTTTGACTCATAGTATTGGGCATAGACTTAGTATATAAGTGTGTGTTGAGGTCATTGAAGGCACCGTGAAGTTAATTGTATTGAGCTTGCTCAAAGGAGTTTTCCCCCTCAAAGTGGCCTGTGATCAATATAAAAGTGATTCTGAGTTTTTTTATTTCTGTTGTCCTGTGTATTCTCATTAATTATTGTTGCAGGTTCTTCACATCTTCTATCAGAGCACTTTCTTGGGCTCGTTGGGTGGAATTTCTGCCAATTTTTTTTTTTCGCATCTGTTGCAAATTCGGATCTGGGAATAATCCCTATCCGCTTAACTGTGGGAAGTACTTGGGCATAATCCATAAAACTCATTGTGAGGAGTACCACAGGAACCCCAAAGTAGTTGGCCCATTGAGAGGACCTTCCAGCGAAAAGGGCAACGACCCCTACCCGATTGACTAGTTCCCACCCGTGAGGTAAACCAAGAGCTATCGTTTGTGGCAAAGCAGTTATCAGTTTTACCTGAACCATGGAGTGACAGGTACTTCCCCAATACACAAGCCGTCAGACAACATTGGTGGCCGAGTGAATCCCCTGAACCAATAGGAAGCCGCACATACCTGGGGTCCATATCTATTTTCATCTAAACTATTGCTGATCGCTTCCACTCCAAATCCAACCGTTTCTGATCTATTCTGAAAGTTGTTCCAGATCCAGTCGTCATTTCAGATCCATCCATTTTTCGATCCCTTCTATGTCGTTGCAGATCCGTCTGTTGCGGATCCCTTTCGCGCCGCCGTTGCCAATCCATTTCTGGAAAAAAAAAAAAAAAAGTATAATTTTTTTTTTCGACCATATCTCCCTTGTTTCAACTCTGTTTTCCATGAAACTTCACTGACATCCCTGCAATCCCATTCTGCATATTTCATTCTTGAAGACCCTATCCCAAATTCCACTTCCCAAGACCAGAAATTCCACATTTGTCGATTTTTAGGGTTTGCCATAACTCCTTCAATTTTTACCCAAACGCCTTCAAATTTTACCACCGTGAAGTTAATTGTATTGAGATTGCTCAAAGGAGGTTTCCCCCTCGAAGTGGCCCGTGATCAATATAAAATAGATTCTGAGTTCTATTATTTCTAATATCTCGTGTATTTGCATCTGCTTCTTTGTCCCTCTCTACCAAATTTTCTCATTCTTTCAACCTGCTTTTGAAATCCCCATTTTTTGCCTCCCTGTCCATTTGAAAGTGTCCAAATCCTAGTCAAACCCCAATTACCAATACGAGCTTTTCCCAAATCCAAATTTTCCTTTACTAGATAAACTTTTGTTTGTGTTTTTCTATCCATTTCCAAAAAAAAAAAAATAAAAAATCTTGGTTGTGGTTGTCACCCACGTAGGAGCAAAAACCATGGAGGAAGCACTTGCAGCCATCCAAACCAAACTCCAAGATCTGGATGAAAAATTTCTCAGCCTCCATCTTCAGCATTCAGCCATGAACAATAATCGACGGCCATAATCTTTTGTAGCCACCGGGTTCTCTTCTTTTAGCAATTTTCTTGGGTTGAAGCTTGATTTTCCTCGCTTCAATGGTACTGATCTGACTGGATGGATATACCGAGCAGAACAATATTTTGGTTTGCATAATACTTTTGATGGCCAGAAAGTTCCACTTGCATCCTTTCATTTGGAACAGGAAGCCCTTCAATGGTACCGTTGGTACATCAAAGCTCATCCCGAGCCAAACTGGACAGATTTTTGCCAACTCCTTTTTCCACGATTTGGTCCTAGTGCTTTTGATGACTTCACAAGAGCACTCACTAAACTTCACCAAACTGGCACAGTGAGAGAGTATTAGACAAAATTTGAGAAACTAGCCAATCACACAGAAGGATTGTCTGATGAATTCTACAGGAGTTGTTTTATCAGTGGTCTCAAGGATGAAATCCGCTCAGAGGTCAAAATGTTCTGTCCCAACACAATGATGGAAGTCCTAGGGTTGGCTAAGCTGGACGAGGACAATATCGTAGCTCAACAACGCTCCAAACCCACCTTTGTTCCCTTCAGAAATATGGGTTCCCAATGACCTCCCATCACGCCTTCTCCTCGACCAACTCCTATCAAGCATTTGTCTGAAATATAGATGTAGGCACGCCGAGAAAAAGGGCTTTGTTATAATTGTGATGAGAAATTCACTCGAGGACATAGATGTGTTCAACAAAAGCTCTATATCTTGGATGTGGATTCTCTGCCTGCCTATGAACTTGGTCAAGAAGCTCTAGATACAGTAGATGATCAGGTTTCCATTCAGTACCCGCCTGTAGACACCCCATCTCAGGACGACCCACCTGAGATCTCTCTCCATGCTGTAACCGACGTCACCACCCCACAAACAATGTGGGTCAGGGGATACTTCAAGAATCTCCCTCTTACCATACTCATTGATTCTGGTAGCACTCATAACTTCATTGACCCTCGGATTCCCAAACACACTGATTGTTTTGTCCATCCTTGCTCCCACTTTGAAGTCATGGTTTCCAATGGGGGCACCTTACCTTGCAAGGGGAAGTGTCACAATGTGCGTATCTCTATGGAAGATTATAACCTAAACTCTGACATGTTTTCCTTGTCCTTAGGTAGATGTGATGTGGTTTTGGGCGTTCAATGGTTACACACACTTGGCCCCATCTTATGGGATTTTGCTGAACTTTGGATGTAGTTTTCAGTCAATGGGGCACAACACAAATTTATGGGCTTACAACCAGGGTCTCTCTGCATCATCAGTTCACATCGCCTGGAAAAAAACTTTAAGAAGAATTCACATGGTGTCATCGCTTAGATCCATTCCATTTAGATGCACCCATCAACAGTCTCCACTACTTCCTTGGATAGATATGCAGGTGTCTTTGCCGAACCAATGAGTTTGATGCCTTCAAGAGACCTTTCCGGTAAGAATTTAGCCGCATCTACCTCTCAACAGGAAATGATGGCTATTTTGCATGCAGTACAGAAGTGGCAGCCATACCTATTTGGAAATTATTTATACATCAAGACTGATCTCCAGGGTCTGGAAAATTTCTTGGAACAATGGGTCTCCTCCCCAACACACCTTAAATGGGTTATCCAACTCATGGGTTATCCCTATGCGATCACTTACAATAAGGGTAAGGACAATATGGTGGCAAATTCTCCTTCTCGCACAATTGATGACCCGGTTTCTCTTACAGCTATTTCTCTGCTTGTTCCAAATTGGTTGCAATATGTTCAACAGGGCTTTCTCTTCTATGAAATCCGTGCGTCTTCATTAGCAGGGCACTTTGGGTTCTTCAAAATGTATGACTGGGAACAATGTAGCTTCTTTTGACAAGGACTGAAAATGACAATTCAACAGATCATGGCTGACT
Source organism: Larix kaempferi (assembly GCA_027924585.1). Classification (NCBI taxonomy): domain Eukaryota; kingdom Viridiplantae; phylum Streptophyta; class Pinopsida; order Pinales; family Pinaceae; genus Larix; species Larix kaempferi. The sequence continues at coordinate 50,124,418 of BSBM01000012.1, forward strand.
GTGATACTTTCTAAGTCAACAAGGGGGAAATGACACTCCTTTCGGGACTGCTCAAACCCTTGCCCATCCCTACACAGATTTGGCCAACTATTTCTATGGATTTCTTAGAAGTGCCTTGCTGGTACAATACCACATCTACAAGGACACCATATGAAGCAGTCTATGGACAGACACCACCAGTTCTTCTTCCATACACCCTTAGCATCTCCCTAGTTCAGGCAATTGACTCGGTTCTTCGAAACCGCGATCAGATTCTTCTAATTCTGCAGGAAAATCTTCACATGGCTAGAATTTGACTACAACAACCAGCCGATCAACACCATTCTGAGCGCACTTTTCACGCAGCTAATATGGTTCTTCTTCGTCTCTATCCTTCCAAGCAATCCTCCCTGAAACTCCAAAGGCGTCAGTGGCCCGAAATGCAACGTGACGATGCTACCCGGGAACCACTCATTCAGATTCTGCATCAATTTCACCAACCAAAGCTTTGAGGAGAAAGCTTTTTCTAAGGGAGAGGGGATGTTAGGAACCTGTGTCAACCCTTCTCTTTACTTTGTTAGTATATTGTTGTTGGATGCATATGCTTTGTAAGTCATCACGTAGTATTTGTTGATCCATAGTTTATATTAGCCCATGGTATTGACCCATAGTATTGGACGCATATGCTTTGTAAGTCGTCCCATAGTATTATATGTCCCATGGTTTTGACTCATAGTATTGGACATAGACTTAGTATATAAGTGTGTGTTGAGGTCATTGAAGGAACTGTGAAGTTAATTGTATTAAGCTTTCTCAAAGGAGGTTGCCCCCTCGAAGTGGCCTGTGATCAATATAAAAGTGATTATGAGTTTTTTTTATTTCTGTTGTCCCATGTAATCTCATTAATTATTGTTGCAGGTTCTTCACAGATGTCATGGCAGCTGCACACTCTTACATGGGAGAAATCCCTATGACTCCATTGGGTAGAGTCGCGCACACTTCAGACACCCCTAATCCTCATGAGGCGTGGGGGGTGATCCACTTGAGACCCAGCCTAGTTTGTTTGGTCCGGATCCACCCGAGTCTCAACCTAGTTTGTTTGGTCCGGATCCACCCGAGGTCGACCCGTTTGATCCTTCATATCCACATAATTATATATACGGGATGCCAGAGTTACATGATGACACAGGTCCTATGATCAACCCTATCGCATTCGCATATGGTATGCCTAACTACAATACCGTTGATCCTTCCACTACGTTTGGTAGTCATGCTGGCACTAGTCATGGTGTTAGCAACACTGCACCCACTGGGGGAAATACCCTCACCGGGGGCACCACATTTTCCACTCACACACATAGTATGGGGACTGGTCACATTCGTCCTAACAATGCTAATGTTGGATGACGACCACCTCCTAGGACTACCCAACCTAGTAGGAACACTGTTTGCAATCTGACTCACCATCCACCACCTAATACACTTATTGCTACTCGTCAACCTAGGACCACTTTCGCGAATGTTAACAATCCTCCCAACCACGGGGGTGGACATATACTGCATACTTTTACGTCCGCCGCCGCTACTATCAACGCTAATGTAGGAAGTGGGCATATACCTCATTCTCATGGTCATAACGCCACCATTCCTGCTACTAGTAACACCAATGTTGGGGATGGGAATACATCTCATACTTATGGTCACCACACGACTGCTCACACTAATTCCAATGCTTATGCTAGGGGTGGGAACATACCTCACCATTATGGTCATTTCAACATGGTTCCCGCTATGAATAGTAGGTATATGCCCCATCATTATGGTGGCAACCCTTACTACAACACAGTCGGTGCTGGCCACCAGTACAACCCACCTCAATATGGTGCCCAAAACACTTATATACCTGCGTACTCTCACATGGGTAAGGTCGGAGGAGGTTATCAACCTTATGACTGTGATCAAACTTATGGTCAGTCAGGTCCGTATAATCAACATTTTAATGGTCATGGTCAAGCTTTTGGTCCATCTTATAATTCGGTTCCGTACAACCAAACTTTTATGGGAGCTTATAATCAAGCTTTCCAGCCGCAGCTCCCGTTCCTTGCACGTATGAATCTTCATGATATTTCAAAGCTCACAAATGATCCGGTGTGTCACGACCCTAATTGGCCTCCGGTCCCTACCAAGCTCCCTTCGGACATTCCTAAGTTTGAAGGGAAAGGTGGTGAGGATCCACGTGAGCATGTCACAACGTTTCACCTTTGGTGCTCTTCCAACTCGTTGAACCACGATTACGTTAGATTACTACTATTTCAATGCACCCTCACGAGGGCAGCTGCGAAGTGGTATGTCGAGTTTCCTAGGAACACTTATAGGGGATTCAATGAGATCGCTTTGGTTTTCTTGGATCATTTCTAGTTTCCGGTTCATTATGATACTGGTACTGAGATTTTGTCCACTTTCCGTCAGAATAAAGGCACACATATTTTTGACCACATTCAAAAGTGGCATCAACGGAAGCGATTAGTGAAATCCAACATTCTTCTAGAATTTCTGTTGGAGTGGTTCCTCAAGTCTCTACTCCCATATATTGCTAAGGACGTTTCAATGTCCAGTATTATGACTAAGGAACAAGCCATCTTAAAAGTCCAGCAGTTAGATTTATTATACTCTCAGTCTGGCATTTTGTATGACATTATTCCTTATGCACCACGAACAAGACATGAGCCCAAGTCAGTTCTCGGACCGCATGCCGATGGCATTGTGGGATACGCAAGCACTCACCCTGTAGATTTGGTGGTTAATCAAATGAAAAATTTGTCGCTAAACCAGTCTACTCCCGGATAGGTTCACACCTTGTCCACTTCCACCCCATCGTCCGATATACACACTGTGCAAATGACAAACCCATCGGGTAACCAACAACCTAGTGGTAAGAAAAAGGGGAGAAATAACCGTAAGGGTGGAAACAATAACAACAATCGCGATACCCATCATAAAGAGAATACCAACCCTCCTTGGGAAGGCAGAAATGCTGGTGGGGACCGTAAACCTAGGCGTAAGTTGAAGTTTCCTTGTAAGCTTTGTGGGGAAGATCATCTTACTCACTTGTGTCCTCAAATCGAAGAAGCATTGAAGAATTTGGCACAAATCCCAGCTGTGTTGAAGGATCCCCTTCCTCATCACCAAAACATGGCTTCGCATGCTCCCACCACTGGTTATGGACCTACTGAGACTGTAGCATCTTCTTCCAATACTAGTGGTTATGGATGCGTGAATATGGTTCAATTGGAGGTTAGTGTTGCTACTCGTCAACGCGATTATGGTGCACCACAACCTAATATGGGGAGTGAGCCTCCCCCTCCTCCAGATAACTCCTTTCATATCGAGAAGCCCTCTATTATGTCGTGGATACCGAAAGGTGTTCTTAAGCATTCTACACATAATCCCAATGGATGAGCCACCCATAACTACTCCATTGTAGAAGATTTGGGCCAAACTCCATGTGCCATGTCGGCTCTTGAGGTTTTACAGGTGTGTCCTTCTCAACGACATACCCTTTTGTGTGCGTTAGGAGTTTAGGATGGGGGAAATCCCAACGTTATCAAGTTCGACACTACTGATATACAACCCCGCTTACCTTACCACGTGGCTTTTCAAATCCATGTGGAGTGCCTTAAGAATTTCATCAAAAGAATGGTGGTTGACGAAGGTGCTTCCACGTCAGTGATGTCATTAGCTTGTTGGAAATCTCTTGGCTCTCCTCCTCTACTCATGTCTAGGACCATGCTCACTGCATTTGACAGTCAGTCATTTAAGCCACATGGGATTAACCCTTCGCTTGTTGTCCACTTAGGGGGTAATCCTCTGCCTATTGAATTCAAAGTGGTTGATGCGCCCATCGACTACAACCTTTTACTGGGTCGGAATTGGATGTATGCTATGAAAGCTGTTGCGTCTACTATATTCAGGCTCATTTGCTTTCCACACGAAGGTAGGATTGTGACCATTGATCAGCTGGATTTCGTTAACCCTCCTCCTGAAGCATCCATGGGATCAGTAATCCCACAGGTTACAGATTCTCAACCGGCAACTGGGAACATGGGTGTTGGTATGTACCCTTCATTGATGGGATCTTATGATTTCCCCGCACCTGTGAATTTTATCGGAACCATTTTCGACAATGCATCTCCTCCTGTGCATAATGTACCGTTCCGGACTTCATATTTCGATGATCCGTGGACTTTATCGTCCACGAGTTCTACGTCTAGAGACATTGTGCATGTCGGGATGTCTGTGCCACTTTCTGTTGTCGAGCTTGCTTATCAAGATATTCAACAAGCCGCTATAGAGCTGGATCTCCATTCTTCTCGGAAAGTTGAAGAAGATCCCGTTATGCTGCCCATGTGTGCAGTCAACCCATCTTGTTCACATGATTGCTTCGATGGTATTCTACCTTCAAATGAAATTTTTATCAAGGCCATGAATGGTAATGATAAGCCTTGGGAGGATTCTCATCATCAATTTTATTTCCTTCGTACCCTTGATCTTATTGAACGAGATGAGCCTCGAGTACAACCTGCCATGCATTTGGATTTTGATCCAGGCATAGTTTTGTTTATCCCTGTTTTGACATTAAAGTCTGATCTCCCTAGTGATGAGTCTGTAGACTCTCCTATAGATCCGCAAATCGGTGATCCTGATGAGTTCGATTCTACTTCTAGAATTTCCAACTCCCGTGATGATGAATTTGCCACTACAGATTCCTCCACGTCCTTCAACTTTGCTCTTCATTCTGAAGTTGATCATTTTGGTCCCTCAGGTGTTGGTACTATGGCACCTTTAGTGGTTAGCTCTCCCTTCATTATGTCTGAGGGTGATAATAGTGAAGTTGAAAATTTTTGTACCACAGTGACCTGTATCAGATTTTTCTTTATGTACATTTTAGAGATGATCTTGGTACTTATGTTTCTTGGAGACAATATTCTTAGCTGGATTTATATTTGTTCACTGGTCCTTTTCGACATTTGCTTCGGTCATGGCAGGCATATTCAGAACCTTACATATATGTTTAGGCCTCCCCATTGTTATGATGCATTTGAACCTTTTTCCATATGAATTCCCATACACCCCCTGAGTGTCCTTATCTTGCTCATGTTCCTTGCATTATGCATAGCTTTGTTCCATGCGCTTGGAACTAGTCTCGCATGTCCCTGACACTCGTCTACCCCCATTACGAGCATTCTTCCACCTTTACTTTAAGCTCATTAAAAACAGTAAGGAGGTTACGAGCATTCTTCCATCTCTCCTTTGAGCTCATTAAAAATAGTAAGGAGGTCACGAGTTTACTTTTTCGAGCTCGTTAAACCTTTACGGAAAAGATTTTTATAAAGTCTTTTTTAAGCCCTTGTTAGGCTTTTTCAAAATCAAACAAGATTGCCGAGTATACTTGTTATTTTAGACTCGTTAAAGGATTTGAAGTGACATCCACTTAGGTATAAGTTTACCCATTTTCTGGAACTTTGTGGATTAATTACGAAAAACGTATACTCTAGTCATATGTGACTAGAAGAGATCTTCTCTCATTGTTTTATACTTTTTCAGGTGAGGAGACTAACTTTACGAAAAATGACTTCCCTTTTATGTCAAGTTGTGATTGCATTGCATTATCTTTCTTGATGCTTGATCCTTGTGCTGACTCCCGCTTACTCACTTATTAGCCATGTGCCTGAGCACTCCACCTTCTGAGCCAAGCAGAGCCTTAATTTATCTTTCACATCTTGATGACCCTTTACTCTGAGGGAACATTCCCCCGAGTGTCCACATCCTGCACATGCTTCCTTGCATTGATCACAGGTATATTCCACTGCTTGGGACTAGTTTGCTCGCTATTTGACACTCGTTCCCTCACTTGTTGTACTATAAGCAATTTTATTCTTTTTCAAGCTTTTTCAAATATGAAAAAGACAAAAAAAATCAAATATTCCAAAAATCCGGATGAGATTATGGTTACTAGTTCTAGTTGGTAGTTGTTGTGTCGCCTTTGAACAGAGCATTCATTCCATTCCATATATTATGAGTCGGGACTATAGTTGGACCTTAGGAGATGTACTTGTTTCTCAGTTTACTCCAACGATTGGTTAAGCTTCCAGTCATTATGGAGCCCTTTGTGGTGCCTCCTGCATTGCACAGTTTATATTGAGTCTATGTTTCCTGAATCTATCCATCTGCTTATGCTCTTGTCCAAAGGAAGTACTGAAACCAGAGTGGGCCACTCCTCAGATCTCTTGACTATTGCATGTCGGCCATCCTGATTGAGTCAGTCCGTTTCACCCGAGTTCTTCCAAATCTTTCAGCGTAGCCAGTACCTCGTGTTGGTTGATGGGGGATGCCTTAATTCCCTCCTTCTAGCGAGTCTCGTTCTATCGACTTCAACCCATTTATTCTGGATCTTGAGGCTTAGAGTTCAGTTGAGTACCTTGAGGCTTGCAGTCATTAATGGTAGGTTCTCTCACCATCGATAGTTTTGGGAATACATCAATGTCCCTTGATCGATGGATTCATCTTAGTGTTCAAATTCAACACATTTATTCGCACTATGATGATTGTACTCTGTGCCTTGATTCCCATTTTCATTATTGGTGGGTTATCTCGCGTCTGTTAACGGTATACATCATTGACTGGTAATCAGACGATGTCACATCAGGTTCGACCTCAACACCTTTCATTCACTTGCTGGGACTTGCACCGTAGATGATTTATGTAGAAGACCCTAGGAGATAGCGGCATTCAATATGCTACTTATGCTCGTGACTTTACATCTGAGATATCACCTCTCAGATATCAGCACTTTGTACCTCTAGTTTGCACCAATTGTTTCCTTTCAGTAGGAGACCGTCTCTTACTGTAGATGGTTATGGCTATGATCACCTATGAGATGTATTCATTTATGTACTACCTATTCATGGCCATTGTATCAGATTGTTGTACTATACTGACATGTACTCAGAGATATTATTGTATTATGAGGAGTGAATTGCTCTTTCCACTTGTGTCTCCATCACTCACTTCTTAGATTTATAATGTATTTCGGCCATCATAGCATCAGTATCTGACCTCACACATTAGGGGGCATCTATTACAACATAATTTTCCACCATGTGAGCATCAACACTCTTTGGCCTTTAGGATCCATTTCATTGACTCAGATCTATCAGTTTATCCTCTAGGAACACATGATGTCCCTATTTTTGTTCCTGTACTCTATCTATCCCACTATAGCCCGCGTACATCACCCCATACACGCGACTTGTTACACTATAGCCCACGGGTACCTGCAGGATAGCCCACTATAGCCCGCGGGTAGCATGTAAAATGGTAAAAATCACTAGTTAATTACTTTTTACTCCCAAAATGTAGTCATAGGGTGACCTTTGGTCCTCCATTTGCCCCGAAACGCCTCGATGTGTCCTTTCACTTACCTTTGGGAGGACTATATATTGAGCACATATGTCTTATGGACGAGAAGAGAAAAGAAGAGCAAGAGAACTCTAGTGGATTTTTGCCCTATCTTGAGTCTACACTCATTGATCCTTGTAGTTGTGAACCCGTTATGTTCACCTTCCAAACTCCTATCATATTTTGAGTTTTCCATTCCATGGAGGATTGAAGTGGTGGAGGCACAACTAGATTGACCCGGATCTTGGTTCAAATTGGTTGCCGGCAAGAGGTTGTATCTCATTGTACTTCTTCTTATTTATTAATAGAAATACTCATATTCTTGTCCATTAATGTTGTGAATGCTGTTTATATTACATTGCGTTGAATTTACTTATAATATCATGGGCCATTGCTATTGATGATATGTCATTTATATATTATATGTGCTTGTTGTATATTGGCTACCAAGACTAACTTGCAGGTTCAAGTGCATGGATTGAAAGCTCCAATGGGGATCTACATCAAACGTTTGGATTGAGGTTGGTTGTATTCTTCATTATCTTAGCATTGTCATTTATATAGCATAGCATTGAGGATTGAGTAGATGTCTGGCAGTCATCTGTCTGTTGTGGTTTACCCCAAGCCATAGGAATTTTTCTCCAACACAACTGTGCAGCTGCGGAAGCTAGGGATTCCTAATTTTTGGGTCTCTCTCCACAGATCATCAAAGGTAGGAGGCTAGGCTGACTCTCCCAAGGAAGGTGCATATTTCTGTCGAGACAGAATTTGATTCTAAGCACTTTTAGTTTTTGGCCCGTCACTGCTGCGGGAAATTAGGGCTTTTGACAGAAGTGGAATTTTGGAGTTCTCAAAGTTTAGAGACCAATATCGAACTTTTTGGTTGGGTAGAACCCCAGGTTCTATCAAACCCTAGTTCGGGTTTTTGACCAGAAAACCAGATTTTGACAGAAGCTGCAGATCCAAAATTCGCAAGTCAATTTTGAGGGGTCAATTCTTGGAGTTTTCAAAATCTGAGCACACCAGCTTGCTCGCCTCAGTCAATTGCATCTCCCTGTCCAGACAGAAGTTTGAAATTCCAAGTTTGAATTTTTAGGGTTTCTCTGATAAACCCTATCCAGCTCCAGATCCAGATTCAACAAATCAAGTGGTTGTTAACACCCAAAAAGTGCTCACTACCTCATCTCCCTCATTACATGACTCATTTGTCTATATTTCCTACCATATTTGCCTCCAAAACCTTAAAAAACCATTAAAAAGCCTACAAAAGGCCAAAAACCCCCCTTTTCTCCAAAATAATTTAAATTTCCTCCAAAAATAGCAAAAATCCTTTAAAAAGGGAATAAAAAATATAAAAAAAGAGAAAAAAGAGGGAAAAAAGAAGCAAAAAACCTTGTATAATTGACCTAAACCATATGGTGCCAAAAACCATGGGTCAACACTCCACCACTAAAAACCTATAAATAGGTGATGGAGGCTCCCCATTTCACATCCACAATCTTCCCTATCCTCACTCTACCAAAATCACTCGTGAAACCCTGGCTTACCATTTGAGCTAGTTTTTCCCATTTGAGTGCCCCTTTGGCCCATTATTCAAACACCTTGGAGAAGGAGAAGGAACCCATTGGAGCATGGAATCAGCCCTCCTGGAATACTGCAAGAGCTCCACCAACCTCAACACTTGAGGTAAATTTAATACAAAAGAAAATCTTTATCATATTGTCATGTCTTTTTATTTCTGTCCATGCTCATGTGTGATGCACCTGCAATAATTAATTAATACGAATATGCGAAATAGCAGAAGTGACAGAACTCAGAATCACTTTTGTATTGATCACAGACCACTTCGAGGGGGCAAACTCCTATGAGCAAGCTCAATACAAATAACTTCACGGTGCCTTCAATGACCTCAACACACACTTATATACTAAGTCTATGCCCAATACTATGAGTCAAAACCATGGGCCATATAATACTACGGGATGACTTACAAAGCATATGCATCCAATACTATGGGTCAATACTATGGGCTAATATAAACTACGTATCAACAAATACTACGGGACGACTTACAAAGCATATGCATCCAACAACAATATACTAACATAGTAAAGTGGAAGGGTTGACATAGGTTCCTAACATCCCCTCTCCCTTAGAAAAAGCTTTGACCTCAAAGCTTTGGTTGGAGAAATTGCTACAGAATCTGAAGGAGTGGTTCCTCGGTAGCATCCTCGGGTTGCATTTTGGGCCACTGACGCCTTTGGAGTGTCAAGGAGGATTGCTTGGAAGGCTGTAGATTAAGAAAAACCCTGTCAGCTGCGTGGAAAATGCGCTCAGAATGGTGCTGATCGGCTTGTTGGTTCAGGTGAATTCTGGCCATGTGAAGATTGTCCTGCAGAATGAGAAGAATTTGATCGCGGTTTCGAAGAACCGAGTCAATTTCCTGAACTGGGGAGCTACTAAGGGTGTATGGAAAAAGAATTGGCGGTGTTTTTCCATAGACTGCTTCATATGGTGTCCTTTGAGATGTGGTATTGTACCACCAGAGCACTGCTAGGAAATCCATAGAAATAGTTGGCCAAAGCTGTGTAGGGATGGGCAAGGGTTTGAGCAATCTCGAAAGGAGTGTCATTTCACTCTTGTTGACTTGGAAAGTATCATTGTCAGCCACCATCTGTTGAATTGTCATTTTTAGTCCCTGCCAAAAGAAATTACATTGTTTCCGGTCATACATTTTGCAGAACCTAGAGTTCCCTGTTGATGAAGAAGCATGGAGTTCATAGAAGAGATATCCTTGTTGAACATATTGCAACCAATTTGGAACAAGCAGAGAAAGAGCTGTAAGAGAAACTGGGTCATCAATTGTGCGAGAAGGAGCATCTTCCACCATATTGTCCTTACCCTTCTTGTAAGTGATCACATAGGGATAACCCATTTCAGGTGTGTTTGGGAGGAGACCCATTGTTCCAGAAAATTTTCCAGACTCTGGAGATCAGTCTTAATGCAGAAATAATTCCCTAATAGGTATGGCTGCCACTTCTGTACTGCATGCAAAATAGCCATCATTTCCTCCTGAGAGGTAGATGTGGCTAAATTCTTACTAGAAAGGTCTCTTGAAGGTAGCAAGCGCATTGGTTCAGCAAAGATACCTGCATATCTATCCAAGGAAGTAGTGGAGACTATTGATGGGTGCATTTGAATGGAATTGAGCAGAGCGATGACACCATGTGAATTCTTTTTAAGGATTTTTTCCAAGTAATGTGAACTGATGATGCAGAGAGACCTTGTTTGTAAGCCCATAAATTTGTGTTGTGCCCCATTGACTTTAAACTGCATCCAAAGTTTAGCAAAATCCCATAAGATGGGGCCAAGTGTGCGTAACCATTGAACGCCCAAAACCACATCACATCCACCTAAGGATAAGGAAAACATGTCAGAGCGTAGGTTATAATCTTCCATAGAGATACGAACATTGTGACACTTCCCCTTGCAAGGTAAGGTACCCCCATTGGAAACCATGACTTCAAAGTTGGAGCAAGGATGGACAAAACAATCAGCCTATTTGGCAATCCGAGGGTCAATGAAGTTATGAGTGCTACCAGAATCAATGAGTATAGTAAGAGGGAGCTTCTTGAAGTATCCCCTGACCCGCATTGTTTGTGGGGTGGTGACGCCGGTTACAGCATGGAGAGAGATCTTGGGTGGGTCGTCCTGAGATGGGATGTCAACAGGCGGGTGTTGAATGTCGACCTGATCATCTACTGTATCTGTAGCTTCTTCACCAAGTTTTAAGGCAGGCGGAGAATCCACATCCAAGAGATAGAGCTTTTGTTGAACACATCTATGTCCCCGAGTGAATTTCTCATCACAATTATAGAAAATCCCTTTTTCTCGGCGTGCCTGCATTTCTATTTCAGACAAATGCTTGATAGGAGTTGGTTGAGGAGCAGGCGTGATGGGAGGTTGTTGGGAACCCATATTTCTGAAGGGAACAAAGGTGGGTTTGGAGCGTTGTTGAGCTGCGATCTTTTCCTCGACCAGCTTAGCCAACCCTAGGACTTCCATCATTGTGTTGGGACAAAACATTTTGACCTCTGAGCGGATTTCATCCTTGAGACCACTAATAAAACAACTCCTGTAGAATTCATCAGACAATCCTTCTGTGTGATTGGCCAATTTCTCAAATTCTGTCTGATACTCTCTCATTGTGCCAATTTGGTGAAGTTTAGTGAGTGCTCCTATGAAATCATCAAAAGAACTAGGACCAAATAGTGCCAAAATGAGTTGGAAAAAATATGTCCAGTTTGGCTCGGGATGATCTTTGATGTACCAATGGTACCATTGAAGGGCTTCCTGTTCCAAATGAAAGGATGCAAGTGGAACTTTCTGGGCATCAGAAGTATTATGCAGACTGAAATATTGTTCTGCTCGATATGTCCATCCAATCGAATCAGTACCATTGAAGCGAGGAAAATCAAGCTTCGGCCCACGAAAATTGTTGGAAGAAGAGAACCCGGTGGCTGCAAAAGATTCTACCTGTCTAGTATTGTTCACGGCTGAATGCTGAAGATGGAGGCGGAGAAATTTTTCATCCAGATCTTGGAGTTTGGTTTGGATGGCTGCAAGTGCTTCCTCCATGGTGTGTGCTCCTGCATGGGTGACAACCATAACCAAGTTTTTTTTTTGGTGGAATGGGTAGAAAAACACAAACAGAAGCTGATTTAGTAAAGGGAAATTTGGATTGGGGAAACAATCTGATGGGTATTTGGGGTTTGACTAGATTTTGGACCCTGTCGAAAGGACAAGAAAGGAAAAAGGGGGATTTCAGAAGTGGGGTGATAGAATGAGAAAATTTGGCAGAGAGGGATAAAGAAGCAGAATTCAGAAAGGAACTCTGTGGTAAAATTTGAAGATGATTGGGTGAAATTTGAGGAAGTTATGGCAAACCCTAAAAATAGACAAATGTGGGATTTTAGGCTTTGGGAAGGGGAATTGGGGATAGGGTCCTCAGGAATGAAAGATGCAGAATGGGATGACAGGGGTTCCCTGAAAATTTCAAGGGAAACAGAGTGAAAACAAGGGAGATATGGAGAAAAAACTGAATTTTATACTTGGGTTTTTTTTTTTTTTTTTCTCCAGAAATGGATCGGCAACAGTGGCGCAACGGCGCGAAAGGGATCGAAAACGGCTGGATCTGAAACGCCGACTGGATCTGGAATGAATTTCAGAATAAATCTGAAACGGCTGGATCTGGAGCGGAAGTGATCAACAACAGTTCAACTGAAAATAGATATGGACCCCAGGTATTTGCGGCTTCCTAACAGTTCAGGGGTTTCACTCAGCCACTAATGCTGTCTGAAAACTTACGTATTGGGGCAGTACCCCTCACTCCACGGCTCAGGTAAAACTGATAACCGCTTTACCACAAACGACAACTCTTGGTTTACCTCACGGGTGGGAACTAGTCAATCAGGTAGGGGTCGTTGCCCTTTTCGCTAGCAGGTCCTCTCAATGGGCCAGCTACTTTGGGGTTCCTGTGGTACTCCTCACAATGAGTTTTAGGGCTTATGCCCAATTACTTCCCGCAGTTAAGCGGATAAGGATTATTCCCAAATCCGAAGCTGCAACAGATGCGAAAAAAAATTTTGGTAGAAATTCCACCCAACGAGCCTAAGCAAGTGCTCTGATACCAGATGTGATGCACCTGCAACAATTAATTAATATGAATATGCGAAATAGCAGAAGTGACAGAACTCAGAATCACTTTTGTATTGATCATAGGCCACTTCTAGAGGGCAACCTCCTATGAGCAAGCTCAATACAAATAACTTCACGGTGCCTTCAATGACCTCAACACACACTTATATACTAAGTATATGCCCAATACTATGAGTCAAAACCATGGGACATATAATACTACGGGACGACTTACAAAGCATATGCATCCAATACTATGGGTCAATACTATGGGCTAATATAAACTACAGATCAACAAATGCTATTGGACGACTTACAAAGCATATGCGTCCAACAACAATATACTAACATAATAAAGAGAAGGGTTGACATAGGTTCCTAACATCATGCTAGGTTAAATTTCATATTGTTTCATTGCTTTAATTTACTGTTTATTGAAGTGCTACTAAGGAGGCCCTTCTCCTTAGTGGTTGAAAGTTGCCCACCCTGTGCCACTTTTGATTGGGTTCATTACCTCACACACACACACTCTGTCACCTAATTCAAGTGATCCTTAAAATGCTACTTAACACAACCAACATTCTAACCCCACTTGGGGAACAGATAAGAATATTGTAGTTAGGTAGGATGGGGGGGATAGGCATCCAAATAACACCCCTCGGTCGTTTACACTTGAGACATAGTTGTTGTCCATTAGGGAACCAAAATCCCCTAGTATTTTTTGGCATGCTCACAACTAGTTTATCAGAGGGCCTCTCCCTTAGGAGGGTTGAAGTAGCCAGACTGGTTCCCACGACCTGAGTGGAATACCGCAATCCATTCAGTAACCAAAGGCTAACTACTCATTGGTATGTGTGTGGTGATTCCTTTTAGGCCCACATGGTGATATGACTGGAGCTGGAGATTCACCTTTATGGACGTGTCATGAACGGGGTATCTTAGTTGCCTTTCTTCTAGCATTGTCTTACCCAGTGTCCCTCCCGGTAGAGGGATATCTTTAGCCACTTGGCTCTACTATCCATATTGTCTGACTTGGATTTCATCACCTTGTAGAGGATATGTCTGGTTGAGTTAGAATACTATTTAGTTAGGTATTTTCATGCTCCCTTACCTCTCTTTGGTCTAGCGAGTCCACTATTTTTATTTTTTAGGAAACCTGCTACTTGTTGGTATTCTGACCATTGTTGTTGACGCTCTGCTTATTGTAGCACACCTGTTACAGTGAGCGTTTTGAGCTGGTTGTTGGCCTGAGTGCCGTATTTTTTTGCTCTCCTTCTGCACACTCGGTTGCATTAGGGTTTTTGAGTTGTTTATCACTCAACACAACCCCCAGATACTTGACACCATCTGTCACCATTGAGTCCCCGAGACATTCTTGGTGCCTCCGGGGCGAGCCCCCGCATCACAGTTCACTTGACATCACCCGTCATAGACGTTGAGCTTTATCACTCGACTCTACTCGTCAACGACATAGAGCTTCGTCCCCCGGCCCTGATGCCCCTTATTTTACATCTGATTCTAAGGCAGAGTCTGAGAACCCCACTTATACTGCACCAACCAGCCCCATGGCTGGCATGACTTCCAACCCCTTCTTTGTAGGGACCATTGGTGGAGCATCCACCACCACCCCAGCTACCACACCCGCTTTAGGTATGCCCTCGATGGGTCCCACACCCACCATTTCGGTCACTGTGCCAATTCCAGTGGCTAGCATACCCAACCCAACTCCACCAGTGATTCACACTACCCTTGGCGGAGTAGGACCATCCCATACCACCTTCGTTCCTCCACCTGAGGGCAACATCCCCAACCTAAACCCAACCCCTACACTTGGGGGCATTGGCCCCAACATGGTCATGACCACCAGTATGTCACATCCTTCTACTAGTTTTCCATTCATGGATAGTCTCAACCTTCCTGACCTGGATGGACTGACCAACGATCCCAACAGACATGACCCTGCGTGGCCTCACATGCCCACTAAGATCCCCTCAAACATCCCTAAGTTTGAGGGAAAGGCAGGTGAAGACCCCCAGAACCATATTATGTCCTTTCATCTATGGTGTTCCTCCAACTCCATAGTGGACGACTCTGTCCACCTCCGTCTGTTACAACGCACTCACTGGCTCTGCAGCCAAATGGTACATCGAGTAGCCCCATGGGACCCATGCCACCTTTACCTCCCTCGCCTCGACCTTCCTGCGGTTCTTTCAGTTACTTGTCCACTATGACACGGGAGTTGAGATCCTACTGTCTTACAGAAAGAATACGGCCACCCACATCACTGACCACATTCATGAGTGGCGTCGACGCCGAAGCTTGTGCAAAATCAAGTTAGATGACCGTATCTTAGATTGGTTTATAAAATATCTCCTTCTTGTCATTTCCAAGGATGTGGCATCCGAGCGACCCCAGTCCGAGGAAGAGGCCATCCTCAAAGCCCAGCAATTTGACCTTATTTATGCCCATTCTGGTTATCTATATACCATTATACCCGACGCCCCCCACGGCAATTCCTCCCGCAACGATACACTGGGGGCATCCCATACCATCGATGGCATCATTGGTTGTATCGCATCGCATAACCAACCCTTTTCCATAGCACGCACTAGCCATGGCCCTGACCTTTCGTGGGCTACATGGAACTCTGGAGTAACCAATTCGTATGCTCCCATGGCCCATAACCACCATTCCCATGGACCCTCATGTCCACCTCAGTGTTTTGGCCATGCATCCCCCGCTTATGCCCCCCCGGTCATCCCTCAGCCATATTACCACCCGCAGGTCGCGGAAGCCCCTGTATCCTCTCAAGCCCCCCTGCTTATTATCCGCCATAGGTAGCACCTGTGGAAAACCCACAACCCGTCACACAGACGTATCAACAACCCCCACAAGGTTCAACACCTACACCGCCTCCACCCAATTATTATCCACCGCAGCTTGCTCCCGCACCTGCACAACCGCAGAACCCACCTGTCGCCCAAGGGAAGTGTATGCCCAACAAAATCCGCAGCAGAACCAAAATAACCAACACCAACAAGGCTAGCAAAACTGCGGAAAAGGACGTAAACGCGGGATAAACCCCCCTCCGGACTAAGGCGGCCAGCCACCTAATCCCCCAGACAACAATAACGCGGCACCTGCCAACCAAAACCCCGATAGGCCGCCCAAACAAGCTAAAAACCCTAATTTGTGAACGAACCATCATTGTTCTATTTGCGGGGTCTATGGCCATTACACACACGCTTTCCCACATTTGGAGCAAGCTCGACAACTTTGGACTGATGATGCCCACTGCCAAGGTGTTAACACCCAAAAAGTGCTCATTACCTTATCTACCCCATTACATGACTCATTTGTCCATATTTCCTACCATATTTACCTCCAGAACCATCCCATTAAAAAGCCTCCAAAAGGGCAAAACAACCTCCAAAAGGCCACAAAACCATTTAAAAAGCCCCCAAAAGGCCAAAAAACCCCTTTTCCCCCCAAAATAATCCAAAATTCCTCCAAAATAGAAAAAACCCTCTAAAACGGGAATAAAAATACAAAAAAAAGAGGAAAAAGAGGGAAAAAGGAGGCAAAAACCCTATACAGCTGGCCTAAACCATATGGTTCCCAAAACCATGGGCCAGCACTCCACCACTAAAAACCTATAAATAGGTGATAGAGGCCCCTCATTTCATATCCACAGTCAAACACACCCTTACTCTGCCAAAATCACTCTTGAAACCCTAGCTCACCCTTGAGCTACTTTCACACTTGAGTGCCCCTTTGGCCCATTTCCAACCCTTCGGAGAAAGAGAAAGGAGCAAAGCTGGAAGCTTGGAAGCAACCCTCTTGGATTGCTGCAAGAGCTTCACCAACCTTCACATTGGAGGTATAATCTTTAATACAAAAAGAGAAATCTTTTGCCATATCTTTATGTTTCATTATTTATGTTAATGCTCATGCTAGGTTAAATTTCATACTGTTTTACTATTTTTATTTACTGTTTATTGAACTACTACTACGGAGTCCCTTCTCCTTAGTAGGTGCTCATTTGCACAAGCTAGGGTGAAAACCCTAGCTAGAGTTTTGGCGACTTCGCTGGGGATCGAACTGTTAACACCCAAAAAGTGCTCACTGCCTCATCTACCCCATTACATGACTCATTTGTCCATATTTCCTACCATATTTACCTCCAGAACCTTAAAATCCCATTAAAAAGCCTCCAAAAGGCCAAAAAACCCCTTTTCCCCCAAAAATAATCCAAAATTCCTCCAAAATAGAAAAAACCCTCTAAAAAGGGAATAAAAATACAAAAAAAAGAGGAAAATGAGGGGAAAAGGAGGCAAAAACCCTATACAGCTAACCTAAACCATATGGTTCCCAAAACCATGGGCCAGCACTCCACCACTAAAAACCTATAAATAGGTGATGGAGGCCCCTCATTTCATATCCACAATCAAACACACCCTTACTCTGCCAAAATCACTCTTGAAACCCTAGCTCACCCTTGAGCTACTTTCACACTTGAGTGCCCCTTTGGCCCATTTCCAACCCTTTGGAGAAAGAGAAAGGAGCAAAGCTGGAAGCTTGGAAGCAACCCTCCTGGACTGCTGCAAGAGCTTCACCAACCTTCACATTGGAGGTATAATCTTTAATACAAAAAGAGAAATATTTTGTCATATCTTTATGTTTCATTATTTATGTTAATGCTCATGCTAGGTTAAATTTCATATTGTTTTACTGTTTTTATTTACTATTTATTGAACTGCTACTAAGGAGTCCCTTCTCCGTAGTAGGTGCTCATTTGCACAAGCTAGGTTGAAAACCCTAGCTACAGTTTTTGCGACTCCCCTTGTGTTCCTTTGAATTTCTGGTTATAGTTTTAAAGTTTTAAACGTTTTTAATTTTCTGCAATATTTTTCTGTTTTTTCCTTTCGGCTGTCCCTTTCGTCTGCCGTAAACCACGTCTTTTACCCCTCGCAGTTGCGTTTCAACCGCATCTTTTAGGAATTTACCTGTGATCCGACCGCGGCTCTCAGACTGTTTCCGGTGACCTAACGGTGGTTTCCAGTCTGTTACCTGCGATCTGACCGCAGCTATCAGCTTGTTTCGTGTGGTCCGACCGCGGTTGTTAACCCATTTTCCCGCGTCCCACTTGTGGCTTTCAGCCATTTTCCTGCAACTTGCCTGCGTCTTTCGGCCTTTTTCCCACGTCCCACCTGCGGCTTTCAGCCATTTTCCTGCAACCCACCTGTGTCTTTCGGCCTTTTTCCCGCGTCCCGCCTACGGCTTTCAGCCATTTTCCTGCAACCCGCCTGCGTCTTTCGACTTATTTCCCGCGGTCCGACTGCGTCTTTCGGCCAAAATCCAACAACCTGTCGGTGACTGTTGATCTGTTTCCCGCGGTCCGACCGCCCAGATTTGCCACAGACCCGCAGTTTGTTTTCTGCACTTTTTTCCCTGTTTTGAACCCATCACTTTTCTGCAATATTTTCTGCACCTGCACAGCCATCTGTCCTACCTGCAGCCATACTTCCCTACAACCTTTTTTCTGCAGTATTATTTATGTTCC
Organism: Larix kaempferi; assembly: GCA_027924585.1. NCBI lineage: Eukaryota > Viridiplantae > Streptophyta > Pinopsida > Pinales > Pinaceae > Larix > Larix kaempferi. The sequence goes on from BSBM01000012.1 coordinate 50,143,115, forward strand.
TTTTACAGAATATTTTTAAATTTCAGCATTTTAATTGAAAAGAGAAAATTTTGCATTTCAAAGTTTAAAATTCTGTATTGTTATTTTTAGTTAGAAAGTTTCCCACCCCGTGACACTTTTACTTGGGTTCATCATCTCACACGTACACACTCTGTCACCTAATTCAAGTGATCCCTAAAATACTACTTAACACAACCAACATTCTAACCCCACTTGGGGAACACATAAGAATTTTTGTAGTTAGGTAGGATCGGGGGGATAAGCATCCAAATAACACCCCTCGGTTGCTTACACTTGAGACATAGCTGTTGTCCATTAGGGAACCAAAATCCCCTAGTATTTTTTGACACGGTTTAAAACCAATTTATCGGGAAGGCCTCTCCCCTAGGAGGGTTGAAGTTGCCAGACTGGTTTCGGAAGCCTGAGTGGAATACCGCAATCCATTCAGTAACCGAAGGATACCTTTCGCAGTTCTCGATGTATCAACCGTATGGGGATACGGCGGCGATAGAACCAAACGACAGATTCACCCAACTGAACGTGTAATGAACGGGGTATCTTAGTTGCTTTTCTTTTAGGATTGACTACCCGGTGTCCCTCCCGGTAGGGGGATATCTTTAGCCACTTGGCTCTACTATCCATATTGTCTGACTTGGATTTCAACACCTTGCAGAGGATATGTCTAGTTGAGTCAGAATACTATTTAGCTAGGTGTTTGCATGCTCCCTTACCTCCTTTTGGTCTAGCGAGTCCACTATTTTTATTTTCTAGGAAACCTGCTGCTTGTTGGTATTCTGACCATTTATGTTGATACTCCACTTATTGTAGCACAACTGTTACAGTAAGTGTTTTGAGTTGGTTGTTGGCCTGAGTGCCATATTGTTTTAGCTCTCCTTCTGCACACTCGGTTGCATTAGGGTTTTTTGAGTTGTTTTTCACTCAACAAAACCCCCAGATATTTGACACCATCTGTCACCATTGAGTCCCCGAGACATTCTCGGCGCCTCCGGGGCAAGCCCCCACAGCATGGTTCACTTGACACCACCCATCATAAACATAGATCTTCATCACTTGACAACACCCGTCATAGACATAGATCTTCATCACTTGATACCACTCATCATAGATCTCGAGCCTTGTCACTTGACTCCACTCGTCAACGGCATAGAACTCCGTCACCCGATCTAAAGGCCCCTTATTTTACCTCTGATTCTTTGGCAGAGTCCGAGAACCCCATTTACACTGCACCAACCAGCCCCATGGCTGGCATGACTTCCACCCCTTTCGTTGTAGGGACCATTGGTGGAACATCCACCACAACACCAGCTACCACACCTACTTTGGGTATGCCCTCGATGGGGCCCACGTCTACCATTCCGATCACTGTACCCATTCCAGTAGTTGGCATACCTATCGCCACTCCATCAGTGACTCACACTACCCTTGGCAGTGCGGGACTATCCCATACCACTTTCGTTCCTCCACTTGGGGGCAACATCCCAAACCCATTGGCCCCAACATGGTCACACCCACTAGTATGTCACATCCTTCTACTAGTTTTCCATTCATGGCTAGTCTCAACCTTCCTGACCTAGCTAGATTGACTAACGATCCCATCAAACAGGAACCTGCATGGCCTCACATGTTTACCAAGCTCCCCTCCGACATCCCTAAGTTTGAGGGCAAGGCAGGTGGTGAGGACCCCCATAACCATATTATGTCCTTCCATCTATGGTGTTCCTCCAACTCCATAGTGGACGACTCTGTCCGCCTCCATCTATTACAACGCACCCTCACTGGCTCTGCAGCTATGTGGTACATCGAACAGCCCCATGGGACCCATGCCACCTTTACTTCCCTTGCCTCGACTTTCCTGCAGTTCTTCCAGTTACCTGTCCGCTATGACGCAGGAGTTGAGATCCTACTGTCGCAGACAGAACATGGCTACCCACATCACTGACCACATTCATGAGTGGTGTCGACGCCGTAGCCTCTGCAAAATCAAGTTAGACGACCGTATCTTTTTAGATTGGTTTCTAAAATACCTCCTTCCTGTCATTGCCAAGGATGTGGCATCCGAATGATCCCAGTCCGAAGAAGAGGCCATCCTCAAAGCCCAGCAATTTGACCTTATTTTCGCCCACTCGGGTTATCTATATACCATCATACCTAACGCCCCTTGCAGTGATTACTCCCGACACGATGCGCCGGGGGCATCCCATGCCGCAGATAGCATCATTGGCCGTGTTGCCTCGCATCCTCAACCCTTTTCCATAGCACGTCCTAGCCATGGCCCCGACCTTTTGCGGGCTACATCTCAATACGGAGAAACCAATTCATATGCTCCCATGACACATCACCACCATTCCCACGGACCCTCATGTCCACCTCAGTGCTTTGGTCATGCGTCCCCCGCTTACGCCCCCCCGGTCGCACCTCAGCCATATTACCACTCACAGGCTGCACCAGCTCCTGTGTCCTCTCAAGCACAACTTGCTTATTATCTGCCACAAGCACCCCCTACAGCAAACCCACAACCTGTTCCGCAGACGTATCAGCAACCCCCACAAGGTTCAGCACCTGCGCAGCCTCCGCCTACTTATTATCCACCGCAGCCTGCACAACCCCATAACCCACCTGCTGCCCAAGGGCAAGTATACGCCCAACAGAATCCGTAGTAGAACCAAAACAACCAGTGCCAACAGGGACAACAAAAACATGGCAAAGGATGTAACTATGGGAACAACCCCCCTCCAGACCAAGGAAGTCAACCTCCCAATCCCCCAAACAACAATAATGTGGCACCTGCCAACCAGAACCCTGATCGGTCGCCCAAACAAGCCAAAAATCCTAATTTGCGAACAAACCATCCTTGTTCTATTTGCGGGGTCTATGGCCACTACACACATGCTTTCCCACATTTGGAGCGAGCTCGGCAACTCTGGACTGATGATGCCCATCGCCAAGGGGATGCGGCTCCTCAGGTGCCACCCAACCCCCCACCCCCTCAGCATCAACCTTTGGTGCTGCAAAACCCTTTACCAACTCAAGGCGTACTGAACACTTAGCTGTTGGCTCCCCCTCAAGGAAAAATGCCACCACAACAACAGATCACTTATGCCATTCCTGATCAACCCATGTTAGACTCAGGTACCCACCACTTGTTAATGATGTCATCCGCTGATGTCAACCTCCAAACCCGTCAGAACCAATATGGCTCCACCCCTGAAGCCTCTCCCGCCGACAAAAACACTAACGCTCATCCCACTGATCAGATGTTACGTATACCTCCGGATCCACTAGATGGCACCTCCAAAGCACCTCGCTTCCCACTTCGTCGCATCAACAATAATCCCAATGCTCGTGCTGCGTCAAATTACAACATTGTAGATGACTTAGCCCAGTCTCCCGTAGCCATGGCTGCGTTAGAAGTCTTAAACAAATGTCCTTCACAGCGCAAGACTTTTCTCTCTGCCATTGGTTCTATTGACCCAAATGATTCACGACTGATGGCCTTCTATTTGGACTAGTCTGAACCATGCCTGCCTTCCACTTTAATGTTCCAAGTTTCTGTTTCTGTTCGGAATCTTGTCATCCATCGGTGCATTATCGATGAAGGTGCCTCTACATGTGTTATGTCCACATCCATTTGGCAGAAGTTGGGATCCCCTACTCTTCAGCAGTCCACCACTGCGTTGTGAACCTATGACGGCCGTTCGGCTCAACCCCAAGGTCTCTTAGCTAATGTCCCCGTCCAGTTGGCTGGTAAAACCGTGCTCATTGACATAGAGGTCATCAATGCCCAACTTGGTTATAAACTCTTACTTGGTCGCAGCTACATGTATGCCATGCGGGTGGTTGCCTCATCCATTTTTCGTACCATGATGTTCCCCCATGATGGACGCATGGTCAAGGTCGATCAACTCACCTATTATGATCCCAATGCCCCCGCTGCACCTGAAAATGTTCTCCCCATGGTTGAACAACCTGTTTGTGGTGCAACTACCTCATTTGTTTCCTCCGTGGGACCTGGAATTTACTCAGATACGCCGATGACCTCAACATTCCAATCCATTCCACCCCCGTCACCCGCAATTGAAGTATCTGACCTATGTACCCTTTCCCACAATACACAAACACCCAACAATCAACCGCCCTTGTTACCCAAACCACCATTAGTACCTAGTCACATTGGTGTTACACCCATCCACACAATCGCCTTCCTATTCCCTCCCTCGGGCGTAGTAAGCGCCCCGGTTATGGCTACTCTTAGCCTCCCCGAGTTAACCTTGGGATTACTCGTGTGGTATATTTTGCCTCCCGTTCCCCCGCCGACACCAAATGTCGTCCTACAACCGGTGCAACCCATTGCCACTACTAGTAATCCACCTCCCGGTGTCACTACCCCTTCGTCATCTACGAATCCCCCCCCTCTTATCAAGCACACTGGGGGCAGAGGCCCACAACCATACACTGCTGTACCCCTGCCCAAAATAGTTAAAACCCCCCCGTGTTTCATGCTCCTCCCAAATGCTCATTGTGTGATGAGTTAGGCCATCTGACTCATCAATGTCCACAATTACTTGCATTATAGGAACACATGCAAATGCTTGACGATGACCCCAACATCCCGGTTGTCGAACTCGATCCAACCCCTAAGTCTCGTGATAAATCACTGCGTACCAACCACCCTTGTGCAATATGCGGTATTTACGGCCATTACTCACATCATTGTCTTGATCTCCCAGAATATAGAGCAGCTCTCTACGAGATGAATAATTTGGACCTTGAGACGGCACCCCCCACAATTGAGGAGATCCACCCCCCGGTATCACCCTCACCCGGAGAGATTAACACCATTTATATGATCTCTCCGACTACCACTCCCTCGTCAACCGATTTAACTCAAAGTTTCCACAATGATGAGGAGATTCTAGAGGCTCTCACTGCCCCGGATTACCCCTAGGAGGATATGCACCATCATTCCTATTTCCTCCCGGAGGACTTCTCCTCCACCACAGCCACCCAATTTGTGGTTGAGTTCAAATATTTCCTCCCCACCAAGGTCGACTGGTTTAAGGATCCCATTCCTGCTCCTGATGCCTTTGAGGAAGGTAACATGGCCAACATCTCACCTGTAATCCACATCGATATCTCTGACCCACCTGGTGCTCTTGAAATCATTACATTAGGAGCCTCCTGCAGTGAGTATGAGATTGGAGAGTAGAAAAAACTTTTCCAAGAGTTCTGTGATGTCTTTGCCTGGTCCTATACCAAAATGCCTGGTCTCGACCCCGCTATCATAGAGCACCACAGTAACACCTCTGCGTCAAGGGGTATAATAGATTACCTCGACCCTGGGATAGGGGGCATGATCAACCATTTTGAACCTTCCCCATCACATCTATCTCAGCATGTCCATGATCCTATTGTTCAAACCAACACATATGTGATCCACAATCACAAACCCCATGCACATAGCATGGGGGCAGGTCATTAAACCTGCTCACTTTGTCACATACGTGATCTCAACCATTTTTGAGGTCACATGTCACTTGTATATATGATTTGATTCGATACACCTAGTATTCTGCCCCTGCAGGTCATCATTTCTCCCCACCACTGCATCCTTGGCTTGGTGGGCTCAACTTTATTTATAGTCGGTTTTAACCTAGTTATTTCCTTTGACCATTCCAGAGTCCTTATGACCTTCGTTTTTTGCACTATTTGCACCGTCGGATTCATTTTTCTGCGCTCGTGATGATGCTTGAGATCATTTCTCGCTCTCACCAGGGACCAATATCACTATTGTGTCCCGACACCTTGTCGCCCCGGTTTGTGTGCCACATCAGCCGTATCCCATTTTTGATATATTTTGTCTCATCGGATTCATTTTTTCGAGCCTGTGATGATGCTTGAGATCATTTCTTGCTCTCACCCCTAGATTTTTCGGGTATTTTTTCCAAAATGTCCCCCGTCGCTTCGGTTTGCGTGCCACATTGGCTGTTATCCATTTTTGACACTTTTTATATCACCGGATCCAGTTTTCTGATCTCATGATGATGCTTGAGATCATTTCTCACTCTCACCAGGTACAATTCCAACATTGTGTCCCGACACCTTGCTGCCTCAGTTTGCGCGCCACATCGGCCGCCATCCGATTGTTCCACATTTTTTACATGATCCATTCACTCCTTTCAGATTGCATTTATTTCGTTATTTTGCCACCATTTATTATCCTGCAAGGAGGCCCGCCAATGTTCCCCCCCTCCCTCGTTCTTGGTCATCATCAATGTTCCTTGATTGAGCACTTCCTCCTTTCCTGGCCATTCCTTTTGTTCGGTATAATTTTATCCCTTTTTTAGGCCGGACAAGTCCTTTACGAAAAAGGCACTTAGGGAGTTTTTGTTAAGCTCTTTTCTGACTCCTAAAACAATGAAAAGATCGCCGAGCAATCTTGCTTCCTTTCATGCTCGTTAAATTACCTAAAAGGGCGTTTATCTGGTATAAGTTTAACCCTTTTTCGGACCTGGTAGACTAATTACGAAAAATGAATACTCTAGTCACATCGGCTAGAAGAGTTCTTCATTGCATCCTTTTATGCTTCTTCGGGCCTTGGAGACTAACACACGAAAAAGCAACCCCCTGGAGTCTTCTTATCGCTTTCAGACTCTCTAAAATTGAAAGCAACCATGAGCATGAACTGTCCTGGGCTCGTACAAATCCACACGACACTACCATTCCATTATTTTAGAGTCTTCTTATCGCTTTCAGACTCCTTAAAATTGAAAGCAATCACGAGCATGAACTGTCTTGGGCTCGTATAAATCCACACGATAGTACCATTTTACACACACTTCTTCTAGTTCCTTAACCCGTGAATAAGTCCCCCCATGCCTCTTGGCACTATGATCGATCATCTCGGAAGCACCCCCAATCAGGTCGCCTTTGTTCAGAGTAGTTTGCAGTCTCCTGCCATTTTACACCAGTTTGAGTATCACTCATCCGAGTCACTATCCTTGATCCAGTACAGCTATGATCCCTTTCCCACCAGGCAGTTTCATATGCTACCCGATCGTCCCAGCCATCATACTCTAAACAAAGGAAGTTTGAGTCCACCCACTCTACTTGCCCAGTTAGCCCCTACAGTATGTCAGTCCTACCATCAGTACTCTCACACTTCGGTTCTCCACCTCGCGCTCCTATCAAGGAAACATCATTGCCTTGCTAGTTGCAGGTCTCCCTCTGTCGACGACAGCCCCTCTATTCCAGAGGATAGACCCAGAGGTCCCTACACCTTGGACCCATCACCGTCTGTGGTGAGTGCCTACGGACCATTCTGAGAGGAGTCATCATTGCCTCTCCGAGTGGTTGTTTCTCACATGCTCGACTTCAACACCTTGATCGCATCGTTGAGAATCACGTAGGGTTTATATCCCTTCAGTTATTGGTCGAAGACCCCGGATTTCCCCCGACTCTAGCACATTGGTGAGTCACTTCGGAACTCCCAGTTATATGTTCCCGTGGATGTCCGGGTTGCGTTGGCGATTGTATTCGGAAGCCATCCAGTTATATGCTTCCTTGAGTACCCAGTTCAGTTCCAGTTCAGTGTACCATTAAGGATATGACTCCTCATCACTATGCTCCAGCAGCTCATCAGTTCCTCTGGTACCCCACTCAGTAGCACTGTTGTTATTCCAGTGTATCAGTTCTTCATCTCAGACATGGTCAGCCCAGCAGTATGTCTGAGATTTGTGTCCCCTCTGGACCCTTATGATGTACACAGTGGTTCTCTACAGGTCCCCCTTTTCGGGCCGCACTATTATTTCTTATGTATCTTGATACAAGCATGGGTATGCCCGCCTCGTCCATATATTGAGATTCTTCCTCATTCATTATTTGAGGCCATGTATATTTCAGGTCCCCATATTTTGTACCCCATTGTTATTATTATTCTATATCTTGATACGAGCATGGGAATTCCTACCTCGTCTATATGTTCAGATTATTCCTCATTCATTATTGAGGTCATGTACTTTCAGTTTTTGCAGTTTGTTCGGGACCATTGTTCCGGGCTCTAGTTCGTTTCTTCTCTTCTCCACACCCCAGGAAAACCATAAAAGAATTATGATGTCTATCGACCATACGATGAGCTCCTACCCTCACACATCAGGGGGCAATATGTTAACACCCAAAAAGTGCTCACTACCTCATCTACCCCATTACATGACTCATTTGTCCATATTTCCTACCATATTTACCTCTAGAACCTTAAAATCCCATTAAAAAGCCTCCAAAAGGCCAAAACAAACCTCCAAAAGGCCACAAAACCATTTAAAAGCCTCCAAAAGGCCAAAAAACCCCTTTTTCCCCAAAAATAATCCAAAATTCCTCCAAAATAGAAAAAACCCTCTAAAAAGGAAATAAAAATACAAAAAAAAGAGGAAAAAGAGGGAAAAAGGAGGCAAAAACCCTATACAGCTGACCTAAACCATATGGTTCCCAAAACCATGGGCCAGCACTCCACCACTAAAAACCTATAAATAGGTGATGGAGGCCCCTCATTTCATATCCACAATCAAACACACCCTTACTCTGCCAAAATCACTCTTGAAACCCTAGCTCACCCTTGAGCTACTTTCACACTTGAGTGCCCCTTTGGCCCATTTCCAACCCTTTGGAGAAAGAGAAAGGAGCAAAGCTGGAAGCTTGGAAGCAACCCTCCTGGACTGCTGTAAGAGCTTCACCAACCTTCACATTGGAGGTGTAATCTTTAATACAAAAAGAGAAATCTTTTGCCATATCTTTATGTTTCATTATTTATGTTAATGCTCATGCTAGGTTAAATTTCATACTGTTTTACTGTTTTTATTTATTGTTTATTGAACTGCTACTAAGGAGTCCCTTCTCGTTAGTAGGTGCTCATTTGCACAAGATAGGGTGAAAACCTTAGCTACACAAGGGCACACGGCTCCTCAAGCACCGCCCAACCCCCCACCACCTCAGACTCAACCCTTGGTGTTACAAAACCCTTTACCAATCCAAGGCATAGTGAACACTCAACCGTTGGCTCCCCCTCAAGGAAACGTGCCACCACAATAACAAATCACTTATGCCGCTCCTGAACAACCCATGATAGACTCAGGTACCCATCACTTGTTAATGATGTCATCTGTTTATGTCAACCTTCAAACTCGTCGGAACCAATATGGCTCCACCCCTGAAGCCCCTCCCGCCGACAAAAACACCAATGCTCTTTTCACCGATCAGTCGTTATGAATACCTCCGGCTCCACTAGATGGCACCTCCAAAGCCCCTCGCTTCCCACTTCGCTGCATCAACAATAACCCCAATGCACATGCCGCGTCTAATTACAACACTGTAGATGACTTAGCTCAATCCCCCGCAGCAATGTATGCGTTAGAGGTCTTAAAAAACTGTCCTACACAGCGTAAGACTCTCTTATCGTCCATTGGTGCTATTGACCCGACTGATTCGTGAATGATGGCCTTTGATTTGGACCAATCCGAACCACGCCTTCCTTCCACATTAGCATTCCAAGTTTCTGTATCCGTTCAAAATCTTGTTATCCATCGGTGCATCATCAATGAGGGTGCCTCTACATGTGTTATGTCCACATTCGTTTGGCAGATGTTGGGATCCCCTACTCTCCAGCAGTCCACCACTACGTTGCGAGACTACGACGGTCGTTCGGCTCAACCCCAAGGTCTCTTAGCTAATGTCCCCGTCCAGTTGGTTGGTAAAACAATGCTTATTGACATAGAGGTCATCAATGCCCAACTTGATTATAACCTCTTACTTGGCCGTAGTTACATGTACGCCATGCGGGCGGTTTCCTCATCTGTTTTTCGTACCATGATGTTCCCCCATGATGGACGCGTGGTCAAGGTTGATCAACTCACCTATTACAATCCCAATGCCCCCGCTGCACCCGAAAATGCTCTTCCCATGGTTGAACAACCTGTTTACGGTGCATCTACCTCGTTGGTTTCCTCACTGGGACCCAAAGTTTACTCAGATACACCGATGACCTCAACATTCCATTCCATTCCACCCCCGTCACCAGTGACCGAAATATCTGACTTATGTACCCTTTTCCACAATACACCAACACCCAACCATCAATTGCCCTTGCTACCCCAACCACCATTGGTACCTAGTCATGTTGGTGTTACACCCATCCATACACCCTTCCTATTCCCCCCTTCGGGAGTAGTAAGTGCCCCGGTTATGGCTACTCTTAGCCTCCCCGGTTTAACTTTAGGATTACCTGTATGGTACATCATGCCTCCCATTTCCCCTCTAACACCAAATTTCGTCCTACAACCGGTGAAACCCATCACCACTACTAGTCAACCACCTCTCGTTGCCACTCCTCCTTCCTCATCCACTAGTCCCACCCCTCTTATCAAGCACACTAGGGGCAGAGGACCACAACCATACACTGCTCTACCCCCGCCCAAAACAGTTAAAAATTCCCCCGTGTTTTGCACTCCTCCCAAATTCTCTTTGTGTGATGAGTTGGGCCATGCTACCCATCAATGTCCACAATTACCCGCATTACAAGAGGACATGCAAATGATTGACGATGACCCCAACATCCCGGTTGTCCAACTTGACCCTACCCCTAAGCCTTGTGATAAATCACAGCATACCAATCACCCTTGTGCAATCTGTTATATTTACGGCCATTACTCACATCACTGCCCTGATCTCCTAGATTACAGAGCTGCCCTCTATGAGATGAATAATTTGGACCTCGAGACGTCTCCCCCCACTATTGAAGAGATCCACCCCCCGGAATCTCCACCAATAAGCGAGATGAATACCATTTATATGATCTCTACTACTAGCACTCCCTCGTCAACCGATTTGACGACCCAAAGTTTCCACAATGATGAGGAGATTCTTGAGGCTCTTACTGCACCTGATTACCCCTGGGAGGATATGCACCATCGTTCCTATTTCCTCCCGGAAGAGTCTTTCCCCACCACAGCCACCCAATTTTCAGTTGAGTCCAAAGATTTCCTCCCCACCAAAGTCGATTGGTTTAAAGAGCCCATTCCCACTCCCGATGCCTTCGAGGAAGGTAACATGGCCAATATCTCACCCACAATCCACATTGATATCTCTGCCCCAGCTAGTGCTCATGAACTCATTACGTTAGGAGCCTCTTGCACTGATTACGATATCGGAGAGTACAAAAAACTTTTCCAAGAGTTCCGCGATATCTTTCCCCGGTCCTATACCGAAATGCCTGGTCTTGACCCCGCTATCATAGAGCACCACATTGACACATGGCCAGATGTACCCCCCATTCGCTAGAAACAGTTCCCCATTCACCCATCAAAGCTCCCCGCCATTAAAGCAGAGATTGAGAAACTTCGCACAGCAGGATTCATTTATCCTATTGCGTACACCACTTGGGTTTCTATCCCCGTCCCTGTTAACAAGAAACAAGGCACCATCCGAGTATGTACTGAATTCCGTGATTTAAACCGAGCATGTCCCAAAGACAACTTCCCCACGCCATTCATTGACCAACTCATCGATGCATGTGCAGGGCATGAAGTCCTATCCTTCATGGATGGTTTCTCTGGATACAACCAGATTCAGATCCGCAAGGAAGATCAATACAAGACTGCCTTCACCACTCCATGGGGAACCTTTACCTATCGTGTCATGCCTTTCGGCCTTAAAAATGTTGGCGCCACCTTCCAGTAGGCCATGACCTATTGTTTTCACGAGTTGGTCCATATCCTATTAGTCTATCTTGACGATCTCATAGCATGTTCCAAGAAACGATCCGACCACTTCAATGACCTTCAGCAAGTTTTTCTGTGTTGTCGCAAGTATCAGATCCGCTTGAACCCACTAAAGTGCATCTTTTGCATTCTGACAGGCTGGTTGTTAGGTTTCATTGTTTCCCACAAAGGAATCACTGTAGACCCCCTCAAAGTTCAATCCATACTAGAACTTCCCGCACCACACACGCTCCGGTAGCTACAAAGCTTACAGGGGAAATCTAATTTCCTCTACCACTTCGTTCCTGATTATGCCACAACAATTCATGGTTTCTTACGTTTGCTTCGTACTCACATACCCTTTGTTTGGGATGACCAAGCGCAAGCTGCATTCGAAGCCCTTAAAAAATCTCTCATGCAAGCCCTGTTGATTTCCCCTCCGGATTTCTCGCAGGACTTCATCCTTTACGTCTCGGCATCCGACCACGTCGTGTCGGGGGTTCTGGTTCAAGAAGATGTTGCTCGCCAGGAGCATGTCATTTATTATGTCAGCCAAACCTTGTCTAGACCACCCCTACATTACCCTTATGAGGAAAGACTGCCCCTTTCTGTCGTCTTTTCCATCCAAAAGTTGCGCCATTACTTTTTACTCAGTCATACTACAGTTGTCGCCAACTCCAACCCCATGGTCTACCTTTTGAACCGGCGAATTCTGCAAGGTCGTGTCACTAAATGGGTAATTATACTCCAAGAATACGACCTAACTTTCACAACCCCTAAGAGCACTAAATCCCTCGCACTCGCCCAACTCATAACCAACCTCCCATCCCTTTTTCCGTCCCCGCCAATATCCGATGAGTTACCATAAAATCATTTGTTCATCCTCTCGTCAGATGACCCCTGATATGGTGATATTCTGCTGTACCTTCACACGCAAAAGTTTCAACCCACCATAAATCACAATAGATGCCACCGTATCCGTCACCATGCCTCTCGGTATCTCCTCTTGGGCGATGTCCTTTACTGGCGAGGGGTTGATACTATTTTCCGTCATTGTCTTACACACGAGGAAGCTGAAACAAGTCCTCAATGACTGTCATAGCAGTGGCTGCAGTGGACATTTCTCAGGGATGGCCACCACCCAGAAGGTCATCCGCGCCGGATACTTCTGGCCTACACTGTTTACCGATTGCATCACAACAGTCAAGCATTTCCATAATTTCCAACTCTTTGCCCCAAAGGCACGAACACCACCCGCTCCACTCCACCCAGTCGTCACCGTTGGCCCGTTTTGCAAATGGGCCATCGACTTCATGGAATGTAAACCCTCTTTCGCAAATGGCCATAAGTACATCATTGTTGCCGTCGACTACTTCACCAAATGGCCTGAGGCCATGCCCACCTTCAACTATAAAGCTGACACTGCTGCCCATTTCTTTTTTAACCATGTTATTACACGATTCAGGGTCCCAAAACAACTTGTCTCGGACCATGGTTCACATTTTGAAGATGCCATTTGGCGTGAGTTGCCAACACTCCTTAAGTTCAAACATCAGTATGCCTCTACTTACTACCCCCAAGGGAACGACCAGGTTGAAGCCATTAACAAAATTTTGAAAAAATTCCTCCAACGCACTGTTGACCGACATAAGTCCAATTGGCATCACATGATTTTCCCCGCATTATGGGCTTACCGTACATCAACTAAGACCGCCACCGGTTTCACCCCTTTTCACTTAGTTCACGGCGTTGAATCTGTCCTCCCCATCGAGTGTTAGATCCCCGCTCTGCACATCACTATTGAAATTCTCCTCGACACCTCCCCACTTGAACAATGCCTACTGTTATTAGAACAAGCTGATGAGGACCGTCGCGCAACCCTCCAAACCATTGAAGCTTCCAAGAACTGCTCCAAAGCTGGTTACGACAAAAATGTCCACCCATGAGCTTTCCATGAAGGAGATCTAGTCCTCGTCTATGACCAAGCCCACGACAAGAACTGAAAAGGGAAGTTCGAATCCATGTGGCAAGGCCCTTAAATAGTGCATACCTTCCTTGGGCATGGGGCATATATTTTAACTGACTCAGAAGGCCACCCCTTTCGCAACCCTTGTAATGGGTTGTATCTTAAACGCTTTTATCCTTTATAATCCCGCGAACCCATTGGTTTGTATTGTACAGTTTGCTTTCTTTTTGTTTTTCACTTTTTTACCGTAACCTTACATTCATCATTTTTTCATGATCAAAGATGGACCATCTTCCACCTCATTACATTGGTTTCGCCGATGGAGCAAGACGCTAGTCTCCAAACCTGGCCTCTGCAGCATGGGTCTTATATTCCCCTTCACATGAGTTGATTCACCTTAACGGAATGTGCATAGGCACTGCTACCAATAACCAGGCTGAGTATGATGCTGTGACCGGTCTCCTGACTGATGCCCTTCAGATGGGTATACGTCACCTTCATGTGTTCCTTGACTCCCAGTGGCTTGTCTCCCAGTGCGTGATCCTTGCCTCTTTCGAAAGTTCCTGCGCACAAAACAGCTAAGCCGACAGTTTGAATCCATAAAATTCACCCATGTCCCAAGAGTTCAGAATAGCATCGCAGATCACATGGCTAGCACCATCCTTGACTGGCATATCAATCACACTATGTAAAATCATCCATCATGCATAATCATCACATTAAAAACATAAAAATCCCAAAAAGAATGCATCTACAACAAGGGGCATCCACGTGCCTATCATAACAAACCATTTGCATCCATCTACAATAACATAACACAAAACTATACAGGGGCATCCACGTGCCTATCGTAACACATCATTTTGCATCCACGTGCATTAAACACATACAAAACAATATAGGCGCATCCACGTGCTTACAAAAAATCATCACCGCAAAAAATGCATCCATGTGCATATATATATAAATATATCATCGTCATATACATGTCATAAGTGCCCCAGCACTCAGCTATACAAAAAATATACATCAAGGAGCCCCAACAACATCCCTGTCATAAAATACATGCCGTCTATACAAAAAATATTGAATTCCCATATGCATCGGGGGGGAGTCCCCAACACTCCCTAATGAGAGTCATATCCCCCGGACATGTCGGTCACCCTGTATATAGTCCATCAGGTCATCCGGTATATACCGCTCTCTCCAGAGTACCCTCGACATCCTGTCAATCAAACAACGAAAACTCATCAGCATATCATCTAATAAACCATCATCCCTCCCCCGGTATGACTCCACAATCCCGATCCAGATTGTGACTTGTTGTTGTAGCAACATCCCCCCAATATTTTATACATATTGGGGCCCCTCCTTTTACTTTTTCTAGAAAGACTGCCTAAAGAAGTTAATTCTCCTTTTAACTTAGTTTGTGTTTTCAACTGAGGAATCTGCTTTAAAAAATTGAAGTTTTTTCTTCTAAGTTAAAATTCACGATTCTCTCCCGAAACTGCGGAAAGAAATTTCAAAAAATCTCCCGAAACTGCGGAAGCGATTTACGATTCTCTCCCGAAACTGCGGAAAGAAATTTCAAAAACTCTCCCAAAACTGCGGAAGCGGTTTACATGTCTCTCTTGAAATTGCGGAAGAATTCACGATTCTCTCCCGAAACTGCGGAAGGAACTTTCATTTCTCTCCCAAAATTGTGAAATAAATTTAAAAAACTCTCCCGAAACTGCGAAAGTGATTTACATGTCTCTCTCGAAATTGTGGAAGAATTCACGATTCCCTCCCGAAACAGCGGAAATACTGAAAGTTACTCACTCAAATAGCGAAAACACTTAGTGTTTTTTTTGGAAGAACTTAAGTTTCTCTTCCGAAACTGCGGAAGAAGCTCAAGTTTCTCTCCCGAAACTGGGAAGAACTCAGCGAACTCTCCCAGAACTGCGGAAGACTTAGCGTTTCTCTTTCGAAACTGCGGAAGGAACTTTCATTTCTCTCCCGAATCTGGGGAATATCTCAAGTTTATCTCCCCACACCGAGGAAGAACTTGAGACTTCCTCCCGAAATTGCAGAAGCTTTCGCCAAATGTTGCCGTAGTAAGTTCTTGATAAAAGCTTGAGAAAAGTTATTTCGTAAGTTGCGGAAGGATATTCTGAGTCTTTCCGAAACTGCGAGACGGCTAGGCAAAACCATTCGCGATAAGCTTCCGAGAGACTGTATTTCGAAAAGATTCACAAAGGGCTCCCAAAACACCGAAGCAATTCTCCATATTGTTCCATAACTGTGGATGAAACTTGTAAGTCCACCCCGCAACCGCCGGTCGTTCTTAAATGCCAAGATGGCTTGAAAAGACCGCACCGTACAGGCATTAAAACCCCATTTTAATGACACAACCTACCCGTTTAAATGCCGCACGTGTCTAACCTTTTATAAGGGCGATGAGGTTTCGTTGATCCCATTGTTAGTTTATCGTTCAAAGAACGTCGTTGGGAAGACTGCGCCGGTTCGCTCCAGCTCAGCGCATCCACGACCACGTCAACCTCACTCAACCACTGTCTCTTCTCCAGGTAGGATTTTTAACCGTCATCTTTGTCTCATCTCCACGTTGAGTTACTTTTTTGGTTTTCCTGTTCATAACGTGGTCGATAGACATTGGTAGCATAGGTCGTTTTTGTTTTTTACGGCCGTCGTGGCCCCATAGGTTTCTCATTCCTACCAACTAAAAGCCGTAGCCATGACCATCCGAGTTTTTCACCAGCTGCATTCCGATCGTTTTCCTACCCTGATTCAAACTTCATACCGGCTACATACCGTTTCGCAAGCATTATTAATGATAGTAGTGGTCGGTTGAGATACTCAACCACTCACCTTTTGGGCTCAGTTAATGAATGTGGAAAACAGTTCCTTGTTTCATTGTTTATTCATAGGATTTTTTCCACTCTAGGACAACCCACCATTGACCATTAGAAGTGCTACGATGAAGGGTACCCTCTCTCCAAGGACTAGTAGGGAAGTAGGTTTTTTCCACGTCATATGCTTACCTTTTCGGAAGCATTCCAAAAGTTCCTGATTAGGCATTATCTCCATAGAATAATCAAGTCTCAGGACCATATTTCATTTTCTGAAATGATCTATTTTGCTTCCCCAGCATGCAGCTTATAATTTTGTCTATATTCTCATTAGCATGTTAAAAATGTCCTTCTCTATGTTACACTCTCATAACATGTTGCAAATTTTTATAACGATTCACATTTGGTTGCTAGCAGGGATAAGCCACGATGCCAAAAGGTGGTAGAAAGAAAACTAAAGTGATTTAACCAGATCAAGTGCAACTAAGGACTGAAACTATGTTTCAAGACACTAAGTGTACCATCGACGTTCCTCCCGAGGTCCGTTGGGGAGATGTTTACCGGATGATCAGGGACCAGGATATCCCAGATGTATTATTGGAAGAAGAACAAATCTACCTCAACATCAGAACTTTCGGCATAGCCAGGGCTTCTACCCGCCCTGAATTGTTCCCATGCTCTGAAGTGATCAGGTGGATACTGGAACATGCCAACCTAGAGACAAGAGTGTTGCATGACAGCAAGGGAGATCTTTTCGCTTCATTCCATCCAGCGTATATTGTTGCAGCCTACAAATTCTCGTGTCCCAAACAAGCTCTAAGTGATGAATGGCTCGGTAAGATGAATAATATTGAGATGGCCAAAAAATTATTGGTCACGAGCAAACACTTGAGGAAGAGAGGTAATGATGAATATGATGTTCAGAGCCTAAGACCTCCTTTTAGGTTAATCGCCCTGATGCTATGCAGAATTTTCGGCATGCCCGATGGCACTGTATATAGGATATAGTGGCCCCCCATCATCCACTTCATAACACTCAAAGGAACTGTGTTTGACTGGGATACTATCCTTTCGGACAGTTTGGAATCCACAGTGGCCGCTGCAAGAGAAGGTCTGGCCTTAAAAAAGTCATAATTTTTCATGTCTTCCTATCTCATTGACTGCCTTTTGGCCAAACTCTCTTTCCCCAGACTAGGTTGCACATGGGATAAAGCCAACACCCCGGTCTACACTGCTTATAAAATAATGTGGGCTCAAAATTACAGAGCAAGCTATAAGCTCATCTGCGAAGAATTCATCATGCCTCTATATGAGCAGATGTTCAAGGAAGAGCCCAATTGTCTATCAGAAAATGCCATGGAGGTCCTGGAAAACTATGGCGATTTTTATTTCTCAGACCAGGGCACCTACATCAGGATGTTTGGAGGTATTAAAGCACCATACATTTTTTCAAAATACGCTACTGATTATGTAGTCCTCAAGGAAGTAGTCAGGCAAATTTTTCTTGATGGAATAGGAGGGGTGCTTAACAAGCAACATAAGGCTTCTTTCCCTCCTTTGCCCTTCTGCATAGGAGCCTACAAATTCTTAGGGGTTGCATCACCTGAGGAATTCTTTCAAGAGATGAAATCTTTCCACTTCGGTGAAATGATCTTCCATAGAAATGATAGGCGGAGCAAGGTTGCTGAGCATTGCAAAGAAGTTTATGCTCATTACTATGATGCTGAGGAAGAAGTGTTCAGAGGCATCAACAACATGACTGAGTTGCAGATTTGTTGTCAAGGTAGTGGAGCAAGCTCTAGCTCTGCCCCAGCCTGAAAATCCAGTCTGCAGAAAGAGAGAGAAGCAGCTGATTCCCTAGCCCGCGAAGAACAAAGATTGAAAGAGGAAGCAAGGTTGCAGAGAGAGGCTGGGGAAGCAAGGCTGCAGAAAGAAGATGAAGATGCAAGGTTGCAGAGAGAAGCTGAGGAAGCAAGGATGCAACAAGAAACAGAAGATGTAAGGCTGCAGAAAGAAGCTGAAGATGCAGAGCAGATGGAAGAAAGTGAAAATCAGCAGCAAGCTGAAGAAGAAGAAAGAAGGCGTAAAGCTGAAGAGGAACAAAAGGCGAAAGAAGAACTTAAGACCGATGAAGATTCCCAGGCAAGTGGCTCCAGCACCCAAGATATGGAAACAGACATATCTCAAGTAGGTGTTCCCGACACCCAAAATGTGGAAACATACATATCTCAAGCAGGTGTTCCCGACACCCAAAATGTGGAGGCAGACACAGCTCAAGCAGGTGTCCCCGACACCCAGAATGTGGGAACAGACACATCTCAAGTAGTACAGAACCTAAGCATAGAAGCAGAAATACATGTAATAGACCTCCCAATCGTCCCTTACACTCCATCAGAAGATCATACTGTGTCTCGATGGGATGAATTTGTGTATGATAAGAAGAGGAAGGCAGTAGTCTTGAAATCGGAAGAGAGGATAAAGAGACTCTTCCAAGAAGATATTGTTACCCGGCGGGAGACCACGGTGATGCAAAATACAAATAAGGCTCCCATAGCCATGGCATCCGCCACAGTGTCAGCAGCAAAAGCAACACAGGATAATGTGGTCGATATGGTTAGAGAATTTGAGTCAACAAAGAGGAGAGCTCGCATGTTGCAACATACTGTGGCTAATGAGCAGGCTTACAGGGATCTTGTAGTGAATAAATATAATCGCCTGTCTGTTGAGCAAAAGGAATTGTCAGATAAATATCGCCATTTAGAAGAAGAAAAGGATCACCTGGCAGTCTAGATGATGGTTTTAGAAGCAGAAAAGAACGATTCTGAAGCTAGAGTTTCTCATCTGCAAGCAAATAAGCAAGCAATGGTTGAGCAATTAGTGTAGCTAGGGTTTTCACCCTAGCTTGTGCAAATGAGCACCTACTAAGAAGAATGGACTCCTTAGTAGTAGTTCAATAAACAGTAAATTAAAATGTTAAAACAATATAAATTCTAAACTAGCATGAGCATTAAGAAACATAACAAAACATGGAATATAAATGGTTTTTTTTTGTATTAAAATTTTACCTCAAGTGTAGAGGTTGGTGAAGTCCTTGCAATGGTCCAAGAGCGTTGCTCCAAACTCCAACTTTGCTCCTTCTCTTTCTCCAATGGTGGAAATGGGCCAAAAGGGGCACTCAATGGTGAAAGTAGCTCAAGGGTGAGCTAGGGTTTCAAGAGTGATTTTGGCAGAGTAAGGGTGTATTTGATTGTGGATATGAAATGAGGGGTCTCCATCACCTATTTATAGGTTTTTGGTGGTGGAGTGCTGGCCCATGGTTTTGGGAACCATATGGTTTAGGTCAGCTGTATAGGGTTTTTTCCTCCTTTTTCCTCCTTTTTTTATATTTTTTATTCCCTTTTTAGAGGGTTTTTGCTATTTTGGAGGAATTTTGGATATTTTTTGGGGGAAAAGGGGTTTTTAGCCTTTTTGAGGCTTTTTTGATGGTTTTGTGGCCTTTTGGATGCTTTTTAATGGGATTTTAGGGTTCTGAAGGTAAATATGGTAGGAAATATGGACAAATGAGTCATGTAATGGGGTAGATGAGGTAGTGAGCACTTTTTGGGTGTTAACAGATTGCCCCCTGATGTGTGAGGGCAGGAGCTCATCATATGGCCGATAGACATCATAAGTCTTGTATGGTTTTCCTGGGGTATGGAGAAGAGAAGAAACCAAACTGGGGCCCGGAACAACGGTCCCGAACAAACTGCAAAAACTAAAAGTACATAACCTCAATAATGGATGAGGAATAATCTGATCATATGGACGAGGCGGGCATTCCCATGCTCGTATCAAGATATAGAACAATAATAACAATGGGGTCCAAAATATGGGGACCTGACATATACATGACCTCAAATAATGAATGAGGAAGAATCTCAATATATGGACGAGGCAGGCATACCCATGCTCGTATCAAGATACATAAAAAATAACTGTGAGGCTCGAAAAGGGTGACCTATAGGATACATAGAAAACCATTGTGTACATCATAAGGGTCCAGAGGGGACACAAATCTGGGACATACTGCTGGACTGACCATGTATGAGCTGATGAACTGATACATTGGAATGACAACAGTGCTACTGAGTGTGGTACCAGAGGAACTAATGAGCTGCTGGATCATAGTGACAAGGGGTCATACTCTCAATGGTACACTGAACTGCGTACTCAAGGAAGCATACAACTGGATGGCTTCCGAATACAAGCGCCAACGCAACCCGGACATCCACGGGAACATATAACTGGGATTTCCGAAGTGACTCACCAATGTGCTAGAGTCGAGGGAGATCCGGGTTCTTCGACCAATAATGGAAGGGATATAAACCCCGCACGATTCTCAAGGATACGATCAAGGTGTTAAAGTTGAGCATGTGAGAAACAACCACTCTGAGAGGCAATGATGACTCCTCTCAAAATGGTCCGTAGGCACCCACCACAAATGGTGATGGGTCCAAGGTGCAGGGACCTCTGGGTCTATCCTCTGGAATAGAGGGGCTGTCGTCGACAGAGGGAGACCTGCAACTAGCAAGGAAATGATGTTTCCTTGATAGGAGCGCGAGGTGGAGAACCGAAGCGTGAGAGTACTGATGGTAGGACTGACATACGGTGGGGGAATAACTGGGCAAGTAGAGTGGATGGACTCAAACTTCCTTTGTTCAGATTATGATGGCGGGGATGATCGGGCAGCATATGAAACTGACTAATGGGAAAGGGATCATAGTTGTAATGGATCAAGGATAGTGACTGGGATGAGGGATACTCAAGCTGGTGTAAAATGGCAGGAGACTGCAGAATACTCTGAACAAAGGCGACCTGATTGGGGCTGCTGCCGAGATGATCGATCATAGTGCCGAGAGGCACGGGGGGACTTCCCCATGGGTTAAGGAACCAGGAGAAGTGTGTGTAAAATGATATTTTCGTGTGGATTGATACGAGCCCAGGACAGTTCATGCTCGTGATTGCTTTCAATTTTAAGGACTCTGAAAGCGATAAGAAGACTCTGAAATAATGGAATGGTACTGTCGTGTAGATTTGTACGAGCCCAGGACAGTTCATGCTCATGGTTGCTTTCAATTTTAGAGAGTCTGAAAGCGATAAGAAGACTCCAGGGGGTTGCTTTTTCGTGTGTTAATCTCCAAGGCCCAAAGAAGCATAAAAGGATGCAATGGAAAACTCTTCTAGCCGGTGTGACTAGAGTATTCCTTTTTCGTAATTAGTCTACCAAGTCCGGAAAAGGGTTAAACTTATACCAGATAGACGCCCTTTCAGGTACTTTAACGAGCATGAAAGGAAGCAAGATTGCTCAGTGATATTTTCATTATTTTAGGAGTCAGAAAAGAGCTTAACAGAAACTCCCTAAGTGCCTTTTTCGTATAGGACTTGTCCGACCTGAAAAAGGGATAAAATTATACCGAACAAAAGGAATGGCCAGGCAAGGAGGAAGTGCTCAATCGAGGAACATTAATGATGACCAAGAAAGAGGGTGGGGGGGAACACTGATGGGCCTCCTTGCGGGATAATGAATGGTGGAAAAATAACGAAATAGTTGCAGTATGACAGGAGTGAATGGCTCATGTAAAAATGTGGAACAATTCGATTGTGGCCGATGTGGCATGCAAACCGAGGCATCAAGGTGTCGGCACACAATGTTGAAACTGTACCAAGTGAGAGCGAGAAATGATCTCAAGCAGCATCACGAGCTCGGAAAAATGAATCCGACGATATAAAAAGTGTCAAAAAGGGATACTGACCGATGTGGCATGCAAACCGAGGTGACGAGGGGCATTTTTGAAAAATACCCAAAAAAATATGGGGGTGAGAGCGAGAAATGATCTCAAGCATCATCACGGGCTCGAAAAAATGAATCCGATGATATAAAATATACCAAAAATGGAGAGCAGTCGAAGTGGCATGCAAATCGAGGCGATAAGTGGTGTCTAAAAAATGCTCAAAAACTGATGTGGAAAAAATAAGAAAACAAGAGGACCATTATGACAGTCGCGTCGTGCTAATTCCGATGGTGGAAACGGTTCGAAAAATGGACTCCGTATGAGTTCAGAATGGCCAAAAACAAGAAAAAGTCAACGGACTATAAATAGTGAGTGGGTCCAACATGACAAGTGTCATTTGTACTATTTGACTTTGACTAGTGATAAGAATGGACCAGAGCTGAGGTGGCGTTTCTAGACGATTCGACCAGCCGTTTTCAGATCCAGGAGTTACAGGTATTCCATCGAACTCATACCTGCATTTTCTTTGGGTGCGGGGGGGGGATAGTGGGTCCCAGGGGAGTATTTGTATGGTCCACGTGGGGTGGACCGCGGGTTTGAGGGATGGAACCACAGTCGGAGACCGCGGGTTCCGGGGTAGATCATGCGGCTAGTCACCGCGATGTTCGGGTCGAAAGGAGCGGTCTTGTACCGCGCGTTCCGAGGATGAACACGCGGTTCAAAACCGCAAGTTCGACCCCTACAGGTGTGGGTCGAGACCGCGACTGTAGGCCTAACAACCGCGGTCGAAAACCGTGGAAAGGGGCCCTAAAGCCACGATTGGGAGTGAGCTGTTAGGGCTTCCCCTGGGGGGGGGGGGTTAGGTTTATTTCTTTGTCATGAGTCTGATGAATTTGCCTTGTGTGATTGACAGGATGTCGTTGGTGTTGTGGCGAGAGCGGGAGGTCCCCGATGAGATAGTGGATGTCATCTGGTAGGATCGACATGTGCGGTCTGTGTTGGGATTATGCGGACTGCTGAAGTTCGCTCAGGTACCTATGATGCGGTCAGCAGGGTTGTTGCTGAATAGGTTAGTGAGCTTCTGGGAGCTGGATATTCAGGCGTTTAGGGTGCAGGGTGAGAGGGTAGACCTCACCCTGACAAATGTATACTTCTTGATAGGGTTGCCCTGTCTGGGTAGGGTAGCGGATACGTAGCCGCGAGTATCCGCTGATGTAGATATGGAGGATATGCTAGAGCGGTACTGTGTTCCCGAGGCAAGGGTGCAGAGGAATGCACTCCGGGTGGTGGACCTACAGGATCCATCAGTATAGGCCATTGTGGCATGCATAGTTCGTGTGTTGGGGTCCCAGTCACCTGAAAAGGTGTCTGGGGGCCAGATGCAGCTAGTAGAGCACGCACTGGATGGGGTCTATTATGGGTGGGGCCAGATGTTCCTCACCTGTGTGCAGTGGCAGCTGACATCGGTGAAGGAATTTGGCAAAGGATTATGTTATGGATCCTTTCTATGTGCATTCTTCATGGAGTGGGTACCGACATTGCGGCCATGGGTGTCGGTTAGGGTAGGGGGACTGAGGGAGCCACGCATGGTGCGGTGGGGGGAGATGATGCGTCGCCGGGGGTGGCGGCAAGGTTGGTAGATATTTCACGCAGGAGCTGTACCTACAGTGGCTACAGATACCGCTGACACTATATGATTTTCCATATAGAGATATGGATTATACCGGGGATCCAGAGGCACCACGGGCGCCAGGATAAGCATGGGGACCAGATGGTACGTATTAATTTTACTTGCATATTATGGATGTCAAGTTTTATGTATGATAGTTTTTTGATATACTATTGCTGACTGATGGGTGATCTACAGATGTTGGCCCGAGACCACCGCCAGGGCATGTAGCGTGCGGAGGGCATGTAGCGGTACTAGGCTTACCAGGCCGAGGGGAGGTGCATCGGCGGGACGCAGAGGGGACTTTGGAGTCCGTACGGATGTTGCTGGATTGGTTTCTAGTGGGAGTGACCGATGACGGGTGGCAGGACGTGGATCCAGAGGTGATCCAGGACTGTCTGAGGGTGCCACGGGAGTTCTGGTCGATTGCGATCCGGGTGGCCATCTTAGCGAACAGGGGACGGGCACATGAGCCCGTGGGGGATGAGGAATTGCCGGAGGAGGAGCGAGGGGAGGACTCAGAGGCAGCAGATGCAGGCAGTGATGCAAGGTATGACTCCCATTAGGGAGTGTAGGGGATTCCCCCCGATTTTGTAGCTACGACATGTATTCTATGAGGCTTTAGGGATGTATAGATATTTTTTGTATAGTTGAGTATAGGGATACTCAGGACATGTATAGCATATTGACATTCATTTTTTGATATATAAATATGCACATGGATGCACCTTTTTTGCGATGATGATTTTGGTGTACGCACGTCGATGCGCTTATGGTTTGTGATATGTTTGGACTGCACGTGGATGCAAGTAGTATAGGATGTTGGGCACATGGATTCCCCTTGTGTATGTTATGTGATGGATGCAACATTATGTATGTAGGATTAGGCACGTGGATGCCCCTGTATATGAATGTGTTTTTATTCTTATTGCACATGGATGCAAATGTTTATGTGATGATAGGCACGTGGATGCCCCTTGCAATCTTTTTGGGTTTTTATGTATATTTATGAGAGGTTATGGGATGATGATGCATGATGGAGGTTTTACATGGTGTGATTGATGTGCCAATCTAGGATGTTGTTAGCCATTTGATCTGCGACACTATTTTGAGCTCTTGGGACATGGGTGAATGTTATGGATTCAAACTGTCGGCTGAGTTGTTTTGTACGCAGGAATTTTCTAAAGAGGCAGGGATCACGCACCTGGTAGCAGTTGTTGAGCTGGGAGACAAGTAGCTAGGAGTCAAGGAACACATGAAGGTGACATATGCCCATCTGGAGGGCAGCAGTCAGGAGACCGGTCACAGCATCATACTCCGCCTGGTTATTGGTAGCAGCGCCTATACAGATTCTGTCAAGGTGAATCATTTCATGTGAAGGAGAATATAAGACCCATGCTACAGAAGCCAGGTTAGGAGACCAGCGACTTGTTCCATCGGCGAAGCCAATGTAATGAGGTGGAAGATGGTCCATCTATGGTCATGCAAAAATGATGAATGTGAGAGTGTGGTAAAAAAGGTGAAAAACAAAAAGAGAGCAAACTATACAATACGGACCAATGGGGCCGCGAGTTATTTAGGGATAAAAGCGCTTAAGATACAACCCATTACGAGGGTTGCGCAAAGGGAGACCTTCTGAGTCAGTTAAAATGTATGCCCCATTGTTGAGGCAGGTCTGCACGATGTAAGGGCCTTGCCACATGGATTCAAACTTCCCTTTACCAGTTTTTTCATGGGCTTGGTCATAGGCGAGGACGAGGTCCCCTTCATGGAAAGTTCGAGGGTGTACATGTTTCTCGTAACCAGCTTTGGAGTGGTTCTTGGCGGCTTCAATGGTCTGGTGAGTGGCATGACAGTCTTCATCAGCTTGTTCGAGGGATAGCAGACATTGCTCAAGTGGGGAGGTGTCGGGGAGAAGCTCGACGACGATGTGTAAGGCAGGTATCTGACACTCGAT
Source organism: Larix kaempferi (assembly GCA_027924585.1). Taxonomy (NCBI): domain Eukaryota; kingdom Viridiplantae; phylum Streptophyta; class Pinopsida; order Pinales; family Pinaceae; genus Larix; species Larix kaempferi. The sequence continues at coordinate 50,169,092 of BSBM01000012.1, forward strand.
GGGGAGGACAGACTCTACATTGTGAACTAAATGAAACGGGGTGAAACCGGTGGCGGTCTTTGTGGATGTACGGTAAGCCCACAAGGTGGGGAATAACATGTGGTGCCAATTGGACTTATGCCGGTCAACAGTGCGTTGAAGGATGGTTTTAAGAATCTTGTTAATGGCCTCTACTTGACCATTCCCTTGGGGGTAGTAAGCAGAGGAGTACTGATGTTCGAACTTGAGAAGGGTGGATAACTTGCGCCAAACGGAATCTTCGAAGTGTGAACCATGGTCTGAGACCAACTGTTTGGGAACCCCGAATCGAGTGATAACGTGGTTAAAAAAGAAACGGGCAGCGGTGTCAGCGGTACAATTGAAAGTGGGCATGGCTTCGGCCCATTTGGTGAAGTAATCGACGGCTACAATGATGTATTTATGGTCGTTGGCAGATGGGGGTTTACATTCCATGAAGTCAATGGCCCACTTACAAAAGGGACTAACGGTGATGACCGGGTGTAATGGAGCAGTTGGTGTCCGGGCCTTGGGGGCAAAAAGTTGGCAATTATGGCAATTTTTGACCATAGTGATGCAGTCAATAAAGAGTGTGGGCCAGAAGTATCCGGCGCGGACAACCTTTTGGGCGGTGGCCATTCTAGAGAAATGTCCACCGCAGGCACTGCTATGATAGTCATTGAGGATGTGTTCGGCTTCCTCGTGTGTAAGGAAACGATGGAGGATCGTTTCAACCCCTCACCGGTAAAGGACATCGCCTAAGAGGAGATATCGAGAGGCCTGGTGACGGATACGACGGCGTCCGTCACGACGAACGTTGGGTCTAAACTTTTGTGTGCGAAGGTATAACAAAATATCACCGTACCAAGGGTCATCAGACAAGATGGTGAACAAGTGATTGTCGGGTAACTCGTCGGATATCTGGGGGGACGGCAGAAGGGATGGGAGATCGGTGATGAGCTGGGAAAACATGAGGGCTTTAGTGCTCTTAGGAGTTCTGAAAGTGAGGTCATATTCCTGGAGGATAATGACCCATTTAGCAACACAACCTTGTAGGAGCCGCCGGTTTAGGAGATAGACCATAGGGTTGGAGTCAGCGACAACTGTGGTATGAATGAACAGAATGTAGTGTTGCAATTTTTGGACGGAAAAGACTACAGCTAGGGCTAATCTTTCCTCATATGGGTAAAGTAGGGGTGGGCCAGACAAGGTCTGGCTGACGTAATAAATGACATGCTCTTGGTGAGAGGCATCTTCTTGAACCAAGACTTCGGACACGGCATGTTCGGATGTCGAGATGTAAAGGATGAAGTCCTGAGAGAAATCCGTAGGGGAAATCAAGGGGGCTTGTGTGAGAGCTTGCTTGAGGGATTCGAATGCAGCTTCTACTTGCTCATCCCAAACAAAGGGTATGTGGGTACGAAGTAGGCGTAAGAATCCATGAACTTTGGTGGCATAATCAGGAACGAAGCAACAAAGGAAATTGGACCACCCCTGCAGACTCTAGAGTTGTCGAAGCGTACGAGGAGAGGGAAGGTCTAAGATGGCTTGGACTTTCAGGGGATCAACAGTAATTCCTTTCTGGGAAATAATGAAACCCAACAACCGGCCTGCCGAAACGCAAAAGACACACTTGTGTGGGTTCAAGCGGATTTGATATTTGCGACAACGCAGAAAAACTTGCCGGAGGTCGTTAAGGTGGTCGGATCGTTTCCGGGAACGAGCTGTAAGGTCATCAAGATAGACTAGCAGGATATGGACCAAGTCGTGAAAACAATAGGTCATGGCTCGCTGGAAGGTGGCACCAACATTTTTAAGGCCAAAAGGCATGACGCGGTAGGCGAAGGTGCCCCATGGGGTGGTAAAGGCAGTCTTGTACTGATCCTCCTTACGGATCTGAATTTGATTGTATCTGGAAAAACCATCCATGAAAGAGAGGACTTCATGCCCCGCACACGCATCGATGATTTGGTCAATAAATGCCGTGGGGAAGTTGTCCTTGGGACAAGCTCAGTTTAAATTGTGGAATTCAGTGCATACTCTAATGGTGCCTTTATTTTTGTTAACGGGAATGGGGTTTGAAACCCAGGTGGTATAAGCAATAGGATAAATGAATCCTGCTTTGCAAAGTTTATCAACCTCGGCTTTAACAGCGGGGAGCTTGGAAGGATGAATGGGGCGCTGTTTCTGACGAACGGAGGGTACATCAAGCCATGTGTCAATGTGGTGCTCTATAATGGCGGGGTCAAGACTAGGCATTTCGGTATAGGACCAGGCAAAGACATCACAGAATTCTTGGAAAAGTTTTTTGTATTCTCCAATCTCATGCTCACTACAGGAGGCTCCTAAGGTAATGATTTCAAGGGCACCAGGTGGGTCAGAGATATCAATGTGGATGACAGGTGAGATATTGGCCATGTTACCTTCCTCAAAGGCATCAGGAGCAGGAATAGGATTCTTAAACCAGTCGACTTTAGTAGGAAGGAAATCTTTGGACTCAACCGCGAATTGGGTAGCGGTGGTAGAGGAGGATTCTTCTGGGAGGAAATAGGAACAATGGTGCATGTCGTTCCAGGGATAATCCAGGGTAGTGAGAGCCTCTAGAATCTCCTCATCATTGTGGAAATTTTGAGTTGTCAAATCGGTTGACAAGGGAGTGGTAGTCGAAGAGATCATATAAATGGTATTAATCTCTCTGGATGGGGATGATACCGGGGGGTGGATCTCCTCAATTGTGGGGCGTGCCATCTCAAGGTCCAAATTATTCATCTTGTAGAGAGCTGCTCTGTAATCTGGGAGATCGGGACAGTGATGTGAGTAGTGGCCGTAAATACCGCATATGGCACAAGGGTGATTGGTACACAGTGATTTATCACGAGGCTTAGGGGTTGGGTCGAGTTCGAAAACTGGGATGTTGGGGTCATCGTTAAGCATTTGCATGTGTTCCTGTAATGCAGGTAACTATGGACATTGATGAGTCAGATGGCCTAAGTCATCACACAATGAGCATTTGGGGGGAGCACGAAACACGGGAGGGGGTTTAACTGCCTTGGGAGGGGGTACAATAGTGTATGGTTGTGGGCCTCTTCCCCCAGTGGGCTTGATAATAGGAGGGGTATGCATAGATTATGAAGGGTTAGCGACATTGGGAGGTGGTTGACTAGTAGTGACAATGGGTTGCACCGGTTGGAGGACGACATTTGGTGTCGGTGGGGGAACGAGAGGCGAAAGATACAACATGGGTAATCCTAAGGTTAACCCAGGGAGGCTGAGGGTAGCGATAACCGGGGCGCTTACTACTCCCGAGGGAGGGATTAGGAAGGGGATTGTTTGGATGGGTGTAACACCAATGTGACTAGGTACCAATGGTGGTTTAGGTAACAAGGGCGATTGATTGTTGGGGGTTTTTGTATTGTGGGAAAGAGTACAAAGGTCAGAGACTTCGGTCGCGGGTGACGGGGGTGGAATGGATTGGAATGTGGATGTCATCAACGGATCTGAGTAAACTCCAGGTCCCACGGAGGACAACCATGGGGAGAACATTTTCAGGTGCAGCGGGGGCATTTGGATCGTATTAGGTGAGTTGGTCGACCTTGACCACGCGTCCGTCATGGGGGAACATCATGGTACAAAAAATGGATGAGGCAACCACCCGCATGGCATACATGTAGCTGCATCCAAGTAAGAGGTTATAATCAAGTTGGGCATTGATGACCTCTATGTCAATGAGAATGGTTTTACCAGCCAACTGGACGGGGACGTTAGCTAATAGGCCTTGGGGTTGAGCCGAACGGCCGTTGTAGGCTCAAAACGTAGTAGTGGACTGCTGGAGAGTAGGGGATCCCAACTTCTGGCAAACAAATGTTGACATAACTCATGTAGAGGCACCTTCATCGATAATGCACCGATGGATGACAAGATTCCGAACGGAAACAGAAACTTGGAATGCTAAAGTGGAAGGCAGGCGTGGTTCGGAATGGTCCAAATCGAATGCCATCAATTGTGAATCATTTGGGTCAATAGCAGCAATGGTGGAAAGAAAATTCTTGCGCTGTTAAGGACAATTTATTAAGACTTATAATGTAGACATGGCTGCGGGAGATTGGGCTAAGTCATCTACAATGTTGTAATTTGATGCAGCGCGAGCATTGGGGTTATTGTTGATACGATGAAGTGGGAAATGAGGTGCTTTGGCGGCACCATCCAGTGGAGCCAGAGGTTTACATAATGTTGGATCAGTGGGATGAGAGTTAGTGTTTTTGTCGGCAGGAGGGGCTTCAGGGGTGGAGCCATATTGGTTCCGACGGGTTTGGAGGTTGACATCAGCAAACGACATCATCAACAAGTGGTGAGTACCTGAGTCGAACATGGGTTGATCAAGAGTAGCATAAGTGATCTGTTGTTGTGGTGGCACATTCCCTTAAGGGGGAGCCAACGGCTGAGTGTTCACTACGCCTTGAGTTGGTAAGGGGTTTTGCAGCACCAAAGGTGGTTGCTGAGGGGTTGGGGGGTTGGGCGGCACTTGAGGAGCTGCATGCCCTTGGCGATGGGCATCATTAACCCAGAGTTGCCGAGCTCGCTCCAAATGTGGGCAAGCATGTGTGTAGTGGCCATAGACCCCGCAAATAGAACAAGGATGGTTTGTTTGCAAATTAGGATTTTTAGCCTGCTTAGGTGGCCGATCAGGGTTTTGGTTGGCAGGTGCCACGTTATTGTTGTCTGGGGGATTAGGGGGCTGACCACCTTGGTCTGGAGGAGGGTTGTTCCCACGGTTACGGCCTTTGCCACGGTTTTGTTGGCCCTATTGGTGCTAGTTGTTTGGGTTCTATTGGGCGTAAACTTGCCCTTGGGAAGTAGGTGGGTTCTAGGGTTGTGGAGGTGCAGGAGCAGGCTGCGGTGGATAATAAGTAGGTGGAGGCTGCGCAGGTGCTGAACCTTGCGGGGGTTGCTGATACATCTGCGGAGCGGGTTGTGGGTTTGCCGCAGGGGTTGCCTGTGGCGGGTAATAAGCAGATTGGGCTTGCGATGACACAAGAGCTGAGGTATCCTGTGGATGGTAATACGGCTGAGGTGCGACTGGGGGAGCATAAGCGGGGGATGCGTGTCCAAAGCACTGAGGTGGACATGAGGGTCCATGAGAATGGTGGTGATGTGTCATAGGAGCATACGAATTGGTTGCTCCGAATTGAGATGTAGCCCGCGAAAGCTCGGGGCCAGGGCTAGGAGGTGCTATGGAAAAGGGTTGGGGATGCGAGGTGTTAACACCCAAAAAGTGTTCACTACCTCATCTACCACATTATATGGCTCATTTGTCCATTTTCCTACCATATTTCCCTTAAAAACCCCAAAAATCCCATTAAAAAGCCTCCAAAAGGCCACAAAACCATCAAAATAGCCTAAAAAAGGCTAAAAAACCCCCTTTTCCTCCAAAAATAGCAAAAATCCCCTAAAAAGGGAATAAAAAATATAAAATAATGAGGAAAAGGAGGAAAAAACCCTATACAGCTGCACAAAACCATGTGTTTCCCAAAACCATGGGTCAGCACTCCACCACCAAAAAACTATAAATAGGTGATGGAGATCCCTTATTCCATATCCACAATCACAAGCACCCTTACTCTGCCAAAATCTCTCTCGAAACCCTAGTTCATCATTGAACTGTTTTCACCTTGAGAGCCACTTTTGGCCCATCCCCACCATTGGAGAAGGAGAAGGAGCATACCTAAGCTTGGAGCATCCTCTTGGACACTGCAAAGGGCTTCATCAACCTCCACATTGGAGGTAATATCAATACAAAACTACTTTTTTATATCTTTTCTTTATGTTTCATGCAATATTTTAGAAGTAATTTAGTTGTTGTTTTAGCTTAATTGTTTACACTTACTGAACTGCTACTAAGGAGTCCATTCTCCTTAGTAGGTGCTCATTTGCACAAGCTAGGGGTAAAACCCTAGCTACAGTTTTGGCGACTCCACTAGATTTTGAATTTCTGGTTTCCGTTTTGAATTTTTTACTTTCGGCTGTCCCTTTCGGCCGTCGCATACCGCGTCTTTTCCCTCTGCAGTCGCGTCCCGACCGCGCCTTTCAGGCCTTTACCTGCGATCCGACCGCGGCTCTCAGACTGCTTCCGACGCCCTGCCGGCGGATTCAAGTCTGTTACCTGCGATCCGACCGTGGCTAATCAGCCTGTTTGCCGCGATCTGACTGCGCCTGTCGGCCATTTTCCCGCGTCCCGACTGCGGCTATCTGCCTCTTTCGGGCGTCCCGACTGCGTCTGTTAGCTTTTTTTCCGCGACCCGACTGCGTATTTTTCCCTATTTACTGCGTCTCGACTGCGTCTGTTGGCCCGAAAGCCGCGACCTGACCGCCGTTGTTTCCCTCAAACCCGCGGTCGGCCTGTTCTGATTCGCCACAGACCCGCGGTCTGATTTCTGCTCTTTTCCTGTTTTGAGCCCAGCCCCGTTTGCTGCAATATTTTCTGCATCTGAACAGCCCTCTGTCCTACCTGCAGCCTCACTTCCTTACAACCTTTCTGCAACATAATTTCTATTCCCTTTACAGAATTCTTTTAAAATTTCAGTATTTTTAATTCAGAAAATTTTGCAAGTTAAAACTTTCAATTTCAATATTATTGATAGATTGGAAGTTGCCCCCCCTTGTGGCACTTCTATTTTTGGGTTCATCACCTCACGAGCACACACTCTGTCACATAAATCAAGTGAGCCTTAAAAAGTACCTAATTGAACCAACATTCTAACCCCACTTGGGGAACACAAAAGAATCATTGTAGTTAGGTAGGATCAGGGGGATAGGCTTCCAATAACACCCCTTGGTTACTTTCACTTGAGACATAGTTGTTGTCCAAATAGGGAACCAAAATCCCCTAGTACTTTTTGGCACGGTCACGACCAGTTTATCAGAGGGCCTCTCCCTTAGGAGGGTTGAAGTCGGGAGACTGGTTCCGGAGGCCTGAGTGGAATACCGCACTCCATTCAGTAACCGAAGGGCTACCTTTCGCGGTTCGCGGGATATCCCTGTATAGGGGTATTGCGGTCAACGAACTAAACGGCAGATTCACCTTTCTGGACGTGTCATGAACGGGGTATCTTAGTTGCCATTCTTCTAGGATTGACTACCCGGTATCCCTCCCGGTAGGGGGGATATCATAGCCACTTGGCTTTCCTACTCATATTGTCTGACTTGGATTTCATCACCTTGCAGAGGATATGTTTAGTTGAGTCAGAATACTTTTAGTTAGGTGTTTGCATGCTCCTTTACCTCCCTTTGGTCTAGTGAGTCCACCATTTTTTCTTTTTAGGAAACCTGCTACTTGTTGGTATTCTGACCATCTTTGTTGACACTCCACCTATTGTAGCACAGTTGTTGCAGTGGGTGTTTTGAGTTGGTTGTTGGCCTGAGTGCCTTGTTTTTTATCTCTCCTTCTGCACACTCGGTTGCATTAGGGTTTTTTGAGCTATTTTTGGACTCACCTCAACCCACAGAGATTAGACACCATCTGTCACCATTGAGTCCCCGAGACATTCTCGGCGCCTCAGGGGCGAGCCCCCACAGCACGGTTCTCTTGACACCACACGTCATAGATTCCGATCATTGTCCGTTGATACCACTCATCACAGATCTAGAGCCTTGTCACTTGACTCCACTCGTCAGCGACGTAGGACTCCGTCACCGCATAGTGACGCCCCTTACTTTACCTCGGATTCCGACGAAGAGTCTGAGAACCCTATTTACACTGCCCCTACTAGCCCCATGGCTGGCACGACTTCCACTCCGTTTGTCATAGGGACCATTGGTGGCACATCCACCACTACACCAGTTACTATACCTATTTTGGGTATGCCCTCCATGGGGAACCCATCTACTGTACCCCTCACAGTACCTATTCCCGCAGCGGGAATACCTATCCCCACTACATCAGTGGCTCACACTACCCATGGTGGTGCTGGACCATCCTCCACTACCTCAGTTCCCCCACTTGGGGGCACCACCCTAAATCTTGTCCCTCCACTTGGGGGCACTGGCCCCAACTTGGTCCAAAGCACTACTGTGTCACAATCTTCTTCTAGTTTGCCATTCATGGCTAGCCTCAACCTACTTGACCTGGCCAGATTGACCAACGATCCTATTCGACACGACCCTGCATGGCCTCATATGCCTACCAAGCTTCCCTCAGACATCCCTAAGTTCGAGGGTAAGGCCGGTGAAGACCCACAAAACCATATCATGTCTTTCCACCTATGGTGTTCCTCTAACTCCATCGTGGATGACTCTGTTCGCCTCCGTCTCTTACAGCGCACCTTCACTGGTTCTGCAGCCAAGTGGTATATTGAGCAGCCTCATGGGACCCACGCCACCTTTGCTTCCCTGGCCTCGACCTTCCTGCAGTTCTTCCAGTTGCCTGTCCGCTATGACGCGGGCGTTGAGATCCTTCTCTCTTGTAGACAAAACACGGCTACCCATATCGCGGACCATATCCATGAGTGGCGTCGACGCCGTAGCTTATGCAAGATCAAACTAGACGACCGTATCTTCCTCGATTGGTTCCTCAAGTCCCTGCTTCCTGTTATTGCTAAGGATGTAGCTTCAGAAAGACCCCAGTCTGAAGAAGAGGCCATCCTTAAGGCACAACAGTTCGACCTCATTTATGCCCAGTCGGGTTACCTTTATACCATTATACCTGACGCCCCTCGCGACGAGTCCTCCCAGCACGATGCGCCGGGGGCATCCCACGCTGCAGACGGCATCATCGGTCGTGTTTCTTCGCATCCTCAACCATTTTCCATAGCACGACCTACCCCTGGCCCCGACCTGTCGCGGGCTACCTCACATTCTGGAGCAACCAACTCATATGCTCCCATGACACACCACCATTCCCATGGACCCTCATGTCCACCTCAATGCTTCGGTTATGTGACTCCTGCTTATGGTCCCCCAGTCGCACCTCAGTCTTACTACCATCCGCAGGCTGCCCCAGCCCCTGCGCCTTCACAAGCCCAACCCGCTTATTATCCGCCCCAGGCAGCCCCTGCGGCACACCCACAACCGGCTCCGCAGCCATATCAGCAACCTCCTCAAGTTGCTGCACCTGCTCAGCCTCAACCTACATATCATCCTCCGCAGCCTGCTCCCGCACCTGCGCAACCTCAAAATCCACCTGCTGCCCAAGGGCAAGTCTACGCCCAAGAAAACCCGCAGCAAAACCAGAACAACCAATGTAACCAGGGCCAACAGAACCGCGGCAAGGGCCGTAATCGTGGGAACAACCAACTTGCCGACCAAGCTGGGCAACCGGCTAATCCCCCTGACAACAACAATGCGGCCCCCGCTAATCAAAACCCTGAGCGCCCGCCCAAGCAGGCTAAAAACCCCAATTTGCGAACGAACCACCCTTGTTCTATTTGCGGGGTCTATGGACATTACACACATGCTTGCCCCCACTTAGAGCGAGCTCGGCAGCTCTGGGTTGACGAGGCCCATCGCCAAGGGCATGCGGCTCCCCAAGCACCGCCCAACCCCCCCAACCTCAGCAACCCCCTTTGGTGCTGCAAAATCCCTTACCAACCCAAGGCGTGGTGAACACTCAGCCGTTGGCCCCTCAAGCTAACGCACAACCCCAACAACAACAGATCACATACGCCGCTCCTGATCAACCCCTGTTTGACTCAAGGACCCACCACTTGCTGATGATGTCATCTGCTGACGTCAACCTACAGACCCGTCAGAACCAATATGGCTCCACCTCTGAAGCCACTCCCACGGATAAACCTACTAACGCTCATCCCACAGATCAGGCGTTACGTATACCTCCGCCTCCCATCGACGGCGCTGCGAAAGCCCCTCGTTTCCCACTTCGTCGTCTCAACAATAACCCTAATGCGCGTGCTGCGTCAAACTACAATATTGTAGACGACCTAGCCCAATCTCCCGCAGCCATGTCTGCGTTAGAAGTCTTGAAGAACTGCCCTTCCCAGCGCAAGACTTTACTTTCCACCATTGGGGGGATTGACCCAACTGATTCGCATTTGATGGCATTTGATTTAGACCAGTCTGAACCACGCCTACCTTCCAGCTTAGCATTCCAAGTTACTGTCTCCGTTAGGAATCTTGTCATCCATCGGTGCATCATCGATGAGGGTGCCTCCACATGCGTTATGTCTACATTCGTATGGCAGAAGCTAGGATCCCCTCCTCTCCAGCAGTCCACCACTGCGTTACGCGCCTACGACGGTCGTTCGGCCCAGCCCCAAGGCCTCCTGCCCAATGTTCCTGTCCAGTTAGGTGGTAAAACAGTCCTTATTGACATAGAGGTAATCAATGCCCAATTGGATTATAACCTTTTACTTGGCCGTAGCTACATGTATGCCATGCGGGCAGTTGCCTCTTCTGTCTTTCGCACCATGATGTTCCCCCACGAGGGACGCGTGGTTAAGATTGACCAGCTCACCTACTATGATCCCAGTGCTCCTGCGGCACCTGAAAATGTTCTCGCCATGGTTGAACAACCTGTTTCTAGTGCCACCACTTCGTTTGTTTCCTCTTCGGGGCCTGGAGTCTACTCAGACGCGCCGATGACCTCCACCTTTCAATCCATTCCTCCACCGTCATCTACGCCCGAAATATCTGATTTATGTACCTTGTCCCACGACAACCTACCACCTAACACTCAACTACCCTTGTTGCCAAAACCACCATTGGTACCTAGCCACATTGGTGTTACACCGATCCATACGATACCCTTCCTAGTCCCTCCATCGGGAGTAGTAAGCGCCCCGGTCATGGCTACCCTTAGTCTCCCTGGGTTAACTTTGGGATTACCTGTATGGTATCTTTCGCCTCCCGTTCGCCCGCCGACACCAGATGTCGTCCTCCAACCGGTGCAACCCATGGCTACTACCTCTCAGCCACCTCCTGGTGTCTCTACCCCTTCGTCCTCCACAACTCCCCCTCCTCCTCCCAAACCCACTGGGGGCAGAGGTCCACAACCTTACACTGTTGTCCCACCTCCCAAGACAGTCAAAAACCCTCCAGTGTTTCGTGCTCCTCCCAAATGCTCGCTGTGTGACGAGTTGGGCCATGCCACTCACCAATGCCCTCAGTTACCAGCCCTGCAGAAACATATGCAGATGCTCGACGATGACCCTAACATCCCAGTTGTCGAACTCAACCCCACTCCCAAGCCTAAAGACAAGTCCCTACGCACCAATCACTCCTGCGCCATCTGCGCTGTTTACGGGCATTACTCCCATCATTGTCCCGATCTCCCGGATTACAGAGCAACTCTCTATGAGATGAACAATCTGGATCTTGAGACGGCACCACCCACCATTGAGGAGATCTACCCCCCAGACTCTTCACCTTCAGGAGAGGTTAACACCATTTACATGATCTCTTCCACTACCATTCCCTCGTCAACCGATTTGACGACGCAAACTTTCCGTACCGATGAGGAGATTCTTAAGGCCCCTACTGCCCCGGATTATCCCTGGGATGACATACACCACCATTCCTATTTCATCCCAGAAGAATCCTCCTCTAGCACCGCTACCCAATTTGCGGTTGAATCCAAAGACTTCCTTCCCACTAAGGTCGACTGGTTCAAGGACCCTATTCCTGCTCCTGACGCCTTCGAGGAAGGTAACATGGCCAACATCTCACCGATTATCCAAGTTGATATCGCTGCCCCAGGACGTGCCCCTGAACTCATCACTTTAGGAGCATTCTGCAGTAAACAAGAGATTGAGGACTACATAAACCTTTTCCGAGAATTCCGTGATGTCTTTGCCTGGTCCTATACCGAAATGCCCGGGCTTGACCCCACCATTATAGAGCACCACCTTGACACCTCTGAGTCAAGGGGCATCATAGATTCCCTCGACCCTGGGATAGGGGGCATGATCAATCATTTTGAACCTTCCCCATCACATCTATCTCAGCACGTCGATGAACCCATTGTTCAAACCCACACATATGTGATCCATAATCACAAACCCCATGCACATAGCATGGGGGCAAGTCATTAACCCTGCTCACTTTTTCACACTTGTGATCTCAACCATTTTTTGAGGTCACATATCACTTGTAGATTTGATTTGCTTTGATACACCTAGTATTATTCCCCCATGGGTCATCATTTCTCCCCACCACTGCATCCTTGGCTTGGTGGCCTCACCTTTTACCATTCTGGAGTCCTTATGACCTCCGTTTTTCGCACCATTTGCACTGTCGGATTCATATTTCCGTGCCCGTGATGATGCTTGATATCATTTCTCACTCTCACCAGGACCAATATCAACATTGTGTCCAGACACCACTAGTCACCCCGGTTTGCGCGCCACATCGGCCGTTCTCCATTTTTCACATCTTTTATATCATCAGATTCATTTTTCCGAGCTGGTGATGATGCTTGAGATCATTTCTCGCTCTCACCCCCCGATCTTTCGGGTATTTTTCGAAAACACCCTCGTCGCCTCGGGATGCGTGCCACATCGGCCGTTACCCGTTTTTTACACCCTTTATATCGCCGGATTCATTTTTTCGAGCTCGTGATGATGCTTGAGATCATTTCTCGCTCTCACTTGGTATAATTTTAACATTGTGTCCCAAACACCTTGTTGCCTCGGTTTGCGCGCCACATCGGCCGCCATCGGATTGTTCCACACTTTTACATGAGCCATTCACTCCTGTCATACTGCAAATGTCTCGTTATTTTGCCACCATCTCATTCACCCCGCAAGGAGGCCCATCAGTGTTCCCCAACACCCTCGTTCTTGGTCACCATTATTGATCCTTGATTGAACACTTCCTCCTTGCCTGGCCATTCCTTTTGTTCGGTATAATTTTATCCCTTTTTCGGGCCGGACAAGTCCTTTACGAAAAAGGCACTTAGGGAGTTTCCATTAAGCTCTTTTCTGACTCCTAAAAGAATGAAAAGATCGTCGAGCAATCTTGCTTCCTTTCATGCTCGTTAAAGTACCTGAAAGGGCGTCTATCTGGTATAAGTTTAACCCTTTTCCGGACCTGGTAGACTAATTACGAAAAAGGAATACTCTAGTCACACCGGCTAGAAGAGTTCTTCATTGCATCCTTTTATGCTTCTTTGGGCCTTGGAGACTAAATCTACGAAAAAGCAACCCCCTGGAGTCTTCTTACTTGCTTTCAGACTCTCTAAAATTGAAAGCAACCACGAGCATGAACTGTCCTGGGCTCGTAAAATCCACACGACAGTACCATTCCATTACTTCAGAGTCTCCTTATCGCTTTCAGACTCCTTAAAATTGAAAGCAACCACGAGCATGAACTGTCCTGGGCTCGTAAAATCCACACGACAGTACCATTTTACACACACTTCTTCTAGTTCCTTAACCTATGAAGAAGTTTTCCATCCCGTGCCTCCTGGCACTTTGATCAATCACCTCGGCAGCACCCCCAATCAGGTCGCCTTTGTTCAGAGTATTCTGCAGTCTCCTGCCATTTTACCCCAGCTTGAGTCTCCCTCAGACCAATCATCTCCCCAGATCCAATACAGCTATGATCCCTCTCCCCTTAGTCAGTTTCATATGCTGCCAGATCATCCCCATTATCATACTCTGAACAAAGGAAGTTTGAGTCCATCCACTCTACTTGCCCAGTTGTCCCCCCACAGTTTATTAGTCCTGCCATCAGCACTATCACATTTCGGTCTTGTACCTCGTGCTCCTGTCAAGGAAGCATCATTGCCTTGATAGTTGCAGGTCTCCCTCTGTCGACGACAGCTCCTTTATTCCAGAGGATAGGCCCAGAGGTCCCTACGCCTTGGACTTATCACCATTTGTGGTAAGTGCCTACGGATCATTCTGAGAGGAGTCATCATTGCCTCTCCGAGTGGTTGTTTCTCACATGCTCGACTTCAGCACCTTGATCGCATCGTTGAGGATCGCGTAGGATTATATCCCATCAGTTTTTAGTCGAAGACCCCGGATTTCCCCCGACTCTAGCACATTGGTGAGTCATTTCGGAACGCCCAGTTGTATGTTCCTATGGATGTCCGGGCTGCGTTGGCGTTTGTATTCGGAAGCCATCCAGTTCTATGCTTGCTTGAGTACCCAGATCAGTTCCAGTTTAGTGTACCATGGACAGTATGACCCTAGTCACTATGATCCAGCAGCTCATCAGTTCCTTTGGTACCACACTCAGTAGCACTGTTGATTGTTCCAGTGCACCATTTATCCAGATCACACATGATCAGCTCAGCAGTATGTCCCAGATTTGTGTACACAGTGGTCATGTATCTTACAGGTCCTCCTTTTTTTCGGGCCTCACAGTTATGTTTATGTATCTTGATACGAGCATGGGTATGCCCGCCTCGTCCATATATTGAGATTATTCCTCAGTCAGTATTTGAGGTCATGTATATTTCAGGTCCCCATGTTTTGGACCACAATGTTATTATTATGTTATATCCTGATACGAGCATGGGTATGCCCGCCTCGTCCATATGATCAGATGATTCCTCATCCATTATTGAGGTTATGTACTTTTAGTTCTTGCAGTTGTTCGGGATCGTTGTTCCGGGCTCCAGTTTGTTTCTTCTCTTCTCTCCACATCCCAGGAAAACCATTCATGACTTATGATGTCCATCGGCCATACGATGAGCTCCTGACCTCGCACATCAGGGGGCAATCTGTTAACACCCAAAAAGTGTTCACTACCTCATCTACCACATTATATGGCTCATTTGTCCATTTTCCTACCATATTTCCCTTAAAAACCCCAAAAATCCCATTAAAAAGCCTCCAAAAGGCCTAAAATGCCTCCAAAAGGCCACAAAACCATCAAAATAGCCTAAAAAAGGCTAAAAAACCCCCTTTTCCTCCAAAAATAGCAAAAATCCCCTAAAAAGGGAATAAAAAATATAAAATAATGAGGAAAAGGAGGAAAAAACCCTATACAGCTGCACAAAACCATGTGTTTCCCAAAACCATGGGTCAGCACTCCACCACCAAAAAACTATAAATAGGTGATGGAGATCCCTTATTCCATATCCACAATCACAAGCACCCTTACTCTGCCAAAATCTCTCTCGAAACCCTAGTTCATCATTGAACTGTTTTCACCTTGAGAGCCACTTTTGGCCCATCCCCACCATTGGAGAAGGAGAAGGAGCATACCTAAGCTTGGAGCATCCTCTTGGACACTGCAAAGGGCTTCATCAACCTCCACATTGGAGGTAATATCAATACAAAACTACTTTTTTATATCTTTTCTTTATGTTTCATGCAATATTTTAGAAGTAATTTAGTTGTTGTTTTAGCTTAATTGTTTACACTTACTGAACTGCTACTAAGGAGTCCATTCTCCTTAGTAGGTGCTCATTTGCACAAGCTAGGGGTAAAACCCTAGCTACACGAGGTAACATGACCAATGATGCCGTCTACGGCATGGGATGCCCTCGGCACATTGTGTTGGGAGGAATCGCCGCGAGGGGCGTCAGGTATGATGGTATAGAGATAACCCGATTGGGCGTATATGAGGTCAAATTGTTGGGCTTTGAGGATGGCCTCTTCTTCAGACTGGGGTCGTTCAGATGCCACATCCTTGGCAATGACAGGAAGGAGGGATTTTAGAAACCAATCTAAGAAGATACAGTCGTCTAACTTGATTTTGCAGAGGCTGCAGTGTCAACGCCACTCATGAATGTGGTCAGTGATGTGGGTAGCCGTGTTCTGTCTGCAAGACAGTAGGATCTCAACTCCCGCATCATAGCAGATAGGTAACTGAAAGAACTGCAGGAAGGTCGAGGCAAGGGAAGTAAAGGTGGCATGGGTCCCATGGGGCTGCTCGATATACCACTTAGCTGCAGAGCCAGTGAAGGTGCGCTGTAACAAACGGAGGCAGACAGAGTCATCCACTATGGAGTTGGAGGAACACCATAGATGGAAGGACATAATATGGTTCTGGGGGTCCTCACCTACCTTTCCCTCAAACTTAGGGATGTAAGAGGGGAGCTTGGTGGGCATGTGAGGCCATGCAGGGTCCTGTCTGATAGGATCGTTAGTCAGTCTAGCTAGGTCAGGAAGGTTGAGGCTAGACATGAATGGAAAACTAGTAGAAGGATGTGACATACTAGTGGGTTGGACCATGTTGGGGCCAATGCCCCCAAGTGTAGGGGCAGGGTTTGGGAGGTTTCCCCCAAGTGTAAGGACGAACGTGGTATGGGACGGTCCTGCACCGCCAAGAGTAGTGTGAGTCACTGATGGAGTGGGAATAGGTATTCCAGCTACTGGAATGGGTGCAGTGATCAGAATGGTAGAGGTGGGCCCCATCAAGGGCATACCCAAAGCAGGTGTGGTAGCTGGTGTGGTAGTGGATGTGCCACCAATGGTCCCTACAAAGAAAGGGGTGGAAGTCACGCCATCCATGGGGCTAGTTTGTGCAGTGTAAATGGGGTTCTCGGACTCTGCCTCAGAATCAAAGGTAAAATAGGGGGCGTCTAGCTCGGGCGACGGAGATCTATGCCGTTGACGAGTGGAGTCAAGTGACAAGGCTCGACATCTATGATGAGTGGTGTCAAGTGATGAATATCTATGTCTATGACGGGTGGTGTCAAGTGAACCGTGCTATGGGGGCTCGCCCTAGAGGCACCGAGAATGTCTCGGGGACTCAATGGTGACAAATGGTGTCAAATATTTGGGGGTTGTGTTGAGTGAAAAAGAACTCAAAAATCCTAATGCAACCGAGTGTGTAGAAGGAGAGCTAAAAAAAGATGGCACTCAGGCCAAAAACCAACTCAAAACACCTACTGTAACAGCTGTGCTACAATAAGTGGAGTATCAACATAAATGGTTAGAATACCAACAAGCAGCAGGTTTCCTAAAAAAAATAAAAATAGTGGACTCACTAGACCAAAAGGAGGTAAGGGAGCATGCAAACACCTAACTAAATAGTATTTTGACTCAACTAGACATATCCTCTACAAGGTGATGAAATCCAAGTTAGACAATATGGATAGTAGAGCCAAGTGGCTAAAGATATCCCCCTACCGGGAGGGACACCGGGTAGTCAATCCTAGAAGAAAGGTAACTAAGATACCCCGTTCATGACACGTCCAGAAAAGGTGAATCTGCCGTTTGGTCCTTTTACCGCAGTACCCCCATACAGGGATACCCCGAGAACTATGAAAGGTAGCCTTCAGTTACTAAATGGATTACGGTATTCCACTCAGGCCTCCGGAACCAGTCTAGCGACTTCAAACCTCCTAGGGGAGAGGCCCTCTGATAAATTGGTTGTGACTGTGCCAAAAAATACTAGGATATTTTGGTTCCCTGATGGACAACAGCTATGTCTCAAGTGTAAGTAATCGAGGGGTGTTATTTGGATGCCTATCCCCCTCGATACTACCTAACTACAAAAATTCTTATGTGTTCCCCAAGTGGGGTTAGAATGTTGGTTGTGTTAAGTAGTTTTTTAAGGCTCACTTGAATTAGGTGACAGAGTGTGTGCGTGTGAGGTGATGAACCCAAGTAAAAGTGCCACAAGGGGGGCAACTTTCTAACTAAAAATAACAAGATAGAATGTAAACTTTGAAATGCAAAATTTTCTCTTGTTTAAGTAAAATGCTGAAATTTTAAAAAATGATTCTGTAAATGGAACAGAAATAAAACTGCAGAAAAGGCTGTAAGGAAATATGGCTGCAGGTTGGACAGATGGTTGTGCAGGTGTAGAAAATAGTGCAGCAAAGTGTTGGGTTCAAAATAGGGAAAAAAGTGCAGAAAGCTGACCGTGGGTCTGTGGCAAATATCGGCGGTCGGACCGCGGGAAATAGAGCAACAATCGCAGACATGATGCGGGTTTTTGGCCGAAAGAGGCAGTCGGACTGCAGGAAACAGGTAAAAAGCTGCAGGCGGGTCACAGGAAAAAGGCCGATAGACGCAGTCAGGTTGCAGCAGAAGGGCTGAAAGCCGCAGTCGGGACGCTGGAAAAGGGTCGATAGACGCAGGCGGGATGCCGGAAAATTTTTAACAACCACAGTCGGATCGCAACAAACAAGCTAATTAGCCGCGGTCGGATCGTATGTAACAGACTTGAATCCGTCGGCAGGTCGCCAGAAACAGTCTGAGAGCCGCAGTCGGGTCGTAGGTAAATGCCTGAAAGACGCGGTCAGAATGCAACTGCGTAGGGGAAAAGACGCGGTTTACGGCAGCCGAAAGGGACAGCCGAAAGGAAAAGACAAGAAAAATATTTAAAAACTATAACCAGAAATTCAAACCAAGGGGAGTTGCCAAAACTGTAGCTAGGGTTTTCACCCTAGCTTGTGCAAATGAGCACCTACTAAGGAGAATGGACTCCTTAGTAGCAGTTCAATAAACAGTAAATTAAAATGTTAAAACAATATAAATTCTAAACTAGCATGAGCATTAAGAAACATAACAAAACATGGAATATAAATGGTTTTTTTTTTTGTATTAAAATTTTACCTCAAGTGTAGAGGTTGGTGAAGTCCTTGCAATGGTCCAAGAGGGTTGCTCCAAACTCCAACTTTGCTCCTTCTCTTTCTCCAATGGTGGAAATGGGACAAAATGGGCACTCAATGGTGAAAGTAGCTCAAGGGTGAGCTAGGGTTTCAAGAGTGATTTTGGCAGAGTAAGGGTGTATTTGATTGTGGATATGAAATGAGGGGTCTCCATCACCTATTTATAGGTTTTTGGTGGTGGAGTGCTGGCCCATGGTTTTGGGAATCATATGGTTTAGGTCAGTTGTATAGGGTTTTTTCCTTCTTTTGCCTCTTTTTCCTCCTTTTTTTATATTTTTTATTCCCTTTTTAGAGGGTTTTTGCTATTTTGGAGGAATTTTGGATATTTTTGGGGGAAAAAGGGGTTTTTTAGCCTTTTTGAGGCTTTTTTGATGGTTTTGTGGCCTTTTGGAGGCTTTTTAGGCCTTTTGGAGGCTTTTTAATGGGATTTTAGGGTTCTGAAGGTAAATATGGTAGGAAATATGGACAAATGAGTCATGTAATGGGGTAGATGAGGTAGTGAGCACTTTTTGGGTGTTAACAATTAGAGTAGGAAGAGAGCAGAGCAATAGATATGTCTCCCTTTCATGAGCTGTCTTGTGACATTCTGAGACAAATGCATGCCACACAGGAGCTGATTACTGAGGAAGTGTGCAGGCTCAAAGCCATGATGGTTAGATTGAAATAAGTCAATGTAGAGGCCAATAGGCTTAAGGGAAAATATACTCGGGTTAAAGCAAACATCCTAAGCCAGATGGAATGGAGAGAAGGGAAGGTTGATTTCCTCAAGCATCTCCCATTCAAGTCTGTAGATGATTTTAAAGAAGATATAGCCCTTATGGAATTCTGCAGGAACTGTGGCCTTAAGTTAATGGCTAAGATCCAAGGAACAATGGATAAAAGTAACAACTTTTATCAAAAAATCCATGAAGTACATGATAAGTGCAAAATGAGTTTTCCTCAGTCCTTCGATGAGTTCCCAATCAAAGAGCAACGTTTATCAGACTTGAAGGAAGAGCTAGGAATTCAAATAGAATATGTAAAGAAGATTGATGTCTTAGCCACTGATGATCTCCATCACTATATTGGGCTGTCATCAATTTACAGTCATTTGCTTAAAGAAATCCACCAAGCAGCAGTTGCAGAAATTCAGGGTGTTGAAGCAGAACTTGGTAAACATGTGACTTCCTAGAAGATCTTGCTCCCTTCCCCAGCAAATGTGGTTATCAGAGACACTGGTATCTGGTTCAGTTACATAGCAGAGGAGGAAAAGAAAGCAGCAGCAGCAGTAACAGCCGGTTGTTAGGAACCCATGTCAACCCTTCTCTTTACTATATTAGTATATTGTTGTTGGACGCATATGCTTTGTAAGTCGTCCCGTAGTATTTGTTGATCCGTAGTTGATATTAGCCCATAGTATTGACCCATAGTATTGGACGCATATGCTTTGTAAGTCGTCCCGTAGTATTATATGTCCCATGGTTTTGACTCATAGTATTGGGCATAGACTTAGTATATAAGTGTGTGTTGAGGTCATTGAAGGCACCGTGAAGTTAATTGTATTGAGCTTGCTCAAAGGAGGTTGCCCCCTCGAAGTGGCCCGTGATCAATATAAAAGCGATTCTGTTATATTATTTCTGATATCTCGTGTATTTGCATTAATTCATTATTGCAGGTACATCACATCTGGTATCAGAGCACTTTCCTTGGCACAAGTGGGAAATTTTTTTTTTCTTTTTTTGGGCGGAAACTTTCAGATCAATTTCTGAAACTTTCTGCACAAAATAAGAAGAAACCAATTGCATATCTGAATTCCTCTTTCAAAAATACGCAGTTTCAAAAAAAAAATCATCTCATTTGGAGTTCTAAAAGTGGAGATATCGCGGATTTAAAATCAGCAATTTTTCAGAATTTTGGTGACGGCTGCGGAAATTGCGGCGAGAAAATCTTTTGACCGAGTGCCCAGATTTCTATTCCGCTTTCGTGGGTAGAAGCAGAGTGGTTGTTCCAGTTCCGGAAACATGCTATAATAGCGATTCTGAGCAATATAGATCCGGTTTTTGAGCATTGGGTGGAATTTCTGCCCAAATTTTTTCTGTTGCAGGTTCGGATCTGGGAATAATCCCTATCCGCTTAACTGTGGGAAGTACTTGGGCATAAGCCCTAAAACTCATTGTGAGGAGTACCACAGGAACCCCGAAGTAGCTGGCCATTGAGAGGACCTGCCAAGCGAAAAGGGCAACGACCCCTACCTGATTGACTAGTTCCCACCCGTGAGGTAAACCAAGAGCTGTCGTTTGTGGCCAAGCGGTTATCAGTTTTACCTGAGCCGTGGAGTGAGGGGTACTGCCCCAATACGCAAGCCGTCAGACAGCATTGGTGGCCGAGTGAATCCCTTGAACCGATAGGAAGCCGCACATACCTGGGGTCCATATCTATTTTCAGTTGCCCAATTGCAGATTTCCTCTGTCCAGAACTGTTGCTGGTCAGTTCCGTGCCGTTGCAGATCCATCTGTTGCCGATCACTGCTGCGCCGTTTCAGATCCATTTTGCAAGCTGTTCCAGATCCAGCCGTTCAGTGTTGTTCCAGATTCCTTCCGAGCCGTAGCCGCTCCAGTCTGTAAAAAAAAAAAAAAAAAAAAAAAAAAAAACACCTGGTTATGGTTGTCACCCGTGCAGGAGCAAACACCATGGAGGAAGCACTTGCATCCATCCAAACCAAACTCCAAGATCTGGATGAAAAATTTCTCAGCCTCCATCTTCAGCATGCAGCCATGAACAATAACCGACAGCCAGCATCTTTTGCAGCCACCAGGTTCTCTTCTTCCAACAATTTTCGTGGGCCGAAGCTTGATTTTCCTCGCTTCAATGGTACTGATCCGACTGGATGGATATACCGAGCAGAACAATATTTCAGTTTGCATAATACTTTTGATGTCCAGAAAGTTCCACTTGCATCCTTTCATTTGGAACAGGAAGCCCTTCAATGGTACCGTTGGTACATCAAAGCTCATCCCGAGCCAAACTGGACAGATTTTTGCCAACTCATTTTGCCACGATTTGGCCCTAGTGCTTTTGATGATTTCACAGGAGAACTCACTAAAATTCACCAAATTGGCACAGTGAGAGAGTATCAGAAAGAATTTGAGAAATTGGCCAACCACACAGAAGGATTGTCTGATGAATTCTACAGGAGTTGTTTTATAAGTGGTCTCAAGGATGAAATTCGCTCAGAGGTCCAAATGTTTTGTCCCAACACAATGATGGAAGTCCTAGGGTTGGCTAAGCTGGCTGAGGACAAGATTGCAGCTCAACAACGCTCCAAACCCACCCTTGTTCCCTTCAGAAATATGGGTTCCCAACGACCTCCCATCACGCCTTCTCCTCAACCAACTCCTATCAAGCATTTGTCTGAGATAGAAATGCAGGCACGCCGAGAAAACGGGCTTTGCTATAATTGTGATGAGAAATTCACTCGGGGACATAGATGTGTTCAACAAAAGCTCTATCTCTTGGATGTGGATTCTCCGCCTTCCTTAGAACTTGGTGAAGAAGCTACGGATACAGTGGATGATCAGATCGGCATTCAACAACCGCCTGTTGACACCCCATTTCCGGATGACCCCCCTGAGATCTCTCTCCATGCTGTAACCGGCGTCACCACCCCACTAACAATGCGGGTCAGGGGATACTTCAAGAAGCTCCCTCTTACCATACTCCTTGATTCTGGTAGCACTCATAACTTCATTGACCCTCGGATTGCCAAACAGGCTGATTGTTTTGTCCATCCTTGCTCCAACTTTGAAGTCATGGTTGCCAATGGGGGCACCTTACCTTGCAAGGGGAAGTGTCACAATGTGCGTATCTCTATGGAAGATTATAACCTACGCTCTGACATGTTTGCCTTGTCCTTAGGCGGATGTGATGTGGTTTTGGGCGTTCAATGGTTACGCACACTTGGCCCCATCTTATGGGATTTTGCGGAACTTTGGATGCAGTTCAAAGTCAATGGGGCACAACGCAAATTTATGGGCTTACAACCAGGGTCTCTCTGCATCATCAGTTCACATCGCCTGGAAAAAATCCTTAAGAAGAATTCACATGGTGTCATCGCTCAGCTCAATTCCATTCAGATGCACCCATCAACAGTCTCCACTACTTCCTTGGATAGATATGCAGGTCTCTTTGTTGAACCAATGCGCTTGCTTCCTTCAAGAGCCCTTTCCAGTAAGAATGTAGCCACATCTACCTCTCAGCAAGAAATGATGGCTATTTTGCATGCAGTACAGAAGTGGCAGCCATACCTATTAGGGAATTATTTCTGCATTAAGACTGATCTCCCGAGTCTGGAAATTTTTTTGGAACAATGGGTCTCCTCCCCAACACACCTACAATGGGTTATCCAACTCATGGGTTGTCCCTATGTGATCACTTACAAGAAGGGTAAGGACAATATGGTGGAAGATGCTCCTTCTCACACAATTGATGACCCAGTTTCTCTTACAGCTCTTTCTCTGCTTGTTCCAAATTGGTTGCAATATGTTCAACAGGGATCTCTCTTCTATGAACTCCATGCTTCTTCATCACCAGGGCACTCTGGGTTCTGCAAAATGTATGACCGGGAACAATGTAACTTCTTTTGGTCGGGACTAAAAATGACAATTCAACAGATGGTGGCTGACGATGATACTTTCCAAGTCAACAAGGGGGAAACGACACTCCTTTCGGGATTGCTCAAACCCGTGGCCATCCCTACACAGCTTTGGCCAACTATTTCTATGGATTTCCTCGCAGCGCTCTGGTGGTACAATACCACATCTCAAAGGACACCATATGAAGCAGGCTATGGAAAAACACCGCCTGTTCTTCTTCCATACACCCTTAGCAGCTCTCCAGTTCAGGAAATTGACTCGGTTCTTCGACACCACGATCAGATTCTTCTCATTCTGCAGGACAATCTTCACATGGCCAGAATTCGCCTGAAACAACAAGCTGAGCAGCACCATTCTGAGCGCATTTTCCATGCAGCTGACAGGGTTCTTCTTCATCTACAGCCTTCCACGCAATCCTCCTTGACACTCCAAAGGCGTCAGTGGCCCGAAATGCAAACCGAGGATGCTACCGGGGAACCACTCCTTCAGATTCTGCAGCAATTTCTCCAACCAAAGCTTTGAGGACAAAGCTTTTTCTAAGGGAGAGGGGATGTTAGGAACCCATGTCAACCCTTCTCTTTACTATATTAGTATATTGTTGTTGGACGCATATGCTTTGTAAGTCGTCCCGTAGTATTTGTTGATCCGTAGTTGATATTAGCCCATAGTATTGACCCATAGTATTGGACGCATATGCTTTGTAAGTCGTCCCGTAGTATTATATGTCCCATGGTTTTGACTCATAGTATTGGGCATAGACTTAGTATATAAGTGTGTGTTGAGGTCATTGAAGGCACCGTGAAGTTAATTGTATTGAGCTTGCTCAAAGGAGGTTGCCCCCTCGAAGTGGCCCGTGATCAATATAAAAGCGATTCTGTTATATTATTTCTGATATCTCATGTATTTGCATTAATTCATTATTGCAGGTACATCACACCGGTCCAAGCACCTCTCTCCCAGCAGAAGTGCCTTCCCAAGGGTGAACACGCTGATCCTAAGGCGTTGTTCTTATTTTTTATTTTGGTCTCCCTATGTTTAAAGCAGAATCACTGGACAACTGTCCTTTTCTTTTTGAGAAATTTTCTGTTTTAAGAAAAGGGCCACGACTTGTTTATTAAGAGGAAAAGTCTGTAGAGGACATGTGTAAAGAGCCAAGTGGCAGCCCAAGAGGCATTTTGTAAAGATATAAATAGAAGTTTAGGGAATAATGTAAAGGGACTTTTGGCAGGGAAAATAATTTTCTTAACTTGTACGAGATATCTTGCACTTGCTTCAAGAAAATGAAATTTACCTAAGAAGAGCCTGGAGAGGACGTCTTTTGCATGGAAAGAGATGTTGGATGCATGATGGATTATTCTTGTGACTTTCATATTCTACAGTGAGATCTTTCTTTGCTGTCTTGAATTATTTCTCTGTATTGAATGATCTTACTTTTTCTTGTGCAAATGATTTTTCTCCTACGTGAGTAATGGAATGCGTTATATGTGAATTGGAAGCTATCTTCTAATATCTGTTGCTTTCTTGCTGTAGATATATCTTTATGATTTAATGGCTGCCTGTTGATCTTTAGATAACTCTTCCAGCACATTACTCATACCTATAATTTTGCTCCTTGCAGGGATATTTTAGGTTTATTTCGGTTTTAAATACATATTTGTTTCGAGTTCTGCATTTAGATTAAGTTAGTTTAGGCACTTGCATATCATTTTAAACCATAAAATCAAAAAGAATGGTGGATCGGTCCATAACCAGTGTAATTGAAGAAAATTTCCAAATCTAACGGTTGTCGGAACTGCTAACCGGACAGATTCCCCATACCAAACGGTGGACAATCTAATTGGGATAGTCTACCGGGGAGAATCCCTTTCTGCTTGATGCTGCGATCTTCGAGGCATCAACACGACTGTGGGGCCCCATGCCACGATCCCAAATCGTGGCTATTGGGACTATAGCTGCGGTTGCAGATCGCGCTTATGGAGCCCACAGCTGCGATCACAAATCGCGGCTGTCCCAGCCATAGCTGCAATCCCAGATCGTGGCTATCCCGGCCACGGCCGTAGGCGTGGATCGTGGCTACCCAAGCCATAGCCACGATCCTGCATCACAGATGTGGAGGCCACAGTCGCGATCGCAGATCGCGACCATCGCCTCGCAACCTGCGATCCACACCCACGTGGACCATACCAACCCCCCTAAGGACCCACTACCCACCCAAATCTGGAAAAAAATTAAAGGTATGAGTTCAGTGAAATACCTGCAGCTCGCAGAAGTGAAATCGACCGGTCCAATCACCCAGAAGTCTCAAATCCGCTCTGGCCCACCACACTCTCTGTCAAAGTCAACTGCACAAATGACACTTGGCATTATGGGTCCACTTACTATTTATAGACAGTTGACTTTTCTTGATTTGACCATTATGGATTCATACGGCGTCCGTTTTCCAAAACCGTTTCCACCACTGGAATCAGCATGACGAGACCTTCAGAGCGGTTGACTCAGTTTTTATTTTTCTTCAAACCCATTTTTTGGAATTTTTTCCATGCACGTTGCCATCTCGATTTGCGCACCACATCGGCTATTGTCAGTTTTTAGCATTCCTTATACCATTGGATTCAGTTTTTCGAGCCCGTGATGATGCTTGAGATTATTTCTCGCTCTCACCCCCAGATTTTTCGGGCATTTTTTACCAACCCTCGTCATCTCGGTTTGTGTGCCACCTCGGTCGTTATCCATTTTTGACACTTTTTATATCGTCGGATTCAGTTTTCCAAGCTCATGATGATGCTTGAGATCATTTCTCGCTCTCACCAGGAACAATTTCAACATTGTGTCCCGATACCTTGCTACCTCGGTTTGCGCACCACATCGACCACCGTCGAATTGTTACACATTTTTACATGAGCCATTCACTCCATTCATACTGCAATTATTTCATTATTTTACCACCATTCATCATCCCACAAGGAGGCCCACCAATGTTCCCCCCCACCCTCATTCTTGGTTCTCATCGATGTCCCTTGATTGAACACTCTCTCCTTGCTTGGCCATTCCTTTTGTTCAGTATAATTTTATCCCTTTTTCGGGCCGGACAAGTCCTTTAGGAAAAAGGCACTTAGGGAGTTTCTGTTAAGCTCTTTTATGACTCCTAAAAGAATGAAAAGATCGCCGAGCAATATTGCTTCCTTTCATGCTCGTTAAAGTACCTGAAATGGCATCTATCTGGTATAAGTTTAACCCTTTTCCGAACCTGGTAGACTAATTACGAAAAAGGAATACTCTAGTCACACCGGCTAGAAGAGTTCTTCATTGCATCCGTTTATGATTTTTCAGGCCTTGGAGACTCACACACGAAAAAGAACCCCCCTGGAGTCTTCTTTTTTCTTTCAGACTCACTAAAATTGAAAGAAACCATGAGCATGCACCGTCCTGGGCTCGTACAAATCCAAACGACAGTACCATTCCATTATTTCAAAGTCTTCTTATCGCTTTCAGACTCCTTAAAATTGAAAGCAATCATGAGCATGAACTATCCTGGGCTCATATAAATCCACATGAAAGTACCATTTTAAACACACTTCTTCTAGTTCCTTAAACCATGCAGAAGTACCCACCGATGCCTCTCGGCACTATGATCAATCATCTCGGCAGCAACCCCAATAAGGTCTCCTTTGGTCAAAGTATTCTGCGATATACCACCCTCAGAGTCTCATGCCATCTTACACCAACTTGAGTATCACTCATCCCAGTCATCATCCCTGATCCATTCAAGCTATGATCCCCTTCCCACCAGTTAGTTTCATATGCTTCCTGATCATCCCCACCATCATACTCTGAACAAAGGAAGTTTGAGTCCAGCCACTCTATTTGCCCAGTTATTCCACCCATCCCCAGTATGTCAGTCCTACCATCAGTACTCTCACACTTCGGTTCTCCACCTCATGCTCCTATCAAGGAAACATCATTTCCTTTCTAGTTGCAGGTCTCCCTCTATCGACGACAACCCAGTTATTCCATAGGATAGACCCAGAGGTCCCTGCGCCTTGGACTCATCACCATCTGTGGTGAGTGCCTATGGACCATTTTGAGAGGAGTCATCAGTGCCTCTCCGAATGGTTGTTTCTGACATGCTCAACTTCAACACCTTGATCGCATCGTTGAGAATCGTGCAGGGTATATATCCATTCAATTTTTTGTCGAAGACGCCGGACTTACCTTGACTCTAGCACATTAGTGAGTCACCTTGGAACACCCAGTTATATGTTCCCGTGGATACCCAGGTTGCGTTGGCGATTGTATTCGGAATCCATCCACTTATATGCTTCCTTGAGTACCCAGTTCAACTCCAATTTCGTGTACCATTGAGGGTATGACCCCCCGTCATTCTGATCTTCTAGTTCATCAGTTCCTCTGGTACCATACTCAGCACCACTATTGATATTCCAGTGTATCAGTTCTTCAGCTCAGACATGGTCAGCCTGGTAGTATGTCCCATATTTGTGTCCCCTTGTGGACCCTTATGATGTACACAGTGGTTCTCCATGTATCTTTCAGGTCCCCATTTTTGGGCCTCATTGTTATTTTTATATATCTTGATACGAGCATGGGAATGCCCGCCTCATTCATATATTGAGATTATTCCTCATTCATTATTGAGGTCATGTATTTTTAGTTTTTGCAGTTTGTTCGGGACCGTTGTTATGGGATCTAGTTGGTTTCTTCTCTTCTCCACATCCCAGGAAAACCATACAAGACTTATGATTTCTCTCGGCCATACGATGAGCTCCTGCCCTCACACATCAGGGGGCAATCTGTTAACACCCAAAAAGTGCTCACTACCTCATCTCCCTCATTACATGACTCATTTGTCTATATTTCCTACCATATTTTCCTCCAAAACCTTAAAAAACCATTAAAAAGCCTACAAAAGGCCAAAACCCCCCTTTTCCCCCAAAATAATTTAAATTTCCTCCAAAAATAGCAAAAGCCCTTTAAAAAGGGAATAAAAAACATAAAAAAAGAGGAACAAGAGGGAAAAAAGAAGCAAAAACCCTATACAATTGACCTAAACCATATGGTGCCAAAAACCATGGGTCAACACTCCACCACTAAAAACCTATAAATAGGTGATGGAGGCTCCCCATTTCACATCCACAATCTTCCCTATCCTCACTCTGCCAAAATCACTCTTGAAACCCTAGCTTACCATTTGAGCTAGCTTTTCCAATTTGAGTGCCCCTTTGTCCCATTATTCAAACACCTTGGAGAAGGAGAAGGAACCCATTGGAGCATGGAAGCAGCACTCCTGGACTATTGCAAGAGCTCCACCAACCTCAACACTTGAGGTAAATTTAATACAAAAGAAAATCTTTATCATATTGTCATGTCTTTTTATTTCTATCAATGCTCATGCTAGGTTAAATTTCATATTGTTTCATTGCTTTAATTTACTGTTTATTGAACTGCTACTAAGGAGGCCCTTCTCCTTAGTAGGTGCTCATTTGCACAAGCTAGGGGGGAAACCCTAGATATATTGGTAAGAACTAAATATTTTATTTCCATTTGAGTTTCTCATTAAAAATGTCTCACCACACCAAGCTTGAAGATAAGCTTGAAGGGGATGATAACTTCCGAGCATGGAAATATAGGATTGGGTTAATCCTAGAAGAGAATGAATTGGATACCTACATAAGTGAAGAGGTTCCAGTTCCAGAGGGAGATGAGGCTAAGGCCTTACACAAGAAGAACTTGGTCAAGGAACATCTCATACCACAAAGACCATCTCATACCACATGTGTCTTCCCTAAAGACACCCAAGGAGATGTTTGATTCCTTGACCAAGCTGTTTGAAGGAAAGAATATAAATTGGAAGATGACATTGCAGAACCAATTGAAGAGTGTAAAGATCCAAAATGGAGAGACTAGTCAATCCTACTTTACTAAGGTCTCTCAAATCAAAGAACAACTTGAAGTTGTGGATGAAGTGGTGGAGAATGGAGAAATTGTGATGACCACTTTGAATGGCCTACCTAGGTCCGGGACTCCTTCATCCAAGGAATCTGTGCAAGAAGGAAATTGATTTCTTTCAGTAGACCATGGGAGGAATGCTCACAAGAAGAAGCTAGACTTGTGGCCCTAGAAGAAAAGATGGGAAGTGAAGGCCAAGCTCTCACAGCTCTCACCATGAGAAGTAAGTTCAAGAGGGATCAAATTCATCACAATAAATCTTCTCACCATCATCAAAAGAATAAAGTTCGCTTTCACATTAGATGCTACACATGTGATGAGAAGGGACACTATGCCTCAAAATGTCCCAGGAACAGAAAAGGATTCAACAACAAAAAGAAGAGATATCATGCTCATGCTGCTGAGTATGATGAACCTCCCAAGAAGAAGACTAAGGAAGAAAGTGAAGACTCTTCAAGTGACGAAGAATATGTTCTAAACTCTGCTCTCACTGGTACTGTTACACATGGGTGTAATGATTGGCTTATTGATAGTGGGGCTTCCAAACATATGACAAGATTTAAAGAATCTCTTCTAGACCTATCTGAACACGAGTCACCTCATAAGGTGAAACTTGGGGATGACTATCAATACCCAATAAAAGTAAGTGGTGAAGCCTCCTACAAGTTAGACTCTGGGAAGTCTTTAAAGATGCAAGATGTTCTATATGTACCTGGACTCAATAAGAATATTCTCTCCATATCATCTTTGGATGCAAAAGGGATGAGAGTTGCATTTGCGGATGGCCAAGTACTTATGTGGCCAAAAGGTAAGACCATAGATGATGCAGTAGTGATTGGAGAGCAAGAGAGAGGATTTTACAAATTGAAGGGACAACCTGAACAAGCCATGGTACATGAATCCATGGAGCCAAGTGAACTTTGGCACAGAAAGCTTGCACATGTGCACTATAGAGCACTACCAATTGCAAGCAAAGCAGTAGAAGGTCTTCCTGAAATCCAGTCAAAGCATGAAGGTGTTTGCAAAGGATATGCAAAAGGAAAGAACACAAAGAAGGCATTTCCAAGCAGTGAAAGCAAGGCAAAAGGAATATTGGAAATTATCCACTACGATGTATGCGGTTCGATGTCATCCAGTTCTCTGAGTGGGTATGTATATTATGTTTCTTTCATTGATGATTTATATAGGAAGAATTGGATTTATTTCTTGAAGAAAAAAGCTGAAGTATTCAACAAATTCAAGGAATTCAAAGCTTTGATAGAAAACCATGCTGAAAAGAAGATCAAGACCTTTAGATATGACAGTGGTGGAGAATTCACTTCAGTAGACTTCAAGAAGCTATGCAGTGATTCAGGGATTAAGAGGGATTTGAACACTCCATACAATCCACAACATAATGGAGTTGCAGAAAGGAAGAATAGGACTATCATGGAAGCAGTATGGGCAATGCTTCATGACCAAGATCTTCCTATGCATCTATGGGAAGAAGCAGCAAGAACAACTGTATATGTACAAAACAAAACACCACACAGGATACTTGACAACAAGACACCAGAAGAAGTTTTCTTTGGTAAGAAACTAGAAGTTATCCATCTCAGGATATTTGACTGTTCAGTATACACACATGTTCCAAGAGAAAAGAGGACAAAGCTATATCCTTCAGGAAAGAAGGGTATATTCGTGGGTTAAAGTGAAAATTCGAAAGCATACATAATCTACTTTCCAGGGTTCACGAAGATTGACATCAGCAGGGATGTGACTTTTGATGAAGACTCAACATACATCAAATCGAGGAAGCCACCTGTTGAAGACAATGAAGAACCAAGAGTACCCAGAATACAAGACACCACCATGAACGAAGCAATTCCATAAGAGGATCGTGAAATATAAGATCCACAAGAACTTGTAGATCCACCCCGTGAGAAGAACTCTCACAAGAGGAAACCAACATGGGAAAGAGAGCTCATCCAAGATGTAGAGAGGTATGGTGATCGAGAGGAGGAACATGTAACATCCCCTCCTATCATACCAGCATGGTAGAGAGGACGTGGTGCTAGAACCGGGAAACTAGCCCCATGAACTTTTAGCTAAGCATTCACATAATTGAA
This sequence comes from Larix kaempferi, assembly GCA_027924585.1. Classification (NCBI taxonomy): domain Eukaryota; kingdom Viridiplantae; phylum Streptophyta; class Pinopsida; order Pinales; family Pinaceae; genus Larix; species Larix kaempferi. The sequence goes on from BSBM01000012.1 coordinate 50,200,321, forward strand.
AGAACATATGGAAATGTATAATGTATGAAAAACATAGCGGAAGTAAATTCATTAGCACCTCCATCATTCATTCCAATATATTTATCAAATAACAATTGCAATTAACACAGGAAAATACTTATCTTATAACAAAGTAGTCCCAAGCAACTGGCTATGCAACTGCAACGTTCCACCCAACCATAGGCCAGTTGTGCTTATCAACCTCTTGATGCAACTGCCACCCCCGAGCTGGGCATGATTTCTACAAGGAACCAGGGAACAACAGACTCAAAAATCCAAGCATACACCAAGATGAGCCAAGCCAATCTGCAATTGGGTTTATCAGGCTACTAGGACATGGAAAGGAAGAATTGCTAAGCTAGTGAGCTCAACCACAGAGCTATGGGTACCCCTCCCAGATCTATTCAGCTTGGCACTCACAATGCCTACACACCCAACACAAGGAAGTATTCTCTTCACTCCCACAGAGTCCCTCAAGCCATACCTTCCTTTCTAGTGCTCCCAGGGTGTGCATAGAAAAGTAGCCAAAGCCCTCTTGATCTTCTTGAGAGGTTATTCCCTTCACTAGGTTTATCAAGCCAATTCTGTCCACTACCACTCCAAGTTTCTTTCTCACGGGTTCAAATCAAAACAAGGATGCACATAACAGCAAAACTACACTTGTTGAGCATGAGAAAAACGTTTCAATAGTGGGATGCATGAGATGGGGTTTCCTGAGCTTCAGAAAAAACATGGGAATACCCAAAACGTATTGGCAACTGGGAAAATTCGACTGGGAGAGCAAAACCCATTCTAGAAAAATGCCTCGGGGGCAAAAACGACCTCTCCCTCAATCCCAAATCGCGTCCCTCCTTCCCCAGCTGCTGCACACTACTAAAAATGAGTTCCTGGGCATGGAAAACGCAGGGTTATGGTGAAAAACGTGAGGATAAATTCCAGTGAGCTCAGTCTACGTGAGAGAAAAAGACTGACTGTTCAGAATGGCTTTGGGCACCATTTCGTGGGTGTTTTCTTGCCCAAGGAGAAAAAACACGATTTTCCAGGTTGATGGCTTGCCCATGCACGAAATTGGCTGCCATACCTCTTCATTCCCAAGGCATTAACTGCCTCAACCAACTCTTGGAAGAATTAAATGATTGGGTCCATAACCCAAAATGGGTAGTTGGTGGTTTATGGGTTTCCTTATTGACACATGGAGTAACACCATTGGCTCAAGGGTTTGAATAATTTCCCTCCCTATTCCTTGTAGAATCATGCCCCATCTCTTTGTTGCATAGCATAGCCAGTTGTGGGTCTTTTTCCATTAAAATTCGTATTTACATGATGTCTTATTTACATTGTGCCCATCTCGCACAAGAACCATAGGCATCTATTTTTAGTTGCCGATACATAAAATGCTAAATCAATGGTGGGGCCTTGGCCTTGAGCTCCTCACCATGATCAAATTACAATATTTACATTATTTACGATTTAATACAAAGGGGGTCAAAATGGGGACATTACAGAACATAGAGAAAGAAAAAGGACAAGGTCACACACCACCTATGTTGCCTTACTATGTGACATAATCAACAAAGAACCTTCCAGTTATGAAGAAGCAACATAAAAGAAAGAATGGAAGGAGGCCATGGTCGAAGAATACCAGTTGATCATGAAGAATGATGTTTGGGATGTAGTCCCAAGACCAGAAGGGAAGTATGTCGTGACTTCCAAGTGGATATACAAGATCAAGCATGCTGCAAATGGTAGCATAGAGAAATACAAAGCAAGGTTTGTGGCTCATGGCTTCTCCCAGAAAGAAGGGATAGATTATGAAGAAACCTTTGCACCTGTAGCCATATACACTTCCATCAGAACAGTACTTGCTCTGGCTGCAGTGATGAAGTGGAAGATACACTAGATGGATGTCAAGACAACCTTCTTGAATGGTGTAGTTGAAGAGGAAGTGTATGTGGAGCAGCCACTCGGATTTGAGACACATGACAGGGAGTCACATGTGTGCAAATTAAAGGAGGCCTTGTACGGTTTGAAATATGCACCCAAAACATGGTACGGCAGGATTGACAACTTCTTGACTAGTTTGGGCTTTACCAAGAGTAAAGTTGATTCCAACCTTTACTACAAGGTTGAGGAAAGAAATCCAGTGATACTCATACTGTATGTAGATGACCTGTTTGTGACAGGTGAGATTGGGTTGATTGCTGATACGAAGAGGAAGCTTGCTTCTGAGTTCGAGATGAAGGACTTGGGTATGATGCATTACTTTCTAGGTATGGAGGTGCGGTAGAGTGCAGATGGAATCTTCCTTGGACAACGGAAGTATGCAGTAGAGATCCTGAAGTGGTTCAAGATGATGGACTACAAGGCCATGGCCACACCTATGGAATCGAACCTGAAGCTATTGAGTGATGCTTCATTAGAGTCAGTTGATGCAACTATGCATCCTCAAATGATTGGGTCCTTGATGTACCTGACAAACACGAGACCAGATATTTGCTTTGCTGTGAACACCTTGAGCCAGTTTCTGATGGATTCTAGACATTTTCACTTGATTGCTGTAAAGCATATTCTGAGGTACCTGAAGGGTATGATTGATTATGGGCTCAAGTATGATGCGAATCAAAAGGTTAACCTAGAGGATTATGTTGATTCAGATTGGGCAGACAGTGCTGCAGATAGGAAGAGCACTTCGGGGTATTGCTTCAGTATGGGATCAGGTGTGATCTCTTGGTTTAGCAAGAAACAATCTTGCGTAGCACTGAGTACAGCCGAAGCAGAGTATGTTGCAGCTTGTTCGGCTAGTTGTGAGGTAGTATGGCTAAGGAAGCTACTGTTTTATTTGTTTGATCTCCAGTTGGATGCTACTTGTATCTTCTATGACAACCAGAGTTGTGTGAAGTTGTCCGAGAACCCAGTGTTCCATGACAAGTCAAAGCACATCGAGACCAAGTATCACTATATCAGGGATATGGTGCAGAGAGGAGTAGTGAAGCTTCTGTATGTTGCAACAGATGAGTAGATAGAAGATGTGTTGACCAAGCCACTAGCTAGGGTGAAGTTCGAGTACTTCAGAGAGAGGCTTGGTGTTCTTCAGATAGAATATAATTCCAGGAGGAAGTGATGGGACACAGATGCTGGAGCCATTCCAAGCATGGTGGTAGGAGGGTCCTCCCCATGGTTGTGGATGTAAGTGATATGTGATGAGAATTAGGACGATGCTCCGCTTTGAACATCCGGATGATGTTCTATATGACGATGATCATGAGTATCAGGATGATAGTCTGAGGCCGTGGATATGTTGCAGGTTTTGTTTGGTAGCATGTAATTTAGTCCTAGGAGATCCTATAAGTTGAGCAGGAAGCTCGTAATCAGTCCTGGGATGCTCTTTCGAGGTTTTGCTTGGTAGCATGTAATTTAGTCCTAGGAGATCCTATAGGTTGAGCAGGAAGCTCGTAATCAGTCCTAGGATGCTCTTTCGAGGTTTTGCTTGGTCGCATGTAATCAGTCCTGGGAGATCTTATAGGTTGAGCAGTAAGCTCGTAATAAGTCCTGAGATGCTCTTTCGAGATTTTGTAGATGCACATAATCAGTCCTGAGATTCCACCGGATGGGCCACTCACAGAGATGTTGAAGACCTACATGGAGAGATAGCATGAGTGATAGAGATGACGAGTATAGCAGCAGTGACGATGATTCTCCGTGATCCAGTGACGATGATCCAACTCCAGTATTGAAGACTTGTGCCTATATGTATTGATGACACATGTCAAGAGAATACCTTCCTGGTTAAGAGGAAGTGTTGATGTATATGTAACTTCGGAATATAGTCATTTGTATGTTGTATGTATTACATTTGTACTTTATTGTATCCCCAATGGAGATGTATTATTCCTCCGATTGGAAGTGTCGTCATTTGTATTTGCAAGTGTCGCAAGTTACATTGTAAGTGTCGTAACTTATATTTGATGGGTTATCATACCACCTTGGTGGGATCGGCCCTGTATGAGTTATGTGGAAGGGTTATTAGACTCCCTTAGGAAGTCATCCCAGTTAGGGTTAAAAGGAAGGTTAAGTTAAACTATAAATAGAGAGTGTGACTCTCTCATTCTATTCATTCACTCACTCATCCAACTCGCATAGTTAAGAGAGAGGAGTGCGCACAAGTGGAGGAGGATTAGCTGCTGAAGACATCTATCTTTTGGGGTTTGATCTTTGTGATCTTTGTATTGGTGCTCATTCTATCTCTGAGGAAGTTGCAGGGTTTTTCACCTTCTTGGTTTTCCCTGAGGAAACATTGTGTCTCTTGTGTCTATGATTATTATACTGTGCATGTTATTTTCTTAGTAGGATCCTAGATAGTATTTTGAATGAAATTATCAGAATTCTAACATGACCCTCGCAGAAACAGTCAATACATCATATAGCGGATACAAAACAGATCAACAACCGGATCAAAACTCAAAAGGTCGATTGCTCCATTCATCACTGGATGCCCTTAGGCTGACAATCACACTCCTATTTATACAAAACTAAGTGGTTACAAAATGGTCCATATGACCCTTACCTAAAAAACTAACTACTTTCATGCTTCCGCATTCTCCACGAATGACCCTTTATTCCCCATATTATCCCTTTCGTAGCTATCGGCTTCCGCACTTCCTACGGACTAATCCCGTGCCAACAGACCCCCTAGTTTTACAGGAACTGACCTGAAGGAGAAACCAACTCCCTGTGTTCTCCAACACTAACTAGAAGGAGGCTACAACCCCTTGCTCCTTTCCCCGTCCTACAACCTAGATATATAAGAATAAGATACTGCATTGATAAACTTCTGATCCGTGCACACTTCAGATATGTTGTTTTTCTTTATGTTGTGCACACCTTCTGTATGTTGTAAAATTGCTATCACTGTGTTGCATACATCATTTGACTTCACAGTGAACACTTCAATTCATCTGACGTTGTGCTTCATATACTGTGTGCTACTTCATCAAATTCTCCAGTGTACACCAAGATTCAATATTCCATTCTACTACTACGCATCTGCAATCTCAACTGATACTAGGCATTGACTGATAACCTATTGTTTTGAATTTGCGCACTAGTATTAGATAGAACCGTGCATCTTAAAAAATATGTCTTTTCTGTCTAGGTGCAGCAACCTTTAGAAAATCTGCGACCTTCTGTTCATCATATGATTTGTCTTTTCAATTTAATGCACTTGTCTCAGATCATCCTCATCATGACGCGCATCTCTCACTATTTTGTAACTTTGTCTTTGTGCATCTGATGGTCTGCCATACTTCGCACACCTCAACTTAGTATTAGTGCATCAGAAAAAAAATTCTTCACTTTGCACATCACAAAATATACTATGCTTCTGTCTCTACGCTACTATCTTGGAACATTTGTGACTGTCTATGTGTTGTCTGCGATACTGTCATTCAATATTTACGCACTTGCACATCTTCTATAATTCTTTCTTTCTGTATTCGTGCAACTGTCACAGATCTATAACATCATTCGATGCACCATCGACTATTCCATTCCTCTGCTTGTGGACACTCGACTCTCTTGCTAGATCATGTTGTTCTGGTTCCATGAGCTCTTGATGCCCTGAGTATTAGAAGCTTGCCCAATCTGTATCTTCCAGCTTTCCACTTACAAGCTCTTCATCCTTACTCTCAAGATTACTTCAAATCTCCAAATTGCTTCTTATTTATACTTTTCCTATGCGGGTTGTATGTTCACAAGTTGGATGTGGCTTTCTTTCTTCTTTACTTCATGGTTCATGCTTCTGCCACTTGTCATCTTATGCACCAATGAGGTGTCATTCCTTGTGGGTCTTTGTGCATACATGGTCCTCACCTTAGTGGGACTTTTACCCTCATGGTGTGGTCTTGCACCCTCGATGTACCATTTCCTGTGGAATTTGTGCATATGATATCTTCAACTGCTACACCCTTTTTGGTACTTGTGCATGCTTCTTCCGATTTGTGATGCTTTGTGCGCTTTTAGGACTTGCATAATTATTTAACCATTTCTTGTTCCAAGCTGCTTGTCTTGAAATTTGTCCAATTAACTCTTTGAATCATTTGCGCACTTGAACCTCGTCCAATCAAATCTTTGAATTTCTTTCTCACTCTCTTACCTTTGTCCAACCAACACTTCAGCTTTTACCTTGAAGGGCTGTGACTGGATGAACTTGAGACCTACTTATGTACCACATGTACTGAATGTACTCCTTATGTACTTCTTCAAACTAACTATGCTTGATGTTCCTTTAGCTATACTTCTTTAGACTGGTATCCATGTCTTTCTTCATCTTGCTTGCACATATACTTCTTCAAAGTGGCTTCCATATACTTCTTTATGGTATCTTTCATATAATTCTTCAAACTGTCACAAGAATGCTGATTCCTCTTTGACATAATTTGACATCAATGACAACCAAAGTTCAACATCCTAGCTATCATCAATCCACCATCAGGTTTAACTCAGAGGTCATCGCCTCACTCTTTGTTCCTGTATAGCCATGTACCCAACATCGCCCACTTTGAAAGTATTCTTTTTACTGTTATACGATGACCCATTTCCCCTAAAAATGGTTCTATATGTTTTCATTCAGAAAACACATCAATCACTCTGAACCACTGCTTGCTTTCAGTAAATTTCATGAATTTGGCACAATGGCTAGAGATTCAAATCCCACTCTCAGTAAACTTCACAAGGAAACACAAGTTTCCTTTTGCAAAAGTGGTTTATAATACTCCTCCCACATATCACTCTCTTGTACTTCATTCTGCAGTGTTATATTTTATGGAGGCCCGAAGGAGTGCTCAGTTGCAATCTTAGGAAGACACGCTGAGGACAGGGCATTTTCTGCCATGCTCGCTTCACAATGCATCGAGGAAAAATGGTATTTATCCCTTCTTGTAGCAACTCTTGTCCAGCAGAGCATCAGTTGAACTTTTTCCTGCACCACACAGAAAAGGTTTACTCACCGATGTTGTTCAATACCAGAATCAATTTTCTCCTAAAAAATGACTAGAAAGCGAAAGGCACACGAAGATTTAAAGCCTACAGGCGATGGAATACCGGGATAAGGTGATCTTGAGAATTAGTTATGACAAATTACGAAGAAGATGCGGATTCCATGAACGTGGTAAGGCCGCATGTCCACTAAAGAGAACATAGTAAACACTAGACAACATATAAAAACTCAGCTGGAAGAGGCACAAAGGAGGTTTGATAATTTCTCATGAGTTTTAAGGTTGAAGATAATCGCCCGAATCTGTCACATTAGTTGTCTCTCTCCCTTTCTTTATTTTTCTCAATTGTCATAGTCTCAGACCATTGAAAGTCTATTGTTGATCTGATAGATAATAGGACCAAGGCAGAGATGAATTAATCCCCTTTATTGTATTCTATTGTATAAGAGAAATATAAATACTGTATTTTTTAGGGTACCTAGGACCAAGGAAAGCATGCCATTGGGGTTTTTGGATGTAAAGTGTTTTTGTTTACATTAAATGATATATTGTGCTTTGGAAATACCCAGGACCAAGGCAAGCCTACCAATGGGGTTTTCGGAAGAAAATGTATTTATTCATGAATGTATGAGATTGTTTTTGTTTAAGAAACCATGGAAAGAGGCAAGCATGCCACTAGTTGTTGAATTAATGGTATATTTTACATGTTTTAAAGTCATTTGTGACAGTATGTCAAGTCTTCATCTAATGGCCTAGAGTTACATGGATATGAAATTTACCCCCCTGTGTGATTTTCAAATAGTAGCTAAGATGCATAGGAATGGGAAGTTAAAACATACTTTGTCAATTGAGTGTATGTTATGTTGTTGTTCCTCTTTTTTTGAGATTTGGTTATGATTAAGGCGCCTGTGAGATGCACTTATTTTCAATTTTAAAGTCTTGTGGGATATTTAGGCCTCCCTTTAAAGTATAACACTCATTTTCCATTTGTTTTCATGGCTGAAATTTTCCCTTGAGCACCTTAGGTTTTAGTTCTAAATCCAGTCAAGTTTTACATGTATATTTGAAAGGTGCCTAGGGTGATAGAATATGATTTATACCTCCTTGTTTCTAGGGTACCCTCCCTTGGTTAGAGGACTGGCTTGCTAACCTAAAGTGGCACAGAGATGGTGCTCCACAAACCTCCTCGGCATTTGTATTTTGACTAAATCCCCCATTATTTTGATGTTTGAAATATGTAGCTGGGCATAAATATTGAAGAGAACCTCATTTCAGTTGAAGCAGAACCTGAGGAACAACATGCCAAACTGGTATCCTTGCCGGGGAATGATATATCTTCTCTAAAGAACTATGATCGATACCCTTTCTAAGTTAGAGAAGAAAGGGCTAAGAGAATACGATACTTCTTCATTTTATGTTCAAGTAGTGTCTTCTTGTATTTGTGAAGTTGTTGTCATTTGGCTTGAAGTATAAGCTGCATGCTCAGTCCTTGAGATCAGAGCCTTATGCCCAAAAGGAATCCTGAGAAGTAGTCTCTTATTGGAGACTCCACACCCCAAAGAGACTCCAATGGGGAAACATGTTTTGTTGAAAATCTAGAGTCTAGAGCCATAATAACCATATCTAAATAGAAGGGAAAGCTCATTCCTCCCATAGCATACACCATTCCCATCTGGAAGAAGAGGAAAGAGGAAATTACTCAAACTATGTGCATAAGTTCAAATATCCCTGCAACAAATACATTCATTATTGAAATCTTTAACCCATAGTTAGACATTGCACATAGCCCACTTTTTGAGCGTTCATACTCCTCTTCATCAAACCCTCAAACCTATCACACTGTCCCACATAGAAAGTGTTCACCTCCTGGGTGAGTCTCCTACATATGCTAAAACCCCACATTCCACTCAAATATTCACTAAAATTCATTCTCCTACCCATACATTTGTCGATCCTAACCCTCGCTCAATTGTCCTTCATACTCCCTCTCATTGTTGTTTTCCCATTGGTCAGATGCAAACACCTATCCAAAGGCCTACTATGGTGGCACCTAATCCTCCCAACCCCTAGTTGGCAACTAGGATTAAGCCATTGGTCCTGCCTCCTGCACACCAACTCGAAAACTTTCCTGAATGTTATCTCAAGAGTCTCCCTAAGTTCAGTGGATAAAATGGTGTTCCAGCTTGTTGGAATCTAATCCGTCAGGGTTAGAGAAAGGTCTTGGGAATTCCAAGAGATCTCTTGGAAGATTAAAACAAGTGGCATTCTCATGTATATTGTACATCAATTAATGAGAATTAGTGTTCTTTCATGCTATCTCTTTATCTTTATTGTGTTGCATCTTTGTGTAATTGGATTTGTGTTGTAGCCAATCTTCATATATTCTTTGTATGGAAACCTAACAGTAGTATCAAAGTGGTGTGATCCATCTGGCCTATGGAACTACCTCCAGAAACCTTGATTCACTCACCTCTTGTTGGTCACGAGTATGCTCCTTGAGTATTATTAGACTGCTAAGAAATGTCTCTAAATACTCCTTAATATTCAGAGTTTGTGTTCGACAATCCCTACCAGTTTCCAACTCTGTTGATGGTGCATGAATACCTGCGTATGCATTGAATGTATACTACTCTCTCTCCTAAATACTTGTGTGCATTGGGATCGATGTATAAATATAATCAAATCATGGAGCTCGTTGGAGTATTGATTATGTGTGGTTGCATTTCGTTGAAGTTGTTGTAGTGAAGTTAAATTGAATTGGTGAGTTGCACTATGAACTGACTAGATTGGTATGATATCATGCTGGACTAGCCACTACAGTGGGAGCCAAATCTCAACATATTTAATCATTATGTGTTAATGTGTGCACAATTGAAATCTCAAGAATTAATATTAGAAGTAACGCCAACGTGTTTTGGTGAGTAAGTGAAACTTACAATACCCTAAACCAATTCCAAGTTCAATGAGGTGAAGCAGGAGCACTTTGCATCTTAATTCCCAATGTTGCATCTTCCATCAGTCCCTCTTTACCCAAGAAGTAAGAAGATTTAAAGGATTCCGATTTGAACAGCTTCCATCGGTGATGGGAACAACATTATCACACTGCCTCTCTTCAAATCTCATGCCCGGATTGTAAAGAACGTGGATCTACAAACCTCAAGTGAATATCCAACTCTGAAGCTTGTGCATCTCCTCCGATACTTGCATATCCTCTCCATTGAAAAAATCATTTGATGACCGATTTCAGTCTATATTCCCAGTTATATGCATTTTTTAATTTTCCTTAAGCTCCATTGAATTGTTTACAAGGACTTTATAATCGGTCTTTTTCATAATTTTGTAAAACCCTAAATTCTAATAGCCCGAGGATTGGCATTGGTCCATTTACTATAGAACTAACCATTCCTTTATTTGCGATCACCTATATGGAATGAATGTTACCAATAGAGATCATGACCCTCTAATATCAACTAAAGAAGGGATTGATTGATTGATCGATTGTATGGGGAAAGCAATGAAGGTGCCACAGTGAAGGTTAGTAAAAGTCCTTCTACTTTCTCTCTACAACAACACATAGTACACAATTCTTGAACAACAAATATGGGGTTACAAAAGCTCCAGTGACATCTTACAAGCACCAGGAACATGACAAAAGCTACAACAATGACTACACCAGTCCTAGTGAAACAACGTTGTCTTACTCTAAGGAATTATTGTGTGAAGCTACTAAGCAATTATTGTGTGAAGCTGCTATGTTTTCCTTCAGTGCATGTTTGGTATATCGAATCTTGAAATAATCAATCTTGAAGATTGAATCTTGAAACTATGTGGAGCTACAAATAAGTTGATTGCGTTAAGTTATTAATGTACCCTCCTGCATGATCCCTATCTTTATTTGCATTGGTGAACCTGACCTGAAGATTGTTGTTGCAAATGTTGAAGACTGGTGTACATATTTTCTATGAGGTATGAAACCTTCAATTTGTTTGAAGTATAGTTTCATCCTCTCTATTTCATGAAAGAGGAAATACTACAATATATATCGCAACAAATAGTTCAAACTGTAACTATCTTCACATTGCCGAGTTGATAATTTATTATTGTCTTTGAGAGACACCACAGTCAGAAATCCTGTGGTATGTAATGATTACGAAGAACATGAGGTAGTGTAGCATATTTTAATATTCTTTAAGGGATTTTGCATTGTATAACGTGGCTTGCCTATGGGCATTGGTCTTATTACCTCAATCTCAATTTCTTTTAAGAGAATAAAATTAGGTCAATTTGAAGGAGTGATATAGTTTGTGCTTGGAAACCAAATCTCATATTATTATGTTGCATAAATAGTTCCTCATATTTTATTGTAGAGATCATCTGTCTTTGCTATTATATGTAACAAATTTATATGGCATTGCATTTCCAAGAGTATTGTTTCCAGATATTATTGTCACGTAGACTGTTGCAGAAGACTGAAAATTATTGCAGAGAGAAAGATAAAAGAAGTCTATGTGCAAGGAAATCTCTTCTTAAATTGTATTATTGAAGAGACCGTGAACTTGTTGCAAAGCTTGTTATTTCAAAGTTTGTTGGGTCTATCCAACATCACAACTAAAGATGTATTGATTTAAAGAGTTTGTGGTATCATTGTCTGGCATAACCATTGATTTTTTAACCTTGGCACCACATTTAAACATTATCTATGGAATGAGAGCATTCAAGTTCAAAGGCTTAGGTCTTAAATTGAAAGTGAGTTGAATTGAGCTGCATTATACTTGGGTGGATTCTCAGCTAAGACCGACACCCATCATGTTATGAGTTGGAGTTTTATTTGTTGAGTCTTGGGTGGAGTTGCAAGAATCCCTTAGTTAGTTGAGTAAGTTTCAATTTTCAATGGCGAGATAAAATGATTTTGTAGAGTTATTTAATACTATATTGTTTTCCTTTGTTGACAACATTGTCATGATTGAAAAGAATAGACTCTCTCACATTTGAGATAATGTAAAATAATCACATGACATGATTGATTTTTTATAGCTTGAATTGTAGCTTCAACGAGAAGAAACGCGTTATGAACTTGTTCCTATTCAGAATAATCCTATTTATGATGCCTTTCAGCAGCCTACACAAAACGATGCCACTTTAGAATCACATAAGAAAATCAATGGCGCCCCATTAGAATCAAAAGAAAAAGAAGATGAAGATATGCATACAGAGGTTCTTCTTGTTCCTTTCAAGCCCATAATTAGACAATGGGAAGATATCAGCCACAATAAGCACAAAACCAGTCTTGGATACGACAAGGGAGTGATACTTCACATTCCCGATTTCTCCAATGCTATCCAGTTTCGAAGTGATGGATTCCTCAATGAGAGTTCATATTCATCCACATTTGTTCAAAGTTTGACATGCCAACACTGTGATTGAGTTAGACACATGAAAGATCAATGTTTTGATCTTCATCCTCGTAAGCATTGTGGAAAGAACACACATTCTTCAAACATATTCTTCATTATGAAGAAACCTACAAGAGAGAAGATTCACTACGAGTGGATTGCTTCTTGGAAATGATCATCAACAACCAAGAATATATATACGTCATACCAGAGACTTCATTCATGAGTATAGACACATCTTCTTCTCCTCACATTGTTCCTGACAGGGGGAGATGATCAATAGTTAGAAACAAGCGAGTGAGAACAAGTGAGTAGGAACAAGTGAACCTGCATTAGATCTAGATACTTGATCCTACCACACTCAGAGCTGTAGCCATAGCCAAAGATAGAGCCATGACTATCCATTTAGTAGAATATTGCACCAGATTCTACTAATCTTTTGGAATGTTATAGAGAACTTCCGAGCAAGAGTTGTCACCAAGTTCCAGAGTTAGTGGTCATCTTAAAACCACTCATTCAGTAGAATACAATCAAATTCTACTTTCAAAATGTTTCAAGAACCTCTGAGCCTTCAATACAAGTTCTAGATTATGTGGTTAGCCTTAAACCACCTTCATGGTTCATGATTTTATAGTTTCCGAGATTGAGAATTTTTCGTCAACTTTAAACCACCCACGTAGTAGAAGACTTCAACTTTTGCTATCCCCCCTTGGTTGGTGGTCATCCAAAACCACCACTTTAGAGAGAACTTATACTTAGTAGTAGATGTCAGCTTCTTCTAACTTGCTTGGCATAGTTGGATTGCCAATCCTTTTATCATCTCTCTTTCCTTAGACTCATATACACAATTTTGGATTAAGGGGAGTTTGTTGGAATCTAATCCATTAGGGTTAGTGAAAGGTCATTGGGAAGTCCAAGAGACCTCTTGAAAAAGGAAACCAAATGGAATTCACATGTATATATTGTACATCAATTAATGAGAATTAGTGTGCTTTCATGCTATCTCTTTCTCTTTGTTGTGCTGCATCTTTGTGTAATTAGATTTGTGTTGTAGCCAATTTTCCTATTCTCCTTGTAGGGAAACCTAACACAGCTAAATATCACCTTACTATGTTTCAAGATTGCACTGATAATTTTTCCATAGAAGAGGATGATGTCTTTTCTAGAATGTTTACATATTCCCTAGAAGGGGAGGCAAGGAATTGGGTTAGAAATTTTTCTAATAACTCTATTACCCATTGGATGCAGTTCGTTGAGAAATTTATGAAGAAATGGGGTGTGCAGAAAGACAATAGGCATATTTTGATTGAGTTCAATGCTTTCAGGAGAAATAATGGTGATACCATAATGGATTTTACTACTTGGTTCTGCAATTTGTATCATAGGATACCCGATACTATCAAGCCCTCAGACATAGCTTCCATGCTCACAGACTCAGTTGCTTTTGATTCCAATTTTTCTCTACTTTTGAGATAAAGAAATTCTGCTGACATAGAAACACTATTTTGCAATGCAAAATATCTAGAAGAAAATATGAAAGTCGTCGGTGTCCCCTTGAAGGCTAGAACAAAAGACACCGAAGATAGAAGATATCCTGATAGGAGAAATGGAAAGGATCCCGAGAACTCTTTGGTCCAAGATGCGCTTAGTCTAGAGGAAGTAACTAGACTTTTTAAAAATATGGCTAACAATCTCACTAAATTCAAGCAAGGCCAAGATGTGAACCCTTTCGCATATCCTCCTCCTCGAAATCAGAATCCTCAGATTCATGGTTAGACACAATACAAAAGAAATCCATTGATGGTGCCACAACGACAAATAAAAATGGAAAACTCTAATACCTAATAACATCCCATATTGTCGATCACTGCTTCTCCCCCTGCAGAGGAAGGATATGAGGAATACTATGAGTCGAAGCAGTCAAGTGCAACAAACCCTTCTTCTAGCTTGAACATGCTATTCCATTCAGATGAAATGTAGTGCGACGAAGACTTGTTGGGGTCGAAAGGTATGTACATGGTAGAAGACGAAGAATATGTCCTCGAGGAGGAAACCGTATATCAAGAGCAAAAGGAACTAGACCTATCTACAGCTCAGTTGTAGTTAGTTACAGATAATATCATGGTGGAATTTAGGAGAAATTATTGTTACATTGTTAACACCCAAAAAGTGCTCACTAGCTCATTCCCTTATTCAAATGACCCATTTGTCCACTTTTCCACCATTTGAGCCTCTAAAGCCATCAAAAGGTCACCAAAAAGACCATAATACACCTTTTTTCCCCTCAAAATATATATTTTTCCTCAAAAAACACAAAAAACCCTAAAAAAGGGTCCAGAATTCCCAAAAATATTAAAAGGGAATACAAATATTCAAAATATTCAAAAAAGAAAAAAAGAGGGAAAAAGGTACCTAAACCATGTTGGTCAATATCATTGGATTCCTTAAAACCACAATGGTATTCTCCATCACCAAAAACTATAAAAAGGTGATAGGGGCTCCTCACTTTCCATCCATCATCCATCATATCCTCATGTTGTCAAAATCTCTCTTGAGTTCTTTGACCATTCTAGCAATCTTGGAGAAGAGACCATTGGAGCCTGGAGCATCTCAACCTTGGAGCTACTCAACACCAAACATCCTCACCATTTGAGATATTATAATACAAAATCATTCTTTGTTACATTTCTTGTTCTTGCTGTTAATCTTTTCAAGTTTATTTTTTATATGTACATGTTAATGTTAGATTCAGATTTATAATTGTTTTTGCTTTTATTTGAAGACTGCTATTACAAGTTAATAGGTGCATCCTTGCACATGCTTGGTTGAAAAACCAAGCAACAGTTTTTTGGCGACTCCGCTGGGTTTTGAGTTTTAAATTTTTTCTTTAGATCTTTGTTTTTTACTTGTTTTTACCATTCCAATTAGCAGATCTTCCATACTAGACAACATATTCATTGCTTCCCTAGCTATTGGCCCTTTCTGTAGCCGTTAACAGACTGAAATTTCACTTTTCGGTTTTGTTTCCGGCGACCTTTTTTCCATTTTCGCATCGCGACTTTTCACCTGACAGTGATGCGGTTCATCGCGACCTTGCGACCTTTTTCCATGCGGCTCATCGCGACTTCGCAGCCATTTTCTGCGCTACACATCGTTGCTTCGTGGCCTTTTTCCGCCCTGCACATCACGGTTCGCGGCCTTTTTCCGCACTGCACATCGCGACTTCGCGACTCAAACCCGCAATGTAATTCTCGGCAATGCGACTCAACTTTCAAACGGCCATATCTCCCTCTCCTGAACTCCGTTTGAGACGATTTGTTTTTTCAAATTGGATTTTTTCGATCAAGGAATCCAAATATCCTATTAGATTTAAGAAATGTTTCATAGAAATTTCTCTAATATTTTATTTTAGTGTTATTTATCACTTCAGTTCACCCATTTTGGCCCATATTTTCTAGCCATCTTCCCTGCACTTTTGAACAACCTACTGTTTCATTTTGTAGCATTACATATTGATATTTCTTACTATTATTTTTCTTTACTTCATCATTTTTAAAAAATTTCAGTCTAGTGAAAGAAAAATTGTGAAGCAATTTCACTTTTGCAAAATTAAAACCAAATTTTTAATTTGCTATATATTTTGGCCAAAGCATTAGAATACCACTTATTTCTACGATATTTTCTTTCCTTTAAAAATTATTTCAAAAGTCCATATTTTTTGAATTATTTTTGTTAAAGCATTTACATTTCAGAAAAAAAAAAAAAAAAAAAAAAAAAAAAAAAAAAAAAAAAAAAAAAAAAAAAAAAAAAAAAAAAAAAAAAAAAAAAAAAAAAAAAAAAAAAAAACCTTTTATTTTTTGCAAATTGAAATCGTCTTGTTTTTAATTTGTAATCAATCACCCAAGTGAGGCAAATTCATTTTCAGTTAAATAGTCACACTTGCACCCAATCTGCCACATTTTTAATTAACTGAGTCTTAAAATCTACCTAAAATCAACAAACACTTTAACCCCACTTGGGGAACACTTGAAGAATCTTGTAGCTAGGTAGGATTGGGGGGATAGGTGTTCCAATAACACCCCTCAATTATTTACATCTAAGACATAGTGGTTGTCTTTTAGGGAACCCAAAAATCCCTTATTATTTGTTGACACGGTTATACACCAATTTATCAGGAAGGCCTCTCCCGTAGGAGGGTTGAAGTAGCCAGATTGGTTCCGGAAGTCCGAGTGGAATACCGCTATCCATTCAGTAACCGAAGGATACCTTTCGTAGTTCTCAGTGTACCACCTATATGGGAGTACAGTGGCAATAGAACCAAACTGCAGATTCACCCAACCGAACATGTCATGAACAGGGTATCCTAGTGGCCATTTTTTAGGACTGTCTATCCAGTGTCCCTCCCAGTAGGGGGATATCTAGCCTTTGATTCCACTACCAATATTTTCTGACTTGGATTTCATCACCTTGCAGAGGATATGTTTAGTTGAGTCATAATACCACTTTTAGTTAGGCGTTTGCATGTTCTGCTACCCCCCTTGGTCTAGTGAGCACCACTTTTTTCTAGGAACCGTTTGATTTTTGGTATTCTGACCACTTTTCTTGATTCCTCCACTTATTATAGCATAGCTGTTATAATAAGTTCTTTTGAGGTTGGTTGTTGGCCTGAGAGTCGTTATTTTTTCACTCCCCTCCTGCACACATTGTTGCATCAAGGTCTTGAGTTTTTTATCTCACTACCATCCATTGACATTTCTCGACATTTCTCACCATTGAGAACTTAAGACGATCCCGCCATTTTCAGGGTGAACCCCCTCAGTTCGGTACACTTGAATCTACACGTCATAGACGTAGAGCGTTTTCCCTTTACTCCACACGTCATCGGCATAGAACCTAGTCATCCGATTCTGACGCGCCTCATTTCACATCTGATTCTGAGGCTAAATCCGAACACCCTACCGAGACATCACCAACTAACCCCATGGTTGGATCACAATATGACCCCCTTTTCACCAGTGCTTTTGGAGCTACATCATCAAACCCCACTAATACCGTGACAACCAAGGTAGCCACACCCCCTCTAGGCATGCCCAACACAGGACCACCACCTATTTTGGGTATGCCCAACATGGGGGTCACCCCCCCTATCATTACCACTACCCAGATCCCAGGGATTTCCGGAACCATTCCTAACCCATCTGCAACCCATGTTGCACTTGGGAGCGCAGGACCCTCCTACACCACATCGGCTGGAGGAAACATCCCTTTCACACCTACCATACCTTTAGGGGGCACTGGACCACTCCATAATGCTACCATTAACAGTTATGCTCAGTGACCATGCCACACCCATCTGTCAATCTGCCATACATGGCTAGTCTAAACTTACCAGACCTTGCAAGGTTAACCAACGACCCTATTAGACACAACCCTACATGGCCACCCATGCCCACAAAGCTTCCCTCAGATATCCCAAAATTTGAAGGCAAAGCTGGGGAAGATCCCCAAAACCACATCATGTCATTTCACCTATGGTGTTCCTCTAACTCCATAGTAGATGATTCCATTAAACTAAAACTTTTACAAAGAAATTTCACTGGCTCTGCAGCCAAGTAGTACATTGAGCAGCCACATGGGACTCACAACACATTTACGTCCCTCACCTCAACTTTCCTCCAGTACTTTCAACTACCTATACGCTATGATGCAGGAGTGGAAATACTTTTGTCTTGTAGACAGAACACCGCTACACACATCACCGATCATATCCATGAGTGGCGTAAGCATCATAGCCTCTGCAAGATAAATCTTGACAACCGTATCTTTTTGGACTGGTTCCTCAAATCACTCCTCCCCATCATAGACAAAGATGTAGCTTATGAATGACCCCAGTAGGAAGAAGAAGCCATCTTAAAATCCCAGCAGTTCGACCTCATATATGCCCAGTCTGGATATCTATACACCATTTTACCGGATGCCCCGCATGGCGATCCATCCCGCCATGACGCCTCGGGGGCATCCCATGCCACCGATGGTATTATCGGCTAGGTTATGGTGCAAAACAAACCTTTTACCATGATGAGTACAAACAATGCCCCAGACCTTTCTAGGGCTTCATCTCATTCTGGAGATACAACTTCGTATGCTCCAGTAACGCACACCCACCACACTCATGGACCCTCATGTCCACCACAGTGTTATGGGAAAGCACCATCAGCTTATGCACCACCTTCATACTATAACCAGCAAGCCCACTAGACTCCGGTTCAGCCACAAGCCCAAGTGGCTTATTATCCTCAACAGGAAGCACCTCTTGCTCCAACACTTCACTGGAATGAAATGAGCTACCTTTGATATACTTTCCACCACTACCATAATTGAATCATGCTTCTTCACTTTCATGGGCAGAACTATTATAAAATCCATGGAGATCACTTCCCACTTCCACTCTGGAATGGGTAAGGGCTGCAACAATCCTGCTGGGTGTTGATGCTTTTCCTTGACTTGTTGGAACTTTTGACACCTAGCAATGTACTCAGCTATGTATTTCTTCATACCATGCCAAAAATATTTATTTCTTGATGATGTTATTGTCTTTTGATATCCTGCGTATCCAGAGTTTGGCATTTGATGTATTTCATCCATCACTAGCTTCTTTAAATCTGCACTATTTGGAACATACAGTCTATCTTTATAGAGGAGAATATCATCTTCTCCAATATTATATCCCGCACACTTTTCATCTATATTTCTCTACTGCAAATTTTCTTTAATTTGACGGTAAGTTTCATCACTGTTTTGGGATTCAAGAACTCTTGTCTTCAAATCTGATTTGCACATACTTAATGCTGCAGCATGAAATTTTCTGCTAAGAGCATCTGCAAACTGATTCTCTTTCCCGTTTACATGCTTAGTTTCAAAATCAAATTCACAAAGAAATTCCCTCCATCTAGCTTTCCTAGCATTCAAGTTTGGCTGGTCAAACAAATACTTCAAGCTCATGTGGTCTGTCCTAAGCTCGAATCTCCTTCCCAACAAATAATGTCTCCAAATCTTGAGAGCATGCACTATGGCTGTTAATTCTAAATCATGCGTGGCATAATTATTTTCAAGCTCTTTTATTTTCCTTGACTCATAGAAAATCACAAATCCTTCTTGCATGAGCACTCCACCTAGCCCTTCAATGCAAGCATCTGTGCATACTACAGAATCCTTCCTTGGGTCTGCTATCTTCAAAACAAGAGCGCTAGTAAGTAACTCCTTCAGTTATTGGAAGCTTTTCTCATATTTTTCAAACCATACAAACTTGACATTCTTCCTCTGCAATGAAGTGATTGGATGGGCTATCTTGGAGAAGCCTTCAATGAACCTTCTGTAGTAACCAACAAGACCCATAAAAGGTCTAACGTTTGAAACACTCTTTGGAGTACGCCAATCCATTATGGCTTCAATATTTTTTGGATCCACTGCAATACCTTCTTCAGAAATAAAATGACCCAAATATTGCACCTTCCTTTGATAAAATTCACACTTGATTAACTTTGCATACAGTTGGTGTTCTCTAAGGACCTACAACACCATCCTGAGATGCTCCTCATGCTCTTCTTCATTCCTTAAATAGACAAGAATGCCATCCAAGAACACAATTACAAACTTATCCAAATACTTGTTGAATACACTATTCATGAGACACATGAATGTGGCAGGTGCATTGGTAAGACCAAATGGCACCACAGTGAACTCACAATGACCATATCTAGTTGTGAAAGTCGTCTTGTGAATGTCTTCCTCTTTTATCCTCACTTGATGGTAACCAGACCTCAAGTCAATCTTGGAAAACACTTTAGCTTCCTTCATTTGATCAAATAAGTCATCAATCCTTAGCAATGGATATTTGTTCTTGACTGTCACTTTATTAAGATGCTTGTAACCAATACACAACATCAAGGTTCCATACTTTTTCTTGACAAATAACACCGGTGCTCCCCAAGGAGACACACTTGGCCTGATATACTTCTTGTCCATTAATTCTTGTAGATGCATTTTTAACTCTACCAATTCTAGCATGCTCATTCTATAAGAAGCTTTGGAAATCGATGTTGCCCATGGGACAATATCGATGGTAAAATCAATATCTCTCTTTGGTGGCAATCCCAACACTTCATCTGGAAACACATCTTTGAATTCTTGCAACAACTGGAAGTATTCTATCCTTGGACCTTTGTCCTCTGATGAATCTGATATATGGACTGCATATAATTGGCAACCATTCTTATAAAAAAATTTCAGCTGTAAGGTTGAAATCTGTCTTTCTGAAACTTGCTTGGGAATTCCTCTTACCAATCTCGGTATTCCCTCTTCATCAATACATTCAAGTGTGTTACAGCGTATTTTTCCACCTTGTGAGCATCAACACTTATTGGCCTTCAGTACTCATTTTATAGACTCAGATCCACATTTTATCCTCTAGGAACACATTAATTCCTATTTTTGTTCCTATACGCTAGCTGTTCCACTATAGCCAGCGTATAAGCAAGCTATTCCACTATAGCCAACGTACATCGAGTTAAATAGTAAAAATCATAGAAAATTTACTTTTCACTCCAAAAAGCAGTCTTAGGGTGACCTTTGGCCCTCCATGTACCCCATAAATGACTCGATTCAACCTTTCACTTACCTTTGGAAGGATATATATTGAGCTCTTATGGTGCATGGACGCGGGAAAAAGAGAAAGCACCGTAACTCTATTGGATTTTTGTCGTGACTTGAGTCTACATCCATTGATCCTTGTTGTTGTGAAATCCTTATGTTCACCTACCAAACTCATTTCATAGTTTGATTTTTCCATTGCAAAGGGGATTGAAGTGGTCGAGGCACAAGTGGAGGGACCTAGTTCTTGGTTTAGATTGGTTGTTGGCAAGAGGTTGTATCGTATACTTCTTGTTATGGGAATACTCTTTTTCTCATCCAATAGATCTTGTAAATGTTGTTT
The DNA here is from genome assembly GCA_027924585.1 of Larix kaempferi. Lineage (NCBI taxonomy): Eukaryota > Viridiplantae > Streptophyta > Pinopsida > Pinales > Pinaceae > Larix > Larix kaempferi. Next base: position 50,221,698 of record BSBM01000012.1, read on the forward strand.
AAATTACATTGGGTTACATTTGCTTATTATATCATGGACCATGCTATTGATTATGCTAATTTCTTTCATACATTATATGCACTTGCTTGTATATGTTGTTGAGACTAATCTGCAGGGTTAAGTGTAGAGATTGAAAGCTCAACGGGGATTTACTTCGAATATCCGATTGAAGGTTGGTCTTATTTTCCATATCTTAGCATTTTAATTTATATAACATTGCATTGAGTATTGAGTTTATTTCTGGTAGTCATTTGTATGTTGTGGTCTGCCCCGAGCCATAGGATTTTTTTCTCCATAACAGAAATGGTGGCTCCGTTGGGGAGGGAATTACTGCATCCCCCATCAACCAGAACGAGGTAACAACTATGGTGAAAGATTTGTAAGAACTCAAAGGAACAGAACGGACTGACTCAATAGGGATGGATGACATGCAATAGTCAAGAGATATGAGGAGTGGCCGACTCTGGTTTCAGGACTACACTTCTGAGATTTATAATGTATTTCGGCCAACGTAGTACCTTCTCTGACCTCACACATTAGGGGGCATCTGCTACAACGTATTTTTCCACCTTGTGAGCATCAACACTTATTGGCCTTCAATACTCATTTTATAGACTCAGATCCACATTTTATCCTCTAGGACCACATTAATTCCTATTTTTGTTCCTATACGCTAGCTGTGCCACTGTAGCCAGCGTACACGTAGGTTTTTCCACTATAGCGAGCGTACATCGAGTTAAATGGTAAAAACCATAGAAAAATTACTTTTCACTCCAAAAAGTGGTCTTAGGGTGACATTTGGCCTTCCATGTACCCCAGAAATGACTCGATTCAACCTTTAACCTACCTTTGGAAGGCTATATATTGATCTCTTATGGTGGATGGAAGCGGGAGAAAGAGAAAGTAGCGTAACTCTATTGGATTTTTGCAGTGACTTGAGTCTACATCCATTGATCCTTGTTGTTGTGAACTCCTTATTTTCACCTACCAAACTGCTTTCATAGTTTGATTTTTCCATTGCACGGGGGATTGAAGTGGTGGAGGCACAAGTGGAGGGACCTAGTTCTTGGTTCATATTGGTTTCCAACAAGAGGTTGTATCATGTACTTCTTGTTATTATTAATGGAAATACTCATTTTCTTGTCCAATTGATCTTGTAAATGTTGTTTAAATTACATTGGATTACATTTGCTTATTATATCATGGACCATGCTATTGATTATGCTAATGTATTTCATACATTATATGCACTTGCTTGTATATGTTGTTGAGACTAATCTACAGGGTCAAGTGTAGAGATTGAAAGCTCAACGGGGATCTACTTCGAACATCCGGATGAAGGTTGGTATTATTCTCCATATCTTAGCATTTTCATTTATATAGCATTGCATTGAGAATTGAGTTTATTTATGGTATTCATTTGTCTGTTGTGGTCTTCCCCGAGCCATAGGAAGGTTTTCTCCATAACAAAGTGCTTTCTCATAACAGTCCAACTTGGCTCTATGTATTTCCAACCAATCCATACCAATTAGAGAATCATAAGATCCTAATGATAGTATATTTACTTCTACATGTGTGTGGAGTCCATTCAATTCTATGGGGCACTCCACCACTACTTCACTCACGTTTCTCTTGGTCTATGTGGCTAACTTACCTAGCCAAGAATTATTGTGTTTCATTTTCTAAGAGAACAACCTTCAACCACTTTTGGATAAACATAACTATGAGTAGATCTTGGATCAATCAAAACAGAAATAGATTACTTAGCAATATTACCTTCAACTTCCACCACTGTTGATTGATGGTCTGCTTGGTGATTATCCAACACTGCATAGTTTCTAGGTGTTTCTCTTTCCATATCTTCCACTGTAGTTGCTGCTTCAAGGTTTTGCAAGCTCCTGGGTTTCTCCCTTTTAGTTGGACAATCTCTACGTGTGTGGTTTCCTCCACAACCCCAACACTGAAGTGGTCCTTTAGATGCTTTATCTGCTTCTACTGCTGGCTTGAATCCAATCCTTGCTTGCTGCCCCTGTGGAAAGGTTCTGGGATGATTTTTGATGCTTTATATGCTTTATCTTTTGATCAAACCTCCCTCTTGGATTTCCCTTCCATGCTGGGTGAACCTCTGATTTTCCTTTACTCTACTCATAGCAATGCATTGCAATCCTAATGGCTTCATCAAGACTTAGTGGATTAACAAAATCAATCCTATCTCTGAAACTTTGAGGTAAACTCCCAAGGAAGCATTGTATTTTTACCCTCTCATCTTTGATATAATCCACATACCTCAACAATTCCAAAAATTTATGGACATGTTCTTCCATAGATTTATGTCCCAACTTGAGTTCATTGAACTCTTTCTTCTTACTGTCATAATACCTAGTAGAAAGGTATTTTTCCTTGAAATACTTCTTAAATTGCTCCCAGCTAATCCTCCTTTCACTGATCCCTTTAACTTGCAAGAGATTCTCCCACCAAATTGAAGCTCTGCCATTTAGAGTGTAAATGAAAATTCTGGCCTTTTCATTCCCCGAGCAATCATGAATCTTGAAATATTTCTTCATCCCAAGAAGCCATGCTTCTGCCTCTTGGTCAGTCTTATCTTCTCCATCAAATGTGGGAGGCCTTGCCCTCTTGAATTCTCCTTGTGGAGTTCCTTTGAATTTCTTTATTCCACCAAATCCGCTAGAAGTATGCCTTGGACTTCTTTGAGAGCCTTCGGAGTCACATGATCTACTGGAAGAAAATCTAGAGGAAGGTGTTCTATGCTTTTTGCTCACAGAACTCTTCCTTGGACTTGGACTCCTCTTCCTTGAACCACCTCTAGAGCGACTCTCTGCATCTCTTCCTTCTTTGCTTGCATTGCTTGGGTTGGAATCAAGGTTTATACTCTACTGCATATCAGTGAGGCTCTACAAAATAGAAACATTGAGTTGGTTCTGTTCTTCCTGAGCCTTCATCAATCTTTCATTGAAGCTTACCATGGTCTCGACCAAATTTTGAGGAGTTATTTTCTCCCTTATCCCATTGGATTCAGTTTCAGAATTCTCTTCTTGCACATATTCATCATGCTCATAAGGATCCTGAGCATCGTTCATGGTCACCATTTTCCTTGGAGACCCCTTTCCCTGTAGGCTGCCTCTACTACAACTATTCAAATCTTATGAGCTACAATCACTGTGCATTATGAAAAATTTTATTAGACATCTTAAGAATGCATATAGAAACATAAAACATCATTATTTAACATAATTAAACTCATGGAATAATTCTCAAAGCTATTATGCCTTCTTTCCTTTTGCTCATTCATGCAATTCTGGAAATTGCCCATATTGACAACAAATTTTGTCAAAATAGTCCCTGACACTTTTCCACTCTGAATAACTATGATATATGAAAACCCCATTCAAATTATGGTTGTGCACCATTGTTACCTGCTGGATAAGCTTTCAAATGCCTATCCACATGTCTCATTCCAACATCGAGTGTGGAAATTACATTACTCCCAAAATGACAATTTTTACCACAATTCTGCATTTTTTTACACAGCTGCAAATTATCCTTAAATGCCAACTTCAGCCACTTGTAGAAGCAAATCTAGGAAGAATCATGAAAACATTTCTATTGGGCGAAGTTAGTCCATATAACAAGGAACACTCAACATTTCTGGAAAATATTTGTCTAATAGAAAATATTTGTATTAATGAGAATATGAAATGTGGAGTTTAGTCAATTTCTTGAATCAGACATTTGGGGTCACTTTCATCCACTGCAAGCATTTCAAAATCCTCAAAACGTGGCCCAGAATAGTGCTTTTTGGCCTTCCCGCTCACCCCGACTTCACATCCTTTGGATTTTGGTTCCAAGATTCCAAACTTAACACTGTTCCTTCTCCATGGCCTCTCCATATCGATTTCAGCTCAATCTGACCTCCTGCCAAGCTTCAGGAGACCGATTTGTAAAATCCATTAAGTCCAATTTTATGCCAAATTGGAGCATAATGGGCTCAGGACCCTCACTGGTTCTTTCATGGCCTTCGTTAATGGCCTCAGAACACCACAAGATTCATCCAATTCTGATTTTGCATGCTCCTGCTATCCAAAAATCGAGTTTCAGGCTCTATACTTTTTTTTTGAACCTGCAATCCACAACTTCTGCAACCCGCAATCCGGAAGCCGCAACTTCCGCAACCCGCAATCCGCAATCCACAACCCGCAATCTACAATCCACAATGCGGGAGTCAGAAATGTGGGAGTCAGAAATGCGGAACGCCAATTTTTTTAACTTAGGAAATATGTCGCTTCCGCAATATACAATCTGCAATCCATACTACAGAACTCAGGAATGTGGAATGTCATATTTTTGACCTCCGAAAATGTCACTTCTGCAATCCGTACTGTTGTTACGGAGAAAAACTTCCTATGGCTCGAGGCAGACCACAACAGACAGATGACTACAAGAAATAAACTCAATTCCCAATGTAATTCTATATAAATGAAAATGCTAAGATATGGAGAATAAGACCAACCTTCAACCACATGTTCAAAGTAGATCCCCGTTGAGCTTTCAATCTCTACACTTGACCATGTAGATTAGTCTCAACAACATATACAAGCAATTGTATATAATGTATGAAAGACATTAGCATAATCAATATCATGGTCCATGATATAATAAGCAAATGTAATCCAATGTTATTTAAACAACATTTACAAGATCAATTGGACAATAAAATGAGTATTTCCATTAATAATAACAAGAAGTACACAATACAACCTCTTGCCGACAACCAATCTGAACCAAGAACTAGGTCCCTCCACTTGTGCCTCCACCATTTCAAACCCCCATGCAATAGAAAACTCAAACTATGAAAGGAGTTTGGTAGGTGAACATAAGGAGTTCACAACAACAAGGATCAATGGATGTAAACTCAAGTCACGACAAAAATCCAATAGAGTTACGGTGCTTTCTCTTTCTCCCCCTTCCATGCACCATAAGAGCTCAATATATAGTCTTCCAAAGGTAGGTGAAAGGTTGAATCGAGTCATTTTTGGGGTACATGGAGGGCCAAAGGTCACCCTAAGACCGCTTTTTGGAGTGAAAAATATTTTTTCTATGGTTTTTACCATTTAACTCGATGTACGTTGGCTATAGTGGAACAACATGCGTGTACGCTGGCTATAGTGGAAAAACTAGCGTATAGGAACAAAAATAGGAATTAATGTGTTCCCGGAGGATAAAATGTGGATCTGAGTCTATAAAATGAGTACTGAAGGCCAATAAGTGATGGTGCTCACAAGGTGGAAAAATACGCTGTAACATATGCCCCCTAATGTGTGAGGTCAAAGAAGGTACTACGATGGCCGAAATACATTATAAATCTCAGAAGTGGAGTGATGGAGACACAAATGGAAGGAGTATCCCACTCGTCATAATACAATGATATCTTTGGATACATGTCGGTACAATACAACAATCTAATACAATGGCCATGATAGGCATTACATAGTGAATACATGTCATAGGTAGTCATAGCCATGAGCCATCTACAGTAAGATACGGTCTCCTGCTGAAAATGAAACAACTAATGCAAACTAGAGGTACAAACTACTGATGTATGAGATGATAATAACATTGTGTGATGCATGAGGCATCAACAAAGGGCTCCATAATGACTGGAATCTTAACCAGCCGGTGGAGTACAATCTGAGAAACAAGTACATCTCCTAAGGTCCTACTATAATCCCGACTCATAATCAGTGGAGTGGAGTAAATGCTGTGTTCAAAGGAAACATAATGGCTTCCAAAAAGAAGTAAATATTTTCCCGTCTGAATTTTTCAGTTTTTTTACTTTTTTTGGTCTTTTTCATACAGTGAAAGCTTGAAAAAGAATAAAATTGCTTATAGTACAACAAGTGAGGGAATGAGTGTCAAATGGAAATCAAACTAGTCCCAAGCAGTGGAACATACCTATGAACAATGCAAGGAAGCATGTGCAATATGTGGACACTCGGAGGGTGTTCCCTCAGGGTAAAGTGTCATCAAATTGTGACAGGAAAATGAAAGCTCAACTTGGCTCAAAAAGGGAAAGTGCTCAGGCACACAGCTAATAATTGCGTAAGCAAGAGCCGAAACAAGGCTCAAGCGGCAAGCAGGATGATGCAATGCAATCACAACTCGATATAAAATTTGGAAGTCCTTATGGGAGATGGCCATCATAAGACAAAGTAGAGTATGAGTCTTTATCACAAAATCATGGCATAACTACGAAGGAATCCCAATCCTAAGAAGAGACAACAACATAGGTGCCAAAAGGCATAAAAGGGTTCTAACTAGGGCACCCATGGTCGGACAAGCCCTACTTCCAAATAACGACACTTCTATAACAATGTGAAGGCTCCATGTCGGTTAAAAAGTGCGGTCGCACCTAGGGTTAATGAAAAATGGTCAATCGTCAAAATGCACAATGCAGACAAAAATGACATCTAACCTATATGATGGGTATAAAATATACTTGCCGTAGGTGCGAAACGGTCGAAAAACAACTCTCATCGGAAAAATATGTTCAAAATGGTAATCCATAATGACATATTAGTTTAATAATAGCTCAAAACGGTAAAAACTATACGAAAGTGGGTTTTAAAAACTATAAATAGTAATAAAAAATTACAATTACTATTCCATTTTCACATTTCACCCAAATAGTGGTTTTTGGTTAGTTTTCACCTCAATCTTCAGTTGTTAATTTTGGGAGCTACAGGCGTCGGATCATCGAGCCATAAGGAGCAGGTTGGTAGTCACATCCCCCACTTCCATTTCAATGTTTTTATTTCAATTTTTAATGGTTTAATTTTTATTATTGCCAAGCCCTACATCATCTCGGTGATGTACGCGGGCTATAGCTCTGCGGGTAGCAGGTCCACCTCATAACCCTACTTTTTACTACCCACCATTTTCGATTATGCACAATAATACCTGCCCCGATCTTTCACGGGCCACATCTCACTCCGGAGATACAACTTCGTATGTGTCCATGGCCCACCCCCACCACACTCATGGACCCTCATGTCCACCACAGCATTATGGTCATGCACCTTCAGCCTATCCACCTCTGGTTGCACCCCCTACATATTACCATCAGCAGGCCACACATGCTCCTGTTCACTCACAAGCCCTAGTGGCTTATTACCCACCACAGGAAGCGCTTACTACACCACAACCTCCAATCGCTCAGAATTATCCTCCAAAAAACAACAACCCTACCCCCGCCAACCAAAACCCTGATTGACCACCGAAACAGGGAAAGAACCCCAATTTATGAACAAACCACCCATGTTCCATATGCAGACTATACGGCCATTACACACACACTTGCCCCCATTTGGAGCGAATGCGGAAACTGTGGAATGATGATGCCCAACGCCAAGGATATGCTGCACAGCTAGCACCTCCTCCTCAGCCACAACCCATGATATTGCAAAATCCCTTACCAAACCAAGGCATGGTAAACAGTCGTCCAAATAATCCCCCTCAAGGATCCGCTACAACACAGCAGCAAATTACTTATGTAGCAGCCGATTACCAGCATGCAAAGTCCAACACTCACCATTTGCTAATGATGTCATCAAATGATATCAACCTCCAAATGCATCGAAACCAATACGCCCCCGGTGCACGTGCAAACGTTCTCCCTATGATTGAACAACCCGTTCATAATGCACCTACATCGTTCGTCTCCACAGTCAGACCCGGATTATACTCGAAATCACCTATGACTTCCACATTCCAATCCATCCCACCCCCTTTGAAGATAACTGAGATATCTGATTTGTGCACCCTCTCGCAGAACACACAGGTACCAAACCAACAACCCCCTTTACTCCTGCAACCACCCTCAGTGCCAACTCATGTAGGAGCAACACCAATTCATACTATCCCATTTTTATTTCCCCCTTCAGGCACCATCAGCACACCAGTCATGGCTACACTTAATATCCCAGGATTGACATTAGGAGTACCTGTATGGTACCTACCTTCCCCAACCCCTCCCCCGACACCGAATGTCATTTTACAATCGGTGCAACCCATCAATACTTCTAACCATCCACCCCCTGGTGTAGCAAACATCCAGAATATACCACCTCCAACAGCGGCCACCGCATCAACATCCAATTACACTCCCCCACCACTTCGAAACACTGGGGGCAGAGGTCCACAAACCTACACCACTGGATCCACAACTCCCACCCCCCCACTGACCCCCAAATTAGCGAAGAATCCCCCAACAATCCGCATACCCCCCCAGTGCTCTTTGTGTGACGACATAGGCCATGCCACCCATCAATGTCCACAATTACCGGCACTTCAAGAGCATATGCAAAGGTTGGATGATGACACTAACATTCCAGTTGTCAAACTCGAGCTTCCCCCTCAGCCTCATGATAAATATTTGCGTACTAACCACCCTTGTGCGATATGCGGAATCTACGGCCATTATTCACATCACTGCCCCGATCTCCCAGATTATAGAGCAACACTATACGAATTGAATAATGCCGACCTAGAGATATCCCCTCCTCTCATTGAAGAAATTCATCCCCCACCATATTCCTCCTCATAAGATATTAAGACCATTTACACGGTTTCCACTGGAGACCCCTCTTCTCGGTCGGCCCCTTCCACTGATCCCTTTGACACACATGTTCAACCCTTTCAAATCAACGAGGAAACCAAATGTACACAACATGGGGGCAGGCCCAAAACCTTGCCTACTCATCATCATCATGATTCTCGTCGGAGATACTGGGGGAATCCACCCCACAAGGGGAATCCCCCATCATCATATCATCACTTCAGTATGCCACCATGGCCCACAGCCTCATGGTATACCCCCCCCACCAGTAGTTGCTCAATGCCCTATTGATCCCTCTCTGAGACAACATCTGCACCACATTGACACCTCTGAGTTAGGGGGCGTAATAGATTACCTCGACCCTCGGATAGGGGGCATGATCAATCATTTTGAACCTTCCCCATCACATCTATCTCAGTATTTCAATGACCCAATTGTTCAAACCAACACATATGTGATCCACAATCATAAACCCCATGAACATAGCATGGGGGCAGGTCATTAACCCTGCTCACTTTTTCACATGCGTGATCTCAACCATTTTTGAGGTCGCATATCACTTGTATATTTGATTTGATTTGATACACCTAGTATTCTTCCCCTGTGGGTCATCATTTCTCCCCACCACTGCATCCTTGGCTGGGTGGGCTCACCTTCATTTGTAGCCATTTTTAACCTAGTTATTTCCTTCGACCATTCCGGAGTCCTTATGACCTCCGTTTTTCGCACCATTTGCATCGCCAGATTCAGTTTTTCGTGCTCGTGATGATGCTTGAGATCATTTCTCGCTCTCACCACCAGATTTTTTGGGCATTTTTCCATGCCCCTCGTTGCCTCGATTTGCGTGCCACATCGGCCATGGTCCATTTTTTACGAGTTTTATATCGCCAGATTCAGTGTTCCGCGCTCGTGACGATGCTTGAGACCATTTCTCGCTGTCACCACCAGATTTTTTTGGGCATTTTTTCCCATGCCCCTCGTCACCTCGGTTTGCATGCCACTTCGGTGATCATCCATTTTTGACGAGTTTTATATCGCCAGATTCAGTTTTCCATGCTCGAGACCATTCCTCGCTCACACCAATACCTTTTTGTTCGGTATAATTTTACCCCTTTTTCGGGCCGAGCAATTCCTTTACGAAAAAGGCACTTAGGGAGTTTCTGTTAAGCTCTTTCTGACTCCTAAAAGAATGAAAAGATCGTCGAGCAACCTTGCTTCCTTTCATGCTCGCTAAACGTATCTGAAAGGGCATCTACATGGTATAAGTTTACCCCTTTTCCGGACCTTGAAGACTAATTATGAAAAAGGAATACTCTAGTCACATCGGTTAGAAGAGTTCTCCATTTGCATTATTTTATGCTTTTTCGGGCCTTGGAGACTAACTTATGAAAAAGACCACCAATGGAGTCCACTTACTGCTTTCAGACTCTCTAAACATGAAAGAGAACACGAGCAATCACCATCCTGGGCTCATATAAATCCACAAGATGGTACTCCACCAACACTGCAGAGTCTTCTTATCATTTTCAAACTCCTTAAAAATGAAAGCACTCATGAGCACGAACAGTCTTGGGCTCACAAAATCCACAGGACAGTACCCTTTTAAAGCACACTTTTATCCCTTCTTGGAGCTCATTAAAACTACGAAGAAGGACCCAATGGTGCTTCTCGGTGCCACAACAGATCATGTCTACTCATATGGAAGCTTCCCCATTTTGGTCGCCTTTGTTCAGAGTAATCTGCAGTATGTTACCCTGAGAGTCCCTCTACAACATCCATTAGCTTGTCCCCCCCAAAGTCACTCAAATCTACAATAAATACCCTTCAGTCCTTAAAGCTATGATCCCCGCACCTACAAGTTAGTTTCCTATGTTTCCAGGTCAACCATGTCATCATGCTCTGAACAAAGGAAGTTTGAGTCCACCCACTCTATGACCCCAGTTATTTCCCATCCCATAGTATGTCAGTCCTACCATCAGTACTATCATGCTTCGGTTGTAGACCTCGCACTCCTATAAAGGAAACATCATTGCCTTGATAGTTACTGGTCTCCCTCTGTCGACGCCAACCAAATTTATTCCATAGGATAGACCTAGAGGTCCTTGTGCCTTGGACTCATCACCATTTATGATGAGTGCCCACAAATCATTTCGAGAGGAGTCCTCAGTTCCTCTCCAAATGATGGTTTCTCACATGCTCAACTTCAACACCTTGATCGCATCGTTGAGACTCGTACAGGGTATCGGTCCTTTCAGTTATTTGTTGAAGACCCCGGACATCATCTAACTCTACCACATATGAGAGTCTAATTAAGGATACAACCAGTTACATGTTCCTATGGATATCCGGGTTGCACTTGGCAAGAATTTTCAGATGTTGGACACCTTCAGTTTCAGCAGTTCATCAACCCTTCTGACACCTTATTCAGAATGGTTGTTTGCCCTTTTTTCCAGTGTATCAGTTATTCAGATTAGTCGTGACATGACCATGAGTATGTCCCAGCATTATGTCCCCTCTGGACCATTATGATGTACCAGCAAATTTTTATGTATTTCTTCAGGCCCCCCTTTGTGGGCCTAATTGTTATGTATATGTCTTCATACGAGCATGGGTATGCCCGCCTCGTCCAATAGTCAGATATATCCCTCATGCATTTTGAGGCCATGTAATATTTTTTAGTTTTTGCAGCTTCCAAGGGGTCATTGCTCCAGTCTCCAACCAGTCTCTTCTCTACTCCAAACCCCAGGAAAAACACAAAAGAATTATGATGTCTATCGGCCATACGATGAGCTCCTGCCCTTCACACATCAGGGGGCAATCTATTAACACCCAAAAAGTGCTCACTAGCTCATTCCCTTATTCACATGACCCATTTGTCCACTTTTCCACCATTTGAGCCTCGAAAGCCATCAAAAGGTCACCAAAAAGACCATAATACACCTTTTTTCCCCGCAAAATATATATTTTTCCTCAAAAAACCCTAAAAAAGGGTCCAGAATTCCCAAAAATATTAAAAGGGAATACAAATATTCAAAATATTCAAAAAAGGAAAAAAGAGGGGAAAAGGTACCTAAACCATGTTGGTCAATACCATTGGTTTCCTTAAAACCACAATGGTATTCCCCAGCACCAAAAACTATAAAAAGGTGATAGGGGCTCCTCACTTTCCATCCATCATCCATCCTATCCTCATGCTGTCAAAATCTCTCTTGAGTTCTTTGACCATTTTAGCAATCTTGGAGAAGAGACCATTGGAGCCTGGAGCATCTCAACCTTGGAGCTTCTCAACACCAAACATCCTCACCATTTGAGGTATTATAATACAAAAATCATTCTTTGTTACATTTCTTGTTCTTGCTGTTAATCTTTTCAATTTTATTTTTTATATGCACATGTTAATGCTAGATTCAGATTTATAATTGTTTTTGCTTTTATTTGAAGACTCCTATTACAAGTTAATAGGTGCATCGTTGCACATGCTTGGTTGAAAAACCAAGCAACATACACGGAATTTTCGTCAATTTTACAAGACCATGTGACCACATGTTTCCACAATCCCTAAAGCCACATCCATGGTGAATGATCTTAACTCGTTTTTCCTTGCAATTAAGCCTTTTTGTGACTCTGACGTACTTTGATTCGTTAGCAACGTGTGTCGAAGTCCATCGACGTGCTTTGATCTACTGTCAACCCACGTCGATGACTCAATTTTCCTTCACGTCAACTCGTGTCGAGCTCATTTGGTGCACGTTTCTCAATGTCCAAGTCGCGTCGATCTCTGTACAGGAAGAAAAAGGGGTTTTCAAGAAGTTTCTAGAATGAAATATTATCTAGATGAGATTTCCTCTCTATTTGCTAGGATCTCACTCGAATTCTTCACTCGTTGGCATCATATCTCATCCATTGTCCCTAAATATCTCATCTCTCCCTGTAATGTCCCTTGTTAGGAATTTTATTAAAATTGCAATTTTCCACTTTTTTCCCTTGTTCGACCTTTGACTAGTTTTGATCTCTAGGTCCCAAATTTGCCCCAAATGATCCCAAATCTTCTGAGAAGGTGTATGAATGATATTAGAACATAAATATGTGTTTCAGGGATGCATTTGGACCTTTAAAATACTTCTGCAAATCCTCTTTCAATTCTGATCAATGTAGGTAACTTTACTAGTGATTTTCCTTTGACTAGTATTGGTCTCTAGGTCTCAAATTGACTCCAAATGCCTTCAAATCTTCAAGGAAGGTGTATGAATGATATTAGAAATTGAATATTATTTTTATGGATGACATATGGCCACCAAAATACCTCTGCAAACTCTCTTAATATTCTGGACCAATTATGCAATTTTACTAGTAATTTGGGGTTCAAATCCCCCTGGGGTAAACAATGAAAATGGCTTCCCAAATGCCTCCAAACCCACTCAAATTTATGAACAGAGGTATGTAATGTGTTAAGTATGTTATTAAAGTCTCATATGCACCATTAATAGATTATTACAACTGTTCTCACCCTCTCCCATTCAACTGCAAAAATCCCCAATTCGACCCTTGGGGAAATGGCACTATTTCATCTCCCAATACAACTAAACTGAGTAAAAATGCTTCAAATGCTCAAGTACAGTACATGAAACTTGTAGAAGACATCCATGGAAGTATATTGATCACAAATATATCAGATAATCATCCACTCATTCGAAATCATCATCAATACATTGGCTCACAACAAGGTAGCGGGGAAATGGCATTGTTCTTCCATTAAAAATGAGATTTATACATTTCTACTTGGAATTTCGACCTGAAACTTTTTGGAGATGAAGAACAGAGTATTTAATTCATATTACAAAATAAATGGGGCATTAAAAGCTTCCCCAAAAAGTACAATAGCTCACCAAAAACGCCCTCCCTCAAGGATCAAGAATATGCCATCAAAACTGGAAATGGTTGAAGGAGCGAGCTGCAATAGAAAAAACCATGAGCTTCCCTGTAGCTTACACCTGCAAATAAAGACTCCATTAAAGCTCCAAATGAAAGGTCTGAATGGCCTTTCCAATTACCAACTTGGATGGGAATCTTTCACCCTCGAAATTGGCTAAGGCAAGAAACTAGTCATCCACTAGCTCTCCCTCTTCACAAATGCAATTGCAAATTCTACAAATGATCAAAAAATCCATTCTCATACTTCATTTCTACATTTTATAACCAAAATTAGCCTTCTAAGGGTCGAAATCCTCTCAATAGATTCAATAGATTTTCATTTAGGAAATATTCCACATTTGCCACTTGTCTCCTAGTTCCAACCTTCCATCTTCTCCCAAATTCGATTTTGAGTCTCTTTGGCTTCTCCAACTCCCAAATTCGCCTTCTTTGAGCCTATTTTTGGGGCTGACATGTCATAGTGGTCAGATGTCAGAGGTCAGGTCTGCAATTTGTCATATTTGTCATAGATTCTCCATCATTGGTGTCATAGGGGCTAGGGAATCTAGCCCAAGTGTCCACAAACTTCCACTTTGACTCTTTATCTTCCATGGAGGTTACCAATCCTTCCAAATTCGACCTAATATGCTCAATGACATGTGTTATGACTTACCAACTCACCCAAGAGTGTTCACATTCCCATTAATTCGAATTTGCAAAAGAGAGATACCATGTATTATGAAAAATCAAGCTAGTGTGGGTCCCACATCCTCCATATGTCTCCAAAACCATTTGTCACTTAGGATTTCTCTTGAATTTCTTTATTCACTCTATTTATTAAATACTTGAACCCTTCTAATGTCTAAACATCATTTATTATCCTCCTTATTCCAAATCCCAAAGCTTCCACCCCAAACCTAGGAAACTAGTAATTTTTCTCCTTGGCAATTATTTGACCCTTAACATCAATTTTACAAACTCTAATGAATATGGCTAATGTGATTAGGCCATTGTGACCCAATTCCAAATTTGGGACATGACAAATCCTCCCTTCCCAATATTGCTTGTCCTCAAGCAATTTCAAACATGGGTGTTGAAGAACCTGCTTTCTGTATAATTCTTTGAAGTTGCCATTGAATTGCCAAACCTTGAGTCTTTGAGTTTCCATGAATATTTTAGAGAGGAACCACCATGCTTGCTGCTGCACTACTCTTATTAAAATCACTTTATTAAGTGGGGAATCCATCTCCCATGCTGCTTGCTTCCCCCAAAAAAATGAAACCAATGAGACAAAAATTATTCCAGGGTCCCATTGCTTGTATTGCACCCCAACAATTAAGAGTGCTCTCCAACCTACACCATTAGATAAGAGGATTCCTGGATCCCATTTTCTTGTATGCATTCTTCCAAACATCATGAGTACCAAATATATATCATCAAAGTACATAACAACATAATGAAAATGTACATCAAGGATATGCTTCATCAAAGAGTCATGAAAGTGCTTATACCTCCAAGCAAGTAGACCACCATTTTCCAAGTGCATACAAGCTTCAAGTGACCCATCAAATCTTCTCCAATGACATAGGTGAGGATCCCATGTCCTATAATGCTGCTCCAAAAGGATGTGATATGCATCAAAAGATTCAGCCATGTATTCTTTCATCCAAGAAGTGAATGAAGAATCTCCACTAGAATCTGAACCAAATAATGAGCAGAAAAAACAAGGAGACTTCAAATGACTCAAAGAAGTCTCACCCATACATCCATGAATGTGAGAATCATAAAGATGTAACAAAGTATGTGGCTTCCAACAAAAATGTTCTCCCATCATAAATCTATTCATCCAAGTGTTGGATGAACTTCCTCTAACATCAAATGAACCCAGTGTTGAGCAAGAAAAACCATGAGTATTCAAGTGACTCAAATCCATATCATAGGTGCATCCATGTAGATGTGAATCATCATAAAGTGACAAATTATGCTGCTGCAAATGTGAATAAGAATGTGCTCCAACCATGTCATCATAAAAGTTAAATCTAGGAGTTCCATACTTCTCATGTGGCACCATCAAAAAGAACCCTTTCACCCATACTTCATTGAGACTAATACTGCAAAACATGGAATTGTAGGATGTAGGAGAATGTACTAACTCACCCAAATGATCAAAAAGTTCAGGAGTTTCATCATGGGAAGGATCCATGTGGGTAGTATCATGCAGCTCCTTCAAAAGTGTGAACTCTTTGTCATAGTTTGGTTCCAATGTAGAGGAATCATGCTCTTCTTTAAAAATTGCATAACCTTCATCAAGAGGCAATTCAAATTCCTCTTCCACCACATCAAGTGTTTGGATCTCTTCAAGTTCATCTTCAAACACATCAAGAACATTCAAATTTTCACATTTCTCATGATCCACCATGTCATGAGAATCCTCCAAACAATCTACCATTTGACAATCTGAAACATAAGAGGAAAAACAAGTATCTTGCAACTTTTCAAGAAGTTGTTCATTTTGAATTGTGAGCTTATGAATATCCTCATTATTCTTCAAGTATGCATCATGTAACAATTCATTAAGCTCAAACAAATGGTTTCTATCAAAAAGCAAAGACATGAAATTACCTTTGATGTGGCACATTGCTCTTTGAATCTTCTCCATGTCTTCAAGGAAGGATGTTTCCTCCAATGAAGTAGCTCTCCAACAAGAATTTGACACCAATGCTTGAGTGTCATGGAGAATGCTGAGGGACTCTTGGATCTTCTTTTCATTCATCTTTAAGGACCCTTCAAGAAAATGAGGTTCTTGCAAATAAACCTCCTCATCTTCTTCATTTTTGCTTGGACCAACTTCATGAAGCTCAAGTGGTGATGGGGAAGTTGATCTTGGTTCTTCTTCAACTGCTACAAGGTATTCATTATCATGCTTAATGGAACTTGGGCTTGCAGCAACACTTTCAAAAGTGATCTCTATGTCACCAACATAGAGGTGTGAGCACCCATCAGTGGGTACTCCTTCATAGTTTAAGCATCCATCAGTAGATGCTCTTTGGTTCAAGTCTAAGCTAGAAGGTGTCTCAAAATTATCTTCCATATTTTCAATAGAATCTTCTTCATGCTCTTGTGATGTCTCTTCCTTTTGCTCTTTAAAGCAAGCTGATGCATTTTTCCCCTTGTCTTCCTTAGGATCAGTATATTTGGAAGCTCTTCTTGAATAAATATCAAAAGCTCTCCTCAAGGAGGACATCATTTCATGCACACATATATGATACTCGCTCCAAGGGTTTTTACAAGAAGGGCATAAACCTTTCTTCACTAACTCCACATCTTAATTTTTGGGCCTATTTTCAAAAACATGTTCAGCATAGTACTCAAAAGACATGACATTTTGTGTATTTTTGCTCGAAGCAAGATATTCTTGATATTTTTGATATTGTTGGGGCAAGGTTTTATATTTTTCTCTCCATCTTTGGAACTCGCTCATAGAATTATCCTTGGTTGGTGTGACACACTCATATTCATCAGATCTAAATTCATAAGAATAATCTTCATTTCTCTTGAAATTGTATGAAGTGTTGCATGATGGCAACTCTTCCTCATACCATTCACATTCTGCTTCATATTGCTCATAAGCATCTGCATATTCCTCATAAGAATTGTACTCATAGGATTCATCATAATAGTAAGACATGGCTGCCAATTATTCTTGAATGTATGTATCTAATCCACAGGTGCAAGGACCATGCTCTGATACCACTGTAATGTCCCTTGTTAGGAATTTTATTAAAATTGCAATTTTCCACTTTTTTCCCTTGTTCGACCTTTGACTAGTTTTGATCTCTAGGTCCCAAATTTGACCCAAATGATCCCAAATCTTCTGAGAAGGTGTATGAATGATATTAGAACATAAATATGTGTTTCAGGGATGCATTTGGACCTTTAAAATACTTCTGCAAATCCTCTTTCAATTCTGATCAATGTAGGTAACTTTACTAGTGATTTTCCTTTGACTAGTATTGGTCTCTAGGTCTCAAATTGACTCCAAATGCCTTCAAATCTTCAAGGAAGGTGTATGAATGATATTATAACTTGAATATTATCTTTATGGATGAAATATGGCCACCAAAATAACTCTGCAAACTCTCTTAATATTCTGGACCAATTATGCAATTTTACTAGTAATTTGGGGTTCAAATCCCCCTGGGGTAAACAATGAAAATGGCTTCCCAAATGCCTCCAAACCCACTCAAATTTATGAACAGAGGTATGTAATGTGTTAAGTATGTTATTAAAGTCTCATATGCACCATTAATATATTATTACAACTGTTCTCACCCTCTCCCATTCAACTGCAAAAATCCCCAATTCGACCCTTGGGGAAATGGCACTATTTCACCTCCCAATACAACTAAACTGAGTAAAAATGCTTCAAATGCTCAAGTACAGTACATGAAACTTGTATAAGACATCCATGGAAGTATATTGATCACAAATATATCAGAGAATCATCCACTCATTCGAAATCATCATCAATACATTGGCTCACAACAAGGTAGCGGGGAAATGGCATTGTTCTTCCATTAAAAATGAGATTTATACATTTCTACTTGGAATTTCGACCTGAAACTTTTTGGAGATGAAGAACAGAGTATTTACTTCATATTACAAAAGAAATGGGGCATTAAAAGCTTCCCCAAAGAGTACAATAGCTCACCAAAAACGCCCTCCCTCAAGGATCAAGAATATGCCATCAAAACTGGAAATGGTTGAAGGAGCGAGCTGCAATAGAAGAAACCATGAGCTTCCCTGTAGCTTACACCTGCAAATAAAGACTCCATTAAAGCTCCAAATGAAAGGTCTGAATGGCCTTTCCAATTACCAACTTGGATGGGAATCTTTCACCCTCGAAATTGGCTAAGGCAAGAAACTAGTCATCCACTAGCTCTCCCTCTTCACAAATGCAATTGCAAATTCTACAAATGATCAAAAAATCCATTCTCATACTTCATTTCTACATTTTATAACCAACATTAGCCTTCTAAGGGTCGAAATCCTCTCAATAGATTCAATAGATTTTCATTTAGGAAATATTCCACATTTGCCACTTGTCTCCTAGTTCCAACCTTCCATCTTCTCCCAAATTCGATTTTGAGTCTCTTTGGCTTCTCCAACTCCCAAATTCGCCTTCTTTGAGCCTATTTTTGGGGCTGACATGTCATAGTGGTCAGATGTCAGAGGTCAGGTCTGCAATTTGTCATATTTGTCATAGATTCTCCATCATTGGTGTCATAGGGGCTAGGGAATCTAGCCCAAGTGTCCACAAACTTCCACTTTGACTCTTTATCTTCCATGGAGGTTACCAATCCTTCCAAATTCGACCTAATATGATCAATGACATGTGTTATGACTTACCAACTCACCCAAGAGTGTTCACATTCCCATTAATTCGAATTTGCAAAAGAGAGATACCATGTATTATGAAAAATCAAGCTAGTGTGGGTCCCACATCCTCCATATGTCTCCAAAACCATTTGTCACTTAGGATTTCTCTTGAATTTATTTATTCACTCTATTTATTAAATACTTGAACCCTTCTAATGTCTAAACATCATTTATTATCCCCCTTATTCCAAATCCCAAATCTTCCACCCCAAACCTAGGAAACTAGTAATTTTTCTCCTTGGCAATTATTTGACCCTTAACATCAATTTTACAAACTCTAATGAATATGGCTAATGTGATTAGGCCATTGTGACCCAATTCCAAATTTGGGACATGACAAATCCTCCCTTCCCAATATTGCTTGTCCTCAAGCAATTTCAAACATGGGTGTTGAAGAACCTGCTTTCTGTATAATTCTTTGAAGTTGCCATTGAATTGCCAAACCTTGAGTCTTTGAGTTTCCATGAATATTTTAGAGAGGAACCACCATGCTTGCTGCTGCACTACTCTTATTAAAATCACTTTATTAAGTGGGGAATCCATCTCCCATGCTGCTTGCTTCCCCCAAAAAAATGAAACCAATGAGACAAAAATTATTCCAGGGTCCCATTGCTTGTATTGCACCCCAACAATTAAGAGTGCTCTCCAACCTACACCATTAGATAAGAGGATTCCTGGATCCCATTTTCTTGTATGCATTCTTCCAAACATCATGAGTACCAAATATATATCATCAAAGTACATAACAACATAATGAAAATGTACATCAAGGATATGCTTCATCAAAGAGTCATGAAAGTGCTTATACCTCCAAGCAAGTAGACCACCATTTTCCAAGTGCATACAAGCTTCAAGTGACCCATCAAATCTTCTCCAATGACATAGGTGAGGATCCCATGTCCTATAATGCTGCTCCAAAAGGATGTGATATGCATCAAAAGATTCAGCCATGTATTCTTTCATCCAAGAAGTGAATGAAGAATCTCCACTAGAATCTGAACCAAATAATGAGCAGAAAAAACAAGGAGACTTCAAATGACTCAAAGAAGTCTCACCCATACATCCATGAATGTGAGAATCATAAAGATGTAACAAAGTATGTGGCTTCCAACAAAAATGTTCTCCCATCATAAATCTATTCATCCAAGTGTTGGATGAACTTCCTCTAACATCAAATGAACCCAGTGTTGAGCAAGAAAAACCATGAGTATTCAAGTGACTCAAATCCATATCATAGGTGCATCCATGTAGATGTGAATCATCATAAAGTGACAAATTATGCTGCTGCAAATGTGAATAAGAATGTGCTCCAACCATGTCATCATAAAAGTTAAATCTAGGAGTTCCATACTTCTCATGTGGCACCATAAAAAAGAACCCTTTCACCCATACTTCATTGAGACTAATACTGCAAAACATGGAATTGTAGGATGTAGGAGAATGTACTAACTCACCCAAATGATCAAAAAGTTCAGGAGTTTCATCATGGGAAGGATCCATGTGGGTAGTATCATGCAGCTCCTTCAAAAGTGTGAACTCTTTGTCATAGTTTGGTTCCAATGTAGAGGAATCATGCTCTTCTTTAAAAGTTGCATAACCTTCATCAAGAGGCAATTCAAATTCCTCTTCCACCACATCAAGTGTTTGGATCTCTTCAAGTTCATCTTCAAACACATCAAGAACATTCAAATTTTCACATTTCTCATGATCCACCATGTCATGAGAATCCTCCAAACAATCTACCATTTGACAATCTGAAACATAAGAGGAAAAACAAGTATCTTGCAACTTTTCAAGAAGTTGTTCATTTTGAATTGTGAGCTTATGAATATCCTCATTATTCTTCAAGTATGCATCATGTAACAATTCATTAAGCTCAAACAAATGGTTTCTATCAAAAAGCAAAGACATGAAATTACCTTTGATGTGGCACATTGCTCTTTGAATCTTCTCCATGTCTTCAAGGAAGGATGTTTCCTCCAATGAAGTAGCTCTCCAACAAGAATTTGACACCAATGCTTGAGTGTCATGGAGAATGCTGAGGGACTCTTGGATCTTCTTTTCATTCATCTTTAAGGACCCTTCAAGAAAATGAGGTTCTTGCAAATAAACCTCCTCATCTTCTTCATTTTTGCTTGGACCAACTTCATGAAGCTCAAGTGGTGATGGGGAAGTTGATCTTGGTTCTTCTTCAACTGCTACAAGGTATTCATTATCATGCTTAATGGAACTTGGGCTTGCAGCAACACTTTCAAAAGTGATCTCTATGTCACCAACATAGAGGTGTGAGCACCCATCAGTGGGTACTCCTTCATAGTTTAAGCATCCATCAGTAGATGCTCTTTGGTTCAAGTCTAAGCTAGAAGGTGTCTCAAAATTATCTTCCATATTTTCAATAGAATCTTCTTCATGCTCTTGTGATGTCTCTTCCTTTTGCTCTTTAAAGCAAGCTGATGCATTTTTCCCCTTGTCTTCCTTAGGATCAGTATATTTGGAAGCTCTTCTTGAATAAATATCAAAAGCTCTCCTCAAGGAGGACATCATTTCATGCACACATATATGATACTCGCTCCAAGGGTTTTTACAAGAAGGGCATAAACCTTTCTTCACTAACTCCACATCTTAATTTTTGGGCCTATTTTCAAAAACATGTTCAGCATAGTACTCAAAAGACATGACATTTTGTGTATTTTTGCTCGAAGCAAGATATTCTTGATATTTTTGATATTGTTGGGGCAAGGTTTTATATTTTTCTCTCCATCTTTGGAACTCGCTCATAGAATTATCCTTGGTTGGTGTGACACACTCATATTCATCAGATCTAAATTCATAAGAATAATCTTCATTTCTCTTGAAATTGTATGAAGTGTTGCATGATGGCAACTCTTCCTCATACCATTCACATTCTGCTTCATATTGCTCATAAGCATCTGCATATTCCTCATAAGAATTGTACTCATAGGATTCATCATAATAGTAAGACATGGCTGCCAATTATTCTTGAATGTATGTATCTAATCCACAGGTGCAAGGACCATGCTCTGATACCACTGTAATGTCCCTTGTTAGGAATTTTATTAAAATTGCAATTTTCCACTTTTTTCCCTTGTTCGACCTTTGACTAGTTTTGATCTCTAGGTCCCAAATTTGACCCAAATGATCCCAAATCTTCTGAGAAGGTGTATGAATGATATTAGAACATAAATATGTGTTTCAGGGATGCATTTGGACCTTTAAAATACTTCTGCAAATCCTCTTTCAATTCTGATCAATGTAGGTAACTTTACTAGTGATTTTCCTTTGACTAGTATTGGTCTCTAGGTCTCAAATTGACTCCAAATGCCTTCAAATCTTCAAGGAAGGTGTATGAATGATATTATAACTTGAATATTATGTTTATGGATGACATATGGCCACCAAAATACCTCTGCAAACTCTCTTAATATTCTGGACCAATTATGCAATTTTACTAGTAATTTGGGGTTCAAATCCCCCTGGGGTAAACAATGAAAATGGCTTCCCAAATGCCTCCAAACCCACTCAAATTTATGAACAGAGGTATGTAATGTGTTAAGTATGTTATTAAAGTCTCATATTCACCATTAATATATTATTACAACTGTTCTCACCCTCTCCCATTCAACTGCAAAATTCCCCAATTCGACCCTTGGGGAAATGGCACTATTTCACCTCCCAATACAACTAAACTGAGTAAAAATGCTTCAAATGCTCAAGTACAGTACATAAAACTTGTATAAGACATACATGGAAGTATATTGATCACAAATATATCAGAGAATCATCCACTCATTCGAAATCATCATCAATACATTGGCTCACAACAAGGTAGCGGGGAAATGGCATTGTTCTTCCATTAAAAATGAGATTTATACATTTCTACTTGGAATTTCGACCTGAAACTTTTTGGAGATGAAGAACAGAGTATTTACTTCATATTAAAAAAGAAATGGGGCATTAAAAGCTTCCCCAAAGAGTACAATAGCTCACCAAAAACGCCCTCCCTCAAGGATCAAGAATATGCCATCAAAACTGGAAATGGTTGAAGGAGCGAGCTGCAATAGAAGAAACCATGAGCTTCCCTGTAGCTTACACCTGCAAATAAAGACTCCATTAAAGCTCCAAATGAAAGGTCTGAATGGCCTTTCCAATTACCAACTTGGATGGGAATCTTTCACCCTCGAAATTAGCTAAGGCAAGAAACTAGTCATCCACTAGCTCTCCCTCTTCACAAATGCAATTGCAAATTCTACAAATGATCAAAAAATCCATTCTCATACTTCATTTCTACATTTTATAACCAACATTAGCCTTCTAAGGGTCGAAATCCTCTCAATAGATTCAATAGATTTTCATTTAGGAAATATTCCACATTTGCCACTTGTCTCCTAGTTCCAACCTTCCATCTTCTCCCAAATTCGATTTTGAGTCTCTTTGGCTTCTCCAACTCCCAAATTCGCCTTCTTTGAGCCTATTTTTGGGGCTGACATGTCATAGTGGTCAGATGTCAGAGTTCAGGTCTGCAATTTGTCATATTTGTCATAGATTCTCCATCATTGGTGTCATAGGGGCTAGGGAATCTAGCCCAAGTGTCCACAAACTTCCACTTTGACTCTTTATCTTCCATGGAGGTTACCAATCCTTCCAAATTCGACCTAATATGATCAATGACATGTGTTATGACTTACCAACTCACCCAAGAGTGTTCACATTCCCATTAATTCGAATTTGCAAAAGAGAGATACCATGTATTATGAAAAATCAAGCTAGTGTGGGTCCCACATCCTCCATATGTCTCCAAAACCATTTGTCACTTAGGATTTCTCTTGAATTTCTTTATTCACTCTATTTATTAAATACTTGAACCCTTCTAATGTCTAAACATCATTTATTATCCTCCTTATTCCAAATCCCAAAGCTTCCACCCCAAACCTAGGAAACTAGTAATTTTTCTCCTTGGCAATTATTTGACCCTTAACATCAATTTTACAAACTCTAATGAATATGGCTAATGTGATTAGGCCATTGTGACCCAATTCCAAATTTGGGACATGACAAATCCTCCCTTCCCAATATTGCTTGTCCTCAAGCAATTTCAAACATGGGTGTTGAAGAACCTGCTTTCTGTATAATTCTTTGAAGTTGCCATTGAATTGCCAAACCTTGAGTCTTTGAGTTTCCATGAATATTTTAGAGAGGAACCACCATGCTTGCTGCTGCACTACTCTTATTAAAATCACTTTATTAAGTGGGGAATCCATCTCCCATGCTGCTTGCTTCCCCCAAAAAAATGAAACCAATGAGACAAAAATTATTCCAGGGTCCCATTGCTTGTATTGCACCCCAACAATTAAGAGTGCTCTCCAACCTACACCATTAGATAAGAGGATTCCTGGATCCCATTTTCTTGTATGCATTCTTCCAAACATCATGAGTACCAAATATATATCATCAAAGTACATAACAACATAATGAAAATGTACATCAAGGATATGCTTCATCAAAGAGTCATGAAAGTGCTTATACCTCCAAGCAAGTAGACCACCATTTTCCAAGTGCATACAAGCTTCAAGTGACCCATCAAATCTTCTCCAATGACATAGGTGAGGATCCCATGTCCTATAATGCTGCTCCAAAAGGATGTGATATGCATCAAAAGATTCAGCCATGTATTCTTTCATCCAAGAAGTGAATGAAGAATCTCCACTAGAATCTGAACCAAATAATGAGCAGAAAAAACAAGGAGACTTCAAATGACTCAAAGAAGTCTCACCCATACATCCATGAATGTGAGAATCATAAAGATGTAACAAAGTATGTGGCTTCCAACAAAAATGTTCTCCCATCATAAATCTATTCATCCAAGTGTTGGATGAAGTTCCTCTAACATCAAATGAACCCAGTGTTGAGCAAGAAAAACCATGAGTATTCAAGTGACTCAAATCCATATCATAGGTGCATCCATGTAGATGTGAATCATCATAAAGTGACAAATTATGCTGCTGCAAATGTGAATAAGAATGTGCTCCAACCATGTCATCATAAAAGTTAAATCTAGGAGTTCCATACTTCTCATGTGGCACCATAAAAAAGAACCCTTTCACCCATACTTCATTGAGACTAATACTGCAAAACATGGAATTGTAGGATGTAGGAGAATGTACTAACTCACCCAAATGATCAAAAAGTTCAGGAGTTTCATCATGGGAAGGATCCATGTGGGTAGTATCATGCAGCTCCTTCAAAAGTGTGAACTCTTTGTCATAGTTTGGTTCCAATGTAGAGGAATCATGCTCTTCTTTAAAAATTGCATAACCTTCATCAAGAGGCAATTCAAATTCCTCTTCCACCACATCAAGTGTTTGGATCTCTTCAAGTTCATCTTCAAACACATCAAGAACATTCAAATTTTCACATTTCTCATGATCCACCATGTCATGAGAATCCTCCAAACAATCTACCATTTGACAATCTGAAACATAAGAGGAAAAACAAGTATCTTGCAACTTTTCAAGAAGTTGTTCATTTTGAATTGTGAGCTTATGAATATCCTCATTATTCTTCAAGTATGCATCATGTAACAATTCATTAAGCTCAAACAAATGGTTTCTATCAAAAAGAAAAGACATGAAATTACCTTTGATGTGGCACATTGCTCTTTGAATCTTCTCCATGTCTTCAAGGAAGGATGTTTCCTCCAATGAAGTAGCTCTCCAACAAGAATTTGACACCAATGCTTGAGTGTCATGGAGAATGCTGAGGGACTCTTGGATCTTCTTTTCATTCATCTTTAAGGACCCTTCAAGAAAATGAGGTTCTTGCAAATAAACCTCCTCATCTTCTTCATTTTTGCTTGGACCAACTTCATGAAGCTCAAGTGGTGATGGGGAAGTTGATCTTGGTTCTTCTTCAACTGCTACAAGGTATTCATTATCATGCTTAATGGAACTTGGGCTTGCAGCAACACTTTCAAAAGTGATCTCTATGTCACCAACATAGAGGTGTGAGCACCCATCAGTGGGTACTCCTTCATAGTTTAAGCATCCATCAGTAGATGCTCTTTGGTTCAAGTCTAAGCTAGAAGGTGTCTCAAAATTATCATCCATATTTTCAATAGAATCTTCTTCATGCTCTTGTGATGTCTCTTCCTTTTGCTCTTTAAAGCAAGCTGATGCATTTTTCCCCTTGTCTTCCTTAGGATCAGTATATTTGGAAGCTCTTCTTGAATAAATATCAAAAGCTCTCCTCAAGGAGGACATCATTTCATGCACACATATATGATACTCGCTCCAAGGGTTTTTACAAGAAGGGCATAAACCTTTCTTCACTAACTCCACATCTTAATTTTTGGGCCTATTTTCAAAAACATGTTCAGCATAGTACTCAAAAGACATGAAATTTTGTGTATTTTTGCTCGAAGCAAGATATTCTTGATATTTTTGATATTGTTGGGGCAAGGTTTTATATTTTTCTCTCCATCTTTGGAACTCGCTCATAGAATTATCCTTGGTTGGTGTGACACACTCATATTCATCAGATCTAAATTCATAAGAATAATCTTCATTTCTCTTGAAATTGTATGAAGTGTTGCATGATGGCAACTCTTCCTCATACCATTCACATTCTGCTTCATATTGCTCATAAGCATCTGCATATTCCTCATAAGAATTGTACTCATAGGATTCATCATAATAGTAAGACATGGCTGCCAATTATTCTTGAATGTATGTATCTAATCCACAGGTGCAAGGACCATGCTCTGATACCACTGTAATGTCCCTTGTTAGGAATTTTATTAAAATTGCAATTTTCCACTTTTTTCCCTTGTTCGACCTTTGACTAGTTTTGATCTCTAGGTCCCAAATTTGCCCCAAATGATCCCAAATCTTCTGAGAAGGTGTATGAATGATATTAGAACATAAATATGTGTTTCAGGGATGCATTTGGACCTTTAAAATACTTCTGCAAATCCTCTTTCAATTCTGATCAATGTAGGTAACTTTACTAGTGATTTTCCTTTGACTAGTATTGGTCTCTAGGTCTCAAATTGACTCCAAATGCCTTCAAATCTTCAAGGAAGGTGTATGAATGATATTATAACTTGAATATTATGTTTATGGATGACATATGGCCACCAAAATACCTCTGCAAACTCTCTTAATATTCTGGACCAATTATGCAATTTTACTAGTAATTTGGGGTTCAAATCCCCCTGGGGTAAACAATGAAAATGGCTTCCCAAATGCCTCCAAACCCACTCAAATTTATGAAAAGAGGTATGTAATGTGTTAAGTATGTTATTAAAGTCTCATATGCACCATTAATAGATTATTACAACTGTTCTCACCCTCTCCCATTCAACTGCAAAAATCCCCAATTCGACCCTTGGGGAAATGGCACTATTTCACCTCCCAATACAACTAAACTGAGTAAAAATGCTTCAAATGCTCAAGTAAAGTACATGAAACTTGTATAATACATCCATGGAAGTATATTGATCACAAATATATCAGAGAATCATCCACTCATTCGAAATCATCATCAATACATTGGCTCACAACAAGGTAGCGGGGAAATGGCATTGTTCTTCCATTAAAAATGAGATTTATACATTTCTACTTGGAATTTCGACCTGAAAATTTTTGGAGATGAAGAAAAGAGTATTTAATTCATATTAAAAAAGAAATGGGGCATTAAAAGCTTCCCCAAAGAGTACAATAGCTCACCAAAAACGCCCTCCCTCAAGGATCAAGAATATGCCATCAAAACTGGAAATGGTTGAAGGAGCGAGCTGCAATAGAAGAAACCATGAGCTTCCCTGTAGCTTACACCTGCAAATAAAGACTCCATTAAAGCTCCAAATGAAAGGTTTGAATGGCCTTTCCAATTACCAACTTGGATGGGAATCTTTCACCCTCGAAATTGGCTAAGGCAAGAAACTAGTCATCCACTAGCTCTCCCTCTTCACAAATGCAATTGCAAATTCTACAAATGATCAAAAAATCCATTCTCATACTTCATTTCTACATTTTATAACCAACATTAGCCTTCTAAGGGTCGAAATCCTCTCAATAGATTCAATAGATTTTCATTTAGGAAATATTCCACATTTGCCACTTGTCTCCTAGTTCCAACCTTCCATCTTCTCCCAAATTCGATTTTGAGTCTCTTTGGCTTCTCCAACTCCCAAATTCACCTTATTTGAGCCTATTTTTGGGGCTGACATGTCATAGTGGTCAGATTTTAGAGGTCAGGTCTGCAATTTGTCATATTTGTCATAGATTCTCCATCATTGGTGTCATAGGGGCTAGGGAGTCTAGGCCAAGTGTCCACAAACTTCCACTTTGACTCTTTATCTTCCATGGAGGTTACCAATCCTTCCAAATTCGACCTAATATGCTCAATGACATGTGTTATGACTTACCAACTCACCCAAGAGTGTTCACATTCCCATTAATTCGAATTTGCAAAAGAGAGATACCATGTATTATGAAAAATCAAGCTAGTGTGGGTCCCACATCCTCCATATGTCTCCAAAACCATTTGTCACTTAGGATTTATCTTGAATTTCTTTATTCACTCTATTTATTAAATACTTGAACCCTTCTAATGTCTAAACATCATTTATTATCCCCCTTATTCCAAATCCCAAAGCTTCCACCCCAAACCTAGGAAACTAGTAATTTTTCTCCCTTGCAATTATTTGACCCTTAACATCAATTTTACAAACTCTAATGAATATTGCTAATGTGATTAGGCCATTGTGACCCAATTCCAAATTTGGGACATGACACTCCCCTATCCATATTGTCCTATAAATTCAAGTCTTGGCCATGGGTGAAGGGGAGGAGGAATTGAGAATAGAATTATGTTGGAGAAATTACACTAGGAGTGATAGAATTTAGATCCTTATCCTTCCTTAATTGAAGTGACATATTGGAGCACAGAGGAATCCATTGGAGAGGAGATACGACACCAAGGCTTAAGTGGTTGTACTCTTTACGATTTCTTTTAATACAATACTGCATTTCATTTCCCATAAATGGTTTGTTATTCATTTATTGTTTATCTCCTTGGTCACATATATAACTTAATCTAATCCTAGATCTAGTTTTATTCTTGTGTTGCATGGCTTACATGTTTTGTACGTACTTCTTATTAGTGGATGAGCAAGCTCGCTGGAGCATTGAATCATTGAGGACAACTCACAACCAAAGGTATGTATTCTATCTTTCAATTTGCGATTGGATCAAGATAGGGAAATGTATGTATGATTGCTTGTTTTGTTATAGTTTAGTGATTAAACTAGGGAGGTCAACTTATGTCTGCATTTGCATCATAGTCCTGGAAAAAAAATCGGTGACCATACAGGCGAATTTGCTCCCTAGATGTATTTATTTTTCTTTGCTTGGATTTTTCCTAGATCCTGTCACTTTTTTATTTGGATATGCTTTTATAGAGTCATTAGGTCATCCATATTGCTTTTGGAACCCTACTCCCACTCAGATTTGTTGAGTTCAGGGGTTTTGTAGCTTTCGTTTTTGAAAAAAATCGCTTTTGGAAGCTCGACGCGCTTTACCTTTGATATATAGTGTGCCATCGACATTCCTAGGTAGTGTATTAGACTGCGCCGACCCACAAAGATGCACTTTTTTGTACTAACAGACTGGGTCATAAGGAAAATTTTTGTAGTAGGGCCTTTATCCCTGCGCAAACTTGTACCTAGTCATCTTTTGAGTTTATGTCAATGTTTGTATTTTCCCTAGATTTTGTTTCTGTTTTTATTCTTGAAATTGGAGCCGTGTGCTTTCTTGTTGAGTCTTTATAGTCAAGCGATTACTTGCTTTCCTTTGAGTGAGTTTGTTCTATGGCAAGTGTGACTAGTCTTGTGGACTTGTAGATGATTCTAATCTGCTCTATTTTAAGTCTTGAAACCTCCAAAAATGTGTTGCTGTACCAACTCTTGCTATTGTAAGTTTGGTTTGGATTGTTGCATGATTTGAGATTGATTGCTTTGGTGGATACTTTTTGTTTCCAAAATTTACAGAACTCTCTTGAAGTTGGCAGAGTCATATTTGGATTTGATTAAACATAGTGTTAAAAGGAATTGGGTTTTCATTCTCTTCATCTTTGAAGTATAGTGCTTTGATTTGTTGAGAAGATACATCTTTTGGATCTTGGCTAATTGTTTGAAAAACTTGAAAGAGCTAAGAATTGTCCATGTTTTCTTCCTTTCGATTTTTAAAAAGTCTTTGAAAAAGAGAATAATTCTTAGATTGATCATAAAGTTTATATTTTCAAGCATTTTTGACAATTAGTGCATGTTCCGAAGATCTATGAAATCGTTCTTTTAACTTTTTGTTTGAAATTGAGTTGTTTTGCAAATTAAAAGACTCCATTGTTCTTTTATTTTTTATTTGCATTGTCAAATCTCTTTTGAAAAAACAAAAACAAAATTTTTGTTTTGGTGTCATTGGATTTGATTGAAAGAGTGTTATTTGCTTATGTCTTTTGGTTTTGCTTAAGGAGAAAAGTGAAAGGATAGTATTGCATTTCGGGGTACATTTTAATTGTTTCAACAAAAGAAGAAATATCTCTCTCCTTTCCTTAGATATATTTCATCGAAAAATAAAAGACTTGCATCCCATTTAGCTTATTCATGCATATTGGTTCGAGTCTACACTTCATGCATCCACTTAACCATACAAGATAAAATCAAGCACTAGTCTAAGTTGAAATCTTTAGAAACTCGTGTGATAGGTTAGATAAGTGTTCCAGTGTCTTTAAGCGTAGCAACTATCGTTTTTTGTCCACACTGCATCCCGGGGGCTTTCAGTTCTTCCACGTAGTAGTCGGTATATTGAATGACCTTTCACGTACCTAAGGGTATATAGAAAGGTACTTTACATACTCGATGGTATATAGGAAGGATATTGTTGAACGGTTGTGCATTAGACAACACTACTATGGATTGGAGCTCCCACATAACTTGTGTATATCGGGAGACCCCACTAGGATCCTGAAACCATCCAAGTCAACCATTGGTCATCTTGATGTTCTAATACACTAAGAACAACAATCAAGGATACAACCAGTTACATGTTCCTATGGATATCTGGGTTGCACTTCGCGACAATTTTCAGATGTTGGACACCTTCAGTTTCAGCAGTTCATCAACCCTTCTGACACCTTATTCAGAATGGTTGTTTTCCCTTTTCTCCAGTGTATCAGTTATTCAGATTAGTCATGACATGACCATGAGTATGTCCCAGCATTGTGTCCCCTCTGGACCATTATGATGTACCAGCAGATTTTTATGTATTTCTTCAGGCCCACCTTTGTGGGCCTAATTGTTATGTATATGTCTTGATACAAGCATGGGTATGCCCGCCTCGTCCAATAGTCAGATATATCCCTCATGCATTTTGAGGCCATGTAATATTTTTTAGTTTTTGCAGCTTCCAAGGGGTCATTGCTCCAGTCTCCAACCAGTCTCTTCTCTACTCCAAACCCCAGGAAAAACACAAAAGAATTATGATGTCTATCGGCCATACGATGAGCTCCTGCCCTTCACACATCAGGGGGCAATCTATTAACACCCAAAAAGTGCTCACTAGCTCATTGCCTTATTCACATGACCCATTTGTCCACTTTTCCACCATTTGAGCCTCGAAAGCCATCAAAAGGTCACCAACAAGACCATAATACACCTTTTTTCCCCTCAAAATATATATTTTTCCTCAAAAAACCCTAAAAAAGGGTCCAGAATTCCCAAAAATATTAAAAGGGAATACAAATATTCAAAATATTCAAAAAAGGAAAAAAGAGGGAAAAAGGTACCTAAACCATGTTGGTCAATACCATTGGTTTCCTTAAAACCACAATGGTATTCCCCAGCACCAAAAACAATAAAAAGGTGATAGGGGCTCCTCACTTTCCATCCATCATCCATCCTATCCTCATGCTGTAAAAATCTCTCTTGAGTTCTTTGACCATTTTAGCAATCTTGGAGAAGAGACCATTGGAGCCTGGAGCATCTCAACCTTGGAGCTTCTCAACACCAAACATCCTCACCATTTGAGGTATTATAATACAAAAATCATTCTTTGTTACATTTCTTGTTCTTGCTGTTAATCTTTTCAATTTTATTTTTTATATGCACATGTTAATGCTAGATTCAGATTTATAATTGTTTTTGCTTTTATTTGAAGACCGATATTACAAGTTAATAGGTGCATCGTTGCACATGCTTGGTTGAAAAACCAAGCAACATACATGAAATTTTCGTCAATTTTACAAGACCATGTGACCACATGTTTCCACAATCCCTAAAGCCACATCCATGGTGAATGATCTTAACTCTTTTTTCCTTGCAATTAAGCCTTTTTGTGACTCTGACGTACTTTGATTCATTAGCAACGTGTGTCGAAGTCCATCGACGTGCTTTGATCTACTGTCAACCCACGTCGATGAATCAATTTTCCTTCACGTCAACTCGTGTCGAGCTCATTTGGTGCACGTTGCTCAATGTCCAAGTCGCGTCGATGTCTGTACGGGAAGAAAAAGGGGTTTTCAAGAAGTTTCTAGAATGAAATATTATCTAGATGAGATTTCCTCTCTATTTGCTAGGATCTCACTCGAATTCTTCACTCGTTGGCATCATATCTCATCCATTGTCCCTAAATATATCATCTCTCCCCTATCCATATTGTCCTATAAATTCAAGTCTTGGCCATGGGTGAAGGGGAGGAGGAATTGAGAATAGAATTATGTTGGAGAAATTACACTAGGAGTGATAGAATTTAGATCCTTATCCTTCCTTAGTTTAAGTGACATATTGGAGCATAGAGGAATCCATTGGAGAGGAGATACGACACCAAGGCTTAAGTGGTTGTACTCTTTACCATTTCTGTTAATACAATACTGCATTTCATTTCCCATAAATGGTTTGTTATTCATTTATTGTTTATCTCCTTGGTCACATATATAACTTAATCTAATCCTAGATCTAGTTTTATTCTTGTGTTGCATGGCTTACATGTTTTGTACGTACTTCTTATTAGTGGATGAGCAAGCTCGCTGGAGCATTGGATCATTGAAGACAACTCACAACCAAAGGTATGTCTTCTATCTTTCAATTTGCGATTGGATCAAGATAGGGAAATGTATGTATGATTGCTTGTTTTGTTATAGTTTAGTGATTAAACTAGGGAGGTCAACTTATGTCTGCATTTGCATCGTAGTCCTGAAAAAAATATCGGTGACCATACAGGCGAATTTGCTCCCTAGATCTATTTATTTTTCTTTGCTCGGATTTTTCTTAGATCCTGTCACTTTTTTATTTGGATATGCTTTTATAGAGTCACTGGGTCATCCATATTGCTCTTGGAACCCTACTCCCACTCAGATTTGTTGAGTTCAGGGGTTTTTGTAGCTTTCGTTTTTGAAAAAAATCGCTTTTGGAAGCTCGACGCGCTTTACCTTTGATATATAGTGTGCCATCGACATGCCTAGGTAGTGTATTAGACTGCGCCGACCCACAAAGATGCACCTTTTTGTACTAACAGACTGGGTCGTAAGGAAAATTTTTGTAGTAGGGCCTTTATCCCTGCTCAAACTTGTACCTAGTCATCTTTTGAGTTTATGTCAATGTTTGTATTTTCCCTATATCTTTGTTTCTATTTTTATTCTTGAAATTGGAGTAGTGTGCTTTCTTGTTGAGTCTTTATAGTCAAGCGATTACTTGCTTTCCTTTGAGTGAGTTTGTTCTATGGCAAGTGTGACTAGTCTTGTGGACTTGTAGATTATTCTAATCTGCTCTATTTTAAGTCTTGAAACCTCCAAAAATGTGTTGCTGTACCAACTCTTGCTATTGTAAGTTTGGTTTGGATTGTTGCATGATTTGAGATTGATTGCTTGGGTGGATACTTTTTGTTTCCAAAATTTACAGAACTCTCTTGAAGTTGGCAGAGTCATATTTGGATTTGATTAAACATAGTGTTAAAAGGAATTGGGTTTTCATTCTCTTCATCTTTGAAGTATAGTGCTTTGATTTGTTGAGAAGATACATCTTTTGGATCTTGGATAATTGTTTGAAAACTTGAAAGAGCTAAGAATTGTCCATGTTTTCTTCCTTTCGATTTTTAAAAAGTCTTTGAAAAAGAGAATAATTCTTAGATTGATCATAAAGTTTATATTTTCAAGCATTTTTGACAATTAGTGCATGTTCCGAAGATCTATGAAATCGTTCTTTTAACTTTTTGTTTGAAATTGAGTTGTTTTGCAAATTAAAAGACTCCATTGTTCTTTTATTTTTTATTTGCATCGTCAAATCTCTTTTGAAAAAACAAAAACAAAATTTTTGTTTTGGTGTCATTGGATTTGATTGAAAGAGTGTTACTTGCTTATGTCTTTTGGTTTTGCTTAAGGAGAAAATTGAAAGGATAGTATTTCGTTTCGGGGTACATTTTAATTGTTTCAACAAAAGAAGAAATATCTCTCTCCTTTCCTTAGATAGTTTTCATCGAAAAATAAAAGACTTGCATCTCATTTAGCTTATTCATGCATATTGGTTCGAGTCTACACTTCATGCATCCACTTAACCATACAAGATAAAATCAAGCACTAGTCTAAGTTAAAATCTTTAGAAACTCATGTGATAGGTTAGATAAGTGTTCCACTGTCTTTAAGCGTAGCAACTATCGTTTTTTGTCCACACTGCATCCCGGGGACTTTCAGTTCTTCCACGTAGTAGTCGGTATATTGAATGACCTTTCACGTACCTAAGGGTATATAGAAAGGTACTTTACATACTCGATGGTATATAGGAAGGATATTGTTGAACGGTTGTGCATTAGACAACACTACTATGGATTGGAGCTCCCACATACCTTGTGTATATCGGGAGACACCACTAGGATCCTGAAACCATCCAAGTCAACCATTGGTCATCTTGATGTTCTAATACACTAAGAACAACAATCAAGGATACAACCAGTTACATGTTCCTATGGATATCCGGGTTGCACTTGGCGACAATTTTCAGATGTTGGACACCTTCAGTTTCAGCAGTTCATCAACCCTTCTGACACCTTATTCAGAATGGTTGTTTTCCCTTTTTTCCAGTGTATCAGTTATTCAGATTAGTCATGACATGACCATGAGTATGTCCCAGCATTGTGTCCCCTCTGGACCATTATGATGTACCAGCAGATTTTTATGTATTTCTTCAGGCCCCCCTTTGTGGGCCTAATTGTTATGTATATGTCTTGATACGAGCATGGGTATGCCCGCCTCGTCCAATAGTCAGATATATCCCTCATGAATTTTGAGGCCATGTAATATTTTTTAGTTTTTGCATCTTCCAAGGGGTCATTCCTCCAGTCTCCAACCAGTCTCTTCTCTACTCCAAACCCCAGGAAAAACACAAAAGAATTATAATGTCTATCGACCATACGATGAGCTCCTGCCCTTCACACATTAGGGGGCAATCTATTAACACCCAAAAAGTGCTCACTAGCTCATTCCCTTATTCACATGACCCATTTGTCCACTTTTCCACCATTTGAGCCTCGAAAGCCATCAAAAGGTCACCAACAAGACCATAATACACCTTTTTTCCCCTCAAAATATATATTTTTCCTCAAAAAACCCTAAAAAAGGGTCCAGAATTCCCAAAAATATTAAAAGGGAATACAAATATTCAAAATATTCAAAAAAGGAAAAAAGAGGGAAAAAGGTACCTAAACCATGTTGGTCAATACCATTGGTTTCCTTAAAACCACGATGGTATTCCCCAGCACCAAAAACTATAAAAAGGTGATAGGGGCTCCTCACTTTCCATCCATCATCCATCCTATCCTCATGCTGTCAAAATCTCTCTTGAGTTCTTTGACCATTTTAGCAATCTTGGAGAAGAGACCATTGGAGCCTGGAGCATCTCAACCTTGAAGCTTCTCAACACCAAACATCCTCACCATTTGAGGTATTATAATACAAAAATCATTCTTTGTTACATTTCTTGTTCTTGCTGTTAATCTTTTCAATTTTATTTTTTATATGCACATGTTAATGCTAGATTCAGATTTATAATTGTTTTTGCTTTTATTTGAAGACCGCTATTACAAGTTAACAGGTGCATCGTTGCACATGCTTGGTTGAAAAACCAAGCAACATACACGGAATTTTCGTCAATTTTACAAGACCATGTGACCACATGTTTCCACAATCCCTAAAGCCACATCCATGGTGAATGATCTTAACTCTTTTTTCCTTGCAATTAAGCCTTTTTGTGACTCTGACGTACTTTGATTCATTAGCAACATGTGTCGAAGTCCATCGACGTGCTTTGATCTACTATCAACCCACGTCGATGACTCAATTTTCCTTCACGTCAACTCGTGTCGAGCTCATTTGGTGCACGTTGCTCAATGTCCAAGTCGCGTCGATGTCTGTACGGGAAGAAAAAGGGGTTTTCAAGAAGTTTCTAGAATGAAATATTATCTAGATGAGATTTCCTCTCTATTTGCTAGGATCTCACTCGAATTCTTCACTCGTTGGCATCATATCTCATCCATTGTCCCTAAATATCACATCTCTCCCCTATCCATATTGTCCTATAAATTCAAGTCTTGGCCATGGGTGAAGGGGAGGAGGAATTGAGAATAGAATTATGTTGGAGAAATTACACTAGGAGTGATAGAATTTAGATCCTTATCCTTCCTTAGTTGAAGTGACATATTGGAGCACAGAGGAATCCATTGGAGAGGAGATACGACACCAAGGCTTAAGTGGTTGTACTCTTTACCATTTCTGTTAATACAATACTGCATTTCATTTCCGATAAATGGTTTGTTATTCATTTATTGTTTATCTCCTTGGTCACATATATAACTTAATCTAATCCTAGATCTAGTTTTATTCTTGTGTTGCATGGCTTACATGTTTTGTACCTACTTCTTATTAGTGGATGAGCAAGCTCGCTGGAGCATTGGATCATTGAAGACAACTCACAACCAAAGGTATTAAACTAAGGAGGTCAACTTATGTCTGCATTTGCATCGTAGTCCTGAAAAAAAAATCGGTGACCATACAGGTGAATTTGCTCCCTAGATCTATTTATTTTTCTTTGCTCGGATTTTTCTTAGATCCTGTCACTTTTTTATTTGGATATGCTTTTATAGAGTCACTGGGTCATCCATATTTCTCTTGGAACCCTACTCCCACTCAGATTTGTTGAGTTCAGGGGTTTTGTAGCTTTCGTTTTTGAAAAAAAACGCTTTTGGAAGATCGACGCGCTTTACCTTTGATATATAGTGTGCCATCGACATGCCTAGGTAGTGTATTAGACTGCGCCGCCCCACAAAGATGCACTTTTTTGTACTAACATCCTGGGTCGTAAGGAAAATTTTTGTAGTAGGGCCCTTATCCCTGCTCAAACTTGTACCTAGTCATCTTTTGAGTTTATGTCAATGTTTGTATTTTCCCTAGATCTTCGTTTCTGTTTTTATTCTTGAAATTGGAGTAGTGTGCTTTCTTCTTGAGTCTTTATAGTCAAGCGATTACTTGCTTTGCTTTGAGTGAGTTTGTTCTATGGCAAGTGTGACTAGTCTTGTGGACTTGTAGATGATTCTAATCTGCTCTATTTTAAGTCTTGAAACCTCCAAAAATGTGTTGTTGTACCAACTCTTGCTATTGTAACTTTGGTTTGGATTGTTGCATGATTTGAGATTGATTGCTTGGGTGGATACTTTTTGTTTCCAAAATTTACAGAACTCTCTTGAAGTTGGCAGAGTCATATTTGGATTTGATTAAACATAGTGTTAGAAGGAATTGGGTTTTCATTCTCTTCATCTTTGAAGTATAGTGCTTTGATTTGTTGAGAAGATACATCTTTTGGATCTTGGCTAATTGTTTGAAAAACTTGAAGGAGCTAAGAATTGTCCATGTTTTCTTCCTTTCGATTTTTAAAAAGTCTTTGAAAAAAAGAATAATTCTTAGATTGATCATAAAGTTTATATTTTCAAGCATTTTTGACAATTAGTGCATGTTTCGAAGATCTATGAAAATTTCGTTCTTTTAACTTTTTGTTTGAAATTGAGTTGTTTTGCAAATTAAAAGACTCCATTGTTCTTTTATTTTTTATTTGCATCGTCAAATCTCTTTTGAAAAAACAAAAACAAAATTTTTGTTTTGGTGTCATTGGATTTGATTGAAAGAGTGTTACTTGCTTATGTCTTTTGGTTTTGCTTAAGGAGAAAAGTGAAAGGATAGTATTGCATTTCGGGGTACATTTTAATTGTTTCAACAAAAGAAGAAATATCTCTCTCCTTTCCTTAGATAGTTTTCATCGAAAAATAAAAGACTTGCATCTCATTTAGCTTATTCATGCATATTGGTTCGAGTCTACACTTCATGCATCCACTTAACCATACAAGATAAAATCAAGCACTAGTCTAAGTTAAAATCTTTAGAAACTCGTGTGATAGGTTAGATAAGTGTTCCAGTGTCTTTAAGCGTAGCAACTATCATTTTTTGTCCACACTGCATCCCGGGGGCTTTCAGTTCTTCCACGTAGTAGTCGGTATATTGAATGACCTTTCACGTACCTAAGGGTATATAGAAAGGTACTTTACATACTCGATGGTATATAGGAAGGATATTGTTGAACGGTTGTGCATTAGACAACACTACTATGGATTGGAGCTCCCACATACCTTGTGTATGTCGGGAGACCCCACTAGGATCCTGAAACCATCCAAGTCAACCATTGGTCATCTTGATGTTCTAATACACTAAGAACAACAATCAAGGATACAACCAGTTACATGTTCCTATGGATATCCGGGTTGCACTTGGCGACAATTTTCAGATGTTGGACACCTTCAGTTTCAGCAGTTCATCAACCCTTCTGACACCTTATTCAGAATGGTTGTTTGCCCTTTTTTCCAGTGTATCAGTTATTCAGATTAGTCATGACATGACCATGAGTATGTCCCAGCATTGTGTCCCCTCTGGACCATTATGATGTACCAGCATATTTTTATGTATTTCTTCAGGCCCCCCTTT
This sequence comes from Larix kaempferi, assembly GCA_027924585.1. NCBI lineage: Eukaryota > Viridiplantae > Streptophyta > Pinopsida > Pinales > Pinaceae > Larix > Larix kaempferi. The sequence continues at coordinate 50,260,765 of BSBM01000012.1, forward strand.
GTGGGCCTAATTGTTATGTATATGTCTTGATACGAGCATGGGTATGCCCGCCTTGTCCAATAGTCAGATATATACCGCATGAATTTTGAAGCCATGTAATATTTTTTAGTTTTTGCAGCTTCCAAGGGGTCATTCCTCCAGTCTCCAACCAGTCTCTTCTCTACTCCAAACCCCAGGAAAAACACAAAAGAATTATGATGTCTATCGGCCATACGATGAGCTCCTGCCCTTCACACATCAGGGGGCAATCTATTAACACCTAAAAAGTGCTCACTAGCTCATTCCCTTATTCACATGACCCATTTGTCCACTTTTCCACCATTTGAGCCTCGAAAGCCATCAAAAGGTCACCAACAAGACCATAATACACCTTTTTTCCCCTCAAAATATATATTTTTCCTCAAAAAACCCTAAAAAGGGTCCAGAATTCCCAAAAATATTAAAAGGGAATACAAATATTCAAAATATTCAAAAAAGGAAAAAAGAGGGAAAAAGGTACCTAAACCATGTTGGTCAATACCATTGGTTTCCTTAAAACCACAATGGTATTCCCCAGCACCAAAAACTATAAAAAGGTGATAGGGGCTTCTCACTTTCCATCCATCATCCATCCTATCCTCATGCCGTCAAAATCTCTCTTGAGTTCTTTGACCATTTTAGCAATCTTGGAGAAGAGACCATTGGATCCTAGAGCATCTCAACCTTGGAGCTTCCCAACACCAAACATCCTCACCATTTGAGGTATTATAATACAAAAATCATTCTTTGTTACATTTCTTGTTCTTGCTGTTAATCTTTTCAATTTTATTTTTTATATGCACATGTTAATGCTAGATTCAGATTTATAATTGTTTTTGCTTTTATTTGAAGACTGCTATTACAAGTTAATAGGTGCATCGTTGCACATGCTTCGTTGAAAAACCAAGCAACATACACAGAATTTTCGTCAATTTTACAAGACCATGTGACCACATGTTTCCACAATCCCTAAAGCCACATCCATGGTGAATGATCTTAACTCTTTTTTCCTTGCAATTAAGCCTTTTTGTGACTCTGGCGTACTTTGATTCGTTAGCAACGTGTGTCAAAGTCCATCGACGTGCTTTGATCTACTGTCAACCCACGTCGATGACTCAATTTTCCTTCACGTCAACTCGTGTCGAGCTCATTTGGTGCACGTTGCTCAATGTCCAAGTCGCGTCAATTTTTGTACAGGAAGAAAAAGGGGTTTTCAAGAAGTTTCTAGAATGACATATTATCTAGATGAGATTTCCTCTCTATTTGCTAGGATCTCGCTCGAATTCTTCACTCGTTGGCATCATATCTCATCCATTGTCCCTAAATATCTCATCTCTCCCCTATCCATATTGTCCTATAAATTCATGTCTTGGCCATGGGTGAAGGGGAGGAGGAATTGAGAATAGAATTATGTTGGAGAAATTACACTAGGAGTGATAGAATTTAGATCCTTATCCTTCCTTAATTGAAGTGACATATTGGAGCACAGAGGAATCCATTGGAGAGGAGATACGACACCAAGGATTAAGTGGTTGTACTCTTTACCATTTCTGTTAATACAATACTGCATTTCATTTCCCATAAATGGTTTGTTATTCATTTATTGTTTATCTCCTTGGTCACATATATAACTTAATCTAATCCTAGATCTAGTTTTATTCTTGTGTTGCATGGCTTACATGTTTTGTACCTACTTCTTATTAGTGGATTAGCAAGCTCGCTGGAGCATTGGATCATTGAAGACAACTCACAACCAAATGTATGTCTTCTATCTTTCAATTTGCGATTGGATCAAGATAGGGAAATGTATGTATGATTGCTTGTTTTGTTATAGTTTAGTGATTAAACTAGGGAGGTCAACTTATGTCTGCATTTGCATCGTAGTCCTGAAAAAAAAATCGGTGACCATACAGGCGAATTTGCTCCCTAGATCTATTTATTTTTCTTTGCTCGGATTTTTCTTAGATCCTGTCACTTTTTTATTTGGATATGCTTTTATAGACTCACTGGGTCATCCATATTGCTCTTGGAACCCTACTCCCACTTAGATTTGTTGAGTTCAGGGGTTTTTGTAGCTTTCGTTTTTGAAAAAAATCGCTTTTGGAAGCTCGACGCGCTTTACCTTTGATATATAATGTGCCATCGACATGCCTAGGTAGTGTATTAGACTGCACCGACCCACAAAGATGCACTTTTTTGTACTAACATCCTGGGTCGTAAGGAAAATTTTTGTAGTAGGGCCTTTATCCCTGCTCAAACTTGTACCTAGTCATCTTTTGAGTTTATGTCAATGTTTGTATTTTCCCTAGATCTTTGTTTCTGTTTTTATTCTTGAAATTGGAGTAGTCTGCTTTCTTGTTGAGTCTTTATAGTCAAGCGATTACTTGGTTTCCTTTGAGTGAGTTTGTTCTATGGCAAGTGTGACTAGTCTTGTGGACTTGTAGATTATTCTAATCTACTCTATTTTAAGTCTTGAAACCTCCAAAAATGTGTTGCTGTACCAACTCTTGCTATTGTAAGTTTGGTTTGGATTGTTGCATGATTTGAGATTGATTGCTTGGGTGGATACTTTTTGTTTCCAAAATTTACAGAACTCTCTTGAAGTTGGCAGAGTCATATTTGGATTTGATTAAACATAGTGTTAAAAGGAATTGGGTTTTCATTCTCTTCATCTTTGAAGTATAGTGCTTTGATTTGTTTAGAAGATACATCTTTTGGATCTTGGCTAATTGTTTGAAAAACTTGAAAGAGCTAAGAATTGTCCATGTTTTCTTCCTTTCGATTTTTAAAAAGTCTTTGAAAAAGAGAATAATTCTTAGATTGATCATAAAGTTTATATTTTCAAGCATTTTTGACAAATAGTGCATGTTCCGAAGATCTATGAAATCGTTCTTTTAACTTTTTGTTTGAAATTGAGTTGTTTTGCAAATTAAAAGACTCCATTGTTCTTTTATTTTTTATTTGCATCGTCAAATCTCTTTTGAAAAAACAAAAACAAAATTTTTGTTTTGGTGTCATTGGATTTGATTGAAAGAGTGTTACTTGCTTATGTCTTTTGGTTTTGCTTAAGGAGAAAAGTGAAAGGATAGTATTGCGTTTCGGGGTACATTTTAATTGTTTCAACAAAAGAAGAAATATCTCTCTCCTTTCCTTAGATAGTTTTCATCGAAAAATAAAAGTCTTGCATCTCATTTAGCTTATTCATGCATATTGGTTCGAGTCTACACTTCATGCATCCACTTAACAACACAAGATAAAATCAAGCACTAGTCTAAGTTAAAATCTTTAGAAACTCGTGTGATAGGTTAGATAAGTGTTCCAGTGTCTTTAAGCGTAGCAACTATCTTTTTTTGTCCACACTGCATCCCGGGGGATTTCAGTTCTTCCACGTAGTAGTCGGTATATTGAATGACCTTTCACGTACCTAAGGGTATATAGAAAGGTACTTTACATACTCGATGGTATATAGGAAGGATATTGTTGAACGGTTGTGCATTAGACAACACTACTATGGATTGGAGCTCCCACATACCTTGTGTATATCGGGAGACCCCACTAGGATCCTGAAACCATCCAAGTCAACCATTGGTCATCTTGATGTTCTAATACACTAAGAACAACAATCAAGGATACAACCAGTTACATGTTCCTATGGATATCCGGGTTGCACTTGGCGACAATTTTCAGATGTTGGACACCTTCAGTTTCAGCAGTTCATCAACCCTTCTGACACCTTATTCAGAATGGTTGTTTGCCCTTTTTTCCAGTGTATCAGTTATTCAGATTAGTCATGACATGACCATGAGTATGTCCCAGCATTGTGTCCCCTCTGGACCATTATGATGTACCAGAAGATTTTTATGTATTTCTTCAGGCCCCCCTTTGTGGGCCTAATTGTTATGTATATGTCTTGATACGAGCATGGGTATGCCCGCCTCGTCCAATAGTCAGATATATCCCTCATGAATTTTGAGGCCATGTAATATTTTTTAGTTTTTGCAGCTTCCAAGGGGTCATTGCTCCAGTCTCCAACCAGTCTCTTCTCTACTCCAAACCCCAGGAAAAACACAAAAGAATTATGATGTCTATCAGCCATACGATGAGCTCCTACCCTTCACACACCAGGGAGAAATCTATTAACACCCAAAAAGTGCTCACTAGCTCATTCCCTTATTCACATGACCCATTTGTCCACTTTTTCACCATTTGAGCCTCGAAAGCCATCAAAAGGTCACCAACAAGACCATAATACACCTTTTTTCCCCTCAAAATATATATTTTTCCTAAAAAAGGGTCCAGAATTCCCAAAAATATTAAAAGGGAATACAAATATTCAAAATATTCAAAAAAGGAAAAAAGAGGGAAAAAGGTACCTAAACCATGTTGGTCAATACCATTGGTTTCCTTAAAACCACAATGGTATTCCCCAGCACCAAAAACTATAAAAAGGTGATAGGGGCTCCTCACTTTCCATCCATCATCCATCCTATCCTCATGCTGTAAAAATCTCTCTTGAGTTCTTTGACCATTTTAGCAATCTTGGAGAAGAGACCATTGGAGCCTGGAGCATCTCAACCTTGGAGCTTCTCAACACCAAACATCCTCACCATTTGAGGTATTATAATACAAAAGTCATTCTTTGTTACATTTCTTGTTCTTGCTGTTAATCTTTTCAATTTTATTTTTTATATGCACATGTTAATGCTAGATTCAGATTTATAATTGTTTTTGCTTTTATTTGAAGACTGCTATTACAAGTTAATAGGTGCATCGTTGCATATGCTTGGTTGAAAAACCAAGCAACATACACGGAATTTTCGTCAATTTTACAAGACCATGTGACCACATGTTTCCACAATCCCTAAAGCCACATCCATGGTGAATGATCTTAACTCTTTTTTCCTTGCAATTAAGCCTTTTTGTGACTTTGACGTACTTTGATTCGTTAGCAACGTGTGTCGAAGTCCATCGACGTGATTTGATCTACTGTCAACCCACGTCGATGACTCAATTTTCCTTCACGTCAACTCGTGTCGAGCTCATTTGGTGCACGTTGCTCAATGTCCAAGTCGCGTCGATGTCTATACAGGAAGAAAAAGGGGTTTTCAAGAAGTTTCTAGAATGAAATATTATGTAGATGAGATTTCCTCTCTATTTGCTAGGATCTCACTCGAATTCTTAACTCGTTGGCATCATATCTCATCCATTGTCCCTAAATATCTCATCTCTCCCCTATCCATATTGTCCTATAAATTCAAGTCTTGGCCATGGGTGATGGGGAGGAGGAATTGAGAATAGAATTATGTTGGAGAAATTACACTAGGAGTGATAGAATTTAGATCCTTATCCTTCCTTAATTGAAGTGACATATTGGAGCACAGAGGAATCCATTGGAGAGGAGATACGACACCAAGGCTTAAGTGGTTGTACTCTTTACCATTTCTGTTAATACAATACTGCATTTCATTTCCCATAAATGGTTTGTTATTCATTTATTGTTTATCTCCTTGGTCACATATATAACTTAATCTAATCCTAGATCTAGTTTTATTCTTGTGTTTCATGGCTTACATGTTTTGTACCTACTTCTTATTAGTGGATGAGCAAGCTCGCTAGAGCATTGGATCATTGAAGACAACTCACAACCAAAGGTATGTCTTCTATCTTTCAATTTGCGATTGGATCAAGATAGGGAAATGTATGTATGATTGCTTGTTTTGTTATAGTTTAGTGATTAAACTAGGGAGGTCAACTTATGTCTGCATTTGCATCGTAGTCCTGAAAAAAAAAATCGGTGACCATACAGGCGAATTTGCTCCCTAGATCTATTTATTTTTCTTTGCTCGGATTTTTCTTAGATCCTGTCACTTTTTTATTTGGATATGCTTTTATAGAGTCACTGGGTCATCGATATTGCTCTTGGAACCCTACTCCCACTCAGATTCGTTGAGTTCAGGGGTTTTGTAGCTTTCGTTTTTGAAAAAAATCGCTTTTGGAAGCTCGACGCGCTTTACCTTTGATATATAGTGTGCCATCGACATGCCTAGGTAGTGTATTACACTGCGCCGACCCACAAAGATGCACTTTTTTGTACTATTAGACTGGGTCGTAAGGAAAATTTTTGTAGTAGGGCCTTTATCCCTGCTCAAACTTGTACCTAGTCATCTTTTGAGTTTATGTCAATGTTTGTATTTTCCCTAGATCTTTGTTTCTGTTTTTATTCTTTAAATTGGAGTAGTGTGCTTTCTTGTTGAGTCTTTATAGTCAAGCGATTATTTGCTTTGCTTTGAGTGAGTTTGTTCTATGGCAAGTGTGACTAATCTTGTGGACTTGTAGATGATTCTAATCTGCTCTATTTTAAGTCTTGAAACCTCCAAAAATGTGTTGCTGTACCAACTCTTTCTATTGTAAGTTTGGTTTGGATTGTTGCATGATTTGAGATTGATTGCTTGGGTGGATACTTTTTGTTTCCAAAATTTACAGAACTCTCTTGAAGTTGGCAGAGTCATATTTGGATTTGATTAAACATAGTGTTAAAAGGAATTGGGTTTTCATTCTCTTCATCTTTGAAGTATAGTGCTTTGATTTGTTGAGAAGATACATCTTTTGGATCTTGGCTAATTGTTTGAAAAACTTGAAAGAGCTAAGAATTGTCCATGTTTTCTTCCTTTCGATTTTTAAAAAGTCTTTGAAAAAGAGAATAATTCTTAGATTGATCATAAAGTTTATATTTTCAAGCATTTTTTACAGTTAGTGCATGTTCCAAAGATCTATGAAATCGTTCTTTTAACTTTTTGTTTGAAATTGAGTTGTTTTGCAAATTAAAAGACTCCATTGTTCTTTTATTTTTGATTTGCATCGTCAAATCTCTTGTGAAAAAACAAAAACAAAATTTTTGTTTTGGTGTCATTGGATTTGATTGAAAGAGTGTTACTTGCTTATGTCTTTTGGTTTTGCTTAAGGAGAAAAGTGAAAGGATAGTATTGCGTTTCGGGGTACATTTTAATTGTTTCAACAAAAGAAGAAATATCTCTCTCCTTTCCTTAGATAGTTTTCATCGAAAAATAAAAGACTTGCATCTCATTTAGCTTATTCATGCATATTGGTTCGAGTCTACACTTCATGCATCCACTTAACCATACAAGATAAAATCAAGCACTAGTCTAAGTTAAAATCTTTAGAAACTCGTGTGATAGGTTAGATAAGTGTTCCAGTGTCTTTAAGCGTAGCAACTATCCTTTTTTGTCCACACTGCATCCCGGGGGCTTTCAGTTCTTCCACGTAATAGTCGGTATATTGAATGACCTTTCACGTACCTAAGGGTATATAGAAAGGTACTTTACATACTCGATGGTATATAGGAAGGATATTGTTGAACGGTTGTGCATTAGACAACACTACTATGGATTGGAGCTCCCACATACCTTGTGTATATCGGGAGACCCCACTAGGATCCTAAAACCATCCAAGTCAACCATTGGTCATCTTGATGTTGTAATACACTAAGAACAACAATCAAGGAGATACTACGCACGTATTAGTAGGTAGTTAGGTAATATGGTTAGGGGTATGGTCATAATCGTCCCTCGCTAGTGCTCTAAAAGATTGGGATGAGTATTATTGTTGGACCTTTTGGTATATCGCACATTGCGACGCCTTGACACTCCTTTTAGGATCCAACTCTTTATCCCACTTGTCACAGAAGTTTACTTGTAGATTTAGCTTGAGTAGGACTTGATGTGTGTTTTTCCATAGAAGAGTCTTAGGAGGAGAATTTCATCATCCATTATGGATGAGAAACCCTTAAGGAGATCCCTTAGCATACAAAACTTTCCACCTGAATACCCTATCATCGAGGAAGGATGCACAAGGGTAGATATGGACCAACCCACTACAACTAGTTCACACAAAGAAGGAATTCCAATTACTGAATTAGGAGGGGATTTTTATCCTCCTATAAATCCACCTATCACCAATCCTATGGGACCGTTGGTGGTGGAATAAATTTCTTCACATGACACATCTTTTCACCATTCACTTTAATGAAACCCTACAGTCGTCGATTGTATATTCACTTGATCTCCAAATGACCCGATAGTGACTGCTTTTGGTCCAACCACTTCATTTTGGGGGACCTTCGTAGGGCAAGTTATTTCTGATTTTGGTTCACCATCAACTGTGGAGACACCTCCACCTCTACATCCTACCACTTTCATCTTGAATGAATATTTTTTTGGACCACTTAAAGATACTGTATCTCGCTCATGGATGCTTGGAGAATGGGTGATGTGTCAGGGTTTCCCTTTCCAGTCCACTTCATAAGTAGTGAACCCTGAACACCATTCTCCCATGTATTCTTTTACTCTTCCTTCACAAGGAATTTATGTTCCCAACATGACCTCCTACGAACCAGGCCAACCATATTTTCCATCTATTTCACATCTGGTCGGTTCTAGACCTCTTTTGACCTCAATGACTGGGGGGAAACCTTCAGCCATTGTTAACTTCGTGACTGGAACAAAACCTGTGAGACAAAGTATAATCGGAGGCCACCCTCTAGTTAGTGGTCAAAATATGGCCATGGGGAAACCTATGGTTAGTGGTCTGATTATAGGGAAAAATTCGGTTGGTAGTCAAAACCTAACTGGGGGGAAACCTCTAGTTAGTGGACAAAACCTAATTGGGGGGCAACCTCTAGTGTTATCAATTATCTCTATGACGCCAAAATCTGCATGTCTTCAATCCTTCTACCTTGATTGGTATATGAGGCAACCAACCGATTGGTGTAACCTTGATCTGATTTGCTAAATAGAGTTGCATAGGGGACCATACCAACTATGGCTTCCCCATCGTTTCCCATGTTTTCTTGGTTAGGATATTCACACCGGATCCTAGATCTAGAATGATGGAATCCATATCATATGCGCCGATCTGAGCGTTCATCTTAATCTCCCTTCCTATTTTCTTCTTGTGGAAATGGTTGACTGTACAATCCTGTTGCCCCTCTTCCTGTCGATAGAAGAATCTAGCTATCTCTACCAATGCTTCCTAATCCTTCGCTAATGTTAAACAACTCTCTAGAAAACTTTTCAAAGTATTGACCTTTCCCGGTGACTTTTGTGACATTGTCGGATAAAAAATTTGCAACATCTCATAGACAGGTTCTTTGTGGACTATAGGTGTTGATTGAGCATTATTCCTTATTAGTACATCTTGTGTTTCCCAAAAATTTGCGTTCTTTGCTTCAACATAAAATCGTACCTGTTTCGGGGTCGCGGGCCAGACATTTGGTAGTGGCCTATCTTCTCTTATCGCAGCTCCTCCTTTGGTCACTACTGCAACATTTACTGGTTGACCTCTTACCTCAGTTGAGATCTTCTGTATGTTCTGATTGGGATTTTGGTTCTGGTTCAGGTTCGGGTTTGGTTGCGGTTGTGATGCGTTCTTAGCCTGCCACTTTGTGATTAGATGGGGACACTCTTCGTTGGTATGATCAATTGCACTGCAATAGGTACATTGAGGGGTCATATTCGGGTAGTCCCTATGATAATGTCCGATATTTCCACAATTATATCATGTGATCAGTCCTCGACCTCGACCAAAGGTTCCTCCACGACCAAAACCTCCATCGTGACCACCGTGATATCCTCCTCTCAGTACTCCTCACTGTTGGTTGAACTATGGATGATTGTACTACCGTGGATTGTATTATGGCTAATTATACAACGACTGGTTACACTGTGGCTAATTATATTGCGGCTGTGCCAGATGTCTTTTTTCCTCCTGTTTCTCGTCTCCCTTCATGAAGTAAGTATCAACAGTCCTTTCTTGAACCAAGTCATATGCTCGACAATATTTCTCATCGTGTTCGACAGATCGACATAAGTTATAATATAGATTAGCTGGCTTCGAAACAACCTTCTGTAAACACACACATTCCTCTGAGCGATGTCATTTTGTATGGAAAACTCGACACCAGGGCATCCCTCCTTGACTGAGTGGGTTGGGCGCACCATATTTTAGATACTCGCGGAAGTTAGGAACTGATATTTATGATGCCCTTCAGACTTGCATTGACTGCACCATACCTCTTCTTGAATTTCCTTCCCTTTCTTAATATCCTACAACTGAATAATCAAGTTTTCTAGCTGGGACTGGATCTAGCTCATGCCGATCCCTGTTTCACCAATCGACGAAGTTTCAAGCTTCATTACGAGTTCCAAATCCTCCACGTGAGATAAGATATTTTTCCGCATCAATGACATCCATATGTGCGATATCAATACTGCAATAAACCATTCCTTGTGCTGCACATAGCTCATCCAAAAACTAACTTTAGCCATCACAGTTTTGAACCTCTGATCAAAATCCCATACCAACTCATTAGGGAATTGCTTTATCTCCTTCAATTCTGCAATGTACTGCGATTTTGATTTAGGATTCTTAAACTCATCGATCAACCCAAATTTTATTTCTACTAGAGTCTTCTGCTGAATCCCCGAAGATACTTCTATAAAATTCATGTACCAATCCAATGCACGACCTCTAAAGTTCGTCGCCATCTGTCCCTTCTTGATAGCTTCTTCCTATACTTGTTTTACGTCCACATCGCTTCACACAAGAACCAATATTGCTCAGGATCCTCTGTCCCATTACGCTGAAAGAGAGGAAAATTCACGTCGTCTCCCGACATCCTTGGTTTTATACCAGTGTCTATAGATCCCCTACTATTACTGCTATTGTGACCCACAGTACAAATCTACGAAGAGCTTTTGTTTCTTCCTCTAAAGTTTGGTGAAGTGCATGGGGTTGTGGGTACGTTGTAGCCCTGGGTCTATCCTTCCTTAGGTTCAGGGGTATCCTGGTCGTTCTCTTTGTCACTATAGAGTCTCTTAGTCTCTCCTGGATCTTCTTCGAAGTCCTCCATTTCGGTTGCACTAGGAATCTCTCTCTCTCTCTCTCTCTATCTATCTCTCTATCTCAGTCCTCCTCTTCTTCTCCGGCCAGAACCTCGCCCCACTTCCCAGGAGGCCACAATCTTCCAGATCTTCCCTTACAATTCCATCGTAGCTCATTTCCATCTAACCCACATCATTCTATCAGACACGCATCTGCGCAGTACCCAAAGCCTCTGTGCACCAGATATTTACTCATTGGATTTCATCTTCAATATTCCTTTTTTCACAAATGAACATTTTGATCCACAATTGTAACGACAATAGGTACCTTCTTCTAGGTCCCTTAAAGAAATTCCTTTCCGTGTCACTTGTCACGTCCCGTCCCGTCATCCCGACCTGCGGAGGGAACATGATGCAACATGGGGTGTCTAATTCTTCCCCAAAACCATATGACAGAATTCACAATTTAAAATAAATGCACAATTAAATTATACATCGGAATTAAAGCATATTAACACACACACAAATGGAATGCATCAGCATGTTTCTACCAACCAAAATGATGAAACAACATGCAGAGAATCAATCCCCTTCTCATACTATGCACATGCTTCATGCCAACTAACTTAAGATAATAATTTCATTCGATTAACATGAATAATTAAACATTCAGAATAGAACACAGATTGATCATAATTTAACCATAGAGAATACTTATCTTGTACATAAAGCTATCCAAACAACTGGCTATGTGAGAGCAATGTTCCACCCAACCATAGGTCTCTGTCCAGACTATATTATTTCAGCTGAGAGAACACCCTCGAGCTGGGTCGTGTATCCACTAAGGAGGAACTAAACAGGCTCACTCACAACCATGGTTTTACACAACAGTCATGCTAATCCAACACCTAGTTGGGTTTATCAATCATGCAAGAGACAAGGGAGGAGGATAATAATCCAGTGAGCTCAACCACATTGCTACAGGAATCTCAATTGAATCCAAACAACCATGGCACCCACAATACCTAGCACACCCAACACAAGGAAGGTCCCCTTCTCTGCTACACAGTCCCTCAGGCGTCCCTTCCCTCCAGTGCTATTCAGGGTGGGCATAGAAAGGTACAACTGCTAATTCCTTGATATTATAGCCTTCAATGGGTTTATCAAGCAATCCCAACCTCTATTCTATCCTCTGTCCTATCATTCACACTTGGATTCTCCCAATTCGGTGACCAAATGACTCAATCCCGTAATTGGATTTTTGGGCTATCAAAACTTGGGTTTTCCATGGATTTATGGGGATCTAACACTCTCAAATTCACCCCAAGGTTAATGTCTATGGATTCCCCATCGGATTTCACTGTCCACACAAAATTCTGGGCGTTTATGGCATTTCAAAATGTGGGTTAATGCAAAACTACGATTTCTGGTTTTTCTCACTGCTGGCATTGTGTAATGGATACAAACTAAAGCTCTGGTGATCAACAATGGAATGGGAACAAGTAATAATGAATTCCCATAAGGTAGAGTGACTTGTGGGTCAAGGAAACAAAGCCCATAGTCTACCATACGAATTTCCGGGCTTCCCATGCTCCATTGAAGTCATGGACTGATTTCTTCAACTACTTCCTTACAACAGAATTAAATGTCAGTAAGAAAGTCAAATGGTTTCTCAAGATTACATTTGGAAGCATATGGTTCAACCCCACAATCCCCCTCACCACTCCCTAGTGGATACACATGCCCCCCTCTTATTAGTTGCTTCCATAGCCATTTTTTGGTATTTTATTGCAATATTAATATTTACATTATTTTACAATGTTCTATGGCTTAATAGCACATGGATAGAAAAATATCGAATACTTACCTTTTAAATAAAATACGAGCATACACTAGCGATGCCTTGGACTTTAGCTCCATGCTAGGAAAACATACATCGCATGTATACAATATTTACATTAAAAGCCAATATTTCCTAAGGGTCAAAATGGGGGTATTACATTCCCCTCCCCCTTAGAACAACACTGTCCTCGGTGTTCTCAAAACTAAAAAAAAATGGGAATTCTTGTCTCATGGCATCCTCAAGATCCCTCGGGTTCCACCTGTATCACATTCCAATCAATCATATGATTAGGATCATGTACATACTTCTTAAGCAAAGATACACGGAAAACATTATGAGCTCTTATGTTAGCAGGAAATGCAACTCTATATGCAATTGGTCCTATCCTATCAAGGACTTCGAATGGCCCACAATATCTTGGTTCCAGCTTGACACAAATCCCCAACTTTAGGGAACATTTCCTTGGACTTACTCTTAAGTAAACATGGTCCCCAATCTTAAATTCCTTATGCACTCTTTTCAAATCTGCATAACTCTTTTTCCTGTCCTGAGCTGCCTTTAAATTCTATATGATCCTAACAATTTCTTGCTCCATTTCCTCAATCATTTCTGTTCCAAGCACTACCCTGTTCACTGGGGTATCCCAACTCACTGGAGTCCTACATCCTTTTCCATACAATGCCTCAAATGGACTCATTCCCAATTATGCTTGATTTCCATTATTGTATGCAAATTCTACCAAGTGTAGGTAATCCTCCCACTTGGATGGTTTATCCATCACATACATTCTCAACATATCTTCAAGAATCTGATTCACCCTCTCAGTTTGGCCATCTGTTTGAGGATGATATGTTGTACTGAGATTTCATCTAGTTCCCAATTCCTAAAACAATCCTTTCCAAAAATTGGAAGTGAACTTAGTATCACGATCAGAAATTATTGCCTTGGGCAATCCATGCAATATGAATATCTCTCTCATGAAAATATTTGCTATGTCATTGGCCTTGTGAGTGGACTTGACTGGACTGAAATTATCTACCTTTGATATATTTTCCACCATTACCATAATTGAATCATGCTTCTTCACTTTCATGGGCAGACCTATTATAAAATCCATGGAGATCACTTCCCACTTCCACTCTGGAATGGGTAAGGGTTGCAACAATCCTGCTGGGTGTTGATGCTTTGCCTTGACCTGTTGGCACTTTTGACACCTAGCAATGTACTCAGCTATGTATTTCTTCATACCATGCCAAAAATATTTCTTTCTTACTGATGTTATTGTCTTTTGATATCCTGGGTGTCCAGAGTTTGGCATTTGATGTATTTCATCCATCACTATCTTCTTTAAATCTGCACTATTTGGAACATACAGTCTATCTTTATAGAGGAGAATATCATCTTCTCCAAGATGATATCCCACACACTTTTCATCTATATTTCTTTGTTGCAAATTTTCTTTAATTTGACGGTAAGTTTCATCACTGTTTTGGGCTTCAAGAACTCTTGTCTTCAAATCTGATTTGCACATACTTAATGGTGCAACATGAAATTTTCTGTTAAGAGCATCTGCAACGTGATTCTCTTTCCCTTTTACATGCTTAATTTCAAAATCAAATTCACAAAGAAATTCCATCCAATTAGCTTTCCTAGCATTCAACTTTGGTTGGTCAAACAAATACTTCAAGCTCATGTGGTCTATCCTAAGCTCAAATCTCCTTCCCAACAAATAATGTCTCCAAATCTTGAGAGCATGCACTATGGTTGTTAATTCTAAATCATGCGTGGCATAATTCTTTTCAAGCTCTTTTAAGTTCCTTGAATCATAGAAAATCACAAATCCTTCTTGCATGAGTGCTCCACCTAGCCCTTCAATGCAAGCATCTGTGCATACTACAGAATCCTTCCTTGGGTCTATTATCTTCAAAACGAGAGCGCTAGTAAGTAACTCCTTCAGTTGTTGGAAGCTTTTCTCACATTTTTCAGACCATACAAACTTGACATTCTTCCTCTGCAATGAAGTGATTGGATGGGCTATCTTGGAGAAGCCTTCAATGAACCTTATGTAGTAACCAACAAGACCTATAAAAGGTCTAACATCTGAAACATTCTTTGGAGTAGGCCAATCCATTATGGCTTCAATATTTTCTGGATCCACTGCAATACCTTCTTCGGAAATAACATGACCCAAATATTGCACCTTCTTTTGATAAAATTCACACTTGATTAACTTTGCATACAGTTGGTGTTCTCTAAGGACCTGCAACACCATCCTTAGATGCTCCTCATGCCCTTCTTCATTCCTTGAATAGACAAAAATGTCATCCAAGAACACAATTACAAACTTATCCAAATACTTGTTGAATACACTATTCATGAGACACATGAATGTGGCAGGTGCATTGGTAAGACCAAATGGCACCACAGTGAACTCACAATGACCATATCTAGTCGTGAAAGTCGTCTTGTGAATGTCTTCCTCTTTTATCCTCACTTGATGGTAACCAGACCTCAAGTCAATCTTGGAAAACACTTTAGCTTCCTTCATTTGATCAAATAAGTCATCAATCCTTGGCAATGGATACTTGTTCTTGATTGTCACTTTATTAAGATGCCTGTAATCAATACACAACATCAAGGTTCCATACTTTTTCTTGACAAATAACACCGGTGCTCCCCAAGGAGACACACTTGGCCTGATATACTTCTTGTCCATTAATTCTTGTAGATGCATTTTTAACTCTACCAATTCTAGCACGATTCTATAAGAAGCTTTGGAAATCGATGCTGCCCATGGGACAATATCGATGGTAAAATCAATATATCTCTTTGGTGGCAATCCCGACACTTCATCTGGAAACACATCTTTGAATTCTTGCAACAACTGGAAGTATTCTATCCTTGGACCTTTGTCCTCTAATGAATCTGATATATGGACTGCATATAATTGGCAACCATTCTCATAAAAAAATTTCAGCTGTAAGGTTGAAATCTGTCTTACTGAAACTTGCTTGGGAATTCCTCTTACCAATCTCGGTCTTCCCTCTTCATCAATACATTCAAGTGTGTTACAGCGTATTTTTCCACCTTGTGAGCATCAACACTTATTGGCCTTCAGTACTAATTTTATAGACTCAGATCCACATTTTATCCTCCAGGAACACATTAATTCCTATTTGTGTTCCTATACACTAGCTGTTCCACTATAGCCAGCGTACAAGCAGGCTATTCCAATATAGCCAACGTACATCAAGTTAAATGGTAAAAATCATAGAAAATTTACTTTTCACTCCAAAAAGCAGTCTTAGGGTGACCTTTGGCCCTCCATGTACCCCATAAATGACTCGATTCAACCTTTCACCTACCTTTGGAAGGCTATATATTGAGCTCTTATGGTGCATGGATGCGAGAGAAAGAGAAAGCACCGCAACTCTATTGGATTTTTGTCGTGACTTGAGTCTACATCCATTGATCCTTGTTGTTGTGAAATCCTTATGTTCACCTACCAAACTCATTTCATAGTTTGAGTTTTCCATTGCAAAGGGGATTGAAGTGGTCGAGGCACAAGTGGAGGGACCTAGTTCTTGGTTAAGATTGGTTGCCGGCAAGAGGTTGTATCGTGTACTTCTTGTTATGGGAATACTCTTTTTCTCATCCAATTGATCTTGTAAATGCTGTTTAAATTACATTGGGTTACATTTTCTTATTATATCATGGACCATGCTATTGATTATGATAATGTCTTTCATACATTATATGCACTTGCTTGTATATGTTTTTGAGACTAATCTGTAGGGTCAAGTGTAGAGATTGAAAGCTCAAAGGGGATTTACTTCGAATATCCGGTTGAAGGTTGGTCTTATTCTCCATATCTTAGCATTTTAATTTATATAACATTGCATTGAGTATTGAGTTTATTTCTGGTAGTCATCTGTCTGTTGTGGTCTGCCCCGAGCCATAGGAAGTTCTTCTCCATAACATAAATGGTGACTCCGTTGGGGAGGGAATTACTACATCCCCCATCAACCAGCACGAGGTAACAACTACGGTGAAAGATTTGTAAGAACTCGGATGAACAGAATGGACTGACTCAATAGGGATGGACGACATGCAATAGTCAAGAGATATGAGGAGTGGCCAACTCTAGTTTCAGGACTACACTTTTGAGATTTATAATGTATTTCGGCCATCGTAGTACCTTCTTTGACCTCACACATTAGGGGGCATCTGCTACAATGTATTTTTCCACCTTGTGATCATCAACACTTATTGGCCTTTAGTACTCATTTTATAGACTCAGATCCACATTTTATCCTCCAGGAACACATTAATTCCTATTTTTGTTCCTATACGCTAGCTGTTCTACTATAGCCAGCGTACACGTAGGTTGTTCCACTATAGCGAGCGTAAATCAAGTTAAATGGTAAAAACCATAGAAACATTACTTTTCACTCCAAAAATTGGTATTAGGGTGACCTTTGGCCCTCCATGTGTTAAATTTTGAGCATTAATTCATTATACTCTAGGATCTTTGTTGAGAGAATAACATATACAGTATATCAATGCATGACAATCACAATATGACAAGCATCACAAGAATCAAAAGCATAAGAGACAAGAGACACAGAGTTTCCGTGGGGAAAATGCTAAGGTGAAAAACCCCACAACTTCCTCAAAGATAGAGAGAGCAATGGCTCAACCAAAATACAACCAAATAATAATGAGATAGTCTCCTAGCAGATGATCCTCCTCTTCCTCACTAGTGCGCCACTTCTGAGAGAGAGAGTGAGTTACTTTTCCGAGTGAGTAAAATAGAGATCTCCTATCTCTATTTATACTCACCTTTTTTCCCAGTGACCTTATGGGGCCGACTTGTCTAGTTAGATACATCCACATTATAATATATATAATTTTGGGCCGATCCCACATGGTGGTCTAATAACCCATCGACAAGTACACACACTTGCGACACTTGTCAATCCACATGACGACACTTCCTTATAGAGGAATAACACATCTCTTATAAGGGTACAATAAATATATATATAAAATACACAGATGAAATACATTCCGAAGTTACATATACATCAACACTCCCTCTTAACTAGGAAGGTATTTCTCGACACAGATCTGCTAGACAAGTCTTCTTCTCTGGATCATCGTCATCGATGCATCATCATCATCATCGTCACTATTGCTGCTATCTCAACCAATCTCTGACTCTACTCGTCATAGGAAGTTCTACAGAGCCAGTCCTTTTTCATACTGGATGTAGGCCCACCACCTGCAGGTCTTCATCATCACTGGCCATATTGTGGAATCCTCAGGATTTATTACGTGCGTCACAAAACCTCGAAAGAGCATCCCAGGCTGTTACGAGCACACAGCTCTACCTATAGGATCTCCTAGGTAAACGAATTACAAGTGACCTCACCACAAAACCTCGCAAGAGAATCTCAGGATGTTACGAGCAAACAGCTCTACCTATAGGATCTCCCACGGAAACGAATTACATGTTGTCATGGCAAAACCTCGCAAGAGCATCCCAGGACTGATTACGGGCACACAGCCCAACCTATCGGATCTCCCAGGGAACCGAATTATATGCCATAGGACAAAACCTTGAAAGAGCATCTGCCAGATATCCCAGGGCACCGAATTACGTGCCATAGGCAAAACCTCGAAAGACTATCTACAGATCTCCCAGGGTACCGAATTATATGTCCTTCCATAGCAAAACCTCGAAAGAGCATTTGCCAGATATCCCAGAGCACCGAATTACATGCCATAGACAAAACCTCGAAAGACTATCTGCAAATCTCCCAGGGCACTGAATTACATGCTCATCTGCACAACCTGATCCACGGCCATAGAGTATCAACCTGATACTCACCATACATCATCCTGATGTACACATGATCATCATCACTGCAACATCCTGTTGCATGTCATCTGGAGCAACATCCTGAAGCTTGTCATCCATGATCATCCTAATCATCTAATGCATCTACCTGATGCATACCAAGTATCTATCTGATACATATCATCATACATGATCCACCTGATCATACAATGTATCCACCTGATACAAATACAAATACATGATACATATCACCATACATGATCATCCTGATCATACAATGTACCCACCTAATACATATACAGATACATGGTCCAAGCATCCAACATGATGCATATACAAAAATACATACACATGATCCAACCGATCATATCCAGCATCCAACATGATGCATACATACATATAAATGATCCAACTAATCATATCCAACATCCAACATGATGCGTACATACATATAAATGATCCAACTGATCATATCCAGCATCCAACATGATGCGTACATACATACATAAAACTGATCCAACTGATCATATCTAGCAGAAACCAGAACATCATCCTGATGCTCATCATCCAGCACTTATATCCACAGCCATGTGAAGGATCCTCCTTCCAACATGCTTGGAATGGCTTCAGCAAATGTGTCCATCACTTCTTCCTTGAAGTGTCCTCGATTTGAAGAATGCCAAGCCTCTCTCTAAAGTACTCGAACTTCACCCTGGCTAGTGGCTTCGTCAGCACATCTGCAATCTGCTCGTCTGTCGCAACATACAGGAGCTTCACAGCTCCTCTCTGCACCATACCCCTGATATAGTGATATTTGATCTCTATGTGTTTCGACCTGTCATGAAACACTGGGTTCTCGGATAGCTTCACACAACTCTAGTTATCACAAAAGATACCAGTAGTATCCAACAGGAGATCAAATAACTCAGACAGTAGCTTCCGTAGCCATACTGCCTCACAACTAGCTGAACAGGCTGCAACATACTCTGCCTCAGCTATACTCAGTGCTACGCAGGACTGCTTCCTGCTAAACCAAGAGATCACTCCTGATCCCATACTGAAGCAGCACCCAGATGTGCTCTTCCTATCTGCAGCACTGCCAGCCCAATCTGAATCAACATAACCCTGCAGGTTAAACTTTTGATTCGCTTCATACTTGAGCTCATAATCCATTGTACCCTTCAGGTACCTCAGAACATGCTTTACAGCAACCAGGTGAACACTCCTCGGATCCGTCAGAAACTGGCTCAATGTGTTCACAGCAAAGCAAATGTCTGGTCTCGTGTTCATCAGGTACATCAAGGACCCAATCATCTGACGATACATAGAGACATCAACCGGCTCAGATGAAGCATCACATAGAATCTTCAGATTCGATGCCATAGGTGTGGCCATGGCCTTGCAATCCATCATCCCAAATCTCTTCAGGATATCTACTGTGCACTTCCCTTCACCAAGGAAGATCCCACCTGTACTCTGCCACACCTCCATACCTAGGAAATAGTGCATCATTCCCAAATCTTTCATATCGAATTCAGCAGCAAGCCTCCTCTTAGTATCTGCAATCAGTCTGTCATCTCCTGTTACAAATAAGTTATCCACATACAGGAGTAGAATCACAGGATTCCCTTCCTCATCCTTGTAGTAAAGGTTAGAATCCGCTTTACTCTTGGTAAATCCCAAACCAGATAGGAAACTATCCATCCTACCATACCATGTTCTGGGAGCTTGTTTCAATCCATACAAAGCTTTCTTCAATTTGCACACATACGACTCCCTGTCATGTATTTCAAAACCGAGTGGCTGTTCCACATATACTTCCTCTTCAACTACACCATTCAAGAAGGAAGTCTTGACATCCATCTGGTGTATTTTCCATTTCATAGTTGTAGCCAGGGCAAGTACTGATCTGATGGAAGTATACCTGGCTACAGGTGCAAACGTTTCTTCATAATCTATTCCCTCTTTCTGAGAGAAGCCACGAGCTACGAATCTTGCTTTGTATTTTTCTATACTGCCATCTGCAGCATGCTTGATTTTGTAGATCCACTTGGAAGTCACAACCGACTTCTCTTTAGGTCTTGGGACAACATCCCAAGCATCATTCTTCATTATTGATTGGTATTCCTCAACCATAGCATCCTTCCATTCTTTCTTTTCCGCTGCCTCTTCATAACTGGAAGGCTCTTTGTTCATAATGTCACAGAGTAAAGCAACATAACTGGTATGTGATCTGGTTCTCTTCTTGCTCTATGTTCTTCTTCTGGAATGCCAAATCTTTCTGCATCTTGAATGAGCCCTCTAGCCCATGCAGGTTTCCTTTTGTGAGAGTTATCCTCACGGGGTGGATCTACAGGTTCTTGCGGATCTTCAAACTCACGAACAACTTCTGGAACTACTTCAATCATGGTAGTGTCTTGAAATCTAGTTTCCTTAGGTTCTTCATAAACTTCAATAGGTGCCTTCCTTGATTTGATGAATGCTGAGTTTTCATCAAATGTTACATCCCTGCTGACATCAATCTTCTTGAACCCTGGAAAGTATATTCTGTAGGCCTTTGAGCTTTCACTGTAACCCACAAAGATACCCTTCTTTCCTGAAGGATCTAGTTTAGTCCTCTTTTCCTTTGGGACATGAGTGTATACTGGACAACCAAATATTCTGAGATGGCTGACTTCAGGTTTCTTACCAGAAAAGACCTCTTCTGGTGTCTTGTTGTCCAATATCTTGTGGGGTGTTCTGTTCTGCACATATACAGTTGTTCTAGCTGCTTCCACCCATAGATGCATAGGTAGATCTTGGTCATGCAGCATTTCCCTTGCTGCTTCCATGATAGTTCTGTTCTTCCTTTCTGCAACTCCATTATGTTGAGGATTATAAGGAGCAGTCAACTCCCTCTTAATCCCTGAATCACTGCAAAGCTTCTTGAAGTCACCTGAGGTGAATTCTCCACCATTGTCGGATCTGAATGTTTTGATCTTATTGTCAGTCTGGTTCTCCATCAAGGTTTTGAATTCCTTGAACTTATCAAACACCTCATCTTTGTTCTTCAAGAAGTATACCCAAGTCTTCCTGGAGAAGTCATCAATAAATGAGACATAGTAAACATACCCACTCAGGGAACTGGATGACATAGGGCCACATACATCTGAGTGGATGATTTCCAGGATGTCTTTTGCCTTGCTTTCACTGCTTGGGAAAGTGTCACGTCCCCTCCCATCCTACCAGCTAGATGGAGAGGAACGTGAGGTTAAACTGGGCATCTAGCCCCCATAAACTTCAAACAATCATTCAGATTTTAAAATAGAGATATGAAGATGCATAATTATCAGAAATCACAGCGGAATTTATTTATGAATTACACAATTTTCACACATTCAAAATATTCATCAAAGGAACAATTGCAAAGTTACAAACACAAGAGAATACTTATCTTATGCGAAAGTAGTCCCACGCAACTGCAACGTTCCACCCAACCGTAGGCCAGTGTGCTCCTCAATCTCTCAGCACCACTGCCACCCCCGAGCTGGGCATGATCTCTACAAGGAACCAGGGAACAACAGACTCACACATATCCAAGCCTACACCAAGATGAGCCAAGCCAATCTACCATTGGGTTTATCAGGCTTCTAGGAGAGGGAAAGGAAGAGTTGCTAAGCTAGTGAGCTCCAGCACAGAGCCAGGGATAACCTTCCAAGATCTATCTAGCTTGGCACCCACAATACCTACACACCCATCACAAGGAAGTATTCTTTTCACTACTATATAGTCCCTCAAGCCATACCTTCCCTATCTAGTGCTCTCAGGGCATGCATAGAAGAGTAACCAAAGCCCTCTTGATCTTCTTGAGAGGTTGTCTCCCCCACTAGGTTTATCAAGCCACTTCTGTCCACTACCACTCCAAAACTTCAATTCACAGGCTCAAACCAAAAACAAGGATGCACATAGCAGCAGAACATAATTATGGGCATAATGAAAATCGTTTGTACAGTAACAGGCATGAAAATGATCCCCTAGGCTTCAGAAAAATGTGGGAAGGTTAAAAATGAGCAATGGAGGTTTGGAGAAAACCCCAGGTAGCAGAAAACGTTTTTAGGAAAAACGCCCATGGCAAAATCGGGGACAAAATGAACTCCCTACAGTCCCAAATCGCAGCCCCTCCTTCCCAGCTACTATCCAAAACCAAAAACGGGTTTTTGGGCAGGGAGAACCCTGCGTTTTTGCTCAAAAACATGACTGTAACTCCCATCCTTCTCTATCTGCGTGAATGAGTGAAGACTGCCCATTCCCCATGGCTTTGGGCACCATTTCGTGGGTGTTTTCTTTCCCCACAAGCAAAAACACGAATTTCCAGGTTGATGGCTTGCCCATGCACGAAATTGGCTGCCATACTCCCTCATTCCCAAGGCATTAACTGCCTTAACCAATTTCTTGGAAGAAATAAATGATTGGGTGCATGAGACAAAATGGGTAGTTGGTGGTTTATGGGTTTCCCCATTGAATCATGGATTAATACCATTGGCTCAAGGGTTTGAATAATTTCCCTCTCTTTCCCTTGTAGAAATCATGCCCCATCTCTTTTGTTGCATTGCATAGCCGATTGTGGATTCTTCATTAGAATTCGTAATTACATGATGTCTTATTTACATCGTGCCCATCTAGCACAAGAACCATAGGCATCTATTCTAATTGCCGATACATAAACGCTAAATCAATGGTGGGGCCTTGGCCTTGAGCTCCTCACCATGATTAAATATCATTATTTACATCATTTACAATTTGATACAAAGGGGGGTCAAAATGGGGACGTGACAGAAAGCCTTCTTAATGTTCTTACCTTTTGCACATCCTTTGCAAACACCTTCATGTTTGGTCTTGATTTCAGGAAGACCTTCTACTGCCTTGCTTGCAATTGGAAGTGCTCTATAGTGCATATGAGCAAGTCTTCTATGCCAAAGTTCACTTGGCTCCATGGACTCATGCACCATGGCATGTTCAGGTTGTCCCTTCAATTTATACAATCCTGCCTCTTGCTCTCCAATCACTACTGCATCATCTATGTTCTTTCCCTTTGGCCACATTAGGACTTGGCCATCCACAAATGCAACCCTCATACCTTTTGCATCCAATGCAGAGATGGAGAGTAAGTTCTTCTTGAGCCCAGGTACATAAAGGACTTCTTTCATCTTCAAAGATTTTCCAGAATCTAGGTTGTAGGAGGCTTCACCACTTCCTTTGATTGGGTATTGATAATCATCCCCAAGTTTCACCTTATGGGGTGATTCATGTTCAGATAGGCTCACAAAAGATTCCTTAAACCCAGTCATGTGTTTGGAATCCCCACTATCAATCAACCAATCATTACAACCATGGGAGATAGTACCTGTGAGAGCAGAGATCAGAACATACTCTTCTTCACTTGATGAGTCATCATCACTATCACTTTCTGCCCTAGCCTTCTTCTTTGGGGGTTCATCATCTTCGGCAACATGAGCATGAAACCTTCTTTTGCTACCCTTCTTCTTCTTACTGGAGTTGTTTTTATTATCCCTTTTGTTCTTGGGACAATCTGAAGCAAAGTGACCCTTCTCATTGCATGTGAAGCATCTTAGGTCCTTCTTACTCTTTTGATAGGATCTATTGTGGTGAGAGTGCTCCTTCTTGGTTTTGCTTCTTTTGGTGTGAGCTGCAAGAGCTTGATCTTCACCTCCCATCTTTTTCTCACGAGCTATAAGTCTAGCTTCTTCTTGAGAACATTCTTCCCGCAATCTGTTTGAAGGAGATCAACTTCTTCCATGCACAAATTCCTTGAATGAAGGAATCCCATGACCTGGGTAGGCCATTTAGAGTGGTCATCACTACTTCACCATTCTCCACCATTTCATCTACTACTTCTAGTTGTTCCTTGATCTGGGAGACCCTTGAAAAATAAGATTGAATGGTTTCTCCATTCTGGAACTTCACTCCTTTCAATTGGTTCCACAGGGTCATCTTCCGACTTATGTTCTTTCCTTCAAATAGCTTGGTCAAAGATTCAAACATCTCCTTGGGTGTCTTAAGAGAAGACACATGGGGTATGAGATGGTCTTTGATAGAATCAGAAATGATTCTCTTTGCCTTGACCAAGTTCTTCTTATGCAATACCTTGGCCTCTTCATCCTCTGGGATAGGGATGTCTTCTTTCACATATGAGTCCAACTCATTCTCTTCCAGGATTAACCCAATCCTATACTTCCAGGCTCGGAAGTTATCAGCCCCTTCAAGATTATCCTCAAGCTTGGTGTGGAGAGACAACTTAAAGAGTACTTCAAATGGAAATAGAAAAGATTTAGGTCTTACCACTTGAAATGCTAAAAATTGGATCTGGTCCCGGATTAAGGTTTGTCAGAGAAACCCTAAAAATTCAAAATGTGAATTTCAAATTTCTGAAAGGATAGAAAGATGTGCTTTGATGAGCTGATCATCCTGGTGCATTCAGAATTTGAGATCAGCAAGGTCTTGCCCTTAAGAATTGCCTTTTTGTCCTCCCGGGTTCACTAGAGAGAGCCCTGAATTAGGGTTTGAGTTTCTCAGAGATCTAACCGGCCAAAAATCTCGATCCAAATCTCTAACCTTCGATATTTGCAAGGAGCTTCCAGCTATGTCTTCAGATTCCAGAAATTCCTATTTTTGTGGAAACCCTAATTTTTAGGGCCAAATCTGAAAATGCTCAGAATTGAATTCTGATTGGACAGATAGATGCACCTTGATGGGTAGAGTCAATCTACTATACTGATTTTCAAAAATCTATGGAGAGAAACCCAATAAACAAGGAACTCAAGCTTCCGTCACTGCAAAATGTCTTCTTCTCAGGTTAGCTCTGATACCATGTTAAATTTTGAGCATTAATTCATTATACTCTAGGATCTTTGCTAAGAGAATAACATATACAGTATATCAATGCATGACAATCACAATATGACAAGCATCACAAGAATCAAAAGCATAAGAGACAAGAGACATAGAGTTTCCGTGGGGAAAACCCTAAGGTGAAAAACCCCACAACTTCCTCAAAGATAGAGAGAGCAATGGCTCAACCAAAATACAACCAAATAACAATGAGATAGTCTCCTAGCAGATGATCCTCCTCTTCCTCACTAGTGTGCCACTTCTGAGAGAGAGAGTGAGTTACTTTTCTGAGTGAGTAAAATAGAGATCTCCTATCTCTATTTATACTCACCTTTTTTCCCAGTGACCTTATGGGGCCGACTTGTCTAGTTAGATACATCCACATTATAATATATATAATTCCAGGCCAACCCCACATGGTGGTCTAATAACCCATCGGCAAGTACACACACTTGTGACACTTGTCAATCCACATGACGACACTTCCTTATAGAGGAATAACACATCTCTTATAAGGGTACAATAAATATATATAAAATACACAAATGAAATACATTCCAAAGTTACATATACATCAACACCATGTACCCCAAAAATGACTCGATTCAACCTTTGACCTACCTTTGGAAGGCTATATATTGATCTCTTATGGTGGATGGAAGCGGGAGAAAGAGAAAGCACCGTAACTCTATTGGATTTTTGTCGTGACTTGAGTCTACATCCATTGATCCTTGTTGTTGTGAAATCCTTATCTTCACCTCCCAAACTCATTTCATAGTTTGAGTTTTCCATAGAAAAGGGGATTGAAGTGGTGGATGCACAAGTGGAGGGACCTAGTTCTTGGATCAGATTACATAGTGAATACATAGTAAGATACGGTCTCCTGCTGAAAATGAAACAACTAGTGCAAACTAGAGGTACAAACTGCTGATGTATGAGATGATAATAACACTGTGCAATGCATGAGACATCAACAAAGGGATCCATAATGATTGGAAGCTTAACCAGTCGGTGGAGTACAATCTAAGAAACGAGTACATATCCTAAGGTCCTACTATAATCCCGACCCATAATGAATGGAGTGGAGTAAATGCTCTGTTCAAAGGCGACATAATGGCTTCCAAAAAGAAGTAAATATTTTCCCGTCTGAATTTTTTAGTTTTTTTTTTTTTTGGTCTTTTTCATACAGTGAAAGCTTGAAAAAGAATAAAATTGCTTATAGTACAACAGGTGAGAGAATGAGTGTCAAATGGAAATCAAACTAGTCCCAAGCAGTGGAACATACCTATGAACAATGCAAGGAAGCATGTGCAATATGTGGACACTCGGAGGGTGTTCCCTCAGGGTAAAGGGTCATCAAATTGCGACAGGAAAATGAAAGCTTAGCTTGGCTCAAAAAGGGAAAGTGCTTAGGCACATGGCTAATAATTGAGTAAGCAAGAGCCAAAACAAGGCTCAAGCGGCAAGCAAGATGATGTAATGCAATCACAACTCGATATAAAATTTGGGAGTCCTTATGGGAGATGGCCATCATAAGACAAAGTAGAGTATGAATCTTTATCACAAAGTCATGGAATAACTACGAAGGACTCCCAATCCTAAGAAGAGACAACAACATGGGTGCCAAAAGGCATAAAAGGGTTCTAACTAGGGCACCCATGGTCAGACAAGCCCTACTGCCAAATAACAACACTTCTATAACAATGTGAAGGCTCCATGTCGGTTAAAAAGTGCAGTCGCACCTAGGGTTAATGAAAAATGGTCAAAGGTCAGAATGCACAATGCAAACGAAAATGACATCTAACCTATATGATGGGTATAAAATATACCTGCCGTAGGCGCAAAACGGTCGAAAAACAACTCTCGTCAGAAAAATCTATTCAAAATGGTAATCCATAATGACATATTAGTTTAATAATATCTCAAAACGGTAAAAGCTATAGGAAAGTGGGTTTTAAAAACTATAAATAGTAATAAAAAAATTACAATTACTATTCCATTTTCACATTTCACCCAAATAGTGGTTTTTGGTTAGTTTTCACCTCAATCTTCAGTTGTGAATTTTGGGAGCTACGGGCGTCGGATCATCGAGCCGTCAGGAACAGGTTGGTAGTCACATCCCTGCTTCCATTTCAATGTTTTTATTTCAATTTTTAATGGTTTAATTTTTATTATTGCCAAGCCCTACATCATCTCGGCGTTGTACGCGGGCTATAGCTCTGCGGGTAGCAGGTAGGGCATCCTGGACGTGGTCAACGCATGCATTGACTGCGTATGGACGCGACTGTCATAGTTTTTGACCACGTACAATGTCATGCGGGTGGTTTTTTCATGGTTAAAAGCTAAAAAATGTGTGTTTTTTCCTCCAGGATGGTCCTAGAGTTGAGGGAGTGAGAGCACGACATCATTTATGAGCAAGTGCAGTAAGATTTGCCCACCCAATAGTCGTTACAAGCATGTGGCCTATATAATTTTTGGAGCATTGGGGGTTTAAGGGCCTAAAACCGGTTGCTCCGACGACTGATCGACTACTGGGATGCAGATGCATAGCACTTCGACCTAGATGGTCAACCACTTCCATTGGAAGTGGAGGATATTTATTTTATTACAGGATTTTCTTGCTGAGGAGATGTACCAAGATTCAGGTCCTGCAATGTTGGAGGTGGGATCACGATTAGTGGTTAGATAGACAGGTACTACTTTCCTGAAACCCATAAGGTGGGAAACCAGATCCCTATCAGTGCTATTGCGAGCCTCAGTGTGAATATAATACTGCTCACACTCGGGAGGATATTAGGTTCAGCTGCACTACATCAAGTGTCGAGGCCGATGATATTCTATGTGGCAGAATGTATGAGACTGATAGTGTACGACTGGTGCACAAAGTTGCTAGTTACTATGAAGAGATAGCTAACGGAGTGCAAGTTGGGAAGGGAAAGGAACTTCATCTTTGGAAACATACTCTGTATTTTCTTCTTTGAGAGAGTTCTGGGCTTGAGTCCGAGGGTTGAGGTCCCTCCGCACAGTCTCCAAGATCCCGCCCAGACCTGGTGGGCAGAGGTGCTGACGCGACAAGGTCGTGGTCGACATGCAACACCATATTCAGATGAGTTCTTTCACTGGTGGGCCTGACAAGTCATCGCCATTGATGAATATCATTACGAGGGTATAGACTTCAGTGGAGATAGGGACATGCCTCTCCCACCAGGGGCCGCGTTCGGAGACATTGATATTGCTATTATTTTTGTGTTTTATGTATTTAAATTTTTTTGAATTTTTTACTATAAATGAAATGCAAAAATCTTTTTGGTGTGGTATCACATATTGACATTTGACTGTTTGCTCGCAGATCGGGGTCCGCGAAGACCTCAAGGATTCCCATGGCACCGCCGCAGAGGCAGGGGAGGCTAGATCATAGGTGCGGTGACAGAGAGCACATTGGATATGGTACAGATAAGCCTCTCCCGCATGACAGCGAGATGTGGCTGGGGGTACCAGTTGAATGGGTCCGGCTACTGCGGCGTATAGCCAACGACGTGCACTATTATGGTCAGACTCATCCCACCTAGGTGGCGAGACCTCCCCGCAGGGCTTAGATGCTAGGGTCTCATTATTTTTGTATTGACTATGTATATTTTTTAGAGCTATGGGCTCCAATTTTATACCGTGACACCACTTTTTGGACATATTATTTATAAAAAAATATGATTCCCCGGTTCTACTATATGTGTATGTACAAATGTGTGAATGAATTTTTATTTGTATGCTTCTTTTATTGATGAGACAAATACCAATCTAGGACATAATTAGCATATGCATCAGGTACATGATTAAAACATCTCGGAACATGAATGTATGTAATGAAAACAAATTGACACTCTGAGAATCTTACCCTTAAGAACCTTTGTAGTAGTGTAGGATCCCTCACACGGTACCAGCCATTTAATTGAGACACAACCAATTGCGAATCCAGATGGACTTCTAAATACTGGATACCATGCAAAATGGCATCACGAAGTAGCTCAACAACAACACTGTACTCTGCCACATTGTTGGATGTAGGACCGAGACAAGCACCTCCCGAAGACACAATCTGATGGTCAGGTGAATAAATAACCCACGCAGCAGAAGTGAGTCTCTGCGTATGATAGCTAGCACCATCCGTGAATCCCAAAAAAACATGAGATTCTACTGACATCTGTCAACCAAAAGGAAGCGAATCAGCAGACCTGGACAACCAAAATAAATCTAAACTATGTACAGAAGTAACTATACAATAGTATACAAAAGTATCAGCTCGATCTAGAAGCTCAAGCATAATACCACTTGAGGTAGAGCCCATTTCTAGCCTCCTTCAAGGCATTCGCCTCATAGTATTCCAATTCGTAGGCTCCTTTATCAGGGACACGCCTCACTATGTAAGTACCATGCCACATGGGGTTAAACTTGCTTGCCCTCAGGGGTTCCTTAGCTTGATCATACAAGAGGACCAAGTCACCTTCAGCATATTACCGAGGACAAATAGACCTATCATATTGAACCTTAACACGACGTTTGTTGGCATCTATAGCAACGGCGCATCTCGACGTTGCTCGTCAAGCTGCTCAAGGTGGACCAAACATTTCTCAACATCTGAGGTGTCAGGAAGGATCTCTATGGCTAGTTTCAATGAAGGGATTTCACATTCAATCGCCCATATAGACTCCACACCATGTACTAGTTGAAATGGTGATAAATCGGTGGCAGCCTTAACTGCGGTTCGATATGCCCACAAATCAGGATATAACATGATATGCCAATTGCTCTTGCTTTGCTAGATGGTTCATTGGAGAATGGTCTTTAAGGACTTATTGACTGCCTCGACCTGACCATTCGCTTAGGGGTAGTAAGAAGATGAATGATCTTGACAAAACCCAAGATTGAGTGACAAATATGCCATCATTTTTTTTTGGACTGACTGCCATGGTCATTGACAATCTCTTTCGGGATACCAAATCGAGCGATAATCTGATTGAACATGAAGTGGGCTGTAGTAGCACCGTCAACTTTTACGGTCGGCATGGCCTCAGCCCATTTGGAAAAGTAGTCCATGGCCACAATAATATGGTGATGTCCCCCATCCAAAACTAGTTTGCAATCCATGAAATCCACCCCCACTTGGTGAAGGGACTGACGGTTACGACCGGATGAAGGGGCACAAGATGCAAGTGTACATTTCGAGAAAACACTTGGAAAGGGTGACATCTCTTCACGGCGTTCACACAATCTTTAAAGATCGAAGGCCATAAGTAACCAACTCACATGATACGTTGGGATGTGGCAAGCCCAGATAAGTGACCACCACATGCCCCACTATGGCAGTCATTCAGCACTAGCTCCGCTTCTTCATGAGTCAAACAATGACGTAGGATGGAGTCTTTTCCCCAATGATACAAAGTGTCGTCGACGATGACATAGTCTTTAGCGTGATGTCTCACACACCGTCGTTCATCTCGCGAATAATGCAAAGAGAACTTCAAATTTTGGAGATATATAATGATATCCCCATACCTAGGGTCCGTTGACATGATAAGAAACAAATGCTCATCCAAAAAAGAGTCTTCATGGACGATATCCTCATCAAGTCCTGGGAAATCTGACATGAGCTCAGTGAAAACCAAGGATTTCACCGATTTCGCCGAAGCAAAATCAAGATCAAACTCTTGAAGAATAACAATCCACTTATTATACTTCCCCACAATTATGTGTCGTGAAAGCATGAATTGAAATGGATTGACATGTGTTATGACAGTGGTTTTCCTAAGCATAATGTAATGCCGTAAAAGTTAGACTGCATGAACTTTCGCAAGTTCCAATTTCTCCACATGAGAGTATCTCAGCTCAGCATCTACTAAATTTCGACTAAGGTAGTAAACAACATGCTCTTGGAGCACATCATCCACCTGAACTAAGACCATACCAATCGTCTCTTGAGATGCGGCCACATAAAGCAAGAAATCTCTAGCAAAGTCGGGTGGACTAAGCAGAGGGTCCGATACCAAAGCTTTCTTCAAAGCATCGAAAGACTGATGGGCTCGTTCATCCCAGATAACTGGAGTGTCCTTAAAAATCCGCATGAAACCTTTGGTAAGACTGGCATAATTCATGATAAAGCATCGTAAGAAAGTGGCTCTCCCTTGGAGGCTCTAAAGCTGAATTAAGTTGCACGGGGAGGCAACCGAAGTATTGCCTCAACCTTAAGAGGATTGACTCTTATACCCTCTTTGGAAACTATGAATCCTAAAAGGTGACCCATTTTCACAACAAAGATGCACTTGTTATTGTTCAAACGAATCTTGTAACACAAGAATATTTCCAAAATGAGGCGGAGGTGCTTGGGGTGGTCCACTCTCTTACGAGAATGGCCAACAAGATCATACAAGTAAGCCTCCACTATACGCTTAAGGTCATGAAACGCATAGGTCATGGCATGCTGAAAAGTAGCTCCAGTGTTTTTAAGGCCAAAAGGAATCTTCTGGTATGCAAACGTACCCCAAGGACATATAAAAGCAGTTTTATGTTGATCCTTGGGTTTAATCTGGATCTGGTTATATCCTGAGAAACCATCCATAAACGAAAAAACCTCGCTTCCCGCACATGCATCCAAGATTTGATCTATGAATGGGGTGGGAAAGTTATCTTTCGGACATGCTCGGTTCATATTGTTGATGTATATGTAACTTCGGAATGTATTTCATCTATGTATTTCATATATATTTATTGTACCCTTATTAGAGATGTGTTATTCCTCGATAAGGAAGTGTCGTCATGTGGATTGACAAGTGTCGCAAGTGTGTGTACTTTTCGATGGGTTATTAGAACACCATGTGTGGGGTCGGCCCTGAAATATATATATTATAATGTGGATGTACCTAGCTAGAACAGTCGGCCCCATAAGGTCACTAGGAAAACAAGTTAGTATAAATAGAGATCAGGTGATCTCTATTTAGATCATTCGGAAAGTTATATCTCTCCCACTCAGAAAGTGGCGCACTAATGAGGAGGAGGATCATCTGCTACTAGGAGACTATCTCAGTGTATTTTGGTTGTACTTTGGTTGAGCCATTGCTCTCTCTATCTCTGAGGAAGTTGTGGGGTTTTTCACCTTATGGTTTTTCACCTTAGGGTTTTCCCCACATAAACTCTGTGTCTCTTGTCTCTCATGCTTTTGATTCTTGTGATGCTTGTCATACTTATTGTGATTATCATGCATTGATATACTGTATATGTTATTCTCTCAGTGAAGATCCTAGAGTATTGTGAATTAATGCTCAAAATTTAACATGGTATCAGAGCTAACCTGAGAAGAAGACATTTTGCAGTGACGGAAACTTGAGTTTCTTGTTTATTGGGTTTCTCTCCACAGATTTTGGAAAAGCAGTATATTAGATTGACTCTACTCATCAAGGCGAATCTATCTGTCCAATCAGAATTCAATTCTGAGCATTTTCAGATTTGGCCCTAAAAATTAGGGTTTCCACAAAAATAGGAATTTCTGAAATCTGAAGACATAGCTGGAAGCGCCTTGCAAAAATCGAAGTTTAGAGCTTTGGATCGATATTTTTGGCTGGGTAGATCTCCAGGAAACTCAAACCCTAATTCAGGGCTCTCCCAAGTGAACCCGGAGGACAAAAAGGAAAATCTGAAGGGTAAAACTTTGCTGATCTCAAATTCTTAATGCACCAGGCTGATAAGCTCATCAAAGCACATCTTTCTATCTTTCAAAAAATTGAAATTCACATTTTGAATTTTTAGGGTTTTTCCGACAAACCCTAATCCGGGACCAGATCCAGTTTTCAGCATTTCAATTGGTAAGACCTAAATCTTTTCTATTTCCATTTGAAGTACTCTTTAAGATGTCTCACCTCACCAAGCTTGAGGATAAGCTTGAAGGGGCTGATAACTTCCGAGCTTGGAAGTATAGGATTGGGTTAATCCTGGAAGAGAATGAGTTGGAATCATATATAAAAGAAGACATCCCTATCCCAGAGGATGAAGAGGCCAAGGTATTGCATAAGAAGAATTTGGTCAAGGCAAAGAGAATCATTGCTGATTCTATCAAATATCATCTCATACCCCATGTGTCTTCTCTAAAGACACCCAAGGAGATGTTTGACTCTTTGACCAAGCTATTTGAAGGGAAGAACATAAATCGGAAGATGACTCTACGGAATCAATTGAAAGGGGTCAAGATGTTGAATGGAGAAACCATTCAATCTTACTTCTCCAAGGTCTCTCAGATCAAGGAGCAACTTGAAGCTGTGGATGAAGTAGTGGACAATGGTGAAGTTGTTATGACCACTCTGAATGGCCTACCTAGGTCATGGGACTCCTTTATTCAAGGAATCTGTGCAAGAAAGAATTTGATCTCTTTCAGTAAACTATGGGAGGAATGCTCTCAAGAAGAAGCTAGACTTGTAGCTCGTGAGGAAAAGATGGGAGGTGAAGATCAAGCTCTCGCAACTCACACCAAAAGAAGCAATCCCAACAAGGAGCACTCTCGCTACAAAAGATCCTATCAAAAGAATAAGAAGGATCTAAGATGCTTCACATGCAATGAGAAGGGTCACTTTGCTTCAGATTGTCCCAAGAACAAAATGGATAATAACAACAACTTCAGCAAGAAGAAGAAGGGCAGCAAAAGAAAGTTCCATGCTCATGCTGTCGAAGATGATGAACCTCCAAAGAAGAAGGCTAGGGCAGAAAGTGATGATGACTCATCAAGTGAAGAAGAGTATGTTCTAATCTCTGCTCTCATAGGTACTATCTCCCATGGTTGTAATGATTGGTTGATTGATAGTGGGGCTTCCAAACACATGACTGGGTTTCAGGAATCTTTTGTGAATCTATCCGAACATGAATCACCCCATAAGGTGAAACTTGGGGATGATTATCAATACCCAATCAAAGAAAGTGGTGAAGCCTCCTACAACCTAGATTCTGGAAAATCTTTGAAGATGAAAGAAGTCCTTTATGTACCTGGGATCAAGAAGAACTTACTCTCCATCTTTGCATTGGATGCAAAAGGTATGAGGGTTGCATTTGTGGATGGCCAAGTCCTAATGTGGCCAAAAGGAAAGACCATAGATGATGCAGTAGTGATTGGAGAGCAAGAGGGAGGATTGTATAAATTGAAGGGACAACCTGAACATGCCATGGTGCATGAATCCATGGAGCCAAGTGAACTTTGGCATAGAAGACTTGCTCATATACACTATAGGGCACTTCCAATTGCAAGCAAGGCTGTAGAAGGTCTTCCTTAAATCAACACCAAACATGAAGGTGTTTGCAAAGGATGTGCAAAAGGTAAGAACATTAAGAAGGCTTTCCCAAGCAGTGAAAGCAAGGCCAAAGATATCCTGGAAATCATCCACTCAGATGTATGTGGTCCTATGTCATCCAGTTCTCTTAGTGGGTATGTTTACTATGTCTCATTTATTGATGACTTCTCCAAGAAGACTTGGGTATACTTCTTGAAGAAAAAATATGAGGTGTTTAATAAGTTCAAGGAATTCAAAACCTTGATGGAGAATCAAACTGACAAGAAGATCAAAACATTCAGATCCGACAATGGTGGAGAATTCACCTCAAGTGACTTCAAAAATCTTTGTAGTGATTCAGGGATTAAGAGGGAGTTGACTACTCCTTATAATCCTCAACAAAATGGAGTTGCAAAAAGGAAGAACAGAACTATCATGGAAGCAGCAAGGGCAATGCTGCATGACCAGGATCTACCTATGCATCTATGGGAAGAAGCAGCTAGAACAGTTGTATATGTGCAGAACAGAACACCCCACAAGATATTGGACAACAAGACACCAAAAGAGGTCTTTTCTGGTAAGAAACCTGAAGTCAGCCATCTCAAAATATTTGGTTGTCCAATATACACTCATGTCCCAAAGGAAAAGAGGACTAAACTAGATCCTTCAGGAAAGAAGGGTATCTTTGTGGGTTACAGTGAAAGCTCGAAGGCTTACAGAATATACTTTCCAGGGTTCAAGAAGATTGATGTCAGCAAGGATGAAACATTTGATGAAAACTCAGCATTCATCAAATCAAGGAAGGCACATATCGAAGTTTATGAAGAACCTAAGGAAACTAGATTTCAAGACACTACCATGACTAAAGCAGTTCCAGAAGTTGTCCATGAGTTTGAAGATCCACGAGAACCTGTAGATCCACCCCGTGAGGATAACTCTCACAAGAGGAAACCTGCATGGGCTAGAGAGCTCATTCAAGATGCAGAAAGATTTGGCATTCCAGAAGAAGAACAAAGAGCAAAGAAGAGAACCAGATCACATACCAGCTATGTTGCTTTACTCTGTGACATTATGAACAAAGAGCCTTCCAGTTATGAAGAAGCAGCGGAAAAAAAAGAATGGAAGGATGCCATGGTTGAGGAATACCAATCAATAATGAAGAATGATGTTTGGGATGTTGTCCCAATACCTAAAGAGAAGTCTATTGTGACTTCCAAATGGATTTACAAAATCAAGCATGCTGCAGATGGCAGTGTAGAGAAACACAAGGCAAGATTCGTAGCTCGTGGCTTCTCTCATAAAGAGGGAATAGATTATGAAGAAACGTTTGCACTTGTAGCCAGGTATACGTCCATCAGAACAGTACTTGCCCTGGCTGCAGCAATGAAATGGAAAATACACTAGATGGATGTCAAGACTACTTTCTTGAATGGTGTAGTTGAAGAGGAAGTATATGTGGAGCAGCCACTCAGTTTTGAAATACATGACAGGGAGTCATATGTGTGCAGATTGAAGAAATCCTTGTATGGCTTGAAACAAGCTCCCAGAACTTGGTATGGTAGGATGGAAAGTTTCCTATCTAGTTTGGGCTTTACCAAGAGTAAAGCGGATTCCAACCTTTATTACAAGGTTGAGGAAGGGAATCCTGTGATTCTACTCCTGTATGTGGATGACTTATTTGTAAAAGGAGATGACAGATTGATTGCAGATACAAAGAGGAAGCTTGCTGCTGAGTTCGATATGAAATATTTTTGGAATGATGCCTTATTTGCTAGGTATGGAGGTGTGGCAGAGTGCAGGTGGGATCTTCCTTGGTTAAGGGAAGTACACAGTAGATATCCTGAAGAGATTCGGGATGATGGATTGCAAGTCCATGGCCACACCTATGGCATCGAATCTGAAGATTCTATGTGATGCTTCATCTGAGCCGGTTGATGTCTCTATGTATCGTCAGATGATTGGGTCCTTGATGTACCTGACAAACACGAGACTAGATATTTGCTTTGCAGTGAACACATTGAGGCAGTTCCTGACAGATCCAAGGAGTGTTCACCTAGTTGTTGTAAAGCATGTTCTGAGGTACCTAAAGGGTACAGTGGATTATGGGCTCAAGTATGAAGCGAATCAAAAGTTTAACCTGTAGGGTTATGTTGATTCAGATTGGGCTGGCAGTGCTGCAGATAGGAAGAGCACATCTGGGTGCTCCTTCAGTATGGGATCAGGTGTGATATCTTGGTTTAGCAGGAAGCAGTCCTGCGTAGCACTGAGTACAGCTGAGGCAGAGTATGTTGCAGCCTGTTCAACTAGTTGTGAGGCAGTATGGCTGCGGAAGCTACTATCTGAGTTATTTGATCTCCCGTTGGATGCTACTGGTATCTTTTGTGATAACCAGAGTTGTGTGAAGCTGTCTGAGAACCCAGTGTTTCATGACAGGTCGAAACACATAGAGATAAAATATCACTATATCAGGGATATGGTGCAGAGAGGAGCTGTGAAGCTCCTATATGTTGCGATGGACGACCATATTGCATATGTGTTGACGAAGCCACTAGCCAGGGTGAAGTTCGAGTACTTCAGGGAGAGGCTTGGTGTTCTTTAGATTGATGACACTTCGAGGAAGAAGTGATGGACACATTTGTTGAAGCCATTCCAAGCATGTTGGAAGGAGGATCCTTCACATGGCTGTGGATGCAAGCGTTGGATGATGAGCATCAGGATGATGTTCTAGTTTCTGCTTTGTATGATTAGTTGGATCATTTTCATGTATGTATGTATGCATCATGTTGGATGCTGGATATGATCAGTTGGATCATTTTTATGTATGTATGTATGTATGCATCATGTTGGATGCTGGATATGATCAGTTGGATCATTTATATGTATGTACGCATCATGTTGGATGCTGGATATGATCGGTTGGATCATGTGTATGTATTTTTGTATATGCATCATGTTGGATGCTTGGACCATGTATCTGTATATGTATCAGGTGGATACATTGTATGATCAGGTGGATCATGTATGGTGATATGTATCATGTATTTGTATTTGTATCAGGTGGATACACTGTATGATCAAGTGGATCATGTATGATGATATGTATCAGGTAGATACTTGGTATGCATCAGGTAGATACATTGTATGATCAGGATGATCATGGATGATGAGCTTCAGGATGTTGCTCCAGATGACATGCAGCAGGATGTTGCAGTGATGGTGATCAGGATGATGTATGGTGAGTATCAGGTTGATACTCTATGGCTGTGGATCAGGTTGTGCAGATGAGCATATAATTTGGCCCTGGGAGATTTGCAGATAGTCTTTCGAGGTTTTGCCTATGGCATGTAATTTGGCCCTAGGATATCTGGAAAATGCTCTTTCGAGGTTTTGCTCTGGGAGGACATATAATTTGGTCCTCGGAGATCTGCAGATAGTCTTTCGAGGTTTTGCCTATGGAATATAATCTGGCCCTGGGATATCTGGCAGATGCTCTTTCGAGGTTTTGTCCTATGGCATATAATATGTCTCTGGGAGATCCGATAGGTTGGGCTGTGTGCCCGTAATAAGTCTTGGGATTCTCTTACGAGGTTTTTCCATGACCACATATAATCTGTCCCTGGGATATCCTATAGGTAGAGCTGTGTGCTCATAACAGCCTGGGATGCTCTTGCGAGGTTTTGTGGTGACCACATATAATTTGTCCCTGGGAGATCCTATAGGTAGAGCTGTGTGCTCATAACAGCCTGGGATTCTCTTGCGAGGTTTTGTGATGAGGTCACATATAATATGGCCCTTGGAGATCCTATAGGTAGAGCCGTGTGCTCGTAACAGCCTGGGATTCTCTTTCGAGGTTTTGTGACACACGTAATAATTCCTGAGGATTCCACAGTATGGCCAGTGATGACGAAGACCTGCAGGTGGTGGGCCTACATCCAGTATGAAAAAGGACTGGCTCTGTAGAACTTCCTATGACGAGTAGAGTCAGAGATTGGTTGAGATAGTAGCAGCAGTGACGATGACGATGACGATGATCCCGAGAAGAAGACTTGTCTAGCAGATCTGTGTCGAGAAATACCTTCCTAGTTAAGAGGGAGTGTTGATGTAT
Source organism: Larix kaempferi (assembly GCA_027924585.1). NCBI lineage: Eukaryota > Viridiplantae > Streptophyta > Pinopsida > Pinales > Pinaceae > Larix > Larix kaempferi. Next base: position 50,299,679 of record BSBM01000012.1, read on the forward strand.
ATGTAACTTCAGAATGTATTTCATCTATGTATTTCATATATATTTATTGTATCCTTATTAGAGATGTGTTATTCCTCTATAAGGAAGTGTCATCATGTGGATTGACAAGTGTCGCAAGTGTGTGTACTTGATGATGGGTTATTAGACTACCATGTGTGGGGTCGGCCCTGAAATATATATATTATAATGTGGATGTACCTAGCTAGAAAAGTCGGCCCCATAAGGTCACTGGGAAAACAGGTTAGTACAAATAGAGATCAGGTGATCTCTATTTAGATCATTCGGAAAGTTATATCTCTCTCACTCAGAAAGTGGCACAGTAGTGAGGAGGAGGATCATCTGCTACTAGGAGACTATCTCAGTGTATTTTGGTTGTACTTTGGTTGAGCCATTGCTCTCTCTATCTCTGAGGAAGTTGTGGGGTTTTTCACCTTAGGGTTTTCCCCACGGAAACTCTGTGTCTCTTGTCTCTCATGCTTTTGATTCTGGTGATGCTTGTCATACTTATTGTGATTATCATGCATTGATATACTATATATGTTATTCTCTCAGTGAAGATCCTAGAGTATTGTGAATTAATGCTCAAAATTTAACACAGATCTCTAAAATCTGTGCATACACGGATGGTTCCTTACTTCTTATCCACATGAACATGATTTGACACCCATTCAGTAAGGGGAACTGGGTAGATGAAACCAGATTTAAGTAGTTTCTCCACCTTTGCCTTAATCACGGTTGCATTTCTAGGATTCACAGCATGAAGTCGTTGTCAAACTTGCTTAACATTAGGATATGTCTTAATCTCGTGTTCGATGATGCTAGGGTCTATTCGTGGCATCTCCTCATATGACCAGGTGAAAACATCCTGAAATTCCTTGAACAACTCAGTGTATATGTTGTTCTCATCGGGAGAACAATCAACACCAATATAAACATTCTCAATCTTTCCGGGTGTGCGATAAATGTTGATCGGTATAGTTGGGGATATATTAGCCATATTCCCCTTCGCATAAATCCCATGTGAATCCAAAAGCGCCACAGGGTGACCAACCTTCTCGACAAGAGTCGTCCTAAACTCTTCTTGCTCAAGAATATCAAGGTTGGGAAGAAAATAAGAGCGATGGTGCAAATCCTCCCAAGGCCTCTCACTACCACACATGGCCTCAAAGATAGCTTCATCCAAAGGAAAAGTACCGTCAATACAATCATGAGAGCAAGATGAGTTGGCTGCCCACGCAGGAAGCATAACGGGATCTTCCTCTTCTGTCCGTGAAGAGGAGGGATCCAACTCTGCAGTGGCTTGCTGAATATCATGGTATGAAAGCTCTGCTGTAGATAGTGGCATAGTCATTCCAATGTGCGAAATGTCTCCAGACCAGGAACTCGTGGATGGTAAAGTCCAAAAATCATTAAAGTATGAGGTCTGAAAAGGTACATTATTCAATGAGGATGGTGCACTATCGGAAACGGTTCCAATAAAAGAGATTGGTGCAACAAATTTGAATGATCCCATCAAGGATGGATACAATCCTACACCAATATGCCCAGTTGTCGGCTGAGAATTTTTGATCTGGGGAACAATCGTTCCCGACAATGCTACAGAATTGGAACTAGAGAAGTCTAGCTGATCAACTGTCACAATTCTGCCTTTGTGAGGAAAGCACATAACTCTGAACACAGAGGACACGATCACTCTCATTGCGTAGATCAAATTCCTACCCATAAGAAGGTTGTAGTCGATGGGTGCATCAACCACCTCGACTTCAATAGGCATGGATTTCCCACCCAAGTGGACCTCAAGGGAAGGGAGAATACCATGTGGCCTAAATGAACGACCATCGAACGCAGTAAGCATGGTCATAGATTTTGACAAGGGAGGTGAGCCAAGATATTTCCAACAATCCAACGACATTACTGAGGTGGAAGCACCTTCGTCAACCACCGTACGTTTAACGATTTTTTGTAAGCACCTAACATGGACTTGAAAAGCCACATTATAAGGCAAGCGAGGCTGGACATCAGTAGTGTCAAATTAAATAACGTTAGGGATACCCTGATCCTGAACTCCCAAAACACATAAAAGGGCATTCCTCTGCGAAGGACATTCCTGTAAAACCTCAAGAGTTGACATGGCACATGGAGTTTGGCCCAAATATTATACAATGGAGTAGTTTTGGGTGGCTTGGGCATTGAGATTATGCACAGAGCACTTCAGAACACCTTTCGGTATCTGCGGCATAGTAGTAGGCTTCTTGATACGAAAAGAAGAGCCAAGCGGAGGGGGCTCATTCCCCATATTCAATTGTGGTGCACCATAATCATGTTGGCGAGTAGCAATACTAACCTCAGATTTAACCATGTTCATGCATCCGTAGCCACTGGCATGAGAAGAGGACGTCGAAGTTTCCTTAGTCCCATAACTAGCGAAGGAAGCACTCGAAGCCATATTCTGATGATGTGGAAGGGGATCTTTCAACACAGCTAGGCTATGTGCAAGATGCTTCCAATTTTCTTCGATTCAAGGACACAAGTGGGTAAGGCGATCTTCCATGCAAAGCTTGCAAGGTAATTTCTCCTAACGTCTAGGCTTACGGTCCCCACCAGCATTTCCACCGTCCTGGGGAGGGTTGGCATTCTCTTTTCTAGAAGTATTTCTATTACTTCCATTATTCCCATTATTTCCACCCTTACAATTGTTTCTCCCCTTCTTCTTTCCACCAGGTTTTTGGTTTCCTGATGGGTTCGCCGATTGTATAGAATGGACATCGGACGATTGGGTGGAAGTGGACGAGGTGTGAGCCTGTCTAGTGGTAGATTGGCTAGTAGAAAAATTTTGCATTTGATTTGTAACCAAATCTATGGGTCGAGTACTTGTGGATCTAACGATTCCATCAACATGTGGTCCAAGAACAGGCTTGGGCTCATGACATGAGCGCGGTGCGTCAGGAATAATATCGTACAGGATACCAGACTGAGCATAGACTAGGTCTAGCTGCTGGCCTTTGAATATATCTTGCTCCTCAATCATAATGCCCGACATTGAAACGTCCTTCGAAACATAGGGAAGTAAATACATAAGGAACCATTCCAATAGAAACTCTTGAGGAATGTTGGATTTCACTAACCTCTTCCATCGACGCCACTCTTGAATGTGATAAGATATGTGTGTGGCCTTGTCTTGGTGGAAGGTAGATAAACGTTCGGTGCCAATATCGTAGCGAACCGACAGCTAAAAATGATCTAGGAAAACCAAGGCTATCTCATTAAAACCCATGTAAGTGCCCCCAGGCAACTCGACGTACCATTTCGCGGCTTCCCCCGTGAGGGTGCGTTGAAATAGTCTCAAACGAATAGAGTCGTGATTTAACGAATTCGAGGAGCACCATAAGTGAAAAGTAGTACATTATCACTCGGATTCTCACCATTCTTCCCTTCGAACTTTGGAATGTCAAAAGGGAGCTTGGTAGGGAATGAAGGCCAAGTAGGATCGTGACACACCGGATCATTCGTGAGCTTTGAAATATTTGGTAGATTCAAATGACCAAGAAACAGGAGCTGCAGCTGTAAAGCTTGATTATGAGCTCCCAAAAGAGGCTAAACTTTTGGACCTAAAGGATGATATAAACCATGACCATGACCATGACCATAGGGATAATAACTACCTCCAACCTGACCCGTGTAAGGGTACGAAGGTATATGTGTGTTGTAAGCACTATAGTGAGGCGGGTTGTAATAAGGACCAAAGTCGGATGCATTGTAATGAGGGTTACCACCATAATTATGGGGCATATAAGTGCTAGTCGTAGCAGGAACAATCGAGTGATGACCATAAGTAAAGGGTATTTTCCCATCTCCCATATTAGGAGGGACATACAGGTTAGAAAATGTGTTCGTGGTAATGGGTATATGCATAGAAGCATGTTGGTTAACTTCTGGAATATGAGCCGTATTATGAGAAGTGTTCCCAGCGAAATTAGGGGTAGTCCTGGGATGTGGTCCTCCTCCAACATGTGGAACAGATGAAGGGATATGAGCATACCCAAATTGAAATGTAGAAAACAAGGGTGCACTTCCTGCAGAGGGAGCAGTGCCCCCAACACCAAGGCTAGAGTTAGCTTGACTACTAGACGAAGTGGATGTAGCATTCGTATTAAGAGTATCCTAAATGAGAAAGGAGTCATGGTCGAAGGATTTGTTGTATTATTAAGATCTGGCATCCCATATCGGAAACCATGTGTGTGTACCACCAAATGGGTTTGACTCCGGGGATGGGTTCGTCCCAAACATAATAGTACTGGCGTGTGGAGGTGAACCAGGCCAACCATCCCCAAGAGTGGAAGGAGTGGTGTGTCCATCGACATAACCTGACGAAGTCATGGGAATTCCTGTAGTTCCAGATGCAGAAGTCATAATGTGAGCTTCTTGAAGCTCGTGAGGAGTATCAAAAGGATCAAAAGGAATCCTCCGAAGTCTCTTATAAAAAGGACATGCTACCTCATCGGCTGGTAGACCAACCAAATGATGAGACCGATGGAGATGTGGATCTCTCTCCACGATAACTACAAAAATTCAATAAATCAAAACGCCTACTAACATCCAACTAACTATCAAAGAACACACACCTAAAGAAACTACAGCCAAATGCACACAAATAGGATTGGCTCAAGGGACCTCCCGTCACTATGCCCGGTATGTCTCTCCTAGGAGAGGCTTGAGACTCCGAAACTATAACCGAAGGTAACAGAATCAGTTATAAGGGCTCCCAGACATCACTGCGTGCACATGGTCAAATCCCTATACAACAACAACTGTGCTGTCCAACCCCTATCTGACTCAGGACAATCACAGAATAACCGCAATGAATGCCCTATGTGATACCTAGGTAAAGCAACTACGTACACCACGTATAACCAATGCCCAGGTGGACTGTCATAGGTGGGATCTATCATATGGGAAGGGTAGCTAAGCCCGAAAATCAAGAGGGTCAAATCCCCCAAGAGCCCCTGTACACCAACAAATCCTGGAAATATCTCCCACGTTCAACTAGTATTGGAGGGCTATCTCTGCAACCAACCTCCTGTGACCTCGTGCTTAACTCTGGTTTGAGTAGAGCTTCTTAAGAACACTGATGTATACCATGGGTTTCACCACTCCCTGGTTAGACACATAATGTTGGTTCAATAGTCTTGGATTGTTAACTCACATTGATCTATTTCAAGAATCTAAACCTATGCTAGTTGTTGCACCCTATCAAAGAGAAAATCATTTCTAATCAATTTTAAGATTAAGCGTTAATTTTAATGGCTGTAATTACTCAAAGGATATGCTTGTGAAACTGATGATGTAAAAGACTCAGTGGTATGCACAATCGAAAATCACTAGACTCGTCTATTCAATAAAAAGCATGCCACTAATATGACAATCAATCCAATGGTTCTTTCAGAAATAAATATGCAATCTCTTTATAGTTTCAATGCACAAGCAAGTGCTAGATGAAAACACAATCACTCTAATGCAAAATGCAAGAACATAAAGCAAATATTTTTGTATTTTCTCTTATAAACGAAAAGAAAATGCAAAACAATGTTTTTGTATTTTTTTCAATATAATGAAATGAAAAAATGCAAGCAAAATCCAACTATTCAGTAAAAAATGTAGAGCATATCAAGTAGAAAACCCAACAAATCCCAAACAATAAGACTCATCCAAACTAATGAGCTATAAAAACAAAAAATGGTGGAAAATCAAAAAGCTCAAAAACTAAAGAAAGAGGAGTTTTTGGTCAATAACAGAGCATGGAACAGTTAGGAAATAGGCCTACTAAGACTCAGAAATACTCAGAACCAACCCAACAACAATCCGATGTCATAAACAAGGCACCGGAGTTGTACGCGATTGTTCAAGGAACAGTAGCGTCTGTATGCTCTCTACAATACTGACAGTAGCGGGTAGACGTGGGCAAAGCTAGGATGACCTGCGTACAAGAAAAAGGAAATGAGCCAAACAAGAGTCCAACATCCCAGAAAAATCAAGTTTTCAAATGCAAATCCCAACGGAAAGTCAATGACACAGAAGCTCGACAAACAACAACTAAAAATAAGGAAAAATGCCTAAAAATCCCCAAAATGGAGGTTCATCCCCAACGGAGTCGCCATTTCTGTTACAGAGAAAATCTTCCTATGGCTCGGGGCAGACCACAACAAATAGATGACTACCAGAAATAAAGTCAATTCCCAATGCAATGATATATAAATTAAAATGCTAAGATATGGAGAATAAGACCAACCTTCAACTAGATGTTTGAAGTAGATCCCCATTGAGCTTTCAATCTCTACACTTGACTCTACAGATTAGTCTCAACAACAGATACAAGCAAGTGCATATAATGTATGAAAGACATTAGCATAATCAATAGCATGGTCCATGATATAATACTCAAATGTAACCCAATGTAATTTAAACAACATTTACAAGATCAATTGGACGAGAAAATTAGTATTTCCATTAATAATAACAAGAAGTACACAATACAACCTCTTGTCGGCAACCAATCTGAACCAAGAACTAGGTCCCTCCACTTGTGCCTCCACCACTTCAATCCCCCATGCAATGGAAAAATCAAACTATGAAAGGAGTTTGGTAGGTGAACATAAGGATTTCACAACAACAAGGATCAATGGATGTACACTCAAGTCACGAAAAAAATCCAATAGAGTTACGGTGCTTTCTCTTTCTCCCCCTTCCATGCACCATAAGACCTCCATATACAGCCTTCCAAAGGTAGGTGAAAGGTTGAATCAAGTCATTTATGGGGTACATGGAGGGCCAAAGGTCACCCTAAGACCTCCTTTAGGAGTGAAAAGTAAATTTTCTATGGTTTTTACCATTTAACTCGATGTACGCTGGCTATAGTGGAACAACTAGCCTATAGGAACAAAAATAGGAATTAATGTGTTCCTGGAGGATAAAATGTGGATATGAGTCTATAAAATGAGTACTGAAGGCCAATAAGTGCTGATGCTCACAAGATGGAAAAATACGCTGTAACAACTGTGGAAGTCGAAAATGCGGAACACAATCTGCAATCCGTACACCGGTACTCCTGCAAAATTTCAGAGGTCATATCCCCCTCATCCTTTAACCAAATAAGGCGAGTCCAGTACCATTGGAAAGATCTTGGATAGATATATGCAATGGTGTGATCCCCTACCACACCTGAGAACTCTGATTTTTCCAATAAAAATGTCAACCAAACTTCATCAATATTGTTTATCGGACAATCCACTCGAGTGGACGCGAGCCGGATGTCCCTAGCTCAATGTGAGTCTAGAACAAATAAGATAGGCTACAAATGCATCTCCTAGATCTACTTAAGGATCGAGTACTAGATGTCTTACCTTTTACTTCTCTATCCATTCTCCTGAATGTTGCTCCACGTCTCACGGTCGTCAGATCCAAGCTGCAAGACTTGTCAAGACCAGAAACAAGATAAAAAAAGTAAAGGGCATCTATACAATAAGAGATCTAAGTGAACAGTTAAGTAGGTAAACTACTCAATATTATTACACACATGAACAATATTGGTGGAAAGCATTTGTATTACTGTAAAAATAGGTAAGTACATAGCAAAGATATAGAACTACAACTGAGGCTTAACGCTGCAGCCCTTCTCCAACAAAGCCATTTTCCATTTCCTCCTAAGGAAGCTTGAGTCTCTCAAGGATGAGTAGAGATCTCTCAAGAGTGATTTCACCAGCATGTAGACACCATAGACTTCCTCCCTTTGGAGAGGGGTAGAGCTTCTCTTATATAGGACTAAGTGGATAGGGTATGGACAGGATAGGTTGAGATATGGTAGGAGAGAGATAGGGGATCCTCCCAAGGTGCTAGGAATCGAGTAACAACTCTCCGAGAGGTCAGGAATAAGGCCCCAAGTTAACAAGTTTTGAGAAGGAACCTCGAAGAAGCTATTTTTTCCCATTAACTGACTTCATCGCACCCTGCAATGAAGCAAGCTGCGATGTCGCATGTTGCATGAGTGCAACCTGCGACGAATTCTCAAAACCTGGTACAACTGGGTACAAATCCTCCCAGGTTAATTACTCAGTCAAGATATCTTCAGGGGTGTATACACTGAATCTCATGATGGGTGGATTTTGGGTGTAACAAAATGCCCCCCAAAGCATGAATTTGTTGAAGATAGACAGGTGAAGTGATTTGATAGAAGAAATGGCAATAAACTTGTTAGACGAAGGACACTGCTGCAGTACAACTGACTCTGAACTGACAATCTCATATGAAGTACAACACGGCTTCCGACCAATACAATGCAGATACATGGTAGTAATGACTGACTGAACAAAATCATGGCTACTAGACACAAGCGTAGATCCATGATGAGATGATAACACAGCCATGACCAATACAAATGTGGATCCATGTGATATAACTCAATACAAACTCCATCACAACCTGGGTAAAACATGACTCCCCGGGGTCTTCAAGCTGAACCCGCAATGATACAAATCTATCTATGTGATTACAAATGTCTTGACGTCAAACATGGTAGAAACTACTTGATTACCGGCCATTGATGTAAACTGTTAACAAGTGTGAGGTAGATCACCATTGATGTCAATGATTCCCAAGGTATCACAGTACATATCATTGAGCGTGAATAAATGAGTTGAAATAGAACGCAAGACGAAATCCTTCAATCAAGTGTCAATGATGTAAACACATGTTGAAAGCGAGGTAACCTACCATTGAGGCATGCAGAGCCAAGGTACTTGATTGGTTTCGAGATTCAATCCTCGTATGATGAGTTGAAGTCGACAAGGATGAATCCGTCGAAGGAGGGCCATTATGAATCCCCCATCAATCGACACGAAACACGACAAAAATGTATAGAGTAGATCGGATGGTACAGTAACATGCAAGACTGACTCAGAGGAGACCGACATGATGACGGGTGTACTGACTGCAAATGATAAATGATGGACATACTCTTGAACATGGGCATGGCATGACTTGGCAGTATTGACATGATGAGTGCAACAAAAATTCCTCAGGTGACTGATGATGGAAGCTTTCCTTGCATGATTCAATGGAATAACAAGACTCAGGAAATAAGTGGAACTCGAGGACAAACAAATGATCCAAGTGCTGTATGTAAATGCAGATGAGTGCCATGTTGAAGAACGACTACATACTGCCACTAACAAGGTATGTAACACAAAAGCTTTCATTTTTCCCCATCATGAACGATGAGTGCCTCATGTGTTTTTTACGAGCTTGATGAGGGTAACTAGATGCTCGGTATAGCTCATCTCATAGATGAGTCCAATCCCAAATATTTTCTGAACCTGGGATAGGAGGGGTTCGTCCCATGGTGGGCCCTTCAATGCAAGAGTTTAACGAGTCCATATAAGGTAAAATCGGTCATCATTTCATGTTTAGAGAGTCTGAAAATATCTAAAGAACACTCCAACGGTCCTTTTTCGTAAAGTTATCCTCATCACCCGAAAAAGGGTAAAACAACGTGGGAGAGGACTCTTCCAGTCATGATTGGCTGGAGTATACCTTTTTTGTAACTAGTGCCCCCTGGTCCGAAAAAGGGGTAAACTATCACCAAGAAGACAACCATTCAAATTCTTTTACAAGCGTGAACGTGACAAGTTTGCTTGGAAATCTTTTCATATTTTGAGAGCCTGAAAAGAGATTAAAGATAGACTCTGGGGGGTTCCTTTTTCGTAGGAGTTTAACGAGCCCGAAAAAGTGATAAATCGTAACTCGGTAACATATTCTCGTAGTTTCAAGAGCACGAGAAAGAACAAAGAGTAAGCTCATTAATTGCAATCTATGAAAAAATGGGTGAACGACAAAAACTCACAAGGGGTGTTCATACCTGAAATGACCGTTCCAATATGAAAATGGCATAGAAAGGAACTTCACAACTCCTGCACACTCGGAAACTAGGTCAAATAGTCAATCGAACGTTCAAATACAATAAAACTGATCCAAACTATAGCAAATAACATAACAGCATCAAATATTTGAAAATGGAATATTCCATTTGTTCTATAAATAGAAATAAAAACCAAATATAGTCACCATTGTTCTATTTGCCAAATTTGGGAGGAATAGTGCCATTTGCTGCCAGATCTTCACTTGTCGATTCTGGGAGCTACAATCAGCCATTTCACCTATCGTCAGGAACAGGTAACCCTAAACTTTAGCCAGCAAAATCATAGTGGTTTACAATTTTGTTTTTCAGTCATTTTTTTGGGTTTTGAGTTTATTTGGGAAAGGCCATTGTGCCCTCGGCTCATCGCAGTTGACCTTTTTGGGAACTGCGACGAGACCGTGTTGTCAAAAATGGAATATAAATGGATTGCGATGACATCACCCTGTTTGCAAAAACGGGGTGCGACGATGGTAACATCCATCCCCAAACTCAAACAAAAATCAAAAGAGGGACTCTCAGTGGGTGAAGCAAGTCCTAACATTATTAAAAACGCCTTGTTGACAGGTTCCAAGAATCCATAATGGTTCTAGAATGGCGGGAAATGGAACATGAATTAGATGATGAACAAGCTACAAACGATCCACATTGTGTGGAAGATTCGAGAAACTGTGGGCTTCTCAAGTTCTTCCGCATTCAGGGGATGAGATCCCAACTTCCACTACTGATCCACATGCTCCAATGTTGGGATGTGGCCCAATAGTACTTCATGGTTGGTGAGCATGAGCTTCACATAGATGTGGAAGACATCTATTTTCTGACTGTTTTGTCCTGAAGGGGGGACAATATGACACTCACTAGATCATGTGGGAGTGATCGAACCGTGGAAGATTTGATCTGACAGCATTGTGGTCCCAATGCCCGTGCATCTAGCGGGAAGATTTGCATTAAAGATGTACAGGAGCGCCCATTGTAGGCCATTCTATTTACCATTACGAGGATGGCGGGGAGCAAAGCTCCTCACCTAGACACCAGAGCATAGATGCTTTATGCGGAGGACTGTTTGTCTCCAAATATATTCAACTTGTGCAAGGGGGTCCTCGCAAATGTGCAAGCTTAGCTAACAAAGTTTCGGCATGGAGAGCTCAAGCAGTTCGGCTATGGTTCTATAGTGATCTCGTTCTTATTGGAATGGGTTCCCCTTTTGCGTCCTCAGGTACCACTAGAGGATAGGGACCTCAGAGATCCACACATGGCCAAGTGGACCGATGTGATGGCTCGACGTGGTGGGGGTCTTATCATCGGATTCCCTCCTGAGTTCTTCACTTGGATAGCAGACCAATTACTGATGGTGGAGGAATTTCCATATAGTGTCACTGACTTCACAGATGACCCAGACTTGCCGCTGCGTGAGGGAGCAGCATGGGGAGACCTCGGTAAGAAAAAAAAAAACCTTGAACTTTTTAAGTTTTGTGCATTTATGATTTTTTATATATAATGCTGACAAGTGAACAACATGTGTGTGCAGATGTGGGGCCTATACAACCAGTGGGGACATCTCTTCTGGCTAGGAGAGAGAGAGGAGAGGGAGCGATGGTGGATCTAGTTGTGCATGCTTCCATCGTGGAGATGGATGGAGTCTACTCCAACCTGAGTGGGTTGATATTGGTTGTTCCTGAGCCAACGGTAGACTAGGTGCCGCGTCCCATGCAAGTGCACACGGTTGGAGCGACTGCGTGCTTCAACGCACTGCTCCGCAAGGTTGCGAGAGCAGTGGACTATTTCCAAACTCAGCCGGTTAGGGCTGCTAGACCACCTAGGGTAGTATGGGCCAGGTGATAGGCCACATGTTGTCATTGTGTGTGGACTGAGAGCTTAGAGGCCTCAGGTTTTGTACTACTGAAAGCTGCGAAGCTTCAGATTTTGTAGAGACTTACTGAAAGCTATCGGGCTTCAGATTTTTGTATCAGCACTACCTTTTTGTGATTATATATATATATAGATAGTCTAGCGATTTATATATTATGTGTTTCGAAAATTAATGATGTGATCTTGTTTATATGCTTGCTTCTATATAGTGCATGATTTACATGTCGTGAATGCTTTTACATGTTATGAGTGTCATGTGTGTGCAATGTACCAATCTAGAATGAAGTTGGCCATTGAGTCAGCAACTGTGTTTAACTCTCATGGAATGTGCAGGTATTGAATGGTTTCAAAGGACCTTTCCAAGAGACGAACCTATCTAAAGAGACGGAGTAGGGTAGGATCACGGATAGCGTAAACCTGGTTAAGATGGGAAACCACCAGTTGAGAATCCATGTGGATGACAATGTGGTTCATACCCAAGGAAATTGCATCGGTTAAGTTTCCAACTACCGACAGATACTCTGCGGCATTATTGGTTGCGAATCCAAGGAAACTTCCTCTTGAACTGATGGGCTCTCCTTTTGGGGAACACAGTACCCAAGCTGTCGAGGAAAGGTTACGGGTATGCCAGATGGCACCGTCTGCAAATCCATAGCACATTTCCATCTGCACACGCAGACAGAACATGGTATGAGAAGCGAAAACAAGATCTAAAGACACTCAAAAAACAAGTGCATCACAGCACACAAAAACACACAAGCATGCCATGTACAATATATACAAGAAAATCTATGCATGAGAGGGTCAGGCATAGTACCTCTCCAGGTAAATCCCATTACGGGGTTCACCCAAAGATATTCCGTCATAATCTTCAAGCTCGTACGCTCCCTTTTCCAAAACACATTTGACAATGTAAGGTTTGTGCCACATGGATTCGAACTTTCCTGCTCCTAGTTTGTCATGCTTCTGGTCGTATGTGAGGACCAGGTCACCCTCGTTCAAGATACGGGGTTCAACTGACTTGTCGTATTGGGATTTGATGCATTTCTTGTGTGCTTCATTAGCAAGAGCAGCATCTCGGCGAGACTCATCAATTTTTGCTAAGTACAGGAAATGTTCTTCCTTGGCAGTAGCGTTAGGAAGAAGTTCGACAACGAGTTGCAAAGACAGAATTTCGCACTCTATAGGCAGGACAGCTTCCAATCCATACACGAATTGGAAAGGAGTGATCCCTGTGGCGATTTTAACGGAGGTTCTGTAGGCCCATAATGCTGAAAAGAGCATATTATGCCAGTTGGACTTGTGCGTACCTACCATCCGTTGGACCATAGTTTTCAAGACCTTGTTAATGGCCTCAACCTGTCCATTGGACTGTAGGTAGTAAGGTGTTGAGTTTTCATGTCGAAAACCCAATCTATCGCTCAGTTCATCAACCATATGGTTCTGAAAGTGAGAACCGTGATCGGTAACTATAGCTTGAGGAAATCCAAACCGCGTTATTACATGATTGAACATGAAGAGTGCGGCGGTTCTGCCGTTGTTTTGGTATGTAGGCATTGCCTCGGCCCACTTTGTGAAGTAATCCACAGATACGATGATGTAACTATGCCCCCCGGGGGAGGTAGGCTTACAATGCATAAAATCGATGCCCCATTTTACAAAGGGGCACACGGCAATAACCGGGCCTAACAGGGCGGGATGGGTGCGCTTCTTCGTATGGAAGTGTTGACATGGAGGACATCTTTTCACGGCCTCAATACAATCTTTGAAGATAGTAGGCCAATAATATCTTGCGCGCAAAATCTTCTGGGTTGTAGCCATCCCAGAGAGGTGACCGCCACACGCCCCAATGTGACAATCATTCAAAATGCGTTCAGCCTCATCGTGAGTTAGACAACGTCGAAGAATGGAATCGATGCCACAGTGGTACAAAGTATCATTGATGATCAGATAATACTTTTCATGGTGACGAATTCGAAAACAGTCATTGCGAGAGAGTTGATGGTTGAAGTGTTGGGTTTGAAGATATAAAGAAATATCTCCATACCATGGATCGGTCGTACTGATGAGAAATAGTGACTCATCTAGAAAGGAGTCATTGTGCTCAACTTCTACATCAGCACGGGGAAAGTCACAAATCAGCTCAGCAAACACCAAGGACTTTTTGGACTTGGCTTTCTCGAAAAGAAGATCGAACTCTTGCAGTATCACGATCCAGCATGAATACTTTCCCCCAAGCACCTGACATGTCAGTACGTGGTACATGGGGTTCGAGTCTGTGATGATGGTGGTGGTGCGGAGCAAGATGTAGTGTCAAAACTTTTGGATGGCGATGACTGCCGCGAAAGCAAGTTTTTCAACATGTGAATATCTAGTTTCAGTGTCAGTGAGACCTTTACTTGCATAGTATATTACATGTTCCTGGGCATTTTGATCTTCCTGTACCAAAATCATGGTGATGGTGGTAGCAAAAGCAGCGAGATATAAGATGTAATCTCGGAAATAATTCGGCGGTTGGATTATGGGGGCATGCGTGATGGCATGTTTGATGCTGTCGAAGGATTTTTGAGATTGATTGTCCCAAATGAATGGGACGTCCTTCTTAAGCAACCTCATGTACCCCTTAGTCTTTTCCGCGAAATTACAAACAAAACGTCTTAAATAAGTCAACTTCCCTTGGAGACTTTGAAGTTCTGTCATAGTGGTGGGAGGTGGGAAGTTAACAATGGCTTCCACCTTTAAGGGATCAATGCGGATCCCATCCTTCGAGACTGTAAATCCTAAGAGTCGTCCGGATTCAATGCAAAAGATACACTTGTGAGGATTCATACGGATGTTGTACCGTCTGCATCTGAGAAAAATGGCCGTCAGATGATCCATGTGGAACTCATGCTGCTTTGAATGAGCAGGGAGATCGTCCAGGTAAGGTTCCACAAAGTCCTTAATATCATGGAAGGCATACGACATGGCTCATTGGAACGTGGCGCCATTATTTTTAAGGCCAAACGGGAGTTTGCGATATGTAAACGTCCCCCAAGGACAGATGAAAGCCGTCTTATGTTGGTCGGCTGGGTTTATCTCAATCTGGTTGCAACCAAAAAATCCATCCATGAATGAAAATATGACACTTCTGGCACAATTGTCAATAATCTGGTCGATGAATGGGGTCGGGTAAATGTCCTTTGGACAAGCCTTATCAAGGTCCCGATAATTGACACAGACATGAATGGTACCCTATTTTTTGTTCACAAGGACGACATTTGAGACCCAATCCGTCAACGGGACAGGATAAATGAAACCATCCTTTAAGAGCTTTTCAATTTCTACCTTGATCGCTGCAGTCTTCCGGAGGTGTACTGGTCACAACTTTTGACGTACAGGTTTGATGTCGGGATAGGTTTTTATTTCGTGAGAAACAATCGCAGGGTCTATCCCAGGCATCTCCTCATAGGGCCAAGCAAATATGTCTCGAAATTGCTTGAATAAGGCCGTACCCATATCTATTTCTTCAAGGGAACACTTCTGGCCTATGCGAATGTGTTCCACTACACCATGTTTTACCGAGATGTCTACCGGGGTGGTAGGCTCAATGTTGGCCAAGTTACCCTCCGTGTCTGAAAGACATGTAAGTATGGGAGAATGAGGGAACGGGTAGATATCCGTTAAAAAGATGGTGTGAATGTTGTTCTCTATGTACTCCAAAGGTGGAAGAAAAGAGGACCTATGGTGAAGGTCATCCCACGGGCCATCATCAACATTCATAACTTCCATGATGGACTCATATGAATGAAAAGTCCAAAGTAAGAGGTCGGGTAGGGATGATTCCCATTGTAGAGAACAAGATGGGGAGGCCATGGTTAGGTGGTCCTCCGATGCTGATTGGATAGCCTTGTAAATACGTTCAGCGGGTGAAAGAGGCATTGCGTCTCCAATCAAGTGTGTTGTGGATTCATCTAGTACAAGCCAAGTATCAGTAGAGCGAGATGAATTCTCCACGGAGATCATGTTCACTGAGGCAACATGATTAGGGGGGTCCGAAATGGGAAAAACACCCATGAGAGATGAATCTTTCAAAAGGCCAATCCCTATACTCTCATACTATTTTGACGTTTGTCCAATGGAAGGAACATGGTCACCAAGAAGAGTAGTAGTGTCCAACATGCAAAAATCTAATTGGTCGATGGTAGCAATTCGTCCTTGGTGGGGGAATTGCACCGTGTGAAAGACTGAAGAAGCTACCACCTGCATGGTGTAAAACCAATTGCGACCAAGCAAGAGATTATAGTCTATTGGGGCGGAGACCACTTCCACATTGATGGTTATGGTCTTTCCATCTAGCTCGACTGTGAGAGCTTGTAAGAGCCCATGAGGTTGAAATCCACACCCGTCGAATGCTTTCAACATGGTGGGAGAGCGATTCAATTCGGGAGAGCCGATGGCTCTCCAACAGGCGATCGACATGACAGATGTAGAGGCGCCTTTGTCCATAAGGGTACGATGGACAATTTTCCTAGCAAGGTTTGCAACTGCTTGAAATGTGAGCTGATGGGAAAGCCTCAACTTGAAATGGTCAAGTCAGAACATGATGGTATTCGAAGAATCAGGGTCAATTGCACTGATCGCTGCGAGGGGAGTTTTGCATTGATTGGGACAATTCTGCAAAACTTCTAGCGTGGACATGGTGCAAGGGGCTTGTGCCAAGTCTTCTACGATATTTTAATTCTGCGCTACCTAAGCATTAGGATTAAAAACAAAATTTCTATTTGTGCCCTTGGGCAATCACAATATCGAATCAAAAGAGTGCTTCTCAATGGTGAGAGAAGTTGATGGTATAGTGACATCAGGTAAGGAGTTGGAAGCTTTTTCAACATTACTCCCAATAGATTCCTTCGAAGGGACCTTGTCGTATGATCGTGAGTGAGTGTTCAAATTGATCATCTCATTTCGCACCATGAGAACATGCGCAGTATTGGATGATTCCCCCTGGGATGGGGGAGGTTGAGAAATCATCTGCTGGTTTTGAGCGGGAAATGGATCATTGAGGACTGCAGGAGTGGGTTTACCCCTAAGAAACTTTTGGACTTCGTCTCTATGGGGACACTCCTTAGAGAAGTGATCATCTCCACACAGTAAACAAGGATATTTTAGCTTCCGTTTCTGTTTGGCATCATCAGGAGTGCTCTTTTGTTTCTGCTGGGAAGAAGATATCTTAGGTTTTCCCTTGTTTTTATTCTTTCTGCCAGTCTTCTGAGGTGAAGCTGATGAGACGGAGTTCACTTCTTCAGTAGCAGTAGGAGCAGATGACTTGGTGGTGCTGAGACCAGCCTGTGTTGGTAATGGGGATGAACCCTGGGGGTTTGAAGAACCAACAGTTTGATGAGGAGCCTAGGTGTGAAGGGATTCGATGATGCCATCGTCTTGGGGTCCCTTAAGTGGTTTCGCAGGATCGTTAGTGTCATGGAGTGCATTAGGAAGAATATCAAACAAAGTGTCATATTGAGTGTAGACCAGGTCTAGTACATGGGCACTCGTGATGGCTTGTTCTTCGGTGACAGAACCTCACATGGAAACATCTCTTGCTATGACAGGGATGAGCAACTTGTAAACCACTCTGCTAGGAGTTGATCTAGAATGGGATCTTTAATGAGACGACGTCTCCTTCACCACTCATGGATATGATCAAAAATATGAGTAGCGGTCTTCTGACGGAGCGAGGTTAAAAGATCAGTACCAGTTTCATACCGTATAGGTAGCTGAAAATGAGTCAAAAAGTTCATGGCAAGAGAGCCAAAATCAGGAAAAGAGGGGTGGCAACTCAATGTACCACTTGGCAGCCGAACCAGTGAGAGTCCTTTGAAACAATCTAAGATGAATCGAGTCGTCCATTAAGGAATTAGATGAACACCATAAATGGTAAGTCATCACATGGTTTTTAGGATCTTCACCCAGCTTGTCGTCAAATTTTGGGATATCAAATGAAAGTTTCACTGGAATAGGTGGCCAATTAGTTCTGTGGTAAATGGGGTCGTTGGTTAAACGAGATAGGTCAGGTAGGTCCAAGGTAGCCAAAAAGGGAAGCCGTGGATTAGGATGCGCATATTGATAATATGGATAAGGCGTGTAAGGACCGATATGACCGTAAGGTGTACTAGGAGGAAACTGGCCGTAGGGGGGTGTGCTGCCCGGACCATAAGGTGGTCCATTCCAATAAGGTGGGGGTCCACCTCCACCACTGGGAGGAGGTGGAGGTCTTCCCCCACCAACGGGAGGAGGTGGGGGTCCATAATCATAATAAGGCGGCCCACCACCGCCTCCGCCTAGAATGGGTGGTGGACCACCTCCATCGCCAGAAGGATGGGGGCCCCCACCACCTCCGTCGTCAGAAGGATGAGGGTCTCCACCACCACCACCGCCACCATAGTAATTAGGTCCTCCACCGCCTCTTCCTAGAGGGGGTGGTGGACCACCTCCACCACCCGAAGGGAAATGTCCTCCTCCACAATAATAGGGTGGTCCCCTGCCGCCTCTGCCTGGAGGGGGTGGTGGACCATTCTCGCCACCGCCGGAAGGGTGAGGGATATTCTTGGTAGAATGAGGTGGGCCTCCACCAAAGTTAGGTGGCGGCCCGCCGCCCCTAGCAGGTGGTGGGGGAGGACTGATCGGGGGTGGTGGTGCTTGAGGGATAGTTGGTTGGGATCCGTGGTGCAACACAGGATGTTTCCCCCATAGAGTGTATGGATTCCTGGGATATGGTATCATGTATGGTGCATTTACGTGATTAGATCGGCCCAGCGTAGGGTTAACAGAACCTGGATACGCTTGACTCCATGAGGGTAAGGTTACATTGAATGGCCCCCCAACATGAGATAATCCCATGGTGGATGGTCTAGCGGGTTGGGGAGGTCCAACGGGAGGTCCGTTGCGGATTCCACCGCCTACGTTCTGGTTAGGAAATGGGGGTTTCCCCCCAGCCATAATAGGTTGACCACTATTCAAAGGTTGAACCAACGTAGGTTGTTGATTAGCTACTGTAGTAATAACATTACCAATGGGATAATCCCTGGGAATGGAATATCCTCCCCTTGAATTTTGAGGTGGGGGAGGAACTGTTAAAGTAACTGTGGCAGTAACAGGGGTGCTGGACTGTTTTCCTTCCACCGATTGGTTCACTTGAGGTTCAGGACTGGACTCTTGCGAGGGCTGACCAATCTCTTTAATGGTCGCGTGGTGGGGAGATTGTTCCGGTGATCCAGAAGATATCGGATGAATTGAGGTATCTCTATACCCGGGTCTTTGCTCGAGACTTTGTCTTCGAATTTCATTACCCTTAATACGTAACCGATCCAAGCTTTCTTGAATGGGTGCAAAGACTTCGGCGGGGTCGGGCATGTAGGAGGGTCTAGAGAACTCTAGAGTAGTCCAGTTGGGTGGTGATGCAATGGCAAAATGAGCCACTGGGTGACCAGTAGAAGATGTCCAGTAAGCTGTTGAAGGACCAACAGCTGTTGTAGGGTCGTCCTAGGGTCGGTTTATCCATTCCAATGATCCAGGTTCTCCTGGGATGATGGGAGAAAGGTCTTGTGAAGTGGGGATTTGTGCTCCTTCATCCTGCGGGGGATGAGAGGCAAGTGAATCTAGAGGAGTTTGTGGAAACAAAAGTCCTCCAACATTCAGAGTGGGGTTTTCCACTTTAGTAACTACGACCGTGTTACGCTAATCCATTCTTACCCTCGAAATAACCTCCGGATTAAGGGGATATTCGGGTGATAAGTTTAAGATCCTACGGGATATTTTCCAGGGAAAATCCTCCAGAGCATCAGGAAAGTTAGCCAGAGTGGCTGAAACAACATTTCTCCTAAGGGAAAGCTAAAAAGAAAAGCAGCCCAGAAAAACCTACTCAAACTAAGGCAACAAGCAGACTTATGTGACAGAGTGGATTCAAAAGTCTGGAACCTCACGGGATTATCAAGGCATCGCAAACCACGATTTACTACAGGGTCCAACAATATGACGCGACAAGGAGGATTGGGACCATACCCTTTCCTGCATACCCAATTACCTGGACAATATGTGTGTGCTAATCTCCCCGAGTGTTGTTCTCGGTGTATTTCTTTGCCAAGACGGCCAAATGGTTAACTCAGTTGGTTTCAGGAATCTTAGTGGTGTCTCCTGATATATGCAAGGTACGTGGGAGCTCAAATCTGTAGTGGTGTTGTCTAATACACAATTGTTTGGCAAGAGACCTTCCGATATACTACCGAGTACATGATACACCCTTCGATATATGCCAAGTTCGGATTATGGTACTTGGTGGGTACATGAAGGAGCTCGATATACCGATAAGTACGTGGCTGACTACAATGCCCCCAGGATACAGTGCTGGCAAATAACAACAACTTCCATGCTTAATGACGCTAGAACACGTCTCTAACTTACACACAAGTTGCTAAATTTTTTACCTAGTTCTATCGTTAATTTTATCTTGGATGGTTAGGTGAATGCATGAGATGAGTACATAATCAGAATCATAATGCAAGTCCTAGCTACATGCACAAAATATTCTTTTCTTTCAATGAATTCTAGCTATGGGAAGGAGAAATCTTTGTCTTTCCGACGAGATTGCCAAAACAACACAATGCAACACAATCCCAATTCAAACAAAACTTGACTACGAAAGTATTCTTTTCCTTTTTCAACGAAACACAAAAAATCACAACACTACTATCCAAATCACAACATTTTTCCTTTTCTTTTTCTTTTCAAAGCAAAATGACACTAGGTAATGAAAAGAGAGAATTCTAAGATGGAGTATACAAGCTTTTCAATTTCACTTTCAATGGCCTAAAAGCAATGAAAAATAAAAAAATGCACTTATCTTTCCCTAGTATGGAAATACTTTTGCAAAATTGGAAGTGTATCTTGAGCCTTTCAAGAAGATGAGCGATTCATATTTCAAGAAAAACACAAATGATCATACATTCATTCAATTTTCCAGAAGATGATGAACGAAACATCCCAATGCAAGAACATTTTTCTTTCAAAAACACTCAAGAAATTATGGGAAATAAGCACTTTTTAACTTTTCGATAGATGCATCAAAGAATAAACTTGATAACAATTGAGCTTTCAGATCTAAATGAACGAAAATAAAACACTACTTGCAACACTAGTACACTCAGAAACCTCAAGAAAATACAAGCACTCAATCAAGCTGAAAGACACACTTAACTCAAAATCAAGCAGTAGCAAGCAAACCAGGAAAGCAAAGCTCAAAAAACAAATGTAATCAAGGTCTGGAAGTCGATCTAATGCAATGATCAGATCAAGAATGGAAGGAAGGGAAAGCAAGGGTGAGCGGATGAAGGTGGAGGAGACAAGAGTATCCACCACTACTTGTCTTCAAACTTGTCCAAGACGGAACCCAAAATCAATCCAAACAAACCAAAAACTCGACACACAAATCAAAGGTGGGATCTCTGGCTGGATCTTGCAGCACAGAGGGAGTTCATACAACAAACCAAAGTTCAGACTGACAAATGGAGAGGGGATTCCTGCATGCCAATTTTTGACAAATCAGTGCACTCTGTGCTTGTACACAGTGCGATGTCGTAGTTCACCAATGCAGGAAGTGCGACGACGTCATAGTTTATCAATGAAAGCGATGCGATGAGTGACTAACAAGTAAAGAATAGAGGCCATAAATGACACAGTGTCGCTCTGTTTCCACTAACCAGGTGCGACGGGCGAGATCTAAATTCAAAAATGAATCAGATCTCCCAGCAGTGAACCATGGAATGGTTTGAAAATGAGTTGTATAAACTCAGAGGAAGCAAATCAGAGTCTTCAAGATGAAGATCTAATAGTGAAATCAACTCATGAAGAAAATGACAAATGGGAGGCTTTTGTCAAGCAATCAACTGAAAATGAATCTCAGGAAATTACAGAATCAGACATGTAAGTCCCCAGTATGGTCACCGGATTTGTTTATCGGACAATCCACTCGAGCGGACGCGAGACGGATCTCCCTATCTCAATGTGAGTCTAGAACAAATAAGACAGGCTATGAATGCATCTCCTAGATCTACCTAAGGATCGAGTACTAGATGTCTTACCTTTCACTTCGCTATCTGTTCTCCTGAATGTTGCTCCACGTCTCACGGTCGTCAGATCCAAGTTGCAAGACCTGTCAAGACCATAAACAAGAGAAACAAGTAAAGGGAATCTATACAATAAGAGATCTAAGTGAACAATTAAACAGGTAAACTACTCAATATCATTACACACATGAACAATATTGGTGGAAAGCATTTGTATTACTGTAAAAATAGGGAAGTACGTAGCAGAGATATAGAACTACAACCGAGGCTTAACACTGCAGCCCTTCTCCAACAAAGCCATTTTCCATTTCCTCCTAAGGAAGCTTGAGTCTCTCAAGGATGAGTATAGATCTCTCAAGAGTTATTTCACCAGCATGTAGACACCATAGACTTCCTCCCTTTGGAGAGGGGTAGAGCTTCTCTTATATAGGACTAAGTGGATAGGGTATGGATAGGATAGGTTGAGATATGGTAGGAGAGAGATAGGGGATCCTCCCAAGGTGTTAGGAATCGAGTACCAACTCTCCTAGAGGTTAGGGATAAGGCCCCAAGTCAGCAAGTTTCGAGAAGGAACCTCGAAGAAACTATTTTTTACCATTAACTGACTTCGTCGCACCCTGCAATGAAGCAAGCTGCGACGTCGCATGTTGCATGAGTGCAACCTACGACAACCTCTCAAAACCTGGTACAACTGGGTACAAATCCTCCCAGGTTAATTACTAAGTCAAGATATCTTCAAGGGTGTATACACTAAATCTCGTGATGGGTAGATTTTGGGTGTAACAAATATCTCTTTAAACATTCTGATATCTGCCTGTAAACTCACAGTTTGGCCCAAGCAGCCCCAGTGCTGCAACATGAGCTCTAATACCACTCTATCACGTCCCCTCCCGTCATCTCGACCCATGGAGGGAACATGACGCAACATGGGGTGTCTAATTCTTCCTCACAACCATATGACATAATTCACAATTTAAAATAAATGTGCAATTAAATTATACAGCAGAATTAAAACATATTAACACACACACAAATGGAATGCATCAACATGTTTATAATAAGAAAAATGATGAAACAACATGCAAAGAATCAATCCCCTTCTCATGCTATGCACACGATTCATGCCAACTAACTTAATATAATCATTTCATTCGATTAACATGAATAATTAAACATTCAGAACATAACACAAATTGATCGTAATTTAACCACAGAGAATACTTATCTTTTACATAAAGATGTCCAGACAACTGGATATGTGAGAGCAATGTTCCACCCAACCATAGGTCTCTTTCCAATCTATATTCTTTCAGCTGATAGACCACCCCCGAGTTGGGTCATGTATCCACTAAGGAGGAACTAAACAGGCTCACTCACAGCCATGGTTTTACACAATAGCCATGCTAATCTGACACCTAGTTGGGTTTATCAAGCATTACATAGACAAGGGAGTAGGATGCTAAGCCAGTGAGCTCAACCACGGAGCTACAGGCATCTCAACTGAATCCAAACAGCCTTAGCAGCCACAATACCTACCACACCCAACATAAGGAAGGTCCCCTTCTCTGCTACATAGTCCCTCAGGCGCCCCTTCCCTCCAGTGTTATTCAAGGTGGGCATAGAAAGGTCCAGCTGCTAATTCCTTGAGATTCTAGCCTTCACTAGGTTTATCAACAAACCCAACCTCTATTCTATCCTTTGTTCTGTCATTCACACTTGGATTCTCACAATTCGGTGACCAAATGACTCAATCCCGTAATTGGATTTTTGGGCTATCAAAACTGGGTTTTCCCATGGACTTATGGGGATCTAACACTCTCAAATTCGCCCCAAGGTTCATGTCTATGGATTCCCCATCGGATTTCAATGTCCACACGAAATTCCAAGTGTTTATGGCACTTCAAAACGTGGGTTAATACAAAGTTGCGATTTCTGGTTTTTCTCATTGCTGGCACTATGTAATGGATGAAAATTGAAGCTCTGGTGATCAATAATGGAATGGGAATGAGGAAGAATGAATTGCCATCAGGTAGAGTGACTTTTGGGTCAAGGAAATAGAGCCCATACTCTGCCATACGAATTTTTGGGCTACCCATGCTCCATTGAAGCCATGGACTGATTTCTTCAACTACTTCCTTACAACATAATTAAATGTCATCCAGAAAGTCAAATGGGTTCTCAAGATGACATTTGGCATCATATGGTTCAACCCCACAATCCCCCTCACCACTCCCTAGTGGATACAAATAGCCCCCTCTTATTAGTTGCTTTCATAGCCAGTTTTTGGTATTTTATTATAATATTAATATTTACATCATTTTACAATGTTCCATGGCTTAATAGCACATGGATATCAAAATATTGAATACTTGTCTTTTAAATAAAATCCGAGCATACACTACCGGGCCTTGGCCTTGAGCTCCACGCTAGGAAAACATACATCGCATGTATACAATATTTACATTAAAAGCCAATATTTCCTAAGGGTCAAATGGGGGTATTACATCACTATAGGATCTAACTGCATCGACAACAAACTCAGTAATGTACCCTTCCAAAATGATATCCACCCATACGTCGACAACCCTTGAAGATTTATTGTTAACACAACTCAATTGTTGGATCAGTTTCGGGGCCCAATGCTTTCGCTCGCCTCCTTAGAAATTATTCTTCTGATAAGTTAGTTGAGACAACCATTCATACAAGAGTATAGGAAACTCACAGAAAAATACCTCGTGGATATCAGTACAGATGTACTTTTGCAACCACTGGTCTGTCAACCATCTAGGGTTCTGATTTTCTTCCTCAGCAAACTCTCGCCTCTTTTTGTTGAACCACTCCATGATCTCTAGCTTTGTCAGATGCCACAACATGTCCTCTCCTTA
Source organism: Larix kaempferi (assembly GCA_027924585.1). Taxonomy (NCBI): domain Eukaryota; kingdom Viridiplantae; phylum Streptophyta; class Pinopsida; order Pinales; family Pinaceae; genus Larix; species Larix kaempferi. The sequence goes on from BSBM01000012.1 coordinate 50,324,494, forward strand.
TTGCACTAATGTCCTGACAACGAAACCATTTGTTGACACATATCTGTCGACAGGAGTTCACTTCGTGAGGTGTCAACAAAGATCGACACAAACACCCATAGATACCGGCCCAATAAGAGTTTAGCCTTTCCAACAACACTCACAAAGCGAGTGACGTCTCACCCGAGGCACTTAAGGAGGATGTAGGAACCAAGCTTTTGCAGGTATAAGAGGATATGCATCATTAACAGTTAATTGAAACACAACTCATAAATCGAAATAGTTAACATTTGCATCGTAACACCATCATCGCATATAGAGACATACTAATCATGTCTACGCAGTAACATATTATAGAAACACATTTAACAGATCAGTGATACATATCATAACTGTGACATAACAGATCTATCCATTTTGCAACACAACAGATATAATCATACTATGACACAACACATCTAATCATACTGCGATACAACACATCATACTACGATAGGACACATGAGAGACAAAATCATGAACAAAACATTCATTCTCATTATTCATCAATTTGTCTTACAAATCACAGAGATGACAGGGACACAGATCTGCAAAACCTATCCTCAAAGCCAATCCCAAATATGCGAGTCCAATCAAAGTTCGATCCGAGATCGATAATGAATCAAAAGTTAGACAAAAGATGCCCAAAGGCTTACAATGCGACTTCTATTTATAGGCTCAGTGGCCATTACAAAATTGGTCCACTTCGCAAAGTGGACATATCTAACCACTAATTCTAACTAACTCCTAACTCCTCTTTAACCCCTTTGCTTCACTCCACGATCACCATTTACCCTTGTCATTGTTTGTACCAAAACTTCTATGAACTAGCCTCGTGCCAACAAGTGGACAAAATCTAATTGGGGGGAAACCTCTAGTTAGTGGACAAAATGTAACTAGGGGGAAACCTCTAGTTAGTGGACAAAATGTAAGTGGAGGAAAACCTTCGTTTATGACTTATAATATGATTGGGAGCTCACCCCTAGCCATGGGACAACCTTCGTGGCAACATCACACGGGGGGATCATCTATATGGGACCAACGCGCATGGGTTTATACATATCCAGGTAATCAAAATATAGAAATGAGTCAAATCTATCAAAATGATCCATAAAACCTTTATCCTAGAGTACCTTACCCTGGAAACTCAAACACCCCATGGGGGAATCATAATTTTCCACCGATTGGACCCCCATCCGGCTTCCCACCCCCTCCCCCACCACCATCCCCACCACCTCTCCCACCTCCACCTCCACCACCTGTCCCACCTCCACCACCACCATCTAGAAAACCTCCTCATTCAGGAGGAGGACCCCCATCGGGCCCACCTCCTAACTTGGGAGGACCCTCACCATATGGCCAACCCTCTTTGGGAGGACCTTATGATCAATCGATCTATGGTCCTACTGGTACTCAAATGACATACCAATATTACCAGTACCTGCAACCAAAATGACAGCTACCATTTCTGGCTACATTAGATCTATTGGACTTGTCATGTTTGACCAATGATCCTATTCAACATGGCATGAATTGGCCACCCATTCCTGTAAAGATGCAATCGGACATACCCTAGTTTGACGCCAAACCCGACGAAGATCCCAAAAACCACGTAATGACATATCACTTGTGGTGTTCCTCGAACTCATTAATGGATGATTCTATCCATTTGAGCCTATTTCAAAGAACCCTCACTGGCACGGCCGCCAAATGGTATATCGATATACCACCACATTCTTTCGCAGATTTCCGATCCTTGGATGTGGCCTTTCTTACACATTTCCAATTACCAATCCGCTATGAAACTGGCACCAATATTTTAACTCCACTATGGCAGTTTACCTCCACTCATATTCATGAATGGAGGAGAAGACGTCGGCTCATTAAGGATCCAATTCCAGATCAATTATTGGCTGATTGGTTTACCAAATCATTATTGCCTATCATAGCCAAAGACGTCGCTATGGGAAGGTTGGTTAGAGAGGAACGAGCCATTGCATGTGCCCAGTACTTAGACTTAGTCTACTCTCAATCTAGTACTTTATACGACATAATTCCCAATGCCCCTCGCCCCACTCATGACCCAACAAAACCTTCCCCGGGATCACATGCTGATGGAATAATTGGTTCCGTTAACAACCATCCTTCCACCCAATCGATTAGATCACAAATCCATATGGTTTCAAATCCAACTCCATCATAGGTTGGTAATAACACCAACCATTCACCCAGTCTTGCTCCCACCGTGGAGTGAATTCAGTCCAATCTTCTTCATCTCAAAAATACAGTGGTAAGAATAAAAATAAAGGCAAATCCAAGAAATCTTCTAACCAACAGCAACACAAAACCAATCTAGACTCCACTGATGCCAAACCGAAATGGAAGGATAAATATCCATCTTTACTGTACGGTGATGACCACCTCATGAAAGAATGCCCGCATCGTGACGAAGTCCAAAAGTTCCTAAAAGGAAACCCTCAACCCGCAGTTTTGACAGACCCCTTCCCCACACAACAACAACAAATGGTTGCACAACAACCAACTCCTTCACAAGGAGAAACATCTAGGACTGCTCATGTTCTCATGATGAGTAGTGAAACTATTAACCTATCTACCAGGGCACATACATACGATTCTGTTCTAGATAAAGAATCTAATGGAGGTCATGCTGAAAAATCCTCCATACCCATATCCACTATCCCTCCTACACAAGGAGTTTTGACCATAGACAAACCTATATCATATGCAACATTGCGTCCACCCACCAGCACAATCCGAAAAGTGATTTTCAAACCCAACGCTCAAGCTGCTCAGAACTACAACATTGTGGAATATCTAGCCTAGGCACCATGTGCTATGTTGACCCTTGAAGTCTTACAAAACTGTCCTAATCAGCATAAGAATCTACTATCTACTATTGGAGCAGTGGATCCAGAATCACCTAATACCATCATGTTTAGATTGGAATACTTTAAGATGAAGCTTTCCCACCAACTGGCATTCCAAATCATTACCAATGTCGTTGTAAAAAATATCCATTGTACTAATTTAGACGAAGGAGCCTCTACTTCCATAATGTCCTTGTCCTACTGGAGAGCCATTGTCTCTCCTGAACTGAACCGATCTCCTACCACTCTGAAATCATTTGACGGATGCGGATTCCAACCACACGAGCTTTAACAATCCCTAGATGTTGAATTAGGAGGCAAGACTATTTCCATTAACATGGAAGTAGTCTCAACGCCATTAGATTATAACTTATTGCTTGGTTGAAATTGGTTTTACGCTATGACTGCGATCACATCTTATGTCTTCTACATTGTGCAGTTTACCCATAAAGGGAAAATTGTCACTATCAACCAATTAGATTTTTGTACACTATACACCACAACTCATCCTGCGGATAATGTCCCTCTTCTAGGGAACTCTACGCAAATATGTGAGAGTGTGGGGGTGGGAATCCTTTAGGACTCATCCTTGATGGGAGTCTTTCCAACACCTAATCCCCCATCACCCGTTGCCACGTTGAACATGATCTCCTCCATGACACCATCTTCCTCCAACTCAGTGGACCCTTGGCTTGTTCTCGATTCTATTGACATTGATTCGATTGGATATTAGATGCCTATCAGCCTAGGTGAGGCTACTTATAATTCCATCCAATCGACATCTAATTTACCTAATGACCATCACCTAGTGGCATTAGACCCATTTTCTCTACCATCTTGGTTGAAATCGTCCTCTCCATCACTGGATCATCTCCTCCAGACATTTCCCTCCAATGAATCCATCATGGAGATTATGAGCTTGGATGAGCTTCCATGGGAATACCGTCACCATCGATCGTCCTTCCTCCCACCCTTAGATACTGTAGAGAATGATATTCAAACGATCATTTCAATAGATGTCATTTCCAACCCTCAGTCTCCTATTCTCACCCAGGATATGGTAACTGAAGGGAATTTGGCAAACATTACACCTACCACTACCATTGACATATCGACAAAACCTGGTGTCGTGGAACATATCCATATTGGCCAAACTTGTTCTTCTGAAGAAATAAAAAATTATACAGCCTTGTTTAAACAATTCCGCGACGTATTCGAATGGAGCTATGAAGAAATCTTGGGATTAATCCTACTATCATTGTGCATGAGATTAAAACTTATCTTGACACAAAAACCGTCCGAAAAAAACTTCGTCTAGTGAACCCTCAAAAGACTACAACTATTAAAGCAGAAATTGAAAAGCTGTTGAAAGATGGTTTCATTTATCCTGTCCTCTTGATAGATTGAGTCTTTCATATCGTTCCTGTTACGAAAAAGCAAGGAACTATCAGGGTCTATGTTGATGATTGGGATCTAAATAAGGCTTGTCCCAAGGACAATTACCCCACCCTGTTTATCGACCAAATCATTGAAAACTGTGCCAGTAGTTCCATCTTCTCATTTATGGATGGATTTTTTTGCTACAATCAATTTGATATCCACCCAACAGACTAGCACAAGACTGTGTTCATCTTCCCATGGGGTACATTTGCATACTACAAATTACCTTTTGTCCTTAAAAATGCTGGTGCTACATTCCAACGGGCCATGTCGTATGCCTTTAACGATATTAAGGATTTTGTGGATCCCTACCTTGATGATTTGCCAGCTCATTCATATCATCGTGGGTTTCATATCAATCATCTAACGGATGTTTTCCTTAGATTTCGACGCTATAATATCCACCTAATTCCTCACAAGTGCATATTCTCATGGAACACATTGTGTATCTTTCTCCCTATTGGAAGATCCAACTCATAAGATGTTTCCCCAACTCTCCTCAAAATTTTGTAAGGCCCATAGAACCTTGGCTTCAATTTCCCAAACCCCCTTTCCTTCAACGATGATTGTTTGTAAGGATGCAACCTCAAATAAACCAAGTCATCCACCTAGAAAGTGCGCTCTACTATACCTTTGTCTACATATATTTTTTGTTGATTTTGGACCATTTGCAAGTTTTCTTTGAGGGATTTTAGGATATCTTGGCTTTCTTGAATCCAATCCTTAGCATTGGGGCTCTACTTTCCCCAAAAATATGGTCAACAAAGGTAGGATCTTCATACCCATATAATGCCTTGAATGGAGACATGCCAATGGATATGGTGAGTTGTATTGTAACAAAGTTCTCCCAAATGCAACCATCTAATCCAAGATTTATATTGTCCTGTCACATAATTTCTTAAATATCCTTCCAACCATTGGTTGACCTTCTCTGTTTGTCCATCGTTTTGAGGGTGATATATTGTGCTAAGTGCCAAATTTGTCCCTACTAATTTAAACAACTCTTGCCAAAATGTACCAGTAAATTTTCTATCTCTATCACTAACAATGGTTCTTGGCAACCCATGCAATCTGAAAATTTATCTAAAGAACAAATAACCACTTAGGAAGTTGTATACGTGGATGGAACATCAAATAAATGAGCAAACTTAGTGAGCCTATCCACTACAACAACTATGCAATCTCTACCTTGTACCTTGGGAAACCCTGTGATGAAGTCCATTGAGATGCTCTCCCATTTTTTCTCTAGAATGGGAAGAGGTTGTAGAAGACCAATAGGATGTGTATGCTCAAATTTGTTTTTCTTCTGAAATGTGTTTCACTCCCTCACATACTTCATTACATCACCTTTTAGTCCCTTCCATGAAAATCTTTCTCTTATTTGCCTATATGTATTCAAGTATCCTGGGTAACTAGCAAGGGGGGAATCATGGGTTGCCTCTAAAATATTCTTCTTCAATGCTTATTAAGGGACCAAGTAGATTCTATATTTATAATATATTACCTCATTTATGAATTTTTACTAATCATATTGTACCAAGCCATCCAACATCTCACAAGCAAACTTGTTTTTTGAGTATTCTACCAAGATTTGGGCTTTCCAATCAGTTGAAACTTCCATTAAGGAAAGAGCTAGTTTTCAAGAGAGTGCATATACAACAACATTCCTTTTACCCTTCATGCATTCTATATCAAAATCATAAGCTTTGGATTTTCTTACCCACTTTGTTTGCCTATCATTCAACTCCTTTTGAGTCTAGAAATGCTTCAATCTATTGTGGTATGTTTTGAGTACAAATTTGTTTCCCACTAAGTATTGTTGAAATTCGGACAAAGATTTCATAATGGCCAACATTTATTTGTCATAAATGGAATAGTGGCGCTCATGGGGGTGCAACTTTCTTCTTTCAAAAGCAATGGGGTGCTTATTTTCGAATAAAATTTCTCCAATGCCTTCCTAGGAAGCATCACATTTAAAAACAAATGGTTGAGTGAAGTCTAGTGTTACCAAGAAAATTCCTATGGCTTGGGGTAGACCACAATAGACTGATTGACTCAAGAAATCAACTCAATTCCCAATATATGTCATGCAAAATTAATATGCCAACAATAAATAAACAAGACTCACCTCAACCAGACATTTGTAGAAAGGCATCGTTGAGCTTGAGGACCAACATGCTTGTACATGTAGATTAGCCTCAACAACAAAAGTAAACAAGCATATATAACATGTATAGAATGTCAGCACATATGATAGAATAATCCATTTTATATATAAAGAAAATATACCCAATGAGAGTAAATAAACATTTGCAATATAATTGGATGAGAAATGAGTATTTCTATTAATTCAACAGAAAGTACAATGCTACAACCTTCTACCAGCAACTCGTCTGAACCGAGAACTAAGTCCCTCCACTTGTGCCCCCACCACTTCAATCCTCCATGCAATCGCAAGCTCATGAGTAAAATTATGATCCCTTCAAAAGATATGGAAGAGCTTGGGAGGTGAACATAAAGGGTTCACAACTACAAGGATCAAGGGATGTAGACTCAAGATAATGGAAATGGAGCAAAATTTCAATATAGTTTTGAGACTCTCCCCTTTCTCCTCCTCCGTGCACCATAATGGATCAATATATAGCCCTCAAAAAGGTAGGTAAAGGGTCGAATTAGAGCATTTCTAGGCACATGGAAGGCCAAAGATCACATTGGCCGCTTCTTGGAGTGAAAACTTGGGATTTTACTCATTTTTACCATAAAACTAAATGTTACCACACTTCTTGGAGGTGTGATAAAAATCACATGTGGATATCCATGAAATATAGGGGGTAACATCTAGCTCCAACCTTGGGACATATGCTCCTCTTGGGAGTGCATGAGAACCTCGGATTATCTACAATGCATTTGTAAACTATGACTACCAAAATACCAAAACCAAAAACCATGTGGCAGGATAGATGACCTCAACATCCCTAAACACCACACCACATCATTGTTTATTACATTGAGATTTGGCTTTAGAAAAAAGAATCCATCAATGTGAAATGTAATCTATTCTAATGCTCACACAAGAGATGAGCTAAAACCTATATAAGGGTTTTCTCTATCCTCCATTTCTCATTGTTGGACTTGGGGAGAAATCCCATTGAGCCTAACTAAATGTCTATTAGTTTCTCTGGATGGTGAATCAAAGCATTCTCTCTTCAATGGTATTGTGTTTTCGTATTTTTCTCATGGATGGAATCTTCAAGTGAAATGGTTTTCATTTAATGGAATAAGTTCTTCTTCACTATGGTGGTCTATTGGAAGTGTTAGGTTGTAGTACATATCTCAAATATTGGTTATATGCTCTCTTATCCAATGCATGGAAATTATCCTCCAAAAACTATTTAAAAACATCTAATCTAGGGGTTTCCTTTTGTTAGATTTCTTAAATTTGCAAAGCAATTAGAGAGTGATTAGTGTATGTAATATTTCATGCCTAATCCTTCTAATTTTTCCTTAAAATCCTTCATATGAACCTTGGTTGACCCTATTTTCCCAATGGATAAAACACTAGGCTCCAATCCATTCATCCTTATTCTCATTTACTATCATAAACTATTTTGCTAGAAAATATCTACATTTCACTTCGAACATCATCAAAAGATTTAATGATCCTATCACAGGGAAGCATTCCTTGAGTTGGAGAAGTTCCGACCTAAAAAGTAGAATATATTTTGGTGTGGTGAGATTGGCATCCCTCTTAGTTACACCAATAAGGCCTCTTAGTTACACAAGGACCATACCTAGAGCTTTAGGACTTTATATTGAAGGGTGTGAGTTTGGGTGATAACATGTTGAATGACATAACCTTAGGGTTGCTAAGGTTAGCTATGCACTCATGAAAATCACAAAAGCTAGTTAGAGCATCCAATTGAATCTACAAACTATTAGGAGAGGAGGCTACAAAGGCCACATTATCATCAAAGAGAAACAATGAGATCAATATATGAATATGATTAAGTTTTAACATCATGCCTTGAATTGTAAGGGATTAGGGATGGAGTTAACTTTAAAATTATAGTGAATATTGTATGGAATAGTAATTTAAAGCCTTCTAATATAGTATGTAACATTTTTATGTCCGATATATTGAACATTTGTGCTTTTGACTTGTTTAGTACAAGGAAAGCAATGTATACAACTAAAATGAAAAGAAAGAAACAAACAAAAGTAGAGAATTTGGACTAGAAATAGATATTTTACAAGGGAAACATTTCAAATGTCATACATGTTAGCTCCAATCTAGCTTGAGAGATCATGTTCCGACTATTCATCCTTTACCTTCCCAAAAATATCTACCAGTTATTCCCTTCTTTCAGCTTACTCCATCATTATAACAGGTTCCAACTTTGACCATTTCTTTAATATTCGTTCTACAATTAACCTAGGCACAACCTTTTCACTATAATATTATTAGATACTATATCAGTATGATCTGTAAACCACTCTAAATCAAACTCACAACTATATAGTTCAATTTATCAACTTTCATTTGGAAGAAACAAGTGGAAATGTTGAGCAAACAATAATGATAAAAAAGGAATAGACATGCAAACAATAAAACCAAAATACATCAACTAACACAATCATGTAGACAGAATCCTTACCAAAGACTTTTGGATCATGGGTTCCTTCAATTCAAATAATAGATGTACCAAAAATATATTCTCATATCTTGTTTCAACTATTGGTCGAACCTGTCATAACAAAAACGGAATTCAAAACAATAGCAAAATAGCTCATTCCTAAAAATTTGCAATGCCATTTATCTACTCTCCTCGCTCTGGCATGACCAATTAACTTCCAGAATAAGAAATTATTTTTAACAATTTATTCCTTTATTTACTTAGTGCTTTGAATCATATATATTGCGGTATCATAACTCACAATGTCCTTTTAATAGTCATTCACAATTATATAAATGAAATACATTACCATTTTGTTTTGGAATTTGAAAAAAACCCATAGTATTTTACATTTTCCTTCAAGTTTTTCTAATAGCCAAAACTTCATAGAAATTTAATATAATAAAAAATAGGCAACCATAAGGAAAACCCCCATTCTGTTGGCCTTAAAATCCTGACTAGGCTAAAAGGATAAGCGATCTAAATCCCTCTATAAAAACGATGAGCAGAAGAGACAGCTAATCAGGAAGATAACTCTAAAACCTTCTAACTATTAATAAGAATGCTAATCCATGATAGGATATGTTGGTGTTATTTTTCTAATGTTTATTTTGATACCTACAATATCTAAATTTTTGGCTTATCCCTAAATTAGGGAAAAGTTATTTAATTACTTACACATGAATACTCTATATAATAATAAAAAATCAACTACATTGTCATGATTGTTAATCAATTTTCTTTCAAGGATATTCTAATGTCTCCACAGTTAATACGAAGCTTTCTTTTTAGTGGATGTAAGAGTCAATTTTTGGCACACTAGTTGTTTTCGGTAATGTTTTGTAGAAGTTGGTGTGATTGATTTTGTTATCTTGTAACTTACTCTTTTCTAACAAATAAGTAATTGCTACTAAAAAATGTTGAAGGCTAGGAATTTGTTATTGAAACCTAGAAATCATATTTTAACCATCCCAAGAAACCATATATTTGAAATAGATAAATAAAGGAAACTACATTGAGATATTTGGCATAGGTGGATGGACACCCTTTGCCTCACATAACAACCTAATGCTTTAAGGAAATTCCTCTCCAATAGTAGGGGGATTGAGTCATAACTAATGATTGGAATAATGACCAATTTCCTAGATTGCAATGGAGCAAAAATATAAAGATGTTGGGAGGGATTTCTTGTTTGTGTCTATAATTAGATATGGAAATATCATAGATTGCAACAAAGAAAGAATATAAACATGCAACAAAGCAATAATATAAACATGCAGAGAGGGATTTCTTGTTTGTGCATGGGATTAGATCTAGCAAAAAAATCTTTTTGTTTTTTATAAAGAAAATGGGTTGATAAACTAGAGGCCACTTCTTTCTTTCATGATGGGTAAATATTTTAGAATGAATCCCCATAACTTTTACTTCACTAGTAAACAATGTGAAACACATTTTGAACCATTAACAATGAAAACATGGAAAAACATATTTCAATAGAAAATATAAAATAACAATTCCTACCTACCCAATTCTTTTTTACTATTATTATTTTATTAATTTATTTATCTATATTTTAAACAATTTGTAATTCATTTTCTTGAATTTCTATCCTAACCTTACTCTCCTTTGTGTTTGAGCGATACACACTAAGAGACACAAAAAATATCCCCTAACACCAACGAGAGACATCATATATATTTAAAAAATGCTTTGAAAATTTAATAAGCATGTAGTTCCAAGATGAAATTTGCATGCTCCTTTAACTCGGCCAGTTCCCGGTCGGTGATGATCGAAACAACACGCAATGGCTACGTCTAGTTGTTGAGCACTTCAATGTGAAATCTTTGTCACCTCCCATGTTGTTCTTAATCCTATACCTAACTACATTTGATACAATCAACATCCAAAGGCTCGATGTCCAAACACAGAGGGAATACACGTTCCCAATATTCACCATTTCAAACAACTTGGACAAACATGAGATGGCATGCTTTCTCCTTCCATCTAAAAGCTTTTAATTTTCTGCGTCTTGTCTCTTTATAAATTCCCTTACTCCTCCAGACTTGAGCACTCCGTACATATTATCCACAAATATATTATGATATTTGATGAATGCATCATATTTAATATGCCCATCTGAATGTGTTTTATTTCCTTGAATATCCAATGAAGAGGCTATGCATTCCTTGGAAATATTCAATATTGAATCCTGCAAAGAGGGAAACAAGATCTAGCAAATCAGATGATTCAATGCTAGGAGAAAGGAAACAGAAATGCATATGTCAAGGGAACCATGGTGGTTGTGCACAATTCAATGCTACGAAGGCAGAGTTTTCCATTGTTTTGATAATCCCAACTATTCTTTTTCGAGGAAGCCTTATATATCTACAAACAATAATAGCCTATCAGTAAGATTGAAGGTGGGTCAAAGCAAGAGAGGTGGATAATATGGTGCTAATATCTATCAATAATCCCATAAAATTGCTCACCCCTAGCAGAAATTTATTCTCCAAACCTTGGTTACCCTTAAGACCAAGTGTGTATACAAATTAATGCTCCAGAACCCCGATTTTTAAATACCCACATTGAAATATACAGGCACTTAAATGATTAACAAACAAAAATCAAGATTAAACATTGCTTCCTCATATCATTGATGTATTGTTAAAATTAAAAAGAACAAGAATAAGAAGACACCACACAAGAATCCTCCACCGTCTGTCGTGCCCCTAGACTACTGTAAACCTTGAGGGCACCTGTTGAGTGACCCGACCAAATAAAACATTAATAAAATAACTCCTTGATTTCATATTGAGTATGTGCACGACTACAATTGATTATGAATTAATAAAACAAATGATATATGTGGAATTGGATAATCGATGTAAACGAATAATTACATGTTACTTAATGATTAGCTTTGATTTTGAAAATTGTGTTACATGTACATATAGATGATGCTTAACGATTCGATGTATGAGTAATTATGTGATGTGTAAACTATAAATGCTTAACGATTAGCGGGTTTTAGAATTGAATTATGATGAAAGATGATAGGGCTATTAATATGTGTTTTTGAGAAATGTGTGTAGCGACAGGTAAAACGGTTCACCAATGGAGACACAAGGGAATTGAAGGGTCCTAGAGTACAGATAAATCACACACGGGGAGAACGACGATGATGTTGACTTCTGATGAAATTCCACGCATGAGTAGAGAAGCATTGATCTTCTTACTCAGGGGAAGCGTGAGGTCATGCGATGTGGACCACGACGGAGTTGGTCACATATGAGTTGGGGAGCGCATAGTAAGAACAGACTTACTCCTCGGGGTCATTAGTCTCCAATAGTGTGTAGACGAAGGATTGAAGGTAACGAATCTTAAATCCCTACATGAAGTTCCGGCAAGTCAAACAAAAATATATCAGCAGAAGGACCCGACGACGTGGTACCTTGTCGAGAAATGCAAATGATGGACGCAAGGACCTGACGATGTGGTCCCTTGCCGAGAAATGGAAATGAAGGATGCAAGGACCCGGCGATGTGGTACCTTGCCGAGAAATGGAAGAGACGGACGATTGGACCCAACGATGTGGTACCTAGGTCATAGAAGGGAGTAATTGTTAAACATGATGCATAAAACATATAAAATTGCATTTAGAACATTTACTCATGAAAATACTTTTCAGTATTAAAAATAATAGAAATTACTAGTTTAGACATTTGCACATGAAAATGCATTTTAGTATTTAAAATAATAGAAATCATTATCTTAGGAGAAAAATGGAATCATAGGCATGATCTTTTAGCTAACACCACATGCACCCACAAAAATAGAATTTAGAGTGAACATCTTAGAGACAAACTTGAGTAAATTTAGGAAAGTTGGTGCATTCTCTTAGAAAACTTGACACATGGATAGGTGAGCTAAATTACTTTTTGAATATTAAGAAATTGGGTATTTTGCATGAAGCGACATGTGTCGCAAGGGATTTTCCTGTTTAAGGAATACTTTGGGAATGGGTAAGGCACCCAGTGTTTGGATGGTTATCGTAATTTTGAAAAAGTGAGTGACTTGTTGTTATTGAAGTTTGGTTGTATTGGAGAAAACTCACTATGGCTTCGGAATACCACAACAGACAGATGACTACCAGAAATCTACTCAATTCTCAAAGCAATGCTATTATAAATGACAATGTTAAAATAATGGAGGAATGTAACTGTTATCACTCCAGGAGTCTTTCTAGGTTGCAGTCGAAAGAGCCTGGTAACTTAACCAAAATATGAATAATATAAAAGGGGGTGGATCAAGTTGGATGATTCAAACACTCTTTTTCAATCAAAACATATCTAATGCACTCATATAGACAAGGCTCTCAACCACTAGTGTTCAGAGGGTTTAAAAATAAGTGATTGCATGGAGAAATAACTATCATATAGGCAGAATCATACACAAAACATATATATGAATGGCAGATTATAATAATCATAGAACACTTGCAGAGTTAAGCTTGTGAATACAATGATAAGATGACAGTCATCAAATGTAAACAAACATAATAGTGTGAATGTAACATTCAAATACAAGTGAAGAACAGAAAGAAAATGGAAAATTGAACAGCTAATGGCAAAAGAAACTGGTTTTACTGTTATAACATAAAATGTCTGAGTTTACAATGTGTGAAAATATCCCAAAATTGAACCCTTATTATAAATTAGTCATGGGATTTATAGCCTTTCACAAAAGCATTCAAACCCTTGAAAAATGGGTCGAATCCTCCAGATGGAAAAAACAAAACCGTTCCCATAAACTCAGGAAAAGAATCTTCTTTAATTTGGCCAAACTGCTAAAATTGGGGGTCAGAGATGGATTCGATTATCTCAACCTGCAACACTTGTAGAAAACTGGAGAGATTCTATTGTGCTCTGACATGTTAGGAACAAAAACCTCTGAGCGTTATGCTAAATGATTCTCTAGTCGCTCAGAATCATCATTTTAAAATGATGACTCTGCATAGTAAAAACGCCATTTTTGCTGAAACTGCTGGAAAAAGAGGCTCAGATATGGGTTCATTTATCCATATATATGACACATGTGTATAAACTGAAAGAGGTTATTGTACATTGATCTGTTTTGAGTAAAAACCTCTCTCAGATCTTTGAAATTCGTTTTCATTTGCCCGATATCTGCTTTTCAAAAACATGTGTCAAACAGGCAGATTCTGGGATCCAAAAATTAGGGGTCAGAGATGGATTCGATTCTCTCAACTTGAAACACCTGTAGGAAAATGGAGAGAGGTTATTGTGCTCTGACATGCTAGGGACAAAAAACTCTGAGCGTTTTGTGAAATGATTCTGCAGCCACTCAGAATCGTTATTTGAAAATGATGACTAGGGATAGTAAAAAATGCCACATTTCTTCATTATTTCCATCTTGCTGGCACCTTCACTACTGGAACAACACATTGAAACAGCTCCTATTAATTGTAACCTTCACTTAAAAACCATCCTCATGCCCTTTAGAATGATAAAATTTGGATCTGTACAAAAATGGCTATTTTCTGTGATTTTTAGGCTTTCGGTAGCTAGTAAGTCTGATCTTAATTTCTGTTAGCTACTGAAAGCTCTGTTTTGGTGGCTAATGAATCAATCTGACATGTTCGCCTAAGCCACCAAAAATGCAACAACTGACCTTCCCTTCTCTATGCTTTCGGTGGTTTTGAACAATTTTTCCTTTGAACTGTAAGCTGCCAGAAACTCGTTTTTCGGTGGCTAATGAACAACTGTTGTAACTGCCTAAACCACCGAAAATTGTTCTATGATACATGACATGTCCCTTTCCTTTCGGTAGCTTGAAGAGTTCTGAAAATTTAGTTTAAGCTGCCGAAAGCAGCAGAGCTTTCGGTAGCTTAGGAACCGTTTTAAATAAGTGCTTAGCTACCGAAACCTGTCTTTTGAAATTTTTGAAATGAGAACCCAATCTAATGTTTTTCAAACTTTATTACATGCATAAAGCTATCAACAATGAGCTTTAAGAAATTTAGAAATGAATTTTCCAATGACATCCTATCGTCCAAAATCGATCAACTCGACAAATGTTTTGGGAGATAATAGTAACCAACCTCGATCCAACATTTGATGTAGATCCCCATTGGAGATTTCAATCCACGCACTTGTAATCTGCAAATTAGTCTTGACAACCAATATCTAACAAGTACATATAATATCTAAATGACATTAACATTATCAATAACAATGGTCCATAATATCATAAGCAAATGTAACCCAATGTATAGTAAATGACATTCACACCATGAATGGATGAGAATATGAGTATTTATATTAATGAACAAGAAGAAGTACAAAGTGATACGACCTCTTGCTGGAAACCAATCTGAACCAAGATCTAGATCAATCCACTTGTGCCTCCACCACTTCAATCCTCCATGAATGGAAAACTCAAACTAGAAAGGAGTTTGGAAGGTGAACATAAATGGTTCACAACTACAAGGATCAATGAGTGCAGACTCAATATAGGGAAAAAATCCACTAGAGTTCTCTTACGATTCTCCTCTTCCCCCCGTCCATAAGCCATATGTGCTCAATATATAGTCCTCTCAAAGGTAGGTGAAAGGACACATCGAGGCGTTACTTGGGCAGATGGAGAGCCAAAGGTCACCCAATGACCACTTTTTGGGAGTAAAAAGTAATTGAATAGTGGTTTTTACCATTTTACATTCTACCCGCGGGCTATAGGGATGCAACTCGCGGGTACGCCTGCTATAAAGATGCAATAGGCGGGTAGGAATAAAAATAGGGCAAACTGGTATCACTGAAGGATAAAAATGGATCTGAGTCACTAAAATGGATCCTACAGGCCAAACAATGCTGATGCTCACAGGGTGGAAGATTTCTGTGTAACAGATGCCCCCTAATGTGTGAGGTCAGAGACTAAAAGTGCTACGATGGCCGAAATACATTATAAAACTCAGAAGTGAAGTGATGGAGACACAAGTGGAAAGAACAACTCACTTGTCATAATACAATAGTATCTCTGAATACATGTCGGTATAGTACAACAATCTGATACAATGGCCATAAATAGGCAGTACATAATGGATACATGTCATAAGTGATCATAGCCATGATCCCTCTACAGTAAGATACGGTCTCCTGTTGAAAAGGAAACAACTGGTGCAAAATTGGAGGTTCAAACTGCTGAAATCTGAGAGGTGATCTCTCAGATGTAAATTCAAAGTCATATGTAGCATACTGAATGCCACAATCGCCTGGGGTCTTCTACACAAGTCTTCGACAGTGCAAGTCCCATCAAGTGAATAAAGGAGTTGGGGTTGAACCTAATGAGACATCATTTGATTACCGGTCCATGATGTATACCGTTAACAGACGCGAGATGACCCACCAATAATGAAAACGGGCATCAAGGCACATAGCACAATCATTAGAGTGTGAATAAATGGGTTGAAGTCGAACACTAGGATGAATCCATTGATCAGGGGACATTGATGTATTCCCAAAACTGTCGATGGCGAGAGAACCTGCCACTAATGACTGCAAGCCTCAAGGTACTCAACCGAACTCTAAGCCTCAAGTCCCGGAATAAATGAGTTGAATTCGACCGAATGAGACTCGCTAGAAAGAGGGCATTAAGGCATCCCCCATCTGTTAACACCTAAAAAGTGCTCACTAGCTCATTCCCTTATTCACATGACCCATTTGTCCACTTTTCCACCATCTGAGCCTCTGAAACCAACAAAAGGTCACCAAAAGACCTTAGTACACCCATTTTTCCATTAAAAAAGATTATTTTTCCAAGAAAATCATAAAAAACCCTCAAAAAGGGTCCAAATTCCCAAAAATATTAAAAAGGGAATTAAAATATTATTTTTATTCAAAAAAGGAAAAAGGAGGGAAAAGTACCTAAACCATGTTGGTCAATACCATTTGGTTTCCACAAAACCACAAATGGTATTTCCCACCACCAAAACCTATAAAAAGGTGGTAGGGGCTCCTCATTTCACATCCATCCATTATCTCATCCTTATGCTGCTAAAATCTCCCCTGAGCATTTTAGCCATTGCAAACCACATTGGAGAAGAGACCATTGGAGATTGGAGTTGCTCATCCTTGGAGCCATTCAACCTCACTATTAGAGGTATTGATTCCGCAAGCACTTGCTTGCCCCATTCTTTATATACAAATTTATTATTCTTATATGTTCTTGTTCTTGATTTTAAATTATCTTTGTTATTTGCTTAATATCTTTGCTTAGATCCATGAATAGTCTTGTTTAATTAGTTTATTGTTATTTATTTCCATTGAAACTGCTGCTACTAGTTAGCAGGTGCCCATAGCACTAAGCCTGGTTGCAAAACCGGGCCAACAGTTTTTGGCGACTCCGCTGGGTTTTGAACAATAGATCTCTAGTTTTGCTTTTAATCTTAGTTTTTTATTAGTTTTTAACCTTTAGATCCATAGATCTGCCATCTTAGACAGCAGATCCATTGCTGCTCTAAGTTTTGGCCTCATCTATTGCCATTAACAGCCCGGAATTCTTGATTTTCGGGTTCGTTTTTCGGCTTTCGCCTCGCGGTTTTTAGGCTGACAGTCGCGCGGTCCATCGCGGCTTTTGGCCTTTTTTCCGCGCGTTCCATCGCGGCTTTCGACCTTTTTTCCGCGCGGTCCATCGCGTCTTTTGGCCTTTTTTCCGCGCGGTTCACCGCGGCTTTGCGGCCTATTTCCGCGCTGCACATCGCGGCTTCGCGGTCAAAACCCACGCTGCCCATCGCGACTGTGCGACAGAAACCCGCGCGGTCCATCGCGACTTTTGGCCCAAAACCCGCGTGGTCCATCGCGACTTTTGGCCCAAAACCTGCGCGGTCCATCGCGACTTTTAGCCCAAAACCCGCGCGGTCCATGTGATTTTTTGACCGCGCAGCTCAATTGTCAAACGACCATATCTCCCTCTCCCGAACTCCGTTTGGAACGATTTTTTTTTTCAAATTGGGTGTTTTTTATCAAAGAATCCAAATATGCTATTAGATGTAAGAAATTTTCCATAGAAATTTATCTAATATTGTATTTTAGTGTTATTTATCACTTCAGTTCACCCATTTTGGCCCATATTTTCCAGTATTAAGATTCCAACATTGTTTACAGCCATAGGAAAATTTTACGATTTAGAATGCACATGTGAAAAATTCTTTTTAAAAATTTTCATCAATTGAAAGAAGGATCTATTTTTGCATTTTATCTAGGTTAAAAAAAATTTCCTGTTTACTTCTTGAAAAACTTGCCCTTAGCAATTTCCTTAAAAGAAGAAGTCCATTATTTCTTTACAAGAAGTGTATTATTTGCTTTCATAATTCAAGAAATCCATTGTTTTTTGAGTTGATATTTGCAAAAACATTTAATTATTTATTTGAAAAAGTCATAAGTATTTGCTTTTTATTTTCAAAAGCTCCTTTGTTTTTTGAAAATTTCCTGTAAAGCATTTACCTTTTTTCAAGTTCAGTTTACAATACCTCACGTGCACTCACTCGATCACTTAATTGAACTAAGCCTTAAAACGTACCCTAATTTCAACACACTTTTAACCCCACTTGGGGAACACTAAAAGAACTTTTGTAGCTAGGTAGTATTGGGGGGATAGGTGTTCCAATAACACCCCTCAGTTCTTACATCTGAGACATAGAAGTTGTCCAATTAGGGAGCTAAAATCTCTTAGTACTTTTTGGCGCGGTCACAACCAGTTTGTGGGAAGGCCTCTCCCTTAGGAGGGTTGAAGTCGCGAGGATGGTTCCGGAAACCTGAGTGAAATACCGAAATCCATTCAGTAACCGAAGGGCTACCATTCGCAGTTCTCGGGATATCCCTGTATTGGGATATTGAGATCAAAGGACCAAACGGCAGATTTACCTTTTCTCGACGCGTCATGAATGGAGTATCCTAGTAGCCTGTCTTTAGGATTGATTACCCGGTGTCCCTCCCGGTAGGGGGATATCTAGCCGTTGTCTCAAACATTCATATTGTCTGACTTGGATTTCATCACCTTGCAGAGGATATCGTGTGTTTGAGTCACAATACTTTAGTTAGGTGTTTGCATGATTCAACCCACCCTTGGTCTAGTTACACCTATTTTTTATAGAAGCCGTTTGCATGTTGGTACTCTGACCATTTCTTGCATTCCTCCACTTATTGTAGCACAGCTGCTAGAATAAGTGCCTTTTTTGAGGTTGATTTTTTGGCCTGAGAGCCTTCTTTTTTCACTCCCCTTCTTGCACCCTTGGTTGCAATAGGGTTTTGAGTCTTTTATAAATATATCACCACCTGATACTTAAACAAATTTTTTACACAAAAACTTAATTCTCACCATTGAGAATTTTAGACGCTCTCGTCGTCTACAGGGCGAACTCCCAGAGTTTAGTCCACTTGGCTCTCCACGTCACGGACGCAGAGCCTTATCCCTTGATTCGACACATCGTCAATCAACTAGACAGTCATCCAATTCTGACACACCTCACTTCACATTTGATTTGGAGGTAGAATCCGAAAACCCCACAGAGTTACCACCAACCACCATTATGGCTAGAACACCATTTGATCCACTGTTTACCAGCACCATAGGGGAGACATCCACAGACCCTTCTGCGGTGGTGCCATCAATGGCAACAACCACCCCCCTGGGTATGCCCAACATGGGTAACACTCCACATTTAGGAATGCCCAACACAGGGCCACCACCTGTTATGGGTATACCCAACATAGGGGTCACACCCCCTCTGGTTTCCACAAACCTTATCCCAGGAATCCCCACTCCCATTCCTAACCCAAGTGTAACCCATGTTGCACTTGGAGGTGCTGGCCCATACCAGACTACACCTATTGGAGGGCACATACCCTCCATACCTAGCATACCTTTAGGCGCTACTGGACCCCTACATCATACCACAATGACTAGGCATGTCCCAGTTCCAGTCACCACATCTGCTAGCTTACCATACATGGCGAGTCTGAACCTGCCAGACTTAGCTAGGCTCACTAATGACCCCATCAGACACGATCCTGCGTGGCCTCATATGCCCACCAAACTCCCCTCTGACATCCCTAAGTTTGAGGGTAAGGCAGGTGAAGACCCCCAGAACCATATCATGTCCTTCCATCTATGGTGTTCCTCCAACTCCATAGTGGACGGCTCTGTCCGCCTCCGGCTTTTACAGCGCACCTTCACTGGCTCTGCAGCTAAGTGGTATATCGAGCAGCCCCATGGGACGCATGCCACCTTTACCTCCCTTGCTTCGACATTCCTGCAGTTTTTCCAGTTACCTGTCCGCTATGATGCGGGAGTCGAGATCCTACTGTCTTGCAGACAGAACACGGCCACCCACATCACTGACCACATTCATGAGTGGCGTCGACGCCGAAGCCTCTGCAAAATCAAGTTAGACGACCGTATCTTCCTAGATTGGTTTCTAAAATCCCTTCTCCCTCTCATTGCGAAGGATGTGGCATCCGAAAGACCCCAGTCTGAAGAAGAGGCCATCCTCAAAGCCCAACAGTTTGATCTCATTTACTCCCAATCGGGTTATCTGTATACCATTATTCCAGACGCCCCTCGGGGTGAGTCATCCCAACATGATGCACCGGGGGCATCCCATGCCGCTGATGGCATCATTGGTCGTATGGCCTCGCATCCCCAACCCTTTTCCATTACACATCCTAGCCATGGTCCCGACCTTTTGTGGGCTACATCTCAGTCTGGAGCAACCAGTTCATATGCTCCCATGGCACATCATCATCATACCCATGGACCTTCATGTCCACCTCAGTGTTTTGGTCATGCACCACCTGCATACGCCCCCCCAGCTGCACCTCAACCAGTGTACTATCCACAGCATGCTGCGGCAGCTCACCCAACACCTCCAATAGCTCAGGGTTACCAACAACCCCAGCAGGTCACTGGACCATCTCCAGCCCCACAAGATTATTATCCACCACAACCTTCTCCCGCACTTGCGGCGAACCAAAATCCTCCCACTGCTCAAGGGCAAGTGTACACACAGCACAACCAGCCCCAGAACCAAAACAACCAGCGCAACCAAGGTGCGCAACAGAACCGTGGTAGAGGTCGTAACCACGGTAATAACCAACAACATCAGCAAGGTCCTCCACCTCCCAATCCTCCGCAGAATAACAATGCTGCTCCTCCCAACCGCAATGCGGATCGGAATCCCAAGCAGCCTAGAAATAATAACCTCAGAACAAACCACCCTTGTTCTATCTGCGGGGTATATGGTCATTACACGCATTCTTGCCCACATTTGGAGCAAGCTCGGCAACTCTGGACCGACGATGCACATCGTCAAGGGCAAGCGGCTCCTCAGCCGCCACCCAACCCTCCACCACCTCAACATCAACCCTTGGTGCTGCAAAACCCCTTTCCAAACCAGGGTGTAGTGAACACTCAGCTGTTATCCCCCCCTCAGGGAAACGTGCCACCACAGCAGATCACTTATGCAGCCCCTAATCAACCCATGTTCGATTCAGGTACTCACCATTTGTTGATAATGTCAACTGTCGATGCCAACCTCCAAACCCGTCAGAACCAATATGGCTCCACGTCTGAAGCCCCTCCCGCCGACAAGAACACTAACGTTAATCCCACAGATCAAACGTTACATATACCTCCGGCTCCACTTGATGGCGCTTCCAAAGCACCTCGCTTCCCACTTCGTCGCATCAACAATAATCCCAATGCTCGGGCTACATCGAATTACAACATCGTAGACGACTTAGCCCAGTCTCCTGCAGCCATGTCTGCTTTAGAAGTTTTGAAAAACTGTCCTTCGCAACGCAAGACTTTACTCTCTGCCATTGGCGCCATTGACCCCAATGATTCACAGCTGATCGCATTCGATTCAGACCAGTCTGAACCACGCTTGCCTTCCTCTTTAGCATTCCAAGTCTCCGTTTCTGTTCAGAATCTTGTTATCCATCGGTGCATTATCGATGAAGGGGCCTCCACATGCGTCATGTCTACATTCGTTTGGCAGAAGTTGGGATCCCCTACTCTTCAGCAGTCCACCACTGCGTTGCGAGCCTATGACGGTCATTCGGCACAACCCCAGGGTCTCTTACCTAATGTCCCCATCCAGCTCGCGGGTAAAATCGTGCTCATTGACATTGAGGTCATCAATGCACAACTTGACTATAACCTTCTACTTGGTCGTAGTTACATGTATGCCATGCGGGTTGTTGCCTCATCCGTTTATCGTACCATGCAGTTCCCCCATGAGGGACGTGTGGTCAAGGTGGACCAACTCACCTATTACGATCCCAAGGCCCCCGCTGCACCTGAAAATGTTCTCCCCATGGTTGAACAACCTGTTTGCGGTGCAAATACCTCATTCGTTTCCTCAGTCGGACCCGGACTGTACTCCGACGCGCCGATGACTTCTACATTCCAGGCCATACCACCACCGTCATCGGAGACCCATGTCGCTAACCTCTGCACTCTGTCACAACAACCCGGTAACCAACCCTCCTTGTTTCCTAAACCACCATTGGTACCTAGTCACATTGGAGTTACACCCATCCACACAATCCCCTTTCTATTGCCTCCCTCGGGCGTAGTAAGCGCTCCGGTTATGGCTACCCTCAGTCTCCCCGGGTTAACATTGGGATTACCTGTGTGGTATATTTCGCCTCCCGTTTCCCCACCGACACCAAATGTCATCCTGCAACCGGTGCAACCCATTGTCACTTCTACCCAACCACCTCCCGGTATCACGACTCCTTCGTCGTCGACGAATCCCCCTCCATTCGTCAGGCCCACTGGGGGCAGAGGTCCACAACCATACACTGCGGTACCCCCACCCAAGGCAGTTAAACCTCCCCCCGTATTTCGTGCTCCTCCAAAATGCTCGCTGCGTGATGAGTTAGGCCATCCAACCCATCAGTGTCCACAGTTACCTGCATTGCAGGAACACATGCAAATGTTGGACGACGACCCCAACATCCCGGTGGTCAAATTAGATCCAAACCCCATGCCTCACGATAAATCACTCCGTACCAACCACCCATGTGCGATATGCGGTATTTACGGCCACTACTCCCATCACTGTCCTGACATCCCAGATTACAGAGCATCTCTCTACGAGATGAATAATTTGGACCTTGAGACGGCGCCCCCAACAATTGAGGAAATTCATCCCCCACCATCTTCCTCCTTGGAAGAAATTAACACCATTTACACGATTTCTACTGGATACCCCTCTGTCCGGTCGACCACTTCCATTGATCCCTTTGACACACAGGTTCAACCCTTTCAAATCGACCAGGAAACCACATGTCCACAACATGGGGGCAGGCCCAAAAACTTGCCTACTCATCATCATCGTGATTCTCGTCGGAGATACTGGGGGCATCCACCCCACAAAGGGAATCCCCCATCATCATATCATCACTTCAGTATGCCACCACAGCCCACAGCCTCATGGTATAAAACCCCGCCAGTAGTTGCTCAATGCCCTATTGATCTCTCTCTGAGACAACATCTGCACCACATTGACACCTCTGAGTTAGGGGGCATAATAGATTACCTCGACCCCGGGATAGGGGGCATGATCAATCATTTTGAACCTTCCCCATGATCTCTATCTCAACACCTCAATGAGCCCGTCGTTCAAACCAATACATATGTGATCCACAATCACAAACCCCATGCACATAGCATGGGGGCAGGTCATTAACCCTGCTCACTTTTTCATATTCGTGATCTCAACCATTTTTGAGGTCACGTGTCACTTGTATATTTCAGTTGATTTGATACACCTAGTATTTTGCCCCCACGCGTCATCATTTCTCCCCACCACTACATCCTTCGCTTGGTGGGATCACCTTTATTTGTAGCCATTTTTTAAACCTAGTTCTTTCCTTTAACCATTCCGGAGTCCCTATGACCTCCGTTTTTCACACCATTTGGACTGTCGGATTCATATTTCCGTGCCCGTGATGATGCTAGAGATCATTTCTCACTCTCACGCCTAGATTTTTCGGCCATTTCTTCCATGCTCCCTCATCACCTCGGTTTGCATGCCACATCGGCCGTTCGCCGTGTCCGACAATATTTATGTCACCGGATCCAGTTTTCCACACTGATGACGATGCTTGAGACCTTTTCTTGCCCTCATCAATCCATTTTTGGTCGGTATAGTTTTATCCCTTTTTCGGGCCGAGCAACCTCTTTTACGAAAAAGGCACTTAGGGAGTTTCTGTTAAGCTCTTTTCTGACTCCTAAAAACAATGAAAAGATTGCCGAGTAACCTTGCTTCCTTTCATGCTCGCTAAACGTATCCGAAAGGGCGTCTACCTGGTATAAGTTTACCCCTTTTCCGGACCTCGTAGACTAATTACGAAAAAGGTATACTCTAGTCACATCGGCTAGAAGAGTTCTCCATCCGCATCATTTTATGCTTTTTCGGGCCTTGGAGACTAAACTTACGAAAAAGAAACACCAATAGAGTCCACTTACCGCTTTCAGACTCTCTAAACAAGAAAGCAACCATGAGCATGAGCCGTCCTGGGCTCACAAAATCCACAGGACCGTACCATTTCAGAGCACACTTTTATCCCTTCTTGGAGCTCATTAAAACTACGAAGAAGGAATCAATGGTGCCTCTTGGCGCCACAACAGATCATGTCTACTCACATAGCAGCTTCCCCATTCTGGTCGCCTTTGTTCAGAGTGTTCTGCAGTATGTCACTCTAAAACTCCCTTGAAATCTACCATCAGCGTCACCCCCCCCCGGAGTCAGTACATACCCTTCAGTCCCTAAAAAAGCTATGATCCCTACACCTACAAGTCAGTTCCATCCGCTGCCAGGTCAACCATGTCATCATGCTCTGAACAAATGAAGTTTGAGTCTACCCATTTTTGACCCATTAATTTCCCGTTCCCACAAGTATGGCAGTCCTACCATCAGTACTACAACACTTCAGTTTTACACCTCGTGCTCCTATCAAGGAAACATCATTGCCTTGTTAGTTGCTGGTCTCCCTCTGTCGACGACAACCACATTTATTCCAGAGGATAGACCTAGAGGTCCCTGTGTCTTGGACTCGTCCCCATTTATGATGAGTACCTACGAATCATTTCGAGAAGAGTCCTCAGTGCCTCTCCAAATGGTTGTTTCTCACATGCTCGACTTCAAACACCTTGATCGCATCGTTGAGACTCGCACAGGGCATTCGTCCGCTCAGTTATTAGTCGAAGACCCCGGATACCACCTAACTCCTCCACATTTGAAGTCTACCTATGGATACAACCAGTTACATTTTTTCTATAGATATCCGGGTTGCGTATGGCGACAGTATTCAGATGTACCCCAGTTTTATACTCCCTCGAGTATACAGATACAAATACTTCCCAGAGATGGCTCACAGTCATTAAGTTCATACAGATGTTGAACACCTTCAGTTTCAGCAGTTCAACAGTTATTCCAGTGTATCAGTTATTGAGATCAGCCATGATCATGACTATATCCCACAATAATGTCCCATCTGGACCATTATGATGTACCAGTATATTTCTTTACGTATTAGATCCCCCTTCTTGGGACTAATTGTTTTGTATATGTCTTGATACGAGCATGGGAATGCCCGCCTCGTCCTTCATCAGAGATTATACCTCATTCATATTGAGGCCATGTAATATTTTTTGTTTTTGCAGCTTCCAAGGGCCGTGGCTCCAGTCTCCAACCGGTCTCTTCTCTCCCCTAAACCCCAGAAAAAAGGACAAAAGAACTATAATGTCTATCGGCCATACGATGAGCTCCTGCCCTCACACATCAGGGGGCAATCTGTTAACACCTAAAAAGTGCTCACTAGCTCATTCCCTCATTCCCTGCCATTGGCTCCAAGGATGAGCAACTCCAATCTCCAATGGTCTCTTCTCCAATGTGGTTTGCAATGGCTAAAATGCTCAGGGGAGATTTCAGCAGCATAAGGATGAGATAATGGATGGATGTGAAATGAGGAGCCCCTACCACCTTTTTATAGGTTTTGGTGGTGGGAAATACCATTTGTGGTTTTGTGGAAACCAAATGGTATTGACCAACATGGTTTAGGTACTTTTCCCTCCTTTTTCCTTTTTTGAATAAAAATAATATTTTAATTCCCTTTTTAATATTTTTGGGAATTTGGACCCTTTTTGAGGGTTTTTTATGATTTTCTTGGAAAAATAATCTTTTTTAATGGAAAAAGGGGTGTACTAAGGTCTTTTGGTGACCTTTTGTTGGTTTCAGAGGCTCAGATGGTGGAAAAGTGGACAAATGGGTCATGTGAATAAGGGAATGAGCTAGTGAGCACTTTTTAGGTGTTAACACCATCAACTAACACGAGGTACCAGCAATGCTGAAAGATTTGGAAGATCTCAGGTGAAATGGACTGACTCAATAAGGATGGACGACATGCAATAGTCATGAGATCTGAGGAGTGGCCGACACTGGTTTCAAGACTTCCTTTGAACAAGAGCATGAGCAGATGGATAGACCTAGGAAGCATAGACTTGACATAAACTGTGCAATGCAGGAGGCATTACAAAGGGCTCCATAATGACTAGAAGCTTAACCAATCGGTGGAGAAAACTGATAAACAAGTACATCTCCTAAGGCCCAACTATAGTCCTGACTCATAATGTACGGAGTGGAATGAATGCTCTGTTCAAAGGCAACACAACAGCTGCCAACAAGAAATAGTGACCATAATCCCATCCGACTTTTTGGAATATTTGATTTTTTTGGTATTTTTCATATTTGGGAAAAGCTTGAAAAAGAATAAAATTGCTTATAGTACAACAAGGGAGGGAACGAGTGTCAAATGGCTAGTAGACTAGTCCCAAGCAGTGGAACATACCTATGCTCAATGCAATGAAATGTGTGCAGGATGTGGATACTCGGGGGTGTGTTCCCTCAGGGTCAAAAGGTCGTCAAATTGTGAAGGGAAAATATAAGCTCTGCAGGGCTCGACAAGGAAAAGTGCTCATGCACCAGGCTAACAATTGAGTAAGCGGGAGCCGGCATAAGGCTCAAGCGATAAGCAAGATGATGCAATGCAATCACAACATGTTATAACTGAGGGGAGTCCTTAAGGGAGATGGTCAGCATAAGACAAACTAGAGTATGAGTGTTTATCGCAACGTCATGGTGTGACTACAAAGGACCCACAATCCTAAGGACAAACAATGGCATGGGCACCAAAATGCATAAAGGGGTTCTAAATAGGGTACCCATGTTCGGGAAAGCCCTACCGCCACGTGACGACACTTCTATAGCAATGTGAAGGTTCTGTGTCAGTCACGAAGCAGGGTCGCACCTAGGGTTTATGAAAATGGTCAACAGGTCAAATGCATAATGCATGTGAAATTGGCATCTAACCTATATTCCAGGTGTGAAATGTACCTACCGTAGGTGTGAAATGGATCAGAACAACTCTCGTCGAGGAAATCTTGTTGAAAAAAACACTACTCCATGACACGATATTAGTTCATAATGGCTCAAAATGGAAAAAACTATAGAAAAGTGGGTCCAGGAAATTATAAATAGTAATAAAATTTGTAATTTTCAATTCATTTGCACTATTCACCATTTTGGAGTTTAGTGGTAAGTTTTCACCTGAAACTTTGAGTGTCGATTGTGGGAGCTACAAGCGACCGTTCAGCGAACCGTCTGGAGCAGTTTAGTGGTCACTGCCATACCTTTCATTTAAGTGCTTTTATTTCAATTTTGGTCGGTGGGATTTTTTGTTTAGCCAAGCCCTAAATGGCTTCGGCACTACCCGCGGGCTATAAGTATGCGGGTTGCGGGTAGGGCACCAAACGCGCAGTCAAAAACCTGACTGCCCGCATCTACCCACCACTATCTACAATTTAGCCCGTGGGTACAGCCGTGAAGAAGTTTTTAAACATGAAATTGACTAAAAATTTCTTGCTTTGCACTCCAGGATGGTTCTAGAGTGGAGAGAAAGAGAGCATGACCAGGTAGATGAGGCCGTGCGCAACGATTTGCAAGCACAACAAGCATTGCAAGCATGTGGATTATATAAATACTGGAGTCTCGGGGATTTAAGGGCCCAAAACCTACTACTCCGTCATTTGATCAACTACTGGGATGTGGATGCTCAACACTTCATCCTCAACGGGAAAACACTGACACTGGAAGTAGAGGATATCTATTTCATTACCGGTTTGTCCCGTAGAGGAGAGGTGGCTAGTCTTCGGTCACGGACCGTGGGTGGTGGGATCACTGTGCAAGATTACATAGCACGGTATTGCCCCGCCAACACTTGAGTAGTGGGAAGCCAAGTGTCGGTCAACCTCATAGTGTACTTGAGCACAAAGATCATAGTGGCTACTCTGGTACGGATCACGGGATCCAAAGCACTACATCAGGAATCCAGACCGGTGATGTTCTACACATCACAATGCTTGCAGCCTACTGTATTCGACTGGTGTACTACTCTGCTAATGTTTATGAAGACGCAACTGACGAAATGAAAAGAGGGTAAGGCCAAAAACTTTGGGTATGGTAGCATCCTCTGCAATTTCTTCTTTGAGAGGGTTCCGGGACTTAGCTCGAGAGTGGATGTCTCTCCTCATAGTCTTCGAGATCCAGCCCTGACCCGGTGGGATGAGATACTGACACGACAGGGTGGTGGCCGTCTGGCGTCACCATATACTGAGGAGTTATTCCGCTGGTGGAACCGACAGGTGATCGCGATAGAGGACTATCCCTATGCGGGGATAGACTTCAGACAGGACCGTGACATGCCGCTCCCACCAGGCGCAGCCTTCAGAGACATCAATGAGTACTCTTTTGGTTTTGTGTTTTTAAATTTTTATGGATTTTTTTTATTATAGTTGAAATGCAAAAACTCTTTTTGGTGGTAATGACATGTGCTAATGGGTTACTGTTTGCTCGCAGACAAAGGCCCAGTGAGACCCGAGGGCTTCTCGAGACATGGTCGTTGGGGTAGAGATGAGGTGGCAGCAGATGGCATAGCAGGGTGCACACTCCAGACGTTGTGATGCAACGTATCATGGATGTTTGCTCGAGTTCCACTAATAGAGGTTTCCCGGCTACCTGAGGCCATGCAGCGCCAGGTAGTGGGTGTTCCCGGGGAGTGGGTGCAGTTGCTGCAGTGGATGGCCAACGCAGCACAGTACTACTATGAGACACATCCTGTCGAGGTGGAAGCTAGGCCTTCTCGGAGGGAATAGATATCCCAGGGTCTCATCATTTCTGTATTGATATGTATATTTTTTAGGGCTACGGGCTCCAATTTTGTATGACACTACCATTTTTGGACATATTTATATATATAAACAACTTTGATTCTCGGTTCTACTACATGTGTGTATGTTACAGATGTATAAATATTTTTGTATTTATGTGCTCATGATGAATGTGACAAATGCCAATCCAATACATAGTTAGCATATGCATCAGATATATAATTATGACTTTTTGGAATATGAATATATGTAATGGAAACAAAATGTCTCTCCAAGAGTCGTACCTTAAGGAATATCCATAGTAATGTAGGGTCTCGTACACGGTACTGCCTATTCAGCTGAGACACAACTAGTTGTGAATCCAGGCGGACTTCGAAAGACTGGATGTCATGTGAAATGGCATCCCGAAGTAGCTCAACAACGGCACTATACTCAGCCGCATTGTTAGATGTAGGACCGAGACAGGCACCTCCCGAGGACACAACTAGGTGGTCAGGTGAGAAGATAACCCAAGCAGCAGAAGCAAGCTGCTGCGTATGTTGGCTAACACCATTCGCGAAACCTAAGAACGTAGGACATCCCGTTGACATCTGTCAATCAAACAGAATCTAATCAGCAGACCCGACAACCAAAAAGGCAATCTAAACTATGTACAGAAAAACTGTACAATAGTGTACAAAAGTATCAGCCTAAACCAAAGGTTCAAGTGTAAGATTGCTTGAGGTAGAGCCCATTTCTAGGGTCCTTCAAGACAACTCCCTCGTAATCTTCTAACTCATAAGCTCCTTTTTTGAGGACACGCCTCACAATGTAAGGACCGTGCCACATGAGATTGAACTTGCCTGCCCCCAGGGGTTCTTTAGCTTGGTCATACAAGAGTACCAAGTCACCTTCAGCATATTTCCAGGGGCAGACAGACCTATCATATTGAACCTTGACACGGCGCTTGTTAACATCAATGGCCACAGCAGCATCTCGACGGTGCTTGTCAAGTTGCTCGAGGTGTACTAAACGTTGCTCAATCTCCGTCGTATCAGGGAGGAGATCTATGGCTAGCTTGAGCGAAGGGATTTCACATTCAATCGGTATGAGTGACTCCACACCATGAACTAACTGGAATGGTGAGAACCCGGTGGCAGTCTTAACTGCGGTTCGATATGCCCACAAAGCAGGATATAACATGATATGCCAATTGGTCTTGCTTTGTTGGATGGTACATTGGAAAATGGTCTTCAAAGACTTATTTACTACTTCAACTTGACCATTCGCTTGAGGATAGTAGGAAGATGAGTGTTCCTGACGAAACCCAAGCTTGAGAGACAAATCCTCCATCATCTTATTTTGAAAGTGACTGCCATGGTCAGTGACAATCTCCTTCGGGATACCGAATCGAGTGATATTATGGTTGAACACGAAATGTGTTGCAGTAGCACCGTCGGCTTTTACAGTAGGCATGGCCTCAGCCCACTTGGAAAAATAATCCACGGCCAGGATAATATGGTGATGCCCCCCAGTCGAAGCTGGTTTGCAGTCCATGAAATATACCCCCCACTTGGTGAAGGGACCGACAGTGACGACCGGATGGAGAGGCGCTGGATGCGAGTGTATGTTTCAAGAAAACACCTAGCAAGGGTGACATCTCTTCACAGTGTTAATACAATCTTTAAAGATGGTAGGCCAAAAATAACCTGCTCGCATGATACGCTGGGCTATAGCAAGCCCAGATAAATTACCGCCACACGCCCTCGCATGGCAATCATTAAGTACCCGTTCCGCTTCTTCGTGAGTCAAGCAACGACGGAGAATGGAATCCTTTCCTCGGCAATACAAAGTGTCACCGACGATAGTATAATCTTTAGCGTGATGTCTCACATATCGTCGCTCATCTCGTGAATAATGCGGAGGAAACTTCAAAGTTTGGAGATATATAATGACATCCCCATACTAAGGGTCCTCAGTCGAGATAAGAAATAAGTGTTTATCCACAAAGGAATCTTCATGAATGATGTCCTCATCAAGCTGTGGAAGGTCCGACATGAGTTCAGCGAACACCAATGATTTTACCAATTTTGCAGAAGCAAAATCGAGATCAAATTCTTGAAGGATCACAATCCATTTATTATACTTACCCCCGATAAGGCGTCGTGATAGCACGAACTGAAACGGATTGATGTGAGCTACAACGGTGGTTGTTCAAAGCAAAATGTAATGCCGTAACCGGTGGACTGTGTGAACAGTCGCAAGTGTTAGCTTTTCTACATGGGTGTACCTTAGCTCAGCGTCTACTAAATTTCGACTAAGATAATAGATAACATGCTCGACAAACGCATCATCTACCTGAACCAAGACCATGCCAATAGTCTCTTGAGACATGACCACATAAAGAATGAAATCTCGTGTAAAGTCCGGCGGACTAAGCACAGGGGCTGATACCAAATCTTTCTTAAGGGCATCGAAAGACTGTTGGGATCGCTCATCCCAGATAAAAGGTGTGTCTTTCTTCAATAGGCGTGCGAAACCTTTAGTAATACTGGCATAGTTAGCTATAAACCGACGCAGAAAAGTAGCTCTCCCTTGGAGGCTCTGAAGTTGTAACAGATTACGCGGAGGAGGCAACTGAAGTATTGCCTCAACTTTAAGAGGATCGACTCTAATACCCTCCCTCGAAACTATGAATCCTAGAAGGCGACCAGTCCTAACAGCGAAGATGCATTTGTTTGGATTCAATCGAATTTTGTAATGGATACATCATTCGAGAATCATACGGAGGTGCTTGGGGTGGTTCATTTTCTTGCGAGAATGGCCAGCAAGATCATCCAAGAAAACTTCCATAATCATCTTAAGATCATGAAAGGCATAAGTCATGGCTCGTTGAAAAGTAGCTCCAACGTTCTTGAGGCCGAAGGGCATTTTCTGGTACGCAAAGGTTCCCCATGGACAAATAAATGTCATTTTATGTTGGTCTGCGGGTTTGATTTGAATCTGATTATAACCTGAGAATCCGTCCATGAATGAAAAAATCTCACTCCCCGCACAAGCATCCAATATTTGATCAATGAATGGCGTGGGGAAGTTGTCTTTCGAACATGCACGGTTCAAATCTCTGAAATCAATGCATACACAGATTATTCCTTGCTTCTTATCCACAGGAACGGGGTTTGACACCCATTCGGTAAGGGGAACGGGGTAGATGAAACCAGCTTTGAGCAGTTTCTCCACCTCTTCCTTAATAGCAGCTGCCTTCCTAGGGTTCACAGCACGTAAGCGTTGTCGAACTGGTTTAGCATCAGGATACATTCTAAAATCGTGTTCAACAATGCGAGGGTCTATTCCTGGCATCTCCTCATATGACCAGGCAAAAGCTTCCCGGAGTTCAGTAAACAAGTTAGTGTAAATAGAAATCTCCTCAGGAGTGCAATCGGCACCGATGTAAACATTCTCAATCTTTCCGAGAGTGTGGGAGATGTTGATCGAAGTGGTTGGAGAAATATTGGCCATATTCCCCTCCAAGAAAACATCATGCGACTGCAAAAGAGCCATAGGGTGACCAACCATCTTAGCTAGAGTCATCCTAAACTCCTCTTGCTCAATGAGTTCAAGGTTGGGAAGGAAATAAGAGCGATGGTGCATATCTTCCCAAGGCATCTCACTACCACACATGGATTCGAGGATAGCTTCATCATATGGCAAAGTATCATCGAGGCAATCATGAGAGCAAGATGAGTTGGCTGCCCAAACTGGCAGTGTAATGGGATCTTCTTCAACTGTCTGGGAAGAAGAGAGATCCGGATCTGCAGTGGTTTGTTGGATATGATCGTAAGTGAGCTCCGCTACAGATAAGGGCATAGACATCCCGACGTGCGCAATGTCTCAAAACATAGAATCCGTGGATGATAAAATCCATGGATCATTACAATATGAAGTCCGGAATGGCATACTATTCGAAGGAGGAGGCGCACTGTCGAAAATGGTTCCAATAAAATTCACAGGTGCAGAATGGTTAAAAGTTCCCATTAATGAGGGGTACATCCCAACACCTATGTTCCCAGTTGTCGGTTGAGAATCAAAAACTTGCGGGAATACAGATCTTGTGGATGCTGTGGAAGGAGTGCCAACATAATCCAGTTGATCGATCGTCACAATCTATCCTTCATGGGGAAAGCAAATAACTCGAAATATAGTAGACGCGACAGCCTTCATAGTGTACATCCAGTTCCGACCCAGTAAAAGGTTGTAGTCGATGGGTGCATCAACCAATTCGACTTCAATAGGCACGAACTTACCTCCCAAGGAGACAACAAGGGAAGGGATAATTCCATTCGGTGTAAAAGACCTACCGTCGAATGTAGTGAGTGTATTTCTAGACGGAAGTAGAGGAGGAGAGCCAAGAGATTTCCAACAAGTCAATGACATTACTGATGCGGAAGCACCTTCATCAACCATAGTACGTTTGACGAAGCTTTTAAGGCAAACCACCTGGATTTGAAAAGCCACGTGGTAAGGTAAGCGAGGCTGGACATCAGTAGTGTCAAACTTGAGAACACTAGGACTTCCCCCATCCTGAACTCCTAACGCACTCAAAAGGGCATGCTTCTGAGAAGAACAGGCTTGTAAAACCTCAAGAGCCGACATGGCACACAGAGTTTGGACCAAATCTTCTACGATGGAGAAGTTCTAGGCGGCTCGAGCATTAGGATTATGCGTGGAGCGCTTAAGAAAACCTTTCGGTATCCGCGGCATAATGGAAGGCTTCTCGATATGCAAGGAATTATCAGGAGGAGGGGGAGGCTCATTCCCCAGATTCAGTTGTGGTGCACCATAATCGCGTTGACGAGTAGGAACACAAAACTCCGACTGAACCATATTCACACATCCATAACTACTAGTATTGGAAGAAGCCGTTTCATTATTACCATAACCAATGGTGGGAGCATGCGAATCCATGTTTTGATGATGAGGAAGGGGATCCTTCAACACAGCTGGGCTCTGTGCCAAATGCTTCGATGCTTCTTCAATTCAAGGACATAAGTGAGTAAGATGATCCTCCCCACAAAGCTTGCAAGGGAATTTAACCTTACGCCTAGGTTTACGATCCTCGCCAGCATTACCGCCTTCTCGAGGAGGGTTGGCATTCTCTTTACGAGGAGTATTACGATTGCTATTATTATTACTTCCATTATTTCCACCCCTACGATTATTTATCCCTTTTTTCTTACCATCAGGTTGCTGGTTACTCGACGGTTTCGTTGATTGCACATTGTGTACATCAGACGATGGAGAGGAAGTGGATAAGGTGTGAACCTGTCTGGGAGCAGACTGGTTTAGCGACAAATTTTGCATTTGATTAGCTACCAAGTCTACAGGGCGAGTGGATGCGGACCCCACGATGCCATCAGCATGTAGTCCAGGAACTGACGTAGGCTCATGTCTTGTTCTCGGTGCATCAGGAATAATGTCATACAAAATGCCAGATTGAGAATAAAGTAGATCTAACTGCTAGACTTTCAAGATAGCTTGTTCCTCGGTCACAATGCCGGACATTGAAACATCCTTAGCAATGTATGGAAGTAAAGACTTAAGGAACCATTCCAACAAGAATTCTGGAGGAATGTTGGCTTTCACTAATCTCTTCCGCCAACGCCACTCTTGAACGTGGTCAGAAATATGTGTGGCCTTATTCTGACGGAAGGTGGACAACAACTCAATACCAATATCATAACGAACCGATAACTGAAAATGGTATAAGAAAACCAAAGCAATCTCGTTGAATCCCCTATAGGTGTTTCCAGGCAACTCTACATACCACTTCGCGACTGCCCCCGTGAGGGTGCGTTGAAATAGTCGTAATCGAATGGAATCATGATTCAAAGAGTTGGAGGAGCACCAAAGGTGAAACATCGTGACATGATCTCCTGGGTCCTCACCACCTTTCCCTTCAAACTTTGGAATGTCCGAAGGGAGCTTGGTAGGAACCGGGGGCCAAGTAGGGTCGTGACACACCGGATCATTCGTGAGAATCGAAAGATCCGGGAGATTCAAGCATGCAAGGAATGGGAGCTGCGGCTGGAAAGCTTGATTATAAGCTCCCATAAAAGGTTGGTTGAATGGAACTGTGTTATAGGATGGACCAAAAGCTTGTGATGCACCTGCAACAATTAATTAACAAGAATATGCGAAATAGCAGAAATGACAGAACTGAGAATCACTTTTATATTGATCACAGGCCACTTCGAGGGGGCAACCTCCTTTGAGCAAGCTCAATACAATTAACTTCACGGTGCCTTCGTAGGTCTCAACACACACTTATATACTAATTCTAGGCGCCAATACTATGGGTCAAAACCATGGGCCGTTACAAACTATGGATCAACAATACTACGAGCGACTTACAAAGCATATGCGCCAACAACAATAACATAAACTATTGATCAACAAATACTACGGGACGACTTACAAAGCATATGCGTCCAACAACAACATACTAATAAAGTAAAGACATGGGTTCCTAACAAAGCTTGACCATGAGGATTAATCTGTTGATACTGAGGACCTGACGGCCTGTAAGCTTTCCCATTGCCATAAGATGTATAACCTCCCCCTACTTGACCCATTTGAGAGTAAGCAGATATATGAATTTTTTGAGCCCCATATTGGGGTGGTGGGTGATACTAGTGGCCAGCACCGACTGGGTTGTAGTAAGGGCTGCCCCCATGAGTATGGGGCATGTATGTACTATTCATAGTGGGAACCGTGTTGTATGGACCGTGATGATATGGTATGTTCCCACCCCCAACATTAGGATTAGCTTGAGCAGTCACGTGGTGACCAGAAGCATGAGAAGCATTCCCTGCTCCAATATGGGAGTGACTAGTAGCAGGGTTAGTGGTGTGATGTCCATGTGGATAGGAAATATTCCCACCCCCTATATTAGCATTACTAGCGGCGGCGGTGGACGCAAAAGTATGCGGTATGTGTCCACCCCCATGGTTGGGAGGAACGATATCATGTGCAAAAGTAGTCCTGGGTTGACGAGTAGCGACATGTGTATTAGGTGGTGGATGGCGAGCCGTGTTCCGAACAGGATTTCAACTAGGTTGGGTATTCCTAGGAGGTGGTCGCGTTCCAACATTAGCATGGTTAGGAATCTGACCAGTCCCCATACTATGTGAGTGGGTGGACAACGTAGTGCCCCCAGTGGGTATAGTATGGCCAACACTTTGACTAGTTCCAGCGTGAGTACCAACCGTAGTGGAAGGTTCGACAGTAATGTGACTAGGCATACCAAAAGAGAGTGCGATGGGGTTGACCATAGGGCCAGTATAATCATGAGTCTCAGATTTCCCGTATCTATAATCACGTGGAAATGAAGGAACGGAAGGCTCGTCATGTTCTCCTTCCTCGGGTAAGTCGGGCATCCCGTAAAGATAATTATCCGGATTCGAAGGATCAAACGGATCCCGGTCAAGTGGATTAGGCCAAATAGAACCAGGTTGAGTCTCAGGTGGATCACCTCCCCAATACTCACGAGGAGTATGGGGATCAGAAGTATGTTCAACTCTACCCGAAGGAGTAGAAGGGTCTTGCTCGATATCAGGATGTGCAATCATGTAGTCCTCAACGTAAGTCATGTAAGAATCTGAAGACTCAGAGGGAGCCCTCCGGCGTCCTCTAACAATACGTTGTGTAACCAAAGTTAGCTTTAAACCAGCCAACCGACGGGACCGGCGGAGAGTAGGGCTCCGCGCCACATTCTCTCCGGAGAGAGACACAATGTCTCCTAAAGGCCAACTATCGATCAAAAAACAGTAAATCAAAAGCACACACCTAGAGAAACTACAGCTAAGAGCAGAAAAACAGAGTGGCTAAATGAGCTCCCGACACTAGAGCCGGTATGTCTCGCCTAGGAGAGGCTTGAGACTCCCAAACTATAGCTGGAGGTAACATAATCAGTTATAGAGACACCCAGTCTTCACTGTCTCAACAGGGTCAAGTCCACTGCACGAACACAACTGTGTTGTCCAATCCCTATCTGACTCAGGACACAAACAACATAACCACTGCAAGTACCCTGTGCGGTACCTAGGTAAAGCAACTATGTTCACCGCAATATAACCAATGCTCAGGGGGACAGTCGCAGGTGGGACCCGTCGTATGGGCAGGGTAGCTAAACCCGAAGCACAGGAGGATGAACCTATGGTACCCCCAGATACGAACAAATCCTGGATATATCTCCCAC
The DNA here is from genome assembly GCA_027924585.1 of Larix kaempferi. NCBI lineage: Eukaryota > Viridiplantae > Streptophyta > Pinopsida > Pinales > Pinaceae > Larix > Larix kaempferi. The sequence goes on from BSBM01000012.1 coordinate 50,362,059, forward strand.
GTTCAGCCGGTATCAAAGGGATATCTCCTCAACCAACTTCCCATGACCTCGTGCTTAACTCTAGATTGAGTAGAGCTTCCTGAGAACACTGATCTATACCATGGATTCCTCCACTCCCTGGTCAGACACCTAATGTTTTGTTCAGTAGTCTTGAATTGTTAACTCACAATGATCTATTCCAAGACTCTAAAACCTATGCTAGTTGGTGTACCCTATAAATAAAATCAATTTAATCAATTTTATGATTAAGCGTTAATTTTAGTGGCTGTGGTTACTCAAGGGATATGATCGTGAAACTAGTGATGTATAGACTCAATAATATGCAACATCGTCCAATCCTAGACTCATCTATCAAATAAAACAATGTCACTAATATGCAAAATCAACCAACAATTCCGAAATAAAGATGCAATCTTTTATCTTTTCAATGTACAAGCAGAACCTAAAATGAAGGCAACAAGCACTCAATGCAAGATGCAGTACATGAAAGTAAAATATTTTTGTATTTTCGCTTATAAACGAGAAGGAAAATGCAAAAAACTAAATGAATATTTTTGTATTTTTTCAATATAAATGAAATGAAAAAATGCAAGCAAAATCTTACTATTCAATCACTGAAGTGCCAAGAAGATCACTAAGACAACCCAGCAAATCCTAAACAGCAAGACTCAGCCAAAGGAAAGAGCTCCAAAGGAAAAAACCAAGACGTTAAAACCAAAGATTGGTAAAAAACCAAGAAGGCTCAACCAAGAGAAACAAAGAGATCCGGTCACAACCAAGGCATGAAACAGTCAAGAAAGAGGCCAACAAAGACTCAGGAATCAACCAAACTCACCCAGCAACAACCAATAGCCATAAACCAACAAAATCCGGAGTTACATGCTACTGTCGAAGAAAATCCTCTGGGTACCTGCGAGAAGTAGAGTAAACAGAGGCGGGTAGACGCGGGCAGAACTAAGCTAGCCCGCGGGTGAGGAAAGGCAAATGGGCAATTAAAGAGTCCAGAGGCTCAGAAAAAACAAATTTTCTACAGTGTATCTTAACGGCCAATCAGTGACATAGAGCTTCGATAAACAACAACTCTAATTATGGACTAATGCTCAAAAAATTTCCCAAACATGGAGGTTTTCCCTAGTGGAGTCTCCATTTCTGTATTGGAGAAAACTCACTATGGCTTGGGAATACCACAACAGACAGATGACTACCATAAATCTACTCAATTCTCAAAGCAATGCTATAATAAATGACAATGTTAAAATAATGGAGGAATGTAACCAACCTCGATCCAACGTTTGATGTAGATCCCCATTGGAGCTTTCAATCCACGCACTTGTAATTTGCAAATTAGTCTTGACAGCCAATATCTAACAAGTACACATAATATCTAAATGACATTAACATTATCAATAACAATGGTCCATAATATCATAAGCAAATGTAACCCAATGTATAATAAATGACATTCACACCATGAATGGACGAGAATATGAGTATTTCTATTAATGAACAAGAAGAAGTACAAAGTGATACGACCTCTTGCCGGCAACCAATCTGAACCAAGATTTAGATTAATCCACTTGTGCCTCCACCACTTCAATCCTCCATGAAAGGCAAGCTCAAACTAGAAAGGAGTTTGGAAGGTGAACATAAATGGTTCACAACTACAAGGATCAATGAGTGTAGACTCAAGATAGGGAAAAAATCCACTAGAGTTCTCTTACGATTCTCATCTTCCCCACGTCCATAAGCCATATGTGCTCAATATATAGTCCTTTCAAAGGTAAGTGAAATGACACATCGAGGCATTACTTGGGCAGATGGAGAGCCAAAGGTCACCCAATGACCGCTTTTTGGGAGTAAAAAGTAATTAAATAGTGGTTTTTACCATTTTACATTCTACCCGCGGGCTATAGGGATGCAACTCGCGGGTACACCTGGTATAAAGATGCAACAGGCGGGTAGGAATAAAAATAGGGCAAACTGGTATCACTAAAGGATAAAAATGGATCGAAGTCACTAAAATGGATCCTACAGGCCAAACAATGCTGATGCTCACAGGGTGGAAGATTTATGTGTAACATTAGTTAGAAATTCTGGTGGGGGGAAACCCATATCTGAGTTTCTCGAATTGTGTGTGTGAGCTCTACGATTCGAATCGCTCAGGGGTTCGGGAGAAAGAAGAGTACTCCCGATAAGGTAGGGAGGCCAACCGAGGTGCCCTTTGGTGACCGTGGAGATCGACGACGGAGTAAGGCTGCGATTTTGTAGATTACACTTTCGACTTAGCTAATACTACAGGTTCTTTTACTCTTTATCTTTCATACTTATTTTCTGTTTATTTAAGGGATATGGATCTCGGATTTCATGTGAAATATTGGATCTCTATGGTAATACTATTTTATGAAAGATTAATGTTTTACTTTTGTTTGAACATTGAAAAATATTGGTTCAAATTATATTTCTGTGCAATTCCATTTAACAGTTTATAAATGGGTTTATGCTTATCCAAGAAATTGGTTATATATTCTAGATTATAAGTTACAGAGTAATTCCATAGATCTATGCATTTTTTTAGATGGCTCCATCGTTTATAGTGGAAATATAGATCTTTGTTTATACATTTATACATTGCGATTACTTGAATCTCAAACTTAGTTTTGAACATTATACCCTGTAATTATTTAATTCATTATCGATTCTTTACGCTCTGTTGGAGCAGAGGAGTATAGATCTATACATAACCTTTAAACATCTCGATTTCGACTCTTCCTACTTCTTTATAAACGCTGTGGTATGCATCCATCACCGATCGAATGGATATCTGTTTCTCCTTTTCTTTTAACTCTGTAAATGTCATGTGATTACCAATCCACCCTCAGCGCATTAATATTTGACCTCAGCGCTATCTATCTCTTCTCTATATGCTGCGATGACTTAATTTTAAACACACTGTGGTATGCTTCATACAAATCAATTCGACCAATAACTGTGACTCTGTCGCACGCTTTAGTACTTATTTAACCTCTGTTTTCTTCATCCTCAGACTTTAAAAACTTCCACAGGATACTGTAAATCAATCATCAGAACTCTGCTTATTTATGAATCTTTTATCATGCGTTGATAATTGTCAGGACTCCGGAATTATAGAAAGATCTATCCTTCAGGCACTGCGAAACCTCGATTTCGAACCTGATTAAACATAATAACTCTGTTCGTTCCTCCCTAGGACTAACTCTATGGCTTTACTATTTTAATTTCGGTTATTATATCACTGTGTTTAAACTCAAAACTATTTCTCAAACTTATGAAACCTTCGAATTCGAAATCCTGTGGCGAATGTTATGATCCTAATGCACAGAACAAATCTAGATCTAATTCTCAGATTTTAGCTATACAAATCCTAAACTATCGCTGCTCTTCAACTCTCTGCCAGAATGTAATATTTTAACCCTAGATTCAAGTTCATGCTGTCAGTTGAAATCTCAGATCCACAATTAAAAATCCTTGCCGTTTTGTTGACATCCTGACGCCCAAGTTTGTTCCTCTCCTTGAATCGATGGATCCATTCTCTCGTTTCCTGTAGTGTCGAAGATTCATCACTAGGATAAAGATCCATTCGGTGATTCTATATTGTTAAAAATCACCGCCCCGGGGAGGAGCCCCCCATTTCTCTTACCACTTACAAACGTAGATGCTGGAAGTGATTACGCCCCCTTTCAGATAGGCTCGATGTTATCACTACCTGTGTAAGGCAGTTGACAGTAGTAGTAACATTAGAGTAGAAAGAATCCTTGACAGGCGTTCATCACGGGTCACGCCCTCGGTGGTTGTAAATCTTCCCTCCCTTTGGACTCAACACGACCTCCCTTTGGACTCAACCGTTGATGCATGACGCTCGACAATTTGAACAGGAAATCACGCAGCTGTCGAGTAGGGTAATCGGCTTTCTGTTTTGTTCTTTATATTTTGTCATTACTATAGTGATTGGTAAAACATGTGTCGATGCATTTCTTTTAGCCAATAAGCCACGGTTACCATCTTGACATGTATTATTTGTTTATTGATAGTAGTGGAAGCCGATAATGCCTGGTCTCTATTTTATTGTTAATAGTGGAAAGTTAATAAGGTATTAAAATTGTTTGCAGTGGAAGTTAATAAGGCTAATACCGTTTATTATACCTCGGCAGTTATATAGCAATTTGTTAGGATTTAATTTTTTTTTATTTTCAATTAATTTTGTTTTTCACATACATATTTTTTCATAGTTTTTAACAGTTTTCAAAATTATATATATTAAATTTAATATTTAAAAATCAAAAAATAATTTTTATAATTTTAAAATATCAATTTACTCAATTGTAATTGATTAAAAGTATTGATTAGACTAATTTCCTCTGGTTTGAGGATTAATTGTCAGAAATTAAAAAAATATTAAAATTTAAAAAGTAACTATTATTTTGCTAAATACCACATAGGAACTGAAAAAATGTACTATACCTTTATAATAAATGATTATCTGCCTCCGCAGATATATTGTAATGGCATGGACAGTCAATTTTCTTTGACTTGTATTAGTTAATAAAATATATTTTTGTTTTCTAAACTTCAACATTATGATTTATTATGATTTAGAAAATAAGATTTTTTAATAATGTTATAAAACATTTTATCTTCGTTATCATTGGCAAAATGTGTGATGTGTGATCATGATTTGATCATTTCCATGTTATTGTAAGCAGCGAGCCCTATTCAGCCTGCGGCTGAGTCTTAATGGCTCTGGCTACGATTCTGCTAGACAGGGACGGCTCCTCCATCTCATAAAGCATATGGCCCTCCATGACATGCTTCAATCAATCCGAATGAATAACATCATGGGCATGCATGCAGGGCCGAGCCTTATACAGAGCAAACATCAATGATCAGTCCATTGCATAACCCATGGCCATAGGCCATGGCCATCCATTGCATTTGCCGGGCCGACCGTTAATATTCCACCGGCGATGCCTGCAGTTTGATGCTGACCAGTGACCGAACATGGGTGACCCAAAATTGCGGGAAGGAAACATAAATTCAAATTTTGAAAGCTGTGGAGGGAAATGTGAATTCAAATTTTGAATAAGCGGATCTACGCTTAGTAACCTCTCCCTCATCTCACGATGCTGCTCATTTCTTCTTCCTTTAGGCAAGAAGGGCAAGAAATCCAGTTCTCTTCCCATGCCTATCTAATTTTCCCTCGACCCATCCTTTCCTGAAGGCCTCTGTTATCCCAACCAGATTCGCAGCCAGAAAATAACAGTTGGTTTCGCTTAGAGAGAGCCTGGAAGCTGGAGATAACTGATGCAAAGCTCTTGGGGAAGACGGAGACTCTTTTTTGTCCAGTCGACAGAAGGATTCCAAGCGAACCTGTTTTCCATCTCTGGTCGGTGGGTACTTGATGCAGGAGCATCAACCCTATCCCAGATCAAACACATTTTTACCTTCCAGAAGGCGAGGACGTGGCCAAGATGATGCTATTTGCTTGATTCTCGTATGGTTGTTGTGATAGGGTTGTTGTATTTGAGCGATATTAGCGATTTGGTGAAGGATAGATCGTATTTCATCGTTGATGTATTTGTTCCTATAAATATGTAGCCTACGGGCATAATAGAAACAGAGGCCAGATATCATGTGAGAGAAGCCAAGAGGGCGACTGGCCCATAGACGCAGTATTGTAATGATCGAGCTCGATGTAATAAACAATGTACCATTATGCTTTATGAAAATCGTGCTCATGAATTGTTCGATCTGAGTTTGTTAATGATTTGTTGCATGTCGCTTGATTGGGCTTGTAATCGTGAAGTCAACAAGAGTATTGTATAGCGTTTTCTTATAATTGATATTACAATAGACAGGTCGCAGGGCTGAGTAGAGTCTGATGAAGGAGATCAACTACCAAAGGGTTAATTGATCTTTATTTTGCTTTCCGCTTTTTGTTTTAATCTTTATTTTGTGTTACCAATTTCCTGCATGCTGCCTTTTGCGCTGCAGCTGTGAAGGTTCGTACTTGCCTCCAGTGAATCTGGTTTTGTGTTTCAATTCAACACTCTGTTCATTATCTTGTCGTATTTTATCTGAGTTCAGCTTGATTGTTCTATTTAAAGGCTAACTTAATTTTGCTTTATGAAATTTATAAAGAATAAAAAATGTAGATTTACAGTTAATCATATGAGTTGATTTAATTTCTCGAACTTCATTATATTGACTGAGTTAATTTCCATAGATTTTGTGGAAATTTATATGTTCTAAAACAGAAAGACAGATGGATAATGGACACTCCACTCATAAACTTCATTAAATTGAAAGACAAATGAATACTAAAAATAGTTGGACACAAATTTGCACTATTTATTTAAAAAATTAGCTAACCATTTGAAAAAAAAAAGCAAAATTTATAAATAATAACAAAAATTAAAAGATAGCAATATTGATCTCCATGGGTAGGCTTATCTAGACTCATTGACGGGTTAAATTTTGGATACCACTTTGTTATTCGCACATGTTGGAAAAGACTTAAGACTTAGCCATCCCTTAATGGTATGGATGATTTAAAAAAAACAATATAAATAATATTGTTGTAAATTTCCATCAACCTTATTTTTCTCTTAAAAAAATTGTAAAAATTGTATTGAAATTTAAAATTATCTATATTTTTAATTTTAGATATTACTTTACTGAGATAATGTTGTTTTTTCTCTTAAACAAATTATATTAAAATTTAAAATTATTTATATTTTCAATTTTAAATATTACAATAAAAGTGAGATAATGTTGTTTTAATAGAAACAATGAATGCATGAAAACCCACATAAATATGAAACCCAATCATAGTTAACATAAAAAAATATCATTACTGGGTTTGTAATAGCTAAAATCATTGTATCAAACTTTTTTGGTTTATATTGTTGTTAATATTAATGTAATGGGATATTTTTCATTATATTGTTGATTTAAAATGGATCTCAATTAAACTTCTCATTTAAATTTTGTAAATTTGATTTTTGTAAAAGTTTGAAATTTAAAGGGATCTTCAATCAACTTGTTAAAAAGTTTCAAAAAGGTGAAATTAATCACATTGATAGTTAACATTATGGGGCAATTATATTAAAGAGAATGTTTGCTTGCTGGAAATGACAACCAACAAAGAAGGGAGAATTGAAGCTTGAGAACAAGAAGGTTAGTAGCATAGGAGGAAAGCTTGAAGACGAAATTTGCTTGAAGATCTAAGGATAAGAAGCCATTAAGAACAAGATTTTTCATAAGCCAAAACTATATGAAAAAAACTACTAGTACGTAAGAATGCATCAAAAATTCATTTAAAAGTGCATATCAAAATTTCATTTAAAAGTGCATAGGTCTCTCCCCTTTGTAATGATTTATTAAGTAATAATCAAGTTTCAATGAATGTTGGCTTTTCCATTTGGATTTCCAAAATAAAAATATATGTTGTGTATGGTGCATTGAATTTATGTGTAGTTATTATGAATGGTTTAGCTCTTTTATACCAATAATAATCACATGAACATCCAATCCTTGATTTGGTCTTTGTCAATGTGAATTCCTCCAATCCACTTGCATATGGTATTAACATGAAGACGAGACCCGTATTATTATACCATCCAGCTGATCTCTCGTTGAGATCCGACAAAGCACATTTCGTTGGAGTATTTTGCAAGACTACTAGACACAGTGTAGATCGCCAGTTTCGAACCAAAGATTGATTTGGAGTTTGGAAAATTGAGAACTTTCAGTTGCTTCCATGGATGTTATGAGTCCATATGTGGGCCATAACCCACAGGTCCAAGAATTTAATGGATCCCAGAATCGGTTGTCATCAGTACCGTAAGAAAGAGTGAAAACATTCTCCTTCTGCCTCGGAATGGATGGCATGCGGGGGAGTTCACAGGTCCACTCTTACTCTTGGTCGACTACCCTGATGAACTGCTGTGGGATGTGTGGCCATTCTCCATCTTCTTGGGTTGGATAGATATTGGTGTAAGCTAGATCCATCATCCACTTAAACTGTTCGGATTTGACTCACAATGTCAAATATCCGCTTTGATTTGCATTGCATTGTTGCAGAGCTAATTTGCATAAGGCTTGAATGGCTATAGATATTTATATAGCAAATAGAGATTCTGGCCGCTCTAATCATGTCTAGGTTACTCAGTGGTCCCTATGGAATGGCTTATAAAGTTGGACAGTCTTCTCCTAGGAGCATCATCAATAGCGCAAGGGTGCACAAATATTTCAAGATATGATGTTATTTTTTGGCATAAAACAAGTAGAAGGATCAGCGGTCTCATTTCATTTCAGATATCGGATACTTTGAGTTGCTGGACATGTGTGCTTGAGGGGCTTGGGAAGATTAAGGTAAGCAGCTAAGCCTTGGTTCCTGTTTCAGGTAGCACTTCCGCAACTATCTTTGAACCTGTTGATCCAACGCGCTTCTTCCTGAATGAACCCCTTATGGAGATGCTTAATGTAATATGTGGGTGGAGATGCTTAATGTTCGGCGTTGTCTCACGCTTGAAGCGAATTACAAAAGTAGATCTGTACGGAGAAAGTTAAATTTAGACAAACAAAACTCAATTGATTGTGCGAAAGAAGAGAAATTGAAGTCAAATTTGAGTAATCAGTATTATCTTAGCGACCATTTATATTTCTATTATTCTTATTTAGTTTTATAATTAATTATTTAAAAATTTGAATTTTATATCACTCTTAAATTTTTGAAAGGGGATTGAAACGACAAAGCTTAGTATGGGTAATATTATATAACTAAATTCAAATTTCCATGTTAAAAAATAATTTATTTATATATATAATTTATAAAATGTGAAAAAAGAGATTGAAACTAAAAAGCTTATTCAAATTTATGCTTTAAAAAATATTTTATTTATTTATATTTTATAATATATGAAAAAAGAGATTGAAACGACAAAGCTTATTAGGAGTAAGTGAATTTTTTATCAAACAATTTGAATTTTGTGTTATTTAAATTGTGATTTTGAATCCACAAATGGATGTAATACTCTCAAAAACTCCTAAACATCTATAATCTAAGAATTCCATCTAAATCTTGCTAAACAAACTCAAACTCATAGGAAATGGGTGAAATCATGGCATATTTAGTCTATTCGTTAATTTATTGCATTTCATAAATTCAATTTATTATTAAAATTAATTATCCAAATTTTAAAATTAAAAAAATTATAAATCTATAAAAAATAAAACATAATTTAAATTAATATAATGTATTTATTATAAGTTAATAAGAAACCAGATACTTTATATTAATATAATTAAAAAAATTTATAAGTCGATAAAAAATAGAAGATACTTTAAATAAATTATAAGTTAATAAAAACTAGAAGATACTTAATTTAAAGAAAATTGAGGCTAGACATCATTTTACTTTTGTATGATAAATTAATTATTCTTCACATTTCACAAATTAATATTTAGAGATAAACATTATAATAAATTTTAGTTTCATTTTATATTCAATTTTATAATCGAATTAATTTTTAGTAGAGACAAAAAAATTATAACACATTTGATATTTTCATTTTCCTTGTATCTTACATTTAAAAAAAATATAAAATTATAGTAATAAGAAATGACAAATTTCCATCAACATTGATATAATATTTATGTAGAGAAAAATTATTATAAATTTATTAAGTTCATTTTATATTCAATTTTATTATTAATTTTTATTTTTTTATAAAGATGAGAAATTATAATATATTTGATATTTTCATTTTCCTTATATTTAAACATTAAAATGACATTTAAAAAAAATAAATTATAGTAATATGAAATGACAAGTTTCCTCAACAAAATTAGGTTTAATTTCTTCTTTCATATATATACATGAATAGATTAATAAGTGTGATAGATAACATGGATCTAATTTTTAAACTTTAGTTATTTTAAGGTAATAATAATAAAAGTTCAAGAAATTAAAACATTTTATTTATTTATTAAAGTTATATTTGCAACATTAATTTTTAAAGAAAGTATGATACATTAAAAGTATTGGCATTTAATGGCTTAGGAATTAATTAGGTTAAGAATTATAGTGGTACCTAATCTTGGGAATGTTTTTCACATGTTGGAGCCTAGAAAAAACTAACGATGTTTGTACAATTAGTTATCGAGGAAATGTATGAGGCACCAAGTTGGGATTTTTTATGGGAGAAGTCTTTTCTCTAATGTTTATAAAGTGATTCATGTTTCCATTAATATACAAGAAAAACATGAACGTTACAGAAAAGGTGTTGAGAGGACACCACAAGCTATCCAATCAAAATTGGCCATGGAGGGCAAAAAAAATTAAATAGTCATAAAGCCCAAGGTAAAAAACAATAAACACATACACAAACAAGCTATCAAACCAGAGTAAGCAAACTGATCAAGATGTTGTAGGAATCAAACTCATGCCAAGAGGAATATCTTTGTCCTCCATATTAAGTCTCCATCTTTTAGTGGTTCGTAAGATCAACCACTATGGGCTTCTATTCGTTGTTTCCCAACTTGGATTATTTGGATTGGATTCTTGGAAATAGGAAAAGGAACAACAAGAAACTTATTGGTCCATTGGACGTTTGGGGTTCTTTCTTAGGGCTAATGCCTTTCCCTTCATTGATGTTCTCTTACAATGCACCCTAATCTATGTTGTTATTATTGGTCCATCTCCTCATTCATGCCTTGCTCCCACTTCTTTTTAGTTTCCACTTGCATTGCTCCTTCATAACATTCTAGTCCACTAGATTCAGTATTCAATAAATAATATAGTAAATGAGAGAATTGTTTAGGGGGTCTACTTAACATGGTAGAAATTCTAACGCTTGCAAGAGTTTGAGGTACCTGCTACTGTTCTTGATTTTCTGGCACCTTTGGAACTTCATTTTCTTTGATTTCATCAAGAACGGTGTACTTTGTGTTTTCAGTTTCCCGTTTCTTTCAATGCAACTAATCTTTATACATGACCTTTTCATTGAATACCAAATCTCTACTCCTAATTATTTTGTTATTTTCACAATCTGATAAGTGATAACCAAAATCATCAACCTCGTATCCAATAAAGGTACATTTCATGGATTTAGCCTCAAGCTTTGTTCTATTTTCTTTATCAATATGGACAAATGCTTCACAACCAAAAGTTCTTATAAATGAGTAGTTTACATTTTTACATGTCCATGGGATAGGGTTTGTAAGCGAAGAAGTAGAAGCATTATGATTAGGAATCCGGTAAAAATAATTTTTGGATGAAGTTCCTTAAAGGAGGGGAGTATGTAACACCCATCTACCACATATTGCATTAGCGCTAGGGGGCATACCTGGGTTATAGTGTAGGCATGGGGCACACTTGTGATGGCCACATGAGTATTAGATTATATAGGTATACATTAATAGTATTATAAGGAATTAGGATTCATAACAACCTAAATATATAACTTATCAAAAATTAAGACAAATTAATCATGGCTTAGATTAAGATGGGGTTATAACTTGGGTAATAATAAGATAAGTAATTATGCTATATTTGATCTATTAATTGGAATTTTGCATCGTTAATAATGCATGTGGATTGATCTCCCCCCCCAAAAAAATTATGGGAGCTTGGAAAAGATTGGAAAGGAGTATAGAGAAGGGGAAGGGGTTCGTATTCCTTCCTCCTCTTAGGGAAGGGATCGGTGAGCTAGGAGGGATATGAGTTTGGAGGTTGAGGGTACAATAGGATTCTGATTCTAATTATGATGTTGGATGTCTTGGTATTGTCGAGTGAGGGCTCGAGGGATATCATTCTATGACTGAGGGTTTGGTTGGGAGGAGAGTGATCCCCCACACGCGGTTTCCTAGTTGCTACCACCATGGTTTTGACTGCTTCAATGGTATATATCTGTAAGTCCAAATTTCTATCAAGTATGTTCTCTTCCTCTTTGACTTTGAGTTCATAGTTTCATTTAGCTGTGATATCTTGGTATATATTTGAAATGAGAAAGGTTTTGATTAATTAATTGTTTGATTAATATTTCTAAGTAAATGTTTGTCCCTCTGAATGTGAAATGCAATTAACTATCTTTTTGGAAAGATTTATACTAAATGAATTTAGGCTAAAATGAAAATATCCTTGTCTAAAGATATAAACCCCTTATTAGGATTTTGGACATTACATTAAACAATATTTATATCTCCTACATAGAAAAACATAATACTGCAAAATAGGACCTACACTTGCCACATGAGGATGGGTCAGAGATTGTAGCAAGGTGGAGGAGATGTTGTATGGATGTTCTCATCCAGGTTGAGAATTAATGAATAGTCAAAATTTGAACATGTTCCCAAGTGTTACAATTTCCCCCTTTTATGCAATGTCATTCGAGAATGATGGGTTTTTGGTTTTTTATGTCATTAGTCTAAATGTGCTATGAATTGATCATTTTTTGATATCTCAAAATAACATGAAAGAAACTATTTTTTTTCCTAAAATCCAACAACAATAATATTGGATTGATTAAATATGTTAACATTGCACAATGCGGTTGTGATAGGGGTATTTGAAGATGCTAAACTTGGTTATGTATAAAAACTAATAATTTCATCAATTTAAAATTGGAATTTTGATTAAAAAAATGAAACAAATTTTGATGATAAAAAATTAGAAAGAAACGTGTTAACCTTCTTCATTTTTAATTAAAAATAAATCATGGCTTAAATTTAATTATCATTTAAAAACAATTTTTTAATTTAAAAAATGGACGAATTTCTTTTGGGGAAGAATGGCATGCTACTTAATCATAAACATTGTGCAATTCGAATGTGAAGAGGGTGGATTTAACTCCTCTCTACTTCTAATGTCTCCAAAAAATGTGAAGTGGAGGAATAAAGGTTGGAGATCTATTAAGTAACTATAAGAGGCATGAAAATGAGTTTAATAAAAAATAAAGATGGAATGAAGTATAATGAAAATTGGTATGATTATATTCAATTACTATTATTACGTTGAGAGTATAAGTTTCTTTAATATAACATATATGACATATATATTTTTATTTATGTGATAATATCTATAAAAAGTTAAACTAGACTAGATTTATCTTAAATTTGAATTTATCAAGTATTGAGAAGGATCAAATTTCTTGATGTGTAATTTTTTGTTTTGTCATTTAATTCTATGCCATGTACTAATTCCTTCATATTAAATAATAATAAAAAATGTACCTAAAGAAATATGATCCGTATGGTTGCTTGATAGATCTAAGTTTAATATGGATCTATGCTGATTAAAAGAGTTAATAGAGGGTTTAAGAGTTATATTTATTTACCGTTTTTTTCCTTTTTCTTCCCAAAGAAGGCAAAGTTTAATTCATTTTGGGTGGTCAGAGTTAGATTTTAAAATGGTTAATGAAGTGGATTGGATATCGATTTATGGCATGTAACATGATTACTGAAAACTCATTTATAGATTGGAAATATTTCAAATGGTGGCATATGGGCGATTACTAGAGGATCAAATGATTTTCTTAATGCAAAGAATTTCACTATAGGTAAAGTTTTAATGAAATGTTTTATGAAGAGGTAGCCATGAAAGTCTTTTCCATTAACAACATGGTCAAGTCTAGGCCAAACCAACTTGAAAACATTTTCCAATGACATCATGGTCAAGTGAGGCCAAACCAAATTAATGAGCTCAGCCTCAAACCAAATTAATGAGCTCACTTGTTAGTCCCTATCTTACTTGAGTAGGGAATCTTAGTGATTGATTCACATCAATTTTTTTTTAAGATTACAAAAATAGTGGATTACACTTTCAAGTCAACAGGGCTGACTTAGGATCCTATAACATCTCCCCCACCCTCAAATTCTTCAACATCATGAAGAAGGGGAAAGATGAAAAAAATTACAAAAAATATAATCAAAACAAAGGCCATGAATGCTTCATGATTTTGATTTGTCAACTTGAATTCTACTTTGGTCCATTCATTTTTTATCAACTAGCTATTGTGTCATTGATGCAGTTAAGCCAGAGAATGGAAAATTGGGTTTCAACAGAGAAGCTTGAGGAGGATGAAGCATTGGCAATATATGTTCTAAATATTTTGCACAAGTTTAATAAATGAGTGGAGCGACTTTTTCCAACTGAATTTTAAAGGTAATCCAATTTTCTAATTCTTGTTTTGTTTCAATGATGGTGTTTCTCATCTTTGTTAGACATTTAATTTTCTCTTCAATGGATGCATCCTGAATTGACTACAAGTTAAGATTTTACTCTACGTGCATTTTGATGACTTATCTAAGTACATCCTAGAAATGTTTGGTTTCTCTTCTAGAATCTTGCTATGTATTCCTATATTCTTGAAACCACTGGTACTCATATCCTTGTAATTCCTTTAGTGACTGCTCTACTTTTTATATCTGAGTTCCCAAATAGTTTCAACTTCTAAAATTTATGGTTGTTTATTGATGGGAATTTAATTATACTATAAATGCTTCATTTAATTTGAGTTGGTTGCATATATTTTCAAATTAAGTCTACCAATTATTCATAGTATTTCCAAATATTTGAGCCCCCTCCCTTATTTCTTCCAATTTCCTTTTGTTGGATTCAAAGTTTCATGCTCGATCTTCAAAATGGTTGCGATCTGGTTCAAACTAAGCTTTATGTTCTCATCAATTAGTGTCTTTTGATTGTGTATAGAATTTACCAACAATATATTCATTCATTCTATAGGATTACTTGGTAGTGGGTCGACTAAAAATCCCAAATCTTGTTGTTCTTGTGCTCTACATGTCTCCCATGCTTTCTCTTCCTTTTCTTTCATCTATTTTAATTGTTTCTATTTACTGCTCCAGTGTTTTCTTTGTTCTTTGGTGACTGATTTATATAATTTATGGATTTTCTTTTCAAAGGATAAAATTCAACCTATAATTTATCTTGCTGCTCTCCCTACATTTGAAAATTTGTGAATGTTATCGTTTCTCCTATTGTTCTTGTATTGTTGTAATATTGTTTATCTTGCTGCTCTCCCTACTTTTCCTCGAAGCTGTAATTGTTATTGTTTGCTAACTTGGTTTCCAAGACGCTTTTTCCTATTGTTTCCATGTCTATTATTTTTCTGGCAATTCTTGTTGTTCCTTCTGTTGATGTTGCGGTTGTTTGTCTTGTTTAAAAAAAAATCTTCCTAGTCAAATAAATACTCTAAGGGTCTATTTATGTTGTACCGGTATTCTTCTCCTCAATAGTATTTTTTGTTGTATTAATTGGATTTTTCTTTTGTTTTTCTTTCCCTTTATCTTTCTCTAATTGTTCTTTACGTCCCTACTCAACTACAAGATCTTTGCTTTGCTCTAGATGTTAAGTAGAGGCATGTTCAATCTATTCTTTAATTGATTCTACTCAATCGATTGAAATATCTAATTTGTACTTGATTACTAAACATATAATTGGTCTTAAAACTTACATGTCAATGTTATATATTAAATATTATTTTCACAAATATCATCCCAATAACACTAAGTTTGCCTAACCAATATACATAATTATTTCCAATGTATATTATAGGCATTCCTTCTTTTTTTTTAACAAATTTATTATTTTAAATTTATTTTTATCTAAAACTAATAAAAGAAAAAAATATTCCAAAAAATCATTACATATTTTGGAAAAACCAATAAAAATAAAAACACTTAAACATTTTTATACGTTAAATATAACACTAACCTGAACTTAAAATACTCAAAACCTTTTTTAAATTAAAATCAACTAATCAACTTATAAACATGAATAATATTCTATACTATAATTATTAATTGACATTTTATCTAATTATAATAATACAATAGTTATAATAAGACAATAATCAAAACATATTAAAATAAATAATTAAAAAATAAGTTAATGAAAATTTAATAATATTTTATTATATAATACAATAATAATATAGAAATTAACCAAATGCATTCAAAACCAAAGAAATAATAATTATAACATTTTTAAATTAACTTCAATTTTAAAAGTTTACAAGAAAAAAACAATAAACAAAACTAAAACATTCTTAAACTTCAAAAATCACACGTTTGAAATATTTGAATAGTCACATTTTTATAATTAGATATAGTTTTTAATCTAATTATAATAATATAAAATATTTGAATAGTCACATTTTTATAATTAGATATAATTTTTAATCTAATTATAATAATATAGTAAATCTCAAACCAATTTCTATATATATATTAAATTATAATATTTAAAAAGATAACAATAATTTGATTGATATGTCCATTGGTTGTAGTTTCGATGGTTGAGAGGAAAGATTGTTGCCCTCTCCAACTAGGTTTAATTCTTGCTATATTCATAATAATACCAATAAATAAATAGTAACAATCTCAAACCCAATAATTAAAGGTTCAACTTTTTTATCCCTTTTTTTGCTAGTAACAATGTATTCTTGAAATTTTAGATATCAATTATAAAATTTGCATAATCTAAATACACTAAAAATATTTCAAAATACTATCCATTTATACCTTAAAAAACATCATTTAAACCACAACACTAACGCACACTTAAATATGAAATGGTTTCAACGCTTCATTCCAAACTAACACAATAATACACTTGCAATAATGAAGAGTAACAATAATGAAAAGTAGCAATTTCAAATTAACTTTAATTTTCAATTAAAAAATGCAATAAAAAAATAAACATTCTTATACTTCAAAGGTCTGGTAAGAAACACATTTCTGAAAACAAAAAAGTCCAAAGAGGGAAAGCCACATCATCTGTCTATTTTGGTTGTCTATGCAGAGTTGAATCTCTACAATTCCTAAACATTACTGAGAGTTGGTAATACCCAAATTCCTGGCAGCCATCAATTTCCATCTAATGCAGCTAAAACATGTAGTCTCTCTAAAACATAAAAGAAAAATACGAAGGCGTATAAGGCACTTCGTATTAGTTCACCATTGAACAAACAATGTTTAGAAATGCAATGCGTGGCGTATCGTCGCTTGTGTTGAAGCTCTCTTCAAAGACGACAAATTTTCCACAAATACCATATACTTTGACGTCTCATTATCTTCCTCTGTAAGTCCAAATACGACAAATTTTCCACAAATACAATATACTTTGGCGTCTCAATATCTTCATCTGTAACTAGTCCAAATTCTAAGATTTCAAGGGCTGGACTGCTCTAAAGCAAGCAACAATAATAATGAAGAGGAACAATCTCAGACTAGTATGAAAAACAAACCACCAAATCTAAATGATACTTCAAATATCCCACTTGTTTATATGAAAACAAAAGAAGCCTTGAGCGAAAACCACGATTTAACTCAAACTAGGCAGAGTTGATTTTCTGAGATTCTTAAACATTATTGAGAGCTGGTAAGACTCCTCGTAGCCATCAATTCCCCTCTACTGCAGCTAAAACATGTAGACTCTATGAAACATAAAAGAAAATATCGAAGGCGTATAAGGCACTTAGTATTAGTTCATCATTCAACTAACAAAGTTAAAAATGCGCTCTGCCGGGCGTATCGTCGCCTGTGTTGAAGCTCTCTTCAAAAAAGACAAATTTTCCACAAATGCCATATAATTTGGCATCTCAATATCTTCCGCTCTAACTAGTCGAAATTTTAAGACTTCAAATCTTCATCTTCATCTCCAAATCCTCCACTAACAAAATTGATATCTTTTTTAGATCCAACAACATCTCCATCGCAAACCGAAGCCACTCTAGTGCCTTCAGAGATATTGGCACCCAACAAATCCTCATTCCTCCATCCAGAGACTAAAGGCCCCTCGTGTCCCTGGGTTCCAATGGCTGCCATGTTTTTTTCTCCAGGTTCCTCATGTGGGTCTCCACTCTGACACCCAATTGAAATTTGAGCACCAGAATCGCTAAATTGCTTTCCCCGAGCCTCATTCAATAAGCCATTGTTCAGAAAACTCTGTAGAGAGTTTTCTATTGAGTTTGACAGAGCCGAACCCCCTCCTTAACCCTAGCCTCCTTGAACAGTCCTGAGATAAGGGGTTACATAAATCAGCTTCAAACAGCGTCCTTCCGAATCTGGGGCGCTGTACATTATGATCAACGTACAATTGGGTAAACTGAACAAATCTGAGCGATTTCATCTCTGGTTCTAATTGAATCTCAACGAGGGAATTCAGTGCACGAGCAGATGGACTATGGAGTAACATCCTGAAATCAACGCCTAAGTAGCAAGAGAGCTATTTAGACCAGATTTCTATTAATACTTCATGGATTTACTGCTGAGAAATCCCTATTTAAGGCTCCCCAGTACCCGTGCTATTATATATTAGGCCGTGTAAAGCGCTTCATGTTTAGCCCTCGACTCATTCTTCTTGATGTTGAGCATCGCGGATAAAAAAAATCTCCACATTGTGTCAGTGTGAGCTATCGGCCCTGGACAATTTCTTTCAGAGTTTATGAGTGATCCTGTGCGAACTCATCTCAGAATCATCTCGTGGAGAGAGCAACACTCTATAGAGAATTGATGCATGGCGTTTGGCAGCAAGGAAAGCCACGCATAAAGTGTTTTAAAACAATTTTGGAGGTAAAGTTATATTTCAAATTTTTAAATTTGAATTTGAAAATAACTGCGTTTCATCCATAATAATGATGTAGGGCTGGCAATACGTCCGGTTGAAGGTACTTGCTGGACGATTGATGGCTGGAAATTGAGGAAGGCGTACGCCAGTAAAGAACAAAACCTCCATCCATCGATGGTCATCCCTCATACCATGGGTGATATGACGCTCCATTGCTCCATGCACATGCATGCATGGCCATCAACATGTTACATTAGCGAGGGGTTAAAATTGACACCCGTATACCCGTTTTTTGGATTTTTACACGTAAATTACTGGTCGATGTGGAATATACACGTCACCCATGAAGCTTAGTAAATTTTAAAAACCGTCAAAATGACAGGCACCCTCAAAAAATGCCCGTATGCAAATTTTATGTATATTATAAATTATAAATTATATTATATATTACATTAGACTCTTAGACCATCAACTTTCAAGCATGAACTTACGTGAAGGCCTCGCAGGCAGGCTGGCAGCAGTCCGGGGACTCCCAACTCCGGTTGGCAACTTGGGCACTGGCCAGTGGCAGGCTGGCAGCTTGGGCCTTGGTTAATGGCTACAGGCTACATCCTACAGTACAGAGTTGTTGGGTCATTTAATGCCCAGGTTGATCACTCATCAGCCCATCGTAAATGCACACTAATAGTAATAACTATTCACCCAAGGCAAAATTGCGAATTCAGACTTCAGTACCTAACTCATAACTCAGAACTCTGTATAGGATGAAGGTTTGAAGCCGAAGGATCCAGAGTCCCATACTTCTGTTTGATACCCTAATAGCTATTACCCAGTGAGCCAGACTCCAGGCTTCCAGCCTCCAGGAGCAGGTGGTGACTGGCGTGGTGCAGACTGCAGTAAACGATTCATCATTTGCCTCATGCGGGCCCGCTGCAGACTGTAGTGGGTAGTGGGCACCAGAGCAAGCCTGCGGCCTGGACAGGGTGTGACTTGTGACTCCGTGAGACTTGAGTAGTGACTCCAGAATTCCGATCTCCGCCGACTCTCCGGAACTTCCTTCAGGCTTAGTGGCTTCAAGGTTAGTACATGGTTACAAACTTACACCATTCAACTTATCCGACCTTTGAAATCAGTTTCCTCTTATGACACTCTTAGTTTCAGTTTGCTGTGTTAGAATTTTATACCTCTGGGCTCGGACTAGATGAACGTATAGTTTTTTATGTTGGCAACTCGCAAGTGTAGCCGTAGGTTTAAGGGCTCTTTTTTTATAATTTAAATTAATTTTACCTTTAATTTGTAGAAATTATTTGCAATTTAAGAAAATGAAGAAATCCCATCGAATACATTTTTGGCTCTTCACCAGGGTATTTACATTCTTATTGCCACAATTTTGCTTCTAAATCAACAATTAAGAAGCGTAAATGGAATAATTTTAGATCTGTAGTCTATGCTGCAGGATTCTATAGCTGCACAGTTTAGTAGGATCGCTAGAAACAGAGTATCCTGTAATTTCTGTTAAGTAGACACCTTTGTAGAAAGAGTTGGATACCCCGTCTGGAAAATCTGTCGCTGAGCACTCCTATATAAGTGGATATTTTTGTGTAAAATGATATGTATGACGGGTGGAAGTGTAGGAATGAATAAATGGTAGTTGGTTAATGGTGAAAATGGTATATGCAAGCTATAATAGTGTGAGCCGTGAGGATTTTGAAGCTGCTTATATTTTGGGGTTATACCCTTGTTATATACCAATTTTGCCTGAGCATGATTTGCTCACCCAATGGGTATTTTTTTTTACCCTTTAAACCCTGGATAAACCCATTTTTTTATTAAAAGTCCATTTGAGAGCGTTCTAAAGTTCCTTGCTTTTACGAATTAAGGCGCCTGTTCTCATTTACAGATTACCCAATCTGTGATTTCATTTCACGTGATGGTCATGGATTCAACTTCCAAGTTACTATTCATTTATCCAACGCTTATATATATTCCTGATTTGAACAATCTTATGCTATTATTGTGTCTTTTGTTCAGTCTATTATTGAGTTTTGTAGAATTGAAAAGAGTAGGTGTCAGTGGAGGTCCAATCTCCAAATCAAGCAACTTTGCAAATTCTTTCAAAGCTTCCTCCTTAGCATCCATCGCCTCAGTATCTCCTTCTAATTGCTCCATCAAATTGCACCTGTTGCATGTTTGACAAGGTTTCCCTGGTTCTGCTCTACAATTAATACAATTACAAAAATGATAATAGCTGGGCGAAATTATCTGTCTGCAAACGTAACACATTGTGTTGCCACACCTACATTTCACCTTATTGCACCCATTCGTCTTGATTAACTCCGTGTGGCAAATGTTGCATTCTCTTATCACAACTTTTGTCATTCTCTCTTCAACTTCCCCACGAAGAGTGGCAGGCGATTTCTGAACCTTTTCACACGTTAATGGCAAGTGATTCAGCTTCTTGGTCTATTTACATTGATTAAACAGTGAGTAATAACCAAAGAGAGAGAGGGCGCACTATCCAAATCTTCTTTGAGTGAATCGTGGTCTATTTTCATTCATTAAACAAGTGTGTAATAACCAGAGAAAAAGGGGGCATTGCCCATCTCTTCTTTTAAGAATTCATTGTCTTCTTTTCTTTTAACTATTAATTAACATGTGATGACCAGAGAGTGAGGTAGCAGGAGTAGAAATTTGAGCAGATAAGAGAGTGAGGGAGGAGGCCCAGAACTCTGAGCAAATAAGAGAGTGAGGGCGCAGGCTCAGAACTTTGAACAGATAAATTACATAAATAATTATTATAATCCCCAGGCTTGTAAGAGCTTTGTTAGGCCGAGTAAACCATATGCAAACTATCTTATAACTATTACTCTGTTTTTAGGATCGTAAAAGCTTTGTGATCTCTGCGATTCATTTTATAATCAATTAATCAATTTCTAGGCTCACCAGAGCTTGTGAGGACGCATAAGTTCTCTGCAGTTTATTTTTTTATAATAATTACTCTGTTTTATGGCTCACTATTTTTATTATAGAGATTGCACAACCTCTCTGGAAAGAGTGCAATCAGTGCATCCACATTTAACTCATGATTGGCTATTGGGCGTGCAATCTCAAAGGCATAACTTCTTTGCTGTTCAGGAGTAAATTTCAATTGAAGGGTAAATTTTTTTATTAAAAGTTATATGCAGGGCAGTTTTGGGAAGAAAACCGTCAAATTTTTTTTTGTTGATGGGTAGGGGTGCCCGTCAAATTTAACCCCTGTTAGCGATGATATGCTTATGGGATGGAGGAGACGTCCGTGTATAGCAGAACCGTAGCCTGGCAGAGCCTTTAAGACTCTGCCGCAGGCTGAATAGGGCTCGCAGTCGCCGTCCCGGTCTAGCAGAATCGTATCTTGGCAGAGCCTTTAAGACTGCCGCAGGATGAATAGGGCTCGCCAATAAACACAAGACAGCTATTTTAGTACTACGTTTAGTACTTCACGTAGTTGTAAGACAATCACATGGCAAGCCATATGCACCCTGCAGCAGACTAATTAAGTCTGCTGCAGGGGCCTCTGACATACCTGCGAATACATGGCTCAATCATTACACTCCCGGCGACTAGTTTCTTTTACAGCAACGCTGGTCCCATGTCTATCTGCATGCAACTTCAACATCTTGATGGTCCAATCATCCATGCCCGATGACATCCCCATACCCCATTCCATATGATGACATATACGGAAAATGCACATACAGTGTGCATTAACGATGGAAGTGGGCTATTCTCTCGCCCGAATGCACCCGGGGCCCACCGGATGCCGTCGAGAGACCCTCACGCCGTTAGCAAACTGTCGTCCGCTCTCCCACCGGTTGTCCGACTTCTCCACTCTGGCGACGGCAACCTCCGGCAATTCCCCCGGTCAGTGCGGGTCCCCACGCCGGCGAGATTCTGACAGAATCCAAGAATGAATCAGACTTCAGGATTGGATGGTCCTTGGACGTCACCTCCATGCATTAACTGCATGCCAACATTCAAATGAACTCCTTCGCGCGATGAACTCTGCAATTCGAATGAACTCCTTCGCGCGACAACCTTTGCACCTAGCCCACTTCTTCACGCTACGAACTCTGCTCCTGCACCCAACAGCATCTATTGAACTCCTTACTCCTGCGCGACGAAGGTTGCACCACTCTGCACCTCGATCCTGCTCCTGCACCCAACAACTATCAAATAGGTAAGCCCTATCGAATAATCAAACCTGAGTTTATATGGGTATACGATCATTAAAAATTGGGCGATTACATGGCTTGTGTGCGTGAAGACCATCCTTATTCATTGTGGAATTCGTGATCTTCTTAGAAGTTTCACTCTAATATATTCAGTGTTTTCTAGTGACAAAATTACTTGTCTTTATAGAATGAATACGCTTCAACATGGTTTTCTATTTTTTCATGGCAATTCCATCCCTTCCCAAAGAAGTGGGCTAGCCAGCTCTTCCTTTCCCAAAGATTCATAATCACGCCAACGAAAAATCCTCTCCTCACAGTCCCATCTGTTAAATCCTTAGGGCAGATCCACCTGACAATTTAACAAAATTAGGTTAGGGTTGTATAATTTGTCCTTCAAGCCGCAGAAATCTTGTGTGATTTTCGTGATTATAGTCATCAGAGGTCGGTCTTCTACTTCTGTAGCAATCGGAAAGCTGTGTTCAGTCCACACTCCAGAGCCGATGGATTCAGATATTATGCTGGATGCGATGCGGAACCTTTCGAATAACGGATTTGCAGCCTCGTCTATTGAAATGGTGATTGTCTGTGCCTAAATCTGTGTAATTACATGAAGATTTGCTTTAAATCTTGCTGTAATTGAATAATTACACTTACGTTTATTGGAACGGCTTTTGTAATATCAAAAGCTTCTGCTTTGCTTTTATTTGTGCTTCGATTCCACCTAAATCCGCCATGAATTTGGCTAGCTCGTGTTAAAGTTAGAGTCTCCGGTAAAAAATTGCAGTTCTGTTCTCAAATTGTTGACGGTTCTTGTTGTGACTTCGAGATTGAATAAGTAACACACATTTGTAGCATTCGAATGGCTTTTGCATGACTTATCAAAAGCTTATTCTATGATTTCCACTTGTGGTTCGATTCAACTCAAATCGGCCATGAATTTGGTGAGCTCGAGCTAAAATAAGAGTCTTCTGCAAAACTTTGCAGTTCTTTCTTCAGAAAATTCTGTGCTGACGGTTCTTGTTGTGCTTTCAGAATTGAATAATCAACACATAGATTTAGAGCAATTGGACGGCTTCTTTTGGCTTATCGAAAGCTTCTGCTTTCGATTTGTGGTTCAATTCCACCCAGAATTCAACATGGTTTTCTATTTTTTCAATGGTTTGTTATTGTGAAGGGATGGAATTGCCCTATGGTTTTCCAATCTCTGTTGTCGAGGGTTTGTTGTGTTCGATGAACCCAAAAATACCATGGAACATTGGAGGGGTGATGCAGATGAATGGGAGCAGGCCCAAACTCAAAATAGAGATATATCATTACCTAGGAATATTGATCAAGATTACAATACATTGACAGGCCTAAGGCCCGGATTCCCTCTTTCCTTAATAAGTCCTACACAAGTGTTATTGTTACAATGCTTATAACAATACTCAAACAGGGCAGATTCAGGGCCAACTACACAGCTTCAGTAATGGTACGCAGGTTACTCAAATTAGCGTCTAGCAAACTCAGAACATCCTCTGGCATTCAATGGGATACTTTCAGGCCTAGCATGGCTCCTCTGGGTGTACTTGTCTGGATTCTCTAAGTATTTTCCCCTCTGTTACACTCAGTTGTTTTCTGTTGCTCCTCCTGAGTGTTCATAGCACCACCAAAACCCTCACAATTTCATAAATTAAATTTTTTATTAGTTAAATCCTTATGTGACTTAAAATTGAAAGCTTGTCTTTTCAAAGAATTGTATTATTATATATATATTTTTTGCAAACAGTGCAAACATTGATGTTTAGGGTTTGGAATGGTACAGAAAACATTCAATGTTTATCTGACAGTGCTTATTAGTTCTTGCTAACAACTATACCCTTCGCTCAAGGTGGCCAATTTTCCATTAGAAATCTTTATTAAACCCTCTCACATGTGATATAGGGATAACTTCTCTAAGCTTCAACCTCTATATCTTCCGATTCTTGCATTTGTGGCACTTGCCACTGCAGATTAATGGTAAGGAGCATATTGCATTCGCCATACCTTACCTTACCGCCATCAATTGTTTATATTTCCCCATTTCTTTGTCTTTGTTGAAAGTCCTGCAATGAAGAAAGTTTTAGCTCGTGATTATAAGTTTGACTTACAGAGATATGAGTAAAAACATAAAATCTGACATAGAAGCATTAGTGAGACAGATCTACTTGATTATCTTCTCCCTCCAACCTCCACTTTTGCTCTATTTGCTTCGTAAAGGACTCTCACATTAAATGGCCCACCAAAAAATCCCATGATAGCATTGAATGGATGGCTCACCATTGCTTCTGAAAGGCCGCATTGGTGCTCTATCCGCTTGGTTTTGATTAAGAGCATAAACCTATTTCTGTGTACTAAATTAAATTTATGGGACGGGTATACCCTTCTCTATGAAACTGACACACTTAAATTTGTATGCATTGTGCTACCCCTCTAGCTTATATGGTAGGTGTCAACAAATAACTTGATGCCTACATTTTTTTTACCAATGTTTGGTTATCGATGTTTTACAGTGATGTTTACTGAGATTTTACATCACAGAATTCAGTAAATTTTTCTACTACTAGGATTTTGACATAACTTAAGGGTTCTAATATGTCAAATCGCAATGTAATGTTTTATACAATATTTTGTTTAGGTGTCCTTGTAACAAAGAAACAAGTTTCATTTCTTTATGTTTAGATGAGACCTGCACTATGCCAATAAACAATGATTACTCTTATATCCTGCATACAATGTTGTATTTGTAGCTCTAGCTTGTAAAGATCCATGCTAGGTCGTGCCCCTTTGTTCATGATTAGATTCTTGTCATGTACCCTTTTTAGTGTGGGATTGGAATTGTGCAAGATTAGGCATTGTGTTAGTTGAGGGCATAGCCACAACACCCATTTTGATTGCCCCTCCATATCCATTCATTGAGTCTATCTTCATGGATTTGGCTAGAGCCCCCTGTTGCGTGGTCCACTTCTGTTGCATCAACAACACTCTGGTTTTGTTAGAACTAGAAGTAGGAGATACTGAATAAACCACTCCTTGTGCTATGTAAGATATCATGTTGATCAATTTATGGAAGCACTGATTATATCACATGCACTCTTGCCAATAATTTTCTTAATCCCTTTCATCTCGGTGCAACTCTATTGCTCCGACTTCAACTCCTGAAACTAGGATACAAATCCTGCTTTCACCTCATTTAGGGTCTTAGATGCACCATGGGTGTCCGTTTGTATAAACTTATGTACCATAGTATAATGGTTAACCCTCCCCTGTAATATGTCTGGAATCCTACCAATTTTTCGTTTGGAGCTATGATCCTCTTCGATCTCCAGATTGATTCAAATAAGAACCAATGTTACTTTGCATCACTATTATCATAGGAAGGTGCATTGTTGTACTGTCTACCGCTCCAACCATACCACTACTATGGTTGTTCACTAAAATGAAACCTTATAGACTTGGTTGATTAAGTAGATCCATTCCTCCACTTAGCTATCCACCACTACTATTCTTCAAACTACATAATAGGAGGTGCTTTTACATTAGAACTAGAAGATATTTCTCCTTCCCCCCCTTCTTTCCATGATATTTCTCCTTTGAAATCTCAACCTCGTCATAGTCACTTACCTTCCTTTCCTTCTCTTCGTTACTATAATAATATAATACAATTATAATCTATTTTTAAGGAATCCAACATGTCTCTTCGTTACTATAATTCTTCTCTGTAACCACCCACATACATACCAATAGGAGAATTTATCAAAATCAAAATTGCCCTAATAAAACGGCTGTAAATGGATTCAAAGGCTTGGAAGTTTTTTCTGTGACAAAAGTGGAAATGAGATTCACATCCAGAATGTAGAAGAATAGGAAAAGGTTTTCCTAACATGTAGTTTTTTGTCATATAGGTTGTGAGTTTTATCGGTTGGTATTTCATAAATTCATATGCATAAGCCTCACCATTTAATTTATTCAGGATCTGAATTTATTATCGATACCAAGGTGCCCTCAACTGAATATAAAATTTAGTGTTGAACCTGAGTTCTTCTGTTGTAAAGGAATTTGCGCGGGCATTAGGGAGGCATATATATAATCTTGAACAGTGCAGCTGCCCCTAGTGGTATGTTTTTAGCTGAGTTTGATGTTCAATATGGGCATGGTCAATGCTGGTCCTTATGCTAGGCAACTTTATTTTGTGGATGCTAGTGTGTGAGAGAACATGTTTATCAGATTATACATTTATTGTTAGATCAAAGGAATGAAAATGTGAGAAATGGACAGGGTTGTCTCCTCTATAGTTATGAATGGTTATCAACTTGCATTGTTAAGTATATTGTTGGCTTTCTTAAAAATTGGTTTATTTATAAAACTGTGTTCAACTTCAAACTGTCGGTTTTAATTTTCTAGCAGAGTTAAGGGGCAGCCATTTGACATGATAATATTGTATTGCAGCTGATCTTTTAATGTTGGGCACAAATCTGAAAATAGATAAAGCATATCAGAGTTTTTCATCCATGCTGAAATGAAAATTACAAAAAATGAGGTGGTGAGTTGACATCTGGGGCAACAAACTGCCCAATGAAAATAGGTGTTCAATCATTTCAAAGTTTATATTCATTTAACCTGAGTCCATTAGCACCCAGAATATCTCCACTCCCAAGTTTAATTTAGTCTTTAGTAACTCCCAGAATCTCCACTGCATGTTTAAATGTAGCCTGAGTTCAGTGTATTTTTAAAAATCTCTATTAAAAGTTAGAAGGTGAAACACTTTCTAGAATTTGGATCTCAGAAGGTGAAACACTTTCTAGAATTTGGATCTCAATTTGAGTTGAGAATGCTTTAACGTCAAATCTTGTAGAGGCAATTAGCAGAGGTTTGAATTTTCTTTTCAATTGCATAAATCTCAGTGAGACATGCATGGTTATTTGTAGGTGGTTTAGTGATATCTGTTGCATTCTATTTAACATTATTATACTCTAATTGTAGCATATGTGTGGATGGCTTTCTATTTAACATGAATGTGGTAAAATGTTTTGCATATTTTAGTCAAGTTCTCAATATCCTCGTCCTTTATTTTAGTCAAGTCATCACTACAAGTTACACACACAAATTTGGGGAAGTATGAGAGTGTTCATCAACATAAAGTTGTGTTTTTTTTGTCAACATTGATTATCGTTACTTTCAGCTAATTGTTACATTTTTTAAGCATGTGTTTTTATGATGCCCTTGACATCTCATCAAAAATTGTTTTAATTGTTTTGTTTCTGTAGCTCATTCGAACAGATAAGATGGCGCAGACATGGACGCTCTGTATTCAAGTGTCCTGTTACCCCAACCCGGGACAAGGAAACTTTAAATATGTTTTGAAGGATAATGCTTTGAATAAGGTTGTCCAAAAAAGGAGAGAAATACATGGGGTGACAACTAACAACGAAGCATACCACCTTGCCCTTATTGAAGGGCTGAAAACAGCGAAAATCTATGGGGCTAACAATGTTTCTGTCTTCACCAACTCAGAACTTCTTTGTAACCAGATGAAGGGAGTGTACCAAGTTAGAAAATCCAATCTAAAACCACTTCATAGAGAAGCAAGAGCCATTGTTAGTCAATTTCATTTCTTTACGATATCTCACCATTCAGATATTAAGAGAATGTCCAATGGTCTATTGTGTGGGAAAATCTCAAGTCTAGGCGAAGGTGTGAAAACTGAAATGGCGTTAACATATGTTCCTTCAAAAATTATTGATGGACGCTGTTACACATCTTTGTTATGTGTATGTTTTTTTCTTATAATTGTTTTGGTGTCCCTCATGGTGTGGGACTTTCTATAAAGAATAACCCAATACTATAGTGAGTGTGATTGGGCCACCATGTAATGGATGGGGTGTCATGTCTGGGTGACAAGTTCAAGAATGCCTCAAGTATAGAATGGTGGTGCCTACGACGTCTTTTGTCTAAACTTTGTGGCACAAAAAATATTGAGTATATATTTATGGAGTTATTTTTGTCTATTTTTGGTTACCACATATATCTAAAATTTCATGATTTTTCGTGCTTAATTCACTGCTGTAAAAACCTTGAGAAAGCAAGCTAATAATTCTGGAATTTTTTGAGTTTGCTGCTATTTTTAGTAACAGTGAGTGTTTCATTACAGCAAGATGCTTCGAGAGTTTTTATATAGTGAATGTTGGTTTAATATCTCACTTTATTCAAGTATTGGCATATCAACTAATTATTTAACTTCAAGTATTGGCATATCAACTAATAATAAGATCTATGTTCCACACTTGGAGAAGTGATTTTGATGCAAACACGCCTGGCTGCTACAATAACAGATCTGCACAAACCTGCAAAACTCACGCTTGTAAACTGAAACAAACACTGACTACTAAAAATATCCAAATACACAGCTCTACGCATTCGTCTCTCATGATAGTTTAAGAAAGTTGGGCATATGAATATTAATGAATATGCTTTCAAAGTAGAATCTTATATAGGATCATTAGAATAACAACATATATTTACCAAGCAAATGCCCAATTTTCCAGGACTAGTTGAAGAATAGTTTTTTCAACAGTTTTTGCAAAAATTTGATTCAAACTCATAAGACTCATCCAGCAAAAAAATGGCAATTGAAGAACTCGGTAATCTAAGTCCCAAAGAGCAAAGTGTTGCAAATCACTTGAACTCAAAAGTAAGCACCAAAGTGCTTGGCTGGTCAAAACTCTCCAGAACCGTAGTGTTACCACCACTACTATATTGTGATTTTTCCTTTATATCCTCAAAAAGCCCTCTCAATCCTCCAAACGAAGAACTACTTTGCCCAGGGCCTTGAGCAGGCTCAGCCCTAGCACCCCTGTAGTGAAAGCTTCTATGAAGGTTACCTACTGTAATAAGTGCTTTGATCTGAAAAAAGAGTCTTGGGTTCTCAGGGATAAAACCTATGTCCAAACCCCATTGCGGAAATGTTGTAATTTGAACCTTTTACTAATACCGAGAAAAGTGGCAATACCTTGTACTTGAGATATGGAAAAGGCATATAAGGTATTCAAGTTGAAAATTTTGTTTTTCTACTGGTTTGGCAATCTATCTTGTGTGAATGCTTTGTTCTCATTGTAGCTCCCAATAAGTTGTCCGATCATAGAATCTCCAAACAGGTAGCAAAAGGGGTCCATGGATCTTAAGAATTCCAAAGAATGATATGGCTTAATTAGGATCTGCATTTGGACAGTAAGTTGTTCTAGCACTGAGCTACATACCCCTTTAATGGTAGGCACCCTTACATACATAACCCATTCATGACAGCCCTTCCATGACAAGCACCCTTATTTGTTCAATATCAGGAGGTGGGTTGCTATCAACAACAAATTTTCCATGTATTTCAATAGCAGTTGATGTTATATATTCCAACAGTGGTCAATTCCCATGGTGACCAGAATTGGATGTTGTAGCCCACACGTTTCTGAGATCTAGCTGAAAATTATTGAAGTTTTTCAGACCATTATTGAAAAACAAAGTGACCATCATGGGATGGGATGAATTCATACTCTGAAGGGGCAAAAATGATGCTGCGTGTCAGTTTTTCATAGTAACAATAATCATGAAAATTTCATTGAGGTACATGTTACATTGCAATCCAAAAAGCAGATACGAAACTGATAAAATTAACACCATGAGGAAAAATAAAGTAAATTAAATAATTATAATTAACACCATTTTATTAACAAATATATATATATATAATGGTGTTTAATTTGATGTTTTTTTTTTCTCGGAAAAAATCGTAATTTTATTTCAAATAGATGAACAAAATTACATTCTGCACATGTAGTAGAATCACTGAGATCCCTACATTGTCACATATTTTCTGTCCCATATTATCATCATATCTGATATCCCATACATACAACTAAAACAATACTACTGCTATCCATACAACCCGCATATATCCTATTACATAAAATCTGTAACAGAAATGGAAGAACGTAACCATCATTGGTCAACAAAAGCTGAGCTTGCTCAATGCTGTGCCTCAATATCATCATGAAAAGGTCTGTGATAATAGCTGAAAGTGCCCTCCGGTGAATGAATAGTAATCCTCCAAGTGCCGAGTGCTAGATCTTGCTGCGTTGCTTCCTTGGAGAGCTGATCGGCCAACCCATTCCTCTCCCTGTAAACATGTGTAAATGTAATGTGGTTAAAGGACTGCTTTAACCGGATACCTCCTCCAGGATAGGTAATAGTACCATCACATGACAATGTGTGATCTCCTTTGCCCAGTCGATGACTAACATGGAGTCGCCAAAAATCTGTAGAGATAGACATCCTTGTTCAAGTGCAAATAACATCAGCAGTTTAAGAGACATAAGTTCAGCATAGTTATTTGACCCTCTCCCCAAACCAGCCACAAGATGGAAGGAATGGAACTCCGTTTTGTAAAGGAATCCCCCCCCTCCACACACCGATTGAGGGTCTAATGAGGCTCCATCAAAAAATGCCCACGGCATGGATTTGTCAATCTTGTGTTTAATTTGATGTTATTAATTAAATTAAATAATATAATTAATACCATTTTATTAACAGAAACAGTACTGGAAAATATTCAGCCATCTTTATTTGGTATTAACATGGCCTTCATCACTCATTCCCCTTGCCACACAGCAACATCTTATTGAAGTCTTTCTTAAGGGTATCCTTGTTTCTGATTTTACAGGAAACTTGCTGATATATATATATTCAACCATCATTATTTGGTATTAACATGGCCTTCATCACTCATTCCCCTTGCCACACAGCAACATCTTATTGAAGTCTTTCTTAATGGTATCCTTGTTTCTAATTTTACAGGAAACTTGCTGATATATATCTGTACGTCATGTCTTTCATGACTATTCTCATCTGCTTACTAACATGACTCTGTTTTCTCTGCTATATAAGCACCCAACGTCACTCATGATTTTATCCTTGAGAATAGGTTGCATACAAGTATGGAGGAGGACTAAAATTCTTTTACCATGCATAAATAGTGCATAGCTCCCACGGATAATGGGGTCATCAGGATCTTCCTACAGAGCTACATTGAACACTTTCTCTGCTTTCTCTTCATCTCCCATCAAATTCCAAACAAATTGAGCATACTCTACCAACAATTGAGGATCGCGTGGCTCCATTTCAAGGGCTTGCTCATAGTATTTCTCTGCCAGAGCCTTCTGCATCCACACTCGATATAAATACCGAGCAAAGTATCCATGAAAATGGCCCCGTGGATTCATTTTCATGCCATTATAGGACTGAATTCTAGCATTCAATGCTTCCATAGCATGTTCATAAGGCAACCAACCATCATGCAACATTGCAGCAGACAACACATTGTCTGGGAAAATAGGCCTACAACCAAGGCTTGTGCATTCAACTCTTCCTATGGCTGCAATGGCTTCAAACCCAATCTCCCCTGAAGCTCTATCATAGATTTCATTGAAATGAATGGCGTGTTTACTGTCATTCACATTATCATCCTTTCGATCATTCACATTATCCTCCTGTTGATTGAAAATATTGCTTACAAGTCTTGATTGGCACCGGACTTTCTTCTGCACAGCAAATTCTAATAATTTCTTGTGGGTATTCCTGGTTTCTGTCCATGATTGAAATCGAAGGCTCCTAAAAAACTTGCCTGGAAAAATCTTAGTCCCTGCCATCTACAACACAACAGACAATGTTCTGAAAAAAATGTCAAAAAATGATCAAGCCTACAAACCAATGAAAATTTTAAATGCACTACAATGAAATGTACAAGTGCACTCGATCAAGAAAGCCTACATACAATCACAAAATGTTCATCACATCCATTCAGGACTTCCCAATAAAGATCTTTCTAAAGTTTTTCTCTTGAATAACAAGAAGCTTATTTAACACAAGGTTTCTACTTCACAAGCAATCATGCTTGGACAGTGGGCACAATATAGCAGATTATCACTTAACCAACCCATTGGGAAAGATTGTGTACAAATCATACAAGCTATAACTGTGGGCAAATAAGAAATTCAAATTAAGCAAATCTAGTTAGACAAACTTTTATATAGATCACAGGGTATGACGCATGTATGTGTTAAAAGTCCAAACACTAACAAGAAGCTTTTTACAAGGCGTGTGCCTTTTCAAAAAGGGAACCTGTCTTTAAAGCTGGTGAAAAAACTTACACACATTAATTATAAAATCTCCAGTCTGAAGGTCAAACCAAACCCTTCATATTTACGAGTTTGAAAGTCCATATGCCTTCTCAAGTGGATAACATATGTAACGCATTTGTGACCACTGACATCCGACCTAACATATGTAACGCATTTGTGTGGATAAAATTTGTATACATGATAGTAATGGCAATCAGGCGACTCCACTTCAACTAGGATCTCCATTAAATTGGCATCAAAACACCTCCCTTTATGGATCAATTATCCCACCCAAATTTGGTTCCAAGGCTGTTGCTACAAGCGAGGACTATATATGCTGCTCAGGATGATGATATTCTGCCCTAGGAAACACCTCAAGGTTCAAACTATCTCATAACAGGGCATCTACTTCAAGAAGGAAAATAGGGCTTGTCCAAAGGCTAGAATACTGTCTCACACCTCCAAAGAATTCACAAAGGGTTGAGTGCTACTGAATTATGTCACTCTTTAAGATTGGAAAGTGCTTAGATTATGGCTGAATGCATTCAAAGGACCATTAGGTTTTCTGCAACCAAATATTTAGACCTGGAATAGTCTTCTTATGTCACTGTTTATGTGCCCAACGTTTAATATGGTGGATTTTTATTGCTTATTCCACCCTAAAGACTGCCCAGGTTTGATGTTTGGGGTGTTTTACTGCTGCTATGATGCATAAACCTATTCAAATTGTGCTCAGAATCGTCCTTTTACTATTGTACTAGCTTCTAAAACTACCCATATTTTCTATCCAAGGCTTTCGTTTGCAGTTTTACAGTTCCTCAAGTGCCCAGAGCTGTTTTATAAGGTCTAGAGTGTGCCATAGACTACCCAGAACTACTTTTTGTAGAGATATGAGGCTGTTTATGTGCCCAGATTGGAATATGCTTCTGTTTATTGCTGATTCAAGGTGTTTTACCACTTTTTATGAGCTTCACATTGCTAAGAAATAATCCCAAATTTCCCAGAACCTTTTCACACTACTGTTTGGGTGCTCAGAAGTGAATTTCATGCTGATTTCAGACAAACATACATACAGCTTGCAAACATTCAACATGTGAACTGGCTTACTAATAAATAATTAATATGCTTCTACTTGAAGCTAAAAAAACTTAAGTCAAAATGGAACGTGGATAGCCCGTCCTGAAACCTTGCAATTTGAATCATTCCTGCATTTTAAAGCAGAGGTGAGATAAACCTACATAATACATACAGCTTGAAAATGCTCATACTTGAAAGAAAACCACCAAGTATAGCTACATAAAAGGCAGAGAGGCTCTCGGTTGTTACATAACCTAGAAACTTCACATGCTTGCTTTTGAAATTGATCTCACCTATGCATCCCATGAACTGATTAGATGAAACTCTAGATGATACTATGCCAAACCAATGTCCTTTGTATTTTAAAACAGAGATGCATCAATTTTACTATAGGCATGGTTTTGATTCTTGAAATAGTATTACTACATAAATTATCACAAACCTGAAGTCCAGGGTTGAAATAAAAAAGCCAAGTCTCATTCTTTACAGTAATATATTTAGAGTAATAATGTTTGACTTATTCCTCCCTCCAAAAAAAAGTCGACCCTGCTGCTGAGATGAAGAAAAACTTCCAATCCTTTGCATGTAAATCGTCTGAGTTTTTTACTGCTATTTTATTTTTAGGCTTTTTCTTTGCTAATTTTTTCCTTACCTTATGCTGCTTTCTCATCACCTCTAGAATGCCATTAGACAACCTTTCATTTTGATGTTTTGACCATCTTTTATGATGGAATAAAAACTGTTGTTTAATAAGATTTGTTGTTCTTGAGAAAACAATATATATATATATATATATATATATATATGTGTGTGTGTGTGTGTGTGTGTGTGTGTATGTGGGGCATCTCTCTCTTAGTCTGGAGTCTGGTCACCACGAATTTCTGTAGAATAAGAGAAGATCCAGAGAAACAGTAACTTTGACCATCCCTGAATTTCTGCCAGATTGTTATCAGATGTGTAGCAAAAGCAAAAATCTTTACTAAAAAAACTGTGTATCATCTACTGTGTAGTAAGAGAAATCTGTGCATCGTCTATACAGCAGGTCAGGTCAGTTCAATGACCACTTTCTCAAAATTGTTGCTTTTATAAGCAGTAAAACATACAGAGATACATATGTGTTACACTACAAAGTGTAGAGAACAAACACTGTAAATTCAAAATAAGTCTCTGGATTTTGAGGCATGGTGAAGATCACATCCTCAAGTTCTAGGAGTCTGTTTCGGATCTTTAATGTTGCCTATAGCGAGGATACCTGCAGAAAAATGCCCAACAACAATTTAATCAATACAAATATTGGAATTTCATAGTTTGTATGTGTTTTTTCTTAGTCAGCCATGAAACTACACCTTTAACGAGGTTGAAA
The DNA here is from genome assembly GCA_027924585.1 of Larix kaempferi. NCBI lineage: Eukaryota > Viridiplantae > Streptophyta > Pinopsida > Pinales > Pinaceae > Larix > Larix kaempferi. The sequence continues at coordinate 50,397,519 of BSBM01000012.1, forward strand.
ACATACCCTGTGACAATTAGATTTCCTTGAAAATTAGTTTGATGGTGCAGTAATCCCGCTGTCATGATGTTGCAGCTGGGAAAGTCCTTCGTTTGAATGATCCATAGAAGTGGCCTCTGTAAACATGCATGCATCGTAATTTAAAAAAAAGAGGCCATCTAAATACACTATTTTAAGCACATGCATTGTCCTATTCTATGAAACTCACCTAGGTCAATAGAGGATGCTTTTTTGGATTGAGTACGCCCCCGCTTCTTGAGGTACTGAAACTGATATGGTTCATATTCTGAGGTATGCACATTTAGATCGATATCCAAGCCGCTATTTTGTTTTCTTACTTTGTTTTTCTTTTTGGGGCTAAGAAAACTCTTCTTTCTCTTCAAAGAGGACTCATATGCACCCAATCCAAGGGTGAAGTCATAATCGAAAACTGAATGATTGTTGGCCTCATTCAACATTCTTTTAGTAAGACCAATCAGTTCTTCAGTTTTTTCCAAAGTGACAGGAGGACTGTTTTCAATCAGCTGATAATAACCGAACAGCTCCTGTCTAGCTAATTGTAGTGCATCAACATCATTAACATCTCTATTAGTAGCCATAATAGTGTTTTCAGCATCCACATCATGGCTTGGTCCATCAATACTTATCTCAGGAGGAGCATTGCATGAAGAAGGTGTTGCATCATCATCCAAGGAGCAATACAACCAATCAACCTTTATAGTGTGCTTGCAAATATTTCCACGGATAGACCATGGGCAAGTACACGTCATAAAATTTGGACGATACGAAGTGACAAGGTACTGCTTGCCAGGAGTGGTTTGACTCCTCACCCAATATGCATGAGATATGCTCTCATGAGGGCAGCAATCACTATCTGGAATCTTTTTGGCTCTGTCAGTTGATGATTCAAGTTGCTTCTCTTTCTTATAGTTGTTCAAATAGCCTTCTTTTTTCAAAATTTCTTTGAACCGATAAAATGGTTCAACATTTATGAGGAGTATATACAACAACCAGTCCATTCTACGGGTACACTTCTTCCTTCTATCAGAAAGAAACTTTGTCTTCAAAAAGCAATGGTATGACTCCACTGCATTATTGGTCTCTTGATTTGCATGCGGAAAATCTCGGCAACCTTTTACCCACATCCCTACAAGTAGAAAACTAATTTAGTGCATATATCCCATCTTCATGATATACAAAAGAAAATATACAAGGAAGAGTATGTACACTCACAAAGTTTGTCACCCGAAACCCAATTCTTGCGGAAATAGTCCAAGAACTTTTCCTCATCAGCATATTTGTTTAAAAAGGCATCAATTGCATCAATGACATCGTCATTGGAGCAATGTTTCATGATATGGCCCAAGTCTTTCAACATTTCACTCGCTCTTTCTTCAGTTGTGGCCAACCAGCTCGCATTTTTTGACCATGCCCTTTGTACATGCCAAACACATAAGAGAACTTTGCAATGTGTGATCCTCCTGCCATGTGTAATTTTTTTAAATATGGCATTCAATAAATAAGTACAAGTTACATTGCAAAATAACAACATTGGAATTACCTCAGGGTTGCTATTTCAGCCAACGCGTCGTCTACCATGAAGGCATTTACTTTCCAATCTGGACGAGATTGGTAACACCTTTGCATGAGTCGATCCAACCATACTGAAATGTCCTGCGTTGTATTCCTTTCGGATACAACCCACGCAACTGGTACCCCACTTTGCTACTCATCGAATGCGACAGGGGTGTATAGTTGATACTGCCATATCCATAGAACATATTGCAGTCAAACTTAAGTCATCAATATCATTGAATGGCTACAACTAAAATGATCATGCTAAATCAATCATTGACATCACGCTTACCCCGTATTTATTTGTACTGAATGTAGAATCCATTGCTATTAAGCTGTTATGAGATAGCTTCACCATTGTCTCTAGCATCCACTTTGTTTGGATTCCCATTATAAACGGGACATCTCTACCATTGGGCTTTTGATAGAAAAAAATATCATCTTTATGTTTTTGCTGCCAAAGATTCACACTTATTGAGTCTTTTTTGTCCAACTGATACTTTCCCTTGCCCAAGCGATTGTATATGTTTACGACATCTTTCCTCTTCAAGAAGAAATCTCTATCCCGATCTGCCGCATCCATGTCAACATGTTTCTTGATGTGCATTTTACACACCGAATCAATTGCCACATCCCAAGAAAAGCAACTTTCTACATAAGAAATGATGTCCTTTGACAACTTTGGCTTATGCATGGATCTAGGGTCACCCGAAGCATCATGCTTTCCATGACAAGGCCATCCTCTCTTGTCTTCATGCTCGTACATGTTATAAGTTAGTATTGCTACCTCGGGATCTTTGACCATGACCTTAACAATGAAATGGCATTGGCAGCCCCTTTTTTTCATAAATGAATTGACCCTTCGTTTAGTCGGTTTGTCTCCCCTTTTATCAGTTGGTCCATATGAACAATTATATCTGCATAAAATATTGTCAAATGTTAATACATATGCAGGTGATAAATGTAGTATGATTGCTAACATCCAAACAATTAAATTTTGAAATACTTACATTTCATATTTCAAGGCTGCAGTATCCCTCTTTTTGGGGGATTTGTTTTGGCTATGATAGAAAGTACAAGGAGCATCAGGATCCTTTTCCTCCCCTTCAATAAAGTGGGGGACTCGATGTAACGGGATTTTGGCAACTTGATCAATTCCATTCTTTCGATGTACATCAGACCAAACAAGATCTTTACCAGAAAAGATGGTTATGTCTTTGGGATCTTGCAACTCTAAGCCCACTAAAGTCTCCCATTTGTTCTTCCTGCCCATTTTGTATTGAAGCCTACAAAAATGAGCGAAAACTTGAGATTAGAAGACAAAAAGTAATGCTTATTCTCCTTTGATACACAAAATCAAAGTACGTTAGTTTTGTATGAAAAAATCAACAAAGCTAGGATAATTGCAACAAAAAATATAGGGTAATTGAAATAACAGATTACACATAAGGTTTGCAACTATGAACATGAAGCTCTGTCTTCAAATGAGGTAGAACCAATTCAGGAATTCTCTACAGAACTTATATATATCATAATAATACTAGAAAAATATATAAAATTCAACAATGATGTTGATTATTTTGTGAAGAATAAACAGAACTTAGATAACCTTTATAGTCTCCACCCTAATGATCTCTATAGTCCCTTAAACTCTTATGGTTTTAATGTTATAACTTTTAAAATTTCTAAGTTGAGGAGGTAAATAGTTCCATTAGTAAGCAAGTAAGTTTCCTACTCTACCCACTCATATTCAAATTCCCAATAAAACATAAACCCCTTTTCATAAAGTTTCAAGATAGAGAGTTGACACCCTCCTTAAATGAGGTCTAGAAGGATAAGTACCCTTGAATGAGATTTGAACCTGGATCTTGTTTTGAGAAGTTTTTGAGCATGTTACAGGAATTGCATTAATTACAAGTTTTGTAGAATCAACTGTTAATTACAGGAATTACAGAAATATGGGTAGTAGAAATGTGGTTAACAGAGGTATGAGGTTTTGTTCTTAAGGTGTCTTGAAAGTGTCACATAATTCTGAATATTAGATAAGGCAGAGATTATGTGAAACCCATACAGTGTATAAGGTATAAGAAATCGAATTGTAAGTACAAGAAAATAGACTAGATGTGAAAGTGAAAGATACAGATGATAGTGTTTCAGTGGATTCTCAAGGTACAATTTTATCATTTTGCATTCAATTTCAAGTGTTTACTGCTTCCTTGCCTCTGTAATCTATAAATGGTTGTGATAAAATAAAGTCGGTGCAAAGGATGCGAATGATAATTACAAGATGGATTTCTCAGAGGACGAAGAGGATCTCATAAGCAGGCTCTACAATCTACTTGGCCCGAGGTAATATAGAAATTATGGGTTTAATTGTTACAACTGATGAGCAATGTTTGTGAATTGGAGGTCAAAAAATCAATGGTGGTAATCTGATTGTTGTATGAATGCAGATGGGCTTTGATTGCTGGGCGAATTCCAGGTAGAACTGCAGAAGAAATCGAGAAATATTGTAGCAGGCGATATTGTAGTGAGGACTAGGTCACATGGGTACTGAAATAATCAATTAAGAAGAGGGTAGAAGAAGCCTTGCTGTATCTGACTGATTTAGTTTGTGATTTGTATATTGGCTTTGAGTGATGGCCATATCTGGGGTTTATGAGTGTGTGAGTGATGGTGGAATTGGGAGCCCATTGACCCAACTGGGGTTTGAATACCAGAAGGTAACGTTTAAACCGAGATTTTGACATGGGTGTTCTTTTTTCTTTTTCTGCTCATCAGGGAGGAGGCTTAAAATTGTATATAGCAAATTCCATTTTTTGTGGCGGGAGTGGGTTCAATATCCTGGGACATGTGGCTTCCAGGATTTTGAGGCTGAGAGATAGATAAGATAATTATATTAATGTCCAGTGAATGACAGAAAAAATAGAGGCTTTCCTAATGCTCAGGACTGTATTGTACCGGGGATTACTGTGGCAAAGCATACAGTCCAGCTCAACTTGTTCAGATTGTTCCTCATATCCATGCCCAGAACTGTTCATTTCACCATACTTGGCTTACTTCCCAGAATTTCGTGATGCTTTGCTTAATGCTTCATCTCAGACTTCATAAAAAGGGTTGTTACACGATTGTTGTTTACTACGGAATCACAGATCACCTTTCATACCCAAGACAACCCTCTTTTATGACTGTTGTTCTTCATCCACAATACTGGCCCAGAATGCCGTTGGGGTTGTTTGATTCCCTTTGGTTCCTAGAACTTCTCTTTCAGGTTGCAAAAAAGGAACCCATACTATTGTTTACTACTGTCTCAATGCACAGGTCAGCCCAGAATCAAGAGATAAGGCTTCTTACTTGCCCAGAATGTTGTTGTTTGAAGTGTCCTCACAAATTGCCTAGAAGTGGCCCTTAGCACTGTTGAAAGCCTCCTTACTGTCCATGAAGATTGAAAAAGTACCCAGAACTGCTAGAACAACCTCACTTCTTAAATAGTAGCACACCTATGCGAAAATGGTTTTAACAAACTGAAATACAAAAGGCCATATCCCTGTCTCAAATTATAGCAAGAGTTTGGTATTGTCCCTTAAATAATAATAGCAGGGAGTTCAATTTGGTTGAGAGGAGCTTCCTTGAGAACAATTATTAACCACATTGAACTCCGATGCTAAATTAATGGTAAATGAGGGTGCTGCAGATGGGGTTTGGATTCTGGAATACTTCACAGTCTAACATGGATGTTCTGTGAAATTTGGCCAACCATATATCTAAAGAAATTTATTTGCTTAAATCTCTTTTGAAAGGTATAGTAGTTCTTTTGGAGAATTATTTGATTTGTTTCTATTTTATCTTTGTTGTAGGTGATTGTGGCTATTGCACAAGCTGGTCTTGAATCTTCCCTTGATTGTGGGGATCGACTTCACTAAGAGCAATGAGTGGACAGGTAAGTTCTATGACCTGTGATCTTGAAGTTTTTTAAGTCATTATTTCGATGAGAATTTTAAATTTTAAAACAACCTATGTGCCTTTATTTCATTGTGGTCCGCTATGTTTATTTGAGAACAAGAAATGCTTGTACGTTTCTGTAGACATCTCATATGCCCCGAGTGTTGGTTTTGGCAATACCAGCAGAACAGGGATACCTTTCCATGCACAAACAGAGCAGTCAAGTCTTGGAACCAGATCTGGAAAAAATTGTCTTTTTTGTTGTTCAATGAATAGCAAAGATTTCAGAGTGGGAGCCTCGGTACTTGAACTTGATGGAGCTCTAGCAGTATGTAATTGGAGTTCTGGAAATATTTGCATGACTTGGAGAATGAGATGGAAACACAGTGGGAGAAGGTATGAAAAGAGAGCCCGGCAGTGAAGGATAAAAGAACAGGTTATATAACAGAAGTACTCTGCTAAATTCAATAGCTTTCAGGATTTGAAACCAAGTTCCAAGTATTTCAAACAATATGAAAATACGGGGTTTTAATCCCTTTTCTATTCAAAATGGCATATGACTAAATGCTTAACTATGAGGATAGTATTAAAAAACAATATGAAAATAAAGCAATGACTTATTATCACAAAACATTTTTAAAATAAAACTATGAAATGATTATGGAATGAAGATAGCCAAATATATCCAAATACAAAGAGCACATTTACGGCATTTATAAGTATTGATTTAATTATAATTTAACCAATTACAATTTTTTTTTTGCAAAAGTACATTAACCTAATTCTCTAATATAAAGAAAATGTAAATATCAAATATATCTTAACACAAAAAATACATCTATTCCATTTATAACTATTAATTCAATCATAATGTAGACAATTACATTTTTTTTTTCACAAAAGCTACAATCCAAGATTACTCTCCAATGTAAAGAAAATCTAAATCTAAATGTTAAATATAACCCAATACAAAAACGTCAACCGCACTTATAACTATTAATTACAATGTAAATAAAATCTAAATGTTAAATATAATCCAATACAAAAACGTCAACCGCACTTATAACTATTAATTACAATGTAAATAAAATCTAAATGTTAAATATAATCCATACAGCCTGGAATGCGATTAGTGAGTGATATAAGTTCAAGCTTGAGGGACGCTACAGCCAAGGATTGGTGGGTTAAGGACTTGTTGGCTCTGCCTTTCAATCTATTTGAGAGGATTATAGCTTCAATCAGGAAGAAGGGAATGAAGGAAAAGTTTGTCAGCCCGGTTATAATTATGTATGCAAATAAATGGATACTTTCTAACAATACACACGTCAGTAAAAGTGGTTATAATTCAGCCAATTGTACATTGTTAGAAGGTATTATCAAATTGCTGCCATTGGGCAGAAGATCCGATATAATTCCTGTTCATTTTCTGTTTTCCTTGCTTTCCCTGGCTTTAAAATTTGGTTCTAGCAATGAAAGCAAGGTACAACTGAAAGCCAGGATTGCTTCTCAGCTGGATCTTGCCACAATTGAAGACTTTGTTTTGCCTGTGCCAACCGAACACAGCAATGGCATTGTTGCAGCCAGCCCTGAAGTGGAAACTATGGAAAGTATTGTTTCATTGTTCATATCACAGGAATCTATCAATACTAGAAGCGATAATTCTGAATTCAATATGGTATTCGAAGGAGCTCAAGAGAAAAGCCCAACTGGTACTACTTGTGGCTTGAACAAAAACAAAGTATCAGTTGTTGCCAATCTCTGGGATGAATATCTTGCTCAGATAGCATTGGATGCCAGGTTAAGTCCCAGCAAATTTTCAGATCTTATAGAGATTATTCCAGCTTCTGCTAGGTGTACCCATGACATTCTTTATAAAGCGATAGACATATATTTGATGGTAAGAGCTGTGCATAATTCCTTACTCTGTGATCTTGATAAAAATTAGATCAGTAGGTACAATATGCATGCACCTATGAGGATTTTATTTTTTCTCTGGTTTAAAAATCACACTAATGTCCTGAAGATTTTATTTCTTTTCTGGTTTATAAATCACACGAATGTCCTAATGGGGGACCAATTTTAGATTTATTCTAGAGTTCAAAGGAAAAGGAATTGTGATGTTTGAAGCAATTTCATTGTGGTGAATGTGTATGCACCTCTGAAGATTCTATTTCTTTTCTGGTTTGTAAATCACACAAATGCCCTCATGGATGACCAATTTCAGACTTATTCTAGAGTTAGAGTTCAAAGGAAAAGGCATAGTGATGTTTGAAGCAATTTCATTATGGGATCTTGATTTTGAATGCGAAGTTTGACACGATTATAGCTCAACATAAGTTTGAATCGAACCGCACTTATAACTATTAAATCTGCAGGGGGAAATATAACTATTATAACTCCATACTCGCAGAGAGAATTTTCAGTATCAAGAAATTAGGTTCCTTAGAGCTTATTTCCTGGGCCTTTGAATTGGAGATTTACAGTTACAAAATATGGAAATATATTACCGAGATTTACATTTAGAAACTAGAAGAATATATTACCAAGAAATATAAATCAAAACTAAAAGGCCATACCAAATCCCAAAGGCTTTGAATAAGCTGGCATTATCTAAGAAATGGCAATCAAAGGGAATGAATTCTAAAAAATTCAGGATTCGATCTTGCGAAGAAGTGTCATGTCGGATCCGATCTGGACAGAGAAATTTGGTCCTCATAGTAAAGCATTTAGTCATATGCCATTTTTTAATCCCTTTTCTATTCAAAAGACGGGGTTTTAAATAGAGGTCACTTACCGTAGAAGCAGAGCCTTCCGGAGGATCAGGAGCAGGTGCAGGAGCTTCGCTGGGTGCAGAGTAACGCAGAGTCTGGAAGTCTGGAAGTGGGCAGAGGAATGCAGAGTGGGCAGAGGAACGCAGGAGCGAAGGGGGTCGTTCAAATTCTGGCTCGAACTACGTCCCGGTGGGAGTCTAACCCTTCGATGTTTTACCCAAACGTCCGTCTTCTCCGTCCCCTCCCGTCAACGGCGCCCCAACGCCTGCCTTCTCCGGTGGTCTCACTCCTCCCCACGACGTTGGGGGTCCCACGCAATATCTTGGGCTGCCAATCCTCGTCCCCGTCCGGATTCTCTCCTAAACACGCCGACGTCCCGTCCATGCATTAATGCATGCTACCAACCCAGCTTGAATTCGAACCAGCTCGTCCGCCCCCTCCCGCCGCTTGTGCTCTGTTCCACCGTTCCCCTCTCCCCTGTCCCTGCATCCCCTCCGCTGCGATATTGGACTCCTGTTCATTGCAAAGCTACTGGCATTCAGCAGGCCCACGGTGCTGTTCGAAAGTGCGAGGTCCATAGAGACTGATGGCGCCCTCGAATTCATCACAGGTAACTTCAATACTAATTTAAAACAACCTCATTATTCATGGAGCCAAGGGACTATGTGAAACAACCTCATAAGGGGATCGAGGGTCATGATTAACAGGGATGAGGCTGAGTGCAAGTTTCCCCGTCGGACTTGGTACCTTTGCGAAAGGAAGTCCAATAGCTGTGCAGTCCCTTGGGGCGTGTTTATTGAGAAACTTTCAAATGAATAAATTAACTAAGATGTTGAAACCAACAATTCCAGTGCTATATATCCCTACTGGGAATGAAATAGTGTAAAGACCTGCCCTTTGAAAATAGGATAGTCTGCTAAGTGGGTCACACTGGATCTTTGGCCTAGAATGTGATAATCCAGTTAAGTTCATTATTCGTTGGTTTTTTAGAGCAAACGTACACAAGAGAGTAAGGTAGATTTCACACTAAATTCTGATCTTATCGTATGGAATACAATAATGGAATCTTCTGTCATACAATAATAGATTTCCTTTTTCCATAGCTTCTGTCATCCCAAGATATTCTGCAGCACAGCGTATTGCCACAACATTGTAGGCATTGAGTGTAACAACAATTCCATAGCAGAATTTGGCACATACACCCTTATACACTGTTGCTGTTAGAGAAATTTTGTCTTTAATTAATATTTACACAAACCGAATTTGCTTCAATCTATCACCATAATACAACTATTATTATCTATATTTTGTGCTGTGTACTACAAACTATAATTTAGTTCTTCAGCGGCCACTATAATTTAGTTATACAACATTTGTAAATTTTTCCGACAGCGGCCAACTTGTGGGATTTATAGAAGTCCTAATAGAAGTGAGATTCTTAAGATCAATTTTCAAACAGGAGAGAACTAATGTGTTCCATTCCAAACTCTATACAAGCCCTAATACAAGTAACTTTATTTCTTAATACCAATTCTCAGTGCAGAGAGGAAGATTGTGTTCCATTCCATAGGCATGAGTTTTAGTGTTCACAGTTTCTGTGGATCATCAATGCCTGTGATAAGAAAACAATCTCTAGAATAGGTACAAGGAGGTAGAATGTGATAGAAAAATCAGTAAGTGACATCACTCTCCAGAGTAGCCATTAACTTGGGAAAACTAGATTGTCACCTTTGATCTTTACCATGGTAACTACAGTAAAATGCTATAAATAATAAATCTGTTACCATGAGTAAACACATTCTCCACAGCCCAATGATGGACGCTGCAGGGGAAGCATGATCTAACAAAACATAACGAGGGATCCTGTAAAACATTCTTGGGTTAACCATGCTCACCAGAAAATAAGAAACATGATTTAATCTTTTATCACCTGTTGATGAATTAATTTTATACTGGAGTCTGAAAAGCTTTGTTTCTTTTACATTCCAAATTCAGTGCCGAATAAAAAGGCCATGCCAAAATTTCGAAGCCATTGATGGAATGGCATTTCACGTAAATATATTTGTGACCTACTGGACTCATTTACATAGGAAAGCCAATGAAGAACAGAGCATCAACCTGTGAAAAAGGCTATAAACCAAACCCAGGAAATATTTGCTACACCTGGCACATATTGTAAACAAACTCCCCTGCTTCCCAAAAAAGAAAAAAGAATAATAGCATGCTTGCCTGGTCTTGGCAAATGTGATCAAATAACTACCAACCTGTTAGGATCCTTTAAATATCATACATCGTGACAAATCTTAGTAAAAGAGCATGAAACAGATATAGTGGATATTGATTCACACAAATATGCGTAATTGCAAGTTCAGTATTCCCCTCAACACACACACAATCAATAAAGAAAAGGATCACATAGTGACTGTACAATATCAGTAGGACTGACTCACAACAGTGAACATCACTATTCAAACATAAATAATACAAGTATGGTATGTAAACGACTGATCTTCTGCACGAACCAATCTCAAGAAAGAAGGCAAGATATCTAAACAGAATGCAGAGCATGATGTCCATCCTCATAATATACAAAAATGGAGATTTGAAAGGATTTTATACAGATCCCAAAGCCCTGTATGCTAATGAGCTCATTAATAATATTACTTTATCACAGAGAAGTCAATCTCATTTGAAGTCAAGGCAGTGCGGTCATAAGAACATTTGAGGAGTGTAGAGATAAGACTGCTCTTTCGTGAATCATCATTATCAAATACTGAGCCAATATTGCAAGTAAATTTTGATCATTTCTTGACAGAAAAATTCAATGGAAGTCCTTAGTTTTTAGACAAGTGGTTGCCATGCTCAAGAGAGAGGAGCATTTAGATGCCACATTGCCTAATCAATATAATATGTAACCATTTTTTTCTATAAATCAACTGACTGAAAATAATGTCATCACTCTACAAGACACTTCTCATCTATGAGAATGCAATTAGTCTAATTTCTGCCACTATCTAGCATAAGGACTAGAGTAACCTCTTCATAAAAGACTTCTAACACAATTATACATTTTCTCATTATCCTATTAGTAGGGAGAAGGTCACCAATATGCAATTCTATTTCTTCTATCCTACTAGTAGGGCTACTAGTGTTAATTTGTACTCATTTTCCAACTATATTACTAGCTAGCATGTGGCAATATGCAATGAAATTTGCGGTATCCTATTAAATAGGACCTCAGGCAATCTGTAAAAGGTATTATTGTGCCTTCCCACAGCGGCTAATGACCTGAACCATCTGCCAACATATGCTTTTTATGAAGGCAAGATTCAATAACATCTGTAATATCCTACGTACACTTAGCCTCACGTGGCAGGGTAAACTATTTCTATTGTAAATTGGTCTGTGCTCAAATAGGAAGGCACATGATGAATCGGCCATAGGACTCAGGTTCAGGGACTTTTCTGTACCACTAGGGTCATTATTATCTATTATTTTGCCTCGAAAACAGCCAGTAAAAATACCATTGATCCTTAATAAACCCAACTGTTTACATAAATCCTTAATAGACCCAAAATGTTTGCATGTATCTTTATATTTATGGTTTTCAAAATTAAAAGAATCCTGCTATTTAAGTGTAATTCCATCATTGGGCAATGTCGGCTTGTCATGAGACAATGTGCACCTAATTTGTTTTATTTTGTCATGACAGCTTCCAATCATCACTGTGAGTCTTACAACACCTTAGAGAGTCTCTTTCCTCTATCTGGGAGTATTACAATGAAATGTTTAATGTAGTGCAAAAAATCGCTTAATCGGGAAATAAAATATGTAGTCATCTATTTTTTTTCCAAAGATGCTTCCTTAAAAGTGCCCTTCCCCAAGTTAGAAGTATTACAATGAAATGTAGCATTCAAATGATCCCTTACTAAGGAATATGTAGTTAGCTGTTTGTTTACTAAATATGCCTTCTTAATATCATCATCTATTTTTTCAAAAATGCTTCCTTAAAGGTACCCTTCCCCAAGCTGAAAATGATTCCTTATAATATCATCTGTTTTTTTAAGGATGCTTCCTTAAAAGTGGCCTTCCTCAAGTCAGGAGTTTTAAAATGAAATGCAGCATTTAAATGATCCCTTACTAAGGAAATATGTAGTCAGCTGTTTTCTACTAAATATGCCTTTTTAATATCATCTGTTTTTCAAAAATGCTTCCTTAAAAGTACCCTTCTCCAAGCTGAAAATGATTCCTTAATATCATCTGCTTTTCTTAAAGATGCTCCCTTAAAAGTGCCATTCTCCAGGCTGGGAGCGTTAAAATGAAATGTAGCGGGCTTACCAAACTGAAAGATCTCTTAATGAGGAAATATGTAGTCATCTGGTTTAAGATGCTTCCTTAATATGATCTTATTTTTTTAAGATGTTCCTTTAATCCCCACCCAAACTGAGAGTATTACAATGAAATGTAGTAGGCTTACAAAACTTTGAGAGTATTACAATGAAATGTAGCAGGCATACAAGACTTTCAAAAGATCCTTTACTGAGGAAATATGTAGTTATCTGGTTAAAAATTAGTCTTTAATATCATCTATTGTGTTTTATTAAGATGCACCTTTAAATCTGCAGTGAGGAGTATCCAACAGCCCCCTTGCAGGTAGGGCGTTAGCCACTGCTTGTGAGGATAGGGCTATAACAGAACATTGCGAAGATCCTTTACTGAGGAAATATGTAGTCATCTGGTTAAAGATTATTCATTAATATCATCTGTCGTGTTTTTAAGATGCACCTTTAAATCTAGTGGGGAGCATCCAACTGCCCCCTTGTAGGTAAGGCCACCTCAGCCACTTCTTGTGAGGATAGGGCTATAACAGGACCTTGCATTGACAGACCCTACTGGCCTCTCATGGTTATAGTCATCTGGGTATTATAATTTTAAATTTATCCTCCTGCAAGGCGGAATGTGGAAACATATCTTCTTTTTTATATATATTACTACTTGGACAACTCCAGAAACGATAAAAAGGGAATTAGAAGTCTCAGATCCTAACTTCTAAATGCTGCCTGGAAGTTGATTCCAGGCTCTGTCATCTCAAAAATGGGAAGCTTCATCTTTGTTAATGACTCTGTGAACTGCTGCATGCTCTTCATATACATGTCAACTATCTGCTCCTGCACCACAGATTGTTAACTATGTGATTGGTTCATTTCTCATTTCCAGATTTCAAGCATTTGTCAAGCATTTTAGGGTGTGTTGCTGCTTGCATGTCTCCACATAATCTAAATTTCTAATGCAATTGCATATTGTTTTGTATACATCCATACAAAATGAGCAGGCGAGTAAAATGGAAGGCAATCATGGATCTTGAGGTGCAGGACCCCAAAAACATGATCACATTTTCAAGTAAAGACCTAGTTTGGTCTGAAATACGCCGAGAAAATAATGAAATTGATCGTGTTGCCCTAGTACCTTCAAATAGAGTTTCTGCTTTCATCAAAGGGGAGGAAACAAACACTGATGCTCCATGTACATTTGTACGTCGACAAAACAAGAAACCGGGAAAAAGAGACATTGCTGCCTTGCAATATGAACTGTAAGTATTTCAAAAGTGCATTGTATACCTCTTAGCATTGGGACTACATTTGTCATTCATTGTATTTACTAACGGCTAAAAATTTCTTATGTAGTTATCATTGTTCATATGGCCCAGAGGATAAAAGAGGAGGAGAGTCAACTAAACGAAGGGCCAAATTTCCAATGAAGAGGGGCTGCCAATGTCGTTTCATTGTGAAGGTTATGGTTAAAAGTCCTCAAATAGCAATACTGACTTACAATATGTGTGAGCATGAAGATTTGCAAGGATGCCCTTGTCATGGCCAACGCGACACTTCAGGTAATGGCAGGACATTGCAGAAGCCAAAGCTTTCAAAAGACATTGTGGCATATGTGGAGAGTTGTTACTTTTCGGGAGTGTCCATTGACACAACTTATAAAATGCACATCAAGCGACATGTTGACATGGATGCTTCAACCCGAGATAGGGATTTCTTCCTATCCAGGAAAGATATTTTAAACATATACAATCGGTTGTCGAAAGGAAAATATCAACTCCACGAAAATGATGAAATGAGTGTCAACCTTTGGCATCAAAAGCGACCAGAAGATTTCTTCTTTTATCAAAAGCCCAATGGTAAAGAGGTCCCTTTTATAATTGGAATTCAAACAAAATGGATGTTGGAGAGCATGGTCAAGCTATCCCATAATAGCATAATTGCCATGGATTCAACTTTTAGCACGAATAAATATGGGGTAAGTCGGATGTCAATAATTGAATTAATATGTTTATTCGAGATGTAGTAATTGAATATATTAGATGACTTGAATTTCACATTACATGTTCTTTTCAATATGGCAGTACCAGCTTTACACATTGGTGGCTTTTGATGGTCAACAAAGCGGGGTGCTAGCTGCATGGGTTCTGGCTGAACGAAATACTTCAGCAAATATTGCGCTATGGTTGGAGCAGTTGATGCTTAGGTGTTACAAAATCTGTCCTGATTGGAAAGTGAATGCATTTATGGTAGATGATGCACTGGCTGAAATTTCCGCTTTGAGGTAAGTTGAATTTTGTTATGCAACAATATATCTTGCATTTAATATAATAATGTCACACTAAAATGTTCTAGATATGGCAGGAGGATCACAGGCTGTGATGTGATCTTGTGCGTTTGGCATGTGCGGAGGGCGTGGAAAAAAAATGTGTATCGGTTGGCTAAAAAAAACCAAGCAGATAAGATGTACGAAGAGTTGGGTTTCATTATGAAACACACTTCAAATGATGATGTGGATGATGCAATCCATGGTTTTTTAAGCAAATGGAAAGATGAAGAGAAGTTCTTGGACTATTTCCGCAAGAATTGGGTTGCGGGTGATAAATTCCGTAAGTGCACAAACTCTTGTTGATGTTTCAATATTGTGTTTCATTGATATGACATGCTTTTACTAACCTAGTTCTTTACGTCCCTACTCAACTACAAGATCTTTGCTTTGCTCTAGATGTTAAGTAGAGGCATGTTCAATCTATTCTTTAATTGATTCTCTATTCATTGGTCTTATGTTAATCAACACGATTCTACTCAATCGATTGAAGTATCTAATTTGTACTTGATTACTAAACATATAATTGGTCTTAAAACTTACATGTTAATGTTATATATTAAATATTATTTTCACAAATATCATCCCAATAACACTAAGTTTGCCTAACCAATATACATAATTATTTCCAATGTATATTATAGGCATTCCTTCTTTTTTTTTAACAAATTTATTATTTTAAATTTATTTTTATCTAAAACTAATAAAAGAAAAAAATATTCCAAAAAATCATTACATATTTTGGAAAAACCAATAAAAATAAAAACACTTAAACATTTTTCTACGTTAAATATAACACTAACATGAACTTAAAAAACTCAAAACCTTTTTAAAATTACAATCAACTAATCAACTTATAAACATGAATAATATTCTATACTATAATTATTAATTGACATTTTATCTGATTATAATAATAAAATAGTTATAATAAGACAATAATCAAAACATATTAAAATAAATAATTAAAAAATAAGTTAATGAAAATTTAATAATATTTTATTATATAATACAATAATAATATATAAATTAACCAAATACATTCAAAACCAAAGAAATAATAATTATAACATTTTTAAATTAACTTCAATTTTAAAAGTTTACAAGAAAAAAACAATAAACAAAACTAAAACATTCTTAAACTTCAAAAATCACACATGTTTGAAATATTTGAATAGTCACATTTTTATAATTAGATATAGTTTTTAATCTAATTATAATAATATAGTAAATCTCAAACCAATTTATATATATATATATATATATATATATATATATATTAAATTATAATATTTAAAAAGATAACAATAATTTGATTGATGTCCATTGGTTGTAGTTTTGATGGTTGAGAGGAAATATTGTTTCCCTCCCCAACTAAACTCAATTCTTGCTATGTTCGTAATAATACCAATAAATAAATAGTAACAATCTCAAACCCAATAATTAAAGGTTCAACTTTTTGGTCCTTTTTTTTGCTAGTGACAATGTATTCTTGAAATTTTAGATATCAATTATAAAATTTACATAATCTAAATACACTAAAAATATTTCAAAATACTATCCATTTATACCTTAAAAAACATCATTTAAACCACAACACTAACGCACACTTAAAGATGAAATGGTTTCAACGCCTTCATTCCAAACTAACACAATAATACACTTGCAATAATGAAGAGTAACAATAATGAAAAGTAGCAATTTCAAATTTTCAATTAAAAAATGCAATAAAAAAATAAACATTCTTATACTTCAAAGGTCCGGCTGGTATGAAACACATTTCTGAAAACAAAAAAGTCCAAAGAGGGAAAGCCACATCATCTGTCTATTTTGGTTGTCTATGCAGAGTTGAATCTCTACAATTCCTAAACATTACTGAGAGTTGGTAATACCCAAATTCCTGGCAGCCATCAATTTCCATCTGATGCAGCTAAAACATGTAGTCTCTCTAAAACATAAAAGAAAAATACAAAGGCGTATAAGGCACTTCGTATTAGTTCACCATTGAACAAACAATGTTTAGAAATGCAATGCGTGGCGTATCGTCGCTTGTGTTGAAGCTCTCTTCAAAGACGACAAATTTTCCACAAATACCATATACTTTGATGTCTCATTATCTTCCTCTGTAACTAGTCCAAATACGACAAATTTTCCACAAATACAATATACTTTGGCGTCTCAATATCTTCATATGTAACTAGTCCAAATTCTAAGATTTCAAGGGCTGGACTGCTCTAAAGCAAGCAACAATAATAATGAAGAGGAACAATCTCAGACTAGTATGAAAAACAAACCACCAAATCTAAATGATACTTCAAATATCCCACTTGTTTATATGAAAACAAAAGAAGCCTTGAGTGAAAACCACGATTTAACTCAAACTAGGCAGAGTTGATTTTCTGAGATTCTTAAACATTACTGAGAGCTAGTAAGACTCCTCGTAGCCATCAATTCCCCTCTACTGCAGCTAAAACATGTAGACTCTATAAAACATAAAAGAAAATATCGAAGGCGTATAAGGAACTTAGTATTAGTTTATCATTCAACTAACAAAGTTAAAAATGCGCTCTGCCGGGCATATCGTCGCCTGTGTTGAAGCTCTCTTCAAAGAAGACAAATTTTCCACAAATGCCATATAATTTGGCGTCTCAATATCTTCCGCTCTAACTAGTCGAAATTTTAAGACTTCAAATCTTCATCTTCATCTCCAAATCCTCCACTAACAAAATTGATATCTTGTTTAGATCCAACAACATCTCCATCGCAAACCGAAGCCACTCTAGTGCCTTCATAGATATTAGCACCAATCAAATCCTCATTCCTCCATCCAGAGACTAAAGGCCCCTCGTGTCCCTGGGTTCCAATGGCTGCCATGTTTTTTTCTCCAGGTTCCTCATGTGGGTCTCCACTCTGACACCCAATTGAAATTTGAGCACCAGAATCGCTAAATTGCTTTCCCCGAGCCTCATCCAATAAGCCATTGTTCAGAAAACTCTGTAGAGAGCTTTCTATTGAGTTTGACAGAGCCGAACCCCCTCCTTAACCCTAGCCTCCTTGAACAGGCCTGAGATAAGGGGTTACGTAAATCAGCTTCAGACAGCGTCCTTCCGAATCTGGGGCGCTGTACATTATGATCAACGTACAATTGAGTAAACTGAACAAATCTGAGCGATTTCATCTCTGGTTCTAGTTGAATCTCAACGAGGGAATTCAGTGCAGGAGCAGATGGACTACGGAGTAACATCCTGAAATCAACGCCTAAGTAGCAAGAGAGCTATTTAGACCAAATTTCTATTAATACTTCATGGATTTAGCTGCCAAGAAATCCCTATTTAAGGCTCCCCAGTACCCGTGCTATTATATATTAGGCCGTGTAAGGCGCTTCATGTTTAGCCCTCGACTCATTCTTCTTGATGTTGAGCATTGCGGATAAAAAAAATCTCCGCATTGTGTCAGTGTGAGCTATCGGCCCTCGACAATTTCTTTCAGAGTTTATGAGTGATCCTGTGTGAACTCATCTCAGAATCATCTCATGGAGGGAGCAACACTCTATAGAGAATTGATGCATGGCATTTGGCAGCAAGGAAAGCCACGCATAAAGTGTTTTAAAACAATTTTGGAGGTAAAGTTATATTTCAAATTTTTAAATTTGAATTTGAAAATAACCGCGTTTCATCCATAATAATGATGTAGGGCTGGAAATACGTCCGGTTGAAGGTACTTGCTGGACGATTGATGGCTGGAAATTGAGGAAGGCGTACGCCGGTAAAGAACAAAACCTCCATCCACTGATGGTCATCCCTCATGCCATGGGTGATCTGACGCTCCATTGCTCCATGCACATGCATGCATGGCCATCAACATGTTACATTAGCGATGATATGCTTATGGGATGGAGGAGACGTCCGTGTATAGCAGAACCGTAGCCTGGCAGAGCCTTTAAGACTCTGCCGCAGGATGAATAGGGCTCGCCGTCCCGGTCTAGTAGAACCGTATCCTAGCAGAGCCTTTAAGACTCTGCCGAAGGCTGAATAGGGCTCGCCAATAAACACAAGACATCTATTTTAGTACTACGTTTAGTACTTCACGTAGTTGTAAGACAATCACATGGCAATCACGGATCAAATTTGAAGATTGGGGTCCCATTTTACTTTGAAGGGCTATGAGATATTGAACCCTTCAATGCTGCCATGTAAAAATAAGTTATTCTTTTCATTTGAAAATGTAATAGTACATCAAAATTTCAATGTTTACTAAGTCGAGAGGTTTTATTTTGCAGTGGATATAGCGGCACTTGTTGGGGCCAAGGTCGCAGCTATAGTAAAAGCTGCGAATTTTGGGAAAAAGCACGAGTATGGAAGGAAAGTGCTAATTTTGGGACAAACACTAAGTTTTGGGTAAGAAGGAGACGGTGCGCAGTACGGTGCCAGATGGATGATCTCAGCGCAGATCACGGACCGGAAATTGCGGAGCTCGCGCGCACGTCATCGAAGAATGAAGGTGGCTCAGCTACCATAATAAATAAGGCGATGGAGTAGAGGGCTCAGCTACCCTCATTTAAAGGCTCAGTACAGAAGTTATGGTTGCTCGGATCAAGGAGGAGCAACGGACCAGAGCATTGAAGGCGAAGGACGATCGCCCATACCCACAATCTGCGCCGGAATTCATGGAGCCTGCAGGAAGCGGCGACGTGACTGCAAGCGGCGCCTACAGTACACCTAGCCATGTGCGTGGTTAGGGTTTTTGGGAATCACTGTTGGGAAAGGCCCACAGTTTTGTAAAGGTGTGACCGTCATGGCCACCTATATATATGAATAATTGTAATGGGTAGACGGTTAGAGAGTTAGAGAGAGTTAGAGAGAGTTAGATGTTAGACTGTTAGATAGCCAGTCTAAAGGATAGATCATGTGTTGATTATCCTTCACTGTATTTTCTACCCAGTGTGTAGACTTAGAGAGGAAATCGGATAGCCGAGGAGCTAATCCCTGAGTTGCCAGACAGTCTGAGTCGACGTCTGTGCCTTTGTAATCTCCATAGAGAGGAGACTAGATTGAGAGAAGGGCTCCCAGCTGTGTGCGTGGAGTTTCCTGGAAAGATCTAAGTCTGCAGCTGTGTGCGCAGCATATTGTATAACTCTATCATTTTCTGGTTAATATATCACTCCCATGGACGTGGTTTTCCTCGGGGAGATGAGCTTCACATGTATCTTCTTGTTATAATGTTTGTATGAATGATAACTGTTTAGGATCATTACCTGTGTGTACATCTTTTGCATCATCTTTGCGACTGTTTGAGTGAGTGTAGGAAGATCCTTTATTGTTATAATCGCCGAGTATAGAAGTAGTGGTGGAACGCTGTCGCTGCAGCAACCGAGCTTCGCGTGACTACGCAGTAGGTCTGCAGGAAGGAAGGCACCCGCGCCGTTGCGTCGCGAGGCCTGCGGGAAAGTCCGACCGCCGATATTGGAGGGAGAAGGAGATATATAGAACAATCTCAGCATCACCACGGTTAAGGAAAGCTGATTCCTTAACCCCCCATAGCCACTTCGGGTGAGACCTCGAGCTGCCGCGTAGCTCGTTGCCGAGAGGGCCAGTGCGCCAAGGGGTTTTGTTGCTGCGCTTCATTAAAACCCGGGTCTGCCCAGAAAAGCAGCCAACAAATGGTTCCGTTGCCGCGTGAGCGAGACTTCTTATTCCAGTGATGTGCGAGATTGACGCGCAACCTAGAGAAAGAAAGCAACCAACAAATGGTTCCGTTGCCTTATGACTTTTTGATCACATTACTTCCATGGCTTTGAACCCTGTTGATTGAGCCAACAAATGATTCCTTTGCCTTGCGACTTATTGCTGTAAGACTTACTAGTTATGCGACATCTGAGATTGTTGTTGAAGACAACATAAGGTTCTGTTACACTGAGACTTGCTCAGTTAACAAATGTGTTACTGGAATCCTACAGCTAAAGAAATTGGAGATTGGTTTGATTTAAAGGCTAAAGAGTTCGCTGAACAAGAAAATAGAAGCCTTACGTTTCAAACAGAAGACTGGTTACAGAAGTATATTTATGCTGACCTTTACGAAATTTTCTTTGTTACGTTTGCATTGGAGTTACACGCTTGGATAGCCAAGTTAGCAGATTCTAGACCTACGCTGCATGTTGATCGACCCGTCACGTGGACGCCTGAGCTAGTCAGTATTGTGAAGCGGATCGACAATTCTGTTTCCCGCGCAGTAGACTTTTGGTTGAATAGTCTACTGGAAGGTTTCATTACCGAATTTGCAGTTGATACAAGAAAGAGTTTCAGTGAAGCTGAGAGGAGTTTCTTCCAAGTACACAGAGGTAAGTTCTTAAATTCTCTGAACTTATGGATTAAAATGCTTCTGTATGAAAAAGGAAAGCTATGTATTGCTTCTGATGAATAGCATAGACAAGTAATGTCCGTAGATTCTGATAGTGATCCTGAAGTTATTGGTTGCACTCGTAGTGGAAAACGATATAAAGTAGGCCTTGACCAATATTCTTTTGAATCTAGCCCAGACGATAGCCAAGTCCCTAGAGCAAGCCATATAGAAAGACAAGGGAGTGCTCATATCCCTTATTACCCCTTTACACCGCAAAAACCACACGGAGCTCAGTATAATCCTACAGTAACACCTTCTAGTAGCCCACACGGTACTTCTAGCACCTCTGTACCACCTTTGTTTAACCATCCCGGGGGAACTGCTACAGTACCTCCACCTCAAACCCGCGCAAGAAGGATGGGTGATGACATGAAGCTACCAACTTTTAGAGGAACAGGGATAGAAGACCCTGAGCAGCACTGGTTCTTATGTGAAGCCATTTGGACAATTAAGAAAATTAATGACGATGCTGTTAAACTGGTTCAGTTAGCAACCACACTAAGAGAAAGAGCCTTGACTTGGTTCATGAAATACTCAGCAGCACAGAATAGGACGCTTGCTGAGGTAAGAAATGCTATGATTCGGGAATTTAAGAAACCTAAATCAGAATCACAGTGTATAACAGAGCTCAAAGACATCAAACAGTTACCTACAAAATCAGTATGGGACTTTGACCAGAAGTTCAAAGCCTTGATAGATCAAGTAAGCTTCGAGTTTGCACCACAGCAACATAAAGAATGGTTCATTGCTGCGCTGCTCCCACACATTAGACTTCCTCTTATGCAACAGAATCTCAATACTCAAGAACAAGCTCTAGAGATGGCTATGAAACTAGAAGCTTCGCCAATTGCAGGAACAAGCAACGATGTTGCGCATTTACAGAACCAATTAGCAAACTTAACCTTGCAAGTGCATGATATTAAGAAAGGCAAGGAGATTAAGGAAGAAATTTGGTGTACAAAATGTAAAGCCCAAGGTCATTCAAAGGACCATTGTCCCGTTTTCATAGACTATATTGCAACTGGAGCACCTAATCCTTTACCACAGGCACAAGGGCCTTGGTGTGAAATCTGTAGAACTAGAGGTCATAGACCACAAGAATGCCACTTACTCCAGAAATATGTGCAAACCCCAAAGAATCTATATTGTAATTTCTGTAAATCAGTAGGTCATGATGAGAACAATTGTAGAGCATATGATCTTATGATAGAAAGAAAGCATGATGTTTATAGGGTACAAGCAGAGACACAAGGACCCACAGCAGGTCCACCTTATGACCAAACTCGGGACGCCCGAGCAGCAAATTACAGAGGACGCGGACGCACAACAAATTTTGGTCGCGGAAGAGGACAGATCACTTGTTATAATTGCGGAACACAAGGTCATTTTGCTAGGGATTGCCAAAATCCTACAACCCTCTGCAGGTATTGTAAATCTTCCGACCATATCATTGAAGAATGCCCTCAGTTACAGGCTAAGATGCAAGCAAAGACACCACAGGTCAATCAGAATATTCAGTTGATTGGAGCAGAAAAAAGAGAACCAGACCCTACAGTTAATATAGTGACACGCAGTGGAGCAACCACTGGTGTGCAAGAGATGGGAACGGGAAAGCAAGCGACGTAATGGGTGCGCCGCGCTAACATTAAACCAGCCCCACTTAACCTGCAGAAGCAAAAAGAAGCATTTAAGCAGGCTCAAGAGTATTTCTCAGATCCGAGAGCTTCAAGTTCTGCCGCAATTCCGCAGAACATTAGTAGATCGCAAGTGCTAAGACAAGACAACCTGGTACAAGAACAAGCCACTACAGCTGGAAGGCCTGATGATGATGAGGAGCATGCACTAGGCAGTGTTCAAGCATTCCTGCGACAATGTTTAAAACTGTTGCGCAATGAAAAAGCAACTCTAGAACTCCAACACCTGTTGGATCAGTGCCAACACTCCGCTTCGACGAACACACCGCAGCGTGCTGTTCACCAGATCAGGAGTCACATTAGAACTGGAAAAGAGATGAGGCTCACAGCGCAGATTGGGGCATTTGAAATGGATGAAGTCATGTTAGATTTGGGCTCCGAAGCCAATGTTCTCACTATGCAGACATGGGAACAGATGGGAAGCCCTCAGCTTACCAGATCCCCTATCCAGCTAAGACTCGCAAATCAGCAACGAGTCTCTCCATTGGGCAGATTACCCAATGTACCTATTGATATTGAAGGAGTAAGAAGCTTTGCAGATTTTGAAGTAATCAAAATTATGGATGATAGTAGACCATACCCAGCGCTGTTAGGAATAGACTGGGCATTTGACAATTTGGCTGTCATTAACCTGAAGAAAAGACAGATGACCTTTGAGGATGACCAGATCAGGGTCATCGCACCTCTTGATCCTATTCAAGGACCAAGATATATAGAACCCATTCGCGCAGAAGAGGAAGCGCGCCACATGGAAAGCTTGTATCAGATGACCACTAACCACAGTGACTATGTCAACCCCACAGCAGACGGCCATATCAGCTGGCGATGTGATAGCTCGTGCACATCAGACTCAGATGCAGGATTGGAAAACTGGCAGAATCGTCTACATGAGGTTTCTGCAAGACGTTGCGCCATGATGACTAAATCCATTCGATGGATTGGCACAGAATTAACTGACACTCCAACTTTTGATGGTCTAACCGAAGTAACTAAATTCATACAGGAATATGAACAAAAGCTTCCAGAACCGCAGCGCATACAGGCACTGGATGTAGCATTGAGCGCTACACCCACAAGATGGTGGATTGCGCATAAGGAGAATATTCATACATGGAAAGACTGTCGCAGATTGATACTGCGCAGATTTCAGGACACCACAGCCGAAGCGCTACGCAAATATGAAGGACAGAGTGACCCCAGGTCACACATTGAAGCGTGTATTCAGCAATGGTCAGATATTCCGGAAGATGAATGGGTTCACCAATTCATCCACACATTGGATACAATTCCAAGGAATTGGTATACCGAAACAGAATTGCGCAAAGGCACTCTTACTTGGGCTCTTATGATAGAAAGCTTTCAACTTACCTTCAGCTTTGAGTCAGAACATCCAAGCATTGATCAGGCTTTGAAGTGTATTAGAAAGAAGGTATTTGAACACTATCCAGTAACAGAATATTCCCAACCAGATTGGGCTGTCCAGATAGAACATGCCCTGGAATGTTATAACTTCACCGCTGAAGATGAGGAGGACGATCCTCGCAACATCAATATCCCAGAATCAGAAGGGACGCGCAATATTGAAGGTCCTGAGCTTGACATTCCTGCCATCACAGAACACGTCAAGCTCAAGAAAGTTAACATTGGCACAGAAGCTGACCCAAAGTTTGCTTCTATAGGAGATTATTGGGATGATGAAACTGTTGCGCATGTTTCAGATTTATTACGTGACTACCAGGATATCTTTCCTACCAAGTTCATAGAAATGAAAGGCATCCTAGGAGACTTAGGAGTGATGTGCATACCTCTGAAACCAGATGCCAAGCCAGTAAAGCAGCACCCATACAGGTTGAACCCGCGCTACAAAGAAAAAGTCAAAGAAGAAATTGATAAGATGCTTGCAGCAGGAATTATTGAACCAGTAGAGGAAAGCGATTGGATTAGTCCTATGGTGGTCCAAGAAAAGAAAACGAAAGGTGAAATAAGAATTTGTGTCGACTTGCGCAAACTCAATGATGCATCAGCGCACGATCCATTTCCCACTCCTTTCACAGATGAAGTACTTGATAATGTTGGAGGACAAGAGGCTTACTCTTTCACTGATGGATTTTCGGGATATCATCAGATCAGAATCCATCCGGACGACCGCCACAAGACTACTTTTGCAACTGAATGGGGCTCATTCCAGTATACGGTAATGCCCTTTGGTCTTAAAAACGCACCTGCTATCTTCTCTAGAGTTGTTGTTGCTGTTTTTAAAGAATTTATCCACAAGTTTTTAGAAGTCTATTTTGATGACTGGACTGTATTTGGTTTACTAAAGAACCATATTGCGAATCTGCGCATGATGCTAGAAAAATGTAGACAGCATCAGATTTCCCTTAACTTGAAAAAATGTATATTTTGTGCGCCCTTTGGTATTTTGTTGGGACATATTGTATGCAGACAAGGACTTCTGATGGATCCTGCGAAGGTTGCCATCATTGCTAATTTACCGGCGCCCAACTCAGTTAAGCAATTGCGCACTACACTGGGACATACAGGATACTACAGAAAATTCATCAAAGGATATGCAAGGATCACAACGCCTATGGAAAGATTGCTGAAGAAGGATTCGAAGTTCCACTGGACAGAAGAATGCCAACAGAGCTTGGACACACTTAAAGAAAAGATGATCACAACGCCTATTCTAGTTTTCCCGGACTGGAGAAAACCCTTTCACGTTCATGTTGATGCTTCTTCAATAGCATTAGGAATCGTGCTTACACAGTCTGGAGAAGGAAGTATTGACCACCCAATTGCTTACTCCAGCAGAAAGCTATCTACAGCTGAGAAGAATTACACCACTACCGAAAGGGAAGGACTAGCTATGGTGTATGCCCTACAGAAATTCAGACACTACCTGTTAGGAGCTCACTTTAAAATGTATACTGACCATGCTGCTCTGAAATATTTGGTCAATAAACCAGTTTTAGGAGGAAGAATTTGCATATGGCTACTGCTCTTTCAAGAGTATGATTTTGAGGTTATTGTAAAGCCAGGTAGATTGAATGCAGGGCCTGACCATCTATCCAGAATAGAGTCAGGAGAGGAACCTACGAGTCTGGAGGACAATCTGCCTGACGCACAGTTGTTTTCTATCCAAGCAGCAGACGAATATTATTCTGATATTCTTGAGTTTCTCACTACCGGACAAGCGCCGGCTGAGTTTACAATCCAGCAAAAGAAGCAACTTGTTGTCAGAGCCGCAGACTTCACTTTGATAGCAGGCCAGCTTTATAAGTTGGGCCCTGACGAAATTTTGCGCAGATGTATCTTATCACATGAAAAGAGCTCTATCATCGCAGAAGCGCATTCAGGTACCGCAGGAGGCCATTTCGCAGGAAAGCCGACTGCGCAAAAGATATTAGCTGCAGGTCTTTGGTGGCCGACATTGCACAAGGATACTAAGGAATTCTGTAAATGTTGCGATGTGTGCCAGCGCACAGGAAAACCCTCAAGGAGAGATGAAATGCCGCTAAGACCCCAGATCACACTGCGTGCTTTTGATAAATGGGCCATTGACTTTGTAGGACCTATTAACCCACCAGGAAAAAGAACTGGCGCAAGATATATCATTACAGCTACTGAATACCTCACCAGATGGGCTGAGGCGAAGCCAGTTAAGAACTGCGACGCTGCTACTGCCGCGCAGTTCATTTTCGAGAACATTATCACTAGGTTTGGATGCCCAGTGATCCTCATGAGTGATCAAGGTACACATTTCCTCAATGAGACTATAGAGGCCCTTACTGAAGAATTTCAAATTAATCACCATAAGAGTACACCCTACCATCCTCAAGCTAATGGTACGGTGGAAGCATTCAATAAGATTCTTGAGAATGCCCTGACGAAGATCTGTAATCAACAAAGAGATGATTGGGACCTTAGAGTCACAGCTGTATTATGGGCTTACAGAACCACTTGCAAGAAACTAACAGGTCACACACCTTTCAGCTTGGTGTATGGACAAGAAGCAGTTATGCCCATGGAATACATTGTTCCCAGTCTCCGAATTGCGCAAATTACAGAAATGGCAGATCCTGATACTATGAATGAAAGACTTTCGAAACTACTTGCCTTAGAAGAAGACAGACTTTTGGCCGGATTTCATCAACAGGTACAGAAGGCAAGACAGAAAGCTTGGCATGACAGGCACATTAAGCATAAGCACTTTGAAGAAGGAGACTTGGTACTCCTTTATGATAGTAAATTCATCAAGTTTCCAGGCAAGTTTTGTGTGCATTGGTTAGGCCCTTTTCAGGTGATAAAAGTAACAGACGGAGGCGCAGTTCAGCTTGCGAAGCTGGATGGAGAATTACTACCTACAATGATAAACGGGAGTCGGCTTAAGCTTTATTGCGACGGCCACTCCGCCCTGTCGACATAATATATTGCTCACGAGTGCAGATGTCCGGTTTAGTTGAAAGAGACATCGCATTCAGTCTACACGGAAGCTGCGACACACCCTCAGTTTCCAGCTTCCTGCGCAGTTCCTTGAAATATCCGCGCATCCTGAATAAAAATTGCTTGAAGAGAGCTTATCGGTGCGCTCTGGCGAAGTTTTGTTTTTGGACCGTTGAACTATCGCTCTTGCGGAGTCCCCTTTGATAATTTGCCGCTTGAAAGTTTTGTTGTGGACCCATAGAGGCACAGTTTCCTAAGTTGAAATGACCCGCCGGAAATTTTGAATTCAAGCAGTTATGTAGCCGCGTTTGAATAAATGAAGGATAAGGTCGCTATTTAAGTCTAGCCGTTCTGACGGATTCGGCTTAATCTCCGAAAGATTTGCATTTAACTCAGGCGCCGAAAGCATTAGCTTCTCCCGGAAGGCTGTCAGAACCCGTCAATCACACTAAATGCACCCCTACGGCAAGGAGGATAGCGTGTTTTCAACTCATCTGTAGCCGCCTATAGCTACGTTACCCCACTTGGTCGCATTTACTATCCCCGCTGGCTATAAATACCTCACACTTGTATCATTTTCGGGTTACTGTCTCGAGTTGCATAGTTGTGTTTGAAGATCCAAATTATTGTTTTCAAGAGCCGAGTGTGCAGAGTATTTCCCCTTATTTTCAGCGTTCAGACCCTACGCAGGTCCGCCATTTGCTGTCCAGCGTTTTGTTATCTACATTGGTTCACCACGGAGAATTTATCGACAGAAGAAGTTGTTCGTCAATTTCTGCGCCGAGGCTTGGACTTCGGCATGGCCACTCCGGTGACGGCTTCGACCTATGTACACCCCGGTGCTACTGATCCCAGAACATCTCCAGGCACAAGAGCATCTCAGCAGCAGCCGGAGGAACCTGTTCCAGAGCCGCTAGCATCTATGGTGAACTATATTCCGCCGCGTCCAGATGATGCGCCGGATATACAGATTCCGAAGAATGCAAAGTATCCAATTCCGCTACCGCCACTACCGGCTAGTGTGCGGGTAGAAGGCCAACTATTGGGAAACATTCCATTGGTTAAATTCTCTGATTTTAACCTTGGAGACTATAAGACATATCCTCAGTTCCAGTTGGACCGATATCTGGATATAGTGCATAATCCCACCAGAAAAGTTGACGAGTTTATCCCAAAGGGATTTGCAGCAAATCTTGAGCGCCCTGGACTCTTGAATTTGTTGAAGCTACCGCACTTTGGGCGTAGCAATGAAGTGAACGCAGTCGTTAAAACACTGCTATCCTGCGATCATGGAGGTTACCTTTGGATCGGGAGGCCAATTGATCTAAATGTTGATTTGATACACCGTATCACCGGTCTATCTAAGGTTGGTAAGGATCCCAATATCCATTTTGTGGGAAAGGAAAAGGACCGAAAATTGGCTGCAAAGCTGGTCCAGAAATATAACTTGACAAGAGGAGGTCGGGCTTATGACCTCACGACAGTAGAAGATGAGGCACTTCGCTTCACAGGAAGTCTGCTTGCAGGCAGGCTTCTCACAAAGTGCCGACCAAAAGAAGTTACTGGAGCTATCGTGGAGCTCGCTATCGCAGCTGCGGAGGGAGAACAGTACAACTGGTCTCTCTTCCTGCTGAATTCTTTTTTGGCTGATTGCCTGAATGTGCAGGACAATGCAGCCCAATCATTCCATTTTTCATGGCTTCTAATTTTATGCGCTCTCGTCGGGTGGAAGGAGCCCCCGAATACTCAGTTCCTTCCGCGCCGCGCAGGAGAGGTTGCCGGCATGCGCTACATCAACCTCTGGGATTCCCCTAATCCCGCGAAGCGCAAGATGAATCGCGCTGTCTTTTGTGAGTACTACTATCTCCTCCGAGATACCATACAAGATATGCCAAGGCTGAGCGAGGAGACAGCCACATTGTATGAAGGGAAGTTGGATTTTACTGCCGACATCCATCAACTTTATCTTCGGCCTTGCGACATTCTAGGTGACTGGGCGCTAGGTCTTTACAGGATGACCACAGAAGATGTCGAAGAAACCATTAAGTCGTGGTCGGACGAATGGAGAGCAGCAGCTGACATCGCACCTGCGATGCCACCCGCCGCTGCGCAAGAGAAGGATAAGGGCAAGGAAGCCCCTGAGCAAAGAAGCGATGAAGGCTCAACAGAACCAGCCACCAAGAAGCAGAAAGTGTCGCATCCCACTGAGGCCATTCCCTCGGAGATCGACAAATACTTGAAAGAGCAATTTCGTGAGATGAGGAACACGCATGCTCACATCCGAAGTGCTCTAGACTTACAGTTTGTAGAATTGAAAGGTCTCGCAGGAAGGATTGCGCAGACCCATGCGCCAGCATCTACTTCGCAGGCGCCACAAGAAATTCCAAGTGATGAGCGAGTTGAAGAACTCACAGAAAGGCACACTGTCGTGCATATTCCGCCTACCAGCATGACACTTCCAGATCCTCTAGCTGAACTACAGGTAAGCACAGTTGGACCTGTAGAAATAAATTTGTCTTTGATTCCTATAGAAACTCTACAGCTTGTACAGGAGAAAGTCTCTCTTGAGTTGAGAGCTAGAGAGCTCTCTACTTTCCAGGCAAACCAACGACTGCAATCGCAGGAGATAGAGCTGAAAGAAAGTCATAAGAACATCTCTGCGAAGCTTGCACTCTATGAGGCGCAAGACACCGGCATCAGAAACGCAATAGAAGAGATTGCCCAGGAACTGCCGGCTTGCGAGATTCAACCAGACCTCCCTCTGGTTGCAAAAGTTCAAATTATTGGAGGAAGGGTGAAAACCCTGGAGCAAGAAATAGTTGCTATGGCAGAAGGCCATAGAACCCAGATTGCTGAGCTAGAAGCTCGCGTTGCTGCGCATCTTACGGATGATGCGCAGGTACAATTTGAAGCACTGAGCAGAGCTTCCACACGGATGAAAGATCGAGTACAGGAAGCCAAGAACCTGATGAACCAAGCTATGGAAGCTTGGACAGAGCTTGTGAACCTCCCTTTTAAAGTGGGACTGTCAGAACAGGTGCAAGCTGCAGAACAGTCTCTCACTGTTCTCAATGAAGAAGCTAAGGCCCTAACAGGCCTACCAAAAATGAAGAAAATGGGCGAAGTGCGCAAAATGCAGCAGCAACTGCACAAGCTCAGAACTGAAGATGAGAAGCTCACCAACAGCATTCAGCCATTCATGGATGAGTATGCTGAAATCGTTGGCCAGGTTGAGACAAAAATCAAAGAGATTGCCGAGTCTCAGGAGATCATTGACACACTCACTAAAGATGAAGCGACCGCAGAAACGGTGCAAATAGCTGACGAGTGTATTGAGGAATTGGACTCCGCTATTGCGAAGTGGCAGAAAACATTCGCGGAGATTCAAGCAAAAGCAGATGCGCAAATCAAGCCACCACGCGCTAGTGCGAGTGGCTCGAGGGCGAGCCACAAGTGAGTGTTGGGGGCCTGTTGGGGCCAAGGTCGCAGCTATAGTAAAAGCTGCGAATTTTGGGAAAAAGCACGAGTATGGAAGGAAAGTGCTAATTTTGGGACAAGCACTAAGTTTTGGGTAAGAAGGAGACGGTGCGCAGTACGGTGCCAGATGGATGATCTCAGCGCAGATCACGGACCGGAAATTGCGGAGCTCGCGCGCACGTCATCGAAGAATGAAGGTGGCTCAGCTACCATAATAAATAAGGCGATGGAGTAGAGGGCTCAGCTACCCTCATTTAAAGGCTCAGTACAGAAGTTATGGTTGCTCGGATCAAGGAGGAGCAACGGACCAGAGCATTGAAGGCGAAGGACGATCGCCCATACCCACAATCTGCGCCGAAATTCATGGAGCCTGCAGGAAGCGGCGACGTGACTGCAAGAGGCGCCTACAGTACACCTAGCCATGTGCGTGGTTAGGGTTTTTGGGAATCACTGTTGGGAAAGGCCCACAGTTTTGTAAAGGTGTGACCGTCATGGCCACCTATATATATGAATAATTGTAATGGGTAGACGGTTAGAGAGTTAGAGAGAGTTAGAGAGAGTTAGATGTTAGACTGTTAGATAGCCAGTCTAAAGGATAGATCATGTGTTGATTATCCTTCACTGTATTTTCTACCCAGTGTGTAGACTTAGAGAGGAAATCGGATAGCCGAGGAGCTAATCCCTGAGTTGCCAGACAGTCTGAGTCGACGTCTGTGCCTTTGTAATCTCCATAGAGAGGAGACTAGATTGAGAGAAGGGCTCCCAGCTATGTGCGTGGAGTTTCCTGGAAAGATCTAAGGCTGCAGCTGTGTGCGCAGCATATTGTATAACTCTATCATTTTCTGGTTAATATATCACTCCCGTGGACGTGGTTTTCCTCGGGGAGATGAGCTTCACATGTATCTTCTTGTTATAATGTTTGTATGAATGATAACTGTTTAGGATCATTACCTGTGTGTACATCTTTTGCATCATCTTTGCGACTGTTTGAGTGAGTGTAGGAAGATCCTTTATTGTTATAATCGCCGAGTATAGAAGTAGTGGTGGAACGCTGTCGCTGCAGCAACCGAGCTTCGCGTGACTACGCAGTAGGTCTGCAGGAAGGAAGGCATCCGCGCCGTTGCGTCGCGAGGCCTGCGGGAAAGTCCGACCGCCGATATTGGAGGGAGAAGGAGATATATAGAACAATCTCAGCATCACCACGGTTAAGGAAAGCTGATTCCTTAACCCCCCATAGCCACTTCGGGTGAGACCTCGAGCTGCCGCGCAGCTCGTTGCCGAGAGGGCCAGTGCGCCAAGGGGTTTTGTTGCTGCGCTTCATTAAAACCCGGGTCTGCCCAGAAAAGCAGCCAACAGCACTGAAGATTATATATGTCATATAACACAACCATATTTCACCCCGATCTAGCGGCTCAGTCTCTAGGCCACTATGCCACCTTTTCCATCTTAGCAGTTTCCCAAATTGAGCAAAGAGAACTATCTGACTCCATGCAACTTTTGTTCTCAATAGCTAATTATGGACCTTGTATGTTTCTTCTTTATAGCCCCCCCTAGATCTCGTTATACATACTAAATTTGTGGTATGATGGATTAGAGGATGGGTTGTGAAGCATAAGTAAAACGTAGGTAGACCAAGTAGAGAGGAGATGCATAGATGGTTGAATTTCTTGTTATATGGTTGAGTTCATGTTTTTTTCCATACCAACCGATAAGGGCAACAAAATCAAAAGGTAAAGTAGCACTGTCATTCTAAAAATCAAGATTACAAAAACATTTTTGTCCCAATTCATACAGTCGAATGCGGATTGTAAGTGTAGTAGCATCGGTGGTCTTCATATTAATAAATACCAAGAATCTTAAATCGTGTACTAGAGGAAGGTGTCGATTCAATGACTGAGCAATTGGGGAAAATAGCTCATGTAATACAGTTTTAGATACAAAGTATGGATTCTTGATCTGACTCATTAACTAGATGCATGGAGGTTAACTAGATGCATGGAGGTTGGCAGAGTGGGAACTTCCCCAAATCCCCGAGCTTTTTGGTAAAGTTGGGGGACGCATTGCGCACACCTATTTCCCGTAGGGATGCAACCATGTCCAGTGGTAGCTGAACGGGGAAGCACTCGGTTTCAGAGTGAAAAAAATGGTCTTCCTTGTCCCCTCCATTTCACGAAAGTTAAAGGGTAGCTAAATTCTCAAGAGCTTCGATCGGGCGACAATGGAAAATAGGGAAAGGCAAGGAGCACATGGAATCATATATATGCATATACACAGGACATATGAAGAAATAAGCAATTGTTGTTGTTGCTACAATTGGCAATTGATAAATGTCGTTCTAAACAGCCTCTGACAGAGATTTGTGATAAACCCACTCTTGGGTCCAGGCTTCAAATTTGAAGCCTTCAAGGCCCATTTGAAGTAACAAAATTTCATTCAAATAATAATATTGTGTTTGAACTTTGAAGTTACCAAATTTTAATCAAATAACAAAATTTTTAAATAATTGATGGGATCATGAATGGATAAAATGATGTACATACCTATAAATTCATAGGATGTCAGCAATCTAGTCAGCCTTGAAGTTGAGCTCCTCAAAGAAAACGAATTTCTTTAAATATGTTTATGGCAGGCTGATATTGCCAGCTTCGCTCCGCAAACTCTCCTGGAGGACTGGAGGAGATAGGGTAGGTGGAACTTGGAAGTAGCTCAACCATAGTGGAGTAGGGGTATAAGAAAAAGCTTGTTTGTATTCCTGTAATATTATATA
The DNA here is from genome assembly GCA_027924585.1 of Larix kaempferi. Taxonomy (NCBI): domain Eukaryota; kingdom Viridiplantae; phylum Streptophyta; class Pinopsida; order Pinales; family Pinaceae; genus Larix; species Larix kaempferi. The sequence continues at coordinate 50,431,244 of BSBM01000012.1, forward strand.
TTGATGGTCGGAGCCATGGAAGCATGGAATTCGAGCATTGACTTGATACAACAAAGGAAACACAAGGTGGGACTCGGGAGCTACAGGATTGACTTGATACAACAAAGAAAACACAGGGTGTGAGGCTGGGAGCCGTAGACGGTAGGATTAACTTGATACAACAAAGAAAACACAGGGCTATAGGTAGGGGCCACGGGCAGGAGCAACAACCTGCAACATTACAAGAAGTTTCTGGATTGTGGATTTTGTCTGAAATGCCAAATTCGGGGCACATTAACATAATATATTATACATTGAATACTCAATTAACTCACGGATTCAACATTCACGAATTGGTATGTGATAACTGGTAACTTGGTAAGCCCGCTTCCAACAACACGTATGAGCCACCAACCAGGTTTAATAAATTTGTTGATGCCATTAAATGTGTTAAACACGTAAGCGCTCGCTACAAACACAAGAACTTGGAAGCGTTCAAGCCATGGGCTGCTCAGTGTAAGCCTGTCGACGTAAGTTGGTCAATGATATTATTAGAGGCCCAATGGTCCATGATCCATGGATGATCGAACACGTGGATATTGGAGAGTAACCGAGTCCCACTCCCAAGTCACCTAGCTAGTATCCGCATTCCCAATTTCCCACTGAAAATTGTTGATGGGTGAAATGTGAAGCTACCCTTTTGTTGCAATTTTAAACAGTAGTGGTTAATTTAATTATTGAAGGGCTTACCATGAAATTAATTTTTTTTTGCATGGTAAAACTTGAAGTGGCCTTCTATGACGTGTAAAATGGTCTTTGAAGGGCCCTGAAGGCTTCAAATTTGAAGCCTGATGGCAATCACATGGTGTGGGTTTAGTAGATGACAACGACCATTATGAGAAGTTTTGTTGAGAAGTTTGTCATGTTCTACATGTTTTTCGTGGGTGAACATTATTACAGTTTGTTGCAGGTCATTTAATGTAGTTGTAGTAGATATGTTGATGGTTGGATTTCAAACTATTTGAAATCCAACTATCAATATGCTTACTGCAAATGCATTAAATGACATGTAACAAACTGAAATAATGTTCATCCACCAAAAACATGTAGAACATGACAAACTTCTCAACAAAACTTCTCATAATGATCGTTGTCATCTACTAAACCCACACCATGTAATTGCCATGTGATTGTCTTACAACTACGTTGAAGAAGTACTAGGTAGACATGTTGATGGTTGGATTTCAAACTATTTGAAATCCAACTATCAACATGCTTACTGCAACTGCATTAAATGATCTGCAACTAACTAAATAACTAATATAACTTAGTGATCTATCATATATATATATATATATAAGACTTTCTTTTTAAGTTGAAGGAAGTCATGTGTAAAAACCTTCCCTCTCAGAAGATGAAACGAAGGAAAGGACAGCTTCGGGGAAGCCCGATCATCTGACAAATGCGTTTTTATTAAGATTTTTAGCTAGTATTAAAAACCCTGTTCCAGGATGATCCTCGTGCCACGAGTTCAAATCTGGTTCCTCGCAAGATGTCAATATCCGGCCTCATGGAATCATTGCCGCCTTTCCTACGGAGTTAAGTGGAAAGACTGCCTCGATTGAGGTTTATTACTTATAGCTTAATAATTCCCATTCATCCTTATCACTTTTGTATATGGATGTTTTTCTTCTAAGGGAGGCTTATGCCGTAGATTAAGTTATTTTCCTTTCTGCGTTTTCGATTTATGAATCCAAAGTGTGTGTTATCATTTCGTATTCGCTTTTGATGGGTTAATTCTGCCTTCAGGTCTGTGTGGAAGACGTTATGCATTCAGGTCTAGTGCGTTGTGCTTTATGGATCCGCCTCTTAGATCATTAGCTGTGTCGAATGCATTACGAATTTGTTTCTTAGATCTGTAACTGGGAGAATGTGTTATGCATTTTTGATCTGTTTCTTAGATCATTGACTGTGTCGAATGCTTTATGGATCCGCCTCTTAGACCATTAGCTGTGTCGAATGCATTACGAATCTGTTTTTTAGATCTTCAATTGAGTGAATGCGTTATGCATTCTAGATCTGCTTCGTAGATCATTAACTGTATCGAATGCATTATGGATCTGCGTCTTAGACCATTAACTGTGTCAAAGGCGTTATGAGGCTGTTTTTCTTAGATCCTCAACTGTGTTGAATGCGTGATTCCCGTATAATCTCATCGGTGTGTTTTAGATAGAGCATTCGGAGAGAGTTGATACGTATTTCTTATAGTTTCCTACTTGCACTTTTTATGCATGATCCCAGACTTGGGGATACCCCACTTCACGTTTGGTGTGAATGCGTTGAACCCTGTGATCTTTGCTTATTATTGCTGCTACGAAAATTATGATTCCTGTACATCTCTACTAGATCTCATTTGTTGCACTGAACGGTGAACCCTGTATCGTGTTCTGTGAAAACGTGGATCTTTGTACTGCTATAAAGACTGTCATCGTAGGATCTTGTATGCTGCCATTCGATTGATCTCTATTAGATCTGTATCTCATTTTATATGCAGCCACCAAAGGTGATAGGTTATGAATCGTATTTTTCCTGTATGGCTATGCTCCCTGGAATCCGCAGTAAACCCTGAGCATAGTGTATTGTTTGTTTCTTCATTTATTAATCTCTGCATATTGTGAATACTGCCATCGATGGATGGATCTCTGTATTTTTGTAAATGCTATCATCATAAGTTTAACCTTATGCGTTGTGGATCGAACCCTGTCGGATCTCTACTTTATATTGTTGCCACGGATAGCGTAGATCTCTGTTTTAGGATACATTTACCTCTGTATTGTATTGGTAGCATGTATTGGACAGCGTAGATCCCTGTTAAGTTACATTTATATGATCTTCTTAATATAGTGTGATCCCCGATTGGGACTTCTCTGCATATAATCTGCACGGGGCGCTTGGGAAAGGACAGCTCAAAGAGCTGATCCCTGCCTTCTTTTGTTGATTTAAAATATATTTCTAATATATTGTGAATACAATCTCAGCTAAATTATATTATGTTAGATCAGAGATAAATCCTCTTTTATTTATATATATAGATCTAATTCTATTAAGTTAGAATAGACCTCGGTCATCGTTTTGGTGTAGTGTTGACTAACTCGAAAATTGGGTATGTGACATTCCTTCAGAGAGCACTCAGTATGATTCAGATTGATGGTCGGTGAAAGCATTCGTAGCCTTCACCGCCAAGGGAAAGCACTTCATTCGTTGGAGCAAACGGATAAGGTTTCGCCTTATACGATTTTGAAGAAGAAAGGTCCCGCAGCCGGTGGTGTCCAATTCAATCAGATCCTGTTCCTGTTACAGAAAACACGGGCAGGGCAGAATCATCGACCACCCGTGTCATTAAAATGTCTAAATCTCCCGAAGAGTCGGGCTTCATTTGGGCCACCGTTGTTGTCCTTGGAGGCTTTGTAACATCTTTAAAACCGATAGACTTCTGGTTCTCGAGCGTACTTATGTTGATAGAAGGCCCTCGCATCTTCACTGTAGTCCGCGACCTCATTTCGGAAAGTGAGATGTCTAACGGGGGCGCTATCAGAATCGACGACTTCAAGCCCGAAGTAAACTTAAAAAAACTAAACGAAAGAACTCCGTGCGAGCTGCTGTTTGAAGTGCTGCGTATTTGCTACGGGACACGCATATCCAACACAGTGAACAAATTGCTCTCCTTGTTGAAACTTTTGTGGGCTGTCGCATCCGTCCTCTTGTCTGGGTATCGTCTTTATCAGCATAACTACGGCGAAGTTCCAGACGACGCTAGCAAGGATCGGAATTCGGCTCTTATTATTTTCTACGCGCTGTCCCTGGCCTACCCGATTATATATCTGCTTCAAAACGCCTACTGGTGTTGGATGATCAAGGTGCGATCTTTATTCCTGCAGCTGACAAGAGAATCTGGCTTCGACCCTCGTGACCCTAGTAACGTCCTCATGATACGACGTTATTTCGATGAAATATATTCACGGTCCAGGAAAAAAAGCATTTTAGATGGCTTGAAGTTGGACCTCGCGTCATACACCGTCGAGCTGCTACAGTCCAGCAATGCTAAAGAACGGCTGTGGGGTGCTCGATTCCTGTCCAACTTTGCAAAAACCGAGACACGCAGGGCAATCGAAATCACGAAGAGCACAATCGAAGTCATGCAGCAAGTGGTGGAAATCACGGAGAGCACAATCATATCCATGCAACAAGTGGTTGCCAAAACCGAATGTGAAAACCGTTGCCAAACCGAATGTAAACTTGTTGCCAAAACCGAAAGTGAAAACCGTTGCCAAACCGAATCTAAAAACCTTCCCAATTGCCAAACCAAATGTGAAAACCAAACCAATTGCCATTCACCCGGAAGTGAAACCATCACCAACGGGAATACCATCCCCATTGCCAGCACGGCATTTGCATTATAAGGTGCGAACAGAATGGCGTTCCCCATCACCAGCACGACGTTTGCACTATAAGTTAGCATCAGGCCTGGAATTTCAAATCCCTTCTGCTTGTCAATTAAGAAAATGTGATGAAGGTCATATGTTGATGGTCTTTCATTTTAGGTTTTATGTGATGAAGGTCATATGTTGGTCTTTCATTTTAGGTTTTATGTCATGAAGGTCACATGTGGATGGTATTTCATTTTAGATTTTAGGTCTTAGGTGAAGTTATGTTATGTAGAAGAGCTCTTAATGGAAACATGTGAATGTTTATACACAAATACGAGTAATCTTCAACCAATTTAAATTCACTAACTAACTAATTTACCATGCTTGCGTTCTCCACTGAACAGAAACTCGACAAAGCAACTAGATGGTTCTGTACTTATCTAACAACTTACACAGGGTTCTCTATTTGCTCTAACAACTTACAGATGCTTCTCTACTTGGTCTTTAGTCGGTCTATCAAAAAGCCCATCTCAATGACTGTTTAATCTCTTTACCATTTTTTAAGCATTAACCTAGAACGAAAAATAATTTCAAGTTGATATTATTTTATGTTTGATAATCTTAAGCATTGAAGTTATGTATTTAAGTTTTAATAAGCTTAAGCATTAAAGTTGTATTTTAAAGATTTTGAGAAAGAATTTAAAACTTAAAAATCATTAACCTAAAAGATAACTTCAAATTATACTTTTATTTTATTTTTATAATCTTAAGCATTAAAATGAGTAGTATTCTGTTGTTTTCAAGTGAATATGGGACTACTCTTGAAATAAGCGTAGATAGAAGTCTAGTTGGAGTTATGAATGCAAGACTAAAGAAAGATCATATCTCTTTTCAGGCTTAAAGCATTTAATCTTTAAGGCTAGGATTAAAGGAAGTTAATGAGCTCAAGTTAGTAGGAGACAAACTTCCAAAATTTTAGATGGGATTAGAAAAAACAATGTTGCTTTGATTTAGAAATTACCTTGGACCCACACCCATATAATGAGAATGACTCGAGGATATGTTAAAGATACACTTAAATTATATAAATTAGGATCATTGGATTCAAGCTCTCATATTTTAAATATTTGAATTGTTAAAGTACTTTCAGACTTTAAATATTTGAATTGTTAAAGTACTTTTAGAGACTTCTGTTTTGTATTTCTAACATTATAAATAAAAAAGTTTTGTTGCTCATAATAATTATAGAAATAAATTATTAGCAAGTTGTTAGAAGGTTGGTAGTCACTAAATAGACTTTGTTAAACAGTTATTATTGTTAGATATTGTAATTATTTGAATATAAAGAATTTTGTTATTTAGAATAACTGTAAAAATGAATTATTACCAAGTTGTTGAAATGTTGATAATCACTAAATAAACTTTGTTAGAAAGTTACTATTGCTAGCTATTGTAGTTATTTCAAATCCATTTTTTTTTAGGAATCTCTTGAACCTCATTTCAACCTATATATGTATGCACTTCATGATCAATTGCAAAAGGCATATTTGTCTCAATTGTAAGAGGCATATTTGCCTTACCTTGTGTGAAGTTATGTTATGTGTTAATATCTGTTTAAATGTACACAAATTATTATCGATCTTAATTTTATATACGGTATAAAAATAATGAAGTTAAATGATTAATTTAATAATAATTGTTTATTAATTTTAAATTTATATATAGTGAATTTCCACTTAATATGAAAATGAAATTAAATGATAGATTTTCAATTTTCATTGATTATTGTTAATTTTAAAATTATATACATTTAAATTTCTATATATCAATAATTAAAAATGAATTTAAATAATCAAATTTCATAAATAATTAATTAATAGCTTTATGTACACTAATTTTTGCTTGTAAATATATTCTACATTTCCACATATCAACATTAACTTTATGTATGAAAAATAATCTTAAATGAAATGATGTTGGACACCTAATATTGTATTGAAGAGAGTAAGATATCTTCATTTCATTACAAAACACAAAATTGGCTCCTAAGAAGCAAGCATGTCGCAAAGCTAGATTTGAACTAGGGTGTGGAGGATACCAACATTCCTCCCAACTCCTCTCTATTCAAAATCAATTTAAGATGTATAAATAGATATCTAAGTTTTAAGATAAAAAACATAATATGTTGTTTTCATATATCAAGTTGTACAACCCTTAAATCTCTAAAAATACATATTTTATTATTAAAAAAAATCACATAGAGGAATAGTTGAATTCTCTCGTGTTTAAGATTTTTAAAATACACAAATTTTAATTATTATATAAATAGAAAAAGCTAGAAGGGAAATTGCTAAATTCTCGTACCATCTTACACCTACATCCCTTATACCACTTAAATATGGTTACTTTTAAATGCCATTAAAAAATTTAGAGCACACTTTTCCATTTTAAGTTGCATTATTTTCATTATGCATGTTTTTTTTGACACCTTCAGCTTTTGGCCCGATAAAAAAATAACATGCGTACAAAATGGAGTAGTCTAAAGCTGTGACGATTTCGCCCAGAGCCATAGACTACTCCGGCAACCTTTCTTTCCTCGGTATCCCTGCCGTTGGGACTCCTTCCTCCGGCAAGGAAACCAAATCCTTTTTTCTGGCAAGCAATTTCAGGAATAATACGGTTTCTCCCATCATCTATGGATGTGACCACATGCCATGTTAATTCTATGTTCCATGTACCCATGTCATGTATTACAAATATGGATGCAATGTTAATCCCATGTCCCATGAACCATATGGCATGCATGACAAATACCGCAGCATTAATATCATTTGAATTTGAATTTTGAATTGAATAAACGTGCCACGTTAATTCAAAATCGGATTTCAAATTTGTATGCCCGCCCAAACCATATTTAGATTAACCGTGTATCCAATGAATGTGAGGATCCTGATGCAATTGAGCCAACCAATGGATTCGCTGCTCCTTAACAACAAGGCAGCTACACCAAGGAACCTACAATAGAGCTCGACTTGTTTGTTGTTGTTAGGGACCCAGGTCAACACTTATATTTACCGTGTTAGTATATTGTTGTTGGACGCATATGCTTTGTAAGTCGTCCCGTAGTATTTGTTGATCCATACTTTGTCTTATTGTTGTTGGACGCATATGCTTTGTAAGTCGTCCCGTAGTACTTGTTGATCCATAGTTTGTATTGGCCCATGGATTGTATTGACACATGGTATTGGCGCCTAGACTTAGTATATAAGTTTGTGTTGAGACCAATGAAGGTACCGTGAAGTTATTTGTATTGAGCTTGCTCAAAGGAGGTTTCCCCCTCGAAGTGGCCTGCAATCAATAAAATTGATTCTGAGTTCTGTTATTTCTGCTATCTCGCATATTCTCATTAATTAATTGTTGCAGGTTCATCACATCTGGTATTAGAGCACTTTCTTGGTCTCGTTGGGTGAAATTTTTGTCAAATTTTTTTTCGCATCTGTTGCAGCTTCGGATCTGGGAATAATCCCTATCCGCTTAATTGTGGGAAGTACTTGGGCAGAAGCGCTAAAACTCATTGTGAGGAGTACCACAGGAACCCCGAAGTACCTAGCCCATTGAGAGGACATACCAGTGAAAAGGGAAACAACCCCTACCTGATTGACTAGTTCCCACCCGTGAGGTAAACCAAGAGCTGTTGTTTGTGGAAAAGCGGTTATCAGTTTTACCTAATCTGTGGAGTGAGGGGTACTGCCCTAATTCGCAATCCATCAGACAACATTGGTGGCCGAGTGAAACCCCTGAACTGTTAGGAAGCCACACATACCTGGGGTCCATATCTATTTTCATCTGAACTGTTGCCGATCACTTCCACGTCGTTTCAAATCCAACCGTTTCAGATCCATTCTGAAAGCCATTCCAGATCCCGCCGTTTCAGATCTATTCTGAAAGTCGTTTCAGATCCAGCCATTTTCGATTCATTTGTTGTCGATCACCCCCGTGTCATTACAGATCCATCTGTTTCCACTCCCTTCTGCACCGTAGCAGATCCATTCTAGAAAAAAAATAAAAAAATCCATTTTTGGCCATATCTTCCTTGTTTTAACTCCGTTTCCCTCGAAACTTCCTGGACACCCCTGCAATCCCATTTTGCATATTTCTTTCCTGAGGACCCTATCCAAAATTCTACTTCCCAAAGCCAGAAATCTCACATTTGTCTATTTTTAGGGTTTCCCATAACTTTTTCAATTTTCACTGACTCGCCTCCAAATTTTTCCACCGTGTTCATTCCCTATTTTTGCTTCTTTGTTCCTCTTTGAAGAATTTTCTCATTCTTTCACCCTGCTTCTGAAATCCCCATTTTTTTCTTCCCTGTCCATCAGAAAGTGTCCAAAACCTACTCAAAACCCAATTACCCATCCAAGTTTTTCCCAAATCCAAATTTCCCTTTACTAAATAAGCTTTTGTTTGTGTTTTTCTATCCACCCCCCCCCCAAAAAAAAAAGACCTCTGGGTTATGGTTGTCACCCACGCAGGAGAAAAAACCATGGAGGAAGCACTTGTAGCCATCCAAACCAAACTCCAAGATCTGGATGAAAAATTTCTCAGCCTCCATCTTCAGCATTCAGCCATGAACAATAACTGATAGCAAGAATCTTTTGCAGATAATGGGTTCTCTTCTTCCAGCAAATTCCGTGGTCCGAATCTTGAATTTCCTTACTTCAATGGTACTGATCCGACTGGATGGATCTATCGTGCATAACAGTATTTCAGTTTGCATAATACTTTTGATGTCCAAAAAGTTCCACTTGCATCCTTTCATTTGGAATAGGAAGCCTTTCAATGGTATCGTTGGTACATCAAGGCTCATGATGAGCCAAAATGGACATATTTTTGCCAACTCCTTTTGCAACGATTTGATCCTAGTGCTTTTGATGACTTCACTGGAGCACTCACTAAACTTTGTCAAAGTGGCACTGTTGGGTGTGTGAGCTATCTAAAATAAAAACACCTAATATTAATTATCAACCAGGATCAGTAAACTTAGAGTTGAAGCAAAATATATGCCAAAGTAGAAAAAGTTCTAAAGTTTCAGGTTTGTCAGAACTAAAAAATGTTTAATAAGGAAAAAGATCAAAAGATCTTTCAAAATGAAAAACTGAGTTAAATATTTAAGAATACAACTAAAAAATCATAGATCAGAATAGTACTAGATCATACTACTCTACTTCTATGGTTAAATAATAACCAAGATGGAAACAAATACTGAAACACAAATTACTTCTAAAAAAGTAAGAAACTACTAAATTCAACTTCCAGATAACAACTATGAATAGAATCAGAGCTACGGAGATTAGATGTTTAATAGGGAGAACTTGTAAATGTAAATTAATTCAGACTAAACCATCTAATTCCACTCTTCTTGATTATGTACATCAAATGTAATAGGAACTGGAGTAAATGTATCGTAATGACTTTCAAATGTAATAAGGAAGCTAAACGGAAGTAAATCTAACTTAACTTCTACAAACAAATGTAAACTAAAAATCAACAAACTACCAGTAACTTTAAACATTATGAACTACTGTCTATCCATATATCGCCAACATGAAACTAATGTAAGTTAGAATTAAGTATAAAACTTAACAAAGATGTTAAACTGAACTATATTAGATTTGGAAGCAAGTAGAAAACTTGATAAATATATTTTATTATTAATCCAGATCTTGCAATATGAACATCTTCATTAAATAAAAACTAGTCTTAAGATTAACAAACTAAAACAACTCAAAGAATGGAATCATCAACTATAACTTGAAAACAAACTATTTAGGAACAAGATTAATACATTATGAACAGTAACTAAGTAACAAAGTTGGTTAAAGAACTGAATGTTGGAAGAAAGATAAGAAGGGGATAACGAGGAAATGAGAAAGGAGGAAATAATGATGACAATTGAATTAAAAACTCCAAATAACATAAAACAAGATTAAATTACATCTCAAACTATTAAGGAGGAACATGAAGAATGATGATTAAGAGGTAGAAGAAATTAGATTCAAAAAAAGGCCTAAAATAATACAGAAAACACACAGGTCCGAATGACGATCCGAACGCCGGTTTGAATGGCAGTTCGAATGACGATCTGAATGGAGGAAAAAAATTTAAAGTGAGGGAAATAAGAGTTTTTGGATGATTTAGTTACCAGCTGGTTTATGCAAATGATCCTACTGTGCAGAGGAAGCAATAGAGAGATGATTAGAGGCTAAGAAATTATATATGCGAATCATTACCTAAGAGGAAGAACGATTTTATAAGAAGTAGGAAGAAGGTTGGAATAGAAGAAGGAAGAATTAACCTACAGAAAACAGGAAGAAAAACTAACAGAGAAAGAGAAAGAAATGAATACTAACTATGGAAGAATTTGGAAGCAATATCTAACTATGATGATGGAAGAAGGAATGAAAACAAACTACGGATTATCAAACTACTGAACTATTGGTCGACCATTTTAACTCAGAAGAAGGGAGGTTGTATTAGCAGCAGAATATTAATTACAGAGGAATGAAGATAATACACATAGGAAAAACAAATTAAATTACACACACATGAAATAAACTAGTTAATTGCAAGAAAATAAATGCAGAAAATGTAAATAAAACCTCCAGTTGATGAGAGGCCCTTCCCAGCAATCGGAGGGTGAACTAGCTCAACTTAAATGACTACTAGCAAAACATCAACAAGCTGCTACTTCCATTAACTTGAGAAAAATTAAAAACTCTGTCTTCACACTATCTACGACTTCAAATTCTTGGACTAAGACTGAAAAAACATCGTGAGTTCAGAAGCTAACTCGTCTTAATCACAGAAGCTAACTCGTCTTAATCACAGAAGCGGATATTTATAAGTTACAATGGTGACAGGTTTGACAGAGTCGACCTCTCTAATAATAGGAGTGTTTAAATGATTGTAACAGCTGATTAAATTGATGCATGCCAATGCAGGGGGCGTTCTTCAGACTTTGACGGGTTTAGTTCCTTCTCAGAGCAGCTGCAACGCCGATCTAACTCAGACATGGACGAGCAGTGTGCTAGCATACTGAATCATGGGCAAGAGGACTCCTTCTAGAACAACAACATGAATGAACGTGAGTAGGCGTGAACGGGTGTGTGTAACTTTTGGCCAAACGAACAAGAGGGATGGTGCGCTGGAGTGTTAACGTGGGCGTGGAAGTTATGTTGGCATGATAAATGTGGACGGCTGGGCTCCTTCCATAATAATGGTATAAGTGAGAGCTTGGCCAACGCGCATGACTCCAGGCTGAATGCGCAGACGAATTAAGGCTTGGAGCATTCATGTGAACATGAGGTGTGTTGCTAGGCTTGGAGAGCATAAGGACGTATCTTCTAGTGCAATAGCTCATTAACCAATCCCATTGCGTGTCGAACAAAACCCATGTGTCCTTTTCTTCATTCAATGGTATGAGATGTGTCAACCACGGATTTCACGGGCTGAACATAGGGTTGAACGATGAGCTGAACGCATTTTAGGCTGAGCACGTAGCGCATGGTCTGAATAATGGGTCATTTTCAAATCATATCTTGTCAATTAAAACCATAAGTGTTAATTATGCCCAAGAACATCATTTTAATCATAAATAAACCATAATATACGAAATATAATAGATTTGCATGGTAAGTAAATTTGTGCATACCTGGACTGTTTGATGAGCTAAATGGCTAAGAAAACAACTTACTATAGCAAAAAAATAGAAATAACACCACTTCGAGTAAATTCAATGATAAAAAATGGTGACAATATTGGACACCAATAGGCACTGTGACAGAGTATCATACAAGATTTGAGAAACTAGCCAATCACACAGAAGGATTGTTTGATGAATTCTACAGGAGTTGTTTTATCAGTGGTCTTAAGGATGAAATCTGGTCAGAGGTTAAAATGTTATGTCCCAACACAATGATGGAAGTCCTAGGGTTGGCTAAGTTGGAAGAAGACAAGATTGCAGCCCAACAATGCTCCAAACCCACTTTTGTTCCCTTCAGAAATATGGGTTATCAACGACCTCCCATCCCGTTAGCTCCTCGATTAACTCCTATCAAGCATTTGTCTGAAATAGAGATGCAGGAACGTAGAGAAAAAGGGATTTGTTATAATTGTGATGAGAAATTCACTCGGGGACATAGATGTGTTCAACAAAAGCTCTATCTCTTGGATATGGATTCTTCGTCTACCTCTAAAATTGGTGAAGAAGCTCCAGATACAATGGATGATCAAGTCGACATTCAGGAGCCGCCTATTGATCCCCCATCTCAGGATGAACAGCCAGAGATATCTCTCCATGATTTATTCGGTGTCACCACCCCCTAAACAATGCGGGTTAGGGGTTACTTCAAGAAGCTTCATCTTACAATACTCATTGATTCTGGTAGCACTCATAACTTCATTGACCCTTGGATTGCCAAACATGCTGATTGTTTTGTCCATCCTTGCTCCAACTTTGAATTCATGGTTACCAATGGGGGCACCTTACCTTGCAAGGGGAAGTGTCACAATGTGCGTATATCTCTAGAAGATTATAACCTATGCTTTAACATGTTTTCCTTGTCCCTAGGAGGATGTGATGTGGTTTTGGGCGTTCAATGGTTATGCACACTTGGCCCCATCTTATGGAATTTTGCTGAACTTTGGATGCAGTTTTCAGTCAATGGGAAACAACACAAATTTAAGGGCTTACAACAAGGTCTCTCCGCATCATCAATTCACATCACCGAGAAAAGATCCTTAAGAAGAATTCACATGGTGTCATCGCTCAACTCCATTCCATTCAGGTGCACTGATCAATGGTCTCCCCTACTTCCTTGGATAGATGTGTAGGTGTCCTTGCTGAACCAGTGGGATTTTCGCCTTCAAGAGACCTTTCCGGTAAGAATTTAGCCGCATCTACATCTCAGCAAAAAATGATGGCAATTTTGCATGCAGTACAGAAGTGGCAGCCATACCTATCAGGGAATTATTTTTGCATCAAGACTGATCTCCAGAGTCTGGCAAATTTTTTGGAACAATGGGTCTCCTCCCCAGCACACCTGAAATGGGTTATCCAACTCATGGGTTATGCCTATGCGGTCACTTACACAAAGGGTAAGGACAATATGGTGGCAGATGCTCCTTCTCACACATTTGATGACCTAGTTTGTCTTACAGCTATTTCTCTGCTTGTTCCAAATTGGTTGCAATCTGTTCAACAGGGCTATCTCTTCTATGAACTCCATGCTTCTTCATCAGCAAGGCACTCTGGGTTCCTAAAAATGTATGGCTAGGAACAATGTAACTTATTTTGGCAGGGACTGAACATGACAATTCAACAAATGGTGGCTAACTGTGATAGTTTCCAGGTCAACAAGGGTGAAATGACACTCCTTTTAGGACTGCTCGAACCCTTGCCCATCCCTATAGAGATTTGGACAACTATTTATATGGATTTCCTAGAAGCTCTCCAATGGTACAATACCACATATAAAAGGACACCATATGAAGCAATCTATGTGTTGGGCTTGGCCCAAGGGGGTCAAATTTTGAACACATTTAGTTTTGGAAGTTGCAAGGAGAAGCGCAACACAGTTTTGGTATGCTGCGACGTTGCGTGCAACACAGTGTCGGAAGGACTGCGAGGTCGGTGCCGCGAGTATTATAGCGCCGTGATGTTCCATGTAGACAGAGATCCATCTAAAGAGAGCGTGGACGGATGACGGTATCTATTTTGGTTAGGTCACAGAAGACCTATTTTGGGCAAAGATCGTCGATAACTACCAAGCAGTGGGTAGGTGCAGATCGGGAGGTAGGTGACTGATAACACAAATAGAGGACTACTACTACTTGAACCAGTCATCTAAGGTCGTGAAAGAAGGAGAAGCTCGGTGGAAACAACTAGTTGGAGCGCGTGTGACAGAAGATCCACTGCCAGATACCAGGTGTCCAGTTTTGGGAAAACCGCGACAGTTTTTGTAAACCTAAGGGTTTTTCCTTCGTAATGTAAAGACATGACCTATGGGTCTTGATATATAAATAAGGAAATTTTTTAAGGGAAAGGGTTAGCTCTTCATGTTTTGTTGATTATTATTGAATATTGTTAGATCTGTAAGATTAAAGCATTGTAAAGGCTCTGCAGCTGAGTGCGCAAAGACCTAATTTTGAGAGAGAGAGAAGAGCGTCTGCAACCGAGTGCATAGACGAAGAATTGTTGTACCCTTTCCTAAGATAATAAACAACAGTTCTTGTGGACGTAGCTTCCCATCCGGGGGAGTGAACTATGTTAAACCTTGTGTTATGTGATTGTTGTGTATGATTGCCATTATTTTTACTTAAATTACTTACATTGCATGCATAAAGTTACTGTTATCTGATATGTGTTTACTTTTATCTGTATTCACCATGGAAGGGATGGAATAAGATGTTAGTAGTTCATGTATGGATGAATGTTAACAGTCAAGCACTTGTAAGTCCTCGAATGAATGGATCTATGGGATAACCACGCAATTAATTGTTAAGGTTGAATCACGATATCAAAGCACACAGCACCGCGCATGTCACTCATTTACATAAGTTATGATGTTTATCAGTCTAAGAAAAGATGAATGATTAAGGGTTATCCAATAAGATTGAATAGACGTGATTAGGTCTCAGAAACGACCGCGTAGTATAGTTGTCGCACCGATCCATAAAAATTACTGCACGATAAGTTGTTGACAACTTATCATCGTAGAAGGGAAGTAATCCCACTACGTAGAAAGTGAATGCGTTGGGGGCACAGGTATCCTTGCTCGCTGCGGCATTCTACGCAGAAGAGAAGACTTCGCACAGTCACTAACCGCAGTACACAATCTATCACTACGTTTCCCATTACCAGTGGAACACTCGCATCACAAGGTTATGGAAACCTGATTCTGCAACCACCCCATCAACTTCGCCTCGGGTGAGACCTGAGGTTGTTTGCATCCTGTTGTCGAAAGGGCCGGTGAATAGGGGTTTTGTTGGTATCTTGCACCGCGAAGTACCTGGGTCTACATTGGAAAAACTCTAGATCAGAAAGGAAGACCAACAAATGGTTCTGTTTCCGCGCTAAGACCGGTGATGCGATAGTGTGTTCAAAAAAGTAATGTCCGACAGTTGGCATCCAAAAAAGAAAGAGATCTGGGCTTGGTGCAATAAGATCGAAAGAGATTTCGCAAAGAAAGAGAATATACATCCGCATCTATCTAACGTACAGTGGTTGAACAAATACTTGTGGAGGGACATTGACGAAATTTTTGGGCTTTGTTTCCAAACGAGCTACATGAGTGGATATCACGCCTAGCAGAAAGAAAGAATTGTTCCCAAGGTGGAGTACCTACAGAGTGGACTCCGGAGCTTACTGAACAACTCAAAGCAATCGACAACCCACTGTCGAGAGCATTCGATTTCTGGGTTGATAGCATACTAGAAGGATTTGTGACCGATTTTGCTGTAGATACACTGAAGTCCTACAGCCAAGCTGAATTATACTTTTTCGAAGGATTCATAGGTAAGTTCTTGAAAAACCTCGGTCTATATATTAAAATTCTTTTAGCTGAGAAAGGTGTTTTAAGAATGCAACAATAATTCTAAATCTGTCATGGTAGAGAATACACACATTGATTCTTACGAAGAAAACCACACTTTGAGAAGTGGAAAGAGATATAAGCTTACTAACGAAAAGAGTCCTAGACAATCTAGAAACCATATAGATACCGAAATTCCATGTGACCTCAATAATAAAAACACTAAGTTATCAGCAACAATCCAATGTATTACACCTCAGAATCAATTAGTCCAAAACCGACCCGCTGTGAGTGTCGCGCAGCCCATTCCACAGATCAGCAATACTAGTAACACCACAGGAGCGAGTCCTCATAGCACTATGACTCAGACCATTCCGCAGAATACTATCCCCAGCACAATCTAGCAGCCTGTGTCTACTTTTGTCATAGGGAATCAGTCCCAGAATAGTACACAATCTAGAAGGAAAATGACAGATAACGATATAAGACTTCCGATATTCAAAGGAACGGGCCAGGAAGACATTGATCAACACTGGTTTCTATGCGAAGCCATGTGGAGTGTTAAACAAGTTACGTATGATTCTATAATAAGAGTGCAACACATCACTACTTTTAGAGATAGAGCACTGCATTGGTTTATGAAGTATTCTCAAGCACAGCCGAGAACCTTAGCAGACATCAAGACCGCGATTGCAACAAAGTTTAAGAATCCCAAATCAGAATCACAGTGCATAACAGAGTTGAAAGAAATCAAGCAGAAACCTACTGAATCGGTATGGGAATTCGACCAAAAATTCAAAACATTGTTGGACCAAGTAAGCTTTGTTATAGCTCCGCAACAACATAAATAATGGTTCATTGCTACGTTGTTTCCCCACATCAGACAACCACTGATGCAACAGAAGGTTGTATCTCAAGTTGAGGCCTTGGAGATTGCAATGAAGTTGGAAGCCTCACCAATTGGATAAAGTAGTTTTGGGATGATACAGATCCAGAACCAGTTGGCTACCTTGACACTAGAATTTCAAGGTATGAAAAATGGAAAACAATAGAGACATGAACAAAGATATGAAGTTTGGTGCATAGGATGCAAAGGGGAGGGCCACACTAGAGAAAATTGCCCCTTATTTCAAGATTATATTAACAGTGGCACACCAAACCCAATAAATATGAATCAGAACCAGGTGCCATGGTGTGAAATTTGTAGAACCAGAGGACACCGACCTGAGGATTGTTACCTCATATAGAAATATGTCAAAAAGTCTAAAAACTTATACCGTAATTTATGTAAATTAGTTGGACATGATGAGTCCAACTGTCATGTTTATGAACTGATGAATGAAAGAAAGCGAGATATGGAAGCAATGCAAGGTGCTGGAATGTACTGCGTCCAAGAGGAAAATCAGCCAAAGCAAGAGAACACCCACTATGATCAGGGAGGATATAGAGGCCGCGGTGGTGGATATCGCGGGAGAGGAAGAAATGATGGCCAAACTCAAGGAAGGGGACAAGGCCAAGTAATATTCTATAACTGTGGCCATCCAGGTCATGTATCAAGAGAATGTACCAATCCATGCACCACATGCAACTACTGTAAATCATTTGATCATGTGATTGAAGACTGCCCCGTGCTTGAGGTAGAAATGCAGAACCGGAGAAGAACAAAAACACCGAACCCTAACATCCAGTTGATCGTATCAGAGAGCAGACCTATAGATGAGAGTTTCAATGCATTAACGCGAAGTGGTGCTAATACAGGAAAAAACAAAAGTGTAGAAGCCTCGAATTTTGGAACAACTGGTCCTAAAAAGAACCTTGGAGAAACAATAGGAATCAGAAAAGCTCCTGGGAAAACACCTCCATTGAACTTATAGAAAAATAAAGAAATATTTAAAGAAGCACGGGACATGTTTAAACAACCACCACCTACTTCACCAAGGATCCCATTGCGCATTCAAGAACCGCAAATAGAAGATATGCCACTGGCATATGATCAGACACGCGTTGCACCAGATACATCTATTTTTGTTGTGCAGTTTCTATACAGCTGCATCAAGTTATTAAAAAACAAAGACACTCTTATGGAATTTGAAAAACTGATAAATCAGTATGAATCATGTAGTAAGAAAGGAATAGCACATGGCGCAGTACATAACATTAGGAGTCCCAAAAGAACCGGCAGGGAAATGCGGTTCACTGCACATATAGGAGAGTACGAGATGGATGAGATCATTCTTGATCTTGGATCTGAAGTGAATGTTTTGACCAAGTAGACATGGCAGGCGATGGGAAAACCAAAGTTACAGTGGTCACCTATACAGTTAAGAATGACTAATCAAGGCATAGTTATACCGCTGGGAAGGTTAACCAATACCATTGTCGACATTGACGGAGTGCGAAGTTATGTAGAATTAGAAGTAATTGAAATTGTGGATGATAGCAATCCTTATCCAGCACTATTAGGCATCGATTGGGAAATGACAAACTCCACCATCATCAATATGAAGACAATGAAAATGATGTTTGAAGAAAATGACATAAGGGTCGTCGCACCATTGGATCCTTCGCAAGGGGAGCGATATGTTGAACCTATTCAAGAAGAGTACAGAGCTCAAGACCTTGACTGTATTTATAAAATTACAACAAATGCTACAGATTATAATCATCCTACCATGGATGGAATGCTCAGCTGGCATTGCGATAGTTCTTGCATCTCAGACTCTGAGGCAAGTTTAGAAAAATGGCAACACAGAATGCATGAAGTATCTTCCAGGAGATGCGCGACAATTACAAAGTCACTCCGTTGGATTGGAAAGAAGATAAGTCCAATCCCCACTTATGATGGTACATCTAACATCTATTCATTTATCAAAGAATACACTGTAGCAGTTGCAGATGAACATCGCGTCTCAGCATTAGACATGGCACTCCGCGAGACACCTGCTAGATGGTGGGCTACGCATAAAAAGACATTGACAAATTGGGGCCAGTGCAGAATCAAACTACAGATCAGATTCGCTGATAAAGTTACACTACCATTTGAGAAATATAATGGCTAGATGGATACAAAGGATCATATTGCCTCCTGTGCAAAAGCGTGGGACAAAATACCATAGACAGAATGGGTACATCTCTTTGTGCATACGTTGGAGGAACCTATTCCAAAGAAATGGTACCTGGAGGAGGAGCTACGTGGAGGAACCACGGATTGGTCTATCCTCATTAAAAGCTTTCAGAAGGACTTTAGCTTTGAAGACGACCATCCGACTACCCATGACGCGCTGTAGCATATCAAGAAAATTCTATTCACACCAGATTGCACGGAGGAAAACATAGCATTAGAAGAGTTTTTTGAAACAAACAAAGTACTTGCGAGTCTACAACCAGATTGGACAGAAGAAGTAGAGCAAGTCATGGATTATTATAAATTAGCTAAAAAAGATGAAGATAAGGGAGACAGCGATGAGGAGGACCCACGCAATATAAAGATCCCTGAATCAAAAGGAACGCGTGAAGTAGAAGGACCTCCATTAGAGATTCATGATATGAGTGGACTGGTCAAAACAAAGAAAGTGAACATCGGTATAAGCGAAGAATCGAAGTTCACAACAATAGGAGACTACTGGGATGATGATACAATTGCGGAGATCGCAGGTATATTACAGGAATATCAAGAAGTATTCCCGACCAAGTTCACAGAGATGAAAGGCATTCTAGGAGACTTAGGAGTGATGAGAATTCCTCTTAAAATTGGAGCGAAACCTATAAAACAAAGGCCATATAGACTGAATTCACATTACAAAGAACGAGTTAAGGCAGAACTCGACAAGATGCTTGATGCAGGAATCATTGAGTTGGTTGAAGAATTTGAATGGATAAGCTCGATGGTCATCCAAGACAGGAAAAAAAAGGGTGAGATTAGGATATGTGTTGATCTTAGAAAGTTGAATGATGCCTCGATGCATGACCCATTTCCTACACCTTTTACCGATTAAGTACTTGATAATGTTGGAGGGAATGAGGCATACTCTTTTACTAATGGATTTTCTGGATACCATTAGATAAGAATTGATCAGGCCGATAGGCACAAAACCACTTTTGCAACAGAATGGGGGTCATTCCAGTATACAATGATGCCTTTTGGTTTGAAGAATGCACCAGCCATATTTTCAAGAGTGGTGATCGCAGCATTTAAAGAATTCATCCACAAGTTTGTAGAAGTTTACTTTGATGATTGGACCATTTTTGGGTTACTGAAGAACCATGCCGTGAACCTCAAAATGATACTGGAAAAATGCAGATAGCATCAAATTTCATTGAATTTGAAGAAATGTATTTTATGTGTTCCTTATGGGATTCTGCTGGGACATATTGTGTGTAAGCAAGGATTGAGGGTTGATCTTGCGAAGATCGCAGTTATTGTAAACTTTCCTACAACGAATTCAGTTAAACAATTGCGCACTACACTAGGGCATACCAAATACTACAGGAAATTCATAAAGGGGTATGCACAGATAACCGCAGCAATGGAGAAGCTTTTAAAAAAGGATGCACCGTTCATTTCGAATGAGGACTATGAGAAAGGATTTGACACATTGAAAGAGAAAATGGTCACTGCGCCAATCCTAGTTTTTCCAGACTGGGAAAAGCCATTTCACGTACATGTTGATGCTTCATGTATAGCATTGGGTATTGCTCTTGCGTAGCTAGGAGAAGGAGGCATTAATCATCCCATCGCATTTTTGAGTAGAAAGCTGTCATCTGCTGAGAAGAACTATACCACTAATGAAAGGGAAGGACTCACAATGGTATATGTGCTACATAAATTCAGACACTATTTACTTGGTACGCACTTCTCAGTGTTTACCGACCATTCTGCATTGAAATACATGATCAATAATCCAGTGTTAGGGGGCGAATATGCAGATGGCTCTTACTCTTTCAAGAGTATGATTTTGAAATAGTAGTTAAGACAGGAAGATTAAATTTAGGCCCTGATCATCTATCAAGGATCGAGTTAGGAGAGGAACCTACGAATCTAGAAGACAATTTTCCTGATGTGCAATTGTTTTCTATACAGGTTGCCGATGATTATTATTAGGATATCATTGATTTTCTAACTACCGGGTTCGCACCTACTGAATCTACTACCCAGTAGAGGAAGCGGCTGGTGGTGAGAGCTGCAGACTTCACCATTATCATAGGACAACTCTACAAGTTACGACCTGATGAAGTGCTACAAAGATGTGTATTAGAACATGAGAAGCCATTTATATTAGCTGATGCGCATTCAAGAGTCACAGGAGGTCATTATGCAAGAAGGGCTATTGCGCAGAAGATATTGCGTGCAGGGCTATGGTGGTCTGCGATTCATAAGGACTCCAAAGAACATTGCTAGAACTGTGATGTCTGTCAGAGGACAGGGAAGCCGTCAAGAAGAGATGAAATGCCGTTGAACCATCACCTAACCTTATAGGCATTCGAAAAATGGGAAATCGATTTCGTGGGACCTATTAACCCACCGGGAAAAAGAACTAGTGTGAGGTACATTATTACTACAACTGACTACCTCACCAGATGGGCAGAAGAAAAACTAGTCAAAAACTGTAATGCAGCTATAGCCACATAGTTTATCTTTGAGAACATCCTTACACAATTTGGATGCCCAAACATTTTGATGAGTGATCAAGGCACCCATTTTCTGAAAATAACTATTGAAGCTTTGACTGAAGAGTTCTACATCCATCATCAGTGCAGTACGCCTTATTACCCACAAGCGAATGTGTCACGTCCCCTCCCATCCTACCAGCTACGTGGAGAGGATCGTGACGTTATGCCGGGCAATTAGCCCCATATCCATTAAATTTAAACTCATTGATACAAATACATGTAAAAGGGCATGCGATAGAAACACAATAGAAATTAAGTAAATGTTGTTGATATCTAATCATACACTCAAGATTTCTGTGACAGCCAAATAAAGACCTTTGCAGAATTATAAAAGATCATATGGACATGCATAAACTTGTAAAAGCTCAGCGGAAGTAAATTCAATAGCACATCCATCATTCATTCTAATATTCATCCAATGATAATTGCAAATTTAACACACAAGAGAATACTTATCTTATATAGAAGTAGTCCCTCGCAATTGGCTATGCAACTGCAACGTTCCACCCAACCGTAGGCCAGTGTGCTCCTCAATCTCTCAGCACCACTGCCACCCCCGAGCTGGGAATGATCTCTACAAAGAACCAGGGAACAGCAGACTCACACATAGCCAAGCATACACCAAAATGAGCCAAGCCAATCTACAATTGGGTTTATCAGGCTGCTAGGAGATGGAAAGGAAGAGTTGCTAAGCTAATGAGCTCCAGCACAGAGCCAGGGATAACCTTGCAAGATCTATCTAGCTTGGCACCCACAATACCTACACACCCAGCACAAGGAAGTATTCTTTTCTCTGCTATACAATCCCTCAAGCCATACCTTCCCTATCTAGTGCTCTCAGGGTATGCATAGAAGAGTAACCAAAGCCCTCTTGATCTTCTTGAGAGGTTGTCTCCCCCACTAGGTTTATCAAGCTACTTCTGTCCACTACCACTCCAAAACTTCAATTCACAGGTTCAAACCAAAAATGAGGATGCACACCACAGCAGAACACAATCATGGGAGCAGGATAAAACGTTTTTACAGGTAGATGCATGAGATGGGGTTTCAGCTAGCTCAGCAAAACGTGGGAACCCCCAAAAACGAAATGGGAAGTTGGGGAACAACCCAGGAAGCCAAATCCGTTTTTAGTAAAACGTCCAGGGTCAATTCGGGGCAAAAATGACCTCCCTCCTAGTCCCCAATTCGTGGCCTTCCTCTCCCAACTGTTATACCAGGAAAAAACGACTCCCAGGCATGGAAAAATGCAGGATTTTTGATGAAAAACGTATATGGGAAGACCCAGCTAACTCCAACTGCGTGAATGAATGAAGACTGCCCATTCCCCATGGCTTTGGGAACCATTTCGTGGGTGTTTTCTTTCCCCACAAGAAAAAACACGAATTTCCAGGTTGATGGCTTGCCCATGCACGAAAATGGCTTGCCCATACTTCTTCCTTTCCAAAGCATTAACTGCCTTAACCAATTTCTTGGAAGAATTAAATGATTGGGTACATGAGACAAAATGGGTAGTTGGTGGTTTATGGGTTTCCCCATTGACACATGGATTAATACCATTGGCTCAAGGGTTTGAATAATTTCCCTCCCTATTCCTTGTAGAACCATGCCCCATCTCTTTTGTTGCATTGCATAGCCGGTTGTGGGTTTTTCATTAAAAATTCGTAATTACATGATGTCTTATATACATTGTGCCCATCTCGCACAAGAACCATAGGCATCTTAGTTTAATTGCCGATACATAAACGCTAAATCAATGGTGGGGCCTTGGCCTTGAGCTCCTCACCATGATTAAATATCAGTATTTACATCATTTACAATTTGATACAAAGGGGGTCAAAATGGGGACGTGACAGAATGGAACTGTTGAAGCATTCAATAAAGTACTTGAAAATGCACTAGCCAAGATATGCAACGTAAACCGCGATTATTGGGACCTACGCATTCCATCTGTATTATGGGTGTACAGAATGACATGTAAGAAATTAACTGGACATATACCTTTCAGATTGGTTTATGGACAGGAAGAAATAAATCCAATGGAGTACATTATCCCCAGCTTGAGAATAGCTACATTTACAGGGATGGCAGATCGCGCCGCATTAGAAGAAAGGTTGTTACACTTGGTTGGGTTAGAAGAAGAGCGCTTCATCGCAGGATTCCACTAGCAAATGCAGAAAGAACAAGAAAAAGCATGGCACGATCGCCACATCAAGAATAAGTCTTTTCAGGTAGGTGATCTAGTCCTCCTGTACAATAGTAAATTCATGAAGTTTCCTGGAAAATTTAAAATGCATTGGCTTGGACCATATACTATCATACATGTTACTAACATTTGCGCATCCCAGTTAGCTACTTTAGCCGGTGATACATTACCCAATTTGATAAATGGAAGCAGGCTAAAGCTTTACCGCGATAGTCCTTCTCCGCAGCATCCAGTATGATTGGAAAGAAAGAAAAGTTTATAAGTGCCAAGTACAGTTGGAATTGGGCACTAGAAACTACGGGAAAGTCTGTACACAAACTTGTAGAGATAGATCTATACAGTGTGCAGCGTTGTTGAAACTACGTGAGAAAAAAAAATGATAAGAAAGAAAAAGAAACAATGCGCTGTAGCGACATTAAAAAAAAAAAAGATACCCTGAAAGAAAAGAAATTATACACTGCGAAGTCACTGCGCAGAACCAAAGATTGCCTGCCGCACAATTCAACACAAATCTCCAGAAAATAGCCGTTATAATGTCGGTCAGAAAGATAGACGTTATGTAGTACTTTCCTACCAACCGCTCAGGCATTTAAAGCACAGACGGCCATTCTGAATGACTTAATGACGGAAGTGACTGAAGCATCCATCGGATTTGGCCAACGGATACCGCCATTAATGCTTATCTAACCGTTGAAGGGTGTGGAGGAGGGTCCGAAGTGCCTATAAATAACACTGCATCTCGTCTTGCAGGTGTTACCAAAGCACTTAGAAATTCTTGCACATATTGTTTTTTGGGTTAAATCTGCAAATTATCCACTGTTATCCGCATAGTGAGCAAGTGAATGACACCAAGGTCCTTTATTAACAAAGAGTTCACAGTTGAAGAGACAGTGAGGTTGTTTCATCGCGGAGGAATTGATGAGTTAATGAGAACCCCAAACACGAAATTCGTCACTGAACCAGAACAGGGTCCAAGAAGATCACCAAGACATGACCCCTCAATGCAGGACAAAGGGAAAAATCCAGTAGCGTCGAGATCAAAACTACCGAAGACAAGTTCGTTAGGGCTAAATAATTCCCTTGCCGATAAAGAGATACCTTTAACTATGACTCCATACTATATCTCGCCATGTGCAGTGGATGCACTGGCCATTAGACTACTAAAGAGTCCAAAGTATGAGATACCACTCTCACCGATATCGAAGCATGTTGAGGTGGACAGAAATCTGTTGGGAAATATTTCAGAATGTAAATGGGAGGACTATGATCTGCTAGCAATGCAGAAGGAAAATCCAACCGAGCCAAGGTTACCACAGTTCCATCTCGACAAATACATGTGCTGGAAGAAGAATGCAAAGGGAAATCTCACCTTGGTCGCCGAGAGTTGGTTTACCGGAGTAGTCAAGTCGGGGCTGCTCAACCTGCTCAGGCTCCCACATTTTGATAGATCACCAGAGCTCAACGCAGTGGTGTGAACTCTTATGGCTCGCATCCACCAGGGATATTTATGGTTGGACCAGAATGTCGACCTGACAATTGACTTAATCCACTGGATAACTAGATTGAGCAAAAGGGGAGCATACCCAAGGAATTTCTTCCAGGGAAGACAAAGGATAAAGAGGTAGCCGCATTGATGAAGCAAACACAATTTGTAGTCAAAGGGAAGCGAGGCTTCCAGACAGATGACATAAAAAACTAAGAAATAAGATTTGTCACGCAGTTGTTAGCGGGAAAAATTCTAAGAAAGTGCAGACCTTTAGAAGTCTTCGCGGTCGCAGTACTACTTGGCACTGAAGCCGCTGAGGGACAATAATTCAATTGGTGCCAATATCTACTAAATGAGTTCCTCGAGGAACTAAATGAAATGCAAATCAATGGTGGTTACTTCCACTTCACCTGGCTAATCGTACTGATCGCCTTCTTGGGGTGGAGATAACCGAAGCAATATGTCGGAGTGGTCATGGACACTTCGGACTGCAGAGATGCTCGATATTAGAATCTATGGGTGAATTTGAATCCCGAAAGACAACACAAGACATCGCTGGTCTTTTACACATATTATGACCAGTTGCGCGGGGCCATCATGCTTACACCTCGAATACCAAAGAAAGTAATAAGCAAATATATCTGCATTATAAATTTTTATGCTGCGATGAAATGCATCTCGATTTCAGCTAAAGCACAGACGAAGAATCCTGACTGGTACCTAAGAAACTACCATATGTACAACTAAGATATTGAGAATATCATGAAGGAATGGCCAGCTGAATTCCGAGTTGAGGTTGTGGACATCCAAAGTGATTCTGGCGAGGATAACCCTATCCTGTGTCCCATAGTAGAAGATAAAGAGTCAGGAAAAAGAAAGGACGTTGGGAGTCCCTCATGACGCAAGGAACCAAGGAAAAAGAAAAAATCAAGCAAAGACTAATTGGACATAGTGCTTCGTGAGGATGACTACCTAATGATCGCTGCGAAGGTCATTGAACAAATGGAGGAGCTCTTGATCGATAAGGAGAAAAAAGAAAAGGAAATTTAGGATAGTTTGCACCAGATCTTGACCACACTGCAAGGAATTTCCCAAAAAATTGATGAAGTAAGTAAAATATTACCCTTGCAACATCAATCAATAGCTGAAGGGTAGTCGGTGGGAACTTCGCAGCGGCAAATCACCATTCCCGCGAGGTCTCGTGTTGTCCATCTGCAACCATTATCTATAAGGTTGCCATTGCTTGATAAAGTAATGTTAGATACGAAGAATGTAGAGCGCGTGGAGATTGATCTTGCAAAAATACCATTTCCAGGACTACATTACTTGCAGACCCAAGTTTCTGAAGAAATGCATGATAGAACCATATATGCGCTAAAAGGACAGGCGGAGCTGCAAGCAGCTAACAGACAGCTAGAGGAAGAGAGCTCACAGAAAAACAATGCAATTACAATATAAGCATGATCGTCGGCTGAGATTGGAGACAACGATCACTGCGGTTGAAGATAACATTGATGAATTTGAAGTACAACTAGAACCAACAAATACTATTGTCAAGATTATCGATCTCGTCAATAGTCTTAAGACGGAGAAGGATGACATGGAAATTATCCATGATTTAGAGATTGTTTCCTTGAAGGCGCAGAGCAATCCACAGACCTCACCATATGAACAACAATTAAGGCAGGGAGCAGTGAAAACCGTGACACAGAATATTGCAGCCGAAGTGGCAAAGTGCCAAGGGTTGTTGGACGCAACATCGATGGCATTCGCTACCCTCGAAGAAGACCAAGCATTGCAGGAAGTGAAGAATATTGTAAAACAAAAGTAGGTTGTACTGGAGCAGCTGGATACGGAGGTAAAAGATCTTCTACCAAGAGATAGGCTACCAAAGTACCGAGAAATCAACGCGCTGAAAAAGGAAGTACAAGCGTTGTAGAAAAAAGAAAGTGAACAGGGAGATAAATCACAATCTTTGTTGGAGGATGCCAGCACGATCTCAAAAGAGATTGAGGATAAGTTAAAAGAGTTGCACGAGAATCAAGTGCAAGTGGAAGGCCAAATCGATGACGAAATTACACTGGACATGATGGAAACAGTCCGACAAGTTGAGCAAGACACAAAGCAAGTGATCAACAAGTTGTTCAACACCACAGGGGGTTCACTCAATGAACTTGTTGCATAGCACGATCGTTCGCTTGATATTAAAGAATACCCCTAATTTCACTAAATATTGAAAAATGCATCATAAAATTGTATTGTTGAACCCCCCTCCCAATATGCCTTTCCAATTAAGAAAACCCTTAGTTTCACCAGATATTGTAGGTATCCATTTTTATCAACCCATTTTTAACACCCCCTTTATATCATATTATCAAGTTGTAACAAACAGGAGCCCTGCCACATCTTAGTATAAGCAAACACGATGCTAAATAAAATAATAGTATAATTCTAACAATGATCCCACTAGGATTGCAAGGGTGACCGATCAATTTGTAGCATTGGAGAGTGGAACACCCAAAGAAATAAAGTACCGGGGAAGGCAAAATGCATAAAACAAAACCTAGTCAAGAGATCAACATATTAACAAAGAATGCAAAAGACTGATAGTCCAATTGTTAGTGCAATGCTTAGAAAATATGATAATTTCAAATGTTTCACACCACAACCTACCAATCTACCAATTTTATATCATGTAATACAAATATAGCCATAGATAACTCATGTTTTCTATATGCTTAATAAATTAATCTCCATAAAAATGCAAAATTGAAACCCTTTTGTGGAAGGATGCCCCTACCTTCCTATAAAAAAAACATCATTGTCGATGTTTGAACCCAAATGAACATAAAAAAATTCCTTTAAGTTTTCAATAACACCATATGATCATGTGCATAGCTTGGATTTGGGTCATTCACAAGATCCAATGAATTGCCTCCACTTCCTCTACATTTATTCTTGCAATCACGGGAATTAACAACATTTAGTTACCTTTTCTTGGGTTATATCTAGATAGGGGAAAATATCCATTGTTAGGTTTCAAGCATGCAATAGTTATAAAGATACACAAATAGTGAAACTTATATGATACCATTTCATGGTAACGATAACACATAGGGTATCTAAATAAGGATTTAGATTTTCACCTATGTTCATGTTAATTCCAATATAATATTAAAACAGATGCCTTGCATATAAGAATTGAAATTACAATTATGAATGTGCCAAATATAACTCAATCTAACAACTATTCTTAACTGGAAATGTGAAAAAATTAAAGAAGAATGCAAAAAGTTGAAATAAATAATTAGTCAAGAAACATTGATCAAACTTTTCTTGGTTCCAGTGTGCCAAGAAAGATTGATCTTAAATTACAGAACAGTTTCTCTTAAAATGTCAGCATAGCAATTAATTCATCAAATTACAGAAGTAAAATACTTCATCCCCGCACAGAAAACTTTAGTTTAAATACTTATCAATTATTCTTACCTTACTAATTATTTATGAATTGTAACAGTTGTTTTAGACCATCTAGCATCTTGAATATTTCATAATATTTCTTTCTTCGATATCTTTGAATTTTCTTTTCAACAGTTATAAAAATAAATCTGTTCCTTTCCGAGAGTCATTATAAGCTTTGAAAGCAGAGTTACAGTATTTACATGCAAAGACATTGCAGAACAGTATTATATAAATCTTAGTATTTATTTTTATTTCATAAAATTTTCTAGTATTTGTTTTCTATCACTTTTCAAACCAAAGGTGAAGTTTGAATCCTTGTTCAAATCCCATTATTCTTACAATTTCACTTCAAAACCCTAGGTTGACTCTCGACTTTTCATTACAACTATTTTAAACATTATTGATAGAAGACACACAAGTAGTACTTGAGCTTCAAAACCCAGATCTTCTACATATCAAACCGAGCAAGAAGTAATTCAAGTTATGCTCACACAGGAACAGGGTTTCAACCCTGTAAATACTTTTTTTTTTTTTACATTGTAATTTCATTTACGACTTTGGAAACAATACTTTGTCACTAAAACTTTAAGGCCTATTTATTAAATTACTTTTTTGACAGTTCAAATCGAAATATTCAAAACCTCCATTTTTATTTATTTCCAGAATCTAACTACAGAAGTTCATTTCTTTAGATTGAGCGTCAAACTATAGTATTCGCAACAACTTTAACAGTACCGAATACAAAAAAAAGAACAACGCAAAATTTCTTTTCTTCTGTAACTAAAAACCAGTATTATAATACCAAGTCAAATGACTTTCAATCCTTTAAAGCGAAGCTTGCAAGTTGTACTATGGCGAAGATGCCATTGTAAAATATTTTCAATTTACAACGCAGGCTTGAAGCCTCGGCAACACAAAAACTCAGTCTAAACATTATCATTGCTTACGGCTTAACCTAACTCTTTTACTGATCAGAACGTTTTAACTTCCGACAAGTCCAAGGTTATGGATGAACCCGAGACTTACCAGGACGGCGGAGTACTCGGCGTTCATTTGTCCAGCAAGCTTGGATGTTAGACCTTTGATTGACCCTGCAAGTGAAACATACATCTAAATAAATTAGAATGAATCAAAATAAAGGATTTATGAAAACTCAAATTTCAATGATGGAACATAGCGACGTATTACCTTGAGTGGAAAGGCCAAATATCCAACCCCGGCACTGTAAAAATAGAATTTCACCCTGAAATAGAAACCACACCAAGGTCATGGTATCAACTACTGAGCATTCACTTACATGTCTGCAAAACACCATTAAAATAATGCAGAGGTCGCGGGTTCCAAACTCCAAGCAAACTTGCTAACCCTAAGTTTTAGCAGCATGTCGGCCTCACACTCTAACTCCAAAACGTGAAAGTGAAGACTGAGAAACCCTCCAGCATTACTTACAACGAGAATTTAGGGTTTATCATCCAACGACCCAGATCTATTATGATCAATGAGCGAGAAGGTGACAACCTGATGCTTTGAGAATCGGGAAACTATAACATAAATACCTCATTTATTGTAACAACTACGACAATGCCAACGCTGCATGCCAAGGAGTCAATCCCATGTACAGTTCGGAGGAGAACTGCTTGTTCACTACGCATAGTTCGATTTCGTGAGTCACATTTTAACTAGGCTTCATGTGGTTTGACAATGTGGATAGACAGCATTACACTCCACTAAAGAGTTGGTTCATAACCATTAATGTTTGGACGAGACACCATCAACCTGTCTGATCGATGCAGCAACGACATTAATAACCGTCACTTCCTTACTAGTGTCGTATTTAATGCTTGGTGTAATGTCGTTCATTATCAATACATAGAGTAAGGTTGGGATTGCATTGTATATCGCTTCATCGCTATGGTATTAACCATCGAATGCATGATTACATAAATCAAAAGTTTGTATTGGTAATAATCGCATGGATATAAGATTTAGATAGTTAGAACTTAGGTTAGAAAATAGTATCGGTACATTGTAATATTATTACAATAAACCATATAAAAGTTGTTTATTATAATAATGCACCAATATCACATTAGAATGGTTCACCCTATAGTTAAAAAGGGTTCACACTTATATTGTATTATGTTCTTAAATAAAATATGATTTTGACTTTATAAATATCAAGACTATATCCATATATATATAAATTATAAATGGAGAAAGTAGAAGCTACCATAGTTATCTTAAATAAAATACCAAGCATTGAAATAGTAAGTGAAACTTGATGTTATAATAAAGGAAAAAAGTTCAAATTGAATTTTTCCATCAATCATTTCACCTGGTAGTAAAAGGTTTCATGAATTGGAAAATATTGGCAGAATCATATTAGCAATTCATTCTTCAAATCAGGTAATTAATCTTAAGATTTTTAAGCATAGATATTTCTACCAAGATAATGTACTTTTGAACCCTGTTTAAATATTAATAACTTCTGCAACTTGTATTTTTTTTCGAAATAATACATTTAGAACTTGGATAGAATTCCATACCTGAAACAAGGAGGTACTTATAATTTCTTTAACCAAATAAGACGACTAATTGGAAAATATAAATACTCTTAAACATTGTTTTGTCATTTTTATCCTTACCTACGAATATTCGCAAGAATGACAGGTACAAATGCTTTAGCTAATTAGCTAAGTAAGTCTCGGGGCACCTCGCAGGAGCCCTTTCATCACCGTCCAGAAATTAAAACTGTCAGTACCTTGTCAAGGAGAACTCTTTCTTATACTGTTTTGAAATTTCAGTTATTACAACTACAAACAAATTAGTGTCGTAATCATTTATATGGAGGTAAGACACATCACTGTCTTAAAGCATCATTAGTTAAAAGGACATAGTAGTTAAGTTGTTATATACATTAATGACTTTATTATTTAATACTGCCTTAACAAGCATTTATTACTTCCGCAATCACAATTTTAACATTTAATGCTGGTATAATTTTTTTTTTTTAATTTTATGAAATTATGGGGATGTTACATTGCTCAAGGACAATAATCCAAAGAGACTTCCATCGATATTATCATTGGTACACTATTATCAAATTTATTCAAAAATTAGGATCATAAGCAATATCAAAAATTAGGTGGGTATGAATTGAGCTCATGATTTGGACGTATGAATCCATCCCACGATTTGGAGGTTATTCCTCAACACTCCCAAATAAAATAACCCCCAATATTTATATTACTATGTCAAATAAAAAAAACCCCTTAATACGGGGCAATATATTTTTGAGGTTTTTAAGAGTATTCAACCTCCCAATATGAATGGACGTGATATGATATTGCCTCACTAGTGAACCCCCCATGTTCAACACATACAATGAGTTCGCTGCGAAGATAGCCTCGCAGCCGGAAGAAAAAATTGGCAGTGTTGCAGGTGGCTCGGGGGCGAGCCACATGTAAATGTTAGGGGCCTGTTGGGCCTGGCCTAAGGGGGTCAAATTTTGAACACATTCAGTTTTGGAAGCTGCGAGGAGAAGCGCAACACAGTTTTGGTATGTTGCGACATTGTGCACAGCACAGTGTTAGAAGGACTGCAAGGTCAGTGCCGCGAGTATTACAGCGCCGCGATGTGCCATGTCGACGGAGATCCAGCTAAGTAGAGTGTGGATGGATGACGAACGTTATTTTGGTTAGGTCACAGAAGACCTATTTTTGGCAAAGATTGTCAATAACTACCAAGCAGTGGGTAGTGCAGATCGGGAGGTAGGTGACTGATCACACAAACAGAGGACTACTACTACTTGAACCAGTCATCTAAGGCCGCGAAAGAAGGAACAACTCGGTGGAAACAACCTGTTGGAGCGCGTGTGACAGAAGATCCGCTGCTAGATACCAGGTGTTAGCTCTTCATGTTTTGTTGATTATTATTGAATATTGTTAGATCTGTAAGATTAAAGCATTGTAAAGGCTCTGCAGCTGAGTAGGTGCAGATCGGGAGGTAGGTGACTAATCACACAAACATAGGACTACTACTACTTGAACCAGTCATCTAAGGCCACAAAAGAAGGAACAACTCGGCGGAAACAACCTGTTGGAGCGTGTGTGACAGAAGATCCGCTGCTAGATACTAGGTGTCCAGTTTTGGGAAAAGCGCGATAGTTTTTGTAAACCTAAGAGTTTTTCCTTCGTAATGTAAAGACATGACCTACGGGTCTTGATCTTTAAATAAGGCAATTTTGTAACGGAAAGGGTTAGCTCTTCATGTTTTGTTGATTATTATTGAATATTGTTAGATCTGTAAGATTAAAGCATTGTAAAGGCTCTGCAGTTGAGTGCGCAGAGACCTAATTTTGAGAGAGAGAAGAGCATCTGCAGCTGAGTGCACAGACGAAGAACTGTTGTACCCTTTCCTAAGATAATAAACAATAGTTCTTGTAGATGTAGCTTCCCATCTAGGGAAGTGAACCACGTTAAACCTTGTGTTATGTGATTGTTGTGTATGATTGCCATTATTTTTACTTAAATTACTTACAGTGCATGTATGAAGTTACTGTTATTTGATATGTGTTTACTTTTATCTTTATTCACCATGGAAGGGATGGAATAAGATGTTAGTAGTTCATGTATGGATGAATGTTAATAGTCAAGCACCTGTAAGTCCTCGAATGAATGGATCTATGGGATAACCACGCAGTTTATTGTTAAGGCTGAATCGCGATATCAAAGCACACAACACCGTGCATCTCACTCATTTACATAAGTTATGATGTTTATCAGTCTAAGTAACGATGAATGATTAAGG
Organism: Larix kaempferi; assembly: GCA_027924585.1. Taxonomy (NCBI): domain Eukaryota; kingdom Viridiplantae; phylum Streptophyta; class Pinopsida; order Pinales; family Pinaceae; genus Larix; species Larix kaempferi. The sequence goes on from BSBM01000012.1 coordinate 50,464,871, forward strand.
GTTATCTAATAAGATTGAATAGAAGTGATTAGGTCTCAGAAACGACCACGCGGTCTAGTTGACGCGCCGATCCATAAAAATTACTGCGCGATAAGCTGTTGACAACTTATCGTCGTATAAGGGAAGTAATCCCACTGCGTAGAAAGTGAATGTGCTGGGGGAACAAGTATCCTTGCTCGCTGCGGCATTCTACGCAGAAGAGAAGACTTCGCACAATCACTAACCTCAGTACGCAATCTATCACTATGTTTCCCATTACCAGAGGAACACTCGGATCACAAGGTTGTGGAAACTTGATTCTACAACCACCCCATCAACTTTGCCTCAGGTGAGACCTCAGGCTGCTTGCAGCCTCTTGTCGAAAGGGCCGGTGAATAGGGGTTTTGTTGGTAGCAGCCTGTTGCCGAAAGGGCCGGTGAATAGGGGTTTTGTTGGTATCTTGCACCGTGAAGTACCTGGGTCTACATTGGAAAACCTCTAGATCTGAAAGGAAGACCAACACTATGGACATGCACCACCAGTTCTTCTTACATACAGCTTCAATAGCTCCCCAGTTCAAGAAATTGACTTGGTTCGTAGACATCGTGATCAGATTCTTCTCATTCTGTAGGACAATCTTCACATGGAAAGAATTTGACTAAAACAACAAGCCGATCAGTACCATTCTGAGCGCACTTTTCACACAGCTGATATGGTTCTTCTTCATCTACAACCTTCCAAGCAACCCTCCCTGTAACTCAAAAGGCGTCAGTGGCCCGGAATGCAACCCGAGGATGCTACAAGGGAACCACTCCTTCAGATTCTGCATCAATTTCCACATCTAAAGCTTTGAGGACAAAGTTTTTTCTAAGGGAGAGGGGATGTTAGGGACCCATGTCAACCCTTCTATTTACTGTGTTAGTATATTGTTGTTGGATGCATATACTTTGTAAGTCGTCCCGTAGTATTTGTTGTTCCATAGTTTGTCTTATTGTTGTTGGATGCATATGCTTTGTAAGTCGTCTCGTAGTACTTGTTGATCCATAGTTTGTATTGGCCCATGGTTTGTATTGACACATGGCATTGACCCATGGTATGGGCGCCAAGACTTAGTATATAAGTTTGTGTTGAGACCAATGAAGGTACCGTGAAGTTATTTGTATTGAGCTTGCTCAAAGGAGGTTTCCCCCTCGAAGTGGCCTGTGATCAATAAAAGTGATTTTGAATTATGTTATTTTTGCTATCTCGCATATTCTCATTAATTAATTGTTGCAGGTTCATCACAGCTGTTGAGAGAGATTATGGTCCATCAATTATAGAACACAAAAATAAGTTAAAACAAAAGCCACATTGCTTGTGGTTTTAAATGCAAGGGATGTTAGTTACATACCATGTCAATTTTAGCAGGGAACATTGTCAATTTTTGTAGGTGCGCTGATCAGTAAAAACCGTTATTACTAAGTTCAGGGCTAATACTGGAATCCAGGGTTAGGTTTTCTTGGTAGAGTTAGCATTTTGTAGGGTCAGTGCAAGCTAATGAGGGTCACTTTTGGCACGCTAGATGCAATAGAAAACTGAAAAATCAGGCATCCCTCAACTTACTTTGATTTTTTGAGATACTTACACAAAATATCTTGCATTGAGTAAAAAAGATGAAATGTAGGAAATTGAATCACATTTTCGAATATATAACTTTTATGTATGAAAATTTGCATAGCTATGTCAAGTTTCATTTTTCCTAACACACTTTTTATTTTTCAGGCAATTGATAAGGTATATGCTTTTGTGGGTGCAACCTTTGAGGGCTTAAATGATGGAATCAAGCTACAAAAATGGGCATGCATGTAGAGAACATATAGCACTTGTGCGCCATTATTTTTTGAAAATTTAATTTGTAATTATATAATTTTTTTATAATTGTCTAAGTGATCAAACCTCGAAAATAGTACCTCTTTTGTGGGTGCAGCCTTTGAAGGTCTTAATGCAAAAATATTGAAATGGGTTTTTCATAGAACGTGGAGGTTAGTGTCCTCTTGTGCACCATACAATTGCTTTTTGAAATGATCAAGAATTGAAAAAGTTATGGAAGAAACACTAACAGTGTGTTTCACAAGTTAAGGAGGTAGGACACAAAAGAAATTGAAAGAAAATAGGAAAAATTAATATTTTTAAATAAAAGTTACATATTTGGAATCTGCAAAAAAAATGCTATTTGTGTTTAAGATTTTGTAAAAAATGACTGTGTGTAGCATACTGTAACGAGTGGCTAAGCACAAGATTCTCCAGAAACTGGAAGAAATACCCAATTAGATTTGGTTTATCATTAACATAGCACAGGTTTGGAATTACCGAAGCAAACTCCAAAGCATACACATACGATTTTTGTTGACATGCGAGCAAGTGAGTTGGCTTGGTTTAGGCTCTACAAAACATGAGTGCATTCTGTTTAAATTCAAAAAAAATTCCGCACTTTTAGAATTCAATAACGCGCACGCGTTATATAACTACATAAGGCGTTCGCGTTATGTAGTGCCAAAACGCGCTCGCATTATGTAAATCGTAAAATATATGTTTAATACTTGAGAGAGAGGGGGTGTGGAAGACTCAAGGGAATTTTTGGTTAATATTTGAGAAGGGGTGGGGAAGGGTCGAGGGAATCTATGGTTAATATTTAATAGGGGTGGGAAAGGGTCAAGGGTTTAGAAGGATGTTGGCAGCTTGAGTGGGGAGAGATGGAGGGAATGGGAACAAGATGGGCTACAGGGGGGTGAAGGGAAGTGGATCTTGAGAGTACTATTAGGAGTAGAATAGGTTCTGAAGAGGTATAGGATTAGAAGTTGAAAGTGAGACTTGAGTGACAAGGGGGAATAGATGGAGGCAAGGGGGATGTGAGAGAGAAATAAGGAATACAAGGGGGGGAGAGACATAGAGCGAGGGAGGGAGAGGGACAATGGGGAGGAATGGATTTAGAGGGAGTGAGAGATAGATGGGGATAGAATGAAATAAAGAGATAGGAAGGGAGGGACAGAAAGTGTTGGTGGGAGGGTGAATCCACGAATTTGGTTCACCATTTTTGGTGGATCGCATGGAAAAAATTCATTTTTCCGACCCTCAATCGAGGTATTTTAAAGCCCTCGATTGAGGTTTTAAATGCTCGATCGAGGGTTTAAAAATACCTCGATCGAGGGCTCTAACATACCTCGATTGAGGGTGTTTTAAACCCTCGATCGAGGGTCTAACCAAACCCTCGATCGAGGGTTTGTTCGATCCAGAGGGAAAAAAACAAAATAGTGCCCGTTCGATTGTGCAGTAGCTTGACAAACCCTCGATCGAGGTTTTAAATGCTCGATCGAGGGAATGCAACTGGGAAAAAAACAAAACAGGGCCCGGTCAGCCCTGTTTTGTGTAGTGGCTTGACAAACCCTCGATCGAGCATTTAAAACCTTGATCAAGGGTTTGCTCGATCGAGGGAATGCGACAGAGAAAAAAAAACAAAACATGGCCCAGCCGACCCTATTTTGTCCAGTGGCTTGACAAAGACAAAAAATAACAGCGACCAGTGACCTTGACTGAGCACACACCCAACGCCACCTTCCCACAGCGACGCCACCTTGCCACATGGACGCCATCATGTCATCTATTCCACCAGGTGGGTAGAATTCCACCATTTTTTTTGTTATTTAAAAAAAATATATATTTTGTATTTGTTGTATAAATTTGTGTTTTTGATCAAATCTAGTTTTAATTTGGTTTTCTAGAAATGGTTAGGATGTAGGCATTTAAACTAAACCAAGATCGAAACTGAAAACCGCCATTGAAACCAAACTAATTGAAAAAAAAAAACCATTTGATTTAACTAAAACAAAAACCCATTTCAAACCAAAACAAAAACCAAAACCATTTGAAATTTGAAATAGATTTAGGGTTTTAGATATTTTGCATTTATTTGTTTAAATTATTTGATTTATTTTTGTTTATATATAAACTGGTAGCATTTCATCGCATAAATGCTACCGGTTTTATTTTAAAATGTGTTTTTACAAGCAGAAATGATGCCCATTTTTTTTCAATCCTCCGAGAACGCCAAGAGGATTGAAAAGAAAAACCATTGAACCTAAAACAAAAGACCATTTCAAAACAAAAACCAAAACAATTTGAAATTTGAAATAGGTTTAGGATTTTAAATTTATGTTGCATTTATTTGTTTAAAAATTATTTGGTATGTAAATTTGTTTATATATCAACCAGTAGCATTTCACCACATAAATGCTACCGGTTTTATTTTAAAATGTGCTTTTACAAGCAGAAATGCTGCCAATTTTTTTTCAATCCTCCGAGAACACCAAGAAGATTGAAAAAAAAATCATATATTAATATTAATATTATAATATAAAAAAATGAAAAAATGAATATTAATAATATATATAATCATATATTATTAATCATAACCATAACCAACTTGCTAAATTGTCCTAAATAGGATTCCCTCTTAGGCTATGAAAAGTATGTCCACAATGTGAGCATCAATGAAGATAAATTGGCAATGGATGACTATAGGTCCTCTTAGAACAAGCTCATATTACCTAACATTACTTTGTCAACCTTATTATTTATAAGGAAAATACTATGAAAGAATATTATTTTATTTCTATCCTTTAAGTCTCTTGACCATAGCTTTATGATTGTTATTAAAAAATATTGGGACTAGTGGTCAAAGAGGGATACATGGATTTCTCATGAAGGCATGTGGTCTATCCTTTGCAAGAAAATAAAATTCCTGAATTTTGGGCATGCACATGATTATTCGAAATTCATTCTTACTAGATTTGGGATCATAGCCTAGGCCGCCATAGTTTTTACAAACATAGAAATTATTCAAACAAGTACAATCATTATGAGAAAATTATGCACAAAAAGATGGTCATGAACAATACAAAATAATTCCTCCATTATTTAGTGAACTAGAAAATAATTATTGCTAGAACTCAAACTTTTCCCATTCGATCCGCCCAAAATGGTGAACCACATTCGTGGATTCACCCAATAAATTGGTAAGAATTTCAAGAGAAGTTATAGTTTAATATAATTGAAAATTTCTAGCTCAATTTTGAAACTAAATTTTATATAAATAATTTATGTCAATATCACTGACAATAAATAACTCAATTATGTTTCATTACATATATTTTATTATAGTAATAAAAAATGTTTATTTATTTATTTGTAATTTAATATATTTAAATTGCATATATATAATAATGTATTTAAAAAAATTTCAATTCAACTATTCAATTGCAAAAATAATTTGAATTTTATTTTTTTGCCACCTCCACCTTAGTAAACATATGTTATATAAACCACATGAATGAATCAATACAACTCACAAATTTCCCCATGAAAAAACCAACTTTATTACTCTCTATGTAAAATAATACTACATCAAAATAACATATGTAGATTCCTCTCTATATAAAATAATACTACATCAAGATAACATATATAGATTCCCCTCTTTAATATATTATTCTTATTGGTTTGATTCGGAGTTATGAGATCAATTTGTAGTTGTTCAAATGATCAAAATACAACTTAGCTTTAAATTTTACATTAAAGAAGAGTTTCTATTTCCATATAATATGATTAATTTTGAAAATATTAACAATTTTTATTATTTAAAGTTATGAATTAAGTAAGAGGTTAAACCTTTTTTTTATAATAAAAAAGTATTGGATGTCACTTCAGATCAATACGGGATGTCCCATTATGAGAGTTGTATTAGTAGATCTTGTTCTTAAGTTTATGAAAATGGAGTGGTAAAAAGGTGAAAAAATTCAATCATTTCTCCATTAAAATTATTCTCCAAATGTTAATAATTCATATTATTTGAAGTTATGAATTAAGTAAGAGGTCAAAAACTTTTTTAGAATAATAAAGTATTGGGTGTCACTTCACATCAATATGGGATGTCCCAATTATGAGAGTTGTCTTAGTGGTTTATTCTTAGGTTTATGAAAATGGAGTAGGTAAAAAGGTGAATAAATTCAATTATTTTTCCATTGAAATTATTTTCCAAATGTGATAAGGATTTCAAAAGAAATTACATTTTAACATGATTGATGAGGAATTTGATCATAAAATTTTGTGAATAAGATTTTTAACCCAACTTTAAAACTCACTCCTATATAGTTTATGTTAATGTCAAAAGAAATAAATGACTAAGTTAAATGTATTACATTACATATATTGTCTCACTGTAGTGATCAATAATGAGTGTTTTTTGTTTTCCAATTAATTTGTGGTAACTTGTAATTTAATATATTTAAATTGCATTTATAACCATGTGTATTTTTAGTTTTTGAAAAAATAAATCTTGCAAAATTGAATCCAAAAATCTAAAACAATGATTGTAGGAACCTTCCTCTCACTCGATGGTTGAGGATCAATAGGAGCAAACTCTAGTCTAGTGGTGGCCTTGAATTTGAATTGGAATTGAAATTGAATTTGGAATTGAATTTGGAATTTGAAATTGAAATTGAAATTTGAATTTGAATTTGAATTGAATTTGAATTTGAAATGTGAAATTTGAAATAGAATTTGAAATTTGAATTTGAAATTGAAATGTGAAATTTGGAATAGAATTTGAAATTGAAATGAGAAAATTTGAAATTGAAATGTGAAATTTGGAATATAATTTGAAAGAAAATTAGAATTAGAAATTGAAATGTGATGCAGATAGTCCTAAAGAGAGAGATTTAGTGCTTCGTGCTCCGCAAAGCACGAGAGGATCTGCCATCGCCCGACAAGGCGACCATCTTCAATGCTCCCGTTCACTGAGGAGTGATGCCAGGCTGGGGTCGGTTGTCATTGGTGGCGGCAACAGGAGAGATAGTGTGTCGGTTCATCTCGACGACATACATGTGGATCCCCTAAAGGAGGATGTGCAACAAGACACGAGTGCATCAGGTGCGTATTTTTTGTTAGCACATTTTCAGTAAATTTTTAGTATATAATGCATTGAATTTCAACTGCAAGTTATAATATATATTTTTAGTAACATTTTTTTTTGGTTTGGATCGCAGGTGCCCCATCAGGGGGATCGTACGATGATGAGTTCGCACAGATCACTCTCATTGACATCATTTCCCAGCGAGAGTGGGTGAGCTCATGTGTGGGCACTCTGAGGGAGGATTCGCCCACACAGCGATCTTTGTCGATGATGTTATTAGCAGTTGATGAGATTTTGGCCCTCTATAGGAGGGTAGGACCTCTCAGTGACATTTGGCGACATTCATGCAAGAGGAGGAGACATGGTGTCATTGGGATCCACAAATGGGAGGATGTCAAAGTCGCTATAAGAGGGCATGAAATCAAGGGTGCTTTATTCGACATCCCTCGTGACCGTGCCCCCGGTCAACTGCTTAGACTCAGGGAGTTTAAGTTGGAGGTCGGTGCACCACATATATATGATAGATTCGTGGGAGCATGAGGCATGTTCCCCCACCATGACCAGGTCCCATTGTACTTTGCAAAACATGTTTATGCAGAGTTTGTTTTGGACATGCACCTGGATTACACTAGCACAGGGTCCCAGTTCTATGGGGCTGGTAGGGGACGCTCCTACCAACGTCCTGGAGCTCAGAGAGACCTTGCCTTCATGGCACCTGCTCCGAGGTTGGTACCGTTTCTAGACAGGACGGTTATCAGGTCGGGGGATGTGGCACAATCATCCCAGCTTGCTGTAGAGTCTAGACAGGACCTTGCAGAGTTGTTGTTCACTACCATGGGCAATGCTATTGTTGTTTTGCATGGAGAGGCATCTAGACCACCCCATCCACCTGCAGAGCTAGATATACAGTATGTCTCTAGCGACATACTCAGGAGTTTTGATGGCGATACCCTACTGCGGTATGTTGAGTCAGCGCGAGATGCATACTTTCACTTATATCGTAGATGCGTCGCTACAGGACAGGTATACTTTTGTACAATTATGTATATATGTTCTTCATGTTACATCATATCAATGTCGCAAATTGAATGGTCAATAATACTTAAGGGAGTTGTATTCTATTGATCCATGCATGGGACCCCATTCATGGATCAACTCTTTGGTAGCGAGCCATCGATTGGTCCATCCGCTCGTCCCCACTCGCGGATGACAGTAGTCGGGGTAAGTTATAATTTATGTTCCAATTTAATTTGTGTTTGAATATTATTTCTCAGTTTAAATAATTTGTGTTTTATTTCTTAATTTTCGAGATTTTATGTTGTAGATCTTAACTTCAAATGAATTTCAAATTGTACTAGGCAATGGAAAGGAGGTAGATCCTCATTATGGACATGAGGACCGTGAAGGTCCTGATGAGCCGGGTTCAAAGACACATGTGAGTTTTAATTTATGTTCCAATTCATGTTATTTAGTCACATTTAGTAATTGATTTTTGTACTTTCTGTTTCAATTTTTTACGGATAGCTTTTAAATTATGTTAAATTTAGTTTTAATTTTTAATAAATCTAACTTATTACATGTAATGGCATATTACACAGGCATCGCAACAGGCGGGTGTCAATGTTGCAATGGATTTCACACATGGTTGTGATGTAGCTCGAGTACATGGTCCCGATGAAGGGCCATCTTGTTGAATATTGTAACTTCTAAGAATATTATATTTGTACATTATTTATTCCAGAGATGTTTCATTCCTCCGAGGTAACCCTATTATGTATCTGGAGATGTTTATTCCTCCAGGGGTTGGTATTAACTAGGGTTATTAGACCCACCATGTGTGGGTCGGCCCTGTAGTTATATTTTAGGGGTTATTAGACTTCTCCAGGTGAGGTCGGCCCCATAAGGTCTTTTAGTTAGTTGAGAGTCAAGTATAAATAGAGGAGGTGAACTCCTCATTATATCATTCACTCACTTGTGGAAGAGTGCGCACTTGTCTGGGAGATCAGCTAAGGAGACAAAGGAAGGAGGAGCACATCTTGTATTTTGGTTGATCATCTTATTGAGGAAATCTTTGCTGGGTTTTCTACCCCATGAGGGTTTCCCAGGGTATATTGTGTGTCTATCTTGTGATTGTGTTTCTTTCAGTGATCTTGCTTGGCTATTTGGTTTAAACTTAACATGGTATCAGAGCTAGACTGAATAGGACATCTTTCACAAGGTAAGAATACCTCTCTCTCTCTCTTTGGTGAAGTTAGGGTTTCAGCCCAAAGTTGGTATTATTTATTTTTGGTTGCATGGCTGGATAGCCCTTTTCAATACCTTTCTTTTAATCCCTAGATCGAACTTTTTGGTTGGGTAGAACTCCGGGAATTCCAAACCCTAATTCTACCAAAAGTGCGATACGTCAGATTTTGGTTTCAGAAAAAAGTTGGAATTTTTTATTTCTGATTACATGGTTGGATAGCCCTTCTCAAGAGCATTCTTTTAAGCTACAGATCGAACTTTTTGGTTAAGTAGAACTCCGGGAAAGTCAAACCCTAATTCTACCAAAAGTGCGATAAAATTCTGTTTCAGATTCCGGAAAAGTGAAAAGTAACTTTCCAAGTAAGTCTACTCTGTCTCTTGGACTCCCCCAAGAGAAGATGGCTCCAAATACTAAGCTTGAAGACAAGCTAGAAGGCATAGAGAATTTCCGGGCATGGAAATACAAAATTGGTCTCATTCTTGAAGAGAATGATCTTGCTCAGTTTATCAAGGAAGAAGTTGCAGAACCAGAAGGAGATGAATCCAAAGAGAAGCATAGGAAAGATTTGATTAGGGCAAAGAGAATCATAGCTGATTCCATTAAAGACCACTTGATTCCCCAAGTAGCCTCCAAGAAGACTCCAAAGGAAATGTATGATGCCCTAGGAAGAATGTATGAAGGGAAGAACATCAATAGGAAGATGAACCTGAGGACTAAATTGAAGAGTACCAAGATGCACAAAGGAGAATCCATTCAAGACTACTTCTCAAGGGTTTCACAAATCAAGGAACAACTAGATGCAATTGGTGATACCCTTAATGAGGATGAACTTGTGATGACTGCCCTCAATGGTCTCACTAGATCTTGGGAGTCATTTATACAAACCATGTGTGCCAGGAAAGAGAGCATGAAGTTTGATATAGTATGGGAGGATTGTGTTCAAGAAGAATCTAGGGTTGCAAATAGAGAAGCCCTTCTCAAAGAGGATGACCAAGCCTTAGCCACTCATACCAAAAGAAGAAGAATGAGTCATCTCAAGAGAGTTGACCACAAAGGATCTCAACACTTCTCTAGATCTAACAAGAGAAGAGGACCCAATTCAGCAAGAGATCTTTCCACGGTAGAATGCTACAATTGTCATAAATTGGGACACATCTCCAGATTTTGTCCTTCTCAAAAGAAGAAAGTCTTCCACAAAAGACATCATGCACATATGGCAGAAAATGATAGTGAAGAAGAAGAAGAGGAAGAAGATGAAGAAGAAGAAGAGGTAGAGGTAAAACCCAAAAGGAAAAGATGTAAGGTGAAGAAAGAAGATCCAGAAGAATATGTTCTATTCTCTGCACTCTCTGGATCTGTATCTCCTGGAGAAGATACATGGCTCATTGATAGTGGTGCTTCCAAGCACATGACAGGTCAAAGGAAGACCTTCTCAAATCTTGAAGTAAAGTCTTCTTCACAGAAAGTATCTCTAGGAGATGACTACCAATATCCCATCAAAGGAATTGGTGAAGCTAGCTATAAGCTAGATTCTGGAACACCCTTGAAGATGAAAGACATCTTATATGTACCAGGTTTAAAGAAGAACCTTCTCTCTATTTCAGCACTAGATAAGAAAGGCTTCAGAGTAGCCTTCATAGATGGACAAGTACTCATGTGGTCCAAAGGGAAGACAATTAAAGATGCAGTTGTTATTGGTGAAGAAGAAGGAGGTCTCTATAAGCTCAAGGGTCATCCAGAAGCTTCCCTTGCACATGAGATCTCTAGCCCCAGTGAGCTATGGCATAGAAGATTAGCTCACATCAACTTTAAAGCCTTACCCTATGTAAGCAAGGTAGTCATAGGATTACCAGATTTAAAAGCTGATCATGATGGCTCATGTAAAGGATGTAAGAAAGGGAAAAATATCAAGAACCCCTTTCCAAAGAGTGAAACAAAGACTAAGAACATTTTAGAGCTTATACACTCAGATGTATGTGGTCCAATTCCCACCACTTTCTTAAGTGGGTTTGAATACTATCTTTCATTCATTGATGACTATTCAAGGAAAACTTGGATATACTTCCTGAAAGGTAAGAATGAAGTCTTTGGAAAATTCAAAGAGTTCAAGGCTCTAATAGAAAATCTATCAGACAAGAAAATCAAAACTCTCAGAACAGATAATGGCGGAGAATTGACCTCAAAGGAATTTGAGGACTTTTGCAAAGAAGCTGGAATTAAAAGGGAACTAACTACTCCTTACAATCCCCAACAAAATGGGGTGGCTGAAAGGAAAAATAGAACAATCATGGAAGCTGTGAAGACCATGATACATGACCAAGATCTTCCCATGTACTTATGGGCTGAAGCAGCCAAGACAACAGTTTATGTGCAAAATAGATTATCTCACAGTGCTCTTGAATTCAAAACTCCAGAAGAAGTGTTTACAGGTAAGAAGCCTGAGGTAAGTCATCTTAAAATATTTGGGTGTCCTGTGTACATCCACATTCCAAAATAAAAGAGAACCAAGTTGGATCCCTCAGGTAAGAAGGGAATGTTTGTTGGTTATTGTGAAACTTCCAAAGCCTTCAGAATCTACATACCAGGTTTCCATCATATAGAAATAAGTAGAGATGTAACCTTTGATGAGGAAGCAGCTCTCAAGAAATCCAGAAAGTGTCAACTTGAAGAAGTTTATGAAGAAGATTCATCACCCAGGAATTCAGAGACTGTTCACATCCCTGAAGAAGCTACACCAGAGGATCATGACATGCTGGAACCACAAGAACCCCCTGTTGCAGAATTATCCAGGAAAAGAAGACCAGCATGGGCTAGAGATATTATTCAAGGAGCTGAAAGATATGGAGCTCCTGAAGGCTCCACTAGAGAAAGAAAGAAACCAAAGCTAGTGTCCAACTATATGGCCTTAATGTGTGATCTTGTGGATCAACTACCTACTATCTATGAAGAAGCAGCTCAGAAGAAAGAATGGGTAGAAGCAATGACAGAAGAATATCAGTCAATAATGAAAAATGATGTTTGGGATATAGTTCCCAAACCAAAAGATAAAAGTGTGGTTTCTTCCAAATGGATTTTCAAAATAAAACATGCCGCAAATGGAAGCATTGAAAAATACAAAGCAAGATTTGTAGCCAGAGGATTCTCTCAGAAGGAGGGAATTGACTATGAAGAAACATTTGCACCAGTTGCCAGGTATACTTCAATTAGAACTATTATGGCTCTTGCATCCATGATGAAGTGGAAATTACACCAAATGGATGTTAAGACAGCTTTTCTGAATGGTGTAATTGAAGAAGAAGTATACATAGAGCAACCACAAGGGTTTGAGGTTAATGATGGAAGAACTCATGTATGCAAATTAAAGAAGGCTTTATATGGGTTAAAACAAGCTCCCAGGGCTTGGTACGGAAGGATTGACAATTTCTTAACTAGCATGGGCTTTACCAAAAGTAAAGCTGACCCAAACCTTTATCTCAAAGTGATGGATGATGAACCAGTTATATTGCTGCTATATGTAGATGATCTATTCCTAACTGGAAAATGAGAAACAAATTATTGAAAGTAAGAAGAAGCTTTCTTCAGAATTCGAGATGAAAGATCTCGGATTAATGCATTACTTCTTAGGCTTAGAAGTATGGCAAGAACCAAAAGGAATCTTTCTAAATCAAGGTAAGTACACTGTGGAGATTCTCAAAAGATTTGATATGTTGGAGTGTAAAGCCATGGCCACTCCCATGGACTCCAACTTAAAGTTATTAGTTAATGATTCATCAGAATTAGTGGACATAACTCTATATATACAAATCATTGGATCATTGATGTATTTAACAAATACTAGGCCTGATATATGCTTTGCTGTAAATACCCTAAGTCAGTATCTAGTAGAACCTAGAAAGGTTCATTTAATAGCTGCAAAGCATATAATGAGGTACCTAAAAGGTACATTAAATTTTGGCCTATTTTATCTTGGAGGTCATGAACTCAGATTACATGGTTACTCAGATTCTGATTGGGCAGGTAGTGTCTCAGATAGAAAAAGTACCTCAGGTGGATGTTATGGTCTTGGATCTGCCATGATCTCATGGTTCAGCAAGAAACAATCAAGTGTGGCCCTCAGTACTGCTGAAGCTGAATATATAGCTGCCTGTTCTGCTAGCTGTGAAGCAGTATGGCTTCAGAAACTTTTATCTGGAGTGTTTGACTTAGAAATGGACCCCACTGTGATTATGTATGATAATCAAAGCTGCATCAAGATGACTGAAAATCCTGTGTTTCATGATAAGTCAAAACACATAGAGATACGTTACTTTTATATTCGAGATATGGTGCAGAAAGGAGCTATCAAGCTAGAGTATATAAGCACTGAGGATCAAATTGCTGATATCCTGACCAAGCCTCTGTCTCGAGTAAAGTTTGAACACTTCCGAGACAAGCTTGGTGTAGTTCAGAAGAACCCTCCTTGAAAGGGGGAGTAGCACAGTATGAGACAAACAAGCCTATCTCATCAATGATGAGGTTACCTATTTTTTGCACTTACTCACCTAGAATTATTTAGATTTAGGACTCTTATATTCTTTATTTTGATGGTTAGATGTATACATGCTTTTGATGATAGATGTATACATGCTAGATACTTTTGATGATAGATGCTTTTGATGGTTAGATGTATACATGCTTTTGATGATAGATGTATACATGCTAGATACTTTTGATGATAGATGCTTTTGATGGTTAGATGTATACATGCTTTTGATGATAGATGTATACATGCTTTTGATGATAGATGTATACAAGCTAGATACTTTTGATGATGGATGCTTTTGATGGTTAGATGTATACATGCTTTTGATGATAGATGTATACATGCTTTTGATGGTTAGATGCATACATGCTTTTGATGGTTAGATGTATACATGTTTTGATGATGATGATACATGTTGTGGTTATACATGTTTTAATGATGATGATACATGTTGTGGTTATACATGTTTTGATGATGATGATACATGTTGTGGTTATACATGTTTTGATGATGATGATACATGTTGTGGTTATACATGTTTTGATGATGATGATACATGTTGTGGTTATACATGTTTTGATGATGATGATACATGTTGTGATTATACATGTTTTGATGTTGATGATACATGTTGTGGTGATACATGTTTTGATGATGATGATACATGTTGTGGTGATACATGTTATGATGATGAGGATACATATTCTGTCTTGATGAACATGTGAAGGGATTGGATCATTCCTGGACTTTAGTCCTAAAGAAGAGCCGTAGACGTATGTCTTCGATAATGAAGTTCTTGATGAACATGTGAAGGGATTGGATCATTCCTGGACTTCAGTCCTAAAGAAGAGCCGTAGATGCATGTCTTCGATAATGAAGTTCTTGATGAACATGTGAAGGGATTGGATCATTCCTGGACTTCAGTCCTAAAGAAGAGACGTAGACGCATGTCTTCGATAATGAAGTTCTTGATGAACATGTGAAGGGATTGGATCATTCCTGGACTTCAGTCCTAAAGAAGAGCCGTAGACGTATGTCTTCGATAATGAAGTTCTTGATGAACATGTGAAGGGATTGGATCATTCCTGGACTTCAATCCTAAAGAAGATTCGTAGACGTATGTCTTCGAGAATGAAGTCCTTGGTGGACGGTTGAGGATTAAGTCATCCTTGGACGTAGGTCCTAAATGTACGGTTGAGGATTAAGTCATCCTTGGACGTAGGTCCTAAATGTACGGTTGAGGATTAAGTCATCCTTGGACGTAGGTCCTAAATGTACGGTTGAGGATTAAGTCATCCTTGGACGTAGGTCCTAAATGTACGGTTGAGGATTAAGTCATCCTTGGACGTAGGTCCTAAATGTACGGTTGAGGATTAAGTCATCCTTGGACGTAGGTCCTAAATGTACGGTGGAGGATTAAGTCATCCTTGGACGTGGTCCTAAATGTATGGTGGAGGATTAAGTCATCCTTGGACGTGGTCCTAAATGTACGGTGGAGGATTAAGTCATCCTTGGACCTGGTCCTAAATGTACGGTGGAGGATTAGGTCATCCTTGGACGTGGTCATAAATGTACGGTGGAGGATTAAGTCATCCTTGGACATGGTCCTAAATGTACGGTGGAGGATTAAGTCATCCTTGGACGTCGTCCTAAATGTACGGTGGAGGATTAAGTCATCCTTGGACGTGGTCCTAAATGTACGGTGGAGGATTAAGTCATCCTTGGACGTGGTCCTAAATGTACGGTGGAGGATTAAGTCATCCTTGGACGCTGTCCTAAATGTACGGTAAGGATTGGATCATCCTTGGACTTTGGTCCTGTAAACTGAGCCGTAGACGTGAGGTCTCCGAGAACATGATAGGACTGGATCGTCCCTGGACTTTGGTTCAAAAGGTACATCATTCTTTGACGATACTGATGATCGTGTGATGACGATGCTGGTGATCGTGTGATGACGATGCTGATGATCGTGTGATGACGATGCTAATGATCGTTTGATGACGATGCTGATGATCGTGTGATGACGATGCCGATGATCGTGCGATGATGATGATGATGATCGTGTGATGACGATGCTGATGATCGTATGATGATGTTGATATGATAACGATGCTAATGTTCATGTGATGATTGATCATGTGATGACGATGCTGATGACGATGCTGATGTTGCAGTAACTAGTCAAGTTACTGATGATGATGAATTGAAGAAAGCTTCCGATGATATATAGATGATGTAGTAAATGACTCCTTGCTCCTGCAGATGTTGTTATAATATCCTTCTCGTTAAGGGGGAGTGTTGAATATTGTAACTTCTAAGAATATTATATTTGTACATTATTTATCCCGGAGATGTTTCATTCCTCCGAGGTAACCCTATTATGTATCTGGAGATGTTTATTCCTCCAGGGGTTGGTATTAACTAGGGTTATTAGACCCACCATGTGTGGGTCGGCCCTGTAGTTATATTTTAGGGGTTATTAGACTTCTCCAGGTGAGGTTGGCCCCATAAGGTCTTTTAGTCAGTTGAGAGTCAAGTATAAATAGAGGAGGTGAACTCCTCATTAGATCATTCACTCACTTGTGGAAGAGTGCACACTTGTTTGGGAGATCAGCTAAGGAGACAAAGGAAGGAGGAGCACATCTTGTATTTTGGTTGATCATCTTATTGAGGAAAGATTTGCTGGGTTTTCTACCCCATGAGGGTTTCCCAGGGTATATTGTGTGTCTATCTTGTGATTGTGTTTCTTTCAGTGATCTTGCTTGGCTATTTGGTTTAAACTTAACACATCTACCCGTATTCCTACGCAGATCCTGGATATCACCATTGACATGATGGATATGGCAGAATTCCTTGAGGGTTTAGAGTCTCAGAGACAGCAGCGGGCTGCTGCACACAAGGGCAGTCAGAGGGACGATCACAGACCTTGTGGGGGTAGTGGCCGATGAGTTGATGATCTATACATTTCCATGTTTTGGATATTTTCATATTTTATATATTTTCATGTGTTTGGATGATCTATGTATACGTTTTCATGTTTTGGATATGGATTTCTATCGTTTATACATGGACTTTTATCATATATGGAATTTTGGATATTTTGTATATTTTATCATATTGATATCTTGATGTGTATTTTGTATCTGATTTGAAATCGATTGTTTTTTTTATATTAGATCTGGATATAGTTATTACAGTTACAAATTTATGTTTTGTCGTTTCAAATGCAGATTTAATGTGTAGTTACAATTTAGTTCAATTTAAAATGCAAATTTTGACTACATTACAGAACATCTTCGAAAATTTAGAATTGAATACACACATTACATTTTAAGATTGAAATTACAATTCCAATTCAATTACAATATAAAATTTCAAATTTAATGTGTAATTTCAATTCCAAATCAATTACAATTTAAAAGCTCTTTTTCAACTACATTACAATTGCATAAATGAAATCAAAATGTAAAATTAGAATACATTTGAAATTAAAAATTGAAATTGCAATTACATTATGTTGTCTACACATCACAATTCAATTACAATTTACACATTCCAATTCAATTACAATTTAAGATTAAAATCTCAAATTTAATGTGTAATTTCAATTGAAAATTCAATGTGTTTTTTATGCATGTAATCCAAAATGTGAAGTTCATATACTTTGATTTATATGAAGAAAGGTAAGATAAACCATTATTGCAATTTATATGTCTCACAAAGTAAATACTTAGGCAACAAAAGTAATGAAATGTTTATTAAAAGCAAACATGTAAAGTAATGAATGTTCACATCAACATACAAAATAACGTTTTATTGAATGCGAGTATGTAAAGTTAATGAATCCTTACATCAACAAACAAAATAATGTTTTGTGAGACTATGCTTCCCAACTAATTATGACAAAACCTTACAAATCATTTTGATGATATGGATGATGTAATCCTCATCTCATCATGGCTTTCACTTGATGCCATCAAGGACATAGTTCACCATGATACACGATTATAAAAAATGAAGTCAAGAATTATGTGGATGCCATACAAGTGTCAAGCAAAGGGATTTTCAACCACCAAATTACCATAACTAAATGTCAACCACGAATGTAAAAATTCTACTAGCAATGTCAATCTAATTATTAATCAATTGCTTTGGAAGGAAATCAAATTGAAGGAGTGTTTTGGTGCCCTTCATTTCCCTTAGTAAGCAAAATTCAAAACTATGGATTGATTGGGGTCACTTCCCAAAAAATATAGCTAAGGAAGAGTCACATATATACCACACATGGGTATGTATGAGACCTCTGGTTGAAGCTTCAATGATAGACTATGAACAATCAAGGGAAACACAATAGTCCTAGATAGTAAAAATTTTAGGTTATCAATACAAGAATGTGTGGTCCAAACAATAATTATAATGCCCAAAATTTTCTAAATTCATATATTAAAGAATGTTGCACAAAATGGTAATCGGTCACCAAATTCAAGTTCAAGGTAGGTGACAACATTGAGTATCTATTATAGAGAGCATTGTCACATATGAATACAAGGGACATAGAAGAGTCTATAGGTTTAAGGATCAATTCTAGAGCCATATAAATTTCCCTGAAGGCGTGGGGACTCTCAATTGCATAAACAATGTATGCCCTAATCATCATACTCCTAAATTGAATTAAGTGGGCATCCAAGCACCAATAAAGTAGTGACTTAAGTTATATATTAAATATTGTATATGAATTTATATATAGCATTCTACAACACCTAAAGCGTTTGTATGGAATTTGATATATCACTCTAAATTATGATACTTATGTGTTTTCAAGGTACCCAAATTCATTTCAAATGATTTCCATACTTATAAATATGAAAATACAAATTAATTTTTGGCCATCATGAATTTTACTTAGTTGAAGGAATTATTTAGTGACCTAAAACCTAAAATACATAAGTTTATTGATTTTGGTTTAACCTGGATTATAATGTATAAAATTTTGCAAGTTTGGAATCAAAATTTAAAATTAGAATACATTGTACAATTCAAAATTTAAATTTTACAATTCCACATTGTATAGATGTATTTTAAATTCTCAATTACATTACAATTGTATTTGAAATCAAAATTTAAAATTAGAACATGTACATGTTCAAGTGTATTCACATTGGAGCACCATGACCCAAATTTCACAAAAGCCTCCCATCTAGTATTTGTATTCTTGACATTAAAGCATATACAAAAATACATTTATAAAACAAACTCCACAAAAATATCCAAAACATTATTACACAAGACAACATGAAAACTATGCCAATGATGCAAGTGGCATACATGTAACTCATTCATCTGGCCAATGGGTTATAGGAATGCAAGTCTCCATAATACGATCATGGTCAGCTTCTGTCATCTTCCACCTCTTTGGATCACCTCTCTTTGCCTTGATTTCTGTTAGAGGTATCCGAGCTGCAACCACCAAATGACTGTATTGACATGATATATATTCAGGCACAAAATCTCTGTAAATAATGTGAGCACCCTGTTTTTTCACTTTTTCAAAAAAGTGTCCCATTAGGACCATGTCTCTAGTCTGGTATGTGAAGTCCCCATCTTGGTAGGGTCGCACCAACCTACTCTTTATTTGCGTGCACCGCATCAAATAGTATGCAACATTTTCTTGGTTGTGGAGGGGTGCAATGACAACGAATACATCACCTGCAAGATACATTACAAATATTATTCAAATGTCCTACGTGCAAATTTCTACAACATTTGTATATGTTTAAGATATAATGAACTAATTAACTTAATGAAGACTCTTGTACCTTCCCTAACCATATCGGAAACTCGATCATGATCTAATGAGACCATTGCCTCTTCAGTGTGCATATCTTGCCATGTTGGAATTGGATGTGGGCCCTTTGGATTAAGAGATACATATTTCCATGGTTTGACATATAAATCATTTTCACAGTGATCAAGCCCGAATCCATTTGCATCAATGCAAAAATCGCAAAAGCAGGCATACTTCCTCGTTTCAATGGAAAATAGGCCCCCCATATCTTTACTTCAAACATAATGCAATTCACTCATACCAATGATGGTGTCACAATACCATGGCATGGATCTATTAACATCTCCAATGGCAACATCCCATAAGAACTTGCATGGAATTCAGTTTCTCATATGTAAATTCCTATTGAGTACGTGTGTTCTTTTGGAAATGATGATATTGAATGTTATTAGCTTATTAATTGAGTTTGGAGTTTATTACCTGCACACCGGCCTTACTTGTTCGCGACCTTGATGTCCCAAATGACGTGTGCACCAATCAACTACTTTAGTGGAGAATTTGAGTCGGGTTGCACCATGAATCATCTCGTACCTTCAAAGTGCTCGTTTCACACATGCACCTGCGCCATCATGTTCACTCTTTCCATGCACTATCTCAAAAAAGCTCCAGGTGTGTCGGATTTCTGTCTCTTTGTGAAGGCGACTCAACCAAAAAATGAGCGTGCTGATTTGAATTTCCCTGCACACCCATCTGACCAAATCCAGTGTTTAGTAAATGATACACCTCTCTGATTGAATGAATCATAAATCAACCCAAAGTAGTGTTGAACGAACAATGTGTCATGCTCACGATCATCACTAACATAAAAATGGTACTCCTTAATCACTTCATGTGACTGAGGAGTGCTATCCCTACCATCAATGTTTTCCTGAGTATGTCTGTACAATACATGTACGAAGATAGACACTTGGTTAGAGTGATAGTACTCACTCTGTATCTCTCTCTGAGGAGAAAAGGTGTAGTTCTCCGCAAAGTCTACCACTGATAAGATTGTGCCTGGCTCAAATACCTCACAAGAATGTTTGAATTTTGAATCTTGCCACCTGGACCTATGGGAGTGCTTTATGTATTTATAAATCTGACTTTGAAACTTCTCCATGAAATCTGAAACAAGAATCTCATCATCGAGCAAGTTGATCCTCTTGGATGGCACAGATGAAGAAGATGTTGGATTCATGGTGACATACTCATACCTCTTCCACCTAACGGTGATATCTGACAATCCATGGTGTGTTGGATCAATAGGAAAGTTCCTATGGAACAATGTCAAATCACCGCATTCATGGCATTTTCTCCCACCTACACACCTCTTATTGAAAAACACATGTTCAGGATTCCTGTTGCATAGTATCATACAAATAAAATCTCGCATTGTGTGAGGAGCTAGTACATCGTTCCAGTTCCTTTTGCAAAAATACAGAAATGTGTCATACTATAGTTGAAATTCAACATGGTACCGACAACAACAAGTGTCATGAATCGTATTCGGTCTAATATACCACGGTTTCAATTTGTTGAACATGCTAAATGATATTTGAACACCAAGATTGGTTTCTTGGAATTCCTCGTAAAGTGCAACTCTTGTCATCTCCATCACATGCTTACAATGCTCCTGATAAATGCCTATGGATAAACGTTGTCGCAGGACATGCTTTCGATCTGGAATAGCACGAGAATGGCTATCCCAAAACTCTATCACCTTCTCTCTAATGCCTGCTTCCATCCTACCTCGATAGGGTTCCCTCCCTACAAATAAGAGCCCAACAAGCAACTTCATCATTTTCATCTATCCGGACCTTGAATTTAGTATATTTGAGCAATGTTCTTTTTGAAACATTGAGAAATGATGCCATTGTTGATACCATTTGATTTCTTGAGGTGCTTTGTGCCACAACAACCATTTTAATTTCCCTACGAGCAGCTCGGGTATCATTGTTTCTTGATTTTCCAATTGAAGATAATGCATTCCTTACATTTTCTATTACATTCTCGCATGTCTTTTTTGTTTTAACATCTTGAAAACCCAACAACTTTGTGGCACGTTTCAATTTTTTGTGTTTTATCAACCCATGTAGGATTTGAGCTTGTGCCATCATTGAATGTTGTTCAAAATATGACTTGATTATGTTATTGACATGCTCTCTAACTGTTCGATCAGGGATCGAGTTCCCAATCTCTTCTTGTGCAGAAACAACTACACAATCCCCTAGAAAATTTCCACCCCTTCCAACCCCACTGCAACTCCCAATTATATTTTCAATGTGAGAGGGAAAGGTGTCATGTGATGGCTGATTAGGATCATGAGGGGGCACATGGTCATGTGATTCTTGATCGCCATGATGTGATGTCTGACCATAATCTCTCCCTACATAACATGTAAATTAACAAACTGAAAATTGGTTACTTGATAGTTGTGCATTGAACTTTAAAATTGCTAGTAACTTGAAATTTGATATGGAAATTGGAAAATTGAAAAATTGAAAATTGCATGTGAATTGAATTTTCCAACTAATACATTTAGCTTGAGAATTGTTCTAAGTAAAAATTGAAATTGCTAGTAACTTGAAATTTGAAATTGCTCAAGTAACTTGAAATTGCTAGTAACTTGAAATTTGAAATTGCTCAAGTGATACGAACCGTTACACCAAAACCCCGAGGTGTTAGTGAAGGCCACCCACTAGGATCTTAACATCCCACCACGTTCCGCAGTCCAGACTCTGGGCTGGATGTGTTCCCATACGGTGGTGTCCCCTCTGCGTTGTACGAGCCCCAGACGGACACTGCAATGACGACGTTGGATCTGAAATGGCACGGAAGTGATCGACAATAGTTCAACTGAAAATAGATATGGACCCCAGGTATGTTTGGATTCCTAACAGTTCAGATGTTTCACTCGGCCACCAATGCTGTCTGACAGCTTGTGTATTGGGGTAGTACCCCTCACTTTACGGTTCAGGTAAAATTGATAACCGCTTGGCCACAAACGACAGCTCTTGGTTTACCTCAATGGGAAAAACTAGTCAATCAGGTAGGGGTAGTTTCCCTTTTCGCTAGTAGGTCCTCTCAATGGGACAACTACTTTGGGGTTCCTATGGTACTCCTCACAATGAGTTTTAGGGCTTATTCTCAAGTACTTCCCACAGTTAAGCGGACACGGATTATTCCGAGATCCGAACTTGCAACAGATGCGAATAAAAAAGGCAGAAATTCTACCCATTTCTAACAAAACAAGAATTGAAATTACATTTAAATTGAAATTGTTAGTAACTTAAAAAATTGCAATTAGTTAAATATGTACAATTTAACTTGAAAATATAGTGTCTAAGTGTACATTTAATTTGAAAATTATTCTAATAACATTGAAAATTGTTAGTAAAGTTTAGAAATTTGAAAATAGTTAATATGTACATACATTTTAACTTGAAAATAGAATCTAAGTGTACATTTCATTTGAAAATTGTTGGACAATAAAATTGAAAATTGTTAGCAAACTTTGAAATAATTTGAAAATTGTTTTTAAAGCAACTTTGAAGCATAATTTGAAAATTGTTAGCAACTTTGATGGAAATATGCATGAACAAATGGCCTTAATGGACGAGGTAAGAAAGGACCTGGAACAACTTGTGAAAATGAATCAATGTAGACATTAGCAAGCATTGCCCTCAAGTGAAGCAACGCCCATGGACAAAGTTTCATTTATTCATCCAATTCGTGGAAGAATGGACATGCATGATGTCATGTCCCAAATTTGGTATTGGGTCACAATGGCCTAATCACATGGCCCTATTCATTAGAGTTTGTCAAATTGATTCTAAAGGTCAAATAATTGCCAAGGAGGAAAATTACTAGTTTCCTAGGTTTGGGGTGGAAGCTTTGGGATTTGGAATAATGGGGATAATAAATGATGTTTGAACATTAGAATGGAATAAATATTTAATAAAGGAGCTAAATAAATATATAGAAGTGAAAATAAAAGTGGCATTTCATCATGAAGACACATGGAAGAAGTGGAACCCACATATGGCTAGATTTCCCCACTACACTTGGCATCATTCTCTCACCAATTCGAATTCAAGGTGAATGGTAACATACTTGGGGGAGTCCAAAAGATATTATTCATTTCATGACTCATCCAAGGTCTAAATATAGAGTAAGAGTGACTCCCATGGAAGAGGAAGAGGCAATTTGGAGCTAGTGAGAAACTTGGGCTAGATTCCCTAGCTCTATGACAACAATGATGAAGATGCTATGACACCTATGACACACATCAGACCTGAAGGCTGACATATGACATATATGACATGTCAGGGCTAAAAATAGACTCCAAGAGGGTGCTCAAGGGTGTTAGGGCAGCTAAGATGCTTCCACATGTGATTTGGTGGAAGTGGGAGACTAGGAATTGTTGTACAAGTGGCGTTCTTTGGAATCTCTTCCCAACATGAGTTGGAATGAGTCTCTTGGAAGAAATTCGACCCATGGAGGACATTAGAAGTTTATACATGTCAATAAAAAAGAATGAAACCAACTTTTTATCATTTTTAGAATTTGTAATTGCATTTGTGAAGAGGGAGGGCTAGTGGATGACTAGTTTCTTGCCTTAGCCAATTTCGAAGGTGAAAGATTCCCATCCAAGTTGGTAATTGGAAAGGCCATTTAGACATTTCATTTGGAGCTTTAATGGAGTCTTTATTTGCAGGTGTAAGCTACAGGGAATCTCATGGTTTCTTCTATTGCAGCTCACTCCTTCAACCATTTCCAGTTTTTATGGCATATTCTTGATCCTTGAGGGAGGGCGTTCTTGGTGAGATATTGTACCCTTTGGGGAAGCTTTTAATGCCCCATTTATTTTTTAATATGAATTAAATACTCTATTCTTAATCTCCAAAAAATTTCAGGTCGAAATTCCAAGTATAAATGTATAAATCTCATTTTTAATGGAAGAACAATGCCATTTCCCCACTACCTTGTTGTGAGACAATGTATTGATGATGATTTCGAATGAATGGATGATTATATAATATATTTGTGATCAATATACTGCCATGTATTTCTTCTACAAGTTTCATGTACTGTACTTGAGCATTTGAATCATTTTTACTCAGTTTAGTTGTATGGGAAGGTGAAATAGTGCCATTTCCCCAAGGGTCGAATTGGGGATTTTTGCAGTTGAATGGGAGAGGGTGAGAATAGTTTTAATAGTCCATTAATGGTGCATATGAGACTTTAATAAAATACTTAACACATTACATACCTTTTTTCATAAATTTGGGTGGGTTTGGAGGCATTTGGGAAGCCATTTTCAGTACTTACTCCAGGGAAATTTGAACCCCAAATTACTAGTAAAATTGCATAATTGGTCCAGAATCTTAAGAGAGTTTGCAGAGGTCTTTTGGTGGACATATGTCATCCATAAAAATCATATTCAAGTTATAATATCATTCATACACCTTCCTTGAAGATTTGAAGGAATTTGGGGCAAATTTGGGACCTAGAGATCCAAACTAGTCAAAGGTCAAACTAGGGGAAAAAGTGAAAATTGTCATTTTAATAAAATTCCTAAGAAGGGACATTACAGTGGTATCAGAGCATGGTCCTTGCACCTGTGTATTAGGTACATACATTCAAGAATAATTGTTAGCCATGTCTTACTATTATGATGAATCCTATGAGTACAATTCTTATGAGCAATATGAAGCAGAATGTGAATGGTACGAGGAAGAGGTGCCATCATGCAACACTTCATACAATTTCAAGAGAAAAGAAGATTATTCTTATGAATTTAGATCTGATGAATACG
The DNA here is from genome assembly GCA_027924585.1 of Larix kaempferi. Lineage (NCBI taxonomy): Eukaryota > Viridiplantae > Streptophyta > Pinopsida > Pinales > Pinaceae > Larix > Larix kaempferi. The sequence goes on from BSBM01000012.1 coordinate 50,490,205, forward strand.
AGTGTGTCACACCAACCAAGGATAATTCTATGAGCGAGTTCCAAAGATGGAGAGAAAAATATAAAACCTTGCCCAACAATATCAAAAATATCAAGAATATCTTGCTTCGAGCAAAAATACACAAAATGCCATGTCTTTTGAGTACTATGCTGAACATGTCTTTGAAAATAGGCCCAAAAATGAATATGTGGAGTTAGTGAAGAAAGGTTTATGTCCTTCTTGTAAAAACCCTTGGAGTGAGTATCATATATGTGTGCATGAAATGATGTCCTCCTTGAGGAGAGCTTTTGAGATTTATTCAAGAAGAGATTCCAAATATACTGATCCTGAGGAAAACAAGGGGAAATGTGCATCAGCTTGATTGAAGGATAAAAATGAAGAGACATCACAAGAGCATGAAGAATATTCTATTGAAAATATGGAAGATCATTTCGAGACACCTTCTAGCTTAGACATGAACCAAAGAGCATCTACTGATGGATGCTTAAACTATGAAGGAGTACCTACTAATGGGTGCTCACACCTCTATGTTGGTGACATAGAGATCACTTTTGAAAGTGTTTCTACAAGCCCAAGTTCCATTAAGCATGATAATTAAGACCTTGTAGCAGTTGAAGAAGAACCAAGATCAACTTCCCCATCACCACTTGAGCTTCGTGAAGTTGGTCCAAGCAAAAATGAAGAAGATGAGGAGGTTCATTTGCAAGAGCCTCATTTTCTTGAAGGGTCCTTAAAGATGAATGAAAAGAATATCCAAGAGTCCCTTAGCATTCTCGATGACACTCAAGCATTGGTGTCAAATTCTTGTTGGAGAGCTACTTCATTGGAGGAAACATCCTTCATTGAAGACATGGAGAAGATTCAAAGAGCAATGTACCACATCAAAGGTATTTTCATGTCTTTGCTTTTTGATAGAAACCATTTGTTTGAGCTTAATGAATTGTTACATGATGCATACTTGAATAATAATGAGGATATTCATAAGCTCACAATTCAAAATGAGCAACTTCTTGAAAAGTTGCAAGATACTTGTTTTTCCTCCTATGTTTCAGATTGTCAAATGGTAGATTGTTTGGAGGATTCTCATGACATGGTGGATCATGAGAAATGTGGAAATTTAAATGTGCTTAATGTGTTTGAAGATGAACTTGAAGATATCCAAACACTTGATGTGGTGGAAGAGGAACTTGAATTGTCTCTTGATGAAGGTTATGCAATTTTTAAAGAAGAGAATGATTCCTCTACATTGGAACCAATCTATGACAAAGGTTTCACACTTTTGAAGGAGCTGCATGATACTACCCATATGGATCCTTCCCATGATGAAACTTCTTCACATTTTTATCATTTGGGTAAGTTAGTTCATTATCCTACATCCTACAATTCCATGTTTTGCAGCATCAGTCTCAATGAAGTATGGGTGAAAGGGTTCTTTTTGATGGTGCCACATGAGGAGTATGGAACTCCTAGATTTAACTTTTATGATGACATGGTTGGAGCACATTCTTATTCACATTTGCAGCAGCATCCTTTGTTACTTTATGATTATGCACATCTACACGAATGCACCTATGATATGCATTTGAGTCACTTGAATACTCATGGTTTTTCTTGCTCAACACTTGATTCATTTGATGTTGGAGGAACTTCATCCAACACTTGGGTGAATAGATTTATGATTGGAGAAATTTTTTGTTGCAAGACACATACTTGTTATATCTTTATGACTCTCACATTCAGAGATGTATGGGTGAGACATCTTTGAGTCATTTGAAGTCTCCTTGTTTTTTCTGCTCAATATTTGGTTCAGATTTTAGTGGAGATTCTTCACTCACTTCTTGGATGAAAGAATACATGGTTGAATATTTTGATGCATATCACATCCTTTTGGAGCAGCATTATAGGACGTGGGATCCTCACCTATGTCATTGGAGCAGATTTGATTGGTCACTTGAAGCTTGTATGCACTTGGAAAATGGTGGTCTATTTGCTTGGAGGTATAATCACTTTCATGACTCTTTGATGAAGCATATCCTTGATGTACATTTTCATTATGTTGTTATGTACTTTGATGATATATATTTGGTACTCATGATGTTTGGAAGGATGCATACAAGAAAATGGGATCCAGAAATCCTCTTAACTAATGGTGTGGGTTGGAGAGCACTCTTAATTATTGGGGTGCAATACAAGCAATGGGACCCTGGAATAATTTTTATCTCATTGGTTTCAAATTTTTTGGGGAAACAATTAGTATGGGAGATGGATTTCCCCACTTAATAAAGTGATTTTTATCAGAGTAGTGCAGCATCAAGCATGGTGGTTCCTCTCTAAAATATTCATGGAAACTCAAAGACTCAAGGTTGGGCAATTCAATGGCAACTTCAAAGAATTATACAGAAAGCAGGTTCTTCAACACCCATGTTTAAAATTGCTTGAGGAAAAGCAATATTGGGAAGGGAGGATTTGTCATGTCCCAAATTTGGTATTGGGTCACAATGTCCTAATCACATTGGCCCTATTCATTAGAGTTTGTCAAATTGATGCTAAAGATCAAATAATTGCCAAGGAGGAAAATTACTAGTTTCCTAGGTTTGGGGTGGAAGCTTTGGGATTTGGAATAATGGGGATAATAAATGATGTTTGAACATTAGAATGGAATAAATATTTAATAAAGGAGATAAATAAATATATACAAGTGAAAATCAAAGTGGAATTTCATCATGAAGACACATGGAGGAAGTGGGACCCACATATGGCTAGATTTCCCCACTACACTTGGCATCATTCTCTCACCAATTCAAATTCAAGGTGAATGGTAACATACTTGGGGGAGTCCAAAAGGTATTATTCATTGCATGACTCATCCAAGGTCAAAATATAGAGGAAGAGTAACTCCCATGGAAGAGGAAGAGGCAATTTGGAGCTAGTGAGACACTTGGGCTAGATTCCCTAGCTCTATGACAACAATGATGAAGATGCTATGACACCTATGACAAAAATCAAACCCGAAAGCTGAAATATGACATATATGACATGTCAGGGCTAAAAATAGACTCCAAGAGGGCGGTCAAGGGTGTTAGGGCAGCTAAGATGCTTCCACATGTGATTTGGTGGAAGTGGGAGACTAGGAACATTAGAGGTTTATAAATGTCAATAAAAAAGAATGAAAACAGCTTTTGATCATTTGTAGAATTTGCAATTGCATTTGTGAAGAGGGAGGGCTAGTGGATGACTAGTTTCTTGACTTACCCAATTTCGAGGGTGAAAGATTCCCATCCAAGTTGGTAATTGGAAAGGCCATTCAGACCATCCATTTGGAGATTTAATGGAGTCTTTATTTGTATGTGTAAGATACATGGCATCTCATGGTTTCTTCTATTGCAGCTCACTCCTTCAACCATTTCCAGTTTTGATGGCATATTCTTGATTCTTGAGGGAGGGCATTTTTGGTGAGATATTGTACTCTTTGGGGAATATTTTAATGCCCCATTTATTTTGTAATATGAATTAAATACTCTTTTATTCATCTCCAAAAATTTTCAAGTCGAAATACCAAGTAAAAATGTATAAATCTCGTTTTTAATGGAAGAACAATGCCATTTCCCCACTACCTTGTTGTGAGCCAATGTATTGATGATGATTTCGAATGAATGGATGATTATCTGATATATTTGTGATCAATATACTTCCATGGATGTCTTCTACAAGTTTCATGTACTGTACTTGAGCATTTGAAGCATTTTTACTCAGTTTAGTTGTATTGGGAGGTGAAATAGTGCCATTTCCCCAAGGGTCGAATTGGGGATTTTTGCAGTTGAATGGGAGAGGATGAGAACAGTTGTAATAGTCCATTAATGGTGCATATGAGACTTTAATAAAATACTTAACACATTACATACCTGTTTTAATAAATTTGAGTGGGTTTGGAGGCATTTGGGAAGCCATTTTCAGTACTTACTCCAGGGGGATTTGAACCCCAAATTACTAGTAAAATTGCATAATTGGTCCAGAATCTTAAGAGAGTTTGCAGAGGTATTTTGGTGGACATATTTCATCCATAAAAATAATATTCAAGTTCTAATATCATTCATACACCTTCCTTGAAGATTTGAAGGCATTTGGAGTCAATTTGAAACCTAGAGACCAATACTAGTCAAAGGAAAATTACTAGTAAAGTTACCTACATTGGTTAGAATTGAAAGAGGATTTGCAGAAGTATTTTAAAGGTCCAAAGGAATCCCTGAAACACATATTTATGTTCTAATATAATTCATATACCTTCTCATAATATTTGGGATCATTTGGGGCAAATTTGGGACCTATAGATCAAAACTAGTCAAAGGTCGAACTAGGGAAAAAAAGTGGAAAATTGCAATTTTAATAAAATTCCTAATAAGGGACATTACACATGAATAGTTTAAATAGTTTTATATAGTATCCATTGTTATTATGTTTTTTTGTGCTCTTTTTGTAATCAGTTTGTCAAAATATATGGTACCCATGCGTTAGAAGTAGAAGAAAAACTTGTTGGTAATTTTTTGTATACAACAGAGATATATGTTGAATGGACTCTGCTATTAGATGTTATATTTTTGAAGAAGTTTACCTCTATGTTAAGGATGGTTGTGCTCAGCTATTGATATAAATCTTCTACAGTTTCTGTTTAAAAAAAGAGCTTACTTAGTTCTAGAGAAAGTTGTTACATAGCTGTAAATCCACGACCATTTACAACATCTTGTCCAACTATCCCATATTTGAGCGAATATAAGCAATTTGGAGATTTTCCATCTTTAGAGGGCACTAGGGATTACATCTCTTCTATAGTTTAGAGCTCAAATTTTATTAAGAATACAAGTTCACTATTAGTATTGAGTAGTACTCATTTTGCCTCAATTTCAAAGGTCAAGAGAGTCCACTTTTCCCATATTTTTTATCAGGCATTTGCATAAGCTCAATGTTGTACAATCACATCTCTTCTTTTCTCGTCTTCTCCAACTCCTTGGGCCAAATCATAATGTATTTACTTCCCTCCTTTTGAAATCACTACACACATTCCCATTGTCCTTTTGTGTGTCTTCTTTACCAAATTTCATTAAGTTTAGTCATCCATAGAGATTGAAATTAAATTAGATATATATAATCTAACTACAAACCAAATTATATGACAAACATGATTTTAGATTATTGTTATGCTTAAAATTGTGTTTAGTAATTTTGATTTCAAGCTTTTAACATTAATGAAATATGGATGCCATCTTATTCATAATTTTGTCAATTGCATGGCATTAGAACAAATATATGTACAAAGAACTTAGAAATTAATACAAGTAACTTAGTGAAAAATAAATGACAAAACCAAGACTTGCACACCTACAATAAGTTATTAGATTTAGCAAATAAACTAGAAGAGAATATAGGTTGACAATAAAGAGCTACATCCAATCCACTTTTAAAAATCACTTAGCAAAAGTAAAATAAATTGGCAAATTTAACAAATAAACTAGACATAGAACATATAAGTCAGAAAGACATCAAATCCATATCTAAACAACACTTATATGTACATGAGATTTTAATTGATAGGTTGACGATAAAGAAAGTTACATCAAATCCACATTTAAAAATCAAGCATAAGTGAATGAGATTTTAATTTATTAGGAGGGTTGATGAAATACCAAAATATTTATCAAGTTTTTTTTTTTATTGTTGTGCTTGAATGACATGTAAAAAATAGATAAACTAGTGTGTAAGTTCCAAAAACAATTGATACCTAAAACTGAAATAAGTTTAAAGAATTAATATGATAAAACAATAAGTTTAAAGAACTAATATGATAAAACAATAAAAACCATACATGTATCGTCAAATTAAATATTAAGAAAACCTAGCACCTAAATCAAAGGAAATCTAAACATAACCAAACCACAAAAACCAGACATATTACTTTAACCACTCAACTAAATACAAAAACAAGGTATATAAACTGAATATCTCACACATGATAAAAGAAAAGGCACAAGAACTATCTATATAAAGTAGACTTCTTAGCCCTAAGGGTTAGCTCAATCACGTGTCACTATAATGAACACGATGTACAAGTCCAATTCGATTCCCATGAGTTAAACACACTATATCTACACCACTTGTTTTATATTGGGAATCATCCTTGAAAAAGAAAAAGTACCCAAAAATTTCTAAAAATTATTTATAAAAAAAGACCCACTAAATAGCAATGTCATCTAATCGTCTTCCATAATGATCATAGTCATTGAAACTTAATCAGGAAATAATGCAATTCCACCGTCATGCTAAAAATGGCTAACTTACTTATTTTGTACACATAATTCTTAACAAATTTATTAAATTTTTTATAGGAAACAAATTTCCTATCACAACATATCCCTAAGATAGATTCTAGTGATACATTGGTATAGAAGGTATATTATGTAACTTTGGTTGTAAAAAATATGTGGAATGACATATTCATAATCAAGATTTTTTTTATTTTTATTTTACGAAGAATTAACACATCAAAGTTTGAATTTGGATCAATAAAATAAATTCCAAATATCAATAAGATTCTATATCCATAATACAATCCACATTAACAAATATAAATATTATACAAAACCAAGTATATAATAATAATAATTTTAATTGAAGTAAATAATATTCACTCACAAATCTATATATACATAGAAGTAACACTATAAAAAATAAAAATTATATCAATTATTCTAAATCAATCTATAGTAAGCTTTATTAAAATTATATAGATATATATCACCAACTTAAATTAATCTTAATTCAAGATTTTTTACAAGTTTATACCTTAAATGATTTTTAACTTAATAACTTATTTCATCAACAATTTAAAATGTACATACATTTTAACTTGAAAATAAAATCTAAGTGTACATTTCATTTGAAAATTGTTGGACAATAAAATTGAAAATTGTTAGCAAACTTTGAAATAATTTGAAAATTGTTTGAAAGCAACTTTGAAGCATAATTTGAAAATTGTTAGCAACTTTGAAATAATTTGAAAATAGTTAAAAGTATGTTCATATCTTAACATGAAAATAGAATCTAAATTTACATGTTTCGTTTGAAAATTGTTCTAATTTAATTTTGGTTTAAAGCCACTTGAAAATTGTTCATTTAACATAAAAATTGTTGCAAACTTTGAAATTTAAATATCAAATTGATGACATAAATAAGAATATAATTACAAATAAATATGAAACAAATTAAATTATGAAATTTAGTTAGATTTATTGGAAAATTGTTACTAATTTTGTAGATTATGTAGCATGATATTTAAATCATGATAGCATGTAATTCAATAATTTACCTTGGTTGTCCTCCATTGGAATTTGTTGCACCAAATGTGCATCTTCTTCTTCTCTCAACCTTGCTCTTTGTTGTCTCATTCGTTCTCTATTGTATTCACGTTCTTCATTGGCATTTTGTTGTCTAGCATGTTTTTTTTGTCTTTTTTTTATTGCCCATCAATCTACAATAAAAACAAACAATTTTTTTTCAAAATGTTATAACAAACAACAATATGTTAGTATGAAATCTTGAAATATGCCTACAAAGAAATCTTACATGAATCAATTTACAATGAAAACAAACAATTTTTTTTCAAATTGTTATAACAAACAACAAAATGCTAGTATGAAATCTTGAATTATGCCTACAAAGAAATCTTACATGTCTAATGAGGTCTAATTCAACAATATGAAAATGACAAATCTTTAATTCAACAAGATCAAATTGACAAATCTCTAATTCAACAAGATCAAATTGATAAAGCTCTAATGAAAAAAAAACTAGAAATGAGGTAAATTGTTGTTTGTGAATTCTTGTTTGCTAGTTATATACAGGTTCGCTGATGTTTTTAGGAGGGAAGGGTAGCTGGCAACATTAATTGTTGCCAACTCCTTTCGTGGTTTCACCCCGGTTGGTTTATATTTTTTTTACATAGTCAACCCTCGATCGAGCCTATTTGACAAACCCTCAATCAAGCAAATACCTCGATTGAGGTATTGTTAAACCCTCGATCAAGGTTCTGTTAAGCCCTGGACCGAGGTTCTGTTAAGCCCTTGATCGAGGTATTTAAAAAAGCTCGATTGAGCAAATAGCTTGATCGAGGGCTTAAAATACAGGCCGAGAGCCCCTTTCCCTGTAGAATGGAATGTTTGTCTACCTTCTATAGAGTTAATCTATGTCATTAAATGCTCATTAATGAGCGAACTTGATACCATTGGATTTGTCAACGAATCCTCTATCCAGATACATAAAATTTATGAATTTTTATCTTCATATCTCTTTTGTTTTTAAATTTCTACTAACACTTGCCCTAAAAAACCATGCCGACAACTTCGATTGAGCTCAAAGATAAATACACAACATTCAAAATACACATCCAAAATTTTTGAAAAAATACACAAGCCCCAGATAAACGCGTCCTCTTTAAAAGGGTATTTTTAGTTTTGCAAATTATCTAAAAAATCAAAAGATTTCACGCACGCACACACATGTGTGCAAAATGCGACTTAAATATTCATTGGTAAGTTTCGAAAAATAATAATAAATATAATTTTTCGAGAAAAATTAAAAGAAAAATATGTAAGCCCTAGTGAATTCTATCTAGATCATGTTCACATATTTCATTTTTTAAAATTATTACTTTAACATTAAATTATTGTGCACGCACACAAACTACTTGTTAATTGCTCTTCAAATTTTTAAGTACACACATTTCATCAAATGAAAATTCGACATGATATATGGCATTGGTATATTTCAAAACAAATATCATTGGAAAGCCAACATAATTCTCTACATTTCGTTTTTCAACTGCATGTCAAAATTCATGTGGCAAGTATGAGTTTCGAGGGCTTCAATTTAATCCATAGGTAAAATTTCTGTTTTTCATCATCATATTTGGCCAAGAAGAGTTACCCATATTCATGGAATCACCCAGGAGATATGCATGGAGTGGTGGCGATGGAGAGAGGGAGAGAGAGAGAATATGAGAGGAGGGGGAAGTGACATAAAGTGTGTGAGAGAGTGGGAGTGATGGAGAGATTGGGATAGGTTGAGGGAAAGATAACATGAGGGAGGGATAGAAGGTGAGAGAGAGAGAGAGGTGATGAGAGAGGGAGGGAGAAAAGGTAGAGTGAGGGATGGAGGGAGAAAGGTGGAGATAGATATGGATGGAGGGGGAATGGGTTTGAGAATGGAAAGGGACATAATGTGTGTGTGTGTGTGTGTTTGAGAGAGAGATTGATGGTTGGGGAGAGAGAGACTAGAGGGAGGTGTGAGCGACAAAGAAAGTGGGAGGTTGTGTGTGTGTGTGTGTGTGTGTGATAGGGAAGGAGGAATTAGTGGGGTGGCATGGATGAAGATGGTGTAAGGGAGAGAAAGTGACATAGAGGGAGGGAGGTAAAGGGAGTGAGGACATATCCACGGAAAGATCTAGAGAAATAGATAGGGAGGGAGGGATACAAGGTGAGATAGAGAGGGTAGGGGGGAGGGATAAAGTCACATAGGGTTAGTGATTAAGGGAGAACGAAGGGAGAGAGTTATATAGGGACTTGGATAATTGTGAATATATACATAAGGTGGATACCCTCCTCATCATCATCTTCATCACCATCACCATCATCATCACCATCTTCACCATCATCATCATCAACATATTCATCATCATTGTCATCTCTAGGTTCCTCATCAACATCTCCATCATCATCATCTTCTTCATCCTCGTCATCTTCATCATCATCTTCATCACCATCAACATCATCATTAACATCTTCATCATCACCATCATCATCACCATAAAAATCTTCATCATCATTGTCATCTCGCCCTTCCTCATCAACATATCCATCATCATCATCTTCATCGGCATCATCATCATCATTGTCATCTCTCCCTTCTTCATCAACATCTCCATCATCATATTCTTCTTCTTCATCATCATCATCATCTTCATCACCATCACCATCATCATCAACATTTTCATCATCATCACCATCATCAGCATGCTCTCCATCTGCATCATCATTGTCATCTCTAGGTTCCTCATCAACATCTACATCATCATCATCTTCTTCATCATAATTATCTTCATCACCATCACCATCACCATCATCATCAACATCTTCATCATCACCATCATGATCACCATCATCATCATCATCAACATCTCCACCATCATCATCATCATCATCATCATCATCATCATCATCATCTTATATCCTCCTCTTCGTCATCATTTACATCTCCCCCTTCCCCATCAACATCTCCATCATCGTCATCTTCTTCATGACCATCACCATCATCCTCATCACCCTCAGCATCGTATTCAACATCTTCATCGTCATCACCACCATCTTCATCAATATCATCATCTTTATCATCTTCATCTGCATCATGATCATCTTCATTGTCATCACCCTCCTCCTCATCATCATCTTGTGCACTTATGCACTTAGGGATTAATGTTTAGAAGAGGTTCTAAAGTCCTTTATGGGGGAGGGGCTCTAGGAACAAGGTAAGAGAGACAGGGCAGGGGGGAGGGATAAATGCATAAAGGGTTAGTGATTAAGGGAGAAGAAGGGAGAGAGTGCTATAGGGAGGGATAATGACGAAGATAAAGAGAAGGTGGAGAGATGGAGAGTGGGGTGGTAGGGACATGGCTGGAGTAAGGGAGAGAAAGAAACATGAAAGAAACATATAGGGAGGGATGTAGAGAGAATGAGGGACATATATTTAGAAAGTGATAGGGGGTATCTAGGGATTATTTGGAGAGAGCTAGGGGGGTATTAAACCATACAAAATATTTGTCCCACACTAAAAACATTTGTTTTCTTTTGATTTTATTCGTTGCCCTAGCCGTTCACCTAACCTATTTATTGTGCTTAAAAATATCGCATACGCGTTTTTATTCCTCATATCGCGTGCGCATTTTATCTTTATATAATGCGTTCGTGTTTTGTAACTATATAAACAGTGGATTGTCCCTATCAGAGAGCAACTTTACTCTGTCCAAACCAAAACAAAAAATCCCACGATTTTCTTGAACAACACGAGCCTGCCATTGGAAATACTCACCATTTACACCATCTCCATCATTATTTTTGTTATGCAGGTGCAACATTGAGGACATCTTTCATGGTTTCTCAGTGTGGTGTTGGGTTATATGGCCATATTTGAAGATGATAATCAACAAGCTTGAAGAATATTCAATTGAATAACACCAAAGATAAGGTCTTTGAAAGATTCATTTTGCCTATATTTGAGGAGCACACAAGATAAGATATCAAGCTTCAAGACCATTTCATGGTGATGGTGGATATATACAATTGTATAAGAGAATCAAAGAGCCCAAACAATTTATGATTTAACTTTCATTTGCTTATTATTGAAGAGCACCAAAGGTAAATTTTCTCATTCGCAATTGTTTTGATGGGAAAGATGAACATTTGAGAAGGAAGATTGAGGCACCTTGAAGGATCTATAGTTCTAGAAATCACTAAAGGTTTGAAATATTGCAATTGAGGAGAAACAAAAAAAAACTATATTGAATTGATCATTGTGGTGATGGGGAATCCACGTAACCGAGGAAGAAAATTAGCAAGGAGGAAGAGACCTCAAGAAGTCATTGAAGAAGAGAAAGAAAAGAAAAGAAAAGAAAAGAAAAGAATACACATGATGAATCGGAGGATTTCTTTGGAAACTATTCCAAATCCAATTGTAGAGGATACCATGGTTCATCCTATTAATCCACGACAAGAGGGACCTTCAATTTCCACAATAGTTGTTAAACAAGCACCCCATGGAAGTAATCAAGAAGCAAAACATAGGTGCTCATTAGGGGATATTTCAATTCCCACTTCAAGTCAAAGTGTAAGTTACCATATCAAGATGAAGCTCATGAAGAAACACAAAATTTGTTATCCGAATGTGGTTATACAAGTGATGAAGTCAGAGAGGCATTGGACATGTTGCCTACTGTTGAAGAAGAAAATGTTATCCAGACCATCAATGAGGATGTTGGAATTCCACAGACCATCGATGAGGATGTTTGAATTCCACAGACCATCGATGAGGATGTTGGACTTCCACCATCCAACTACCAGGAAGAGAATGCAGGACACCAAGCTACTATTGAAACGCTAGAGCATCTTGGTGATGCGCTACATGGTAGAATTCCAACCCCCTTACCTCCATTAGCAAGCACATGTCGAAGAACTCCGAAGTGTATACAAGTTGATGAAAGTATCCTCAATTCCATTGAAGGTACGCTATATAAACGTAGTATTGCTTATCAAACTCAACAGATACTTGATAAATATTTTGTTTCTAAATGTGATGGAGATAAATGTAGATTATTTTTAACATTGTTAAAATCTAGGAGCATGAATGTTGTTAGGAAAAAGTTAGGGATAAAGATGATAAAGAATTATGAACCAAGTTCAGTTAAAAGCTTAGTAGATGCATTTGGTAAAATTGGTAAGAACACACGTTCAAAGGACCGCAATGCAGCTCGTCATGTGTTGTCACAAGCAATTGCAAATAAGAACACCAGGGTCCTTCGTATTCTCAGGCCTACATCCAAACTAGTTAATTTGAATGTAAAAACCCTCCGTAGGTATTCTATTATAAAATAACATCTTGACACAACCGATCAGACATATTTTTGGGCCTTTATTGGTCGGTTTCTACATCGTGACATGAAGCTAGTTGATGCAGTAAAGGGACTAGTGCATAGTTTTTGGCAAGATCACACAAGGCCTTCTTCAAACCGAAAGGATGTACTAAAACTGAGAAGAGTTTCAAAGGATCGTGAACCACATACTAAGCATCTTCTCGATATAACATAGATAGAACTATACGAGAAATTTAGGAATGAACATAGACAATTGAACTTGGGGCAAAGATCTTTTGAGAAATGTAAGCCATGGTATGTTAGAATAAATACTCTTCGTAACACTTGTTGTTGTAGATACCATGTAGAATATGAATATTACTATGAAACATTTTTGTACATTCATCATGTGTTGCATAGTAACCATGTGCAGGATTGCTCCCTGAAAATACCACCGACTTCATCAAGAGAATTCATTCATAGCATCATGTGCAATAGGCCTGAGGGGCAAACATACTATGCAAAATCTTGTTTGGATGGAACATGCCCCAACTGTGGTGGAATGACATTATTGAGCTAATGTATGCACGAGAGTGGAGACAGTGAATTTGGGAAAATGGTTGTAGACATGAAAAGTTTCAAATATATCAGCTATGAAATAGTCCCAGGGAAAGAAAGCAAAAAAATATAATTGGTGACATCTCAGGTATGCATTTATATCTATAAAATTATGTTTCAACAATTACATTTCAATCCTTGCTTACAAAAAAAACTAACATTGAGATCATTTTGTGTCACCAGGTACCAGTTAGTAACTTCGTTAAGGAATTTATTGAAAAGACACATGATTATGTTCATCATGTCCACTTGGAACGATGGTAGGATGAACAATTTAGAATATGCAGAGATACATTTCCCCGTGTTACTATACTTTCAGTTGTTGATTTTTTCGAGAACTACACTCTGCAACCTCAAAATGAGATCCAAAGTCAGTATTATGACTCTGAGCAGGTTTCCTTGATGGTCCATATCACATATAGGCATGGCCCAAATAGCACTGAAGAGAAAAGAGAAATTCTAAAGGAATATCACTTCTACATAAGTGATGATAGGTGCCACGACTTCCACTATGTACATCATTGCTTCATCATGTTCTATGATCACTTGAAGGGAAGGAAACATATAGATGGATCGACACTGGATTTGGTATGATGGATGTGCTGGTCAGTTAAAAAATGCATGCATATTTCAATGCTTGTGTTCATTGCATAAAAAACTACAAAGTGCCACATATGTGGAACTATTTTGAGACTAGGCATGGTAAAGGAGAGCATGATGGAGCCGGAGCACGTGTCAAAATAGCCCTACGAAGAGAGGAATTGAAAGTATCTATAGAATCTACTATTCAAAATGGTCAATCTATAGTCAGGTGGTGCACGTTAGTAATGGGAGAGGAATCAACTATTCGAGTAGAATCAACAAGAAAGAGACATATGGAGAGATTTGTTTGGGAGGTGGTAGACATAGATCGTTCACATGCATGGGAATGCAAGATTGTTCCTAGGACTCATGGATTTCATTTTTTTCGAAGCTCTGATAACCCAGTATTTGAAATTTGGACCAGAAAACTTGCTTGTTTTTTCCTACCTTGTTGTGATGGTGACTGGGATGGGTGTGAATCATTGGATTGGGTTGATGGATGGGATCGCATATCACTTCCACTTTATCAATGTGCAATTGTTGAGTTAACTCCATTGGAAGAAGACCAATCATCTATTTCTGTAGATTTTGATCATGTCTCAGACCTTGTACAACCTAGTATGGTGCATTTCCTTAACATTTTTTTGTTTATTTACGTAGTCTTCAAATGCACATTAATGGCCTTGTATCGCACGAAAAATATTTTGATCATATACCTACAATCATATTATGCAGGGCACATATACGCAGTGGTTGCCTCAAAAGATAGTAAATGTGGTGGTGATTACTGGTTGGCACGCTGTATAGATGGAAAGCAAACCCTCATTATGTCCATGATTAACGATGAAAACAAACACTACCCAACCAAATCTATGGTTGTTAAAGGTGAATACTTGACACATGACAACAATGAAAGAAAGAAGGGTGGATATGTTACAGGGATTACAAACCAGGTGCAAGTGTGTAACACTTTACAAACTTAATCATTGGTACAAACCTCTAGGTACGAACAATGCCTAGCCGAAATTCATCGAAGGTACGCTACTTCTTACCGAATACAGAGCACGAGAGAATAATGGAGACCATCAGTATAAGAGATGATTCGGAGGGCTTGGTTGTATGATAATAGGTGGGATCTAGCATGATGAGGTATGTTACATACTTTTAATACTATATTATTTATACTATTTGTAATTGAATATTGATAAATGCTCAATTTTCACATGTATGTTGTTTATGAATATGTCAATTTTGTGTTCTTGATATGCCAAATTTACATTTATGTTGTTTATAAATATGCCAAAGTTCTCTTGTATGTCAAGTTTATGAATATACCATTTTTTACATATGATCAATAAACCCTAATATTATGGGATTGGGTAGAGTTAGATGAAACTTTCCTTTGGTGATCTAACGCTAATTTGTTTGATTGAATACACATGCATTTTGTAATGGGATCATTACATAGCTAATATGGATTATTTATGTGGAGGGAGACACTCATCAACCATTGATTCCTAGAGATCTACACACAAGTTGATTATCCCCAACCCAAAAAAACTCGTATATTATGTTGATTATGTTGGTTATTGGCTTCACCTAACAAAATTATATTTAACAATACACATATTCATAGAGTTGGTTTCCCATGCTCAATGCTCACTATATTTAACAATACACTTATATTAAATTTAATTCATGTCTTGTTAATATAAAATGTACATTAAACCCTACCACTAAACTATAACCCTAAACCTCACCCAAACCCTACCACTAAACCCCATGTACCCTTTATATACTTCCTCCAATATGTCCTAATATCCCTACAATTAACACTAGGTCTCGTCACCCTCTCCACAATGGTGCCACTATAATGAAACTCATTACCACCACCATCATCTTCATCATCATAACCATCATCATCATCTTCAACAATATATTCATCATCATTGCCATCTCCCCCTTCCTCATTGCCATCTCCATCATCATCATCTTCTTCATCATTATCATCTTCTTCATCATCATCATCTTCCCATCACCATCACCATCACCATCATCATCAACATCTTCATCATCATCACCATCATCATCATCATCAAAATATTCATCATCATTGTCATCTCTAGGTTTCTCAACAACATTGCCATCACCCTCATTATCACCATTACCATCACCATCACCATCACCATCACCATCACCATCACCATCAACTTCTTGATCATCATCACCATCATCATCATCATCACCATCCCATCACCATCCCATCACCATATCCATCTTCATCACCCTCACCCTCACCATCACCCTCACCATCACCCTCATCATCATCATAAATGTCTTCATCATCATCACCATCATCATCGTTATCACCATAAGTGCCCAGAGAATGATTTTGCAAAGTTGACCATCGTGTGCAAAAATTGCACACTCCCTTACTAAGAAAAACCCTAGTTTCCAAAATGGACCTACAAGATGACACCTGGGCCATGGGACCGAAGGAGAGGGGCACCCCTAGCACTATCCCGGTGCCCTGAATCCAACGGATTCGACGGTTCGTCGATCCGAGCCATAGTCGTCATTCTATGGCCCATTCCATCTCGCATCCAAAAGGCCTTTAGGGACACTTGCTGGATACCTACCGGGGGCATAGAATTCCAACTGTGAAACAAAAATGGGTTCTGGGGAGTCTTGCAAGTATGTCTAGGAAGGTTCCGGTTAGGAATGCTAGCCATAAGTTCTCAGAGGATGATTTTTCAAAGTTGATCCCCGTGTGCAAAGATTGCACACTCCGTTACTAAGCAAAACCCTAGTTTCCAAAATGGACCTACAAGATGACACTTGGGCCATCGGATCGAAGGAGAGGGGCACCCCTAGCACTATAATGGAGCCCTAAATCCAACAGAGTCAACGGTTCGTCGATCCGAGCCACAATTGTCATTCTATGGCCCGTTCCGTCTCGCATCCAAAAGGCCTTTAGGGACACCTGTTGGATACCTACCAGGGGCATAGAATTCCAACCGTGCAACAAAAATGGGTTCCGGGGAGTCTTGCAAGTGTGTCTAAGAAGGTTCCGGCAGGGAACACTAGCCATAAGTTCCCGGAGGATGATTTTGCAAAGTTGACCCCCATGTGCAAAAATTGCACACTCCCTTACTGAAAAAAACCCTTGTTTCCAAAATGGACCTACAATATGACACTTGGGCTATGGGATCAGAGGATAGGGGCACCCCTAGCACTATATCAGTTTCTTGAATCCAATGGAGTCGACAGTTCGTCGATCCGAGCCACGGTTGTCATTCTATGGCCTGTTCCATCTCATATCCAAAAGGCCTTTAGGGATAGATGTTGGATACCTACTGGGGGCATAGAATTCCAACCGTGCAACAAAAACGGGTTCCGGGGAGTCCTGCAAGTGTGTCTAGGAATTTTCTAGCTATGAACGCTAGCCATAAGTGCCCAGAGGATGATTTTGCAAGGTGGACCCCCGTGTGCAAAAATTGCACACTCCCTTACTGAGAAAAAAACTAGTTTCCAAAATGGACCTACAAGATGACACCTACGCCATGGGACCGGAGGAGAGGGGCACCCCTAGCACTATCCCGATGCCCTAAATCCAATGGATTCGACGGTTCGTTGATCCGAGCCACGGTCATCATTCTATGGCCCGTTCCGTCTCGCATCCAAAAGGCCTTCAGGGACACCTGTTGGATACCTACCGGGGGCATAGAATTCCAACCATGCAACAAAATTGGGTTCCGGGGAGTCTTGCAAGTGTGTGTAGGAAGGTTCCGACTGGGAACGCTAGCCATAAGTTCCTGGAGGATGATTTTGCAAGGTGGACCCCCGTGTGCAAAAATAGCACACTCCCTTACTAAACAAAACCCTAGTTTCCAAAATGGACCTACAAGATGACACCCGGGCCATGGGACCAGAGGAGAGGAGCACCCCTAGCACTATCTCGGTGCCCTGAATCCAACAGATTCGACGGTTTGTCGATCCGAGCCACGGTCGTCATTCTATGGCTTGTTTTATACCCCTACATCCTGAGAAGGTTGAAGTCGTAAAGCCACAACTCTCTAGTATTCATCCTGAAGCTCTTTTGTTTATCTCTAAGATAAATAAGCTCTCAGTTCGTGAGCTAGAACATATCGATCCTAAAAGGATTTATGGGATATAGTCTATTACACTAGCTTTTCCGATGGGCGAGCGTTTTACAAAAGGATATATGGTGGCTGTAGGTATCTATGCTTTTCTTCCGATGAAAATTGTAGCAGGATTTCCATTTATAATACAGGCAGATGTTTTACTGGTTTCGTCAAGAGAAAGTATCATTTTCAATAACAAGTGGAACCAGGGAATCCTTCGTTGTATTCCATTAACCTTTTGTTCAGCACTTCATGCTCTGATAAGTGGTAATTAACCTCTATCATCGAAAATTTGGGTCTATAGGTACCTTCCCTTTCATATTCCTCGTTATCCACAACTAACACAAGTTAGAGATGCCATTCAAGTCACCTGCAAAACCCTAGTTTCATAGATTAACCGAAAACTATTGCATTAGATAGCTTCACTAATTCCATTAAAATTCAATTGGACATGACATGAATGATTTAAATTCAACACCTTAGCTAGCTTCATTTCATTCAATGATGGGCCTAATTTGACGAGAGCATGGGAACCCAGACTCCATTAAAATTCAATGGGATGATTTTGCAAAGTTGACCACCGTGTGCAAAAACTACACACTCCCTTACTGAGCATCCAGTACGTTGATGCTTTAAATGATGAACTCTTTCCTTTATGGCATTATAGGGATGCTTACCCTGCATTTAACAATGGAATTAAATAGTTAATGGCTTCCTTGTTTGGAGCGTAGAGAAAAACCTTGTCACATTACCAAATCCTTGCAACATCATATAAATTAATAAGGGAGGCTTCCAATATGATATCAATTTACGAGAAGCTTCTACGTAGCAATAATTTGCATAGTTGGCCATTTTTATCTGACATTAGTTATTATTTTTATCTGATATCAGAGAAAAATGCCCAACTATGCAAATACGAACAAGTCCCCCCTCTTCACCTTTTTCTCTTGGAGTTTATGTTAGGTTCTCTCAGTCTGCACCTGCCACTTAGTCTGACATGAATTATGGCCACTGGATAATCTGCTGCAGGTAAGAGTTATACCTAAACTGCTTACTTTGGTTTTAGAACCGGTGCGTGGTTTTAGAACTAGATCAACCTTTTATGGCCTACCCACCTAAAATTTGTAACCTTCGAAACTAGCCCGATAGAGTCACAGGGGTATTATTTCTCAAATTCATTTAAGTGGGTTCAGTGGAGTTATTCGGTCTTTTTGTGACCTAGACCAACCAGTTGGTCGAGCCTGCTTGCACATCATCGATATCTCGGGCCAAAATTTATGTGATTTTAAACAGAGGAGCATGAGCGCCTTTGAACTAGGAAGAGGTAAAATGAGCTAGGTTGAGGACAATAAATGTTGTATTTTTCCACACAATCTAACGAAAAATGGCCACGGAATTGGGCGGGATAACTCCCTATCAACAATGGCCAGCACAAATCTACAAAACGGGGATAAAGGGAGGGAAATTTTTTTAAAACAAGTAATAATATTCACTTTATATAGAGTATAAATTATTGTTACGTGGAAGCTTATTGTAAATTGAGATCATATTGGCAGCCTCAAATCAAGAGGACAAGTTCATCAAAGCAACTTCATTCATCTATATTCTCGTAATGTACACATAGTCCATCCTTATCTTGATAAACAAGCTTTTTATGATAGCTTGAGTTTTTTAGGCGTGGTTATCTCCATGTATTCGGTTGTCTGATTGGTTGAAAAGCTTGCCTGAAAATTTGTACGTTCAACTTCTTTGTTTTATTGATGAAAATTAGAAGGAATTTTCAAGTCACCTGCAAAACGCTCCTTTGTTGAAATATGTAAGCTCTTCCAACAACATAGATTTGGCTAGTAAGTTCTTTGTAAGAATATTCCCCTAGTAGATGAAGATGGGAAAATCATTAGGGTACGAGGCTCTCTGAAGCTTCTCCAGCCTGCATCCATGAGTAATTGGGCCAAGTTAATGGGAAGGAGCTTCAACCCTTTCTGAAGGTTACATTACATTACCATCTTGTGCAGGAGCTTTGATGTATTAAGTTAATGATTTCGTTTCATTCTTTCAAAGACACCTTGATGTGGTAGATATTCTAGAGCTATTTCCTCCGAATGCCAATATTTATGGTGTTTCCCATGCTTTGAAAAAGGAGAATGAATTTATTTTGCTGTAGTGGATCCAATATTTGAAAAAAGAGAGGAAGATGTTGGATGCTTTTATACATAGTATATTGGAAGGCAAATGGTTGAAACCATCCAGAGGCTTTGAATCTCCAAATAGAACTTTCCTGTTTGATTTCATTGGGGGATCTTCTCTCCTCTAAGAAGGTTACATTCCCTTTATCGATTAGGTGTTCTATGGAAAACCTTTGCATGAATGGAGCCACGGTTTGGGTGCTACGAGCACCCCGGGGCCATTTAGGGACACTTGAAGGATTTGCTCCGGGGCCACAGAACCCAAACCGACGAGCGGACTTGGATTCCATCGGATCCCACAGGTCCACGTGGCCATTGTGGACCTTTTTACAGTGGTCGCGCATGCCTGGGGGCCTCCAGACAAGAAATGCCCCCCTTGAGCGAAATTGGAATGGCCCTCACTGAGCAAAACCCTAGCTCCAAATGTGGCTTGTTGGCACCGCTTCCGGGTCTCTGAGGGACGCTGTGGAGGGTCCCTTGCTAAAACCCAGCACCTTGAACCCACAAGAATCAACGACTTCACGAACGAAGCCATGGTTTGGGTGCTATAGGTATTCTAGTCGGGCTACAAGTCGCATGAAAATCTCGTTGAGGGACACTTGGTGACTTTCCATCCGGGGGAAAAAAAAAAATGGAGCAGCAAGATTGCGTTCCATTGGCTCCTACTAGTGTGTATGGGAAATGCTGATGTGGGAACATTGCCAACACTGGCTCGATGGAGGGTTTTGCAAAGTTGACCCACCAATGCAAGATTGCATTGAAGGAAACTGAGGAAAACCATAGTTTACGAAATGAATGCACAATGGAGTCACTAGGCCATGAGAACACGAGGGAGAGGGGCCCCTAGAGGTAATCGCATGCCAGGATACCAACGAAGTCGATGGTTCATTGATCTGACCTCCAGTTTCTGAGCTATGTCGAGCTGCAAGTCACATGAAAATGTTGTTCAGGGACACTTGGTGACTTTCCGTCCCGGAGCAAAAAAAAAAAAACAAAGCATCAAGATTGCATGCCATTGGATCCTATAAGTGTGTATAGGAAATGCCGATGTGGGAACACTGCCAACACTGGCTCGGTGGAGGGTTTTGTAGAGTTGACCCACCAATGCGAGATTGCATTGAAGGAAATTGAGCAAAACCCTAGTTTACGAAATGAGTGCACACTGGATTCACTGGGCCATGAGAACATGATGGAGAGGGCCCCCCTAGAGGTAAACGCATTCTAGGAGACCAACGGAGTCTATGGTTCGTCGATCCGACCTCCGGTTTCTGAGCTATGTCGAGCTGCAAGTCACATGAAAATGTCGTTCAGGGACACTTGGTGACTTTCCGTCCGGGAGAAGAAAAAAAAATGGAGCAGCAAGATTGCATTCCATTGGCTCCTTCAAGTGTGTATGGGAAATGACGACATGGGAACACTGCCAACACTGGCTTGGTGGAGGGTTTTGCAGAGTTGACCCACCAATGCGATATTGCATTGAAGGAAACTGAGAAAAACCTTAGTTTACGAAATGAATTCACAATGAAGTCATTGGGACACAAGAACACGAGGGAGAGGGTCCCCCAGAGGTAATCACACGCTAGGATACCAACGGAGTTGACAGTTCATCAATCCGACCTCCGGTTTTCGAGCTATGTCGAGCTGCAAGTCACATGAAAATGCCATTCAGGGACACTTGGTGACTTTCCGTCCAGGAGCAAAAAAACAAACAGAGCATCAAGATTGTGTGTCGTTGGCTCCTGCAAGTGTGTATAGGCAATGCCGATGTGGGAACATTTCCAACACTGGCTTGGTGGAGGGTTTTGCAAAGTTGACCCACCAATGCGAGATTGCGTTGAAGGAAACTGAGCAAAACTCTAGTTTACGAAATGAATGCACAATAGAGTCATTGGGCCATGAGAACACGAGGGAGAGGTCCCCCTAGAGGTAATGACATGCCAGGAGACCAATGGAGTTGACGGTTTGTCGATCCGACATCCCGTTTTCGAGCTTTGTTGAGCTGCAAGTCGCATGAAAATGTCGTTCAGGGACACTTGGTGACTTTCCGTCTGGGAGCCAAAAAAAAATGGAGAAACAAGATTGCATGTTGTTGGCTCTTGCAAGTGTGTATGGGTGATGCCGATGTGGGAACACTGCCAACACTGGCTTGGTGGAGGGTTTTGCAGAGTTGACCCACCAATGCGAGATTGCATTGAAGGAAACTGAGCAAAACCCTAGTTTATGAAATGAATGCACAATGGTGTCACTGGGCCATGAGAACATGAGGGAGAGGGCCTCCTAGAGGTACTCGCACGCCAGGATACCAACGGAGTCGACGGTTCGTCGATCCGACCTTCGGTTTTCGAGCTATGTCGAGTTGCAAGTCGCATGAAAATGTTGTTCAAGGACACTTGGTGACTTTCCGTTCGGGAGAAAAAAACAAACGAAGCATTAAGATTGCGTGCCATTGGCTCCTGCAAGTGTGTATGAGAAATGCCGACATGGGAACACTACCAACACTGACTCGGTGGAGGGTTTTGCATAGTTGACCCACCAATGCGAGATTGAATTGAAGGAAACTGAGCAAAACCCTAGTTTACGAAATGAATGCACAATGGAGTCACTAGGCCATGAGAACACGAGGGAGAGGGCCCCATAGAGGTAATAACACGCCAGGAGACCAACAGATTCGACGGTTCATCGATCCGACCTCCAGTTTCCAAGCTATGTCGAGCTGCAAGTCGCATGAAAATGCCATTCAGGGACACTTGGTGACTTTCCGTCCGGGAGAAAAACAACAAACAAAGCATCAATATTGCGTGCCGTTGGCTCCTACAAGTGTGTATGGGAAATTTCGATGTATGAATCCTACCAACACTGGCTTGGTGGAGGGTTTTGCAAATTTGACCCACCAATGCGAGATTGCATTGAAGGAAACTGAGCAAAACCCTAGTTTACGAAATGAATGCACAATGGAGTCACTGGGCCATAAGAACACGAGGGAGAGGGCCCCGTAAAGGTAATCGCATGCCAGGATACCAACAAAGTCAACGGTTCGTCAATCCGAACTCCGATTTCCAAGCTATGTCGAGCTGCAAGTCGCATGAAAATGTCGTTCAGGGATACTTGGTGTCTTTCCGTCCGGAACACTTGGTGACTTTCGGTCCTCCTAGGGTTTATGTTTTTTAAGGCTTGTATAATTTCCTTTTTGAAAGTTCACCTCTTATACCATGTTAAATTTTTTATACTTGATCTAGATAAATGCTTTATACCAATTATAACCATTAGTTCAATGCATAAATTTAACCATAAAAAATTTACATGAAGAATTTAAAATGTAGGATCTAGTTAGGAATAACAATTCACAAGAGACAAAATTTTATCCCGGGAAACCCTCATGGGGAAGAAAACCTAGCAACCTTTCTTAGAATAATTATATGTTTATAAAATAAGTACAATGAAACCATGAACAAACCCTAACCTTGAAGGGTCTTACCAAGTTACCACATAAAAAAACCTTAATGACACATGACAACAAGAGTACTTATCTACATGAAGATGACCTCCAAGCCATAAGTATATCCAAGCATATCCTTCCCAACCAACAATAGAAGGCACTTTATTTCTCGAATCCCGAGGTAACGTTTGTTTCTTTCACCAATGTTGCTTTGAGCACTTGTATGTAGTTACTCATATGTAGTGTTGAATCTAATTGTACAATCAAATATTGGGCATTGATGAAATGTGTAGCATGTATTGCACTTAGTTTTATTAAATTACACTTGACCATTGACTTAACTTGTAATTTAATCATCCAAACTCACAAATTTTAATTAGACCTATCCAATTAGTGTGCATGAGTGAGTTCGTTGAAACCTTGAAAAACATTGTATTGCACTTAGTTTGATTAAATTACACGAGCAAGAACTTTGACATAACTTGCAATGATCATCCAAAATCACAATTTCTAATTAGATATCCAATTAGTGCACGCATGTAGTGAGTTCGTTGAAACCTTTAAATATAATAGTTTGTTCTTTTGACATAGCGCATTCATGAGTAATAGATAATTGACACAAATCAACAGAGTAGATTGACACAAGAACATGTGGAAACTAAAGAACAAATACAAAGTGAAATGTATCATTCATTTATAAGTGAAATGTCAATGTACATGTCTCCAAAAGTATATGTCTCAAAAAGTACATGTATCCAAAAGTACCTATATATCCAAAAGTATCCAAAAGTACATGTATCGAATGAAGTCAATGTACATGTCTCCAAAATTACATGCACAATGAAGTCAATGTACATGTCTCCAAAAGTGAATGTATCGAAAAGTACATATATATCCAAAAGTATCCAAAAGCACATGTATCCAAATGTACATATATCCCATAAGACACATCAAAACTCAAGCTTCCTCTTGTTCTTTCCCGACGTTGATCCTCTAGGTACATCTCTAGGATCAGTGTGTGTCTCTGGATCCTGCAAATTAAATATCAATTGTGAAATTCAACTAACTATGTACTAATACATTAGCTCAAAAATTAACTCAACAATTATCAACTTGTGCATGGAAAGTGCATGAAACACTTGGTCACTAAAGGACATCTCACCTCAACTGACAAAGGGAATTGTGTTCCTTGTGTAGCAGATGGAGCCGTTGGTTGAACATCCAGGATGGTCGCAACCATGGTCGAACTAGGGAGGCCAGGAACTGCTCCTACTGGTGGTGGTTACAATCACAAAATGTTGAAATAGTAAAACATGCATGAATAAACAATAGAAAACAATAATAAACTATGAAAAGATCATGTTGAAATAGTTACATACACGTGTGTGATCAGTTTCCATAGAAGATGCAACAATGACTGCTGCATCAACCATCGATGCGAGGTTTTGAGTAGACAACTCAAGTTCCTGATGCAGTAAACATGCAATTCAAACATTAACAAAAATGATTTATGCACTGGATTTCAAGTTAACCAACAAATATCATCGAAGGATATACAGTGCCATGGTATGAGTAATCCCATGGTCGTGGGAAGTTGGAGTATTGCTAGGAGTAGGCCGCCTCACATACACACAACCCTTGTTCACGAATGGCCTAGCGGGAGATACAAATCCAGGCAATGGTCCAGATGTCTCGGTTGGTGCCTACAGTCAGCAAGTGTTCATGTAGTTAGACATGCATGATTCAACAAATAGACAAGTATTTAAAAAATGACATTTTTAATTATTTACCTGGAGCCCAGATGTTTCCTCGGACGATACGACCATGGGTGCTACCTCCGCATTAGCTTGCCCCAATGAAGGATCTGACATCTGCAAGTTTAATAATTGTAAATATTAGACAGTAGATAGAATTAGTGAACTAAAATGTAAAGTATGTGTAAATTAACAAATTAACAAGTATTAAAAAACTGAAATTTTAAAATGTTTACCTCGGTGTGAGACACAGCAATGGGTTCTTTATAAGATGGGCCTGCCAAATGGGTAGCATCATGAATCCCTCCACCAACGACGAGATAAGTGGATGGAATGTCATGCCCCTTATAGATTCTGGAACATCTGACTCTGGGGTGTCGCTACCGGCATAAAGCATCAACTGCAAGTTCACAAAATTAATATATTAGCTCAAACTATATATATGTGTACAAAGACGAAAATAAATGAAGAATTTATTACAATTAACCATCTACATACCTCACTCAAAAACCCACTGAAGGAAACATCTGAGGCAAGACCATAGCAGGGACGACCACACGATGTGCACTTGTGAGGATCAATACTAGGATGGGTATGTGCCGATGGTATTGCGCTAGTGGATGGTCTTGCACTAGACGATGGTATTGCATGGTGATGACTTGGTGTATGTACCACACCAAGGAAAGATGTCCCTTCCTCACCCATATGCTGAACCATAGTGCCATGGCGAACAACCGCCCGTGCCAAACTAAAAAATGCATCACATGTCTGTGGAATAACATGATGTGCAGGTGGGACATTTGGCCTAGGCAACTATCTGTGAGGTGCAGGGATAGGGTGATCCTGGTCTCAAAGCCTCGCATTGGGTCAGTTTTGGGGCATCCCCCCATCAATCCCCCAAAACTGCAAGATATCAAAATAGTTTACGTGTTTATGTAACACAAACTCTGCATACATCTTTGGAATGAAATACAAGGGAATTTCCCTGTTGTTATGTGGTGGCATATCAAAAACCATGTACCATATGTCCATCCAGTTATCAACAAATGGTTGAAACATGCACCATTCAATGGAGATATGAGGCTTGGTTTCATTTGGGATTTCCCCCGAACGAGGGTCCCTAAACAATGCAAATATGATCTCTTCGGATATTTTCAACTTTGTTATTGCATTGTAGTCTGGCCCATCAGCATATTCGTGTCTTTTTATTTCTCTATATGATGTAATATCACATAGTACATTGCTAGACTATGAAATGGTGTCAAAAATTGCATCCAGGGTTGATGCAAGCGAGCGACGAATCCTATCACCACCACTAAAAGATGCACTAATGCCCCTCAAGCAGGCAAGCTCAATCTGTATCTTGGCATTTGTGTCCATAGCCGCAACTGCAATAAAAACATCAATACGAAAATCATTAGAAACATATACATGGTATATAATGACGTCTCTTTAAAATTGAAAATGTATTAAATCAAACTCAAGTAAGCAATTTAATGCCATTCACTTACATACATTTAAAACTTAAAATTAAACATTTAACAATTAAAAAGCAAGTTTCGTTTGAAACTTCTTTCTAGAAGTTAAGGCACTTCTTAACCCTTATTGGTGACTTTTCCATGCAAACTTGGGTTTAAACTTCTTAGAATTTAGGAGTGTTATTTTGACATGTTTTGGCCTTTACGTCCCTTGTAGAAAACAATATTTCCATCAACTTCATAAGCTAACATTAAATTTATTGATTTCAACATAATACGCCTTATGGTTGGAGGGGAGGACAAAGTGTCCTGGAATGAAATGGATATGTATGAGTTTGTCTTGCCAATATGATTACATATGTACTTGAGATGAATATAAATGATTAACATGTTGAATAATCAACTAGAGATTGTGACTATAATAGACAATGTCAACTTAATAAGTTATCACAAGTGGAATATGACAGTGTTATCTCAAAATTATCACATGCATATTTATTAATTTGATCCAAGTATTATGATATGTGATTGATATGACAAGATGGTTTATTAGGAGGTTGAAGATTACTTGTTGAGATAGAACAACTAAATTTAAATGTCACAGTCCTAAGACTGTGACTACATTCAGTTAATGAATTTAGGTAAGAATAGGATATGACTTGTTAGGCTTAGAAAGATGGTTAAGGTAACATGCCCAGGGGTATATTAGGTGGTAAAACTTAGACCCGTGTCTTAAACACAGTCTTTAAGAGGGATGGAAGTTTAGGATAGATGTCGGGTTAGGACAACATCCAAGGGAAGAAGGTCCGAGATAGGTAAGAATGTTAGAAGGGTTTTAGGATAGGTTTCTAGGAGTAGTTACTAGGTTAGGGCCGTAGGTCTTTCTGAGTGTAGATTAGGATTGTTGGATATGTAAACGATAGGGGCGAGGGACTATTAATATATGTGAGGCAAGAAAAGAGGTGAAAATTAACTCTATCATGGTTGGAAACACTCTCATGACACACTCTAGGTAGTTCATGGGTGTTCACCATTTCCATTGTTCTAAAAACATGGAAACCAACTAAAAGTGACAATTCCTTGGAGCAAAAAAGAGACAATTTCTCTCTGCAAAATCGATCT
Source organism: Larix kaempferi (assembly GCA_027924585.1). Classification (NCBI taxonomy): domain Eukaryota; kingdom Viridiplantae; phylum Streptophyta; class Pinopsida; order Pinales; family Pinaceae; genus Larix; species Larix kaempferi. Next base: position 50,518,193 of record BSBM01000012.1, read on the forward strand.
CTACATTGTATGGCAAGTTCATAAAATTAAATAAAAAACATAGTGATTTTCTATATGAAGTCTTTGAGTTGAATCGACGGTCCCTAAGCATTGAGTAGATTGATCAAGGGTGTGGATAGGGCATGCCCGAGAGGCACTTTGTTAATGTGTTTTGGAATTTAGTTAAGGGTGCTTGACTAAGAGGCAATGTATAGCTACATACACTTGTGATGAAATTTTGATTATGTTCATGGACAAGTGATTGTGATGAAATTTTGAGAAACCAAGTTACTATTTTTTTATGCATTTTTTCTATTCACGCTTGTCCATGCATTTCATCTTGTTATGGCCATGTCCGAGAAAAAATATTTAATTAGTATCATGGGAAATGGCCTTTGAGGGTTGGAAATTTGGGTTTCATGTGGATGGATACATTGTAGAAAGGGAGGAGTTCTATTTTTTTCGATTTTTGGTTGTATAGGAATTTTTGAGTTTTTGAAAAGGGATTCATTGTAATTATTCACTCATCTTGGTTGAGGGAGATGTGAATTTAATTAGAGATTGGGTTATTTCCAATTTTATAAATATTACAAAACTAGGTTGTTTTAAACTATAAAAAATGGTAATTTAGGTTAAGAAATGACAAAAAAATGGTATGGGTGAATGAATTACCTAATTAGATGACAATCCACCAGTGAATTTACCTCCCTTCTAGCTAAATCGAGCTCCTCGGATACTCCAGGGAACACAAACCATCCTCGTCCAAGCTCGAATTCGCGTTTATGATGCGTGAAAAGCGTCGCGGGTGGTCAGGGGTGGTCGGGAGTGTGTTTTTAAATTGATTTTAGATTTACAAAACACGTACGCGTTTTGTAACTACATAATGCGTACGTGTTTTGTAGTTCTATAACACGTACGCATTATGGTTACCTAACCTACATGTCTAATGACATGTCAGGCTCGGGTTTTACCATACCAAGTGCTAAGTATCAGAAACGCGTTATGTTTTTATGTATCAGAAACGAGTTTTGAAAAACTAGGATTGCATCTAAAGTGACCCTCATCTTCTTGCACACACCCTATAATAATTTAGATTACTTGTTTTAGAACTTTGGTGCAGTGGTTTCCTTTCACAAAAATTTGAAGGAGTGGTGGAAGATCAGTTTGAGGGATTCTTTATTGAATTTTCCGCCATAAAAATTTCCTTGTTACTACACTGTCATAGTGGAAACAAATCAAATGAGTCATGGTGGCATTTATGCTTATCTTCATTGATTAATTTCTCATGATGATGTTCTTATATGATTTTGTGGCTGTTGAATAATCAACTCTCTATGATATCCTTGCAGGGTTTAGATTGTAACATGCGCGAATTGGGAAAAAAACAAACTAACCGAGAGGAAAAAAACAGGATATTTAACCCTCAATGTTGTAAATTTTTAATGGACAGTTGGAGCAATTCTTTGTCTGGGAAATTTTGAAGGAAAAACAGGTAACCATTCAATCTGACAGGCAGAGCCACTGGTAATATGTCGACAAGTCACCCCTAATTATAATAGCTCATTCACTCTCTCCGATTCAATCTTGTGCCACAAGGAAATGAGAGGTGCCGAAGGGATGATGCTTATACAACGAATTTCTGCTATCAGTTTCTCTTCCAAATTTGCAAAACCATGGTGTCCTGGGCTCCAGGGCTTCTCTACATTTAGCATCAGAGGAAAGACAATCGGTTGTTGCTGCGATTAAGATATTTTCATACATGCAGGTGGAAGGATATTGCAGGAGAGCATGCTTCGCTAGTCATCGATGCCACCATGGGGGCCAAGCCACAAGGAGAATATCATGCCCGACATCCTCTTTGCACAACCTGGGTAACATCAGATCTTTCAAAATAGTAGATAAGTGTAGTTTTTCTCCATTAAAGCTGAGAAACAATGTGTGGCAACCATGGTATCCTATTATCATCCCTTTAGGATTCAAGGGATGAGAAAGAATTAACTGTCTGTAGTAATAAAACGATCTAAAGGATACCCGCACAGAGCTGGTACCCAAAAAGGCCTCAATAGAAACACGCGAGTGAAAAAAAAACAAGGGTGCGCACGCGCATTCAAACACACGCACGCACCCCTACTTCAGCAATGTCAAACGTCCACGTTGTTCAGTTGATGTGGAAAAAATATGCGCACATGCATTATTAACGCGTATGCAAATAGATGCGCGCATGCGTTAATAATGCATGCGTGCACTCGTTTTTTTATAATAAAAAAAAGAGCACAGGTTTGTTATTGGTTAACAAACCCGCGAGAGGGGAACAACCAAAAAAAGACCCCACGAGCGCGTTGTGGAGCACCCAAAGCCTCCTCCTCAGCACCAATTCGAACCTCCAGTACGTTTCCGACATTGCCCGCATGTAAGTGCTCAACGAATCAAGTTTTTGTTGTTGTTTTTTTTTGTTTTCCATTGCAATTTTAAATTAAAAAAAAATTACAATCTATTAAAAAACCAATAAATTGTCGTTGCAAATTAAATACACCTAACAAAATGAAAAACACACCACAACCATCAGAGGAAACCAATGAAATTGAACCATCAGAAGATAACATCAACATTGGAATGGACAATGAACCTAGTGATGAACCATCTAAAAACCCTGAGGATCAATTATACCAAGATTTAAGCGAATTAAGGGTATTAAGCGATGAATTGAAGAGCACCAAGGAACCCTCTTGGGTTTCCTTGGATTCATCATTGCAAAACATCATTGAATCCATCAACATTTCCCACAGTGAGATCACAAATATGAGCTAATACACGACTTGAATGAGGGAGCACTATTCCGCTGGGATATCCAAAGAACAAATTAAAGACCTCAACATCACTAAAGCACAGTTGTACAACAAATTCATAGTTCCCATGGCAAGACAAACTCCATATGTGAGGAAGAGACAGGTTTGCATGGACTGTTGTATTTACCAAATTTGGAGAGATAACTGGAGAAAGAGATGGTTTATCGTGTTTGACAGACCCACATGCAATAATTTGGAGGTCCCACAGTATTTTCTTAGGAAATTGTGGGCTGAGTTTGAGCTAGGCTACCATGTCAATTATTTTGACATCACTGAATTTCAGGGTATTTTTCTTGGCTCTGCCCAACATCGAACTCAGGCCCTCCACAACTCACTCAGAGGACCTCTTGCAACTAGGAGCAAACCAAACCCCCCTCCTCATCCACCTGGGTTTGGTAGCAGCCTAGATGAGATTGATGACTCAGTTAGACGTGTCACACGTCATTTTCCGTTGATGTAATTGTAACTTCGGAATGTATTTCATATATTAATATTATATTCCTATAGAGATGTTATTATTCCTTTATATTCCTCTATATGGAAGTGTTTGTATTCCTATAGAAATGTTATTATTCCTTTATATGGAAGTGTCGTCATTTATATTGTAAGTGTCGTAACTTATACTTGATGGGTTATTAGACAACCTTGTTGGGATCGGCCCTGTATAAGTCATGTGGGTTAAAGGGTTATTAGACCACCCTAGTGGGTTCGGACCTGTCAACATTATGTTATGTGGTTAAGTTGAGGCTGACCTAGTAAAGGTTATTAGGCAATTCAAGTCAAGTATAAATAGAGTGCGGGAGGCACTCTATTTTATCATTCACTTCTCACTCACACACTCATTGGAGAGTGGCGCACTAGTGGAGGAGGAGAATTTGTTGCTAGGTTGACTATCTCTTGTACTTGGGTTGTATCATTTCTCTATCTACTCTGAGGAAGTTGTGGGGTTTTTCACCTTCTTGGTTTTCCCCGGTGAAACTCTTTGTGTCTTGTGTGCTTGCATTATTGTGTCCATGATTGATATGCTATAGATATGTTGTACATAATATTCTCTCACTTAAGATCCTAGATTAGATTGAAATTACTAAAAAACTAACATGGTATTAGAGCTAGCCTGAAAGAAGGTATGGTATGGCAGTTATGACACTTGTTGCACTTGCGAAGCTAGGGCTTGATATAGCAAAAACTAGTCATCGTAACACTTTCACTATAAATCCATTTTGGAGAAGTTTCAGGATTTGAAACGTTTACAGGTCGAAGATAAGATCCCAATGTACCTTTTGTTCGAAGCAAAACTTCTAATTCATTTTACTTTTTGTTTTATGATCTGTACAATATAGGGTTTCTGCCTCTTCCAGATCTTAGTCATAAATAGGTGATCTAGGAAAAAGGTCACAACTTGGGCTAGGAAGATCCAATGGGAATTTCGTAAAACGTGACAGGTAGGGAATGGACTGTACTTTCATAGGTTGAAGGTTCAGAGGCCGAAAGTGAACTAGTGACATGTGGCACTCTGTAAACGTTCGCTCTCCTGTTTTATCCCATAAACAGGTCACGTTCCGACACTTGGCATAAATCTCTCTCAGAGAATCCATTTGAGGTCATACCTATGGGGTTGGAAATATAACAGGAAAGGCTACCATAGGAAGAATTTTTAGACCTTGTAGACCTGAAATTTCAGAGTTACACCAGAAACAATCAGGTGCATATTTATTTCAAAACATAATTGGATTTTGAGCACCTTCATTCATGGCTCCGGGAATTTAGGGGTTCGGAGAAAGTTGGAATTTTGGTAATCGGAGACCACGGCTGGTTTCTCCTTGTCAAAATCAAAATCTAGAGACCAAGATCAAATTTTTGGTTGGGAAGAAGGTCGGGCTTGATAAAACCCTAGTTCGACACTTTGATCGAAAAGGTGAAAAATTAGGGCTTCTGCAAAAATGGATTTTTTTGAAATCTGTGACCATAGCTGGAAGCTCCTTGGAAAAATCAAAGTTTAGAGATTTGGATCAAACTATTTGGTTGGGTGAAGCTCCGGGAAACTCAAACCCTAATTCAGGGTCCTCCCTAGTGAATCCAGAAGATTGAAAAACAAATGTGAGGGGTGAAACTTTGCAGTTTTCAAATTTTGAGAATACCAGGTTGATCATCTCATCAAGGCACATCTTTCTATCCTTCCAGAAGTTTGAAATTTTAGGGTTTCCCTGACAAACCCTAATCCAGCTCTAGATCCAGTTTATGCAAATCAAGTGGATTGGGTTAATCCTAGAAGAGAATGGATCAAGGTCACCTGCATAAGTGACGAATTTCCAATTTCAGAGGGAGATGAGGCTAAGGCCTTACATAAGAAGATTACACGCAATCTCGACAGGTATGACTTATCTAGGTATGTTTCGAAATATGTTCATGATTAAGTTTATGGTGTGTTTGTATTCAATAAGGTTAGTACAATCTTGATTAACTTTAGACTTGTCGTATCACCTTAATAAAATTATGAATGCAGATATTCATTGATTAGGGTTTTGACACTTATGATTGTACTAATGCATTGTGGCATTGTATGAGGTTGATGTTGTCCGCTAACATGAAAGGTACATCAAGAAAGACAAATCATGTTCTAGTTCAAGAACATATGACCATGGTGACATGAAGACAAAGATTCATCCATTATCATGGATCACATAGAAGCTCTACTTACGAGGTATGTATAATTTGGTTCTACAATGCTTAACCTATGAGATATGCAGGTTACTAGCACAAGTCATTGAAGAGAACAAGAAGACATTGCTAGACATAACTAGCAAATAGGATAACCAGGTATGTTTTTCCTATATCAAGTTAGAATCCTACCTTGTGTTAGGATCTTATACTATTGTATGGTTGATAATGATTATTCATGAAGTTAGAAATGTAAGTAATCAAGGGTTTATGCATATTATGTCTCTTACCTTGATTGATGATATGACTAACCAGAAAAAGTCCTTTGGTCAAATAAGAATATGCATGAGTAAAAGAAGTATTCCCTGAAACCTTGAATACTAATGTTTATTATCTGTGTTTGAAATAATCATGACTATACATGTTTAAGATTATTGTGAGATTATACTAATGAATGTATGTATGAGACCTCAAGGATAACACAATGATGATACTTGTAAGTATGCATAAGTGATCGAGGATGGATATAAGTTCAAGGATAGGTAATCCAGGAAGCAAAGATCAAGAGGGAGCACACTCCAGTAGTTCCTGCAAGGAAGCAAACATTGAGAGGGAGTCCACCCTACAAACCAAACAAAGATAAGTATTTGAATTGTCATTTCTTGCATATTTGTTTGTTTAAATAATATTGTTCAATGATGTATATACTTATGTTCCTAGACTTAGGTTGTGTATTATGCATATTATAATAATTGCATTAATGAACAGTATACTACTAATATGCATGGGATGGGTAAGTAGCCTATGGCACTGTACAACATTCCATTGCTACTTATCTAGAATGAAACCTCTATTAACACCTAAATTGACCCCCAAGGCTGAAAGAGGGTAATTTTGGGTAACCACTAACCAATATTTTCCCTGTGCTACTGACCCAACACAAATAGAGAGGGATCTCTCCAAAATCTCATGAAAAGACTGGAATAATCAAGATTGTCAATAATGAAAAAGAAACACCACCATTCACGGCCAAGATATTCAATTACAACAATTATACAGAAGATCAATTTTCTGTTTGGAAAAAAAATGATTCACGTGTTGTTTGGTTGAAAAAACATATAAAATTTCGTTTGGGAAATGGAGTCACCTTTAACAAACTCTAAAACATCATTCACAAAGATTTTGCAAACACATTCACAAGGGAAAGGTAGCAAGCAACTAGTAGTCAAAGAGATTTTAATTTTTGTGGAACAGAAGAGAAAAGAAATAGTCCATCAATGTAAGGCATACCGAGATGAATCCTACATCAACTTAAGTAGAATATGTTGTTGAAATGTTTGGAAAAGACTAAGCGGAGCATAACTTCTATGAATTCCACTTAATCATTACCCTGATCCAAGCATGAAAGAAATAACACAAAATGGGATAACGAAGAGAGAAAACACAATTTCACATAGGAAGAGAGAAAATACAGAATACCAGACCGATTACACAGGAATTCCTGTCAAAACATAGGCTTCGGCTCTGCAAACTTTATTAAACCAGCTTGAAAAATGTCTTACAAACTAATCCTCAAAATACCAAAAGATTTCAACATAAGATTTTCAACCTTTTTTCCTTCGATTACAAACATATTTATATATCTCTTTGAGATCTAGGATCGACTTCTCTACACCAAAATGTTTCACAACAAAATGAAACCTCATCAAAGTTTGTTTGTCATAACTGCTTTGAAACAGAAACAGGTAACGCTGGTCTAACTATTTCTTAAAATTGTCGATATCATCACAGAATGAAATTAACCTTACAGTAAAAACAAACATAGTAAAGATAAAATTTCCAGCTGGCTATCCATTTAGCCACCTCAAAGAATATTACAAATTATATCAAAAATAAAAAATGTCTTATGTGTCTTCGGACCTTTCAAACAAATATTTGACAACTTATAAAAACTTAGACAGTTACTGCAGCTGACAAAGATTGTATCTCATATTTGCATATGCCTTCACAACAGCTCAACGTTCATCTGTAGGGAGGTCATAATCTTCCATTTCTTCACCATCACCCTGATTTCAATATGGTCAGAGTAGGAGGCCGGCGGAATCCTTTCGCCAATGGAAATCAACCTGTTCAGGATTTCAAAATCATCTTGGATCTTTTCCATTAACGTTTTACCTATGAGAAGCTGCTCCATATGCTTGAACTTTGAATGATCCATTCTTATAGCTGAGATATTCTTTTTGTAGGCATTTTTAGAGATTAGCTCTAAATCGTCATCCCAAAAAGATGACAGTCCCATTTCATTTAATTTACCAAATGAACTTCTGAAGTACGCTACCTGGTTTCTCATGTCTTCTCCTTGATAAATTCCATGGAAAATATTCTTAATGTCAGAAAGGAAGGCAAAATGTAGGGTTCCTTCACAAAGCCATATAGCCTAATTACTGTAGCATCTTCCAAAAGGAACTAGTCTCCAACTGCTATTTCATCCTTTAACTGCATCGTGGACTTCATCTCAGGCAGTACTCTCGGTAGTCCCTCCCCAAAAATGACTTTATACACAGGGGGTAAAATATAGTTGAAATATTCAAACAAATTGTCCAACAAGGAATTTGTCTTAAGAAAAGGGTGAAAATGCGGGCTTTTCGCGTTACTATACAAGATCATCTTCATAAGTTGCGTCTGGTATCTGAAGAACCTAGTATTTGGGAATCTTTCCAATTGTACATGCATTCTTTCTGTTAAAAATTCATCAAACTTAAGGGATGAGTCCAGTGTCAGACCTCGCTAAACAAATACTAATCCTAAACAGTAGACTCAGCTGGACCTCTGTTACCCATTGATCAGTATCTAAACCTAAGAATTGAGCCAGCAGTGAGAAGACCAATTGGGAAACGTCATCAAAAAGGTTGACATCCAAGTGGTACGACTTTTTGGCAACTTCAGAATGGGGTTTTAGACATGTGGCTAGGAAAGTTTGACGACTTTCCAAGGCGATTTGATGGAATAGGGAAACCATAGACTCTTCTGAAAATTTTTTAGACTCCTGGTACTGCGACTTGGGGACAAAAAATGAATTCTTTACAACTGACGCATCTAAAACACATACAACTTTAGACCTGGGGAATCCATGATTATCCTTGCGGATTTAAAGTAATTCATGGAGCACCATGTTACCAACTTGGGGAAAGAGGGTACTTGGTCTAGGAAAAAGTAAATAAAAGATGACCTAAAAACCCCGTGCATGTCTAAACCCTGCTCATGCAGAGCATCTAACTTTTTTTTAATTTCTAGGACAGAGAGCTGAAGGTGTGGGTCGAATACATCTGCATCCCTATCTTCCAGGGAAACCCTAGCCTTATGGTTGGTAGAAGCTTGTTCCTCTCCCATTTTATGACTTAAAGATTCAACTTTTTAAGAGAAAGGATGGTCACAAGGCCCTACCTGTCGATTTAGAAGCTTCTGAGCAGGCTACTGGAGGTTCTGTCGCCTTTGCCGTCTGCCACACGCCGAGGGACCACCAGACTTCGACAATCTTCGAGATCAAATTTCAACCCTCGTGCTTGTTTCTTATATATATATATAACCATGCCAACATAACCCCAACCCTTCTTCACCTACTGTCCTTTAATCTCCACCATCGGTTTTCTCACGTGTCTATTCACTACCATCAGATCAGCTGCTTCTTTACCTCTTGATTTGACTGTCGAATATACTTTTTCGTCAGATCTAGTTTTACTTTCCATCTACGCCATTCCCTTTGTCCACATTTCTCCATAAGATGGACTTGCATGTACCCAAAGGGTCCCTACTATGATTTTCGTCATCTGTGCGACGGGATCTGAGACTGACATCTAGCAGGCGGGAAAATGTCATCGCGTCTACCCCTTTCCTATCCAGTGCGCTACTTCTTTATGTGATCTGCTGCGAGAGTCATGGATGTACATCCATTTCGCCTTCCGAGCCGTGGATCTTTTCACCAACTCAATCCATTACATGCGCCCAATCTTATATATGGCCTTTTGGAATTTCTCCTTGCGACATCATCTGCTGCTAACACCTGGTTGGCGGAGAAGGCTCATCGCATCCACCCTTTTCTTATCTTCCTCGCAACTTGGCTATGCAGTATTCCATATAAGGCTGTGGATCTGGCCCCCGCACCCAATCTACGACGTAGATCGGTGTGATGTTTAACTTCCCATTACTTGATTGGCGGACTATAGGTTATAAAGTGTACCTCTCACCTATTAATACCTATACTTCAACATTTTCTCATCTTTTGCACATTTGGTTCTCCTTAGACCCCCTTAGTCCTTCCCATTAGCCTCTGGCACTAGAACATGGATGATATCTCGGTTTCACTACCAGGTACATTTTGACCCTCACATCCTTCCATTCAACTGCTTATTGTCCGATGGACCTCTGATGAGACTTGAATGCCCATTCTGACTCCAGATAACTCGTCATGCGCCCTCCACTGAGCCTCCTTCATTCAGTTAGCACCTCCATCTTCCAGTTACACCTACCACACTCAGTTAGACTCAGTTTGATTGATGGTTGACAGTTACTTGTGCATTGATGACTCCACTGATGATGAGATAAGACTTCTAGTTGTGCTTGATGACACTCCACTGATTTTGGATCTATCCATGTAGGCTAATTCGAATCACACCTAGTGTATTCGAATCCTGAGCATTGTATATTTACTGTTTCATTATTCAGATTAATGGAATATGTGTAATTATTCTACCTCTATTTGAGTTCCATTGGATCTATGTTCTACTGCATTATACTTCTTCTATTTTCCTAAATTCTTTCATTGTGAGGTTTACATCATCTCTTTGGATCCAGTGTAAGGATTTCTACATGGTATCAGATCCATTTGAGAGTATATTCCACCTCCATTCTTGAGAGTTTTTTGCAGGTAATTCGAATTTCTAGTAGTTGCAGCGGCAGTAGCAGTAGTTTCATCCTTCCATTCTCTCCATCAGTTAAGATGAGCAATTCGAATGATCCTCTCTCTCCTAGAATTCTCACCCCTTTCAATTATTTTGATTGGAAGGCTGACATGGAAGTGTTATTGAGAAAGAATATCTATACAAAGTAACAATGGGGAAAGAATCCAAACCACGTCATGCAGCTGTGGAGAAAGCCAAATATCTAAATCAATTATATGCAGCTTTTGGTTACATGTGCATTTAAATTTCTAGAGATCTATTGTTTCATCTCGAAGGGTTGAAGACCCCAAAAGAGGTATGGAATAAATTAGAGGGTATCTTTGGAAAACAAGATGAACTAAGAGGCCATGCTCTGGAAAATGAATTGATTTCCCTACAAACAAGTGATTTTGAGAGCATTCAACAATTCTTCTCGAAATTTAAATACTTGGTTATGCAATGAAAGTAGTGTGGCATTGAGAAAAAGGATGATCAATTGGTGCTCTCCATTCTGAGTAAGCTAGGATCTCCATTTTCTATATTTGTATCTACCTTCCACTCTAGGCGAATGCCAATCCCTGGATGGAATATTCCAACCTTAGAAGTCTTTACTGTAGCCCTCATTCAAGAAGAGGACAAATTGATTCAAATGGGTGCCATCAAGGCCTCCAAAGATCTAGCTCTTCTAGCTGGAGAAGCCAGTAGGACGAATGTGAAAGGGAGGCAAAAAGACAAGGATAAGAAGTCATCTAAATCCAAGCTAAATGATAAGTCAAGTCCATCAAAAGGAGCCTCCAGCTCCAAGAAGGACAAACATAAGAGATCTGAATGTCCCTACTACAAGAGAGGATACCATCCTGAGAAAGATTGCATGCACAAGAAAATACACCAACTAACCAAGCTTCTTGAACAGAACAAAATTTCTATTCCAAAAGATGCAAAGATGTATGATTATGGAAGTGGATCTGATGGTCATGAGGATTGCCATGCATTGATGGCTGGTTTTTCACAATCAAAGGCCCTCCTCATAGATTCTAGAGCCTCCAACCACATGGTTGCCTCTGAAGAATCATTTTCCTATTTAGATATCAAATATGGGCCTACTATTCACATGGGAGACAACTCTCAGATCTCTGCCAAAGGATTGGCTACAATACATATGGAGCATGGCAAGTTCAAGAATGTTCTATTCATTCCCTCCTTGACAACAAATTTGTTGTCTATATATCAGATGACTCACACCAGATCACCTAAGAAGGTGAATTTTGGTCCTGACACAGTTGAGATTACAGAGATCTCTACTAGGAAGACTATAGAGAAAGGGTTTGCAAATCATGCCTCCAAGGCATATGAGTTCTCTCATGTTACACCCTTCTCTCTTCCTACTCCTTCGGAATCTAATTAAGATTGAAGTGACTCTTCTTCTAATGAAGATGAAGATGAATATCTTGATGTTGAGATCGAAGTTCAAGAACATTCAGATCCAGAACCAACACATGTTCTCAATCTAGAGCCAAGACCAATATGGGCTCACATAGTCCTTGCACCTACTGAGAACACAGTTGAGTATTTGTTTGATTACATAACTACCATACTTCAACATCATGCCAACCTTGCATTGTGCCATCTACCTCTCCATGAGAGATGCAGCATGATGGTGGGGTTCTCTCTTCCATCCCTTGGGAAGACTCATCATGATCCATTCATTCCAGTTGCAGAAAGTATTCCTGAAAGACTTACTTCATCCAATAGATCTTCTACACGGTGGGAGGCACATCAGAAGACCAGATCCAGATCTCGCACCTGCTTTGGCATCCTACATAGGATCAACTTGCCAAGTTTTTTGCAAAAGTTTTCACTAATGAAAGCTTCTTTGTTTTCTACTTAGTATGATGGTTCTTGAGTTATTTACTTTCTTTTGAGGGGGGGTATTTTTCCCATGAGGTTTTCCCCATTTCCTCGGTTTATGGATAGTTCTTATTTTATCATTTATTTGATTGTATGGGTGACCTTTGGTTCTAGTTACTAGGGCCCAGGATGGATTAAGGGGAGGTGTTAGGATTTTACTATACTCCATCCTAGTCCTACCATCCTTTCAGTTATTTTCATTATCATTCTTGCATGCAACATGCATTCTGCATGCATTCCAAGCATCCGCATGCTGCCCAGTCATCAGGTTGAAACCTCCAGCACCTAGTCCCTAGTCTTCTAGCACTCGGGAGCTTATTTCCACTCAAATTGAGCCCTCCTAGCCAGTGATGCACCCACTTCTCACCCACCACTTGAGAAGTGCACCTTTTCTCACCTACCACTCCTGTTATACTTCAGTTAGTTGAGTTATCATCACTTCCTTCCTTGATTTAACGCCAGAATGACTCTCAACTGACTGTATCACTCCGATGGACCTCTGATGAGACTTGATTTCCCATTCTGACTCTAGATATCTCCTCACGCTCCCTCCATTGAGCCTCCTTCATTCAGTTAGTGCCTCCATGTGCCAGTTACACCTACCACACTCAGTTAGACTCAATTTGACTGATGGTTGACAATTACTTGTGCATTGATGACTCCACCGATGATGAGATAAGACTTCTAGTTGTGCTTGATGACACTCCACTGATTTTGGATCTATCCATGCAGGCTAATTTGGATGACACCTAGTGTATTCAAATCCTGAGCATTGTATATTTACTGTTTCATTATTCAGATTAATGTAAGATGTGTAATTATTCTGCCTCTATCTGAGTTCCATTGGATCTATGTTCTGTTGCACTATACTTCTTCTATTTTTCTAAATTCTTTCATTGTGAGGTTTACATCATCTCTTTGGATCCACTGTAAGGATTTCTACAGGCAGTTTGTCAAAACCCCCCCTAAATGTCATGAGAATTGAACTTTTGGAGGCGGTTTTTTTTGTAACACCCCTTAAAAGTCATGAGAATTGAACTTTTGGAGGCGGTTTTTTTTGGAACACCCCTTAAAAGTCAAGAGAATTAAAATTTTGGAGGCGGTTTTTTTGGAACACCCCTTAAAAGTCATGAGAATTGAACTTTTCGAGGTGGTTGTTTGAAAACCCCCTTTAAAAGCCCAATTCTCATCACTTTTGGGAGCAGTTTGTCAAAAAATCCCCTAAAAGTCATGAGAATTGAACTTTGGGAGGCAGTTTGTTTGGAACCCCCCTTAAAAGTCACGAGAATTGAACTTTTGGAGGCGTTTGTTTGAAAATCCCCCCTAAAATCCCAATTCTCATAACTTTTGGGGGCGGTTTGTCAAAATCCCCGCTAAAAGTCATGAGAATTGAACTTTTGGAGGCGGTTGTTTGAAACCCCCCCCTAAAAGCCCAATTCTCATAACTTTCGGGGGCGTTTTGTCAAAACCCCCCCTAATAGTCATGAGAATTGAATATTGGGAGATGGTTTGTTTGGAACCCCCCTTAAAATTCATGAGAATTGAAATTTTGGAGGCGGTTGTTTGAAAAGACCCCCTAAAATCCTAATTCCCCTACCCAAATTGATAATCATCTTTATTAACTCAAATGGGAAAAAGATTTTTCAAAGTTCGACTAAAGTTTTGGGTATCATCATATGAGAGTGGAATAAATTAGCGTACCAAAGACTTCTTTTAGAACTATATATTGGCATTATGAGTTCCTAGATTTCCTCTTTGCATTGACAAAAGCTCCATACTTTTCATTTAATTAACAAATGATGTGTTCCAAAAGTATTTAGACAAGTGTGTTTTGGTATTCATTGATGAAATCCTAATATATTCTCAAAATGAGGAGGAATGTAACACTTATCACATTTCTTCCTATTGTTGTACAAGCTAAGTGAATACCATCTATATGCTAAGTAAAGAAAATGAAAATTCTTTAAGAAGGAGATTAAATATACCAGGCTTGTCATATCTAAAGAAGGATTAATGATACACCCTAATAAGGTCGAAGCTATGTCTAGTTGTCCAACCCCAAAGAATGAGACCAAAGTAAGAAGCTTCTTGGAATTAGTTTGATATTATCAGAGAGTTGTCAAAGGATTCTAAAAAATTATAAGATCCTTGCCAAAGTTACAAGATAAAGGTGTCAAATTTATGTGGAAAACCATACATGATGAAAGATACCGAGAACTAAAAGAGAATTCTCATGACAACACCTATAATGATACTTCCTTGATTTGATAAGGATTTCCTGGTATGCATAAATGCGAGTGGTGAGAGCATTTAGGGAGTGCTCATGAAGGAAGGAAAAGTGGTGGAATATGAGTCTAAGCAGTTAAACATTCACAAGCAAAAGTAAGCAGATCATGACAACTTGGATCTCTTAGTAAGAATAGATGCCCATGTCCTAAATGCATGGAAATATTATTTGATTGATAGAAAGTTTGAATTATGAATATATCATGAGATATTGAGATACTTGTAGACTCACCCACCATTGACTGCTAGGTAGTGGTGATGGGTGAATTTTTTGGCCAACTATGATTAAAAGTTATTTCACATGAAAGGGGAAGAGAATCAAGTGGCATATGCCTTGAGTTGAAGATGCCATATATATGCAATCTCCCAAGCTTAATAAAATTTAAGGACAATGATAAGAGGTGATCCATTGATGACAAATGTTGCCAAAAGGTGTGTGAAGCTCCATTAAGAAATGAGAGTTGGATGGAGAATGAAGTAAAAAATATGAAGATTAACATTTAGTTGAAGTGAATTACTACTGTGAAGAAATCAAATGTATGTGCCAAATTTAAGAGGTATAGTGTTCCATGAGTCCCATGATGCTTGTATTCACTAGGGTACTCAGTATATCAAAAGACCTACCTAAATCTAAATATAATCAGGATTAAAGGAATACACCATAGATTTTTCTATGGAGAAATTAGATTTATGTGCCAAATTAGACAAAGTTAAGAATGTTAGTGTTCCATAAGTCCCATGGTGCCCCTTATTCATTGGAACACTTGGGAGATCAAAACACATACCTAACTATGAAGCAAATGTAATACTGTCCAGGATTAAAATCATATACCAGAGGTCATGTGGCCATGTACCCTTAATTCTATTAGATAAAAATAGACCATCAACACCCAACTATAAAATTGAATCCCCTAACCATACATAACATTCCTTTAGAAATAACATTATCCTTTGAGGTTCATGGTCCACACTTGAAGCCCTAGGACATCACACATTCCCTGTATGATACAGTGGCCATTTCAATAATAACTATGCCAATGAATGTTCTCATGGTCTAGGGTCAAACATCATAGTCTAAGGCCATACAATTTCCCTTACACTACTACAAAATAGGACATTGGTGAGGGGCATGCTTGTGACAGGCCTTAAAGGGTCATCACCAATGTCACAAATGATGACGAACCTTAAAAAAACTCCATTGCTATTGTATTTGGAGACATTCATTTAAGGTTTGTCACCAAAACTCTTTTCAGTGACACTTTTTGTGAGGTTTATTAAAGTCCCATTGCCAATTCTCTCTTTAGTGACACTTCTAGTGATGATCCTTTAATGGCCCTCACTAATATCCATTAGTGAGGGTCATGGTTGTGACGGACCTTAAAGGGCCATCACCAATTTCACATATGATGACGTATCTTAAAGAACCATCATTATAATAATATTTGGAGACATTCCTTTAAGGTTTGTCACTAAATACCTTTTCAATGACACTTTTGGTGCGGGTTGTTAAGGGCATGTTACAAATTCTCTCTTTGGTGACACTTCTAGTGACTATCCTTTAATGCCCCCTACTAATACATTTTTGGTTACTTTTAGTGACAATAAAAAATGTAATTCTAATGAGTTTTTAATTGATGATGCTATGTGACCATTTCTATAGGTATTATGCGTGTAGGTATTATGCATGTTTGAGTTAGGTTTCCCTGGCATTCATTCACCATGGTTCTCTTTGCACCTGAGTTCAAAAATCTTCAAAGTAGTGACATCATTCTAAGTCATTAAATTTATCATTCAATTCCTAGCCATGCAAAACTTGTAGGTAGCTATTTATTATAGTTGCATACATCATAGCCATGCATTTTCTTCAAGGCATGACAACCAAGGCACATGAGCAAAATCCAATGACATAGGCACAACCAAGGCACATGAGCATGCAACACTATGTATGTTTCTTATGGCCTTGAGATATAAGGATAGAGATACAAATTTTTAATATAAAAAATATGAGCTATAAATAAACCTTCACTAGCATAGTTCAAAACTTTAAAATAGTCAAGATCCCAACAAAAATAGAGGCAAGAGCCCAACCAAAAGCACTAACAAGTGACTATCTCCAATCACTGACGAATATCGATCAATAGGCACCAGTCGATCGATACCTGGGCCCATCGCAACCATGATACATACATTCCCGCCATCCATACCCATCTCATCTCGATTCCTAGTGAGTTGTTCGGGTTTCCATTTAAGCTAGTTAGCTGGAGTGGGATGTATGTCCCCATTCCCATTCTGTTGTTTCTGTTTCCATCCCTTTCACATGGCCCGAGCCAATCTGATAAGTCGGAAGGACTTTCAAATTCATAAAATTGCTACGCTAGATAGTGCTTTGTCCATTAAGTTCCATGAAATCAAGCGACCAATTTTTTAGTAATAGTAAATTTATGAATCTATAACTTGGATAAAACATATTTCCATTGTATTTACAAGGTATGTTTCTATATTCTCCCGTCCCCATTTCCTAAGAGTCCACTATGTTATGGATGAGCTTTAATAGGCCAATATTGAGTACTTCAATGTTGTGTAAAATTATTAGAATTAAAATTGTATTTTATATATGGAAAAAAAGAGATTGTTTTAAATATATTCAAATATAGTAAGTGCTTTACTTGGCTTGATGAGTCTAATTTGTGTAAGCCTCCATTTGCAAATAAAAACCTAGATCAATAAGGTATAAATGAATACGAGAAATATGTGACCAACTATGGAATTTTTGAGGTACTAATGCATCTTACACCATAAGCAAGAAATCCCTTTATAATTCTCTTTCCCATTCTACTCAAACTCGACAATTTGAAAATTGTCTAGATAAGCACTAAGTTATCTATGTTATTCATGAACCCTTCGAGATGTGACATAGCTTCCATCTTCCTAGCCTTGCCCCGAAAAGGACAAGTTCTAGAATTTAGGGTTAGTTATTTCTACGTTGAGAATCCTTTGATATTGAGCAAGGAGATTACAATTGGAAGCCCATCCTTATCAACTCTATTCTTGTTGTTAAATTTCATGCATCATCCCTTAAATACAAAGAGAACTATTTGCTTAACATGGGCATAATTCCTACTACTATTTGATTTGATGGTTTATGTGCAACAATTAATTGAGTTAATTTTTAATATGTTTATTCCATTGTTTATATTTAACATAAACTTATATAGCAATTTTATTTTTGAACTCACTTTTTTTAACCATGTATCCATCTAAGCTTCATGGAAATATAGATAGAGAGATTCTCAACTTATGAGAGTTTTGTTCTAGAAAATTCCTATATATATATTTGAAAATATAAAATATGTGAAATCTACACACTAGTAAAACGTGCAAACATGTTAAAAAAGTGACTACATTAAATATTTGAATATTCATTTGAAATGCACCTGAGGATTAAACTATAGATTTTTTAAGTATCGGTGCTTGACATTTCATCATGTCCCAAAATCAAACTAGAGACTCTTTAAGTGATTTGGTGCCTGACTGTATGGTGCTTGAATTGTCTATGTTTTAACCCCTATTTTCATCCTTTTTGTGTCCTCTGCAATGCCATTTTCCCTCGTGGATCCTTATTTATCTTTATTTTGACATCTAAGATCTTCATATGTGACATGGGAAGCATTCTATGTTATATTCCAATTCATTCATATGTTATTATTGTCATTATTATGTTAAAATAAACTGATTTTTATATAAACTTAAAACAATTTCATAACGTATATCTACGGACTTGGACTAAGCCTGTAATTTGATTTCTTTTTTATACTTACAGATGCATAAATACAATCCAAAATACAATATTTACAACATCACTTAATGATTAAAGAATAAGAAAAGAGGCAAATGTTTCAATTTGTTGAGCAATCCATTTCTTGTAGAAGTCCTGCTAGAATTGGTTTCCAAGGGTTCTATTTGTTAGGAATCCCAGGGTTTGAAACTCCATGGTAGTGGGAGGAGACACCTGATAATCCATCCATGCTAAGTGTTGGTGTGTCCCAGACTAGGTACAATTCTTGGGTGATTTTGATAGCTTAGATGCCCTTGGGTCATGGTTTCTTATACCACAAGCTAGTGCCACAAGTCACAGACATGCTAACAAAAAAAAAGGGTTGCCTCCACCAGCCACTCATGGCCTTATAAGGGTATTGTTAGCGTAGAAATTGGGGATGTCAATGCCATTAAGTGGTTTTGAGTAGTATATATGTGTCTCATGGCCTTAAGAATGATGTTCGAGGGAATACAATCGTGTGCTTGGTCCTAAAGAAACCATTGAGGCATCATGCACTATGTATTGATGTTTCTGGGCCTTAGGGCCTTAGACATGGTTGGGGGAGAATACTTGAACCTCTAGCCCTAAAGGAATATTCTTGCCATCAAAGGCTAAGAAAATTGCCTCAACCAATCACGCATGGCCTCTTGAAGGTATCATTGGTGTATGATTGAGGATATTAGTGCCATTACATAGTTTTAGCAGTATGTACATGTCTCAGGGCCTTAGGAATGTATATCTAGGGAAGAATATCATGCATTTGGACCTAAAAATACCATTGAGTAATTTAAAGCCATGAACAATGCCTCAAAGCGTCATGCGTGAGTTTGTAAGGTTATCCATGGTGTTATATATCTAGGTCTTGGAGACTTGGGGCCTTGGACATGGTAAGTGGAAGAGACCTAAACCTTAGGCTCTAAATAATTCTTCTAGACATCTAGGTCCAAGACATCTGCATGCATCCAGTCATCATCATGGCAGACCTCCTAGCTCCTGGAGCTTGGTTCTAGCTCTCCACAGCGTGTCTATAGTCCCCAGGGGGCCTCCCACCTACCAAAGCCGCCCTTCTCCAGTCTTTTGCATGGCAAGTGCAACTTTCTCACCTACCACTTTGCGGGGAAACTCAATGTACCATTTTGCAGCAGTTTCTGTTAGGGTCCACTGAAACAACCTTAACCTAACACTATCATCAACTAGGGAATTGGATGAACACCACAAATGGAATGTCATCACATGATTCGATGGATGTTCCCATGGTTTTCTGTCAAAATTGGGTATGTCTGAGGGTAGTTTAGTTGGTATGGTTGGCCATCCATTCAAATGTAGAACAATATCATTAGTCAGCCAGGATAAATTCAGTAGCTTCAATGTGGCTAGAAATGGTGATTTGACTAGTGCCGTAGAAAATATTTGATATGCAGGTGAATCTTTATGGCTCCATTGTTTTTTTCCTTGGGCTTGAAAAGCATTCCAAGAAGGATTACCTCCTTGTGGAGATTGCATCCAAAAATATTGATTACTTCCTGAATGTTGTCCATTCCATTGTGGAACAAGATGCATGTATGGATTGCCCCTTGTGGAGGTATGTTCCAATAAGACTAGTTACTTGATGTAAAATTAGAATTCCATTGCGGGATAGGATTAATGGGTGGATTTCCACCTTGCGGAGGGAGGCCCGAATAAGACTGGTTACTTGTCGAAATCTGACCACTCCATTGATTGTTTCCTTGGTTTTGATAATCGTTCCAAGGTTGATTTACCCATTGCAGTGGTGATACCCAAGAATATTGCTTACTTCCTGGAAATTTCCCACTCCATGGTGGAATGGGGTTGACAGGTGGATTGCCTCCTGGTGTGATACATGTTGTGGGTATGGGATTTCCCCCAAGATTTATACTAGGAAAAGTTGGATGATGACTTCCTGAGGCATTTCCACTCACATGTGGAGCATAAACCCAATTGGAATTACTGTTCCATGGTCCATTGGTTCTGCTAGGAATATTGAGATTCCATGGTAAAGGGTTTCCCCTAGAAGTAGAAATTGGAAAAATGTTAGGTATACCAATAGGATTTTGGTTTACTCCTTGGTTTTTTTTACCTTGATTAGCCAAAACATATGGAAAACCCATATTTGGTAAGGCACACCCCCCAGTAGGGATTCCTATGAATGAAGTGGATGTACTTTCGGGATTGAAACCCGAAACTGTGCCAACTAACACTGAAGTGTTGGTTGAACTTGTGCTAATGACAGGAATAATAACTGTTAGGATTGATGTAGAGGCCAAATTGGGATTATTGCTACATCCAACAACTGTTTGAGGTTGCGATGATGTAGTCCGTTGTGCTCTTGATGAATCCATGGGGTCAGTTGTTGAATTTTTCATATTAGTCCAAGAACTAAAAAGAGGATTGATGTAATCCAATGGTTCATTGATATGAAGTATCACTAGGTCTGAAAGATTTGTCAAAGGTGGGTTAACATGAGTAGCTGTGTTGTTCTCTAGTGTTTCAATTTCAAATGGAGCAAGGTTATCAACAATGTATGTTTGTTCTTCGTTAGGTGAAGTTTCAGTCTTTGTTTGATATTGTTCTTCTCTATTTTTGTTAATTGAATCTAGTAGTTGTTCAGTTTCCAAGTCACAAGGTTGGGTCTTTTGAATCCATCTCCGCGATGTAGTGGGGCCTTTAATTTCTGGTGAGTTACCTCGCTGTTGCCGTGACTGGAGGATCGGGATAGTAGCCACTTTGACTAATTTTGATAAAAGGATTTTTTTTAAATGATAATCTGAATTACAAATAGAATCAAACAATCCTACGGTAGTCTAGAATCAAAAAAGGAAAAAGTGTCCACACAGTAAAAAGTCCTATGAAACCAAGTAACAAATCTACTTTCCCAAAGAACTGAAGTTCAGTGAAAAGTTGGATTAGAGGGCCTTCCGAAACTAGTAGTTTCTAAGGGATATCAAGACTCAAAAAATTACTAAAAGCGGAGGTATGAGAAACAATTACAATAAAATTTAATCGTCAAGGGTGCAAGTATCAATTCTTGACCAATCAACCTCCCAAGGAGTAAAAGTTTCAGAGCATGTCTCAGGTACTACAAGTGTCCCCCACTCACAATATCCTATGTGATATCCTAGGAATATCAACTAAGTTTACCACTTCACAATCGACGATCGGGCAGAATAGTTGTAAGTCTACAACAACTCTCATAACTAGGTATTATAGAAAAGTGATGTCACCCCGAGGACTTGTCAATTTACATAGAATTCCATGATGAGATCATGTCCCACTAAACAAGCAAGAGGGGGGAAACCACCCTTACTTATCCATATTGACCTCATGCTTGATGCATGTGTTAGATGCGCTTTCCCAACAAGCGTTTTTTTATACTAATGGATTTAAACTCTCAATAATCAATGCTGGTTTCAAACTTTTTGCAGCCCAAGAGTGTTAACTCTCCAAACCTAATCCAGGTCACTAACCTATTCTTGTTGGTGATATGAAAATCAAATGTTGGTTAATTTTAGATTAAGCACCAATTTTAATGGTAGTTTTCTTAGTTTTAGGAGTGGAAGTTAAACTGGTGGTGTGTTGACTCAAAAAATATGAACCAAACAATGCAATATGCTCACTATTCTACCTTTCATTTTGATGAATGTTTTCAACTAATGAAAGGTTAGAGGTTTATGTGTGTATTTCAAACATGCAAAATTTTTTGGTGGATTTTTTATATTTAGGAATAGTTCTTCTGAAATATGGATAATGACTGATTTCAACAATCAATGTAAGCCAAACAAATATCTCAGTGAAAATGAATCTAATTCTATTACACGAGGGATCTTTGTTTCGTGTTTGTAGGGCCACCCGAAAGTGCAATCAAAGAGGATACACATATCCCTTTTGACTACTTATGAATTAAATTCTTACACTTGAGATCTACTTTCTCATTTGCAGGGTCACCTGAAAGTGCAAGCAAAGAGGATATGGTAGCTTGAGAACTGTATGCAAAAATTGAAATATACACCATTACACTTGAGATCCACTTCCTCATTCACAATCTCGCCCGAAGGCCCACGTGAAGAGGAAACGGTGGCTCAGAAATAAAATGCTTGAAAAATCAAATCCTAGACTATTACACTTGAGATCCACTTTCTCATTCAGAAGATCGCTTGAAATCCCAAGTGGAGAGGATACAGTGGCTTAGAAAAAACTTATCACAAGAAACTCAAGATATGAAGGTACAAATTTCTGTAATTGTGCATAAGCATAATGAAATACTATAGATCCAAAACAAAATTTAACTAAATTAAAGTTTGTATTCGTTTTGGAGGGAAATTGTTTTCAAAATGTCTCAAAGTGTAATGTTCAATATTTTGTTTTTCAATGCAAATATATTTGGGAAATGTGTTCAAATGATCTTTTCATATGTCATAATTGATATTGGTGTCATGTTTCAAATAAGCAAGTGCATGAGATTCAACAATTAAATGGTCTTAAGGTTGTTCAAACAAATCTTTATGTTTCTTCATTTTTTTGGATTTTCAAACTATTAAATGAATAAAGGTTATTTAGATATCATTACTAATCCTATCCAATCAGGTATCAACAACAAAATATGACCTTAAGCAAATGGATCTAGCACAAATTGTCAGAAATTTTTGAAAGAAATGCCAATTTGGGCCATTTTTAGTGGTTTTTGGGGGGGAATTCCAAATCTAAGGATCTCAAACCAAACCCTTCCAAATTTTTCCTAATTAGTTATAAACTGGTCCTAAAAATATTTAAAATATTTGTGAAGTTCTGCAAGTACAAAAATGAATCCTCCAATAATTCCTAAAACAATGAAAACTCAAAACTAGTTGACATTTCATGCAAATATGAAAAATAAAGCGTTAAAAAACTTTAAAAAACTCCCAAAGATTGAGATAAAGAGGGTCAAAATGAGGTTTAAACTCTGATATAAAGGATTCCTCATCCCATCCAAGAAGAAAAGATTGGAAAAAATGAGACAAGGAGGGAGAACCAAGGTCCAAAAAATTTGAAATCCGGCCAATGCATCTTCTGTGAGAGAACAGAGCATTGAAGAGGCTTCAATGCACCTTGCACATAGATAGAGTGTGTTGGTGACTCTCCCTTCTAGTGTTCAAGGTGCATTGATATCCCTTCAATGCTACTTGCCTTCATGCAGGGTGCGTTGGTGCTGCAAATCAAGAAAACCATGGATCTAACTCAAGAAATGTCGAGATCTAAACCTTCTTATGAAGAATTTTGATTGTTTAGGAGCTGATTAGGGCCATATATGATATTCTAAGGATTTGTAAGCATGAAACATAGGTTATTTAAGAGATTTAAGGCAATATTTGAGCAGATCTAAAATATTGAAACACCAAAATATTGAAGAAATTTTCAAATAAAATCCCTAGTATGGTTGCCAATATGATAATAGCATTTTAGGTAGGGATAGATCTACATTAAACATCTAATTTACTATGAAATTGTGAGTTTCATTGTCAGAAATCCACAATTATATAACATTCCCTAATGCATTCAACCATTTAGAATTCAAATCAAACTTGGAAGAATAAATTTAAACTCACGGATAGAAGGGAAATTGAATTTCTTCATATTATGCCAAGGAAGAAAAATACTTAATTACAATAGAGCTTGAGATGCATCCGTCCTCCTTTTCCTTGAGCCATCCTTATCCATCCTTTCTTTTGATGAAGATGATATTTTCATTCTCCAAATTTCTCCAGCATGCCTTTGATTTCACCTTTTGCATCCCTTACCATGCCCCAAATGCCTTTGTTTTATAGTATTGGGAAATTGGGAAATGGGATCTCAAGTTTCATCTTTCAATGTGGGATTATCCATTTTCTTTATTTGTTATTCTTTTTACCCAAAAGCCCACTTTCTATAGTATTTTTAGGCTTTTGTCATAATCTCAACATTCTTAAGTAGAATTAATGCAATATTATGCACTTCTTTCCACTGTTGACTGGTGGAGACTAGATTTTAACCTTCAATTGAGTAGTTCAATCACTAAATCATGTCTCTTTAGGATCCTTCTTTCTTCACTCAATCCTTCCGATCATGGAAGTAGTGATTATATAAGAGAGGACTATTCTCTTATGTACTTGTCTTTTGCCTTCATGTTACGGGCGCATAGTAAAGTGTGCTTCTACCTTTCACTTTGTTAAGGGTGTTAATTCGATTGTTAACAATAGGGAAGATTTGGATATAGGGCATCAAACACAATAGAAAAGAGAGGGATATTGAGAAATGGAATGATCCAAAGGTTTGGCCAAAACAATATGAGTCAAACCCTCTACAAAAACATTTCAAGTCGTAGATCTAACATAGAATGGTCAAGGTCTACTCGAAGGTAATGTTGTAGCCGATGATGGACACAAGCAACAATTACTAAATAGAGTGCAAGCATAGCCAATATTCCCAACAACACCTAGATCTCAACACCAAGGAAACCAAAGGATATGGAGGAATTTGATGTCCTACAAATATGATACCATGTGAAATTAGACATCAAAATGAAGAATCACAATGTACTTGATCTCCATACATAAACAACATAACAACATAAATTAACAAAGACTCAATGCCAATAAAAAGAAAAAGAGAATGATTGTATCCATTAAATATATTTCTTAGAGATACAAGAGGAAGGCCTTTATTTATAACAAATTGGGAGAAGCCTAACATTTAAGAATTGTATCCTGGTTAGTATACCAATTGAGCAGTTAATGGTTGACCAAAGTGAAATAACAACTATGTATGTATACTAACACCCTGTTGATGTATTTGTAACTTTGGAAGATATTCACTTGTATATTGTATGTATTACATTTGCACTCTATTGTATCCCCGACAGAGATGTCTTATTCCTCTGATAGGAAGTGTCGTCATTTGTATTCCATTGTTGTACCTTCGACAGAGATGTTTGTTCCTCCAGGTTGGAGAATTCATTACTGTACTTGAGTCATTGAGGTCCATCCTACCATGTATGACAGAGCATTAGACCCTGGAGTAGTGTCGCAAGTTATATGTTAAGTGTCGTAACTTATATTTGATGGTTTATTAGACCAACTTGGTGGGGTCGGACCTGTATGAGTCATGTGGGTTAAAGGGTTATTTGACCACCCTAGTGGGGTTGGCTCAGTGACAAGTGGTAATGGGTTATTAGACTCTCCTAAGGGAGGTCGGCCCAGTTAGAGTAAAAGGAAAGTCAATTCATTGTATAAATAGAGAGTGTGTGTCTCTCATTCTATTCATTCACTCACTTCGCATTAGTGAGAGAGAGGAGGAGTGTGCACAAGTGGAGGAGGATTAGCTACTGTAGACATTTATCTTTTGGTGATTCATCTCGGTGATATTTGTATTGGTGCTTATTCTATCTCTGAGGAAGTTGCGGGGTTTTTCACCTTCTTCGTTTTCCCCGGTGAAATGCTTTGTCTCTTGTGTCTTGTCTCTTATGCTTGATATGTTGTACATGTTGTTCTTTCAATTAAGATACTAGATCATATTGAATTAAATTATGAAAAATTAACATGGTATCAGAGCTAGCCTGAAGTAAGGCATGGTATGGAATTTATGAAACTTTTTGCACTTGCGACAAATTGGAAGTTAGGGCTTGGTATAGTAAAAACCAGTCATCGTGGAACGTTCACTATAAATCCATTTTGGAGAAGGTTCAGGATCTGAAACTCTTATAGGTCGAATATGAAATGTCCATGTACCTTGTATACGAAGGAAAACCTCATATTCATTGTACTTTGTGAGATATGATCCGTACAATTTAGTGTTTCTGCCTCTTCCAGAATGCAATCCTAAACAGGTGACCTAGGAAAAAAGGTCATTAATTGGGCTAGGAAGATCCAAATGGAATTCCATAAAAAGGGACAGTTAGGGGGTGTACTGTAGCTTCACGGGTCCAGGTTTCAGAGGCCGAAGTTGAAACAATGACACCTAGAACTCCGTACAAGTTCGTTATATTGTTTCATCCCATAAACAGGTCACGTTGCGACACTTGTCATATCTCTCTCTCAGAGAATCCATTAAAGTTCATATATATGGGGTTGGAAAGATGACAGGTCATTCTACCACAGGAGGAAGTTTCAGACCCTGAGGATCCAGAATTTCAGAGATACATCATAAATAATATCACATATATTTCTGTTCAAACAGAATTGGATTCTAAGCATTTTCATTTTTTGGATCGTAATTGCTACGGGAAATTAGGGTTTCTGCAAAAGTTGAAATTTTTGGAATATGAGACCATGGCTGGATGCTCCTCATCAAAATCGAAATTTAGAGACCAAGATCGAATTTTTTGGTTGGGTAGAACCCTGGGCTCTATCAAACCCTAGTTCAGGATTTTGACCAGAAAACCAGAATTTGATAGAAGCTGCAGATCTGAAACTTTCAAAGTCAATTTTGAGGGGTCAAATTTTGGAGATTTCAAAATTGAAGTATACCATCTTTATCATCTCAGCAAGGTGCATTTTTTCATCCAGTCAGAAGTTTGAAATTCAAATTTTGAATTTTTAAGGTTTCTCTGACAAACCCTAATCCAGCTCGAGATCAAGCTTCAACAAATCAAAGCGGATTGGGTTAATCCTAGAAGAGAAGGAATTGAAACCTACATAAGTGAAGAAGTTCCAGTTCCAGAGGGAGATGAGGCTAAGGCCTTACATAAGAAGTGTTGATGTATATGTAACTTCAGAATGTATTTCATCTATGTATTTTATATATATTTATTGTACCCTTATAACAGATGTGTTATTCCTCTATAAGGAAGTGTCGTCATGTGTATTGAAAAGTGTCGCAAGTGTGTGTACTTGGCGACGGGTTATTAGACCACCATGTGTGGGGTCGGCCCTAAAATATATATTATATTGTGGATGTACCTAGCTAGACAAGTCGGCCCCATAAGGTCACTCGGCAAACAGGTTAGTATAAATAGAGATCGGGAGATCTCTATTTTGATCGCTCGGAAACTCACACTTCTCTCACTCAGAAAGTGGCGCACTAGTGAGGAGGAGGATCATCTGCTACTAGGAGACTATCTCAATGTATTTTGGTTGTACTTTGGTTGAGCCATTTCTCTCTCTATCTCTAAGGAAGTTGTCAGGTTTTTCACCTTAGGGTCTTCCCCACGGAAACTCTGTGTCTCTTGTCTCTCATGCTTTTGATTCTTATGATGCTTGTCATGCTTATTATGATTGTTATGAATTGATATACTGTATATGTTATTCTCTCAGTGAATATCCTAGAGTATTGTGAATTAATGCTCAAAATTTAACATGGTATCAGAGCTAACCTGAGAAGAAGACATTTTGCAGTGACGAAAACTTGAGTTTCTTGTTTATTGGGTTTCTCTCCATAGATTTTGGAAAAGAAGTATAGTATATTGACTCTACTCATAAAGGTGAATCTATCTATCCAATCATAATTCAATTCTGAGCATTTTCAGATTTAACCCTAAAACTTAGGGTTTCCACAAAAATAGGAATTTCTGAAATCTAAAGACATAGCTGGAAGCTCCTTGCACAAATCAAAGTTTAGAGCTTTGGATCGAGATTTTTGGCTAGGTAGCTCTCCGGGAAACTCAAACCCTAATTCGAGGCTCTCCCTAGTGAACCCGGGAGGACAAAAAGGCAAATCTAAAGGGTAAATCTTTGCTGATCTCAAATTCTGAATACACCAGGCTGATCATCTCATCAAGGCACATCTTTATATCCTTTTAGAAAGTTGAAATTCACATTTTGAATTTTTAGGGTTTTTTGACAAACCCTAATCCGGGACCAGATCCAGTTTTCAGCAATTCAAGTGGTAAGACCTAAATCTTTTCTATTTCCATTTGAAGTACTCTTTAAGATGTCTCACCACACCAAGCTTGAGGATAAGCTTGAAGGGGCTGATAACTTCCAAGCTTGGAAGTATAGGATTGGGCTAATCCTTAAAGAGAATGAGTTGGACTCATATGTAAAAGAAGACATCCCTATCCCAGAGGATGAAGAGGCTAAAGTATTGCAATGAGATGTTAAATTTTTAGAATTTACTTCAATCTGATCTAGGATCGTAACTAAGAGAACAACATGTACAACGAATCTACAACATATCATTCATGGACACAATAATGCAAGCACAGAAGAGACACGGAGTTCACTTGGGGAAAACCATAAAGGTGAAAAACCCCAATAGCTTACTCAGAGATAGATAGAACAATGATACAACCAGAATACAAGAGATAGTCTTCTCCTAGCAGCAGAGCCTCCTCCTCCACAAGTGCGCCACTCTCCTAAGTGTGAGTGAGAGAATAGAATGTGTAAAATGAGAGAGACGCACTCTCTATTTATACACTAACTTGACTTGACCTTTACTCAACTAGGTCGGCCTCAACTTAACCACTTAACATAATGTTGAATGGGCCGACCCCCACTAGGGTGGTCTAATAACCCTTTGACCCACATGGCCAACCCCCAATAGGGTGGTCTAATAACCTTTTGAACCACATGACTTATACAGGGCCGACCCCAACAAGGTTCTCTAATAACCCATCAAGTATAAGTTACAACACTTACAATATAAATGACGACACTTCCGTATAGAGGAATAATAACATCTCTATATGAGTACAATATACATATATGTGAAATACATTCCCAAGTTACATATACATCAACAATCCCTCTTAAGTAGGAAGGTATTTCTCGACACAGGTCTTCTAGCACAAGTCTTCTTCTCTATATCATCGTCACTGGATAATCGTCATCGAGTCATCATCATCGTCACTGTTGCTGCTATCTCAATCAATCTCTGAATCTACTCGTCATAGGAAGTTCTACACAACCAGTCCTTTTTCATACTGGATGTAGGCCCACCACCTGTAGGTCTTCATCATCTGTGCGAATGGTCTGATAGAGGTGGCCTCTTAGGACTAATTTTATGTGCGGATGCAATACCGGAAAGAGTATCCCAGGAACATTTATGTGCCTAAGCACGACTGGAAAGATCTCCCAGGACTGATTACATGCATCTCCTCCACAATACCTTTAAAGAGCATCCCAGGAACATTTATGTGCTGCAGCACGACCGACAAGATCTCTAAAGAGCATCCTAGGACTTATTACGAGCACACAGCTCAACCTCTCGGTTCTCTAGGACTGATTACATGTGGATAGACAAAACCTTTAAAGAGTATCCCAGGAACATTTATGTGCTGCAGCACGACCGGAAAGATATCTAAAGAGCATCCCAGGACTAATTACAAGCACACAGCTCAACCTCTCGGATCTCTAGGATTGATTACATGTCTCCGTAGTAATACCTCATCCCAGGACTAATTACGAGCACATAGCTCAACCTATCGGATATCTGAGGACTGATTACATACTACATAGAAATACCAGAAAGAGGACCCCAGGAACATTTATGTGTCGCAGCACGACCGGCAAGATCTCCCAGCACTAATTGCATGTTATTTGTGCAACCTGCCACATGTCATCTCTGACCTCCAAGTATCAACCTGATACTCATGATCCAACAGATCATCATTTCATGAGGCATCATCCTGATGCCCATGATAATACTGATCATCATCACTTGTACCATCTTAGTAGATATCATCTGGGGCAACACCCTGAAGCTCGTCATCATGATCATCCTGATCATACAATGCATCCACCTGATGCATACCAAGTATCTACCTGATACATATCATCATACATGATCCACTTGACCATACAATGCATCCACCTGATACAAATACAAATACATGATACATATCAACATACATGATCTACTTGATCATACAATGTATCCACCTGATACATATACAGATACATGGTCCAAGCATCCAACATGATGCATATACAAAATACATACAAATGATCCAACTGATCATATCCAGCATCCAACATGATCCGTACATACATATACATATAAATGATCCAACTGATCATACAAAGCAGAAACTAGAACATCATCCCGATGCTCATCATTCAGCGCTTACATCCACAGCCATGTGAAGGATCCTCCTTCCAACATGCTTGGAATGGCTTCAACAAATGTGTCCATCACTTCTCCCTCGAAGTGTCATCAATCTGAAGAATGCCAAGCCTCTCCCTAAAGTACTCGAACTTCACCCTGGCTAGTGGCCTTGTCAGCACATCTGCAATTTGCTTGTCCATCGCAATGTACAGGAGCTTCATAGCTCCTCTTTGCACCATATCCCTGATATAGTGATATTTGATCTCTATGTGTTTCGACCTATCATGAAACATTGGGTTCTCGGATAGCTACACACAACTCTGGTTATCACAAAAGATACCAGTAGCATCCAATGGGAGATCAAATAGCTCAGACAATAGCTTCTATAGCCATACTGCCTCACAACTAGCTGAACAGGCTGCAACATACTTTGCCTCAGCTGTACTCAGTGCTATGTAGGACTGCTTTCTACTAAACCAAGAGCTCACACCTAATCCCATACTGAAGAAGCATCCAGATGTGCTCTTCCTATCTGCAGCATTGCCAGCCCAATCTGAATCAGCATAACCCTGCAGGTTAAACTTTTGATTCGCTTCATACTTGAGCCCATAATTCACTGTACCCTTCAGGTACCTTAGAACATGCTTTACAACAACTAGGTGAACACTCCTCGGATCCATCAGGAACTATCTCAATGTGTTCACTGCAAAGCAAATATCTGGTCTTGTGTTCGTCAGGTACATCAAGGACCCAATTATCTGACGATACATAGAGACATCAACCGGCTCAGATGAAGCATCACAAAGAAGCTTCAGATTCGATGCCATGGGTGTGGCCATGGCCTTGCAATCCATCATCCCGAACCTCTTCAGGATCTCTACTGCATACTTCCCTTGTCCAAGGAAGATTCCATTTGCACTCTGCCACACCTCCATGCCAAAAACAAATAGTCCATCATCCCCATGTTCTTCATCTCGAACTCGGTAGCAAGCTTCCGCTGCGTGTCGGCAATCAATCTATCTTCACATGTAACAAACAGGTTATCCGCATACAAACGTAGTATCACTAGATTGCCTTCCTCAACCTTGTAGTAAATGTTGGAATCCGCTTTACTCTTGGTAAAGCCCAAACTGGATAGAAAGTTGTCTATCCTACCAAGTTCTACACACATATATGACTACACCATTCAAGAAGGTTGTCTTGAAATCCATCTGGTGTATCTTCTATTTCATCACTTTTATATTTCTCTATGCTGCCATCTGCAACATGCTTGATTTGATAGTTCCATTTGGAAGTCACAACAGACTTCCCTTCAGCTCTTGGGACCGCATCCCAAACATCGTTCTTCATGATCGACAGATCATGGCATTCTTCCCGTATCCTGGGAAATTCAATATCTTCAATATATAATTTTGTTGCTTGAACAAATGTTGTAGTCCTTCTTTTGTAGGTGAAGGTATACGGTCTTTTCTAGAAAACAAGTTAAATTGCATGATTAGAAACATCTCATAATTTTCAGACAAATTCTTACACATAAAGAAATATGTCATACAGTCATGTAATTATGTTAGCCAATGCTTCAATACAACATTTATCCATGTTCCACAACTTTCTAGATGCCTTCCAGTCTCTACCAGAACATTGTTAAGAGTTTACACTACTCCCAACATGTCAGCAAAGAGGTTTCATTCTAGATAAGTAGCACTGGAATGTTGTATAGTGCCACAGGCCACTTACCCATCACATGCATATTAGTAGTATATTGTTCATTACTGCAATCATTCTAATATGCACAATACATATCCTAAGTCTAGGAACATGAGCATATACATCATTGAACAATTGTATTTAAACAAACAAATATGCGAGAAATGATAATTAAAAATACTTATCTTTGTTTGGTTGCTGGGTGGACTCACTCTGAGTCTTTGCTTCTTTCCAGGAGCTGCTGAAGTAGCTTCTTCTACACCTTTATGTTGTGGAATGTAGAAACATGGTCAACTCCCTCTGAATATTTGCACCCTTGCAGAAACTACTGAAGTGTGCTCCTTTGCTTTCTTGCAGGAACAACTGGAGTGTGCTCCCTCTTGATCTTTGCTTCCTGGATTACCTGTCCTTGAACTTACATCAATCCTTAATCACTATGCATGCTTATTAGTATCATCATTGTGTTATCCTTGAGGTATCATACATAATCACACATTTATTAGTATAATCTTAATACTATCAAAACACAATAATCTTAAACATGCATAGTCATGATCATTCACAGATAATAAACATTAGTGTTCAAGGTTTCAGGGAAGTCTTCTTTTACTCATGCATATTCTTATTTGATCATAGGACTCTTCTGATTAGTTAAATCATCAATGCATAAACTTGTGATTACTCAAACCTATACCTTCATGATTCTTCTGGTTAGTCATATCATCAATTATGGTAAGAAACATAATATGCATACAGCCATGACTATTCAAACCTACGACTTCATGAATAATCATTATCAACAACACAACAGTATAAGATCCTAACACAAGGTAGGATTCTAGCTTGATATAGGAAAAACATACCTGGATTAGCATGATAGCTAGTTATGTCTAACATACCTGCATAATGTCTTCTGGTTCTCTTCAGTGACTTGTGCTAGTAACCTGCATGTCTCATAAAAATAACCATTGTAGAACCAAGTTATACATACCTCGAAAGTAGATCTTCTATGTGATCCATGACAATGGATGAATCTTCATCTTCATGTCACCATGAGCATATATTCTTGAAGTAGAACATGATTTGACTTTCTTGGTGTACCTTTTGTGTTAGCAAACAACATAAACCTCATACAACATCAGAATGCATTAGTACAATCATAAGTGTCAAAACCTTAATCAATGAATATCTTCTATTAAGGTGATACGACAAGTCCAATAATTAATCAAGATTGTACTGTAATTATATGAAGACAAACATATGATAAATTTAGCCATGAAACATACCTGTAAGCCATACCTGTCAAGATTTCTTGTAATCTTCTTATGGAAGGCCTTAGCCTCATCTCCCTCTGAGACAGGAACTTCTTCACTTATGAAGGTGACCAATCCATGTTCTTCTAGGATTAACCCAATCCACTTGATTTGCAAGAACTGGACCTGGAGCTGGATTAGGGTTTGTCAAAGAAACCCCAAATATTCAAACTTTGAATTTCAAACTTCCGAAAGGATAGAAATATTTGCCTTGATGAGCTGATCAAGTTGGTATATTCAGAATTTGAAAACTGCAAAGTTTCACTCCTCGAAATTTCCTTTATAATTTTCGGATTCACTGGAGAGGACCTTGAGTTAGGGTTTGAGTTTCCCGAAGCTTCACCCAACCAAAATATCTGATTCAAAACTTTAATCTTTGATTTTTTTGAGGAGCTTCCAGTCGTGGTCACAGATTTCCAAAATTCCAATTTTTGCAGAAGCCCTAATTTTCCATCTGTCCGATCAAAGTCCCGAACTGGGGTTTGATCAAGCCCGACCTTCTTCCCAACCAAAAAATCTGATCTTGGTCTCTAAATTTTGATTTTGATGAGTAGCATCCAGCCGTGGTCTCTAATTACAAAAATTTTAACTTTCTCCGAAGCCCTAAATTCCGGAAGCCGTGAATGAAGGTACTCAAAAATAATTTTGTTTTGACAAAAATATGTACCTGATTGTTTCTGGTGTAACTCCGAACTTTTCGATCCACAGGGTCTGAAAATTTTTCTTGAGATAACCCAACCTATTGTCTTTCCATCTCGATAGGTCTGACCTCAATTGGATTCTCTAAGAGAGAGTTATGTCAAGTGTCGCAACGTGACCATTTTATGGGATAATATAGGATAGCAAACTTGTCTGGCGTGCCACGTGTCACTGTTTCAACTTCGGCCTCTAAATTGTTTTTCTCTGATATCCTGACCTGTTATCTTTCCATCCTGATAGGTCTGATCTCAATTGGATTCTCTGAGAGAGCGTTATTCCACGTGTCGCAACGTGACCTATTTATGGGATAATACAGGAGAGCGAACTTATACGGCGTTCCGCGTGTCCCTGGTTCAACTTCAGCCTCTGAAAACGTTTCCTGAGATAGTAAAGTCTGTGTACTACCTGTCACTTGTTACGAAATTTCATTTGGAGCTTCCTAGACCAAGTTATGACCTTTTTCCCAAGGTCACCTGATTTTGACTCAGATATGGAAGAGGCCGAAACCCTATATTGTACAGATCATAAATCACAAAGTACAACGAATTAGAGGTTGTCCTTTGGACACAAGGTACATGGGGATCTGATCTTAGACCTGTAAAAGTTTCAGATCCTAAAACTTTTCCAAAACGGATTTATAGCGAAATTTCTTCGATGACTTGTTTTTTCTATATGAAGCCCTAGCATCGTAAGTGCAACAAGTTTCATACATGCCATATCATGCCTTCTTTCAGGCTATCTTTGATACCATGTTAAATTTTCAGAATTTAATTCAATCTGATCTAGGATCTTAATTGAGAGAACAACATGTATAGCGAATATACAACATATCATTCATGGACACAATAATGCAAGCACATAAGAGACACATAGTTTACTTGGGGAAAACCATAAAGGTGAAAAACCCCAATAACTTCCTCAGAGATAGATAGAGCAATGATACAACTAGAATACAAGAGATAGTCTTCTCCTAGCAATAGAGCCTCCTCCTCCACAAGTGCACCACTCTCCCAAGTGTGAGTGAGAGAATAGAATGTGTAAAATGAGAGAGACACACTCTCTATTTATACACTAACTTGACTTGACCTTTACTCAACTAGGTCGGCCTCAACTTAACCACTTAACATAATGCTGACTGGGCCGACCCCACTAGGGTGGTCTAATAACCCATCAAGTATAAGTTACAACACTTACAAGATAAATGACGACACTTCTGTATAGATGAATACTAACATCTCTATAGGAATACAATATACATATATGTGAAATACATTCTGAAGTTACATATACATCAACATGAGAAGGGACACTTTGCTTCAGATTGTCCCAAGAAGAAGAAAGGAAACAACAACAACTTCAACAACAAGAAGAAGAATAACAAAAGAAAATATCATGCTCATGCTGCCGAAGATGATGAACCCCCAAAGAAGAAGGCTAGGGTAGAAAGTGATAGTGATGATGACTCATCAAGTGAAGAAGAGTATGTTCTAATTTTTTCTCTCACAGACACTATCTCCCATGGTTGTAATGATTGGTTGATTGATAGTGGGGCTTCCAAACACATGACTGGGTTTAATGAATCTTTTGTGAGTCTATTTGAACATGAATCACCCCATAAGGTGAAACTTGGGGATGATTATCAATACCCAATCAAAGGAAGTGGTGAAGCATCCTACAACCTAGATTCTAGAAAATATTTGAAGATGAAAGAAGTCCTTTATGTACCTGGTCTCAAGAAGAACTTACTCTCCATCTCTGCATTGGATGCAAAAGGTATGAGGTTTGCATTTGTGGATGGCCAAGTCCTAATGTGGCCAAAGGGAAAGACCATAGATGATGCAGTAGTGATTTGAGAGCAAGAGGGAGGTTTGTATAAATTGAAGGGTCAACATGAACATGCCATGGTACATGACTCCGTGGAGCTAAGTGAACTTTGGCATAGAAGACTTGCTCATATGCACTATAGGGCACTTCCAATTGCAAGCAAGGCTATAGAGGGTCTTCCTGAAATCAAGACCAAACATGAAGGTGTTTGCAAAGGATGTGCAAAAGGTAAGAACATTAAGAAGGCTTTCCCAAGCAGTGAAAGCAAGGCAAAGGATATCCTAGAAATCATCCACTCAGATGTATGTGGTCCTATGTCATCCAGTTCTCTAAGTGTGTATGTTTACTATGTCTCATTTATGGATGACTTATCCAGGAAGACTTGGGTATACTTCTTGAAGAACAAAGATGAGGTGTTTGATAAGTTCAAGGAATTCAAAACCTTGATGGTTAATCAAACTGACAAGAAGATCAAAACATTCAGATCCGACAATGGTGGAGAATTCACCTCAGGT
Source organism: Larix kaempferi (assembly GCA_027924585.1). Classification (NCBI taxonomy): domain Eukaryota; kingdom Viridiplantae; phylum Streptophyta; class Pinopsida; order Pinales; family Pinaceae; genus Larix; species Larix kaempferi. Next base: position 50,554,694 of record BSBM01000012.1, read on the forward strand.
GACTTCAAGAAGCTTTGCAATGATTCAGGTATTAAGAGGGAGTTGAATGCTCCTTATAATCCTCAACAGAATGGAGTTGCAGAAAGGAAGAACAGAACAATCATGGAAGCAGCAAGGGCAATGCTGCATGACCAGGATCTACATATGCATTTATGGGCAGAAGAAGCTAGAACAGCTGTATATGCCCAGAATAGAACACCCCACAAGATATTGGACAACAAGACACCAGAAGAGGTCTTTTTTGGTAAGAATCCTGAAGTCAGCCATCTAAGAATATTTGGTTGTCCAGTATACACTCATGTACCAAAGGAAAAAAGGACCAAACTAGATCCTTCAGGAAAGAAGGGTATCTTTGTGGGTTACAGTGAAAGCTCGAAGGCTTACAGAATATACTTTCCAGGGTTCAAGAATATTGATGTCAGCAGGGATGTAACATTTGATGAAAACTCAGCATTCATCAAATCAAGGAAGGCACCTATCGAAGTTTATGAAGAACCTAAGGAAACTAGATTTCAAGACACTACCATGACTGAAGCAATTCCAGAAGTTGTTTGTGAGTTTGAAGATCCGCAAGAACCTATAGATCCACCCCGTAAGGATAACTCTCACAAGAGGAAACCTGCATGGGCTAGGGAGCTCATTCAAGATGCAGAAAGATTTGGCATTCCAGAAGAAGAACACAGAGAAAATAAGAGAACCAGATCACATACCAGCTATGTTGCTTTACTCTGTGACATTATGAACAAAGAACCTTTTAGTTATGAAGAAGCAACGAAAAAGAAAGAATGGAAGGATGCCATGGTCGAGGAATACCAATCAATAATGAAGAATGATGTTTGGGATGTTGTCCCAAGACCTAAAGAGAAGTCTGTTGTGACTTCCAAATGGATCTACAAAATCAAGCATGCTGCAGATGACAGTGTGGAGAAATACAAGGCAAGATTCGTAGCTTGTGGCTTCTCTCAGAAAGAGGGAATAGATCATGAAGAAACTTTTGCACCTGTAGCCAGGTATACTTCCATCAGAACTGTACTTTCCCTGGCTGCAGCAATGAAATGGAAAATACACCAGATGGATGTCAAGTTTGCTTTCTTGAATGGTGTAATTGAAGAGGAAGTATATGTGGAGCATCCACTCAGTTTCAAAATACATGACAGGGAGTCATATGTGTGCAGATTGAAGAAATCCTTGTATGGCTTGAAGCAAGTTCCTAGAACTTGGTATGGTAGGATGGACGGTTTTCTATCTAGTTTGGGCTTTACCAAGAGTAAAGCGGATTCCAACCTTTACTACAAGGTTGAGGAAGGGAATCCTGTGATTCTACTCCTGTATGTGGATGACTTATTTGTAACAGGAGATGGCAGATTGATTGCAGATACTAAGAGGAAGCTTGCTGCCGAGTTCGATATGAAATATTTGGGGATGATGCATTATTTCCTAAGTATGGAGGTGTGGCACAGTGCAGGTGGAATCTTCCTTGGTCAAGGGAAGTACACAATAGATATCCTGAAGAGATTCGGAATGATGGATTGCAAGGCCATGACCACACATATGGCATCGAATCTGAAGCTTCTATGTGATTCTTCATCTGAGCCGGTTGATGTCTCTATGTATCGTCAGATGATTGGATCCTTGATGTACCTGACGAACACGAGACTAGATATTTGCTTTGCCATGAACACATTGAGCCAGTTCCTGATGGATCCAAGGAGTGTTCACCTAGTTGATGTAAAGCATGTTCTGAGGTACCTGAAGGGTACAGTGGATTATAGGCTCAAGTATGAAGCGAATCAAAAGTTTAACCTGCAGGGTTATGTTGATTCAGATTGGGATGGTAGTGTTGCAGATAGGAAGAGCACATCTGGATGTTGCTTCAGTATGGGATCAGGTGTCATCTCTTGGTTTAGCAGGAAGCAGTCCTGTGTAGCACTAAGTACAGCTGAAGCAGCGTATGTTGTAGCCTGTTCAGCTAGTTGTGAGGTAGTATGGCTACGAAAGCTACTGTTTGAGTTATTTGATTTCCCATTGGATGCTACTGGTATCTTTTGTGATAACCAGAGTTGTGTGAAGTTGTCTGAGAACCCAGTGTTTCATGACAGGTCGAAACACATAGAGATCAAATATCACTATATCAGGGATATGGTGCAGAGAGGAGCTATGAAGCTCCTGTACGTTGCAACGGACGAGCAGATTGCAGATGTGCTAACGAAGCCACTAGCCAAGGTGAAGTTCGAGTACTTCAGGGAGAGGCTTGGTGTTCTTCAAATTGATGACACTTTGAAGAAGAAGTGATGGACACATTTGCAGAAGCCATTCCAAGCATGTTGGAAGGAGGATCCTTCACATGGATGTGGATGTAAGTGCTAGATGATGAGCATCAGGACGATGCTCCAGTTACTGCTTTGTGTATGCATCATGTTGGATGCTGGATATGATCAGTTGGATCATTTATATGTATATGTATGTACGCATCATGTTGGATGCTGGATATGATCAGTTAGATCATTTATATGTATGTATATGCATCATGTTGGATGCTGGATATGATCAGTTGGATCATTTATATATGTACGCATCATGTTGGATGTTGGATATGATCAGTTGGATCACTTGTATGTATTTTTGTATATGCATCATGTTGGATGCTTGGACCATGTATCTATATATGTATCAGGTGGATACAATGTATGATCAGGTGGATCATGTATGTTGATATGTATCATGTATTTGTATTTGTATCAGGTGGATACACTGTATGATCAGGTGGATCATGTATGATGATATGTATCAGGTAGATACTTGGTATGCATCAAGTAGATGCATTGTATGATCAGGATGATCATGGATGACGAGCTTCAGGATGTTTCTCTAGATGACATGCAGCAGGATGTTGCAGTGATGATGATTAGGATGATCATGTGTAAATCAGGATGATTTATGGTGAGTATCAGGTTGATACTTTGTGGCCGTGGAACAGGTTGTGCAGATAAGCATGTAATTTGTGCCTTGGGAGATTTGTAGATAGTCTTTCGAGGTTTTTCCTATGGCATGTAATTTGTACCGTGGGATATCTGGCAAATGCTCTTTCGAGGTTTTTCTTGGGAAGACATATAATTTGTGCCCTGGGAGATCTGCAGATAGTCTTTCGAGGTTTTTCCTATGGCATGTAATCTCTGCCCTGGGATATCTGGCAGATGCTCTTTCGAGGTTTTGTCCTATGGCATGTAATTTGTGCCCTGGGAGATCCGATAGGTTCAGCCATGTGCTCGTGTTGGAGCATAGGCCGCAGCTATGGTAAAGCTGCGAATTTTGAGGAAAAAGCACTAAGTGTTGAGGGGAAAGTTCTAATTTTGAATAAGCACCAATTTTGGGCAGAAGTGAATGGTGCGCAGTACGACGCCAGATGGACGAGCTCAACATAGATTATGGACCGGAAATCACGGAGCTCGCACATACACGTCAAAGGAGAGTGAATGTGGCCGAGTAGAAAGCTCAGCTACCACAACAAATGAAGCGATGGAATAGAGGGCTCAGCTACCCTCATTAAGGCTAAGTACAGAAGTTATGGTTGCTCTGACCAAGGAAGAGAAACGGACCAAAGCATTGAAGGTGAAGGACAAGGAGCAGTGAACGATGAAGCGGCGCCCATACCCACAATCTGCGCCGGAAATCACGGAGTCTGCAGGAAGCGGCGACATGATTGCAAGCAGTGCCTACAGTACACCTAGCCATGTCCGCGGTTAGGGTTTTTGGGGATTACTGTTGGGAAAGGCCCACAGTTCTTGTAAAGGTGCGACCTTCAAGGCCACCTATATATATGTGTAATTATAAAGGGAAGAAGGCTAGACGTAGGAAGGTTAGACGTAAGAAGGTTAGACGTAAGAAGGTTAGATGTTGGATAAGTTAGAGAGGTGATAGCTATAGAGCTAGTCACTGAGTTGCAGACAGTCTCAGTCGATGTATGAGTCATTGTAATCTCTGTAGAAGAAGAGAGTAGATATAGGAGAAGGGCTCCCAGCTGTGTGCGTGGAGTTTCTCGGAAAGATCTAAGGCTGCAGCTGTGTGCGCAGCAGGACTATGTAATTCCCATTTTGAGATAATATAAGATACATTTCCAGTGAATGTGATTTCCCTGTGGAGGCGAACTACATAATTCTCGTTGTTATGATGATGTGTTGTGTGAATGCATGTTTATGTTTACTATTTGTGTTTACATGAATGTTTCGTTGTCTTTATGAATGAGTATATAAAGCAAGTCCTTGAAGCTCCCTTAGAATTTATATTCGCGCACTATCGAAGGAGTCGGTAAGAGCACTATTGTCGTGGCACGTAAGGAGTTCGTTGTACGCTGTGGCGTGAGCGCAGAAGTAATACAGCGTGTAGCGGACGTAGCGGGTAACCACCTCGTGCGCAGGTGCGGAGGTGCCGCGCAGCTAGGGTAAGGCGAGTAAGCTCCAGCGCTGTTTCACTGTATGACCTGTGAAAGAATCAGACGCTCCATTCAGATGTTACTGCGGAAGGAAGGAAGAGAATATTGTGGATTCCACACCGCCCTGGTTAAGGAAACCTGATTCCTTAGCGCCCCCATAGCCACTTCGGGTGAGACCTCGGGCTGCTGCGCAGCTCGTTGCTGAAAGGGCCAATGCGCCAATGGGTGTTTGTTGTTGCGCCTCTTGAAAACCCAGGTCTGTCCAGAAAGAAGCCAACAAATGGTTCCGTTGCCTTGCGACTTGTTGCCTTGAGACTTGTTATCCTGGCGACGTGCGAGATTGATGCGCAACCTAGAGAAAAAGGGAGCCAACAAATGGTTCTGTTGCCTTGCGACTTGTTTCCTTGAGACTTGCTCAGCCAACAAATGGTTCCATCGTCGGCTTCAACCCTATTATTTTGAAGGCAATGTGGTGCTGGAATCCTACAGCTAAAGAAATTCAAGATTGGTTTGATTCAAAGGCTGGAGAGTTCGTTGAACGAGAAAATAGAAGCTCTAGGCTTCAGACAGAAGATTGGTTGCAGAATCATATTTATACTGACCTTCACGAAATTTTCTTCGTAACATTTTCACTTGAGTTGCATGCGTGGGTAGCCAAGCTAGCAGATACTAGACCCACTGTGCATGTTGATCAACCCGTCGTTTGGACGCCTGAGCTAGTTAGCATTTTGAAGCGGGTAGATAATCCTGTCTCCCGCGCAGTAGAATTTTGGTTGAATAGTCTGCTGGAAGGATTCATTACTGAGTTTGCGGTAGATACCAGAAAGAGCTTCAGCGAAGCTGAGAGGAGCTTCTTCAAAGCATACAGGGGTAAGTTCTTAAATTCTCTGAACCTGTCGATTAAAATGCTCTTATACGAAAAAGGAAAACTATGCATAGCTTCCGATGAATAGCATAGACAAGTAATGTCCATAGATTCTGATAGTGATCTTGAAGTTATTTGTTTTACTCGTAGTGGAAAATGGTATAAAGTAGGCCTTGACCAACATTCTTTTGAGTCTATCCCAGAAGATAGTCGAGATCCTAGAGCGAGCCATATAGAGAGACAAGGGAGTGCTCATATCCCTTATCACCCTTTTACACCGCAAAAGCCAGACGGGGATCAGTACAACCTCGCAGTAACACCTTCTAGTAGCCCGCACGGTACTTCTAGTACCTCAGCCCCACCTTTGTTTAACCATCCTGGAGGCAGTGCTACAGCACCTCCACATCAACCTAGCGCAAGAAGGATGGGCGATGACATGAAGCTACCAACTTTTAGGGGAACAAGGATAGAAGACCTTGAGTAGCACTGGTTCCTGTGTGAAGCCATTTGGACGATTAAGCAAATTAATGATGATGATGTTGTGCTGGTTTAGTTAGCAACCACACTAAGAGAGAGAGCCTTAACCTGGTTCATGAAATACTCTGCAGCACAGAATAGGACGCTTGCTGATGTAAGAAATGCTATGATTAGAGAATTCAAGAAACCTAAATCAGAATCACAGTGCATAACCGAGCTCAAAGACATAAAACAGTTACCCATAGAGTCAGTATGGGACTTTGACCAGAAGTTCAAAGCCTTGATAGATCAAGTAAGGTTTGAGTTTGCATCGCAGCAACATAAGGAATTGTTCATTGCTGCGCTGCTTCCTCACATTAGACTTCCTTTGATGCAACAGAATCTCACTACACAAGAACAAGCTCTAGAGATGGCTATGAAACTAGAAGCTTCACCAATTGCTGGAACAAGCAACGATGTTGCACAGTTGCAGAACCAGTTAGCAAACCTAACCTTGCAGTTGCATGATATTAAGAAAGGAAAGGATGTTAAAGAAGAAGTTTGGTGTACAAAATGTAGAGCACAAGGTCATTCAAAGGACCATTGTCCTGTTTTCATAGAGTATATTGCGACTGGAGCACCTAACCCTTTACCACAGGCACAGGGGCCTTGGTGTGAAATATGTAGAACTAGAGGTCACAGACCACAAGAGTGTCACTTATTACAGAAATATGTACAAACTTCAAAGAATCTATATTGCAATTTCTGTAAATTAGTAGGCCATGATGAGAACAATTGTAGAGCATATGAGCTCATGATAGAAAGAAAACATGATGTTTATAGAGTACAGTCAGAACCACAAGGACCCAAAACAGGTCCACAGTATGACCAAGCTCGCGAAGGCCGAGGAGGAAATTACAGGGGCCGCGGATGCGCAACAGGTTTTGGTCGAGGAAGAGGACAGATCACTTGTTATAACTGCGGAGCTCAAGGTCATTATGCAAGGGATTTCCAAAATCCTACAACCATTTGCAGATACTGTAAATCTTATGATCATGTCATTGAAGAATGCCCTCAGTTGATGGCCAAGATGCAAGAAAAGAATCCACAGGTTAACCAGAATATTCAGTTGATTGGAGCAGAAAAAAGGGAACCAGATCCTACAGTTAATATAATGACGCGCAGTGGAGCAACTACTGGTGCGCCAGAGTCCAGAACTGGAAAACCAGCGACGCAATGGGTGCACCGTGCTAATATTAAACCAACCCCGCTCGACCTGCAGAAGCAAAAAGAAGCATTCAAGCAAGCTCAAGAGTACTTCTCAGATCTGAGAGCTTCGAGTTCTGTAGCAATTCCGCATACTGACATCAGACCACATGTGCCACATCAAGAGAACTGGGCACAAGAGCAGGCCACTACATCTGGAAGGCCTGAGGAGGAGGATGCACTAGGCACTGTTCATGCTTTCCTGAGAAACTTCTTAAAGTTGTTGTGCAATGAAAAAGAAACTATGGAACTCCAACACCTGTTGGATCAGTGTCAGCAATCTGCTTCGATGAATACACCGCAGCGTGTTGTTCATCAGATTGGGAGTCATGCTAGAACTAGAAGAGAGATGAGACTCACAGCGTAGATTGGAGCATTTGAAATGGACGAGGTCATTTTGTATTTAGGCTTAGAAGTTAATGTTCTTACCATGAAGACATGGGAATAGATGGGTAGTCCTCAGCTTACCAGATCTCCTATCCAGCTAAGACTTGCGAATCAACAACAAGTTTCTCCATTGGGAAGACTACCCAATGTACCTATTGATATTGAGGGAGTAAGAAGTTCTGCAGACTTTGAAGTAATCAAAATTCTGGATGACAGTAGACCTTACCCAGCACTTTTAGGCATAGACTGGGCATTTGATAATTTGGCTGTCATTAATTTGAAGAAAAGACAGATGACCTTTGAAGATGAGCAAATCAGGGTCATTACATCACTTGATCCCATTCAAGGACCACGGTATATTGAACCCATTCGAGCAGAAGAAGAAGCGCTCCATATGGAAAGTTTGTACCAGATGACTGCTAGTCATAATGATTATGTCAATCGCACAACATACGGCCATATCAGCTGGCGATGCGATAGCTCGTGCACATCAGACTCAGAAGCAGGACTGGAAAACTGGCAGAATCGCTTACATGAGGTTTCTGCAAGGCGTTGCACCATGATGACTAAATCCATTCGATGGATTGGCACAGAATTGAATAACACTCCAATCTTTGATGGTTTAACTGAAATAAGTGAATTCATACAGGCATATGAACAACAAATCCCAGATGAGCAGCGCATACAAGCATTGGATGTAGCACTGCGCGCTACACCCGCAAGATGGTGGGGTGCGCATAAAAAAAATATTGACACATGGCAAGACTGTCGCAGATTGATACTGCGCAGATTTCAGGAAACTACAACAGAAGTGTTGCGCAAATATGATGGACAAAGTGACCCCAGGTCACACGTTGAAGCATGTATTGAGCAATGGTCAGATATTCCAGAGGATGAGTGGGTTCACCTATTCATCCACACGTTGGATACAGTTCCAAGGAACTGGTACACTGAAATAGAATTGCATAGAGGCACTATCACTTGGCCTCTCATGATCGAAAGTTTTCAACTCACTTTCAGCTTTGAGTCAGAACATCCGAGCATTGATCAGGCTTTAAAGTGTATTAAAAAGAAGGTATTTGAACAATGTCCGTTACCAGAATATTCTCAACCAGATTGGGCTGTCCAGATGGAACATGCCCTGGAATGCTATAATTTCACCACTGGTGAAGAGGAAGATGATCCTCGCAACATCAATATTCCAGAATCAGAAGGGACGCGCAAGGTCGAAGGCCCTCAACTTGATATCCCTGCCATTACAGAACACATCAAGCTCAAGAAGATTAACATTGGTACAGAAGCCGAACCCAAGTTTGATTCTATAGGAGATTATTGGGATGATGAAATTGTTAGCAATATTGCAGATTTACTACGTAACTACCAGGATATCTTTCCCATCAAGTTTACAGAAATGAAAGGCATCTTAGGAGATTTAGGAGTTATGTGCATACCTTTGAAAGAAGACGCCAAGCCAGTAAAGCAGCGCCCGTACAGGTTGAACCCGCGATATAAAGAAAAGGTTTGAGAAGAAATTGATAAGATGCTCGCATCAGGTATTATTGAGCCACTAGAGGAAAGTGATTGGATTAGTCCTATGGTGGTACAAGAGAAAAAGGAAAAAGGTGAAATAAGAATCTGCACGGACCTGCGCCAGCTAAACGATACATCAGCGCATGATCCATTTCCTACTCCCTTTACAGACGAAGTGCTTGAAAATGTTGGAGGACAAGAGGATTACTCCTTCACTGATGTCTTTTCAGGATACCATAAGATCAGAATCCATCCAAAAGCCCGCCATAAGACCACTTTTGCGATTGAATGGGGCTCATTCCAGTATACGATAATGCCCTTTGGTCTTAAAAACGCACCTGCTATCTTCTCTAGAGTCGTTGTTGTTGTTTTTAAAGAATTCATTCATAAGTTTCTAGAAGTCTATTTTGATGACTGGACTGTGTTTGGTTTATGAAAGAACCATATAGGGAACCTGCGCATGATGTTAGAAAAATGTAGACAGTATCATATTTCCCTTAACTTGAAAAAATGTATTTTCTGTGCTCCTTTTGGTATTCTGTTGGGTCATATTGTATGCAGACAAGGACTCCTGATGGATCCTGCGAAGGTTTCCATCATTGCTAACCTACTTGTGCCCAACTCAGTCAAACAATTGCCCACTACATTGGGACATACAGGGTACTACAGGAAATTTATCAAGGGCTATGCAAAGATAACTGCGCCTATGGAAAGATTGCTGAAAAAGGATTCAAAATTCCAATGGACAGAAGAATGCCAACAGAGCTTGGATATACATAAAGAAAAGATGATCACTGCGCCTATTCTAGTTTTCCCAGACTGGAGAAAACCCTTTCATGTTCATATAGATGCTTCTTCCATAGCATTGGGGGTTGTGCTTACACAACCGGGAGAAGGAGGTATCGACCACCCCATTGCTTACTCTAGCAGAAAGTTGTCCATAGATGAGAAGAACTATACCACTACAGAAAGAGAAGGACTAGCTATGGTGTATTCCTTACAGAAGTTCAGACACTATCTATTGGGCGCTCATTTTAAAATGTATACTGACCATTCTGCTTTGAAGTACTTGGTCAATAAGCCAGTGTTAGGGGGAAGAATTTGCAGATGGCTACTGCTATTCCAGGAGTATGATTTTGAGGTTATTGTGAAGCTAGGTAGATTGAATGCAGGACCCGAACATTTATCTAGGATAGAGTCAAAGAAGGAACCTACAAATTTGGAGGACAATCTGCCTGATGCGCAGTTGTTTTCTATTCAAGCAGCAGATGAATATTATTCCGATATTCTTGAGTTTCTCACTACACGGCAAGTGCCAATTGAGTTTACAATCTAGCAGAAGAAGCAACTTGTTGTCAAAGCCGCAGACTTCACTTTGATAGCAGGCCAACTCTATAAGTTGGGCCCTGATGAAGTCTTGCGCAGATGCATTTTACCGCATGAGAAGAACTCCATCATCGTAGAAGCGCACTCAGGAACCGCAGGAGGCCATTTCGCAGGAAAGCCGACTGCGCAGAAGATCTTAGCCGCAGGTCTTTGGTGGCCAACATTGCACAAGGATACTAAGGAATTCTACAAATGTTGCGATGTGTGCCAGCGAACAAGAAAACCTTCAAGAAGAGATGAAATGCCGCTAAGACCCCAGATAACAGTGCGTGCTTTTGATAAGTGGGCCATTGATTTCGTGGGACCTATCAACCCGCCAGGAAAGAGAACCGGCGCAAGATACATCATCACAGCTACTGAATACCTCACCAGATGGGCTGAGGCGAAGCCAGTTAAGAACCGCGACGCTGCCACTGCCGCACAATTCATTTTTGAGAACATAGTCACTAGATTTGGGTGTCCACTGATTCTAATGAGTGATCTGGGCACACATTTCCTGAATGAGACTATAGAGGCCCTTACTGAATAATTCCACATTAGTCACCATAAGAGTACACCCTACCACCCTCAAGCTAATGGTATGGTGGAGGCATTCAACAAGATTCTCGAGAATGCCCTGACCAAGATCTGTAATCAACAAAGAGATGACTGGGACCTTAGAATCACAGCTGTGTTATGGGCTTACAGAACCACATGCAAGAAACTAACAGGTCACACACCTTTCAGTTTGGTGAATGGACAAGAAGCAGTTATGCCCATGGAATACATTGTTCCCAGTCTCAGAATTGTGCAAATTACAGAAATGGCAGATACTGATACTATGAGTGAAAGATTCTCACAATTGCTTGCCTTAGAAGAAGACGGACTTTTAGTTGGATTCCATCAACAAGTGTAGAAGGCAAGACAGAAAGCTTGGCATGACAGGCATATTAAGAACAAAGTCTTTCAAGAAGGAGACTTGGTACTCCTTTATGATAGTAAATTCATCAAGTTTCCAGGCAAGTTTCGTGTACATTGGTTAGGCCCTTTTCAGGTGACGAAGATAACAGAAGGAGGAGCAGTCCAACTTGCGAAGCTTAATGGAGAATTGCTACCCACAATGATTAACGGGAGTCAGCTCAAGCTTTATCGCGACGGCCACTCCACCCTGTCGACTTAATGAATTGCTAAAGAAGTGCAGATGCCCAGTGTAGTTGAAAGACGCATCGCACTTATCATAGTCTACATGAAAATCGCGAGACACTTTCAGTCTCTGGCTTCCCGCGCAGTTCCTTGAAACATCCGCACATGTCAATAAAGCCTATTTGGAGGGAGCCTATTTTGCGCTCTTGTGAATTTTTTCCCCGGGTTGTCAAACCGTCACTCTTGCGGAGTTCCCTGTTGCCAATTTGCCGCTTGAGGAGTTCTTCTCGCCGTGGAGCTCTCCATGTGCACAGTTACCTATGTTCAAGTGACCCGCCGAAAATTTGAATTACGGTAGCTCTATAACCGCGTCTGAATATTAATGAAGGATAAGATCGCTATTTAATTGTATTTGCTCTGACAGATTCGGCTTGATCTCCCTAAGATTCGCATTTAAGAAATGAGCCGAAAGCCTTAGCTCATCTCCTGAAATGCAGTCAGAGCCCGTCCATTGCAATTAATGCACCGCAGAGGCGCGAGGGTAGGGGGGTTTTCAACTCATGCATAGGCGCCTACGGTTATTAGCCCCACTTGTCCTCATTTACTACCGCCTTTAGCTATAAATACCCTGCACTCGTATGTGTTCGGGTTACTTTTCTCGACTTGTATAGTGTCTTATTTGAGAATCTAAGTCATTGTTTTCAGAGCCGTCCTATGCATACTGCTCCCTTTGTTTTTAGCGTTCATATCCTACGTTGTTCCTCCATTTGTCTGTTCGAGTGCTTTTTGTGTATACCGGTTCATGACAGAGAACCTGTCAACTGAAGAAGTTGTTTGTCAATTCAAGCGCAGAGGCTTAGATTTTGGCATGGCTACCCCGGTGATGACCTCGGCTTACACGCATCCTGGTTGGACTGATCCCAGACAATCCCCGAGCACAAGAGCGTCTCAGCAACAGCCGGACGAACCCATTTTAGAGCCTTTGGCCACTATGGTTAATTACATTCCTCTGCGTCCCCTCCCATCATACCAGCTAGATGGAGAGGATCGTGACGTTAAACCGGGCATCTAGCCCATGAACTTATTAAGTAAGCATTCAGCTAACATATGGAAATGTATAATTACAAGAAAAACACAGCGGAAGTAATATTAATTACACATTCATCATACATGCCAGATTTTTCGGGTCATTAATCAATTAAGCAATATCAAATTATCAAATGAGAATACTTATCTTAAACCAAGTAGTCCCTGAGCAACCAGCTACGCTTCTGCAACGTTCCACCCAACCGTAGGCCAGTGTGCTCCTCAATCTCTCAGCACCACTTCCACCCCCGAGCTGGGCATGATCTCCACAAGGAAAAAGGGGAAAGCAGGCTCTCACATAGCCAAAGGTATACCAGAATCAGCCAAGCCAATCAGCAATTGGGTTTCTCAGGCTGTTAAGAGATGGATGCATATAACATGAAAAGCATAAGTGTTGGGCATGAGAAAAACGCTTATACAGTGAAGTTCCCAACAGTGGGTTTCTACCAGTTCCAGAAAAACGTGGGCAACCCAAACGAAAAGGAGGAAATGGAAAATCAACCTCAGGAGAGCAGAATCGTTTTCAAAAAAATGCTCATGGGCATTTCGTGGGCAGAAACGGCCTCCATAACCCCAAAAATCGTGGCTCTCTTCTCCTAGCCACTGAGCTAACCAAAAACGAGTTTGTAGACCTGGAATAATGCAAGAAATGGTGAAAAACGTGAAGGATAAAACCCCAACAAGCTCAGACTGCGTGAGAGGATGAATGCCATGGGTGAAGAATGGCTTTTGGGCCAATTTCGTGGGGGTTTTCTTTCCCATCAAGCCAAAACTCGATTTCCCAGGTTGCTGTCTTTCCCATACACGAAAATTGACATCCATACCTCTCCCATCCCAAGGCATTAATTGTCTCAACCAATTCTTGGAAGAATTAAATGATTGGGTGCATGAGGCGAAATGGGTAGTTGAGAGTTCATGGGTTTCCTCAATGGGATGGCTTAACACCATGGCTCAAGGGTTTGGTTATTTTCCCTCCCTATTCCTTGTAAATATCATGCCCCCATCTCTTTGTTGCATTGCGTAGCTGGTTGTGGGTATCTTTCATTAAATTCATATTTAAATGATTTCTTATTTACATCGTGCCCTTCTAGCACAAGAACCATAGGTATCTATCTCTTTGATTTCCGGTACATAAAATGCTAAATCAATGGTGGGGCCTTGGCCTTGAGCTCCTCACCATGATTAAGTTACAATATTTACATCATTTACGATTTAATGCAAAGGGGGGTCAAAATGGGGACGTGACAGATTCTATGCGCCTTTGTCGGGTGGAAGGAGCCCCTCAACACTCAGTTCCTTCCGCGCCACGCAGGAGAGGTTGCAAGGATGCGCTATGTCAACCTCTGGGATTCTAGTAATCCCGCGAAGCGCAAGATGAACCGCGCCGTGTTCTGTGAATATTACCATCTCCTCAAAGATACCATTCAGGAAATGTCGAGGCTGAGTGAGGAGATAGCACAAATATATGGAACGAAGTTGGTCTTTTCTTCCAACTTGCGGAATTCAGGAAGAATGGGTCGTAGGCCTCTACCGTATGACTACTCAGGATGTTGAAGAAACTGTGAAGTCTTGGCCAGATGAATGGAGGAAGGCCGCTGAAGTTGCTGCCGCAATACCACCCCCTGATGCGCAAGAGAAAGATAAAGGAAAGGAAAAGGCCGCGCAGAAGACTGATGAAGGTCCGCCAGGACCACCTCCAAAGAAGCAGAAGCTGTCGCACCCCGCATAAGCGACAAGAGATCCGTCTGAGACCCTTGCCATGGGGTTCAACCAGTACTTGAAGGAGCAATTTCGTGAGCTGCGGACCTCGCAGGCTCACATCAGAAGTGCTTTGGACCTGCAGCTCGTGGAGTTGAAAGGTCTCGCAGGAAGAGTTGCGCAGACCCATGCGCCAGCATCTGGTTCGCAGACGCCGCAGGCATCTACAAGTACTGAGAAAGTTGAAGTACTTGCATAAAGGCATACTGTCGTTCACATCCCTCCTACAAGTATGACATTCTCGGATCCTTTGGCTGCAACCCAGGTAAACACGGTTGGCCCTATTGAGATAAATTTGTCATTGATTCCGATAGAAACTTTGCAGTTAGTGCAAGAGTAGGTCTCTATTGAACTGAGAGCTAGAGAGCTCTCCACATTCCATGCAAACCAAAGACAGCAATCACAGAAAATAGAGCTGAAGGAAGGCTATAAGAACATCTCTGAGCAGCTTTCCCTTTACGAGGCATAACACAATGGGATAAGAAACGTAGTTGATGAAATCGCCCAGGAGCTGCTGGCCTGCCAGATTCAACCAGACCTTCCTCTGGTTGAGAAAGTGCAAATTATTGGCGGAAGGGTGAAAGCCCTAGAGTAGGAAATAGTTGCTATGGATGAGGACCATAGAACGCAGATCGACAAGTTGGAAGCTCGTGTCACAGCGCCTCCTATAGATGAAAGGCAGGAAAAATTTGAAGCACTGCGCATAGCTTCCACGCAAATGAAGTGCAGAGCAGATGAAGCCCAGAACCTAATGACGCAAGCTATGGAGGCTTGGGATGAGCTTGAGAAGCTCCCTTTCAAAGTTGGCCTTTTGGAATAGGTGCAAGCAGCAGAACAGTCCCTAACTGTTCTGAGTGAAGAAGCTAAGGCCTTAGAAGGCTTAGCAAAAATGAGAAAAAATGAGCGAAGTGCGCAGAGTACAACAACAACTGCACAAGCTCAGAAATGAAGATGCTAATCTCACCAACAGCATTCAGCCATTTATGGATGAATATGCTGCACTTGCTTCCCAAGCCGAAGCAAAGATCAAAGAATTTGCTGAATCTCAACAGTTGGTTGATGGCATAACTGAAGAAGAAGCCAGTTCAGATATGGTGCAGACAGCTGCGGAGTGCGTGGATGAAATGGACTCCGCTATTGCGCAGTGGAAGAAAGCATTTGCTGTGACCCAAGAAAATGCAGATGCGCAAGTAAAGCGACCACACGCTAGTGCAAGTGGCTCGGGGACGAGCCACAAGTAAGTGTTAGGGGCATGTTGGATCATAGGCCGCAGCTATGGTAAAGCTGCGAATTTTGAGGAAAAAGCACTAAGTGTTGAGGGGAAAGTGCTAATTTTGAATAAGCACCAATTTTGGGAATAAGTGAACGGTGCGCAGTACGGCGCCAGATGGATGAGCTCAGCGCATATTACGGACCAGAAATCACGGAGATCGCGCATACACGTCAAAGGAGAGTAAATGTGGCTGAGTAGAAAGCTCACCTACCACAATAAATGAAGCGATGGAATAGAGGGCTCAGCTACCCTCATTAAGGCTAAGTACATAAGTTATGGTTTCTTTGACCAAGGAAGAGCAACGGACCAAAGAATTGAAGGTGAAGGACAATGAGCAGTGAACGATGAAGCGGTGCCCATACCCGCAATCTGCGCCGAAAATCACGGAGTCTGCAGGAAGCGGTGACATGAATGCAACCGGCGCCTACAGTACACCTAGCCATGTCTGCGGTTAGGGTTTTTGGGGATTACTGTTGGGAAAGGCCCACAGTTCTTGTAAAGGTGCGACCTTTAGAGCCACCTATATATATGTGTAATTGTAAAGGGAAGAAGGTTAAACATAAGAAGGTTAGACATAAGAAGGTTAGATGTTTGATAAGTTAGAGAGGTGATAGCTGTAGAGCTAGTCACTGAGTTGCAGACAGTCTCAGTCGAAGTCTGAGTCATTGTAATCTCTGTAGAAGAAGAGAGTAGATCTAGGAGAAGGGCTCCCAGCTATGTGTGTGGAGTTTCCCGGAAATATCTAAGGCTGCAGCTGTGTGTGCAGCAGGACTGTGTAATTCCCATTTTGAGATAATATAAGATACATTTCAAGTGAATGTGATTTCCCCATGGAGGCGAACTACATAATTCTCATTGTTATGATGTTGTGTTGTGTGAATGCATGTTTATGTTTACTATCTGTGTCTACATGAATGTTTCGTTGTCTTTATGAATGAGTATATAAAGCAAGTCCTTGAAGCTCCCTTAAAAAGTTATATTCGCGCACTATCGAAGGAGTCTGTAAGAGCACTATTGTCGTGGCGCGTAAGGAGTTCGTTGTGCGCTGTGGCGTGAGCGCAGAAGTAATACAACGTGTAGTGGACATAGCGGGTAACCGCCTCATGCGCAGGTGCGGAGGTGCCGCGCAGCTAGGCTAAGGCGAGTAAGCTCCAGCGTTGTTGCACTGTATGACTTGTGAAAGAATCAGACGCTCCGTTCAGAAGTTACTGCGGAAGGAAGGAAGAGAAGACTGTGGATTCCACACCGCCCTGGTTAAGGAGACCTGATTCCTTAGCCCCCTCATATCCACTTTGGGTGAGACCTAGGGCTGCTGCGCAGCTCGTTTCCGAAAGGGCTAGTGCGCCAATGCGTGTTTGTTGCTGTGCCTCCTAAAAACCCGGGTCTGTCCAGAAAGCAGCCAACAGCTCGTAATCAATCCTGGGATGCTCTTTCGAGTTTTTTCCATGACCACATGTAATTTGTGCCCTGGGAGATCCGATAGGTTGAGCCTTGTGCTCGTAATCAGTCCTGGGATACTCTTTCGAGGTTTTGTGGTGACCACATGTAATTTGTGCCCTGGGAGATCCGATAGGTTGAGCCTTGTGCTCGTAATCAGTGCTGGGATTCTCTTTCGAGGTTTTGTGGTGGGGTCACATGTAATAAGTCCTTGAGATTTGGACAGGATGAAAAAGGCCTCAGATGCTCTTTAGAGTTCTTACTAGTCAAGAGACTCTTTTAAGGTTTTGTGATGCACGTAATAAGTCTTGAGATTTCCATAGTATGGCTAGTGATGATGAAGACCTGCAGGTGGTGGGCCTACATCCAGTATGAAAAAGGACTGGCTCTATAGAACTTCCTATGACGAGTAGAGTTAGAGATTGGTTGAGATAGCAACAATAGCGATGATGATGATGACGATGATCCCGAGAAGAAGACTTGTCTAGCAGATTTGTGTCGAGAAATACCTTCCTAGTTAAGAGGGAGTGTTGATGTATATGTAACTTCGGAATGTATTTCATCTATGTATTTCATATATATTTATTGTACCCTTATAAGAGATGTGTTATTCCTCTATAAGGAAGTGTCGTCATGTGTATTGACAAGTGTCGCAAGTGTGTGTACTTGGTGACGGGTTATTAGACCACCATGTGTGGGGTAGGCCCTGAAATATATATTATATTGTGGATGTACCTAGCTAGATAAGTCGGCCCCATAAGGTCACTGGGAAAACAGGTTAGTATAAATAGAGATCGGGAGATCTCTATTTTGATCTCTCAGAAACTCACACTTCTCTCACTCAGAAAGTGGCGCACTAGTGAGGAGGAGGATCATCTGCTACTAGGAGACTATGTCAGTGTATTTTGGTTGTACTTTGGTTGAGCCATTGCTCTCTATCTCTGAGGAAGTTGTGGGGTTTTTCACCTTAGGGTTTTCCCCACGAAAACTCTGTGTCTCTTGTCTCTCATGCTTTTGATTCTTGTGATGCTTGTCATGCTTATTGTGATTGTTATGCATTGATATACTGTATATGTTTTTCTCTCAGTGAAGATCCTAGAGTATTGTGAATTAATGCTCAAAATTTAACAAGAAGACTACAAGCAATCTCGACAGGTATGACTTGAGGAGATACGGGTATGTTTTGAAATCTGTTCATGATTAAGTTTATAATATGTTTGTCTTCATATTATTGAGGTTAGTAACAATCTTGATTAATTCTAGACTTGTCTTATCACCCTAGTAAAAGTATGAATGCATGTGAATGATAGAAGACATTTATTGATTAGTGTTATGACACTTATGACTGTATTAATGCACTATGGTGTTGTATGAGGACGATGTTGTCTGCTAACATCAATAAAGAGAAATTAAGTACTAGATCAAGAACATATGACCGTGATGACATGAAGACAAAGACTCATCCATATTAATGGATCACATAGAAGCTCTACTTATGAGGTATGTATAATTTGGTTCTACAATGGTTAACTTATGAGATTTGCAGGTTACTAGCACAAGTCATTGAAGAGAACAAGAAGACATTATGTGGGTATGTTAGACATAACTAGCAAGCATGATAATCCAGGTATGGTTTTCCTATATAAGGTTAGAATCCTACCTTGTGTTAGGATATTATATAAGTATACTTGGTATGATTCATAATTCATGAAGTTATAAGTTTGGGAAATCATGGGTTTATGCATATTATGCTTCTTAGTTTGATTAATGATATGACAAACTAGAAGAGTCCTATGGTCAAATAAAAATATGCATAAGAATTCCTCCCTGAAACCTTGAATACTAACGCTTCTGTATGTAATCATCATGACCATACATGATTAAGATTATTTAGAATCATAATGTATTGATAAGTATTGAGATTATACTAATGCATGTATGATTATGCATGAGATATTGAGGATGACACAATGATGACACTAGTGCACACTTAAGCATGCATAGTGGTCCAGGATGGATAGAAGTTCAAAGACATATAATCATGATGATATCATAAAGGAATCAAAGATCAAGAGGGATCACACTCCAGGAAGCAAAGATCAAGAGGGAGCACACTCCAGGTGTTCCTACAAGAAAGCAAAGATCAAGAGGGAGCACACTCTAGTAGTTCCTACAAGGAAGCAAAGATTGAGAGGGAGACCACCCAACAACCAAACAAAGATAAGTATTTGAATTTTCATTTATTATATATTTGATTACTTAAATGATGTTGTCCATTCATATACATGCTTATGTTCCTAGATTTAGGATGTATATTATGAATAATAGAAAAGTTGCATTAATGAACAAGATACTACTAATATGCAAGTAATGGGTAAGTGGCCTATGGTACGGTACAACATTCCATTGCTACTTATCTAGAACGAAACCTATTTGTTGACATGTTGGGAGTTGTGCATGCTCTTAACAATGTTTTGGTAGAGATGGAAGGCATCTAGAAAGTTACAGGATATGGATAAATGTTGTATTGAAGCATTGGCCAAGATAATTGCATGACTGTATGACATACATTCTTATGTGTAAGAATTTTTTTTTGAAAAACTATGAGAAGTTTCTAATCACGCAATTGAATTTTACTTGTAGGAAATATCGTGTACAATCACCTACAAAAGAAGGACAACGACATTTGCTCCAGTGACAAAGTTCAAGAAAACTACCTATTGAAGATATTGAAGAATATGAAGTTCCCAGGATCAGGGAAACAATAATGGAAGGATTCCATGATCTAGGAATACCAATCGATCATGAAGAATGATGTTTGGGATGTGGTCCCAAGACCAGAAGGGAATTCTATTGTGACTTCCAAGTAGATCTACAAGATCAAGCATGCTGCAGATAGTAGCATAGAGAAATATAAGGCAAGCGATGAAGTGGAAGATACACTGGATGGATGTCAAGACAACGTTTTTGAATGGTGTGGTTGAAGAGGAAGTGGAGCAGCCACTCGGATTTGAGACACGTGACAGGGAGTCACATGTGTGCAAATTGAAGAAAGCCTTGTATGGCTTGAAGCACGCACACTGGACATGGTACAACAGGATAGACAGCTTCCTGTCTAGTTTGGGCTTTACCAAGAGTAAAGAGGATTCCAACCTTTACTACAAGGTTGAGGAAGGAAATACAGAGATACTCCTACTGTATATGGATGACCTGTTTGTGACATGTGAGGATAGGTTGATTGCCTATACGAAGAGGAAGCTTGCTACCGAGTTCGAGATGAAGGACTTGGGTATGATGCATTACTTTCTAGGTATGGAGGTGTGGTAGAGTGTAGATGGAATATTCCTTGGACAAGGGAAGTATGCAGTATAGATCCTGAAGTAGTTCAGGATGATGGACTGCAAGGCCATGGCCACACCTATGGCATCGAACTTGAAGCTATTGAGTGATGCTTCATCAGAGTCAGTTGATGCCACTATGTATCGTCAGATGATTGGTTCCTTGATTTACCTAACGAACATGATACCAGATATTTGCTTTGTTGTGAACACCTTGAGCCAATTCCTGCCGAATCCTAGACATGTTCACTTAATTGCTGTAAAGTATATTCTGAGGTACCTGAAGGCTATGATTGATTATGGGCTCAAGTATGATTCGAATCAAAATTTTAACCAGGAGGGTTATGTTGATTCATATTGGGCAGGAAGTGTTGCGGATAGGAAGAGCACTTCGGGGTGTTTCTTCAGTATGGGATCAGGTGTGATCTCTTGGTTTAGCAGGAAGCAATCCTGTGTAGCACTGAGTACAGCTGAAGCAGAGTATGTTGCCGCTTGTTCGGCTAGTTGTGAGGCAGTATGGCTAAGGAAGCTACTGTCTAATTTATTTGATCTCTAGTTGGATGCTACTTATATCTATTGTGATAACCAGAATTATGTGAAGTTGTCAGAGAACCCCGGTGTTACATGACAAGTCAAAGCATATCGAGATCAAATATCACTATATCAGGGACATGGTGTAGAGAGGAGTAGTGAAGCTCCAATATGTTGCGACAGATGAGCAGATTGCAGATGTGTTGACCAAACCACTAGCCAGAGTGAAGTTTGAGTACTTCAGAGAGAGGCTTGTTGTTCTTTAGATAGAAGATGCTTCGAGGAGGAAGTGATGGGACACATTTGCAGGATCCATTCCAAGCATGGTGGTAGGAGGATCCTTCCCATAGTTGTGGACGTAAGCGTTGTGTGATGAGCATCAGGACGATGCTCCAGATGATATGCATCAGGACGATGCTATGATGATGATCATGATGATCATGTGACGATGATGAGCATTGAGACGATGCTCCAGATGATGTGCATCATGATGATTCTATGTATATGATTAGGATGATCATGTGATGATGATAAGGATTAGGACGATGCTCCAGATGATGTCCATTAAGATGATGCTATGTATATGATCAGGGTGATCATGTGATGATGATGTGCATCCGAATGATGTACTATATGATGATGATCAGTATGATCATGAGTATCAGGTTGATACTCCGTGGTCATGGACAGGTTTTGCAGTTGCATAGAAAATATCTTGGAGATCCGGACAGGTTGTTCTAGGAACGTAAAAGATCCTGGGATGCTCTTTAGAGATATTGCAGGATGAAATATACTCTTTTAAGGTTTTTCAAGGGTCGCATAGAAAAATATCCTGGAGATCCTGACAGGTTGTGCTAGGAACGGAAAAGATCCTGGGATGCTCTTTAGAGATTTTGCAGGATGCAAGATACTATTTTAAGGTTTTTGCGAGTTCACATGTAAAAGGTCCTAGAGATCCAGAAAAGTTGTGCTAGGCACATAAAAGATCCTGGGATGCTCTTTAGGGATATTGCAGGTTGCAAGATACTCTTTTAAGGTTTTGTGAAGGTCACATGTAAAAGATCCTGGGAGATCCGATAGGTTGAGAAGTAAGCTGGTAAAAGTCCTGGGATGCTCTTTCGAGGTTTTGTTGACGCACGTAATCAGCCCTGAGGATTCCACAAGATGGCCAGATATGATGAAGACCTACAGGAGGCTAGGCCTACAACCAACATGAGAAAGGGATGGCTTTGTAGAACTTCCTATGATGAGAAGAATTGAGAGATAGCACCAGTGATCAAGATGACGAGTACAACAACAATGATGATGATCCAGCTCCAGAATTGAAGACTTGTGCCTATATGTATTGATGACCTGTGTCAACAGAATACCTTCCTAGTTAAGAGGGAGTGTTGATATATTTGTAACTTCAGAAGATATTCACTTGTATATTGTATGTATTGCATTGTACTTTATTTTATCCCCTATGGATATGTCTTATTCCTTGGATTGGAAGTGTCGTGATTTGTATTCTATTGTTGTACCTCCAAAGGAGATGTTTGTTCCTCTAGGTCGGAGAATAAATTATTGTACTTGAGTCATTAAGGTCCATCCTTCTATGTATGACAGTGCATTAGACCCCAGAGTAGTGTCTCAAGTTATATTGTATGTGTCGTAACTTATATTTGATGGGTTATTAGACCACCTTGGTGGGGTCATCCCTGTATGAGTCATGTGGGTTAAAGGGTTATTTGACCACCCTAGTGGGGTCGGCCCAGTGACAAGTGGTAATGGGTTATTAGACTCTCCTAAGGGATGCTGGACTAGTTAGAGTAAAAGGAAATGCAAGTCATTGTATAAATAGAGAGTGTGTCTCTCTCATTCTATTCATTCACTCATTCACTCACTTCGCATTAGTGAGAGAGAGGAGGAGTGCGCACAAGTGGAAAAGGAGTAGCTTCTTGGTTTTCCTCGGTGAAATGCTTTGTGTCTCTTGTCTCTTGTCTCTTATGTTTGATATGTTGTACATGTTGTTCTTTCAATTAAGATCCTAGATCATATTGCATTAAATGATGAAAAACTAACACACGCGACAATAGAAATAGTTTCATTTTTGACCTGCTATGTTGGAAAGGGATTTTTAATGATTTAAATAAATTTAGACAAGGCCAAAATTACAAGGATAGAGTTACTCCATGATTTGAAATATGATTATTATTAAGAATTATAATTCATTTTAGCCATTAAAAAGAATACAATTTGAGGGATTATTTCCCCATGGTACAAAAGGTATTTTGTTCAAAAAATAGACTCGAAATATTTAACTCAATGAGATGGGCATCAGAGACATAAACATTCTAATCCAAAGGTTTGGTTCCACTTTTATATAACCAATTACTCCTTGGTACCCATGCTCCATAGTATAGTATGTTAAGGCCCTAGTAATAATTTATTAATATTATATTAATTGTGGATAGGTCAATTCAGTATTAGATTACAAAATGACTAATTCATCTCCTATTTATAATAAAGGAGATTCATTTGTATAAGCCTCTCATCTTGTCTTGTGTATTTAGTACATTGTATAAGGAGATTTCCCCCTCGAAGAGGCTTGCTATTCATCTGTTTTCTTTATTATTAAGGTGGGGATTATCCTTTCTTGGTTATTTTATGCTCTTTTGGGGAATTTGGTTCATAACATTTGGTATCAGAGCTTGGACGCTTCCAAAATGAGTCATCTTGGCATTTTCATTCTAAATTTTTTCTTGGGACGTTTCAGACAATGAAAGTTGGAAGGGATGTAGAGGACATAGAAAACTATAAGTGGTATAGTTTTAGGTCTTGATTCATTACATGCGAGGATTTATACCCTGTGGAAGTTAGCATTTTTTACTAATCCATAAACTAGTTGCAAACATGTGTTTTGAGAAAAATTGTTATATCTAAAGCTTGAAAAATACAAATTGAGTGAGATTTGATGCACCAGATAGTAAACAAATCATAGTATTCTGGTAAAATTTTTAGAATCATTTCCAAAAAATGGTACATGTGGAAGGCCATACACTTTCACTCTCTCGAAAAGGACAAAAATAACAAGTTTTGGTAAGGTTTCCATAACTTTTTATTGGCACATCAGAATTAGGTCATACCTATGGCCATGCAGAGAAGACATATCAAGATACTAGAAGATGAAATTTCAGACTTAGAGGGGTCTAAATAACATATTTACATCGGTTTTAAGTTCGGCCAGCAAGTCAGTCTCCAAACCAGGTTTTTTAAAGGTATGTTAACTTGAAACTTGCATAACTTCATTGGAATATCTATTATGTGTGATTGAAAAGGTGTGATAAAGAGTAAATAGAGAGGAAATCTAGTAAATTATCATTGGGATCAAATGGAAATAGTTTTAACAATAAATTATACACTCATTAAACCTCTTGAAGGCTCATCCATAACACAATAAGAACATGATAATTTACACTTTCTGATGACCAATCTTACCAATAGATTAGATAACTTTGAAAATACTATGCTAAAAGAGGAGAACATCATGAATATGGTAAATAAGGATGGATTTCAAACATTCCAAGCGTATATGCAAAATATATTACAAAAATTCCAAGAATAATTTCAAACATTGAGTTCCCATTTGAATAATATAACCAACATGCTTAACCAAAATTCAACAACTCCAAAAGATGATAGGGGGAACAAGAGGGGATTATTCTAGTATTGCATGAGAAAATTGAGAAACAACCATAGAATAATAGGTTCACAACCCTGCCAATTGATAATCCACATCATCATGGGTTTAATTTACGACCAAGTAACTACTTCATTCCCAAGTTTGAATTAAGAAAGTTTGATGGAACATATGTGTTTATATAGGTGAACCAAATAGAGCAATTATTTGAATTGCATAACATCATCGATGATATTATTAGTACCAAGGAACTACTTCAATATCAAGGTTGAATTAAGATATTTTGATGGAATAGATGTGTTTACATGGGTGAGCCAAATAGAGAAATTATTTAAATTGCATAATATCATCGATGATAAGCAAAGGATTTACTTAGATACATTGTATTTTGAGATAAAACCTTATCAATGGTATCAATGGGTAGTTAAAAGGAATCC
This sequence comes from Larix kaempferi, assembly GCA_027924585.1. Classification (NCBI taxonomy): domain Eukaryota; kingdom Viridiplantae; phylum Streptophyta; class Pinopsida; order Pinales; family Pinaceae; genus Larix; species Larix kaempferi. Next base: position 50,579,677 of record BSBM01000012.1, read on the forward strand.
TCCTTCTTATCATTATACTTGGAATTTATTTAGAAGAGACCTACAAGCTGAATATAGCAACATTTGGGAACAAGATTACTTTAGTCAGTTGGCAAGACTGAAGCATTTGGGTGGTGTAGAAGATAATAATTCAGAACTTCAAATATTGTCCACAAGGGTAAAAAATATAAGTGATTGTCATTTGTTAGATGCTTACATGGGTGGATTAAAATAATACATGATACATGACATTTTCTTAAAACAACTGGAAACTGTAATGAAATATATACAATATTCTTGCCATATTCAAGCCAAAAAATAAGGCTACACAAAAGTATTCAGTTGGAACATATGTAGGAATCAGAGTCACAAATTTTCCTCATAGGGAAACCCTACCACAAGCTACTCGAATATCACAGAAGGAAATAGATTAAAGAAGAGAAAAGGACTATGTTTTGGTTGTAATAATAAATGGTCTAAATGGCAATTCAGGGAAAATTTTAAGAAGCCCCCCTAAATTTCCATGTATAATAATTGGGCTAATCCCCATAATACATAGGAAAATATAAAGGCTATTTTATCAATTAAATAATACGTATATATAATTTTTTGGCGAGTGTCACACCAAATTATATAATCTTGTAAAATCTTGGCAAATCTTTTATTGAATTATTAAATCTTGTAAAAACTTGGTGAATCTTTCACTAAATTATAAAACCTTGTAAAGTCTTGGCGAATATTTTATTAAATTATAAAACATTATGAAGACTTGGCGAATTTTTCAATAATGCATATAAACCACATATAATAATAAAACAACCTATTCATTAAACTATAATATCTTAGAGAAAGAGCCATTATCTAGTACTTGTTGAATTAAGATAAATTTTATTTGATTTCTTGCCTATTCACATAGGATTTCTTCAATCAATTCCATTATGATACAATTACATCAAACTAGGTTTGGCTAAAATCCATTTTTTTCCATTCTCCTAAGTAACCAAAAGATCAACCTACAACCACTTATACTATGAAACAAGAACTTTAAACTATGAACGAGAACTCTAGACATAAAAACGATGATTTTTGCAACAACAAAAAAACACCAAAAACACCCCCCCCCCAAATAGAAAAGTGTTGATACCAATATACACGAATTCTTTTTTTGGTAAAAAATAGAGCCATCGCATAAACATCCATATTGTTGTTTACAAAAACTTTAAAATCAACCCCTAAATTGGAAAAAAAAAATTCTTCAAGAGATAAATTACAACTTTTTTTAAACTTGCATATTAAACAAACAAACAAAAAATCATAAATAATTTCACCACTCTAACCATACAAAAACAAAGAAATTATAATGCGATTCATAATGAAATAATTCATTAGACCATATAAGAACAAATGATTCATATAAATATTCAAAAACTTATTTAGAGTTTCAATTACAAACATCATACTAATAAAAAACATCTAAAAACTACCCCAACCCCTAAACTAAACTATATATTAAAAATTTAGTTTAGAATGATAAAGAAATTCATGGCATTGATAAGTCACTACTTTGATTTTTTTACAACTCCATTCCAGCATCCAAACTACTTCTCCATTAGGATTTAAGTTGACAAAGAAATTTCCACAGTTAAAAAGACCTACACCCCGTGAGAGCAAAGCAAGGTTTTGAACGTTAGAATTTAAACTTGGCTTCCTGGCCTTTGAAATGAAATGAGCTTCCATATACTATTACTCAATTTCAATAATATTACCTAGGTCTAAACAATTTTATAAAATACTATGTTATGAAACTTTGTAATAATACTAGCTCTAAATAATAATATTTGAGTTGCCTAATAACAATAAACAATTGTATGAAACTTTTTTGAGTTGCCTAGGTCTAATGGAATATAGCCACATGTTTTTTAGTGTGCTTCTTTAGCATGTTTTTGTACATTAGTTATTCAATAGTCACCATTCTATATTATGCATAGGTGATCCGGTAATCCTTGAATATTCTTGGTATTCATGACACTTCATCATTGTCATATCATCTCAATAGTCCATGATCCCTATTTAAACATTAGTATGGAGAATAATTTTCTGTTGTTGGTTAATGACAAAGAGAAGTGTATTGTATTAGATATAGTATTTCTTTCTTAAGTAGTAATACAAATTTTATGATGCTCCATGGATGTTTCCCTATTTGATGGTTTTACCATGTAAAACTTAGTGTCTTGAGCTTTGATATATATGATTTATTTCTAGGTGGCATTCATTCTTCAATTTCTCATGTGTAATTTATCTACATTAGACTCAAGCATAATCAAAGTTTCATTAAATAATTATAGGGAGAAGTTGACATCAAGTGGAGGATCATCCTAATCATTGAGAGTTGACCCCTAACCTATACCAGTAAACTATGCTTTCACAACTATCAAGTCTCATCCATCATCACCCAATTTAAAGTTTTCTTAATATCATTATTGTAAGTGGAAATACAGTAAAATTAACGCTATGTTACATATGAGAAGGAGGGAATTCATGTATCCTTTCCCTCCACTCCCTAATAACCCTACCATCACAATTACATGGTTAGCTTGAATATCTATATGCATTGTGTGAGCAAAGAAAATATGGCTATGGAAGTAAAATGTGTCTCAAACCATGAAAAACAACTTAAATTTTCCTTACTATTAAATAAAACTTCATTCTAATTCATTCATATGAAAAGAAAAGATTCAACACAAATAATTTTCCATGAAGGATGAAATTCCAAGCCTCAGGTAATTTGTCTCCTAGAGGAGTCACTCTCTTAGAAATAGACGTGGATAAAGGCCAACTACAAAATTACTCGACCTAATTCTAAGTAGGATTGGCAAGGGGATACAACCAAAAAATGTGTTTTAGTGTTCTAAGTGAACCACATTGTGGGAAAAAAGGTCTATGAACTGCTAAGTGAGTAAGTTTCTTGTGAGCAACTAGGAATCCCATTACTAAATTTCACATAATAAAAATGCATTTAGGGCCTGACATTGGTTTCCATATGAAATGACACATGAAAAATCATGTATTTAATTTAGAATCAAGCTTCTAAAGTTTATTCAAACAATTATACAATGTTAACTTTGAACAAAACCATAAACACTAGTAAATAGGGTTATATTTGGTAAATCTCTTAATATGATTCCATTTCCAATCCTCCCATTAAAATTGATGCACTAATAAGCCTAGTTTGATCATAAGTGAGTCAAAAATCAAATTTTAAACTTTGTCTTGAATAATCTTATGATATTTCTTAATTTAAACTTGATTTTATAAACCTAACACCAACATAGACCTATCTTAAACCTAGAAGGTAAATATGGCCATGGAAGGTAAATGTGTCTCAAACCATAAAAAAACATCTCACATGTTCCTTATTATTAAATAAAACTTCATTCTACTTCATTGACATATGAAAAGAAACAATTCAACACAAATCATTTTGCATTTTCTAAGCATAAGGTAATTTGTCTCCTAAGTGAGTCGCTCTCTAAGAAATAGATGTGGATAAAGCCCACATACAAATCATTTTCCATTTTATAATCCTAAGGTAATTTGTCTTCCAAGGTAACTTGTCTTCTAGGAAAGTCACTCTATAAGAAATAGATGTGGATAAAGGCCAACTACAAAATGACTCAACCTAATTCTAAGTAGAATTGGTAGGAAAACAAAACCAGAGAAGGTGTTTTAGTATTCTAATCCAACCACATTGTGGGAAACAAGGTCTTTGCACTACTAAGTAAGTTTCTTCTCAATGGGTGGGACTCCCATTACCAAATGCTATACAATAAAAGTGTGTTTAGGGCCCAACATTAGTTTTCATATGAACTAAAGTATGAATAACCATGTTTTTAGTTTAGACTTAAGATTTTAAAGCTTATTCAAACAATTATACAATGTTGAATTTTAACAAAACCATTTATAATGATAAGTAGGGTTATATTTGAAAAATATCTTAATATTATTATGTTTCCAATCCTCCAATTAAGCTCATTGCAACAATAGGCCTAGTTTGATTATAAGTGAGTTAATAATCAAATTTTGAATGTTAACAACTTGAATAATTTTATGATATGTAAGTTAATAATCAAATTTTGAATGTTAGCCGCTTGAATAATTTTATGATTTTTCTCAATATGAAATTGATTTTATACACCTAACACCAACATAAATCCATGTTATATTTGGATCTGAATTTAAATAAAAAAATAAAAAGGCCCGTCAACTGAGAGGAATAAAAGGGCCCTACTTTCTGGAAGGTCACATGGCAGTGAAAGGGTAGCCTATTATTAGGCAAGTCATCACTGGTGGTTTTACTTGCTAACATTTTTGCTCCTAATATGCCCGCATATTTCTTATGATCCGTGTAGCACCCTAAGGTAGCAACTTTACCGATAGAGGTGTTGATGTATATGTAACTTCGGAATGTATTTCACATATATGTATATTGTATTCCTATAGAGATGTTATTATTCCTCTATACGGAAGTGGTTGTATTCCTATAGAGATGTTATTATTCCTCTATACGGAAGTGTCATCATTTATATTGTAAGTGTCGTAACTTATACTTGATGGGTTATTAGACCACCTTGTTGGGGTCGGCCCTGTATAAGTCATGTGGGTCAAAGGGTTATTAGACCACCCTATTGGGGGTCGGCCATGTGGGTCAAAGGGTTATTAGACCACCCTAGTGGGGGTCGGCCCAGTCAGCATTATGTTAAGTGGTTAAGTTGAGGCCGACCTAGTTGAGTAAAGGTCAAGTCAAGTTAGTGTATAAATAGAGAGTGTGTCTCTCTCATTTTACACATTCTATTCTGTCACTCACACTTGGGAGAGTGGCGCACTTGTGGAGGAGGAGGCTCTACTTCTAGGAGAAGACTATCTCTTGTATTCTTGTTGTATCATTGCTCTATCTATCTCTGAGGAAGTTATTGGGGTTTTTCACCTTTATGGTTTTCCCCAAGTAAACTTTGTGTCTCTTGTGTGCTTGCATTATTGTGTCCATGATTGATATGCTGTAGATTTGTTGTACATGTTGTTCTCTCAGTTAAGATCCTATATCATATTGAAGTAAATTCTGAAAATTTAACATGGTATCAGAGCTAGCCTGAAAGAAGGCATGATATGGCATGTATGACACTTGTTGCACTTACGATGCTAGGGCTTGATATAGAAAAAACCAATCATCGTAGCACTTTCGCTATAAATACATTTTGGCGAATTTTTTGGATCTGAAAATTTTACAGGTCGAATATCAGATCCCCATGTACCTTTTGTCCAAAGGAAAACCTCTAATTCGCTGTACTTTGTGATTTATGATCTGTACAATATAGGGTTTCTACCTCTTCCAAATCTGAGTCAAAATCAGGTGACCTTGGGAAAAAGGTCATAACTTGGGCTAGGAATCTCCAAATGAAATTTCGTAAAAAGTGATAGGTAGTAAAAAGACTATACTATCTTAAGAAAAATATTCAGAGGCCGAAGTTGAACCAGTGACACGTGGCACGCCATACAAGTTCTCTCTCTTGTATTATCCCATAAACAGGTCACGTTGCAACACTTGGTAGAACTCTCTCTCAGAGAATCCAATTGAGGTCAAACCTATCGGGATGGAAAGATAATAGGTCGGGATATCTCAAGAAAATGTTTCAGAGGCCGAAGTTGAACTATTGACACGTGGCATGCCGTACGAGTTCGCTCTCCTGTATTATCCCATAAATAGGTCACGTTGCGACACTTGGCATAAATCTCTCTCAGAGAATCGAATTGAGGTCAGACCTGTCGGGATGGAAAGATAACAGGTCAAGCTATCTCAAGAAAATTATTCAGACCCTGTTGATCGAAAAGTTTAGAGTTATACCAGAAACAATCAGGTACATATTTCTGTCAAAACAGAATTATTTTTTAGTACCTTCATTCATGTTTTCCGAAATTTAGGGCTTCGGAGAAAGTTGGAATTTTTGTAATCGGAGACCATGGCTGAATGCTACTCATCAAAATCGAAATTTAGAGACCAATATCATATTTTTTGGTTGGAAAGAAGGCCGGGCTTGATCAAATTCCAGTTCGGGACTTTGATCGGAAAGATGGAAAATTAGGGCTTCTGCAAAAATTGGAATTTTGGAAATCTGTGACCACGGCTGGAAGCTCCTCAGAAAAATCAAATATTAGAGTTTTGAATCAAATTTTTTGGTTGGGTGAATCTCCGAGAACTCAAACCCTAATTCGGGGTCCTCCCTAGTGAATTTGAAAATCTAAAAGGCAATTTCGAGGGGTGAAACTTTGCAGTTTTCAAATTCTGAATATACCAACTTGATCAACTCATCAAGTCACATATTTCTATCCTTTCAGAAGTTTGAATTTTTGGGGTTTCTTTGACAAACCCTAATCCATCTCCAGGTCTAGTTCTTGCAAATCAAGTGGATTGGGTTAATCCTAGAAGAAGATGGATTGGTCACCTGCATAAGTGAAGAAGTTCCTGTCTCAAAGGGAGATGAGGCTAAGGCCTTCCATAAGAAGATTATAAGCAATCTTGAAAGGTATGGCTTACAGGTATGTTTCATGGTTAAGTTTATCATATGTTTGTCTTCATATCATTACAGTACAATCTTGATTAATTACTGGACTTGTCGTATCACCTTAATAGAAAATATTCATTGATTAAGGTTTTGACACTTATGATTGTACTAATGCATTGTGATGTTGTATGAGGTTTATGTTGTTTGCTAACACAAAAGGTACACCAAGAAAGTCAAATCATCTTCTACTTCAAGAACATATGCTCATGGTGACATGAAGACAAAGATTAATCCATTTTCATGGATCACATAGAATATCTACTTTCGAGGTATGTATAACTTGGTTCTACAATGGTTAACTTATGAGACATGCAGGTTACTAGCACAAGTCACTGAAGAGAACCAGAAGACATTATGTGGGTATGTTAGACATAACTAGCTAGCATGCTAATCCAGGTATGTTTTTCCTATATCAAGCTAGAATACTACCTTGTGTTAGGATCTTATACTGTTGTGTTGTTGATAATGATTATTCATGAAGTCATAGGTTTGAATAATCATGGTTGTATGCATATTATGTTTCTTACCATAATTGATGATATGACTAACCAGAAGAATCATGAAGGTATAGGTTTGAATAATCATGGGTTTTATGCATATTATATCTCTTATCTTGATTGATGATTCAACTAACCAAAAGAGTCATATGATCAAATAAGAATGTCTATGAGTAAAAGAAGACTTACCTGAAACCTTGAATACTAATGTTTATTATCTGTGAATGATCATGAATATACATGTTTAATATTATTGTGTTTTGATAGTATTAAGATTATACTAATAAATGTGTGATTATGTATGAGACCTCAAGGATAAAACAATGATGATACTAATAAGCATGCATAGTGATTAAGGATGGATGTAATTTCAAGGACAGGTAATCCAGAAAGCAAAGATCAAGAGGGAGCACACTAAGTTTTTCCTACAAGAAAGCAAAGGAGCACACTTTAGTAGTTTCTGCAACGATGCAGATATTCAGAGGGAGTTGACCACTTCTCACAATCCACATAAGAATGGAGTTGCAGAAAAGAAGCAAAGACTGAGAGGGAGTCAACCCAACAAAAAAACAAAGATAAGTATTTGAATTGTCATTACTTGCATATTTTATTGTTTAAATAATACTGTTCAATAATGTATATATTGTTGTTCCTAGAATTAGGTTGTGTATTATGCACATTAGAATAGTTGCATTGATGAACAGTATACTACTAATATGCATGGGTAAGTGGCATATGGCACTGTACAACATTCCATTGCTACTTATCTAGAATGAAACCTCTTTGCTGACATGTTGGGAGTTGTGCACACTCTTAACAATGTTCTGGTAGAGATTGGAAGGCATCTAGAAAGTTATGGGATATGGATAAAGGTTGTGTTGAAGCATTGGCTAAGATAATTGCATGACTGTATGACATATTTCCTTTTAGTAAGAATTTGTTCTGAAAACTATGAGATGTTTTCTAATCATGCAATTTAACTTGCTGTGTAGGAAAGATCGTATGCCATCACCTACAAAAGAAGAACTACAACATTTGTTCAGCAACAAAATTATCTATTGAAGATATTGAATTTCCCAGGATATGGGAAGAATGCCATGATCCGTAGATCATGAATAATGATGTTTGGGATGTAGTCCCAGGACCTGAAGGGAAGTTTGTTATGACTTCCATATGGATCTATCAATATCAAGCATGTTGCAGATGGCAGCATAAAGAAATATAAAAGTGATGAAATAGAAGATACACTAGATAGATTTCAAGACAGCTTTCTTGAATGGTGTAGTTGAAGAAGAAGTGTATGTGGAGTAGCCACTTGGTTCTGAGACACATGACAGGGAGTCATATATGTGCAGAACTTGGGTATGATGCACCACTTTCTAGGTATGGAGGTGTGGCAGAGTGCAGATGGAATCTTCCTTGGACAAGGGAAGTATGCAGTAGAGATCCTGAAGAGGTTCAGGATGATGGACTGCGAGGCTATGGCATCGAACCTAAAACTTATGTGTGATGCTTCATCTGAACTGGTTCATGTCACTATGTATCATCAGATGATTGGGTCCTTGATGTACCTGACGAACATGAGACCAGATATTTGCTTTGCGGTGAACACATTGAGCCAGTTTCTGACAGATCCGAGGAGTGTTCACCTGGTTGCTGTAAAGCATATTCTGAGGTACCTGAAGGGTACAGTTGATTATGGGCTCAAATATGATGCGAATCAAAATTTTAACCTGCAGGGTTATGTTGATTCAGATTAGGCAGGCAGTGCTGCAGATAGGAAGAGCACTTCTGGGTGCTGCCTCAGTATGGGATCAGGTGTGATCTCTTGGTTTAGCAGGAAGCAGTCCTACATAGCACTGAGTACAACCAAATCAGAGTATTTTGCGACAGATGAGCAGGTTTCATATGTATTGACCAAGCCATTGGCAAGAGTGCAGTTTGAGTACTTCAAAGATAGGCTTCGTGTACTTCAGATCGAGGTTCATTCCAAAGGGAAGTGATGAGTCCGGAAGATGCAGATGCACATGAGATTTTTTGACATGGTTGATGTGTTCTCCCATGGTTGTGATGTAATTGCTGAGCCATTCTCACATGGTTGTAGATGTGTTCTCCCATGGTGTAGATGTAAGGGCTGGAGCCATTCTCACATGGTTGTAGATGTGTTCTCCCATGGTGAAAAAGTAAGGGCTGGAGCCTTCCCCGAATGGTGGTAGATGTGTTCTCCCATGTCGGTGGTGTAAGTACTGGATGATGTGCATCTGGGCTGTGCTTCATGGACGATGAGATGATCTGAAGAAGACGATGCTATGATTATCAGGAGGATCATGGATGATGAGCATCACGATGATGCTCCAATTACTGCTCTATATGTATATGTATGCATCATGTTGGATGCTGGATATGATTAGTTGGATCATTTATATGTATATGTATATGTACGCATCATGTTTGATGCTGGATATGATCAGTTGGATCATTTGTATGTATTGTGTATATGCATCATGTTGGATGCTTGGACCATGTATCTGTATATGTATCAAGTGGATACATTGTATGATCAGGTAGATCATGTATGTTGATATGTATCAGGTATGATCAGGTGGATCATGTATGATGATATGTATTAGGTAGATACTTGGTATGCATCAAGTGGATGCATTGTATGATCAGGATGATCATGATGATGAGCTTCAGGATGTTGCTCCAGATGATATGTATCAGGATGGTACAGTGATGATGATTAGTGTGATCGTGAGCATCAGGATGATTCTTTGTGCGATGATGATCCGTTGGATCATGAGTATCAGGTTGATACTTGGAGGTCAGATATGATATGTGGCAGGTTGTGCAAATAGCTTGTAATCAGTCCTGGGAGATCTTGTCGGTCGTGCTGCAGCACATAAATGTTCCTGGGATACTCTTTCCGGTATTTCTATGCAGTATGTAATCAGTCCTTATATATCCGATAGGTTGAGTTGTGTGCTCGTAATCAGTCCTGGGATGAGGTATTACTACGAAGACATGTAATCAATCCTGGAGATCCGAGAGGTTGAGCTGTGTGCTCGTAATTAGTCCTGGGATGCTCTTTAGAGATATTGCCTGTCATGCTGCAACACATAAATGTTCCTAGGATGATCTTTAAAGGTTTTTTCTATCCACATGTAATCAGTCCTGGAGATCCAAGAGGTTGAGTTGTGTGCTTGTAATAAGTCCCTGGATTCTCTTCAGAGATCTTGTTGGTCATGCTGTGGCATATAAATGTTCCTGGGATGCTCTGTAAAGGTATTGTGAAGGAGATGCGTGTAATCAGTCCTGGGAGATCTTGTCGGTCGTTCTTAGGCACATAAATGTTCTTGGGATACTCTTTCTGATATTGCATCCGCACATAAAATTAGTCCTGAGAGGCCACCTCTATCAGACCGTTCGCACAGATGATGAAGACCTGCAGGTGGTGGGCCTACATCCAGTATGAAAAAAAGACTAGCTCTATAGAACTTCCTATTACGAGTAGATTCAGAGATTGATTGAGATAGCAGCAGCAGTGACGATGATGATGAATCGATGACGATTATCCAGTGACGATGATCCAGAGAAGATGACTTGTGCTAGAAGACCTGTGTCGAGAAATACCTTCCTAGTTAAGAGGGAGTGTTGATGTATATGTAACTTTGGAATGTATTTCACATATATGTATATTGTATTCCTATAGAGATGTTATTATTCCTCTATACGGAAGTGGTTTTATTCCTATAGAGATTTTATTATTCCTCTATACGGAAGTGTCGTCATTTATATTGTAAGTGTCGTAACTTATACTTGATGGGTTATTAGACCACCTTGTTGGGGTCGGCCCTGTATAAGTCATGTGGGTCAAAGGGTTATTAGACCACCCTATTGGGGCTCGGCCATGTGGGTCAAAGGGTTATTAGACCACCCTAGTGGGGGTCGGCCCAGTCAGCATTATGTTAAGTGGTTAAGTTTAGGCCGACCTAGTTGAGTAAAGGTCAAGTCAAGTTAGTGTATAAATAGAGAGTGTGTCTCTCTCATTTTACACATTCTATTCTCTCACTCACACTTTGGAGAGTGGCACACTTGTGGAGGAGGAGGCTCTACTACTAGGAGAAGACTATCTCTTGTATTCTGGTTGTATCATTGCTCTATCTATCTCTGAGGAAGTTATTGGGGTTTTTCACCTTTATGGTTTTCCCCAAGTAAACTTTGTGTCTCTTGTGTGCTTGCATTACTGTGTCCATTATTGATATGCTGTAGATTTGTTGTACATGTTGTTCTCTCAGTTAAGATCCTAGATCAGATTGAAGTAAATTCTGAAAATTTAACAAGAGGTTTTATCCATGCTAGATTACCATAATATATATATCCAATTTGAAGTTATGATAGTGGAACTGCTTCAACGTAAATTGATTATGCGGCAAGAACAACTGCTTCTGATGGCTCTAAAAATGGAAAGGACACTGAGATGGGAGCTCTGTAATTTTTATCTTTGAATCGGTAAGGATGGTGGCACAAGAGGGAGGGATTATCCAAAATTCCAATGGAAAACATATTCATATGCATGGGTATTAGGGCTGGAATGAATAATTGCAGAGAAGCGCTTGTCCTTTTCCAAAGGGTTAAAAAAATTGAGACACTTGAAAATTCCATAGGTTTTGGTTCTTGGTGATTCCATCACAATCATCTGCTGTGTGCATTCAAGAGGGATCACTAAAGATCAACGGCTAAAGTTCCTAAACTAACGGCTAGTGTCGACGAGAGAATTTATTAACAGAAACATAAATTTCGTAAACTAACGTTACCTGCAATTAATTCGTAACTTTTGATGTGGCGTAGTACACAGCCTCGTATCAGCTTTAGTGGGAAACACTCTTCTTAAGCATGAATTTACTGGACATATTCTTGTCTAAAGGGACTTTTACAAATGATACTCATATACAGGTACTGGGTATCGTTTGCATGACACTTGCAATCAGAATTGAAGAGAATCAACCTACGAATTGGTATAAATTTCAAAAGATTATTTCTTTCAAGTTCTATTTGCAGTATTAAAATGCATTTAGATCATTTCCCCCTCCTAACTTTATTCTTGTTTTTGTATGCCAGGTGGCTACTTCTTTAAATTGATACCCTTATTGCAGTCTTAACATCTTCATAGATATTCATCACAAAATAAAGCAACACAATATTGCCATAGATATTCACTGCCCGACTGTATTCATTTTCTCTATGTGTGGATTCCATGTGGTCTACCATCTCTAACATGGTAATTCATTTTTTGTTATGATTTCTCTGTGGCATTACGGTCATCATTGGTGGTCTGCCAATGTGGATTGAGGATTTATCATTTGCTTGCAGATAGTTTGTCTGTTTTTATTATTCCTCCTTGCTTGCGAGTTTGTAGAGGCATGTCTATCTAGGGTTTGTTTCTTTCTCCGATTTGTCTCTTCCACATGTGCACAGTTAGGGTTTTGGAGATTTTTATCGTCCATGGGAGTCCACTTTCCTATGCAGTGCTGCTACAGGTGTTCATTTTCAGGTGTTTCCTGCGCCTGGAGAGCCTTCTATTGTGAATATGTCGAGTCTTCCTGGTGCATAAGCCACCATCCATTGCTACAAGTTGCCTCCTTTCTTAGATTAGGGTTTTAGACAAGCATTTCTCCTTTGTGTTGCTACCAATTGCAACTCCATCTATCAATATTTCAATATATAGGGACGAAATTCGTCCCATTCTCTCCCTGTACCAGGATTATGGAATAATTTCTATAAAAAAATTCTATAGAAAGAAAATCCACTCGCGATATTTGGATTTACATATTAAATAGTATTTTTTAAATAAATAGTGGACGAATATTATGGAGTAATTTCTATAAAAAAATTCTATAGAAAGAAAATCCATTGGCGATATTTGGATTTGCATATTAAATAGTATTTTTTAAATAAATAGTGGACGAATATTATGGAATAATTTCTATAAAAAAATTCTATAGAAATAAAATCCATTGGCGATATTTGGATTTGCATATTAAATAGTATTTTTTAAATAAGTAGTGGACAAATATTTTAAAATTTAGAAAACAAATTCCATTAAAAAATTCGCCCATTGAATTTTCCAAACCTCCCTAATTTTGCCAATGGGATAAGATTCGCCCATAAAATTATCCATGATGGTTGTTGATGGGACGGGGTTGAGCATGTGACAAGGGCACTCAAATTGGGGTAAATAGGTGGGTGAATTTACCCTCAACAATTGCCATTTCTATAAATTTGGGCGAATTTACCCTCAGCAACCGCCATTTCTATAAATTTGGGGGGATTAGAGCGAGCTAGTTATTTTACTGGGAAATGGGAGCTTGAAATCATATCAAAGAGGGGCAAAATGGTTCAACTTAGTGTCCCCTTTATATATTTTATGGGGCTAATGTGCCATTTAGTAAATAAAATAAATAAAAATTGGGCTAATCATAGTAAATGGTGGTTTAATTAAAAAATAGCCCGCTAAAAAACTAAAACCCCTAAATTTAGCCCATGGGCTAAGATTAGCCCCTAAAATTTTCCCTGAATGGCATAAATTTAAAGAAATAAAATTGTTTACTTTGGAAAATAATGAGAAGGAGGAAATAGATGCATCAACACAAATGGGTGAGTAAGAACTTATAAACCAACAACAACAAAAAAAAAGATATAGAAATTTTGCACAACATAAATCCAGACCGGTGTGAAATATTAGTTCATGCCTTGGAATGTGTGTTATCACCTCAACCCTCAATATTATAGGTTACATTAAGAAGCAAAGGGTCATAATACTAATTGATTTAGGTAGTACACATAATTTCATTAATAAAAATTTACCAGAGCACCTCAATTGTTTTGTGTAAACAGTGACAAATTTTCAAGTATCGGTTTCTTATGGAGGAATTATTGATTGTGGAGGGAAATTTCATAACATTAAACTAGGTATGGAGAGTATAATATATCAAGACCCATGCTATTCCCATTGGAGGAGTACATTTTGTTCTAGGGATTCAATGGTAGAGAACCTTGGGCATAGTTTCTATAAACTACAATGAATTATTCTTGAAATTTGAATTGGAATGAATTTAGTATGAATTGAAAGGGTAAAAAATACACCCTCTTAGATCATCAGCTCTCACATAATGGAAAATCTCCTAAAAAAGAGTTATTGTGGAGTTATTGTTAGAATTTACTCTATGGAAGTGAAGCATGAAGATGAAAATATTTCATATGACTTAAAATGTAACTTGGAAAAGCACCATAGAGTCTTCCAATATATTCCTAAAGGACTACCTCCATCTAGATATCATGAACATCAAATTGAACTCATTCTCAAAAGTAATCTCCTAATAAAAGGCCTTATAGATATCCACATCAATAAAAAGGACAGATTCAAAAAATGGTACAAGACATGTTGGATGTGGGTATTATTGATCCACTAGGGACCAGGAAACTGACGAGGACAACAATTCGATTGAATGAGTCAGATCTGTTATGATGGAAGCACAAGAAATAGAATAAGCAAAGCAAGAAAAACACTACGCAGGTAAACACAAATACACACAGACAAATATGCAGGGATGCGAATTGATTTCTCTATTAATGGATGTAAAGAACCTGACTGATAAGATGTATGTTACAATAGTTTACATGCTTATATAGAGAGTGCTTAGACGCTTGGGTTCCTTCCCATTGCGTTCAGTTACAAAAGAAGTTATAATTATTCGGCAATTGAACCGTTACAGTTTACTGGAAGACAGAGAGACAGTCTGTCGAACTTCGATAGTCCCATGTCGCAAGATGGTGTTGCGCAAGTCATAGGTCGACACTGCATGTCAAAATCGCGAAACTGTGAGGTCACAGAATGTGTTGAAGTCATGTCGCAGTTTGACAACTTGCCAAAGTTGTGTTGGAGTCGTGGAGTGTGTCGAAGCCATGTCGAAGTTGAAACTCGCCGGAGTTGTGTCGATGACAATGACTGGTCACAATAGATGTCGGCATTCAACAATACATGCCAACTGCGATCTGGATCATACCTCCTTCCTTAAGAAACAATGGTATCCATTGTTTTCTTGTGAAGGTGAGGAAACTTGTCGATCTGTTCAGTAGTAGAGTACCATTTTCCTTGTGTTGGGATCTGTCCCGCTTTAGCAACCTGAAACAAGGGAATTGTGTTCATCCTTGTATGGCGTACTCGTCATCCCACAATGGTGTCGTAAGGAAGAGGATCCTGAACATTTGGATGGATTTCGTCGGGTTCTGTTGTCTGCAAGTTGTTATGTTCCAACAATGTTGCATGATATGGTTGAAGTAGATCCACATTGAAGACTGGATGTAGACCAAGTCACGTAGGAATGTCGAGCCGGAAAGCGTTTTCATGAATCTACTGAAGAATACTATATGGACCATATCGCAAAGGTTTGAGCTTCTTGAATGGGCCAGTGAAGCGCTCCTTCTTAAGATGTAACCAAACCTTATCCCCAATTTGGAATGAATCAGGGATATGATGCTTATCGTGTCGGGACTTAGCTTTCGTGTTTATTGTATGAAACATGTCTTGTGCTTGTCATTGGATGTCACAAATATATTCTCAAAACTGCAATGCTTTGTCAACTTCTCGTTGCCTATGATCGGTGTCAGAAATCGACTGTGTTAAGGAGTTGATCAAGTCGATAGGCACTGAGGGTTGAAATCCATAACAGATCTCGAATGGACTCTTTCCCATAGAGTTTTGCTGAGAACGATTGTAGCTTTGATGTATGTATGGAAGACTTTCATCCCATGTTCGTCGATGCTTGTGGTTGTACATGCGAAGTAGTTGTACGACCAAGTGATTCACAACTTTCGTATGTCCGTCGGTCTGAGGATGGAAAGATGTCGACAATGAGATTCATGTGTCTAGATGTTTCCAAATGTTCTTCGAAAATATGTTGACGAAGATGGAATCTCGGTCGGAAATGATGGTTGTCGGTAAACCATAGTGTTTCCAAACATGTATGAACAAAAGCTAAGTAGTCTACTGCACTATCATTGTCTTCTTGCATGGTATGAGAATGGCCATCTTGGAAAATCTGTCGACTACTACTCATATTGTGTCATGATGATGTTTCATAGCAGGATGCCTTGTCAAGTATTCTAGATAAATAGATTCCCATGGTCGACCAGGAACAGGAAAAGGTGTGTACAATCCCTGTCGTCGATTAGGTGGTTTAGTAATGGCAGAAACCACCCATGATCAAATGTACTTGTTAACATCGGTTTTAAGTGTAGGCCAAAAGAAATACTTCTGCAGAATTGCAAGTGTCTTTGCTAATCCAAAGTGTCCCACGGTCTTGTTGTAGTGCGCATCCCAAATGACCTGCTGTTGATGCTCACCAGTCGGTACACAAAGCTGTCCGAGCTTGTATAGCAAGGTATCTTTTAGGAAATAGTCAGAGGTAGACAACTTGTCAGTCTAAATTTGTCGATAGATTGGTGAAAAGTTGATGTCTTCCTGATACAACTGAGGTCAAGTAGTGGTGTCATATCCCTGCCTACTCGTCACTATGAAAATGAGAGTAATGGACGGTCTGCTTAGACAATCGGCAGTGGTGTTAGCTTTACCTTTCCGATACTTAATTACCAACTGGAATTGTTCCAGGTAATTAATCCACTTAATATGTCGAGTTGTTTGAAATTTTGATTGTGTCAGAGTGAACTGAAGAGGATTTTGTTCATTGAGAAGGATTGTATCCTTTCCAAGGATGTAATGCCAACATTGCTTGAGAGCTTGCACAATGGCGTAGAGTTATTTTTCGTATGCCGAATATCTTCTAGCAATGCCGTTAAAAGTTTCAGAATGAAAAGCGACTGGGTGACCAGCCTGAGTGATCACTACGGCCAAGGCATAGTCCGATGCGTTCGTCTCAATATCAAAGGGCTAGTTCAAATCAGGTAACACAAGTATTGGTGCAGCACAGAGCTTGTGTTTGAGTTTTTCAAAAGATGATTGTTGTGTCGGTGTCCATTTAAAGATAGTTTTCCCACTTCCTTTCATCAACTGATTCAAGAGTCAGGCTATGTGACTGAAGCCGAGTATGAATCGTCGATAGAAATTCGCCAAACCAAGAAAAATTCTTAATTCTTGAGCACTGTGAGGAATGGGCCAATCTTTGATAATTTGTACTTTTTCTGGGTCGATATGAATGCTTGTAGATTCAATTACAAACCCAAAATATTTGATGCTGCTCATCACAAAGGAACACTTGTCCATGTTCAAGTAGAGCCGATGTTACTAGAGAGTGTCGAGGACTTGCTCAATTTGTCCGGCATGTTCTTCCCATGATCGACTGAAAATAAATATGTCATCAATATAGACAATGACCCATTTGCCGATGAAAGGTCAAATTATCTTGTCCATGTATCGCATGAAGGTTGTAGGTGCATTGGTTAAGCCGAAATGCATGACTAACCATTCAAACAGTCCCTCCTTGGTCTTGAAAGCAATTTTCCATATAGCTGAGGGCTCAATTTGAATCTGACGATATCTCGACTTGAGGTCAATCTTAGTAAAGAACTCAGCACCTTTCAGACAGTCGATGAGCTCATCTATCCGCGCCAGAGGGTACCGATTCTTCACCAAAATTTTGTTGAGTTCCCTGTAGTTGATGCACATGCGCCAAGTCCCATCTTTCTTCGGAAAAAGGATGAATGGAATTCCACAAGGGGAGGAGTTGGGTCGAATATGGCCATTGTCGATCAAATCTTGGATTTGTCAATGAATCTCTTCATTTTCGAGAATGGATCTTCTGTAGACAGATGCGTTAGGAAAAGAAGAACGAGGAGCAAGTTCAATAGAGTGTTTTACCTGACAATGTAGAGGTACTCCGTTTGGAACTTGGAATAGGTCTAGTACTCATCAATAATATTGTCGATCTGTTGCTTCTGTCAGGAGATACATTGGTCGGTGACTCGAGTAGTTGCTGCAGTCTTCCTAGAATGTTGCGGCTTTATCATAATCAATGCGAACTTCTAAGCATTATTGATGAGCTTCTTTGTCTATTTCGCAGATACCAAGGTAACCGTTGGTGTAGGTTGTCATTCTGGTATGCTGTATCACTAATATCTGATTCTAACAATCACCTTCTGCGGTCGTCACTGGTAACTTCCATGGAAATCCCATAGGTAAGGTTTCCAAAAGAGGGCGTCGGCTACGGAGAGAGGTGCCACATCACTGAGTACTTCATCTTCAAAAGGCTTTATGAAATATGCGATCTTGCATTATGGGGTGATCCTTAGCTCTTGTCCCTCCTTCATCCAACCGATGTTGTAAGGATGAGGATGTGGAGTGGTCACAAGACCTAGTTGCTTCACAAGTTATTCAAAAACAAAGTTCTTATGGCTTCCATTGTCCACAATCAGATGCAATGGATTATTTTGAACCCATATCTGTGTATGGAACAAGCACTCTCGTTCCTCCTCATCGAAGATGGTCACGGATACTGGAGTTTTGGATGTCAAAAGAATCATTGTTTCTGGATCAAATTCTACCACAGTACTGCCGAACGCGTCAGATGTCGACACCTTTTACAAAAAGGTCTTTCGATCTTTGCATTCAGAAGTATCATGCCAAGATGAGTGATGGTAGTCACACCATTTTTTGGTCGATTGCTTGCTACATTCCTTTTTGTGAAAAATATTATTGTCATGATCTAGCTTCGGTGGAGTCGGCTAAGAATATTTCAACTTGTCGAATTCAGCTGATGCCTTCTTGTCGGATGGTCATCCTGATGTCGGATTTGTCGCGAAGACTTATTTTCCCTTCTACTTGGTTTCAAGTTTGCTAGGACAATGGAATGCATCCGCAAGCATATTGATAGTCAAAAAATCCATCTCCTGCTGAATGTACTGGGATAATACATTAATGTTCTTCAAAACAAGCAAATTGTCTTCTTCTTGGATGCCAAGTCTAGCCATGAGTCGATAGAACTCGTCAGTGTAGCTTTACACGGACTAGCCCATAACCCACAGGTCCCAGGATTGAAACCTAGCTCTGATACCAATGATCCACTCGAGACCAAGAATCCGAAGGGGACAATAGTTCGAATGAATGAGTCAGCTCTGTTATGACGAAAGCACATAAATAGAATAAGCAAAGCGGGAAATACACTACACACATAAACACAAATACACACAGACAAATATGTCGGAATGCGAATTGATTTCTCTATTACTGGATGTAAAGATCCGGATTGATAAGATGTATGTTACAATATTTTACATGCTTATATAGAGAGTGTTGAGACACTTGGGTGCCTTCCCATTGCACTCAGTTACAAAATAAGTTATAATGATTCGGCAGTTCAACTGTTACAGTCGACTGGAAGACAGAGAGACAGTCTATCGAAGTTCGATAGTCGCATGTCGTAAGATGGTGTTGTGCAAGTTGCAGGTCGATGTTGCATGTTGACATCATGAAACTGTGAGGTCGCAGAACGTTTTGAAGTCATGTTGTAGTTCGACAACTTGCCAAAGTTGTGTCGAAGTCGCAGAGTGTGTCGAAGCTGTGTCGAATTCAAAACTCGTTGGAGTTGTGTCGATAATAATGACTGGTCACAATAGATGTCAGCATTCGATAATACATGCCAACTGCGATATGGATCAATTATTCAATTAAGCAAGAGTTCCTTTTCAACACTAGTAGTGATGGTTAAAAGATAAGATAATGCTTGGGGAATGTGCCTTGATTACAGAGATCTAAACAAAATCACCATCAAGGATAAATTTCCCATTCCAAATATTGATGTAGTGGTAAATCCGTCCTATGGATAGTTAGATTTACCCTTAGATCAAACTGAGATGAACTAATCCTAATCTAAGACAACTAACAAACAAATGATACCTTAAGATCTTAGATCTAATCAATGCATACAAGTCTAAATGTATTCGAAGAAGAAGAACTGATGTAACTCACCTTGAACCAGATGTTTATCTGGCTTCCAGCTCCCATCTCGAATCTCTCAAGCATATCTTGTTTGAATCAAGCAAACAACAAGCAAAGCAAATCTCCAAATACTTCATATACTAGTTCATATCTAAATCAAGTTAGAAATACTTCATGCTAATGATTGAAACATAACAAATGAAATGGGGAAAATAAGACAAGTTGTTATTAATGGAAACTAGGAGAAACTTACAAAGTGATCCCTTGATGTCCAAGCAAACCTTCAGATCCAAAGCCTCCTTCCTTGCTACCTTTGCAAAAATCCTAAGACCATAGGTTTGATGCCTCAAATGTACTCCCTCTGGCTTATGTATGGCATCCCTTCAATAGGGTTTGGGAGGCCAACCACTAGGAGATAATAATGGTTCTCAAGGAGTAGAAGGTGGATGAAGGAGATGACTCGCAACAAGGAAGAAGGAAGAGATGGGATTCAAGAGGAATCATCATCCCTAAAGTATCTCCCTCGAAATCCAAGATCCCAACTTCAATGGTAAGGTGGTTGAGGGGATTTTCGCGCCCACAACACTAATCATAATGTGATGAAGTTGTTATTTTTGTGCCCCATCAAGTATGCAAGATTCGAAAAAGGGGTATTTTCGTGCCTTGCACCACTAGCAGGGCACAAAAATTCTTGCAAAGTGGGAAAATTAAGTGGCAGTCCGATCTGATGATGTGGCACTAAGCTTAAGCAAGTTGGATTTCGATCTTAAGGTTTCCAAGGAAGGCCAAAGAGGGGACCAACTAGGTGAGAGTAAGGTTTTACGTGTATTAGGAGGAAATGTCGTTAGGTTTCACATGGGGGATAAACCATGACAAGGTGAAACGACACTCAAAGTGGAACTTTGGAGTATAACAGATGCCCCCTAAAGTGTGAGGTCGGAAGGGACTGATGGCCGAAACACTTTACAAATAAATTAGGTCACAGAGATAGTAGCAAGGAAGTTGGAATGGAGTTGCAAGGAAACAAAATGTCAAACAACACCGAGGCAGGCATTCCCATGCTCAGGAAAACTGACTCAAATCATGGTTTCCGACCAATACAATGCAAATCCATGACATAACTGACATGATAGAGACTGTAGATGAACCACAGCTACTATGAACAAACGTAGATCTGTGATAAAAATAACAACACAGCCACGACCAATACAATACTGGATCTGTGTGATAGTACATAAACGAGGCCACCAACAAGATGTCGATGTGGGGTCCCACTCAATAATTACCATTGCAGCCTAGACGTAAGAGGAATATCAAGAGCATCCAGGGTCTTCTATCCGATCCCAAATTGATATGAATCTAACCATGTGACTACAAGGTGTTCAAGTCGAACATGGTAGAAACCACTTGGTTATCGGTCAATGATGTGAATCATTAACAAGTGCGAGGAAAATCACCAATGATGACAATGATACCCAAGGTATCTCTAGTACATTCCATCGAATGTGAATCGATGTCTTGACATTGAACATTCATGGAATTATTTGATCAGAGGTCAATGACAAAAACTTACTTTCGAATACAAGGAAACCTGCCATTGAGGCATGCAGGTACCAAGTTACTAACGTTAGTTTCTAAATCGAATTCTTGGATAGATAGTTGACATCGACATGAACAGACGCGTCAAAGGTGGACCATAATGAATTCCACATCATCGACATGAAACTGATACAAGAAAGAGTGGTGGAGCAATGGATCAAAAGAGCACATACTGACACAAGACTGCAGGGTTGAAACAATGGTAAAAGGGTTGAATCAAGGTAACAATGGCCCTTTGAACATATAACGGTGTGAGACAAGACTTGGAAGCCGGGATTAATTAGCAGGAACAACCACAAGGCGAGTAGACTCAAAGTGAAGAAGATGACCTAGGACTTGTAGATATAATGCAGTAGAAAGACTGAATACCCAAGGAGGACAAGATGTAGATGCATTCCATGTTCAAAGGTGATGACTCACAAGATGCCAAAAGGTAAACTCAACTTACTTCCCAATTTCCCCCTCATCATGATTGACAAGTACCCCTTTTTGGTTTAATGAGATTGAAGGGGATGACAGATGCTCGATATAGCTCACGCTTAAGTGAGTCCATCCTTGTACATTTTACGAACCCAAGGAAGGAGAGGTTCGAATCCATGAGGATCCTTTGATGTTTAATTTTACGAGTCCAAATAAGGGTAAATCGGTAGTTTTTCATGTTTAGAGAGTTTGAAATAAATTAAAGAAGACTCCAAGGTTTGACTTTTTCATAATAATTAGTCCCTGGACCCAAAAAGTGATAAATAATGCCCAGAAGAACTCTCCTAGTCATGATTGACTAAGGTATACCTTTCTCGTAAATAGTTTGAAAAAGGGATAACCTACCACTAGATAGACTTCCTTTCAAATAATTTTACAAGTGTGAAAGAGACAAGCTCACTTGGCGATCTTTTTTAAGTGAGGGAGTCTGAAAAGAGCTTAAAGAGAACTCGTATGGTTTTGTTTTCGCAAATTAATCATCTTAGTTCGAAAAGGGAAGAAAATAATACTAAGATGGTACTTTACTCATCGTTTTTGGAGCACGAATAAAGTAAACTAAACTCGACACCGTTTTACTTAGGTTTGACAAGCACGACTCAGGTGTGAAAAGCACTTGGAATCTTTTTCATATTTTGGTCCAGAGCACGAAAAATACAAAGTGAGCTCAAAATAAGTTCAAATATGTGAAACCACCAATGTGAACATTGTTTATGAACCTGTCAAAAGTAATCAAAAACCCTATAAATGGACATTAGGCCATTAATAATGTGAAGAATTTAACTCAAAAAGCTCTTTTTAAATGTAGAAATAGGTAAAAATAACCATGTGATATGTATAAAAAGGGTAAAAGAGAGAAATTACCCAGTGTGACTCAGTTATTCTTACCCAAAGGAGATTTTACCTTATGGAGAGAAAATCTTCAACTGAAGAGATCGAGAGATCTAGGGCACCATTTCGACTACCATTTAGACTAGGTAAATCCTCTCACCTTACTCTTTCTTTCCATCCATTTTTTATTTTCTTTCATGCTTATTTTTTGGGGTTTGGAAAGGCCCTAGGGCACAAATTTTGCACCCAGGAATTTTCGCAACCTCTCTATGTCAAGAGGCACGAAAATTCCCAAATTTTTCGCGTTAGGGCTAGTAGATGGGGTAGGAAAATTATCAGTTTTTGCATCCACATTACTAGCCAGAGTGCGAAAATCCGCAGTCATGGGAAACAAAATGTTTGCCTCTTCCATTTGACATGAAGGTTGGTTCCCATTTTTAAACTAAAGTCTCCCCTGGTGATTTGTAGTAGATTGCAAGTGACTCAAGTGAAAATGGTGGACTAGAAGGAAAGAGAGAATGAAGGGGATGAAAGGGAGGATCTTAATGATTCCAACACACTAGCTGCGCTACGAGAATGCGATCTATTAAATTTTTTCAATACCAGGGGGATCTGCAAGTAGGTAAAACTATTGAACCATATAATCCAGATGTGGGATAGCGATATTCAAGCTTTCTGTATTGGATAGCATGTACTCGAGATTGAACTCGAGGATATCTACTTCTTGAATGGTATCTCCAAGAGGGGGGACAAGTCAATCTAGCGGGGAACTGGGACACTGATGAGACCACGGATACCTATATAGTGCAGTATTGCAGATAGAGGTCCTGTAAGAAGAGTGGGAAAGTACTCATAGCGGATGTGTTGGATCTTCCCCTGAGGACGATCCTATATACCATTACTAGAGTGGCGGGAAGCGTGGGGGCTCATCACACAACCAAAGCTCAAATGAACTATGTTGTGGAGTGCATGGAGCCATAGTTGTTCAACTGGTGTGACGAGGTCCGAGTTAACATCAAGGATCAGATCACCAGGTGCAGAAATAGGTACATCCATCAATTTGGATATGGTACCATCTTGGTCACCTTCTTCTTGGAGAGGGTTCCACTTCTGCATCTTCAGATAGAGATACCTCGTTGCCCTGCATCCGAGCCACAGATGGGGCGATGGAGCGACTATGTAGGGTGGCTTGGAGGGCCACAAGTCCTAGATTTCAGTGAGGACTTCTTTTTCTGCCTTGAGGAATAGATAGTGATGATAGAATACTATCCTTATGATGGGGTAGGCTTCCGTGATGACATTGATATGGCTCTTCCCGAGGATGTTGATTGGGATGACTTAGATATGTGACCTTCAAAAATGTGTTTTTGATGATTTTTTTATTCTATATATATTTTGTTGTTGTTTTTTAATGTGCGAAAAGATCTAACATATGTATGTGCACTGCTATAGATCGCAGACCGAGGATTTCAGTGGGATAATCACCATTACATCGATGGGGGGTTCAACATAAATATGAGGAAGAGGAGGAAGAGGTAAAAGGATTCCTTGATGTAGAACGGGACCTCGATGGGTGTCCCTCCTGTGAGGATACCTGAGATACCCTACCATCTCCGGAGGCACACTGTAGGTGTGTTGGAGAGCATAGACAAACTAATCTATCATGTGGCCAAGGAAGTGGTGTGCTACCACGAGCACTGTGAACCTAGCGATTAGTGTTTTTTAGGTAGTAGTATCACTAGCGGCATGTACACGATATGTACTCTTGAGGGCCAATTTTTGCATGGGTTATAGACCCAATTTTGACTTTAGACACATTATGTTGTTGCATGTGGCAGGAAAAAACCTTTTTACATAATCTATATATATGGACCTATCTCTACAGTTTTATCTATGATGACTTGTGAGTTTGTATATGTACATGTTTTCTTTTATGATGTATTAATTATGTATGGACTAGATGCCAATCCAACACATAGTTAGATACTGAATCAACCATTGTGTTGAGTTCCCTTGGTACATGTAGATATAAAATGTAATCAAATGATCGTTCGAGTAGGATTACCCTTCTATATAAACGAAGTAGTATAGGATCACGGATGGTGTAGATGCGGTTTAGCTAAGACACCACAAGTTGCGAGTCTGGGTAGGTTATAAAGTAACAGATTCTGAGAGAAGAAACTTCGGTCAGAAGTCCGATGACTACATGACACTCCACAATGTTATTTTTTGCGGGGCCCAAACAAATACTACCTGAATATATCAAATCGCCGGTAGGGGAATATAGTACCCATGCTGCAGAAGCAAGGTTTCGGGTATGTTGACTAGCACCATCCATGAATCCAAAGTACACCAACATCTCCACATAAAAGCACAAGTCGAGATAAGTGATGATGTGAGAGACAGAGTCCTAGCACGCAAAAACTAAACCACAATCACACTATATACATTATATACAAGGTAGAGCTAGAATAGGGGCTCTCCCAAAGGTATACCATTACAATCGACAAGCTCATAAGATCCCTTCTCTAACACACATTTGACTACATAGGGAGCATACCACATGGATTCCAATTTTCCCTTACCTAGATTATCGTGCATCTGATCATAGGTAAGGACTAGGTCACCCTTTTTGAACACTCAAGGTTGAATGGATTTGTCATATTGATCTTTGACACGCTTTCTGTGAGCTTCATTGGCGAGTACGACGTCTTGTCGAGTTTCATCTATCTTAGCTAGATATAGGAACCGTTCTTGTTCAGTAGTGGTGTTAGGTAAAAGTTCTATTGCTAGCTTCAGAGATGGTATCTCACACTCAATCAATAGGATCACTTCCAAGCCATATACCAGTTGGAATGGTGTGAACCCGATTGTGTTTTTGATAGAAGTCCTATAGGCCCAAAGAGATGAAAAGAGAGCTATGTGCCATTCATATTTTTGTGTACCCATGGTGCGTTGAATCATGCGTTTCAAGACTTTGTTAATTGCCTCTACTTGACTGTTTTCTTGTGCATAGTATGGGGTTGATTTTTCATGGAAAAAACCAAGTTTGGAACTCAGTTCTTCCATCATATGATTCCTGAAGTGGGAACCATGATCAGCTACGATGGCTTGTGGGACACCGAACCTATCTATAATGTGATTGAATATGAATAACATTGTTGTTTTGTCATCCTCGACATATGTAGGGATGGCTTCAGCCCATTTTGTGAAGTAGTCAATGGAGACGATGACATAACTATGCCCCCTGGCTGAAGTGGGCTTACAATGCCTGAAATCAATACCCCATTTTGCAAAGGAGCCGACGGCAATGGCAGGATGGAGAGGAGCGGGGTGTGAGCGTTTCTTAGAGTGAAATAATTGACATGGAGGGAACTTCTTAACCGCTTCAACGCATTCTTTGAAGATTGAAGGCCAGAAGTAACCCACTCACAAGATCTTCTAGGTGGTAGCCATCCCAGAAAGGTGACCACCACATGCTCCAGAGTGGCAGTCATTCAAAACATGTTCGGATTCGTCGAGGGTTAAGCAACGACATAGCACGGATTCAATACCACGACGATACAGTGTATCTCTAACGATAATATAATACTTAGCGTGGTGTTGAATACAACCATGTTCATCACGGTTAAGATTGGGCCGAAAATGTTGGGTTTGGAGATACAAAATGATGTCTCCATACCAAGGGTCAGCCCTGCCGATGAGAAAAAAATATTCATCCGGGAATGAATCAATGGGCCCCACTTGATCATCGACACTGGACAATGTGCAAATAAGTTCTCCAAATACCAGGTATTTTTTGGATTTCGCTTTGGAACTCCATATCGAATTCCTGAAGAACAACGATCCAATGGGAATATCCTCCCCCTAGCACTTGATGTATTAGGATGTAGTACATTGGATTGAATTTCACGATAACAGTGGTTTTGCGAAGCAATATGTAATGTCTAAATCTTTAGACTGCAAAAACTGTGTCCAAAGCCAGTTTCTGCACATGTGAGTAACATGTCTTATAGTCAACGCGACTCTTTCTGAGGTAGTACACCACATGTTCTTGACCATTATTGTCTTCCTGAATCAGCACCATGCCAATGGTGGTAGTAGAGGCGGCGAGATATAAAATATAGTCCCGTGTACAGTTGAGGGGTTGTATCACGGAAGCATTAGTGAGGGCCTTTTTTAATTTTTCAAAAGACTGTTGGGATTCGTCATCCCAAATGAAAGGAATATATTTTTTGAGAAGCCTCATGTATCCCTTAGTGATCTCGACGAAGTTTCATACAAAGCGGCGTAAACATTTCGCGTGCCCTTGCAAACTCTAGAGTTCTGGAATGCCTCGGCAAAGTTGCATAGGTAAGGATAGAATATCCTCCACCTTTGAGGGATCAAAGCGTATGCCATCCTTGGAGATAATGAAACCTAACAATATACCGGCTTTGACATAGAATACACATTTATGCGGATTCAGGCGGATGTTGTAGTGATGACATCGTGAGAAAATTGCACTCAGATGATCAGGATGGTCCTCTAGTGAATTTGAATGTGCAGGTAGGTCATCCAGATAGGGTTCAACAACATGCTTGATATCGTGAAATTCATATGACATGGCCCATTGAAATGTGGCCCTGACGTTCTTGAGACCAAAGGGTAATTTGCGATACGCAAAGGTCCCCCATGGGCATATGAAAGAAGTCTTATGTTGGTCAGATAGGATTATCTCAATCTGATTGTAGCCATAGAATCCATCCATAAATGAAAAGATGAAGCTTCCGGCACAGTTGTCGATAATCCAGCCGATGAAGGGAGTTGGTGTTGGAATATTATTACCATAATTTTTTATATTTGCATGCATGCATGCATCCAGTCATTAGTATGGTGATATCCCCAGCACCTGGAGCCTATTTTCAGCTCCCCAGAGCCTGTCTACAGCCCTCAGTATCCCTCCTACCTACCTGATGTGCCTTGTTTTCCTCACCTGGATGACATATGCACCTTATCTCACCTACCAAGAGTTTAACAATTAGTTAGAGCATTGATTGACCAGATCTTGTATTTATTGCTTAGTTTAACTTCCTATAGCTCCCAGTTGTCTATTTTGGAGTGCCACATGACCTTCTAACAACTTCATGCACCCTCCTTGGAGTCTCCATCCCCTGATTTGTGCTCACATGGCTCAGTTAGACTCAGTTAGACTCATTTGACTGACTTTTGACTATTTGTGACTACTGCCACTGATTGGATGATGTCTCCAATGTTATCCAAGCTACACACTGAGGATGATTCGAATGACCTTAGCTCAATTCGAATTCTCTTGAAATTTATTGTATTGTGTTCACTTGTCACAGTGCCAGTTTATAGCTGATGTATGATTATACTGCTATTCTCCATTTTCTGTGTTAATGAGTGATTATTGATTCATCTATTCTTCTTCTTCTCTGTTATTCTTGAACTAGATTAGTGATATTTTCTCCAACTGTGTGATCTTTCCTGTAGATTGTCACATGTTATCAGAGTTGGAGCCAACTATTCGAATTGCAGCAGTAGCAGTTGCAGCCATTGCAGCAGTTGCAACATTTGCAGCAATTCATTGAGAAGTTGTCTTTCATTGAGCACCACAAGCCTCTAGATTTCCACAACAATTCCTAGTGCAATTGTCTTGAATTCCCTGGAACAATCCAGTGAGGTATATCCAGGTGTGAAGGATCCAATAACATGTGCTCATTGTCCTAAGGTAGTGTTCTCTCGATTTGCAACAAATATCCATCAACAATTTCATTTGTTTTGTAGGTTTATTCCATCATTCAAATCCATCTTCAACAAATTCAAATTCAGTAGCTACTATGGATCTTTATTGTTTTTGCAGGTTATTCGAAGTTTTCTGTAGTTGCAGCAGTTTTGAATTTTTCTCCAGTTGCAGTAGTTTTCTGCAGTTGTAGCAGTTTCCTGCAGTTGCAACAGTTTTCTGTAGATGCAGCTGTTTTCTACAGTTGCAGCAGTAGATTCGAATCCAGCAACAACTTCATGGATATGAAAGTAGTTCCTTCTCTCTCTTAATACAACTATGAAGAATGGAAACCCAAGATGATAGCATACCTGAAGAGATATGGTCTTTTCGATATGTGTATTGGTGTTAAGAGATATTTTGCTTCCTATGAAGAGGAAGAAGCTTGGCTAGATAATTGTGACAGAGCCTCAGCAGCAATATGTACTGCTATGTTTTCCAATATGGAATACCTCATTGATCCTATAGAACATCCAAGTGATAACTGGACAAGATTGGACAAATTATTTGGATTGAAGGTAGAGGATGATGTTAGTCATTTGGAGAACAAGCCCAGTAGTACTGCCTCCGGTGCTCTCTCTATTCATGATTCGGCCTCAATCATCTCCCATGATGAAGTTGTTCAAGATGAAGTCGAAATACAAGACATGGTTTTAGTTGATCCATCTTTTGATTCGAATTTTGAGCAAGATATGTCAGCTACTACTCTAGAAGTTGAAGAGACTTTCACAATCTCTACTTCCCATGAGCCTGCTGATGTGTGAAATGATGACCTACTGAGTATTTTGGAAGTAAAATCATATTTGGGAGGCAATGCATTCACCCTCCTTGATCAAATGCCTTATATGGACTCCTATTTGGTCATTGGAACATGTTTTCAGAGTTTCACCTAAGATGGAAGACACCATCATTCGCTTGGGTTCAAGTCTCATGCATATACTTGTTCCTTTGGTTATGATCTCACTTATGTTGGTTCAAAGGAGATATCAAAGAACTATCTACACATTCATGGAATTGATTCTACCTCAGTTGATTCGAATCACATGCTCCATAATGATATTCATATTTTTGGATTTGTTCTCACCATGCTTGGTAGGAAGAGCAAGTTCATGAATCCTCCAGATTCGCTTGCATCCATTGCTGGAGAACTCAAGAACAAGTTTTTGGAGCATGATCCCTTTATTCCCAAGAGGAAGATAACTCTTTTTTAGAGAATGCTAGATCCAGATCCACAAGAACCTGAAGATCTATCACCTGACAGTGAAGATGAGCGAATGGGAGATCCTGATCCACAAGAACCTGATGATCTTTCACTTGATGATCGTCCTCTTCCAAGATGGGTAGCCACTACTCATATATTTTATGGTGATATCGTGGGTGATCCACTTGATCAAAGGAGAACTAGATCTAATTTTCAGAATGGAAGGTTTCATCCTTCTCACATTACTAATCCATTTCTTGCCGATCGATTATTCTTCAGTAAAGAGGGCCACTTGCCTCCTTCTAGGGTGAGTGATGCCATGCTACATTAGCATCCTTTAGTCTATTTTGAGGGAGGTATTTATTCCCACTGGGTTTTCTCTCTTTCCTCACTTTATTATTTATATTGTTGTACGGAGTGACCTTTGGTCTCAATCACCAGGGCCCTACTATTTAGTTTATTTTGTTATTACCTAATTGTATAGCTTGCGGAGGGGTGTTATAATATTATCACCATCACTTTTTATATTTGCATGCATGCATCCATTCATCAGTATGGTGGTCTCCCCAGCACTTGGAGCCTATTTTCATCCCCCTAGAGCGTGTCTATAGCCCTCAGTAGCCCTCCTACCTACCTGATGTGCCTTGTTTTACTCACCTGGATGACATATGCACCTGATCCCACCTACCAGGAGTTTAACATACAGTTAGAGCATTGATTGACCAGTTCTTGCATTTATTGCTCAATTTAACTGCCTGTAGCTCCCAGATGTCTATTTTGGAGTGCCACTTGAACTTCTGACAGCCTCATGCGCCCTCCTTGGAGTCTCCATCCCCTAATTTGTGTGCACATGGCTCAGTTAGACTCATTTGAATGAATTTTTACTATTTGTGACTACTGCCACTGATTGGATGATGTCTCCAATGTTATCCAAGCTACACACTGAGGATGATTCGAATGACCTTAGATCAATTCGAATTCTCTTGACAGTTATTGTATTGTATTCACTTTTCATAGTGCCAACTTACAGTTGATCTATGATTATACTTCTATTCTCCATTTTCTGTGTTAATGAGTGATTATTTATTCATCTATTATTCTTATTCTCTGTTATTCTTGAGTGAGATCAGTGATATTTGCTCCAGCTGTGTGATCTTTCCTGTGGATTCTCACAGCTAGGTAGTTTTCCTTGGGACAAGCTTTGTTCAATTTTCTATAATCAACGCAACATCTAATCATTCCATGTTTCTTAGCTACAATGACAATATTAGAAACCCAATCTGTCAATGGGACAGGGTATATAAAACCAGCACGAAGAAGTTTTTCAACTTCCTCTTTAATAGATGCAGTTTTGCGGGGATGAACGGGTCAGAGTTTCTGGTGAACAGGTCGAGCAGCAATATAGACTTGGATTTCGTGAACCACTATAGAGGGGTGTATCCCTGACATTTCTTCGTAACTTCAAGAAAAAACATCGTGGAACTCTTTGAATAGGGAAGTATAGAATTGCACCTCAGTAGGTGTATAGGTTTTTCCTAGATGGATATGCTCCACGATAATAGGCTCGAAGGAAATTTCAATAGGAATAGTTTCCATGATATTGGTTAATTTTCCTTCGGAAAACACATCATGTGAAGAAGAGGGAAACGTTGTGTTGGCAGTGTCCAATGAAGCGTTGGATTTTATGACAGGATAAACTTCCTAAATCATTGGGAAAGAAGACGAATGATGGTGAGATTCCCATGGTTTTTCATCGATGCTCAAGATCTCCATGATTGATTTGTCAGATGGAAAATTATGTGAAAGAGGGTCTATAACAGGAAAGGATGAGTTGATTCAAGGAGGGAGGGGTGCCACACTATGGTGGTCAATTGTGTTAATCCAATCAGATGTTGATTGTATTGCATGGTAGGTTACTTGATTATAGTTCAGAGGCATACAATCACCGATGTTTTCACAATCGGTGGGACTTGGAAAAACCCAGGAATCATGATATTCATGAGTTAGAATGATGCTCGAAGAGATCATATGGATTGGAAAGACAGGAAGTGGGAGATCCGTAAATACTCCAATGATGGAGGAATCTTTCAACAAGCCGACACCAATGTCCTCATAATATTGTTGAGTTTGCGTCAATAATGGGACATTATTAGTGGTGTTGGAGTGGACGTCTAGAGTGCAAAAGTCTAACTGATCAATGGTAACAATTTTCCCCTGATGAGAAAATTGGACCAAACGAAAAACCGAGGATGCTACTGAAGTCATGGTGTAAAAGCAATTTTGATCGAGTAAGATGTTATAATCTAATGGAGAATATATGATTGCAACATGAATGGAGATGGTTTTTCCCTCTAGTTCTACAGCAAGCAATGGGATGAGTTCGTATGGATGGAAACTGTGGTCATCAACGGATTTTAGAGTAGTGGGAGATTGTGTTACTTTGGGAGAGACAATAGCTCTCCAACAGGACAAAGACATGATCGATGTGGAGGAACCTTCGTCCAAACTGATACAATGGATATTGTTTCCACATATTTTAGTGTGAATATGAAAGTCCAACTGATGAGACAGTCGTGGCTGAAAGTATTCCAAATTGAACATGATTGTATTGGAAAAATCGGGATCAACAGCTCCAAGTGTTGAAAATAGGGTTTTACGTTGAGTAGGACAGTGTAGTAAGACTTCAAGAGTTGACATCGCACAGAGTGATTGAGCTAAGTCCTCAACAATATTGTAATTTTGGGAAGCTCGCACTTTGGGATTAAATATTGCCTTTCGAATAGTCGCCTTGGGTGGGTGCAACACAGTGTTAGCAGGTGGTCTCTCAATATGAAGAGAACCCGATGATGGAGGTTGTAATGGAATGTATTCCAAAGTAGTTTTGTATTTGGAATTCCCATTCTTGTTTGGAATGGAGACAGAATCATACGTCTTTGAATGAGTGGTTATGTGAACAGTCTCGTTACTCATCATAAGGATATCGCAGTGTGAAGACATCTCTGGTTGGTTATTGTCATTTTGGTTTCCCCCCTTGTGGGGAGTTGTGTGAAACCATTTGATGTTGTTGATGTGGGAAAGGGTCTGTTAAGACTGCTGGGTGGGAAGATCCTTTAACAAATTTATTAAATTCCTCTCTGTAAGGACATTCCTTTGTGTAATGGTATTCCTGACATATTAGGCAGGGGAAATTAGCTTTCCATTTAGGTTTATCAGCATTGGTTTGTTGAGGTTTGGGGTTTTCTTGCTGAGTAGAATATTTTTTTGGATTTTCCTTTATTATTCTTCTTTTTCCCTCCAGATTGTTGTGGCGAGGATTGGATAGCGTTCACCTTGGAGATATGAGCAGTAGAAGTAGTGTTTTTAGGTGTATCCTGGGTTGCAGGTGGAACAACAGCGATTTGTTGTCCACCATATTTGTTCGCAGGTTGGGCATTCACAGAACGAGGTTCGGTAGCAGGCCTTGATGGATCATTAGTGGGGTGGGGAGCATGAGAAATAAGTTTGTATAGTGTTCCGGATTGGGAATAAACCAAATCCATATATTGTGCATGAGAAATTGCTTATTCCTCCATGACGGATTCACCCATTGCAACATCCCTATCAATGGGTGGCAGTAATGACTTGGTGAACCAATCAACCAATAATTGGTTCGGAATTGGTGCCTTAATTAATATTTGGCGTTGACGCCACTCATGGATGTGATCGAAAATGTGGGTGGCAGTAGATTGGCACAATGAAGTTAAAAGGTTTGTTCCAATCTCATATCAAATGGGAAGTTGTAAGTGTGTCAAAAACTTCATAGTGAGGGTGTTGAAGTCTCGAAAAGAGTGTTGGGGCAGCACGACGTACCATTTTGTTGTTGTACTGGTAAGTGTGCATTGCAAGAGCCTCAATCATATGGAATCATCCATCAGTGAGTTCGAAGAAAACCAGAGATGGAATGTCATAACATGATTTTTGGGGTCTTCCCTGAGTTTAGCATCAAAATTTGGAATGTCCATTGTAAGTTTGGAAGGTATGGATGGCCAATGTGGTTCGTGCCAAATGGGATCGTTAATAATTCTGGACAAGTCGGTAAGATCTAGTGTTTCCAGAAATGGGAGTTGTCTATTCAGTTGCGGGAATGAATAGTATTTATGGGGTGTTGGGATTCCTGTCGGGCCCTGCACTGCATATTGGTGCATGTTATACCCAAAAATATTACCCGCGAGGTGCTGTTGGAATTTTTGCACATTAGTAACCATTTAGTTAATCGGTTGTTGATTAGGAATCATAGGATTGATCAATTGATTCAGAATTGAATTGGATGTCGGTTGTTGAGCATAATGCTAAGTGGGAATGAATGGTGTAGAGACATGGGGTTGTTGAGTCCAGGGAATGTTCCCAAATCCTTGATTGGGAGGATTACCTATGCCTTGATAGGAGGGATATGTCGAGAAGAATGGAACCCATGGATTATTTGTTCTGCTCTGATTAAGAGACGTGGTTTGAGGGGGTGGGTTCCATTGAGTATTCGAGGCACTCAAATAGGGTACTCCATAGTTCAAGTTAGGGGTAAATTAGGTTTGATGTTGATTAGGTTTCCCCCCATCTTGGTTTTGGTTTCCAATTCCTTCTTGGCCCTCAAGAAGGAATTGGGCCTGACGAAGGAAATTGTATGTTGGTCCCACTTGGGTTACTAACAAGAGGTTGTCCACCGCTAGGTTGATTGTGTTGCCCCCATGGAGCAGATGATGATGATGGAGGAGGTTTTCAAGTGGTCCCACTTGGGGAGCCAACAAATGGTTGTCCTCCAAAAAGTGAGGTGTGTGGTCCCCACATGTTAGATGGTTTGGTCGGAGGAGATTGATTACTGGTTCCGCTTGGGGCTCCAATAAGTGGTTGTCCTCCAAAAATGGTGTTAATTGTGGCCGAAGATTGACCAATGACCACTAAGACCGATGTCCCAGTAATCGATCTATAACAAAATGTCTAGAATGCTAACAAGCAGCACTAAAAAAATAAAAAGACCTTCTAAAAGATGAAATAGCAGGAAAAATTCCTATCTAGGATTTGGAGACCTCAACAAATCGTATCATTCACAAGGTGATGAAATCCAAGTCGAACAATACGAAGTGAGAGACAAAAGTGGAAGGATATCCCTCTACCGAAAGGGATCCTTGGGAAAAGATCCCTAGAAGAAAAGCCACTACGCTACCTCGTTTATGACACGTCCGAGAAGGTTAATCGGAGATTTTGCCTTTGATCCCTGGTACAATCAATATGGAGGCCAGAAACTACAAGGAATACAATAAATTGATGTCATTAGGTACTAGGTGGAGTGCGGCATTCCACAAAGTTCATCCGGAACCAGTCCTCATTGCTTACCCCCATGGAACAGGAGGCCCTCTCAACAAATTGGTTGATAACCATGTCAATAAATACAAGAGGATTTTAGTACCGTAAAGGACGACAACTATGTTTCAGATGTGAAGTGAATGGGGGAATTATTTGTATTCCTATCCCCAATGTCCTACCTACTAACAAATTTTTTTATATTCTCAGGTGAGGTTAAAATCTGTTGAGTTAGGGTATAAATTTTAATGGTTGGTTGTCTTACTCAAGTGGGTAATGGAAGTGCAACTCAATGGTGTTGTGACTCGACTCAAACCATGCAATGTGAATGAATCAATGCACTTTTCTTTTCGATGAAATGCTAGCTACAAAGAAGAGAGAGTTCTTCGATCCCAAAAATGAAATAAGCACAAGCACAAGTTCTCAAAGAGAAAAACCATTCATATTTGTATTTTTCCTTTTATGCCAAATGACAACTACTCTTTCAAAACCAAATGAATCCAACAATTTTTTTTTTCTACTTCTAATGAGTGCAATGTATGACAAGTGAATTAAATGTGTATTCTAATCGCAACAAATATTGTGATCTTTAAGAAAAGGAGAGAAAAAGAGAGTTTGAAAACTTGAGCCAATAATATGAATTGAAATGCAAAGAAACTTTTTCAAGTAATAAGAATTCTCAATACTTATTTCAAGGAACAAAATGAATACAACAGATCTTGCCTTGAATTTTCAGCAAAAATCACATTTGCAATAAAATGTCAAGAATGAAAATAACCTAAGTTTCTTGTCACCTTAACTCATGAAAACCAAACCAATGAAAATTCAATCAAACAAGCCAAATTATGATTCAAAATTGCTTATAAGGATCAAAGTGAGTATGGAAATCAAATGTAGAAGTGTAAGAAGGTTGTGAGGGTGCAGTGAATGATTGAAACAATGCCCTAACTTCAAATGTACTCAAACTTCTACCAATTCACTCAAGAATCCAAGGAAATGCCTAAAAGAGGTTGAACACGCAAATGAAAAGTAATGTAGGGGTTAACATGGGTTCACACAAGCCTGAGCAATGCCAGAGAGATGAAATAAGTCCAGAAGATCAAAAACCAAAAAGCAGTCAAGCAAAAGACCATTGTTTTATGCACACATAGGGAATTTTCGCTAGGTCTAAGGTAACCCAGGCGTGAAATCTGAGGATTTTCACGGTCTGGAACACTACTAGGGCACAAAAATTTTGGAATTTTCACACTCGTAAGTATGCAAAGGGCGCAAAATTTCACTATAATAGGGTAGGGCCGCAAGTTTTGAAATTTTTTATTATCTTTTCTTGGGTTTACATACCCAAAGAGAAAAAAATAGACTACTAAACTGATGTGAGAGGTTAGAAGATTGAAAATATGTAGAGGAAACAGATCAAATGGAAAGAAAAACAAGATTTCAAAACCAAATGAAAACTGGATCTAAGCCAGTGGAGTGGCCAATTTCTGTAGTAGTAAATCCATCCTACAGATAGTTAGATTTACCCTTAGATCAAATTGAGATTAACTAAGCCTAATCTAAGACATCTAACAAACAAATGCTACCTTAAGATCCTAGATCTATTCAATGCATACAAGTCTACATGTATTCGAAGAAGAAGAACTAATGTAACTCATCTTGAACCAAATGTTTATCTTGCTTCCAGCTCCCATCTTGAATCTCTCAAGTAGAACCTATTTGAATCAAGCAAACAACATGCAAAGCAAATCTCCAAATAATTTGTATACTAGTTCAAATCTAAATCAAGTTAAAAACACTTCATGCTAATGATTGAAACATAACACATGAAATGGGAAAATAAGACAAGTTTTTATTAATGGAAACTAGGAGAAACTTACAAAGTGATCCCTTGATGTCCAAGCAAACCTTCAGCTCCAAAGCCTCCTTCCTTGCTACCTCTGCAAAAATCCTAAGACCATAGGTTTGATGCCTCAAATGCTCTCCCTCTAGCTTATGGATGGCATCCTTTTTATAGGGTTTGGGAGGCCAACCACTAGGATATAATAATGGATCTCAAGGAGTAGAAGGTGGATCAAGGAGATGACTCACAACAAGGAAGAAGGAAGAGATGGGATTCGAGAGGAATCATCATCCCTAAAGTATCTCCCTCAAGATCCAATATCCCAACTTCAAGGATAAGGTGGTTGAGGGGATTTTCGCGCCCCCAACACTGAGCATAACGTGATGAAGTTGTTATTTTCGTGCCCCATCAGGTATGCAAGACACGAAAAATGGGGATTTTCTAGCCTTGCACCACTAGCAGGGCTCATCAATTATTGCAAAGTGGGAAAATGAAGTGGCAGTCCGACCTGATGATGTGGCACTGGGATTAAGAAAGTTGGATTTGGCTCTTAAGGTTTCCAAGGAAGGCCAAAGAGGCGACCAACTAGGTGAGAGTAAGGTTTTACGTGCATTAGGAGGAAATGACATTAGGTTTCACATGGGGGATAAACCATGACGAGGTGAAACGACACTCAAAGTGGAACTTTTGAGTATAACAATTGATGAGCTATTAGATGAGCTTCATGGAGTGGCTTACTTCAAAAAATTAGATCTAATATTAGAATACCATCAATACTCATAATTTCCTTTTAATTTAATACTCATATTTTTAGCTAAAGTTACCTTGTGTTTTAGATATCTCGTGTATATGATCAAAATGTAACTAATTTGCATGGTCATAATGTACTAGTTCCATAGCAGCGGTATACCAATTAAAATGTCTATCGTATGAGGTGCATTTGTAATTTTATGAACATTCTTGCTGCTAAGATGACATCATTTATGTACACCAATATTTTTATTATAATTCATGGGGTGTTCACCCTTCCTCCTCCTCCTTTCTTGTTAATCTATTGTTTTAGATGTTTGATGTATAGTCCGAACAATGTTAGGGATAAGGGGTATCCTTATCCCAATGTAACTACTAAGTAAGTGTGACACACCCTCCTTGGTTTTAATTTTTTGCCTAACCTTATCATAGAATATGTGCACAACTAATCTCTAATTGGTTGGCATTCCTAGCTCCAAAATTTGATCCCACATGGCATCATTGGGGACCATGTTAAAGGCTTGTTTGGAATCTACAAAGAAACACCACATGTATTCCTCATTCATGCCCCATGTCTTCTCTATCATATGTTTTAGAGGAGTATTTATTGACAATATACTTCTTTGGCTTAAATCATACTTTCCCTTGCCCTTTTCTTTCCTCTTCATCCCACTTGTTAAATTTTCTCTCCATGATACCGCCAATCAAATTTCCAAATATGGGGTTGATCATGATGGTATGATAACTTCATAGGTTATCTTTTCCCCCTCCTTTGAATATGGGAGGATGCCAATTATCGTACAACTTTTCAAGACTATTGGTGGTATTTTAGACAACAAGTGTACCAAAAGACCTAACCTAGTTGGTTGTGTAACTAGGTACATACAATAATGAAAATATAATAAAATGAAAGACAATAGGGACATGTGGAAATATTATACTAAACCATAACCTATGAATAGAAGAAATATAAGCATACAACAATACTAAATTCTAACATCCAAACACAAGAAATGATGAGAAATAATAAAATATTTTAATGAACCAATGTAAAAGCATGATCTTTGAATCAACACATGTAGATGGCCTTGGGGTGTTTAAGTGGGCTCCAAGGCCTCTCTTTGGGAGGGTCCTTTGCCTCCTTGTGTGCTTCAAATCCAAGGTTGTATAAGAATTTGAACCAAATTCTCAACGATGGAGGGACAATAATAATGGTTTCAAGTCTCTTTAGAGGAGTTTCAACAACATAACCTTATTTTCTGTGAGGTGTTATAGAATGAAACTCCAAGACCTTTATTTGTAGGTTTGAAAGTGAATCCCCTTATTAGATCTAGTTTCCATGTGAACTCTCTCAATGTATTGATGTGAATCCATAAAACTAATGGACATCATGGAACACTGAATCAAGGTTATTAATGAAATGAGGGTTTGATAAGTTCCGCACATACCCGTTGTGCCACCTAAAATGCATGTATGCATCAATAAGTTGTTGGATATGTGTTTTTGCATTTATAAAGGGTCACATAGAAATTAAGGGATTTTCTTTTTTGCGTGCCACACACATAAAACGAGGGATTTCTATTTGCCCTAAAAAATGGTTAATGATGGGCTGAATAAACTAGTTGGAGTACCATAACATCATATGATGATGAAATGGGGTGTGATAATGTAAGTTTTCACATCCCCATCCATCAATTTAACCAACATAGGGGGGATATTTACGAATTCCTAGCTTCTAAATTTTGCCCCATGGCCATATTATGTATTCATAAACAATGAAATGCGTGTGTAGATGCATAAATGGAAAACACAAATAAAATAAAATCTATCCACACACACACACGTCTTGCATATACAACCATATTCATCATAGGCATAAAATAAAATCATTGCACATTCAAATACACAGAGAATACTTATATTTAAACAAAAAAGATCCAAGAAAATGGTTGTGTAAGATCACTTTTCCACGCAACCGTAGGCACTTTGTCAGCTAGCATATACTCTTTCTGCAAAGAGGCCAACCCCAAGCTAGGCTATGAGGCCACCATGGTGAAGGAAACACCTACCAGCTTCTCTCTCTCTGCCCACAACCCATTCTACTCTCAATGCTTAGCCAAATTATCATCCAAAGCTCTACAGGAATCTCAGTTACACATCACAACCATGTAACTCCATCCAACTACCCCAAACAACTCAAGGAAAAAATTTCCCTTTATTGATCCATAGTTCCCTTAGGAAATCCAACCCCTATAGTGCTTACCAATGTGCGCCGTAAGAGTCCAATCTACTGTATGTTGTTGGATAATGTCCTGTAGCATTAATTCATGGCTTCTCAAGCATGCAAAACTAGTAAAACTCAATGGGTAAAGGTTTCTATCTTTCCCAACCTCTATGCTCACCTACATCCATTTATTTTCTCTCAAATATGCAATTTTCCCTTCCAAATTCAAACAGTCTGATAATGGTAATGGCTATGTCATGAACAACAAAAATAAGAATTTTGTGTACTATAAGAACTATTGTCCCAAAATCCGCATAATGAAAATGGATGGTAGATTCAAAAGGAGATGAGAGGATGGTGGAAAATAAAGCTGACATAACTTTTGACCATAGAAGAGTTTCCTCACCAACCTCACACATGCATTCAATGGTTGGATAAAACAATCAAAATGAAGTAGTTGGCTCATTTAAGGAACATGGAAGAAATTGGATGAGTTCTATGGTTGATACTTAGCAATAGAGCGTTTAATCTCCCATAGTCCTCCTTTCCTCTTCCCCTTTAGTGGAATCATAACCCCTCTAGTGCTCTTTACATACCCATCTTAGACCATTTTATTATTTTTCAACATAATATTTACATAGCATTTGAATTGGCCTATTAAGCAAACAACACAAACCATAAAGAAATATTTACATTATACATGCCTAACCATTTACTAGTTGAGCCTTTCCCTTGAGCTTCGCAATAGGAATCCATACTAGCATATTTACATCATTTACACGATTTAATTTAATATATTCCAAGTCAAAACTGGGGGTATTACATAAGTTATGACCACAATTGAGTGATGTATAAGGGTGAAACTACTCAAG
The DNA here is from genome assembly GCA_027924585.1 of Larix kaempferi. Taxonomy (NCBI): domain Eukaryota; kingdom Viridiplantae; phylum Streptophyta; class Pinopsida; order Pinales; family Pinaceae; genus Larix; species Larix kaempferi. Next base: position 50,620,632 of record BSBM01000012.1, read on the forward strand.
TTGCATAGGTGAACAAAATTATGTTGATAATAGTTTTCCCTAGATATGTGAGGATAAACGCAATTCGTATAGCCAAAATACATAATATTTCTTACCCAAGCAATGGAATAGATTAGATAAGGATTGGAGAGGCCAAGGAGAAAGGACCACTAGGAGATGAAATCAAGAGAACCACCTGGAAAACAACGAAACATGAAGTGAGGTGTATACATGATATCAATATCAACAAGGCATACATATCCATGCTCTTGAAAATACTAAAATACATCATGGGATCATGGCATTGTGGAGCCAAATCAAAGTACATAATCATGATCAAAAGCATAAAGTTGTCACAATATAGTATGATACAATATCAGATCGTGGCAACATGGATCCAAATCAATGTGCATAAGGATAATCAATACTACATCCTATTTGAACACATGTGAAGGAACATTGGTTGGGGGTGAATAACTACAAAATCATTGTTGAACACCAAGGTTACTAGATCTATAAAGGAATTGCTTAATGAAATCTCCAAGACTAATAGCTAATCAAATCTAAATAATGTATAGAGCTAATCAAATATAAAAAAGTTGGAACTATAAGTGGAATGTTGTTCGAACAATAGGGAGGATAATGTCTTCCACTAATGACCATCTTTTAAAATCTTTATTCCTTAATATGTAAATGTTTATTAATTTGGCTAACTAATATAATTGAAAAGAAGCTATGATGCAAGGAATTGCACGTAACTACCCAAGGGCACGTTCATCTTAATGGATTTAAATATTGTGATGCGTCAAACTAAATGTCTAACTAAATTTTGTGATGCATCGAACTAAATGTGTAACTAAAAACGAGGCTTTATTATTATTGTAATATTGAGCCACGCCTTGCTCGTGTTATAGATCGCTAAAGGTTGGATGGTTAATCTTATATATTGTAACGGTTGATTCCAACTCTTTATGTATGAAAATGTTTAGCTTTCCTCGTGTCATGGACCGTTGAAGGTTGGATAGTTAATATTATATGTTGAAATAGGTAAAAATGTTAAGCTTTCCTCGTGTCAAGGACCATTGAAGGTTAGATGGTTAATATTATATGTTGAACCAGGTGGCTCGTCTCATTTATTCATGTAAAAAATATTCACGACTTTCCAAGTTTACATGTCTTGGGAAGAATCACTTGGCTGTTTGCCGGTTGAATAATAATTACTTTCCATATATTGGAAAGGACTGACTACCTTGAGTTTTGTATACAGATAAACAAAATTTCAAAAGATTTGCTGAAAAGATTAAAGAATATTTGAATAGATTTTCTGAGTTGTCCATATAAATAGACACTGTTTTAAAAGATTTGCTGAGATTTGTGTATAGATAAACAATTCTTTAAATGCTCTGCAACTCGATAGATACAATATTTCGAAAGATTTTCTGAGTTGCCTATATAAATAGACAATATTTTTAAAGGTGTGCTAAGATTTGTTATAGATGAACAAATTTTTAAATGCTTTGCAGCGCTAATTATTAGGAGTTTGTTAGATGAGTTGTTTGTTAGTTGTGAGAGAGATTCTTTCTAACTAAGTCATCTAGTTTGATTTTCCAACTAAGTTATCTAGTTTGATGTGTGGTTGAAATATTTTCTCAACTATATTTGAAATAAGTTAGATTTTATAATAGCTTGAGGACTCTATATAAGAGAATCACAATTTATTATAAGTATTCAAGTTATAAATTTATAAATTTATGATTGTGTGTAACAATGTTTCTCTCATATTTTAAATCTTCGATATATAAATTTAAAAATAGCGGGCATTTTATTTATATAATGTGAAAAGGGCATCTTAAAAATATATTTTCCTTATCCATGAAAATGAACAACCTATTATTTATTTGAAATAACATGAATAACTTATTATATATGTGAAATAATATAGATTTTAAAAGAGTGTTGAAATCTAAATATATTCCAAACTTATATCATCTAATTACAACGTGGGACTAAATTATCATTCAATTATAATGTGGGACTAAATTACATGTTAGCAACACATCTAATTATAATCAATAAAACTAAGTATTTTAAAGAAATGAATATTTTTATTATTTTTCCTCAAAATATAGTAAGACTTATTAAAATTATAAATATAAATTGTGAAGATTTTAATAATTGTATTAAAAAAATATAAGCAAAATAATATAATTTTTAAATAACTCTTCATAAAATAATTCATTTAAAATTAATGTAAAATCATTTTAAAATTGTGTAAATCTTGATTTAATAAGTATAATAACCCTTCACTTAGCTGTTAATAAACAAATTGCAAACGCCACATTACCATATCACCACAAATAATTATAACATGGAATTATGAAATGGATATATTATGTCAAGAGTATGTGTGTGAATCGTGAGATTTCCAAGACAACCTCCTTTCTTTTTTTTCCTAATTTAAAAATACATGATTGTTGTTATATTTATTTTATTGAGTATATGGAGGTTTATTGACTTTTTTTTAATATGTGTGATATGATATGTAGTGTGGGAAATTGTTCCCAAAATTCAAAGTAGGTAGACATATAATAGAGGAGTAGAACAAAGAAATGCATCTTCAAATTATCAAATTGTATTGAATATCATTTATTAGAGTTGGAAAAATAGTTTTAATGATAAAAAGAACAATGTAATTAGGGGTGATGTCCAATAATCCATTCACACATATGTTGACTTCCAAGTTTAACTTGATTGCAAGTATAATTAGGAAATTAATTCAAATTTCAAATTTTGAGTTCTTTCCGGTGATGAGTCATGTCTTGGGTATATGTTGATGTTATAGAGGACAGAAGGGAAGACCCTTTTCTAGTGTTTTGATACAGACCATTTAATGGCAATGTTTTTCACTTAAAACAAAGGTGGAGGATCATGGAGGGGTGGGCTATTATTCCATGATGACCTCTTCCCCTAACTTGCAATTGAGATAAGCATTGATCCGCCTTCAAATGATATGTCAGAATCATGGAATTTTCTTAAACAATTCTAGAAAAATATTCTATAACATTACTCTGTTAATAGCGCAAGTGCGGGGAGGAATATTTGACCCTGATGGAAACTCAAAATCCAAGTTTGAATGGGGCATTGGGCATTCCACCAAGAATTTGGCAGAGGCCTTGGATTTATAGCAAGCAATTAAAATCCTCCAAAGCAAAGGGATCCAAGAATTTCTTATCCTAGGAGACTTGTCAATAATTCTTCGGGCTCAAGCCCTCCAAGCTCCTCCTACCAACCTCCAGCTGGCCAAAATATATGAACACAAAAAGATCCTACTTGCGAATTTGGGGGTAGACTTAATTCTATGATGTCTTAAGGGAGAACAACAGGGAAGTCAACTGTCTTTCTAGTCATGCTACATTGCTTCTTGCAGGCACTCTCAAGCTAAATGATGAGGTTAGTTATGCATCGATACCATAAGGACACAAAAGAGAAGTACGGGGTCACTACTTTTCAATCCCAAGGGAGGCATTCAAAAGATGCATGGAACGAGGGGCATCTTGGCGAGAGTCATGACAAGCCCATCATCACATAGGGGGAAATACATAAGATAACTGGACAAGTCATCACAACTTGGAGAGAAGAGGGGAGCACTATGGAGGACAACTGTGGTGGCATGAGGAGATTAAATGCAAAAGGAAATCATGGCAGGAAGAGGACTGAACTGAAGGACAAGCTTCCTAATGTAGAGATGAATATGGCTTTCAAAACGAATCCAAGAACACATGCTCACAATTGTTCATCATACAACCTGGTGTTAAACAACTATGACATGAAATTTATCATGATCTAGGGTGGCGATTTGAGTTATAAAAGATAATGTTCACTACAAGGAGAACACCCTCTAGTGGAGGTTATAGTAGAGGTTTTTACTGTTATAAGATTTATCTAAATTGTCAAAAAAATCTCTGCTACAACCTATGTTACTGGTAGCGGATGTTTTAGTAGAGGTTGTAATGGAATTTTTTTATAACTAAATAAAATGTGGTGGTCGGAGGTTTTAGTGAAGGTTTCAAAATCGGTGCACTTTAAATACAAACACATTGGTGAGTTACAAATAAATCAGCACCAATTCTTAACAAACCAATATCACACCAGAGTGTAATAAACTATTAAGTACCCATGATTTATAACTTACATGCACCTGTGCTATAAAACTAAAAATTGCACCGGTGCTTTAAAACATTACGAGCATTGGTGTGTTATAACAATAACACATCGGTGCTTTACAATATTATAAGCACTAGTGCTTTTTATAAATATCACACCGGTGTTTTTTTATTGCACCAAGTGAAACTAGGTGCTCTACAGCCCAGTATGGCAGAGATGTTGTAACGTTTGTGATGTAACAAAATAATTAAAAAAATTCATGTTGGCTCATAAAATAAAAAATTATGGAAAGTATTTAAAAAAATCCATGTTGGTTCATAAAATAAAATATTATGAAAAGTAATTAAAAAATAGATGTTCGTTTATAAAATAAAAGCTTAAAACTTAAACCCAGATCTATCAATAAGAGAGATTAAATTTCTTGAGTTTAAATTTTAAAAAAGAAATACACCTCAAGAAATTAGATCCCTCTCGGTGCTTGATAGATACGGGTTTAAGATGGATCTATGCTGGTAGTTAGGAAAGCCCTGGTGCAAAACTAGGTGGTTTGGACATGGTAATAATAGCACACTAGTGTTGCATATTTATGACAGTGCACTGGTGCATACTATGAAATGCACCAGTGTGTATTGATAACGAAAAAGGCATCGTTGTGAGTCTTCGAGGCATTTTTCTCAAGGAAGCACTGGTGCTACACATTAATGACAATGCATTTTTTTTAATTCATTATTTATAAAAAAGTGACATATTTCTTATAATAGTATATATAAATTGAATTTTGTTTACATTTCATTTGGATATAATGTTTGGATTAATTCGGTATATCATTAGATTTCACACATCTTCATTATAATATTTAATCATCGCTATATTTAATCAACGATGTAGCATTTTACCACCATTTTACAACGAAATTAGACAATGCAATAGAATCAAAAACTTATTTTGTTATATATGAATAAGAGGTTATTTCTCATACAAAGTGGGACAACATAAAGTCCACAATAATCAAAATGTCAATATGTAATTGTTACACTTATTGGTAACCCATTGTCTTTCAATTGGGACACTATGTCCATTACATTATACGAAAAGTTTGATTTTCATAGAAAATTATTTCAGAAGATCCACAGTAGCTTACATTAGTTCATCCAGTTATATTGATCGTCTTTCTTGGCTAGAACTATTGTTAGTGCTCAAGCTACTTGCATGACTTGGGTTATTTGGCCAAATGTTTTGTTGATTGCCTCAATTTTGTTCCTCATCTTCAGCTTCTTGATCTAGAAACATAAAAATAAAGTGTAATGAGTGTATCTACATTGGTAGACATAAAAGAGAATTGCTATGAGAGAAGCAATCACCGGTTCTACTTTCAATTGTATATCTTCACAAACTTCTCAAACAAATGTCAATTCTGCCAACAACTAAATTAATTGCATCGAGTGAAACGAGGTGCTCTATAGCTCAGTATGGGAGAGATCCTCTATCGTGATATAACGTTTCAACATTAGTAACAAAGTAATTAAAAAAATTCATGTCAGCTCATAAAATAAAAAATTATGGAAAATATTTATAAAAAAAATCCATGTTGGTTATAAAATAAAATATTATGAAAAGTAATTAAAAAATAGATGTTCGTTTATAAAATAAAAACTTAAAACTTAAACTTGGATCTATCAATCAAGAAAGATCAAATTTCTTGAGTTTAAATTTAAAAAAAGAAATACACCTCAAGAAATTGGATCCCTCTCGATGCTTGATAGATACGAGTTTAAGATAGATCTACGCTGGTTTTAAAACAAAGACAATAATAAAGTTCAAAAAAATATTTAAGACATCTAAATTATGTATTACTCAGTAGACATAAGCTTACACATGTTACATAACTATGAATTCTCTTTGATGTATTGTCAGAATGCTCCAACCCAAGGTACTACTCCCAAAATCTATAAACATCTCTCCTCTTGAATAAGAAAGAAAAATATAGTTAAATATATCTCAATTGCTTATATGCCTAGTCTTTGTTCCATTTCTTCCACTGAGTTTCTAAACAAAAGCATCATTACATCTTAGAAAAATATTAGACATACTTGAAAATGATGGGAAACGATGTTTGCATCTTGAAGGTACTTATGAAGACCCAAGGAAAGGAATGCAAACTTCCACTATTTCAGGAAACCCAAGAAGTTATATGCAGAGTTACATAATAATAACGGTTCTGTTTTCACAATCAATTTTCTAGCAAGGCCATTTTCTCAAAAAGAGGCAAGAAAAATTGATCAAGATTTACAAATTATGCAACCAATTATTCACCATAGAAAATTCTTCATCAGGAATCTGCAATTTCTTCTTGATTCGGTTTTAAACTCTGATAGAGTCTCACCCTCGTAAATAACAAAAAAGAAAGGTTGTCCAAAGTTCTGGATCTGTTTCAAATTTGTGAAATTTATCTGCCCCTTAGATTTTAAATTTTAACAATAGAATCAAGCACTTCATTAATAGCCATATCTTGTGGCATAGATTCATCGCGACTATACTCACCACATGGCTTTGTGATGAATCCTTGGTAAAATGGTAAACATGAATCAACCTATCATGTGAACTTTATATAATTTTTTAATGTTTTTTAATATTATTTTTAATGTTTTTATATTTTTTATGTTTTATGTTTATGTTTTTATAAAATTAATGCTTTTAAATATTATTTTTTAATGTTATTTGATATGTTTTGTTTTATAATTTTTTCCTTTTATATATTTTATAATGTTTTTTAATATTATTTGTTATGTTTTTTTAATATTTTTCAATGTTTTTTTGGTTTTTATTAATTAGTTTGTTTTTATTTAGTTTTTAAATTATAATTTTTTTATATTTTGTTTGTTTTTTATTAATTGTTTTGTTTTGTATAGTTTTATAATTATATTTTTTTGTAATATTTGTTCTTTTATATTGTTTTGTTTTATGTGTTTAAAAAAAAAAATTTATTAATTGTTTTAATGTTTTATTTTGGTTTTGATGTTTAGGTGTAATTCTTTTTTAAAATTTTAAGTATATTTAATTTTTTTTCATTTAATTATATTTTAGAAAAATTCTCATGGTTTAACCTATTTTTATTATTATTCGGTTTTTATATGGTTTTGTTTTCTTAGTTTTTTGATATTTTTTTATATATGTTTTGTTTCATAGTTTTTTAATATTTTTTTTGTTTTTAATTGTTTTTTAATATTTTTTTTTTAATATTTAGCGTAATTTTATTAAAAACAATTAAGTATATTTTAATTTTTAAAATATAATTATGTCTTAATGTTTTTTTTTTCAATTTTGTTTTGTTGGATAAATGTTTTTAATGTGTTTTATATTTTTTTTGTATTTTTGTGTTTTTTTATTTTATTTTAAGGAGTTTCATTGTAATAATGTATGTTGCTAGGGTCATAGTTTGAAATAAGGCATATTTTTAAACTACCCCACCCCATAAATAAGGGTGATTCCAGGAGCACCAATTTTTTATTGAGGAGTTGATTTAGGGTTTTGATTGCAATCACATTGATCGAGATTTCAAAAATGTTGTAAATTTGGCTTCGAAAAAAAAAGGGTGCTACCGGTAGCACCACTTTTCAAATCGGGGGTTGTTTTTGGTGTTTTTAACGCAAAAATATGATTTTTTATGGCTAGAGTTCTCGTTTTGAGTATAAAGTTCTCATCAAGTTGTATAACTTGTTTCAAGCTATTTTAGCACAAACTGATTAGATGATATTTTCATGCTTTGAATATTGAATAAGGTTTTTGGACAATCGGTGCCACATGGAAATCGATTTGGACACCGGACATCTAGATGCCCTCGAAAATGAGTCAAAACCATCAAGGGATGTCTTCTACATCTCCATGTTTTCAAGGGGAAACATCTATGTGATGTAGGGATGTTCACAACATCTTTGGAAACATCCCAATGAACTCCACAAGGACAGGGAAGCAGAACAGATTCATCCCCCAAGGGTGGGAACAATATTTTACATCAACAAAAATGCCTCTTAATAATATTATGGAATCCTCCACAACATTACACAAGAAGCCACATGTATTTTTACATCACGGTCCAAGTAAAAAATTAACATGACAGTAAAGTGTTGTTTGAGTCTAGAAGCTCTTGCATCATTGAAATTTTGAAACACAACATTCTACTTCTACTACTAAAGTCTCACAAATAAAGAGTATAAAAAAAATAAAGGGTTGAAGGAATACACACAAGCACCAAATCATAGAAAGTAGACGTAAAATATATTAGTTTAACAATTAACCCACCTCATATACAGAACAATGCACTGAAGCTCTCAGTGCATGGGAATAAAAAAACTAAAGTATGAGATCACTTAAACAATATTCATGGAGATAAAGAGTTTAATACAAAGATAGAAACTCCAAATCATAGAATGTCAAATAGATCAATCTAACCAACCTGATCTACAAGGTCGTAAAGATTTATGTGACTCTTCAGCTAGAAGACAAGGTAGAATACATATGCTACAAGCATAACACAACTGCTAAACCTTGAAAGGGCTAATTTCAGTCGTCCTTTATGCAACTATGAGTGTGTAAAGTGTAGTACAGTTGGGAAAGTAGGCCCATAATTATAGCCATCAATAATAAACCCGAGTTGACAAATGCAGCGGCCTATAGAAGGAATATATTACCATTCCATGTTTGTTTGCTTCATAATGGAAAAAAATTACTTCCAAAAGCATGGAAAATTGAAATTGCTATTATGCAAGAGCCTCTAGATATACCTTGTTAAAGACCTATCTTTATTATGATGAATAACACCACCCATGAAATGTGATGGGGATGACATGGCACTTGTATACATATTTGGAGGAAACACTTGGATGATGTGGCATTTCTTGGAAGGTTTCCATTGGTTAGTAGTTGGGTGTTTGGTTGTCCACATGTACCCCTTATATTGTGGAGAAACTTTTCATCTCGCACATGTGTGGATGTGAAGCACCTGCAACAATTAATTAATAAGAATATGCGAAATAGCAGAAATGGCATAACTCAGAATCACTTTTATATTGATCACAGGCCACTTCAAGGGGGCAACCTCCTATGAGCAAGCTCAATACAAATAACTTCACGGTGCCTTCATAGGTCTCAACACACACTTATATACTAAGTCTAGGCACCAATACTATGGGAAAAACCATGGGCCACTATAAAATATGGATCAACAATACTACGGGCGACTTACAAAGCATATGCGCCAACAACAATAACACAAACTATTGATCAACAAATACTACGGAACGACTTACAAAGCATATGCGTCCAACAACAATATACTAACAAAGTAAAGACATGGGTTCCTAACATCCCCTCCCCCTTAAAAAAAATCTTTGTACTCAAAGCTTTAGATGTGGAAATTGTTGTTGAATCTGAAGGAGTGGTTCCCATGTAGCATCCTCTGGTTGCATGCCATGCCACTGAATTAAGACCTCTGTGATAGAGCGAGAGCGAAGCTAACGAGTGCACCGATTGAGGATGGCCTCTGGCTCCAAAAGGATGGATCCTTCATTATCCAGTTCAGGTAAAATCGTTTGTCCACTGATGTTGGTGCCAAGAACTTTCTTCAGACAAGAGACATGAAAGACTAGATGAATGCGGGAAGAAGGAGGAAGTTCCAATTTATAAGCAACGGACCCAATCTTCTGAAGAATCCGATATGGCCCATAGAACTTTGGAGCGAGCTTATGACGCCCTTTGAGTTTCAAGGAGGATTGCTTGTACGGCTAGAGACGAAGAAAAACCATATTGCCTACTTGAAAAGTGCGCTCAAAATGGTGCTGATCAGCTTGTTGCTTCATGCGGTTTCTTGCCATGTGAAGATTGTCCCGCAAAATGCAAAGAATCTAATCGCGGTTTAGAAGGACCGTGTCAACTTCCTGAACTGGTGAACTGTTGGGGGTGTATGGAAGAAGAACTGGAGGTGCCTGACCATAGACCGCTTCATATGGGGTCATTTTAGAGGCAGTGTGGTAAGAGGTATTGTACCACCATTCAGCGAGAGGGAGCCACTTTTCTCACTGATGTTGTTGTTTAGAGGTGAAGCAACGAAGATAAGTTTCCAAGCATTTTTTGATAATTTCAGTCTGACCATCTGTTTGTGGGTGATACCCTGAACTCATCTTCAGTTTGGTGCCAATGTGGCGAAATAGTTCTGTCCAAAAATTACTGGTGAAAGTCGCATCACGATCCGAGACAATGGAAGAAGGGATGCCATGAAGACAAAAGATTTGGTCCAGGAAAATTTAAGCGACTGAGGAGGCTGTATAGGGATGGCTGAGAGCACAAAAATGACTATATTTAGAGAGGCGATCAACCACAACGAGAATCACTATCTTCCCGCCAGATTTAGGGAGCCCTTCAATGAAATCCATAGAAATATCTGTCCAAATCCGTGTAGGTATGGGCAAGGGTTCGAGCAATCCTGGAAAGAGTATTGTTTCACCCTTATTGCACTGGCAGGTATCACATTCGGCCACCATCATGCCCTGCCGATGGAGAAGCATGGAGTTCATAGAAGACAGCCTGTTGAAAATATGTGCTCTGGGGAAGCACCAGACGACCCTTGTATCTCAGAGAAGCACCATCCCAAGAGTAATGTGGTATAGCAGAAGGGTTGTTGGTCAAGCGTTGGATGATTTGAGATAAGGAAGAGTCATTGACATAACCTTGTTGAACAGATTGCAACCAATTTGGAACGGGCATAGAAATAGCTGAAAGAGAACCTTGGGCATCAAATGTGCGAGAAAGAGCATCTGCCACAATATTGTCTTTACCCTTCTTGTAAGTGATCTCATAGTCATAAGCCATGAGTTTGCTAACCCATTTCTATTGTGCTGGAGAGGAGACATGCTATTCCAAGAAATATTTCAGACTCTGGTGATCAGTCTTGATGAAGAAATGATTCCCTAATAGGTATGGTCGCCACTTCTGTACTGCATGCAAAATAGCCATCATTTCCTTCTCATAGGTAGAGGCATCTAAATTATTACCTGAAAGGGATTTGCTAGTGAACGCAATGGGGTGTTCATCTTGAAGGAGAATAGCACCAAGTCCATTGCCGCAAGCATCACTCTCAATAGCGAAGGGCTTGGAAAAATCGAGCATAGCTAGAATAGGTGTAGTACACATAGCTTGTTTTAGTTTGTCAAATGCACACTGAGCAGCATGTGTCCATGTAAAAGCATCCTTTTTCAATAGAGCAATTAATGAATCTGCAATCTTTCCATAATCCTTGACAAACTTGCAGTAGTAGCCAGTCAAACCCAAAAAACCATGAAGGCTCTTGAGTGTCTGAGGATGCGGCCAATTGTTCATGGCATCGATTTTGGCAGGATCCACGCGAACCCCTTGTGCTGAGATAATGTGCTCGAGATACTCAACTTCCTTCTGTCCAAAAACACATTTAGACTGCTTGGCATGGAAATGATGGTCAGAGAAAAGTTGCATGACAAGATCCAGATGCTGGAGATGTTCATCCCATGTTTTATTGTAGATGAGGATATCATCAAAGAATACCAGAATGAATTTCCACAAGTAGGGTCGAAATATTTTATTCATTAAGGCCTGGAATGTGGAAGGAGCATTAGTGAGGCCAAAGGGCATGACCAAAAACTCATAATGGCCATCATGTGTGCGGAAAGTTGTTTTAGGGATATCATCCTCATGAACCCGAATTTGATGATACCCAAAACAAAGATCCAACTTGGAGAAAAAGTGAGCCCCATGAAGCTCATCAAGAAGCTCATCAACAACAGGAATTGGAAAGTTATCCTTGATGGTGAGGTGATTAAGTGCTCGGAAGTCAATGCAGAGGTGCCATGACCCATCTTTTTTGCAGACAAGAAGAACTGGAGAAGAAAAGGAACTAGTGCTTGGGCGAATAATACCTTGCTTTAATAAGTCCCGAACGAGCATTTCAATCTCCATTTTTTGGTGAAATGGGTAGCGATAGGGCCTGATGTTGGGAGGAACGCTGCCAGGAAGGAGATGAATACGATGGTCTTCTGGCCTGGTGTCAGAACCCGTTAATTCTGAAAAATTTAAAAAATTTTATTCGTAACAATAAATGTTAATTAGGTAGTATTTCTGATATTGTTTTAATTTAAACAACTAACATAAACTGTTTAAAGACTCTGTTTTATTAAAACTTTGATTTCGGTGATTGTAATTAATGATTGTTTTGTTTTGAACCGCAAGGGAAGAGCTAGTCGTAGTTGACTGGCTTACTTAGCTTACGAGCTAATGCATACGTCGTCTTTTGTTTCTCAGGTGCGTCAGTGAAGTAAGGATCACTGTATGTTAAACTTGGTGAGCATCAATACTCCCTATACTTCAAAACTTAATGATCGTCATGATATTTCTTATTCAGCTAGTATCGTCAAGTGTTACGAAGATTTACATTGTCTCAGTTATAATTATGTTTTTATGATTATTATGCTATGTTACTGTTGTAACTAAAATGAAACATTTGTGATATCAGAATTTTTGGCTGTAACAGTGTCTTTGCATCATGTGACCTGTTGTCAACTTAATACCGGTGACTACTGTTTTGTTCATGCATTGATAATGCGAGTTGAGAAGGTGACGCCTCTAGCGTTGTTTCAATATGATCCTATGCGTTGAAGTCCAATGTCCACTTAGAGTTTAACTTATGTTACTTGACGGTGCCTTGATTTTAACTATCTTTACGATGTACACCTGTAGATGAAGCTCTATTTCAACATCTTAATAATAGAGGTTTATTTTTCATATTGTTACTGTTAACAATAGTATTGATAGCAATTCTGATGCTAGTATATAATGGCAATATATTTATTGTCTTAAAGACTTGGTAACATTCAAGTATTAAATAACGAGGCATTTTAATTTGAAGGTTGACTACCTTGGTACTTATATGAACATAGAAATGTAATATGCACCTGGCATTAATCTATGACTTGGTATTAATTTATATATATAATGATTGTACAATAATCATAATATTCCATACATTGGCAAACTTTATATTCTATATAGTGTTATGGTTGTATTTATCATACTAGGCCATAGAGAAAACTCTAGGGTTGAAGTTGACCAACATCTTGTGTAAAGTGATATGCGAAAGACATTAACCTATGCCCTGGTTTCATTGTAAATGTGCATTAACTTGATTTTGTCATAGTCCTAATGTTCTTCCCTTACCATGGATAAGATTTATAACTAAGTTATGTTAAAGTATTATCCACCCTATTAAGTTATGGAATAATCCATATATGATGTTGACTAACTCTTATTTCTATCATTGTAGTGATTATACATTCCCATTGCTTGGGATTCTCGACGATTCAATTGCAAGGCTATATGCCAAATGATTATATATCATTTGTTATCTCATACGTTTGACTTATATATGACATGATTTGGAAAAGAATCGGTGTATAATTATTTGGTTGGCAATGAAACTATAGGTTCTCGACCCATGCTACGTTGATTTATTTGAGTGCTACGTGGTTGCATCTCCTCCATGCGATGGGCGATATATAAGCTGCTATTGAAACCCTACAGGTTATTGTAGTTGCCTTCGGGCTCGGGTCCTAAGGATGAAACCCTCCCTGTCTGAGTTTTGTAATGAAGGCACTGTAACAATGTGCAGAGTGTGGTGGTTATGGCCTTGAGGTTCCATTCGGCAATAGGGTATGTCCTCGGCTCTGGGGATAGCGTCTGCTATAGTTTTATTGCTTCGTGGTCTCGTTGTTCTTTATAAGTTTAAGTCCCAGCTATTTACAGTTCGTCACTGTGCTGGTGTGGGTAAGAGATAGGGTTCTCGGTAATGTCTTTAGGTTATGAGAGAGTTGATGCCATTGGGCTTTGGGTTTGCTTCTCGACTGATTCAGTTCCAGTTTGAGGTCTCCGTCTGCAAGGTTTGTCTGTCGTGGCCGTCATTGGAAGAGTTTGAGGGTGTTCCTTGCTCTTTCAACCGACGAGGGTGATGGGGGTTTCAGTGTCTGCTCCCACCGGTGGCTTCCAGAATATCCACGGCTACATTGCTCAGGTAATAAATAACCTTATTTTCGCAATTTCTGTTTTGCAAGCAGTGTAGATATACAATTATTTAAAACTCTCGGCATAAACAGTGTATTAACATCTTTCAGCATTGAATGTGCAGGTCACGCGGCTCTGAAGGTGTACAGGGTTCTTTCTCCAACGCTGGCTCAACCGGGTAAGCCTGGTTATCCACGGCTGTCTCTTCCTTTGCTGGTTTTGTGGTTAGGGTTGTGTCATGGAGGAAAACTCCTGTGTAGTGAGGTCGTTTGACGACTTGATGTTCATGGTTGCAATCATCTGTATAAGTTATTTTGTTTGAATGAAAGGGTTGAAACCTTGTTATGTTTATTGGAGAGCCCTTCACGGCTCAGACTGTATGAGGCCAGGGTTTCTGTTATTGTACTTTGTAATTGCTAAGCGTAGGGTTCCATCCTCGCTGCATAAAATTTATACTTAATATATTACTGGGCCTATCATGGCCGTGTTCATTTTTGGGTTTCGTTAAATTATTCAAAAGTATTTGAACTGTAAGGATAGATGAATTCTTCGGTACCTGCAATGGATGTTAACTCTGTTATAAATGAAACCCTATGATTGTCTCTCTGCGTTTTTCTTCGTTTTGGAGTATTAAATAAAAGATTGTGGAAGTTTATCCACTATGTCTGTAATAGTTAATAGCATAGGGTTATTCTGGCGAATTGGGGGTTTTGTTTTGTGTTCAATGCATAAGTATGATATTGTTAACTCGGTGGTGACTGGGTACGAGTTGTAACAATTTATTTTGAATCTATATAATTATTAAATAAAACTATGAATAGAATAATATATACATAGAACTATGTGTTAAGATGCTGTAGGTTCTGTCTGTCATAAAAAGCATTCTTTTCAATTGTTTTTCAGTCTGTCGAAGGAATAATATAAGGCTACGGCCGTGTAGGGTTTGTGGACTACCTAAGGAAGAACATTTGTACTGAATAAATATGATTACTGTGTAAACTTAAGATGGTTTGTAACAGCCAAAGATGGTTGCGTTCATCGACAGTTTCTCTGTTGTGTAATATGTTTGTTTTTGTTTTAAACAACTTTGTTAATTCTATTATAATAAGCATGGCTAATGTATTATAATTACTAGGTTGAAGGAGAATAATACTATACAGTTGCTAAGTGTTTGTGTTTGACTACTGTGTAGATGATTAAGATTATGTGGAAGCTTGTAACAATGAAATATTGTTACAGTCACCTCTTTAGATAATCGATAGCTGTCAAACATGTTCTGAGTATAAACAATATATTTAAAATGAGTTTTGTTTATCTGTTAACTCAATATAAGAATGACCTAAAACTAAAGTTGACTGAAATATGCTATACATATATATATGCAGGTATATTACTGGAATATCTATTGTTTAATATTTCTGTCTATTATTGAACCATTAACAGGAATTCTAGAATATGCCTAAACATGGTAATTATTAACTATAACAGTAACAATTAGGTTCTGTATAAGATAAATACTCTATTTAAATAAAAATAGGAAATCTCTATAACATCTGCGTTTCTGAAATTTATAACAAAAGGGAGTACAGAGACTGATTTACTGAAGTTGAATACAGTCAAAAACATAGTTGTACTAGTCTATCTCATATGAAAATAAATTAAATCAACAACAGGAAGAGTGGCAGAACCTGTAGCTATGGTAGACAATAACAGCAATGGGAGGCTGTTCCTCCCTACCAATTCCTGGAGAGTGCCCAGACAGCACTTCTCAGGACCCCCGAGCTTGCTCTGGTCTAACTGGCTGGAATCTAGGTACGGCCAATAATTCCCTCAGCCCAAATTAGCTATACTGGAACCAAGTTACTGCAACTTCCTGCTTCAAAAACACTTCCTTACTGTTTTCCCACTTCCTCAATGGGACTCCTGAATAGCATTCACCTGAATGTATTCTCCCTCTAGAACAATTGCTGAACCCCCAGCTCAGTTCATTGAGTAGTATTTAAAAAATTGCCTAGGTCTTAGTTGGGCTAACTGTCATTAATGAGCCACCTGCTCAGATTCCACTTTCTTGGGGAATCATGACCCCAAAATATAGGGAAGTTGCCACCTGCAACTCAGGAAGTGTTTGAGGATGTTGCCACTTGTCTTTTGTCCTTCCACCTAATTCCATCCACCAGTTAGACCAGTAACCTCTTTTAACAGCTCTCCCATGCTGTTGTCTCCATAATTTATTTATTAATAATAATTATTCAGATTTTACATTCCATTTCTGGAGACTCTGCTGAGTCATCCCTTCCTACTTAGCATTTAATTTAACATAATGTTCTCAGGAATATTAAAAATAATTACATTATTTTAATAAAATTGGGGTATGTGACATACACACCCCCTTAAAATGTAACATCGTCCTCGATGTTACTTATTCTTCTTCTTCAGCTACCTGCTGGAATAGATGGGGATATGCTTCCCGCATCTTACTTTCCAGCTCCCAGGTAGATTCTTCAGGACTAAGGTGCTTCCATTGCACCTTCACTTGTCCAATTATCCGGTTCCGTAGAGTAATTTCCCTCCTCCCGAGGATACAATCCGGTTCTACCAGAACTTCCCCTTCTGGTTCTACCTGTACAATGTTCCAATCAATAACATGAGTAGCATCATGAATATACTTTTTCAAAACAGAGATATGAAAAACATTGTGTACTTTTAAATTTGGCGGTAATGCTAACTGATAAGCAACTTGACCAATTCTGGCTAAAATTTCAAATGGACCACAGTAACGTGGTGCTAATTTTGCACAACTTCCTAATCTTAGGGAGCTTTTCTTTGGTCTTACCTTGATGAACACATGTTCACCTACCTGGAACTCTTTAGGAGTTCTTTTCAAATCTGCTTGACTCTTTTGCCGATCCTGGGCAATCTTCAAGTTTTCCTGCACTTGTTTCACAATCTGTTCCATTTCTTTCAATAAATCAGGTCCTAACACTAATCTATCTACTGGATTACTCCAAGAGATAGGAGTGTTGCATTTTCGTCCATACAAAACCTCAAAAGGACTAAACTTAGCTGATGATTGATAGCTGTTATTGTATGCAAATTCAGCTAAGTGTAAATAATCCTCCCACTTACCTGGTTGATCTTTAACATACATCCTTAACAGATCTTCTAATATTTGATTAACTCTTTCCGTTTGTCCGTCAGTCTGAGGATGGAAAGAGGTGCTGAAATTTAAAGTGGTGTTTAATCCTTTGAACAAGGATCTCCAAAAATTTCCTGTAAATTTAGGATCCCTGTCTGATATAATAACCTTTGGAATACCGTGTAACCGAAAAATCTGTTTTAGAAAGATATCTGCTATGTTTGCAGCCTTGTATGTGGTTTTAACAGGAATAAAATGTGCTGATTTACTTAATTTGTCTACCACTACCATAATTGAATCATTCTGATGTTGGTTTTTGGGTAAACCCGTAATGAAATCCAGGCTAATTATTTCCCATTTCCAGCTAGGAATAGGTAAAGGTTGCAGCAATCCAGCTGGATGTTGATGTTCTGTTTTTACTTGTTGGCAGTCCAAACACTTCGCTAAATATTCAGCAGTTTCAGATTTCATGTTAGGCCAAAAATATTCTTTTCTCAACATAGTGATAGTCTTTTGATAGCCAGGGTGCCCGGAGTAAGGGGTTTTATGTATTTCGTCTAAAATTAACAGCTTAACTGTAGGTGCATTAGGGATATACAGCCTGTCTTTAAACAGCAAAAATCCGTTTTCATTTAAACTATACCCTTTTAGCAAACTTTCTGTGGGCTGTTCTTGGGCTGTAATTTGTAAATGTTGATAATTTTCGTCTAAATTTATCCCTTCAGCCAGCTGTTCATTTAAATCAGAGGTGTAAGTGCTGCTAGCTGATATAAAATTCAGTTTTGCATTCCTACTCAAGGCATCAGCCACCTTATTCTCCTTCCCTTTTATGTGTTGGATTTCAAAATCGTATTCACTTAGGAATGCCAGCCACCTGGCTTGTCTTGCATTTAGATTTGGCTGGTCTAAAAGGTATTTCAGACCTTTATTATCTGTTAGTAAGGTAAATTTTCTTCCTATTAGGTGGTGTCGCCACATCTTTAAAGCATGAATTACAGCAGCTAATTCTAGGTCATAAGTGGCATAATTCTTTTCATGGATTTTCAGCTTCCTAGATTCGTAAGCAATGACATGTCCTTCTTGAGTCAGCACTCCGCCTAAGCCATCATTACAAGCGTCGGTACAAACTATGAAATCTTTATTTGGGTCCGCTATTCTAAGAATAGGTGCAGTTGTCAATAAAGTCTTAAGTTTCTTGAAACTTTCTTCACATTTCGCATTCCAATCAAACTTCTTGCCTTTCTTCTGCAAAGAAGTGATTGGGTTGGCTATTTTTGAAAAGCCTTCAATAAACCTCCGGTAGTAACCGGTAATTCCCATGAAAGATCTAACGTCCGTCACATCTTTAGGTACTGGCCATTCTTCAATCGCCCGAATCTTTTCGGGATCCACTGAAATCCCTTCCTTAGTAACTACATGTCCTAAGTACTGGATTTCATCTTTGAAGAAGTCACATTTGCTAAATTTCGCAAAAAGTTGTTGTTCTCTTAGTTCTTGTAAAACGATACGTAAGTGTTCCTTGTGCTCCTCCTCGCTCTTAGAATAGACTAAAATGTCGTCGATAAATACAACCACAAATTTATCTAAGTACTTGTGCATTATGTTGTTCATTAAGCACATGAAAACCGCTGGGGCATTAGTAAGTCCAAATGGCATTACGACAAATTCGTAATGTCCATACCTGGTTCTAAAGGCTGTTTTGAAAATGTCTTCTTCTTTAATTCTTACCTGATGATAACCCGATCTTAGATCGATCTTAGAGAATACCGTAGCGCCACGTAGTTGATCAAACAGATCATCAATACGAGGTAACGGATACCTGTTTTTGATCGTCATCTTGTTTAGTTGACGATAATCTATGCAAAGTCGCATAGTTCCGTCCTTCTTTTTAACGAAAATCACTGGTGCTCCCCAAGGGGATACACTGGGTCGGATATAGTTCTTATCTATTAACTCCTTCAACTGAGTTTTCAACTCGTTAAGCTCCAAGATATTCATACGATACGGGGCTTTTGAACTGGGAACAGCACCTGGTACCAGCTCAATGGTAAAGTCAAGCTCTCTCTTGGGAGGCAATTCTGGAATTTCCTCAGGAAAAACGTCAATAAATTCATTGACGACAGGAATGTTCTCTACTGTTTTCTGGTTGTTTTCAAATTTATCTGTCTCGTTTGTAATAGTTACAGCATAGGTCTTGCATCCTTTCCTGACTGCTCTTTTAAGTTGTAATGCAGAAATTTGCCTCACTACTGTTTTCCTAGGAATACCCCTAACAGTTACAGGCTGTCCACTACTGTTTATACACCTAAAAGTTTTGTCAAAACAGTTTAAAACGACCCTATGTTGTTCCAACCAGTCCATTCCGATAAGTATGTCATATGAGCCAAGTGGTAAAACGTTCAGTTTAACTGTAGTTCTAAAATCAGTCATGTTTAAGATGCATTCTTTTACATAGCAGTTTACTTTCTTCTTAGCCCCAGTAGCTAATTGTACAGACCAAGAATTATCAAACCTTTCAACAGTCAAATTACATTTTTCTACCAGCTGAGGTGAAATATAACTAAGACTTGCACCGGGATCTATTAATATAGTAACTGGGGTTTTGTTAATCATACCTCCTACTTCCACCATGGAAGTTTGGTAGTCAGCCTGGCAGTTTTCCAACGCTGCATTGATTCGGGGCATAGTTCCTGCAAAATCTCCAACTGTCATTTCGTCTTGAACAGTATGAATATTGCTGACTTGTTTCTTTCTGTTTGGGCAGACTGAAGCATAATGTGGCCCATTACATTCCCAGCACTTGACAGGTTCTTTTCGCTCAAAATTTTTGATGTAGTTTCCATGGTTATTAGGAGTCTCTTTGCTGTTTTTGTAATTGTTTGAATGGCTGACAGCTCCATTTTTGTTTCCTTGGAAACTTTTACTATTAAAGTGGTTCCCGTTTTTGCCATTCTTGAAATTTTTATGGGGAACAAATTCCTTTTTCTTGTACTCGATCAGATTGCTGTTCTTTTTGGCTTTCCAACTGGCTATCCCTTCTTTCTTTTTATTCTGTTCGTAACAGAAGTTTGCCTTGCGCATAGCTTCTTCCAGTGTTTTGGGGTTGTCATATTCAATTCTGTCCTTGATATGATAAGGCAGGCAACTAAGAAACCGCTGTATTTTTGGTTTCTCTTCGACAAAATATGGTACATAACGCAACAGACTTAAAAATTTACTGTTTAAGTCCTTCATCGTCATAGATCCGAGTTTTAGTTCATAAAATTCTTTAGCCCTTTCTTCATAATACTGCTCGGACAGGAATTTCTTCTTGAAATACCTTTTAAAGGTACTCCAATTAACTTCTCTTTCTTTGATCCCTTTGACCCTTTTCAGGTCTTGCCACCATATGTCCGCCTTTCCCGAGAGGTTGTATATGGCCATTCTTGCCTTTAGCTGATTTGAGTAGTTATAGATCTGAAAATATTTTCTCATCCCGGATAACCAAGATTCTGCCTCTTCTCCAGTTTCAGTTTCTCCATTGAAAGTTGGGGGCTTTATCTTCTTAAACTCCCCGGAAATCTCTTCATAAGGCCTGTACTTTTTCCTTCGGTTGTGCATCTCAGCTTCACTGCTGTCACTGCTAGTGTGATAACTGGGTTGTCCCTTTCTTTCTTCAGATGAGGAACTGCTTTCAGATTTAGTTGGTTTTGTCCTTTTTGACCCTCTTGGATGATTAACTTCTTCTGAGTCAGCTGGTTTGCTCCTTCCGTCAGTTTGAAATTTTTCTATCAATAGCTGATTTAGCTGTTCCTGAGTCTTTAGAATTCTTTCATTATCCTTCTTAACCGTTTCCATTTCTGTCTTTAATCCTCTTATAGTCTGCATCAGCTCAGTGGTGTGAGCAATTTCTTCTTCTGCCTCTAGTTCTTTTGACATCCGTCTTGTCCCAGCATTGGGAGATTCCTCCTCAGCATATTCTCCCAGTTTTTCCATATCTGTCTGAAAAATTCAGAAAAGAGAATTTTTCTGTACTGTACATTAAACCGAAATATATGTTAGTATTTTATAAATAAAACAAAATCTTCTTTTATGATCGCTGTTTACGGAAGTTTAGTGGAGTCACATCCAGGCCTAGTGTCTGAACCTCGCTCTGATACCACATGTCAGAACCCGTTAATTCTGAAAAATTTAAAAAATTTTATTCGTAACAATAAATGTTAATTAGGTAGTATTTCTGATATTGTTTTAATTTAAACAACTAACATAAACTGTTTAAAGACTCTGTTTTATTAAAACTTTGATTTCGGTGATTGTAATTAATGATTGTTTTGTTTTGAACCGCAAGGGAAGAGCTAGTCGTAGTTGACTGGCTTACTTAGCTTACGAGCTAATGCATACGTCGTCTTTTGTTTCTCAGGTGCGTCAGTGAAGTAAGGATCACTGTATGTTAAACTTGGTGAGCATCAATACTCCCTATACTTCAAAACTTAATGATCGTCATGATATTTCTTATTCAGCTAGTATCGTCAAGTGTTACGAAGATTTACATTGTCTCAGTTATAATTATGTTTTTATGATTATTATGCTATGTTACTGTTGTAACTAAAATGAAACATTTGTGATATCAGAATTTTTGGCTGTAACAGTGTCTTTGCATCATGTGACCTGTTGTCAACTTAATACCGGTGACTACTGTTTTGTTCATGCATTGATAATGCGAGTTGAGAAGGTGACGCCTCTAGCGTTGTTTCAATATGATCCTATGCGTTGAAGTCCAATGTCCACTTAGAGTTTAACTTATGTTACTTGACGGTGCCTTGATTTTAACTATCTTTACGATGTACACCTGTAGATGAAGCTCTATTTCAACATCTTAATAATAGAGGTTTATTTTTCATATTGTTACTGTTAACAATAGTATTGATAGCAATTCTGATGCTAGTATATAATGGCAATATATTTATTGTCTTAAAGACTTGGTAACATTCAAGTATTAAATAACGAGGCATTTTAATTTGAAGGTTGACTACCTTGGTACTTATATGAACATAGAAATGTAATATGCACCTGGCATTAATCTATGACTTGGTATTAATTTATATATATAATGATTGTACAATAATCATAATATTCCATACATTGGCAAACTTTATATTCTATATAGTGTTATGGTTGTATTTATCATACTAGGCCATAGAGAAAACTCTAGGGTTGAAGTTGACCAACATCTTGTGTAAAGTGATATGCGAAAGACATTAACCTATGCCCTGGTTTCATTGTAAATGTGCATTAACTTGATTTTGTCATAGTCCTAATGTTCTTCCCTTACCATGGATAAGATTTATAACTAAGTTATGTTAAAGTATTATCCACCCTATTAAGTTATGGAATAATCCATATATGATGTTGACTAACTCTTATTTCTATCATTGTAGTGATTATACATTCCCATTGCTTGGGATTCTCGACGATTCAATTGCAAGGCTATATGCCAAATGATTATATATCATTTGTTATCTCATACGTTTGACTTATATATGACATGATTTGGAAAAGAATCGGTGTATAATTATTTGGTTGGCAATGAAACTATAGGTTCTCGACCCATGCTACGTTGATTTATTTGAGTGCTACGTGGTTGCATCTCCTCCATGCGATGGGCGATATATAAGCTGCTATTGAAACCCTACAGGTTATTGTAGTTGCCTTCGGGCTCGGGTCCTAAGGATGAAACCCTCCCTGTCTGAGTTTTGTAATGAAGGCACTGTAACAATGTGCAGAGTGTGGTGGTTATGGCCTTGAGGTTCCATTCGGCAATAGGGTATGTCCTCGGCTCTGGGGATAGCGTCTGCTATAGTTTTATTGCTTCGTGGTCTCGTTGTTCTTTATAAGTTTAAGTCCCAGCTATTTACAGTTCGTCACTGTGCTGGTGTGGGTAAGAGATAGGGTTCTCGGTAATGTCTTTAGGTTATGAGAGAGTTGATGCCATTGGGCTTTGGGTTTGCTTCTCGACTGATTCAGTTCCAGTTTGAGGTCTCCGTCTGCAAGGTTTGTCTGTCGTGGCCGTCATTGGAAGAGTTTGAGGGTGTTCCTTGCTCTTTCAACCGACGAGGGTGA
This sequence comes from Larix kaempferi, assembly GCA_027924585.1. Taxonomy (NCBI): domain Eukaryota; kingdom Viridiplantae; phylum Streptophyta; class Pinopsida; order Pinales; family Pinaceae; genus Larix; species Larix kaempferi. The sequence continues at coordinate 50,644,087 of BSBM01000012.1, forward strand.
TGGGGGTTTCAGTGTCTGCTCCCACCGGTGGCTTCCAGAATATCCACGGCTACATTGCTCAGGTAATAAATAACCTTATTTTCGCAATTTCTGTTTTGCAAGCAGTGTAGATATACAATTATTTAAAACTCTCGGCATAAACAGTGTATTAACATCTTTCAGCATTGAATGTGCAGGTCACGCGGCTCTGAAGGTGTACAGGGTTCTTTCTCCAACGCTGGCTCAACCGGGTAAGCCTGGTTATCCACGGCTGTCTCTTCCTTTGCTGGTTTTGTGGTTAGGGTTGTGTCATGGAGGAAAACTCCTGTGTAGTGAGGTCGTTTGACGACTTGATGTTCATGGTTGCAATCATCTGTATAAGTTATTTTGTTTGAATGAAAGGGTTGAAACCTTGTTATGTTTATTGGAGAGCCCTTCACGGCTCAGACTGTATGAGGCCAGGGTTTCTGTTATTGTACTTTGTAATTGCTAAGCGTAGGGTTCCATCCTCGCTGCATAAAATTTATACTTAATATATTACTGGGCCTATCATGGCCGTGTTCATTTTTGGGTTTCGTTAAATTATTCAAAAGTATTTGAACTGTAAGGATAGATGAATTCTTCGGTACCTGCAATGGATGTTAACTCTGTTATAAATGAAACCCTATGATTGTCTCTCTGCGTTTTTCTTCGTTTTGGAGTATTAAATAAAAGATTGTGGAAGTTTATCCACTATGTCTGTAATAGTTAATAGCATAGGGTTATTCTGGCGAATTGGGGGTTTTGTTTTGTGTTCAATGCATAAGTATGATATTGTTAACTCGGTGGTGACTGGGTACGAGTTGTAACAATTTATTTTGAATCTATATAATTATTAAATAAAACTATGAATAGAATAATATATACATAGAACTATGTGTTAAGATGCTGTAGGTTCTGTCTGTCATAAAAAGCATTCTTTTCAATTGTTTTTCAGTCTGTCGAAGGAATAATATAAGGCTACGGCCGTGTAGGGTTTGTGGACTACCTAAGGAAGAACATTTGTACTGAATAAATATGATTACTGTGTAAACTTAAGATGGTTTGTAACAGCCAAAGATGGTTGCGTTCATCGACAGTTTCTCTGTTGTGTAATATGTTTGTTTTTGTTTTAAACAACTTTGTTAATTCTATTATAATAAGCATGGCTAATGTATTATAATTACTAGGTTGAAGGAGAATAATACTATACAGTTGCTAAGTGTTTGTGTTTGACTACTGTGTAGATGATTAAGATTATGTGGAAGCTTGTAACAATGAAATATTGTTACAGTCACCTCTTTAGATAATCGATAGCTGTCAAACATGTTCTGAGTATAAACAATATATTTAAAATGAGTTTTGTTTATCTGTTAACTCAATATAAGAATGACCTAAAACTAAAGTTGACTGAAATATGCTATACATATATATATGCAGGTATATTACTGGAATATCTATTGTTTAATATTTCTGTCTATTATTGAACCATTAACAGGAATTCTAGAATATGCCTAAACATGGTAATTATTAACTATAACAGTAACAATTAGGTTCTGTATAAGATAAATACTCTATTTAAATAAAAATAGGAAATCTCTATAACATCTGCGTTTCTGAAATTTATAACAAAAGGGAGTACAGAGACTGATTTACTGAAGTTGAATACAGTCAAAAACATAGTTGTACTAGTCTATCTCATATGAAAATAAATTAAATCAACAACAGGAAGAGTGGCAGAACCTGTAGCTATGGTAGACAATAACAGCAATGGGAGGCTGTTCCTCCCTACCAATTCCTGGAGAGTGCCCAGACAGCACTTCTCAGGACCCCCGAGCTTGCTCTGGTCTAACTGGCTGGAATCTAGGTACGGCCAATAATTCCCTCAGCCCAAATTAGCTATACTGGAACCAAGTTACTGCAACTTCCTGCTTCAAAAACACTTCCTTACTGTTTTCCCCACTTCCTCAATGGGACTCCTGAATAGCATTCACCTGAATGTATTCTCCCTCTAGAACAATTGCTGAACCCCCAGCTCAGTTCATTGAGTAGTATTTAAAAGATTGCCTAGGTCTTAGTTGGGCTAACTGTCATTAATGAGCCACCTGCTCAGATTCCACTTTCTTGGGGAATCATGACCCCAAAATATAGGGAAGTTGCCACCTGCAACTCAGGAAGTGTTTGAGGATGTTGCCACTTGTCTTTTGTCCTTCCACCTAATTCCATCCACCAGTTAGACCAGTAACCTCTTTTAACAGCTCTCCCATGCTGTTGTCTCCATAATTTATTTATTAATAATAATTATTCAGATTTTACATTCCATTTCTGGAGACTCTGCTGAGTCATCCCTTCCTACTTAGCATTTAATTTAACATAATGTTCTCAGGAATATTAAAAATAATTACATTATTTTAATAAAATTGGGGTATGTGACACCTGGAAGGTGGCAATCCCACTAGTTCAGCGAAGACACCTGTATATCGATCCAGAATTTGTTGTAGATCCAAAGGAGTAGTGGAGACCGTTGATGGTTGCATCTGAATGGAATGGATCTGAGCGATGACACCATGTGAATTCTTCTTGGGGATTTTTTCCATGCGATGTGAACTGATGATGCTGAGAGAACCTGGTTGTAATCCTGTCAATGTGTGTTTTTGTCCATTGAGGGAAAACTGCATCCAAAGTTCAACAAAATCCCATAAGATAGGGCCAAGTGTGCGTAGCCATTGAGCGCCCAAAACCACATCACATCCGCCTAAGGTCAAGGCAAACATTTCAGAGCACAAGGTATAATCTCCCATAGAGATATGTACATTTCAACAGTTCCCTTTGCAAGGTAAGGTGCCCCCATTGGCAACCATGACTTCAAAGTTGGAGCAAGGATGGATAAAACAATCAGCTTGTTTAGCAATCCGAGGGTCAATGAACTTATGAGTGCTACCAAAATCAATGAGTATTGTAAGAGGAAGCTTCTTGAAGTAACCCCTGACCCGCATTATTTGGGGGGTGGTGATTCCAGCTAAAGCATGGAGAGATATGTCTGGCTGGTCATACTGAGACGAAGGGTCAATAGGCGGTTCCTGAATGTCGACCGGAGCATCCATTGTTTCTGGATCTTCATCACCAATTTCAGAGGCAGGTGGAGAATCCACATCCAAGAGATAGAGCTTTTGCTGAACACATCTGTGTCCCCGAGTGAATTTCTCATCACAATTATAGCAAAGCCCCTTTTCTTTGCGTGCTTGCATCTTTGTTTCAGACAAACGCTTGATAGGAGTTGGTCGAGGAGCCTGCAGTATAGGTGGTCGTTGAGAACCCATATTTTGAAAGGGAACAAAAGTGGGCTTGGAGCATTGTTGGGCTGCAATCTTGTCTTCTTCCAACTTAGCCAACCCTAGGGCTTCCATCATTGTGTTGGGACAGAACATTTTGACCTCAGAGCGGATGGCATCCTTTAGACCACTGATAAAACAACTCCGGTAAAAGTCATCAGACAATCCTTCAATGTGGTTGGCTAGTTTCTCAAATTCGGTTTGATACTCTCTCACAGTGCCAATTTGGCAAAGTTTAGTGAGGGCTCCTGTGAAGTCATCAAAAGCACTAGGACCAAATCGTTGCAAAAGGAGCTGGCAAAAGTCTGGCCATTTTGGCTCTTCATGAGCCTTGATGTACCAACGGTACCATTGAAGAGCTTCCTATTCCAAATGAAAGGATGCAAGTGGAAATTTGTTGACATCAAAAGTATGATGCAGACTGAAATACTGTTCTGCACGATAGATCCATCCAGTTGGATCAGTACCATTGAAGCGAGGAAAATCAAGCTTCGGACCACGAAAATTGCTGGAAGAAGAGAACCCATTGTCTGATGAAGACTCGGATTGCTGTTTGTTGTTCATAGCTAAATGTTCAAGATGGAGGCCGAGAAATTTTTGATCCAGATCCTGGAGTTTGGCTTAGATGGCTGCAAGTGTGTCTTCCATGGTTTTTGCGCCTGCACGGGTGACAACCATAACCAAGAGTTTTTTTTTTTTTTTGGTTGACTGGGCATGAAAACAAAAACAGAAACTACTTCAGTAAAGGAAAATCTGGACTGGGGAAAAAATCTGAAGGGTAATTGGGGTTTGACTAGGTTTTAGACACTGTCGAATAGACAGGGAAGCAAAAATGAGGATTTCAGAAGCGGGGTGAAAGAATGGAAAAATTTGGAAGAGGGGGACAAAGAAGCAGAATTCAGAAAGGAACTCTGTGGTAAAATTTGAAGGTGATTGGGTGAAATCTGACAAAGTTATGGCAAACCCTAAAAATAGACAAATGTGGGATTTCGGGCTTTGGGAAGGGGAATTGGGGATAGGGTCCTCAGGAATGAAATATGTAGAATGGGATGACAGGGGTTCCCCGAAAATTTCAAGGGAAACATAGTGAAAACAAGGGAGATATGGAGAAAAAACTAAATTTTATACTTTTTTTTTTTTTGTTCAGACTGGAGCGGCTACGGCTCGGAAGGGATCTGGAACAGATAAATCTGCAACATCCCAGAAGCGAGCGGAAATAGAGGGATCTGAAACGGCGTCGAATGGATTGAAAACGGCTGGATCTGGAACGGCTTTCAGAATGGATCTGAATGGCTGGATCTGAAACGGCACAGCAGTGATCGACAACAGTTCAGCTGAAAATAGATATGGACCCTAGGTATGTGCGGCTTCCTAACAGTTTAGGGTTTCACTCGGCCACCAATGCTGTCTGACGGCTTGCGTACTGGGGCAGTACCCCTCACTCCACGGATCAGGTAAAACTGATAACCGCTTTGCCACAAACCACAGCTCTTGGTTTACCTCACGGGTGGGAACTAGTCAATCAGGTAGGGGTCGTTGCCTTTTTCGCTGGCAGGTCCTCTCAATGGGATAGCTACTTCATGGTTCCTATGGTACTCCTCACAATGAGTTTTAGGGCTTATGCCCAAGTACTTCCCACAGTTAAGCGGATAGGGATTATTCCCAAATACGAACCTGCAACAGATGCGAAAAAAAAAAATTTGGTAGAAATTTCACCCAGCGAGCCCAAGAAAGTGCTCTGATACCAGATGTGAAGCACCTTCAACAATTAATTAATAAGAATATGCGAAATAGCAGAAATGACAGAACTCAGAATCACTTTTATATTGATCACAGGCCACTTCGAGGGGGAAACCTCCTATGAGAAAGCTCAATACAAATAACTTCACGGTGCCTTCATAGGTCTCAACACACACTTATATACTAAGTCTAGGCACCAATACTATGGGTCAAAACCATGGGCCACTACAAACTATGGATCAACAATACTATGGGCGACTTACAAAGCATATGCGCCAACAAAAATAACACAAACTATTGATCAACAAATACTACGGAACGACTTACAAAGCATATGTGTCCAACAACAATATACTAACAAAGTAAAGACATGGTTTCCTAACAGTGGGAACATGGAGGACTTAGAACATGCATTTTATTGGTGGTTTGGGTTAGATGGTGGTGTTGGATGGCATTTTGGATAGGGCTCTTCATCTTCCAGCCCCACAAGGAGATATTTCTAGCTTGAAGGAAGCCTTTGGAGGCTAAGGAGGGCCACACATGTGGCATCTTGGAACACTTTTCATGGACAATGAGATCCTCTCGTTGATGTGGACATGGCACCCTACTCAAAAGGGGATATATTGCTATATACTTGATGTATTAGGGTTGGAATATGTCCTATTTTATTATTTTTTGGAGTCTTATTAATACTAAGAGGGGCTGTGAATCAATATTAGCGCGAAAATGAGCAATTTTTACTTCTTATCATATTTAATCACCACTTTAGATTATGCATTCACATAAACAATAAGATTCATCCACATATGCGCAAAACAAAAAACACAAGGTTTTACGTGGAAACCCAAACGGGAGAAAAATATGGAATGGTCTCTTATAATATAAAGATTACATTCATGGAAGCACCAACTTCCAAAGTTATCTAGCATCAATTGGAAGGAGGCATAAACCCCCTGATTTATAGGCTGAAACCTAAAGGAAACATCGAATCCTTGATTTACCAGCTCTGATTGGAAGGAGGCTCCGAACCCCTGGTTTTACAGTCACCGAATTGAAGGAAGAACTGACTCCCTATTCCTTTCCCCATCCTACCGCCCTAATACGACTGTTGAAGAAACTTCTTTGATGTTCTACTGATACGCGCACTCTTCAAATTAACTGCATTTAATTCTATTGTGTGCACCTTCTGTATATTGATCTTTCTATACTATATGACACACTTCACTTATCAACATTATGCATTGGATCGCATATGTCATCACCTTATGCAATCTACGCATTGGTTCAACATATTGTTCTGTTTCTACGCATCTGCAAACTCAATTGATACTGCACATCATCTGTTGTGTTGTCATTCTGACCTCATGCATTTGTATCAGATCACTCACATTATTTTGTGCACCCTCTATTGTGCTATACTTTTTTCATGGCCCATCTTTCTTAGATAATCTGTGACATTCTACATATCATCTGCGATACTTCCTTTATGTTCTTACACACTTGTCTCAGATAACCCTAATCATACTACACATCTTCTACTATGCTAATTTTCTGTCATTGCACATCAATCTAAGATAAACCACTTCATCTTTTTGCACATCATACGTTGTGTTTCATTTTGTGCATCTAGCTCTTCTACTAGATTATGTTGTGATTCCACGAGCCATTGATACCCCAAGAATTAGAATCTTTCCAAATTAGAGTACTACCACATTCACATCTTCAATATTACTTACACTCTCCAACTTGGCTTCTAATTTATTATCATCTTGTGCACACCATATGTCCACAGGTTGTTCAAATCCATCTCTTCTTCCTTGCTTCACGATCAAGCTGACTTCTGCATCCACCACTTGTCATGATCTGCGCCATTGAGATGTAATCCCTTGTGGGTTTTGCACATACTTGGTCCTTTACATTGTGGGTCTTGCTCACTTGGGAACCACTTCATTTGGGGTCTTGTACCCTTGAAGTACCATCGCCTGTGGGTATTTCCCACTTGACTTCTCCGACCACCTTTTGCTTCCAGGACACTTGCGTGATTCAAAGAATTGTATACTTCTTCTTATTGGTGTGTCTTGCACACTTCCTCGACTCGCATATCTATCCAACCACTTCTTGCTCCCGAACCTCTTGTGCACTACCAAGACTTGTCCTTACATCTCTTTGGAATTACCTTTGACTATATGAATGGGGACTTGCGCACATACCTTATGTACTTCTTTGAAGTGGACGTTCTTCTACAATATTCAAATTGGATTTCATATACTTCTTCAAACTGGAACATGATATTGAGTCCTCTTTGACATCAGTTGACATCAATGAAAACCAAAGTTCAACAATCTCCCTCTTTGGAATTGATGTCAACACCTCATGAAGATGTGCCTGTCAATACCTCATGAAGTTATTCTCTTCCTTTGTTATGTTTGTAGTACTCCCCCTGTGTGCACTCCCCTTGTGTTCTTTCCAGTTTGAGCCTATGCTCATTTGCGCATCCTGGTTTCAATGCTTTTCTGTTGTCTTTCATTTCTACATGGATCTATTCCATTGATGCATGCTTCATGATCTTTCTCTATTGCTCATTTGCACGACCTCCGATCAGTACTTCTTTGTTGTTTTTCATTTCTACGGAAATCATTGTCACTAATGCATGCTTCATGATATTTCTCCAACTTTGACATCAATGGAAAAGAGGTGCCTTCCATGTGCACTTTCAGGTTTTCCTCTTCGGTCTTTTTTTTTCCTTCATGTAGTTGCTTGCATCAATTACTACCCCTATCTTCATGCTTCATTCTTTTTACTTTCGTTGGAGTTGTTGGGACAACCAGTACATTTGACAATATTTCTGTAGTTGTTTCGAATATGCTCCTTTGCACAGATTTCAACTTATTCTTCTATCTTGATCTTATGTTCCTGTCATATTTCACTCTTCCTTCTTTCATGCCTTTTACTCATATTCTTACTCATTGTGCTATTATACAATTATTTACCAACCCCTTAGGATCACTAGGAACCTTTACCAACTTTAAGTTGTCGAGACACTTTTATTTTCTCATAACTTTTTTTTTTAAGCTAGTACCCATAGGGATTTGAACTTGTGACCTTCCATTTACAACTTCTCATCTCATTTACTTATTACCAATAGATTTTCTTCCCATGGGATATCTCATAACTTATTATTATTCAACAATAGCAATAATTTATTAAGTTATTGAGAAACTTCATTATTTTCTCCATTGGAAAAATACACTTTATAGAACCATTGGTGAGTTGTGAGGAGATTAGCTTCTTGAATTGGATCCTACATGTTATGAGCTAACATTTATAAGCTCTAGGTGTCCGTATTCATCCTCTCTTCCTTCACCATCCACCTATATAATGAAGGTCTTCCAAGGGAGAAAAGGAGGAAAAATTGAGAGTGCCCTTACTCTACCAAAATTATAGAGAGAAAGAAAAGGAGGAGCTTGGATAAAGGGGCCAAGGAGATCTCTCGTCATGAATGAAGGTATATATTTTTTATGTGTTGATTTCCATTTCAATAATAGAAATATTAATGGTTCCCCCCCATATTCATTGTGTTATTTTAATGGTATACACTTGTGATATAGAATCTTGTTATGTATTAAATTAACTAGATTATATATATACTTTTTATGCATTCTATATTGTTGAAAAGGTTTGAGGAAGGTGTTGGCCCGGTTTTGCAACCAGGCTTAGTGCTATGGGAACCTGCTAACTAGTAGCAGCAGTTTCAAATAGAAATAAACAACTAATTATACTAAACAAAACTAATCATGGATCTATGCAAGAATATAAGCAAATAATGTAAACATTTAAAAAACAAGAACAAGAAAATATTAAAGAATGAATTTGTATTGAAAAATGGGGGGCAAGCAAGTGCTTGCGATAATACCTTCAATGGTGAAGGTTGATGTTGAGCAACTCCCAAGATGAGTAGCTCCAAGCTCCAAGAGGTCTCCTTCTCCAAGATTGCTTACAATGGCCAAAATGCTCAAGGGAGATTTCGGCAGCATGAGGATGAGATAATGGATGGATGTGAAATGAGGAGCCCCTACCACCTTTTTATAGGTTTTGGTGGTGGGGAATACCATTTGTGGTTTTGTGGAAACCAAATGGTATTGACCAACATGGTTTAGGTACTTTTCCCTCCTTTTTCCTTTTTTGAATAAAATTAATATTTTTATTCCCTTTTTAATATTTTTGGGAATTTGGACCCTTTTTGAGGGTTTTTTTTTTATGCTTTTTAGGAAAAATAATCTTTTTGAGTGGGAAAAAGGGGTGTACTGAGGTCTTTTGGTGACCTTTTGTTGGTTTCAGAGGCTCAGATGGTGGAAAAGTGGACAAATGGGTTATATGAATAGGGAAATGAGCTAGTGAGCACTTTTTGGGTGTCAACAGATTGCCCCCTGATGTGTGAGGGCAGGAGCTCATCATATGGCCGATAGACATCATAGTTCTTTTGTCTTTTTCTGGGGTTTAGGGGAGAGAAGAGACCGGTTGAAGACTGGAGCCATGGCCCTTGGAAGCTGCAAAAACAAAAAATATTACATGGCCTCAATATGAATGATGTATAATCTCTGATAATGGACGAGGCGGGAATTCCCATGCTCGTATCAAGACATATACATAACAATTAGTCCCAAGAAGGGGGATCTAATACATAAAGAAATATTGGTACATCATAATGGTCCAGAGGGGACATTATTGTGGGATATACTCATGGTCATGACTGATCTCAATAAACTGATACACTGGAATAACTGTTGAACTGCTGAAACTGAAGGTGTCCAACATTTGTAGGGACTCAAAGACTATGAGTCATCTCTGAGAAGTAATGTAACTGTGTACTCAAGGGAGTATGAAACTGGGGTACATCTGAATACTGTCGTCATGCGCAACCCGAATATCTATAGAAAAAATGTAACTGGTTGTATCCATAGGTAGGCTCTCAAATGTGGAGGAGTCAGGTGGTATCCGGGGTCTTCGACTAATAACTGAACGGACCAATACCCTATGCGAGTCTCAACGATGCGATCAAGGTGTTGAAGTTGAGCATGTGAGAAACAACCATTCGGAGAGGCACCGCGGATTCCTCTCGAAATGATTCGTAGGCACTCATCAATAATGGTAATGAGTCCAAGACACAGGGACCTCTAGGTCTATCCTCTGGAATCAATGTGGTTGTCGTCGACAGAGGGAGACCAGCAACTAACAAGGCAATGATGTTTCCTTGATAGGAGCACGAGGTGTAGATCTGTAGTGTTGTAGTACTAATGGTAGGACTGACATACTTGTGGGGATGGGAAATAAGTGGTTCATAAAGTGGGTAGACTCAAACTTCCTTTGTTCATAGCATGGAGGCATGGTTGACCAGCATCTCTGATATCCTGAAGAGCCATACACCACACGGGGAGAGAAACGTGTCTGTGGGTTTTTATTCTTTACATGGGAGACAGGGGAAGGAGGAGAGGTTGACCAGAAGCGTAGGGAACTGACTTGTAGGTGTGGGGATCATTGATTTTTTAGGGACTGAAGGGTATGTACTGACTCTGGGGGGGGTGAAGTTGATGGAAGCTGTCGAGGGAGTTTTAGGGTGACATACTGTAGAATACTCTGAACAAAGGTGACCAAAATGGGGAAGCTTCCATGTGAGTAGACATGATCTGTTGTGGCACCAAGAGGCACCATTGATTCCTTCTTCGTAGTTTTAATGATCTCCAAGAAGGGATAAAAGTGTGCTCTAAAATGATACGTTCCTGTGGATTTTGTGAGCCCAGGACGGCTCGTGCTCATGGTTGCTTTCATGTTTAGAGAGTCTGAAAGCGGTAAGTGGACTCTATTGATGTTCTTTTTCGTAGTTTAGTCTCCAAGGCCCGAAAAAGCATAAAATGATGCAGATGTATAACTCTTCTAGCCAATGTGACTAGAGTATTCCTTTTTCCTAATTAGTCTATAAGGTCCGAAAAAGGGGTAAACTTATACCAGGTAGATGCCCTTTCAGATACATTTAACGAGCATGAAAGGAAGCAAGGTTGCTCGGCAATCTTTTCATTGTTTTTAGGAGTCAGAAAAGAGCTTAACAGAAACTCCCTAAGTGCCTTTTTCGTAAAAGGGGTTGCTCGGGCTGAAAAAGGGATAAAATTATACCGAACAAAAAGGGATTGATGAGGGCGAGAAAAGGTCTCAAGCATCGTCATCAGTGCGGAAAACTGGATCCGGTGACATAAGTATTGTCGAAAACGGAGAACGGCCGATGTGGCACGCAAACCGAGGCTACATGGGGGGCATGAAAAAATGCCCTGAAAATCGGGACGTGACAGCGATAAATGATCTCAAGCATCATCACGAGCACGAAAAACTGAATCCGGCGATATAAGGCACGTCGAAAATGGAGAACGACCTATGTGGCACGCAAACCGAGGTGACGAGGGGGCATGGAAAAAATGCTCAAAAAATGTAAAGGTGAGAGCGAAAAATGATCTCAAGCATCATCACGAGCGCGGAAAACTGAATCTGGCGATATAAGGCATGTCGAAAAATGGAGAACGGCCGATGTGGCATGCAAACCGAGGCGACGAGGGGGCATGGAAAAAATGCCCGAAAAATGTAAAGGTGAGAGCGAGAAATGATCTCAAGCATCATCACGAGCGCGGAAAACTGAATCCGGTGATATACGGCATGTCAAAAATGGAGAATGGCCGATGTGGCACGCAAACCGAGGCGACGTGGGGGTATGAAAAAATGCCCGAAAAATCTGGGCGTGAGAGTGAGAAATGATCTCAAGCGTCATCATGAGCGCGGAAAAATGAATCCGGCGATATAAAGATGGTCAACCACAGAGAACGGCGGATGTGGCACGCGATCCGAGGTGACGAGGGGGCATGGAAAAAATGCCCAAAAAATCTGGACGTGAGAGCGAGAAATGATCTCAAGCATCATCACGGAATCGAAAAAATGAATCTGATGATATAAAGTATATCAAAAATGGGCTACGGCCGATGTGGCACACAAACCGGGGTGACAAGGTGTCGGGACACAATGCTGATATTGGTCCTGGTGAGAGCGAGAAATGATCTCAAGCATCATCACGGGCACGGAAATATGAATCCGGCGGTGCAAATGGTGCGAAATACGGAGGTCATAAGGACTCCGGAATGGTTAAAGGAAATTACTAGGTTAAAAAATTGCTACAAATAAAGGTGAGCCCACCAAGCCAATGATGCAGTGGTGGGGAGAAATGATGACCCGCGGGGGGAAATACTGTGTATAAAATCAACTGAAATATACAAGTGACACGTGACCTCAAAAATGGTTGAGATCACGAATATGAAAAAGTGAGCAGGGTTAATGACCTGCCCCCATGCTATGTGCATAGGGTTTGTGATTGTGGATCACATATGTGTTGGTTTGAACGATGGGTTCATTGATGTGCTGAGATAGATGTGATGGGGAATGTTCAAAATGATTGATCGTGCCCCCTATCCCAGGGTCAAGGGAATCTATTATGCCCCTTGACTCAGAGGTGTCAAGGTGGTGCTCTATGATAGCGGGGTCAAGACCAGGCATTTCGGTATAGGACCAGGCAAAGACATCACGGAATTCTTGGAACAGTTTTTTGTATTCTCCAATCTCGTGCTCACTGTGGGAGGCTCCTAATGTAATGGTATGAAGGGCACCAGGTGGGTCATAGATGTCGATGTGGATGACGGGAGAAATATTGGCCATGTTATTATCCTCGGAAGCGTCAGGAGTAGGAATAGGGTCCTTAAATCATTTGACTTCAGTAGGAAGGAAATCTTTGGACTCAACCGCGGATTGGGTAGCGGTGGTGGATGAAATCTCTTCCGGGAGGAAGTATGGACGATTGTGCATGTCTTCAGTAGGAGCCTCTAGAATCTCTTCATCATTGCGGGAGCTTTGAGTGGTCAAATCAAGTGATGAGGTAGTGGTAGTCGAAGAGATCATGTAGATGGTGTTAATCTCTCTGGATGAGGATGATGCGGGAGGGAAGATCTCCTCAATTGTGGGGGGTGCCGTCTCAAGGTCCAAATTATTCATCTCGTAGAGAGCTGCTCTGTAATCTGGGATGTCATGACAATGATGTGAGTAGTGGCCGTAAATACCGCATATCGCACATGGGTGGTTGGTACGCAGTGATTTGTCCCGAGGCATGGGGTTTGGATCGAGTTTGACAAACGGGATGTTGGGGTTGTCGTCCAGCATTTGCATGTGTTCCTGCAATGCAGGTAACTGTGGACACTGATGGGTTGGATGGCCTAACTCATCACACAATGAGCATTTTGGAGGAGCACGGAATACGGGGGGAGGTTTAACTGCCTTGGGTGGGGGTACCGCAGTGTATGGTTGTGGGCCTCTGCCCCCAGTGGGCCTAATGAGTGGAGGGGGAGTCGTCGATGACGAAGGAGTAGTGATACCGGGAGGTGGTTGGGTAGAAGTGACAATGGGTTGCACCGGTTGCAGGATGACATTTGGTGTTGGCGGAGGAACGGGAGGCGTAATATACCACACGGGTAATCCCAATGTTAACCCGGGGAGACTAAGGGTAGCCATAACCGGAGCGCTTACTACGCTCGAAGGAGGGAATAGAAAGGGGATTGTGTGGATGGGTGTAACCCCAATGTGACTAGGGACTAATGGTGGTTTGGGTAACAAGGAGGGTTGATTACCAAGTGTTTGTGAAAGAGTGCAGAGGTTAGCGGCGTGGGTCTCAGGTGACGGTGGTGGAATGGCTTGGAATGTAGAGGTCATTGGTGTATCTGAGTAAAGTCTGGGTCCCACAGAAGAAACAAAGGAGGTAGTTGCACTAGAAGCGGGTTGTTCAACCATGGGGAGAACATTTTCGGGTGCTACAGGGGCATTGGGATCATAGTAGGCGAGTTGGTCAATTTTGACCACGCGTCCCTCGTGGGGGAACATCATGGTACGAAAAACGGATGAGGCAACCGCTTTCATGGCGTACATGTAACTGCGGCCAAGTAAAAGGTTATAATCGAGTTGAGCATTAATGACCTCTATGTCGATGAGCACAGTTTTCCCACCCAATTGGACGGGGACATTGGGTAGTAGACCTTGAGGTTGAGCTGACCGACCATTGTAGGCCCGCAATGCAGTGGTGGATTGCTGGAGAGTAGGGGATCCCAACTTCTGCCAAACGAATGTGGACATGACGCATGTAGAGGCACCCTCGTCGATGATACATCGATGGATGAAAAGATTCCGAATAGAAACAGAAACTTGGACTGCTATGGTGGAAGGCAGACATGGTTCGGACTGGTCCAAATCAAAGGTCATCAATTTCGAATCATTTGGGTCAATCGCCCCAATGGAGGAAAGTAAAGTCTTGCGCTGCGTAGGACAGTTTTTCAAGACTTCTAACGTAGACATGGCTACGGGGGACTGAGCTAAATCATCGACAATGTTGTAATTTGACGTAGCCCGTGCATTGGGGTTGTTGTTGATACGGCGAAGTGGGAAACGAGGTGCTTTAGAGGCGCCATCGAGTGGAAGCGGTGGTATCCGTAACGTCTGATCGGTGGGATGAGCGTTAGTATCCTTATCGGCGGGGGGGGCTTCCGAGGTAGGTCCGTACTGGTTCCGACGTGTCTGGATGTTGACATTAGCAGTTGACATCATCAGCAAGTGGTGGGTACCAGAATCGAACATTGGTTGATTGGGAGCGGCGTAGGTGATTTGTTGTGGTGGCACGTTGCCCTGTGGGGGAGCTAATTGCTGAGTGTTCACCACTCCTTGTGTTGGAAAAGGGTTTTGTAGCACCAAAGGTTGAGGTTGTGGTGGTGGAGGGTTGGGTGGCAGCTGAGGAGCCGCCTGCCCTTGACGATGGGCGTCATCTGTCCATAGTTGCCGAGCTCGCTCCAAATGTGGGCAAGTGTGGGTATAGTGTCCATAGACCCCGCAAATGGAACAAGGATGGATTTTTCGTAAATTAGCATTTTTGGCTTGCTTAGGTGGCCGATCAAGATTCTGTTGAGCAGGCGCCGCGTTATTATTTTGCGGAGGATGGGGGGGTTGTGGACCTTGGTTATGGTTTTGGTTGTTTCCACGATTACGTCCTCTTCCACAGTTTAGTTGTCCACCCTGGTTGCGTTGGTTATTTTGGTATTGGGGCCGATGTTGTTGTGCGTAAACATGCACTTGAGCATTGGGGGGATTCTGGGGAGCCGCAGGTGTGGGAGCAGGTTGTGGTGGGTAGTACGCAGTTGGAGCTGGCGGTGGTTCAGTTGCCTGTTGGGGTTGTTGGTACTCTGGAGCTATTGGATATGTTGGATTAGCTGGTGCAGCTTGCTGTGGGTACTGCATCGGTTGTGGCGAGAACTGAATGGGGTTCTGTGTAGCAGGTTGGTTATAGTATGTAGGAGGTACATATGCTGATGGCACTTTCCCATAGCAATGTTGTGGACAAGAGGGTCCATGAATGTGATGTGTCTGGTTTGTTGGAGCGTAAGAAGTTGTCGCTCCGGAACTGGATGTAGCCCTAGAGAGGTCTGGGGCAGGCATGGTGCTCACCATGCTGAAATTTTTAGCTTGTGGTGTGATTTAGCCAATAATTCCATCGGCAGCATGAGATGCCCCCGGCGCGTCACCGCGTGAAGAGTCGCATCGTGGGACGTCCGGTATGATTGTGTATAGATAGCCTGACTGGGCATAAATGAGATCAAACTGTTGGGATTTGAGGATGGCCTCTTCTTCAGACTGTGGTCTTTCAGATGCCACATCCTTCGCAATGAGAGGGAGGAGGGATTTTAGAAACCAATCTAAGAAGATACGATCGTCTAACTTGATTTTGCAGAGGCTTCGGCGTCGACGCCACTCATGAATGTGGTCAGTGATGTGGGTGGCCGTGTTCTGTCTGCAAGACAGTAGGATCTCGACTCCCTCATCATAGCGGACAGGTAACTGGAAAAACTGCAGGAAGGTCGAGGCAAGGGAGGTAAAGGTGGCATGCGTCCCATGGGGCTACTCGATATACCACTTAGCTGCAGAGCCAGTGAAGGTGCGCTGTAAAAGCCGGAGGCGGACAGAGTTGTCCACTATGGAGTTGGAGGAACACCATATATGGAAGGACATGATATGGTTCTGGGGGTCCTCACCTGCCTTACCCTCAAACTTAGGGATGTCAGAGGGGAGTTTGGTGGGAATTTGAGGCCACGCAGGATCGTGTCTGATAGGATCATTGGTGAGCCTAGCTAAGTCTGGCAGGTTCAGACTTGCCATGTACGGTAAGCTAGCAGATGTAGTGACTGGAACTGGGATGTGCCTAGTCATTGTGGTATGATGTAGGGGTCCAGTAGCACCTAAATGTATGCTAGGTATGGAGGGTATGTGCCCTCCAATAGGTGTGGTCTGGTATGGGCCAGCGCCTCCAAGTGCAACATGGGTTACACTTGGGTTAGGAATAGCAGTAGGGATTCCTGGGATAGGGTTTGTGGAAACTAGAGGGGGTGTGACCCCTATGTTGGGCATACCCATAACAGGTGGTGGCCCTGTGTTGGGAATTCCTATAACAGGAGGTGGCCCTGTGTTGGGCATTCCTAAATGTGGAGTGTTTCCCATGTTGGGCATACCCAGGGGGGTGGTCGTTACCATGGATGGCACCGCAGCAGAAGGGTCTGTGGATGTCTCACCTATGGTGCTGGTAAATAGTGGGTCAAATGGTGTTCCAGCCATAATGGTGGTTGGTGGTAATATAACGTAGTTTTCGGATTCTGCCTCAGAATCAGATGTGAAGTGAGGCGTGTTAGAATCGGATGACCGTCTGGTTGACCAACGATGTGTCGAATCAAGGGATAAGGCTCTGCGTCGGCGACGTGGAGAGCCAAGTAGACTAAACTCTGGGAGTTCGCCCTGAAGACGACGAGAGCGTCTAAAGTTCTCAATGGTGAGAAATAAGTTTTAGTGTAAAAAATCTGTATGTGCAAAATGGTAATGTATAAAAAACTCAAAACCCTAATGCAACCAACGGTGCAAGAAGGGGAGTGAAAATGAAGGCTCTCAGGCCAAAAATCAACCTCAAAAAGGGCACTTATTCTAGCAGCTGTGCTACAATAAGTGGAGGGATGCAACAAATGGTCAGAATACCAACATGCAAACAGCTTCTAGAAAAAATAGGTGTAACTAGACCAAAGGTGGGTTTAATCATGCAAACACCTAACTAAAAGTATTGTTGATCAACAAATGATATTCTCTGCAAGGTGATGAAATCCAAGTCAGAAAATATGAGTGTTGAGTCAACGGATAGATATCCCCCTACCGGGAGGGACACCGGGTAATCAATCCTAAAGAATGGCTACTAGGATACTCCGTTCATGACGCGTCGAGAAAAGGTAAATCTGTCGTTTGGTCCTTGATCACAATATCCCAATACAGGGATATTCCGAGAACTGCGAATGGTAGCCCTTCGGTTACTGAATGGATTTCGGTATTCCACTCAGGCTTCCGGAACCATCCTCGCGACTTCAACCCTCGTAGGGGAGAGGCCTTCCCACAAACCGGTTGTGACCGCGCCAATAAATACTAAGAGATTTTAGCTCCCTAAATGGACAACTTCTATGTCTCAGATGTAATAACTGAGGGGTGTTATTGGAACACCTATCCCCCCAATACTACCTAGCTACAAAGTTCTTTTAGTGTTCCCCAAGTGGGGTTAAAAGTGTGTTGAAATTAGGGTAAGTTTTAAGGCTCAGTTCAATTAAGTGTTTGAGTGGGTGCACATGTGGTATTGTAAACTGAACTTGAAAAAAGTAAATGCTTTATTGAAAATTTTCAAAAAATAAAGGATCTTTCGAAAATAAAAAAGCAAATATTTATGACTTTTTTCAATAAATGGAAATTAAATGCTTTGCAAAATCAACTCAAAAAACAAAGGATCTTTTGAATCATGAAAGCAAATAATAGTCTTCTTAAAGAAATAAATGGATTTCTTTTTCAAGGAAATTGCTAAGGGCAAAATTTTAAAGAAGTAAACAGCAAATTTTTTTTTAACCTAGATAAACTACAAAATAAGTCTTTCTTTCACTTTCTTGAAAAAAAAAATTTTAAAAGACTTCTAGATGTGTATTTAAATAGTAAAATTTTTTCTTTGGCTGTAAAATATGCAGAATTTAATACTGTAAAAATGTTCTATGTGGGCAGAAAATACAGTAAAAAATAATTTTTTGAATCGGAATGGCCGAATGAAAAAAGTAGCAGCGGGGGTTTTGACAGAAAAGCTGCGATGGACCGCGCGGGTTTCTGTCGCATAGTCGTGATGGACCGCGCGGGATTTCGACGCACTGTCACGATGTGCAGCGCGAAAAATGTCCGCGAAGCCGCGATGTGCAGCGCACAAATAGGCCGCGAAGCCGCGGTAAACCTCGCGGAAAAGGGCCGTGCAGTCGCGATGTGCAGCGCAGTAAATGACCGCGAAGCCGCGATGTGCAGTGCGGAAACCGGCCGTGAAGCCGCGGTGAACCGTGCGGAAAAAAGCCGAAAATTCACGATGAGCCACGTGACTGTCAGGCTAAAAACCACGATGCGAAAGCTGTGCACGGAAGCCGAAAAATGAACCCGAAAATTGAGAATTTCGGGCTATTAATGGCAATAGATGGGGCCAAAACTTAGAGCAGCAATGGATCTGCTGTCTAAGATGGCAGATCTATGGATCTAAAGGTTAAAAACTAATAAAAAAATAAGATTAAAAGCAAAACTAGAGATCTATTGTTCAAACCCAGCGGAGTCGCCAAAAATTGTTGGCCCGGTTTTGCAACCAGGCTTAGTGCTATGGGAACCTGCTAACTAGTAGCAACAGTTTCAAATAGAAATAAACAACTAATTAAACTAAACAAAACTAATCATGGATCTATGCAAGAATATAAGCAAATAATGTAAACATTTAAAAAACAAGAACAAGAAAATATTAAAGAATGAATTTGTATTGAAAAATGGGGGGCAAGCAAGTGCTTGCGATAATACCTTCAATGGTGAAGGTTGATGTTAAGCAACTCCCAAGATGAGTAGCTCCAAGCTCCAAGAGGTCTCCTTCTCCAAGGTTGCTTACAATGGCCAAAATGCTCAAGGGAGATTTCGGCAGCATGAGGGTGAGATAATGGATGGATGTGAAATGAGGAGCCCCTACCACCTTTTTATAGGTTTTGGTGGTGGGGAATACCATTTGTGGTTTTGTGGAAACCAAATGGTATTGACCAACATGGTTTAGGTACTTTTCCCTCCTTTTTCCTTTTTTGAATAAAATTAATATTTTTATTCCCTTTTTAATATTTTTGGGAATTTGGACCCTTTTTAGGGTTTTTTTTTATGCTTTTTAGGAAAAATAATCTTTTTGAGTGGGAAAAAGGGGTGTACTGAGGTCTTTTGGTGACCTTTTGTTGGTTTCAGAGGCTCAGATGGTGGAAAAGTGGACAAATGGGTTATATGAATAGGGAAATGAGCTAGTGAGCACTTTTTGGGTGTCAACAGAAGGTGTCTCTTGTCTCTTTGTGTGTAGGTAGCTGGTGTTTAGAGGCTAGAACAAAGGATCTCTAGCGACTACATTAGTCGGGATCATACGAAGGACAACCATCGGAAAGAAGGTACGGTTGAATCATTCTCTTTTCTATTGTATGCATAGGGTAAAGGGTTAGATCTAGTGGGAAATTATTGATCTCTACTCCTAATATATATCTTGGATCTTGGATTCATATCCAAGGGAGGTATTACCTATCAGTATGGAATATTGCTCCATAAAAGAATTGGTGACTTCGCTGGGGAATAATTTCTGAGTTCTTCCTTAGATCCCATTTTTTTCCTTAGATCCATTCAATCATTTGCATTATTTTGGTTGTTGAGTGTGTGGTTGGGTTAATTTTCCTCTTTCAACGGGAACAAATCCTATTATAGGATTTGAAAATCTCATATCTACTTCAGATCTAAGTCAAATTTTAGATTTGGGCTTGCTATCTGTGTTTTTTAAGCATTTGAGGGCGGATTTTGTAATGACCATAGGATACATGATATTAACTGGAAGTATGAAATATAATATTTCAAACCAAACCCCCAGAAATTTCCTATCCAATGGCATTGGTTTGGTTTTAATCTGATCACCGAGTAAATAGATATCATCTCTGCAATATTTCTGTCTGCGCAGAAAATTCCTGGAAAAAGTGCAGATTTTAAACGAAGGTATCTTTGCTTCCCGGAATCGGTTTTGAGTGATTTATTTTTCAAATCATGTATTTTTTTTAGAGGAATTCAGATTTGTAATTTGTTTCTGTAAATTCTGATTAAAAAGGTACATAAATTTATCTAACTTTCGTTGTTTTTTTAAATTTTTTTTTTTTTTTTTTTTTACATTTGTTATAAAAAAAAGAGAGTGCAAGCTTTTAATTGTTCAATTTTCTTGGTTGTGATTCAATTGCATTGATTGTTTGGATTTGTTTTTCATCATAAAAACAAACAAAAATAACCATAAAAAACTAACCAAGAAAAAATACGTAAAGAGAGCATATTTTCATATTGGGGGTGAAAAGGTAGAATAATTTTTTGCATGAGCATTGAATTGTTTGTGTGAAAAATATCTCTTTCACTCCCTCTAGGTAATGTTCATCGAAGCAAAGGAAAAACAAATCATTTCTTTTTGCATGGTTTGGGTCAAGTCAAAACACATCATTGAGTCCATGTAACCACTCCAAGATAAAATCAAGCGTACTTCAATTTAAAATCTTTAGTAACATTGTGTGATAGGCTAGAGACGTGTTCTGACATCATTAAATGTAGGATTTCTCATTATTTTCCAATGCTGCATCCCTGAGACTGTGTGGTTCTTCCAAGTACCTAGAGTATATTGGAAGGTCCCTTTTGAACGATTGCACATTAGACAACGCTACCATGGATTTGAGATGCCATTTACCTTGAGTATATCGGGAGACCCCCATATAATCCTGAAACCAACTGAGTATACCAATTGGCCATCTTGTTGAAGAAATACACCAAGAACAACACTCGGGGAGATTACTATGCACGTACTACCAGGTAGTCAGTAATACGGTCCAGGGAATGGTCCAAATCCTCCTTTATTAGTGCTCTGAAATATTGGTCTGAGTATTATTGTTGGACCATGTAGTATATCGCAAGTTGTGACAACTTGACACACCTGTGCGGAACTGGCTATTTATCCCACCTGTCAACAAGTTTGATTGCTGCCTTAGTTGAGTGGGCGTTTATTGTGTGCTTTTTTTAGAAGCCTATAGGGTGATTTATTTTGCTACTATCATTGTCGTTAACCAACCTGTATGTCGTTTAAGGAAGTTGCATGTGGATTCTCCTGACTTTGGGGCCCCACCAATTCAACGATGGGAGTTTATTTCTTCGTTAGAATTACCCACTACTATAGAGTTTGAAGCTCATTTAGCTTTTACCCCACGCACCCACTTTCCACCCATTGATGACTTCAACCCACCTGAAATTGAAATAATTGAACAAGGTCAAAACATCCTTTACAACCCTCCTTTGACGAATCTATGTGGTCCAGTATTAGTTCAACTAGGGAGCTTACATTTTTCAAAACCAACAGTCAGAATCAAATCCTACCAAATGATGTCGGGCATGGGTTTTCCATATAGTCCTGGGGGGTACACACAAGGTGTTACGTATTCACAGGGGACAAACATAGGTAACTCTCCTTTTATCCCTATGGATAGCACACCATTTCCATCCTCTTTACCTCCCCATGATCAGCAACCCATTCATGAATTTACCTACAACACATCATAGTTGTGTTACTCAAGTCCCGTCATCCTTTTTGTCATTGACGGATCTACCTACTACCATGCCTATGCTCCATACCACTTTTTCAAATCCTTCCTTTGCATTTAGACAAACCACTCCTCCCAATGTTAGGACTAGCATGCCATCAGGATTTATCCCAAGTTTTGTTAACCCCTCGATGAGTTTTCCTTCAAATTGGAACTTACCTACTAGCGCTAGTATTCCTACTAGTGCTAATATCTGGGGGGGGATGTTATGTCTCATCCTCCTGTTGGTCTTTCGACTTCCCCCAATGTAGGTTTCCCTACTGGGTGTAATTTTGCGTCAACCAGTGGCCCATCCTCCAGTTCAGGCCAGTTACTAAGGGGCATGGTACTCAGAGCTTATCCTTCAGCTCATGGTGCTAATGTCGGTCAATCCATACACCAAGGGGGATTTCAAAACAATCCATTTCATTCCCAAAATTCCTTTTCCAACACAATATTACCATTCTTGGCTAATTTAAATTTACGTGACCTCTCCAAGTTGACAAATGATCATGTTTATCACCAGCCCATTGGCCATCCATACCAACCAAGATACCATCAGACGTTCCTAAGTTTGATGGTAAACTTGGAGAGGACCCACAAAACCATGTGATGCCTTTTCACTTATGATGCTAATCTAATTCCCTTGTGGATGATAGTGTTCAATTGAGGTTATTCCAACGCACTTTGACTGGCACAAAATCCAAATGGTACATTGAGTTACCTAGTGCATCTTACTATGAATTTAATTCTTTGGCTATGGATTTCCTTACACACTTCCAATTTCCTATATGCTAGGATACTGGGATAGAAATCTTGACATACCTACGTCAGAGTACCTCCACCCACATCTCTAATCATATCCATGAGTTGAGATGGAGGCAGTGCTTGTTTCATGCTAAAATCCCAGACCAATTCTTAGCGGATTGGTTCATGAATTCCTTATTACCGCCTATTGCCAAACATGTTTCCATGTCAGGTGCAATCATTGAAGATTAATTCATCCTGAAATATCAACAGCTGGATTTTATTTTCTCTCAATATGGCATGTTGTATCACATAATACCTCATGCTCCTCATCCTTCCATGGATCTTCAATGACCTCCTCCTAGTCTCCATGTTGATGGTGTGATCGGGGCTGTCTCCACCACTTCGGTGAGTCCTCTAGTAAATAAAATGAGTAAAATTTCAATCACTACACCTCTGGTTGCTTCACAACATGTGGCTCCTACGCCACCTGTCCCTACCCAAACCACACAAGTTAGTGTCGTCTAACCAGCTCAAACTAGTAACCCTCCTCAGAAGGGGGTAAAAAGAAAAACAATTGCTGGAAAAATAACACTAATGAGAAAGGGATAGATACACAATATTCCACTACTCCTACCAATGAGGAAGGGGGAAAGAAGAAGAACCATTACCCATGCTCTGTTTGTAAGGGTGATCATCCTACTCACGTATTCCCTCTCATGGAGGATGTTCACAAGTATTTGGCAAAGCGTGGTAATCCAAACTCACATGCAGTTCTTACCCACCCCTTCCCTCAAAACCAACAGCAAATGATAACTACACCTCCCACACCCTCACAAGGGGGCACTCATGATTACAAATAGGTTGGGGGCTCATCATTCAGTGAATATGTTTTCTTGTGTGACCACGATATCAATATCCAAAACCGATCCAAGAAATACGATGCTTCTAAAAAATAACCAGTCATCGATGAAGTTCTTCCTACTCAACCTGGTGGTTCTCTCCACATAGAGAAACCACCTCTCGGTAATCCACATTGCCTACCCAAAGGTTTGGTGAAGAAGTCCAATCTCCTTCCAAGAGATGCCCAACATTACAAAATTGTTGAAGACTTGGCCCAATCTCCTTGTGCCATGTCAACCTTAGAAGTACTCCAAAGTTGTCCTAGGAATAAGAAGGTATTTTTTAATGTCATCAATGGCATTGATCCGGCTGATTCCAATACCAATACCTTCAATCTCGATCATCTTACATTCAAGATCCCCCACCAATTGTCTTTTCAAATTCAATTTAAGTAATGCGGTGTTACCATTTACCGTACTGTTGTTGACGAAGGAGCCTCCACTTGTGTTATGCTTGTGTCATGTTGGAAGGAATTAGGTTCTCCCATGTTAATCCCTTATCCTACAAAGTTACAATCCTTTGATGGTCACTCTTTTCAACCAAAATGATTTATTATGGGATTCCTAGTGGAATTAACTAGTAAAATTGTGAATATATACGTTTAGGTTCTTGATTCACCTTTGGATTACAATCTCTTGTTAGGATGGAGTTGGTCCTATGACATGCATGCAGTAGTTTCCTCCATATTTAGAGTCATTTATTTTCCCCATCAAGGAAAGGTGGTTAATATTGATCAACTAGAGTTTTTCACCACTAATCCAAGGGTCTCCAACGGTCAAAACATACCCTTAATCAGTGCCCCCAATTAGACCATGACAAATGTAGGGGCAGGAATGTTCAAATATTCTACATTTCTTGGGGCATTCAACCTTCCCCCACCACTTTTCTTTGTGTCCTCGTCCTCAATCTCTACAGGATCATTGATACCTATGGGATCATCATCCATGGAGCATACAAATGCTTCTACTCCTCCTTCCTCATCCACTCATTATGAGCTTCCATGTTTTGATCATGTACCATCTCGTGGTGACTATGTTCCCATTACGACACATGAGGTTCTTTCAATTGAGATCTTGGGAAACATCTCCACCACTAAGAAGAGGTGTAGGCGTAGGAAGAAGAAATAAAAATGAGGGAGAGAACCACTAGCCTATGATAATCCTGGTAGGGGCACACCATTAGCTGCTACTAATCCTAGTGTGGGAAACCAATTATCCTCTGCTAATCCTAGTGGGGGGAATCTATTAACCTCAGGTAATCCTACTAGGGGAAAGCCACTAGATTCTATGAGTCATGATGGGGGAATCTCACCAACCTATGAAAATCATGTTGGGAAGAAAAAATCAGCTACTTCCAATCATGTCGGAAGTGACAATATTTGTGGGAATCCTAGGCAAGCATGGCATGGTTTTTCTCACAAAGACTGTTACAGATAGGCCACATTGTCATGTGGTTATTTGTATATTATGTACCATATATTGGTGTGGTGTTCATTTTCCTTTTTCGTGTGTGTGGCATGTCTCGATCAGTCCCAAAATACATATATGTAAACAACTCAAAAACATTATACAATACTAAAAACCCAAAAACATTAAAAAACTTTAAAAATATAAAAACATCTCATAGGTGAATTTTTTTTTATCTTTTTGGGATTTTTGACATGTGTTTTGGACCTTGTGTAAGTTATATTTTCATGTTTTGATGGTTGAGACATGGTTTTTTGGAGACATCCACATTCCTTGAGGTATAATCCCTAAACTGGCATATATGGGGTAAGTTATTTTCTGCATGTATCCATTGCATTTTTAGCCTCCATTTTTTCCATCATCATGCCTTAGGTTCCCACCCCTCAAGTTGTGATATTACCCCTATGTTTCATTACACATTGTAACTTATGTGGTAGAGCCTTCCTTTCATGGGAACCCTAGAGTAGCACCTCCTTATCCTTTGGATCCCATATCGTTGCTTTCCGTAGGTGCAGTAATCCTCCTTAGTCTCATTTGTGCCTTGATGGAGCCTCATGTTCTCTCTATGCTTTTCCTGCCAACCTTACCCAGTGAGGGTTCCCACGAGTATCCTTTTATCCTTTTTTGGGCTCGTTAAAACTGGAGGAAAAAGGCCCTCCATGGAGCATTTTCTCTCTATTATTTGAGCTCCTTAAACCATGAATATGGACCCAATATGACTTGTCCAAGCTCGTTAAAATTCTATGGATAAGGTACCATAGTGTCATGGCTTTAAGCTCTTTTCCTACTCCATTCAAAAGAAAAGATTGCCGAACAAGCTTGATTTCTTTCATGCTCATTAAAGTATTTGAAAGGTCATCCATTCTCATATACGTTTACCCCATTTTTAGTCAGAGTGGACTCTAGTCCATCTTGGCTAGAAGAGTTCTTCCTTGGATTGTTTTATGCTTTTTCGGACTTGGAAGACTAAATTTACGAAAAAGAACCATATGTTGAGCATTCTTCTCTCTTTTCTTCGAGCTTGTTAAAAAATGAAGAATGACCCGATTTTACTTCTTCGGACTCATTAAATATCCACGAAGAATATTCCACCCAAGCACACTTTTATCCTTTCTTTCAGCTCATTAAAAAAATGAAGAAGATCCTAGTAAAACGAGAAAAGGGGGGGGGGAACGATCGTCTGTATCTTTTCCATGAAATGGAAGTAGTAATTTGTGTCACCCTTGAACATGGCACTTGTTTGAGTAAGTATCTTACAGTTGGGTTTTAGCTTACTTAGAATCCTTATGAGTCATTATACCCCTCCAATTGGTTACTCTTCCAATCCTTATGGAGTGGGCCTCAATGCCTCTTGCATTGCGGCTCTATCCCAATGCTCTTGTGTCAATGTTTCCAAGTCATGTTCCATGTCGTGCCACATGTTCAAGGGAATTTAAACCTCATTCATCCATTTGCAGTCCATTTGACCTTATTTCCCGTCTGTGTTGGCCATCCTTGATTTAGTTTTATTTGGTGACTTGATCCATTCAAACCACCTCTCGCATATTGGTTCATGTCATATGATAGGGAATAATTCAAGGTCCTACTTCGACGGATTCCTTCATATCAACACCAACTCATTATCTAGGAAGTGGATCTAGAAACTATTAGTACCTTGGAGCTTGTAGTCCTCAGTGGCGGGTTTCCTTGAGTTCAACAATGAGTTTTCATCATTGATTCTTGTTTGAGCAATTCTACAAGTGTTTGACTTCAGCTCATCCATTCACACTTGTTAGATTGTACTAGGTACATTGGGTTCCATTATCATCATCGATGGTTCCCCTTGCATCTATTAACGATATCCCTCAATGAATGGTAATTAGACGGTTTCACTCATGCTCAACATCAACACATCTATTTGCATGTCATGAACTGTACTATGTAGGGTTGAGACGAAGACCTTGGGTTAGAGCATGTTCATCACTCCTTATGGATACCCTTCCCAAGTTGCGATGGATTATATCACTTGAGTACCTGGAGGACTACCAGAGCACTACCAGTGTGCCATTTGTCTTCCTTATTTATGTTGTGTCATAGATCCACATTGTATTGTTCGGTGGCTATGATCTCATTGGTTCACATAAATCAACACTGTATTGGTTGGTGGCTATGTTGTTTGTCATGACATGGATCTACATTGTACCCTTTTGTAGCCATGATCTCATAATTAGTCCCATGGATCCACAACGTATTATTTAGCATCCATGCTTTATTCATGTTTCCAGCATGGGTATGCCTACCTCGAGGATGATATATATTGTTGACCAGATGATTGATTGTAGGTTCTTTCACAGTGACTTGTTTCCTAGCTCCAACCTTGACCACATTGTATCTTGCCATGCAACATTACCTTATTGTAAAGTGTTTCTGCCATCGGTTCCTCTTCTCACCTCACACTTTAGGGGGCATCTATTATACCATTATTTACCACCCCCTTGGGATCACTAGGAACCTTTACCAACTTTAAGTTGTCAAGCCACTTTTATTTTCTCATAACTTATTATTATTCAATAATAATAATAATAATAATTTATTAAGTTATTGAGAAACTTCATTATTCTCTCCATTGGAAAAATACACTTTCTAGAACCATTGGTGAGTTGTGAGGAGATTAGATTCACGAGTTGGATCCTACATGTTATGAGCTAACATTTATAAGTTCTAGGTGTTCACATTCATCCTCTCTACCTTCACCATCCACCTATATAATGAAGGTCTTCAAAGGGAGAAAAAGAGGAGAAATTGAGAGTGCCCTTACTCTGCCAAAATTATAGAGAGAAAGGAAACGAGGAGCTTGGATCAAAGGGCCAAGGATATCTCTCATCATGAATGAAGGTATAGCTTTGTGATATATTGATTTCCATTTCAATAATATAAATATTAATGGTTTCCCCCCATATTCATTGTGTTATTTTAATGGTATACACTTGTGATACAGAATCTTATTATGTATTGAATTAACTAGATTAGATATATACTATTTATGCATTCTATATTGTAGAAAAGGTTTGAGGAAGGTGTCCCTTGTCTCTTTGTGTGTAGGTATCTAGTTTTTATAGGTTGGATCAAAGCATCTCTAGGGACTACACCAGCCAAATTCATATGAAGGACAACCATAAAAAAGTAGGTATGCTTGAATCATTCTCTTTTCTATTGTATGCATAGGGTAAAGGTTTAGATCTAGTGGGAAATTGTTGATCTCTACTCCTACTATCTGTCTTGGATCTTGGATTTAGGTCCAAGGGAGGTCTTACCTATCCATAGGGAATATTTCTCCATAACGTGCATACTGCAGAGCTCCTTCTTCTTCTAGTTTGCATTGTCTTCCATTTCAGCATTCAACTTTTCTTTTTCTCGCACTTCCTATGTTGTGAGAAGTCTTCATCACATTTTCTGACTTTTCATATCTTTCAATGACGTCTAAAGACTCTTTCTTAATATCATACATATTTCCATCTGTCATCCAGCATGGAAACAAGTAGAGGTGACTAATAACTCATGTGAAAAATTCAACGTGTCATTTTCGTACTCAAGCTTTTTAGGCAACATCATTTTGATCACACGGAACAATGAATTGGATTTCCTCTTTTTTTCCTCTTGATGATTTAATTAAATCATGCAATAAATTTTGACATATCCCAAGTGATATTCGAATCACAAAGGCATGAATGCAATTAACCTCAACATATCTTCAATTTATTTTCGCGTGCACGGGGAGCCACCTTCCAATTCTATAAATGAGTTGTGTATAGCTTGGTTCATCATCCCGATTTATTACCTGTCAATCTTGTTCTGAGTGTTGTGGCTTCTGAGTATCTCATATTCATCCATCAAGTCTTATTTCTTTTCAAAGATTCAACACTTCTTTCGATAGTATTCGCTCAGTTATTTAGTCACATCAGGTTGAATTCACAAGACTAAAGATGGACATGGGGATTTGGCAATTCCAAATGAAAGAATATGATTTCATGCATTGGTACGCGCAGTCATAGATAAACCAAAGTAATACTGTGGAGTTTCTCAATTTGAAAAAGAGATTCGACTTCCTAGAGAGGAAACATCAACAAATTCTTGACATGCTGAACTTGATTCGTACAAAACAGTCCACTGCCAATGCATTGTCTTCAACTATGCAGCTTTATCCACTATTGTAATCCTATGAACTCGTCGAGAAAGCTCCGATGGATCTTGAACTTCGACTGTTTCAGTAGCCAACCAGTCATGACGTAGATTTGGACATCGAGCTTCATCTCTAAATCAAATTCCCAATTTTGTTCTATATGGATTCCATCAACATCTTTGTACTTCAATTGTTGTTAGGCATTGGAGCTCTCAATAGCTTGGTCTCATATTCTGTTCTTTATTTATGACGAGATTTCTTTCTAGGAAACCACATTTTCTTGATGAACTCAAGATAGTCGAGCTGTAGGTTTACAACCCATCCCTCAGTTAGGTAGACTTCTACTGGTGGGAGTCGGTAAGCCTTCACTAGATGTGCTAGCTGAAACAAGGTGATGCCTTTGCTTGAAGAGTATTTCACGATGAGGTTCATGGAATCAATATGAGGTGAGATCCATTCTATCACCTCTGCATAAGGGAACAATTGGCTCGTCCTGCCACTTTATGAATCCCAGATCTTTTGATGTTTTGGTAAACAAGTACCTCTTCGATACCGACGCCTTGGTACTCCTCATGGTTGAATAGTTGATACATTTCACCCCACTTGTACTCTAGATCAACTCTAGTGGTACTCTGAGTATCCTCATATTGGATTTGCAATGGAACTTCTTTGGCTTGTTCATCATATGAAGGTATCTAAAGCACAACTTTAGAGTGTTTCCTTATGTTTCGCCGCAACATGGTAGGATCCTACAAGCCATTGAACACAGTATCATTTTCCGTGTGATGTAAAATACCAATATAAGCACTCTAATTCTCCACTGATAAGTTCATGCAAGTAATGAAAATAATAGACTCAAAACCCCCTTCATATATGGATTCAAAAAGATGATGGGTCTTGAGCATATCGAGGCTAGAAATGGGTTTTTCCAGTTGCGAGGAATAAATTTTCCAATATTCCATAGTTCAAACATCGAGAACATCCTGCCAAGCCATTATGAATATTGAAGAGGGAATAATCGATGGATGACGTTGTTGGACTTTGAAGGGTATGGGAATGGGACTGCACATCAAGTGGAATGGAGGAAGCTCAAGATCCTTCTGGGGAAACAAAACTTTGGCCTAAAATAAATCCATCCAAAGGGTCATACTAGCTCTTGCTAGGGCATCGAGAAAATAGTTTAGGACAAAGCGTGCCACCCTAATAAGAGAAAATGCATCTTCAAAAACTAGGGTTTATATGTGGAGACGATTCAATTGCAATGGCAGGAAATAAGGTGCATCTTTACGGTCTAAAAATGCCTTGTCAATGCTTCCCACGACCTAAGAGTAGCCCTAGACTAGCTTACTTGAATTCCCTAGGGTTCCAAATAGGACCTTGATTACCAAATCACAATTTAAAGAGTGAGTTCCAGTGAAAAGAGAACCTACTTAGAGATACGATAACATCTAGGAGATATATTGATCCATGTGGATTTGAGAATGCTAAAAAAAAAAAAATTCTTTAATGTTGATGGAAACCGCATGATTGCGTATAGCTCAACTCGATCTTTCCAATGCCACTTGAATCGCCTCAAATGGACGTCATATGAGGAAGATATGCCCTTCTAAAGTTTTGATGGAACATGCAAAAGTTGTAGAGGGTTCCACATGGTAGGCCCACAGACTGCCACTTGGAAATCCATACAGCCGAGTTGGCTAACAAGTGGCAAGACAATACATTTATTATAACGATGTGGCATGGTGATGTGGCATGATGGCATGGCATGGTGACATGGCATGATGATGTGGCAGCAACCAATGAATGGTTGTCCTGTGTCCTCCTCAATTTGCATGTAAGTGGTTCACATGGTTTAACGTATTGTATTTATATGGTTTTTTGTATATATATGGTTTTAACTATATATTTATATTCAAACGAAAAAAAAAGTAACTTGATATCCAAAAGGTAGAATCAAAGTTACAACATGATTTTTCCACGCCATCATGTTAGCTACACACAAAGTTCTACTATGACCTCACAATCAACATATATCTAAACACATTCTATTAGTCGATTATCTTAACAAAATAAACTTCCTTTATTGACTTTCCAACTACTAAAAAAAACTAAGGACCAAAAACAACAAGCTTGACTCACTTTCAAAGATACATAGATACTCTAAAAACTAGCTAAAAAATAGCAGAACTAAAAGATGGAATAATTCCCCAAATCCACCAGCTAATCCTCAACACACTCCTCAAAAAAGGGAACCATCCATTTCCCCAATAGATTTATTTGACAATGAATCCACCAATCCATTTAATTCCTTATAAATATGATTGAAAGAGATATGTGAAAAGTACTCTTTCAGTCCCTCAATTTTCTTCATCCAATTATCTAAATTGATGACCTGCAAAGAAGAAGAACTAGCCGCCCAGTCTATCACAATACGAGCGTCACCCAAAATTTTGATAGTAAATAAACATTTGTCTACATGAGACCCATAAAAGTCCCCAAAGAGCAATAAGTTCAACAATGGTATTTGTTCCATGTCCATATCCAAACCAAAGATGTAAACAATGATCCTGCTTAATCCTCAAGACCATTCCAGCTCCACAAATACCATTTTTGAATACCCGTCAAAATAACCAGAAACCATATTTTCCTCGTCCACCGGCTTGACAAGTAAACATGATATGGGAATATCCTTCTCTCTAAAATACCATATTTTGAAGCCTCGTCAAAATAACCAAAAACCATACCTTCCTCCTCCATCGGCTTGACACATAAACTTGATCTGGGAATAGCCTTCTCTCTGAAATACTAAAAAAAAGAACTAATAGATCTAGTTCTCACAATGAAGATTGAAGGTTTACATCCTTTGAAAATAAACTTATTGCGGGCCTTCCACACTTCCCATATAGTAAACATAGGAATTTCTTTAAATTCTAAACAATCTTGCACCCATTGAAAGACACAATCTTGAAATTCATTCTAATACCAAACTGCCCAAATATGCTATAAGTCACAGATACCGACCCATGCCGATCTAAAGAATACACACTTGGAGAAAAGATGGAATATATATTCTTCCTCCATACAACATAACTAACATATCCTAAGCCCTGAAAATGCCCTATTCAACATATTATCCCAAGTGAGAATTTTATTCTGCAAATAGAGCCACATGAAGAATCTAGCTCTCTATGGAAGTTGTCATCTCCACAACTTCTTTTCCCACCATTTTGGAACTCTATAATTCAACCTATCAATTAGAGCATCATAGGCCCACTTAGCAGTGAGAGACCCATTGGAATTTATACGTTGACTTATATATTACAAGTCAATGTATATATATTATTTGTCTTATATGGGATTTGAACCCTGGTCTTTGGGGCATAATTCCAAAAATTTAACCAATATGCCAACAACTTTGGTTATGTTAAGTAATGGTAATTAATATATTTGTTATTAAGTTAATATGGTTGTAACCAAAGATATTCCCTTTGGGGGCTATAAAAAGGGATGCATCATCACTATTTCATCATGGAATTTTGAAATGAAGTTCTTGCAGAGAGTTCAAGGTGAGTTGTTATTAAGAGGCTTGGCACAAATCCCAAAACAATATTTGTACAATGTAGAGTATAGCCTTGTTTTGCATGCCAAAGGGAGTCCTTGAGCACTTGAAGAAAGCATAGGCAAGTTTATAGTCGATATTCTCATAATTTCGAGGGGAGTCCAATTATAATGCCCATTTCAACATCTGAGTAGTGGATTTGTAGGGCATTTTCTTGAGGTACATGCCAAAGGGGGTCTTTAAGCACCGTGTCCAAGTATGGTTGAGTTTATACTCGTTCTTCTTGGTTTTCCAATAGCATCATAGTGGTGAAGTAAATTTATGAATCCGAGCCAAGGATTTGGAGGTATCTCCAAAAACATGTATTGTAAGTCACCATTGTAATTGTTATTATTTGAGCATTATAATAGAATAGTCTCACTAGTTGAGAGTGGAACCAGAGACGTAGCCAGGAGGTCTGGTGATCAACTCTATTCAAATTTGATATGGTGTTCATATATTAAGATCTTTATATTTCTACAATTACATATGCATTTCCTTTATGCAAGTTGAAGAAGTTTGTTTAAGTAAGTTCACTTTCATGCGAAGCGCACTATCAATAAAATATTCTTGATTTTGAAGGAAAATGGATTGTTGTAGTCATTTCCAAATCAAGTGAAATTCTGGATAACCATCCACTTTCATATCAAGTAGTATCTGAATAGGTTTGATAGGTGGATGCTTACAAGAGCCAAACTAAAGTGTGGTTAGGATGCAGAAGGACAATCATGGTGTTGCAAAGTGATGGAAGAGAATGTCTTTGTACGGGAAAGTCATGTGAACCAGGAAGGAGAAACAACAAAAATGCAATCCTCCTCATCATAAGAAGGAGAGTAGAAAGAATAAATTTTGTACTCATTTCCATATGATTGGACATCGGGTGAAGTGTTGGAAATTTCATCCGTAGCTTTGTCCAAAGCATGGAAAGAAAGTTCTGCAAGCACCTGCAAAGCATTGGAGGAAATTTGTACGAGTACCCACAAAGACAAAGGTAGCTGATGAAAGATTTGATCAAGAACTTATAGTTCAAGAGGTGGTTCATGAAGGAAAGAAATCCAAAGAAGAACTTATCAAGAAGGAGAAACTTGGAGAAGGAAATCCATTAGAATAGCTTTCTAAGAAATGGATATCATTTCTCCATAACTAGTTCTGAATAGCATGTTGTGCTCACTATTCTTGTAACAATTGGAAATATGGATAAAGGGGCACTTCATGGGAGAAGGTTCTCCAAAACAGATTTTGAAATTAGGAAGCAGCAGCAGACATGTTAGTGGGAATTATCATCATGTACATGAGTCGAGGTGGCATGACCAAAGAAGGGAAAAGTGATGACCTGTTATAGCATCACTTGATATGCAACATAGTTTTCAGCCTTGGTTGATAATGTTCAGTAGCAAAGAGAGTTTAGGAATCAACCTCGAATATGGGGAAGTGAGATAGAGGTCCAAGATGGAAATAAAATCTGAGATGGAGATCCAAGATGGGGAACTAAGATGGGAATCCAATATGGAGATTCAATATGGACATTCGAAGTGGAAGAGGGCCAAGATGAAGAGCTAATATGGAGATCCACGAAAGAGATCCAAGATGGAGATCCAAGACAGAAAGCCAGTTCCAAGAAGGAAATCTAAGATAGCGATCAAAGTCCATTTAGGGGATGCTGATGTCGGTCCTTCATAAATGGCAGTCGAAAAGGATGTTGTTTTCGACCCTCACAAAAATTGCATCCAAAGAGGATGCAATGTAGGTCAAAAATATGGATAAATACCAGAAACGTTAGGGAATTTTATCATATGAATAGATTTGTTGAGTAAATCCATACTTTTGGAGGTCCAAAAGTTCTTCTAGTGGGGAGGAATGCTCCAGGTTGATCTGAGAATGCTCACAAATAAAAGTTCTTGAATTTCGATGGAAACAACACCATTTCGTAGAGATCGACTAGATATTTCCAATGACACTTGAATCACCTCAAATGGACATTGTATGAGGAAGATATGCCATTCTGAAGTTTTGATGGAACAAGCAAAAGTTGTAGGAGGGTTCCACATGGTAGGCCCACATACTGCCATGTGGAAATATGTACAACCAAGGATCCTAATAGTTGGAAAGACCCTACAGTCAGGACAATGAAATGGCATGGTGATGTGCCATGATGAAGTGGCATGATGACATGGCACATGACTGGGAATTGATGATGTGGTAGCAGCCAATGAATGGCTACCACATGTCCTCCTCAATATTCCTACAAGTGGTTCACATGGTTCAACATATTGTATTTATATGTGTTAGAAAAATATCCCCATCATAGACATGCCATGGACCCTGATGTTGTTCTACCTAGTGTTGTTTGGTTCATTAGTGCCTAGTCTAGTGTCTTGGACCACGTGTTTGTCCACATTTGACTAATTAGACTAGTGACATGCCTTATCCACCTTGTATGTCCACAAGAGTGCCATATTTACTTGGTTTTGGGATTCAATGAATGCATTTATGAGTAATTTATTCCATTTCCCTATTTTAAGGAGTCTAAGGGTGCTACATGCTTGATTTTGTCAAATTGGTGTATTAATGGCCACTAGTGCTCATAAAACCACTACTCCACTACTTTGGTCCACACATAGGTTCATAATTATCCACTCATGGCTCTCATAGGAGTTATTGACCAATTCACGAGGTCCAAGTATGAGTTGGATGGCATTAATGTCAGTTAGTCGGGAATTAGTTTAGGTAAGCCCTCCTTATTGTGAGCTACTCAACTTGCCACAAAGTCTCTCGATTTTTACTCATGAGAGAATCTATATATTGTACACATGCTATTGAATAATAATGTAATGGAATATCAATACACATGAGTGTTTTTCTCTTGTGTTTTGCTTCATATTTTATTCATATTTCTTCTATTTTCCTTTCAATGTTTGGTAAATTCTAAGTGAATATTGCTCTAGTAATATAGATACACCTATAGCACATATAGAATTTGACATGGTATCAGAGCTTCATAAGGTATCCTAGTCTTGCTTCTGAAATAGATTTACAAGTGTGTTTTTTGCAGGTGCCTACAAGAACTTCATTATGGATTCGGAAGTTGTTCCTCTCCTCTCTCCATCCAACTATTCAGAGTGGAAATAAAAGATGTGTGCATATATCAAGAGAAAATGTATCTTTGATGTGTCCATTGGTGTTGTGAGCAAGCCATAAACTTATGAAGAGAAGTGTGATTATCTCAATGACTGTGATAGAACATATGGAACTATGTGTTTGGCTATACCTCCTAGAATGCATTATCTCATTGATTATGTTGAGTACCCATTTGAGCTTTGGAGAAAAATAGATAAAGATCTTGGCATGTGATGAGCTCAGAATATAGGTATTCTATAGCCCTTTATGCCACAACAAGAACAAGAAATGATAAGGAAACTACATTTGTTTGTGGGGGAAAATGCATTTGATTTGTGTATTTAATAAAGTAGTTTAGAGATTAATATTTTTATGCTTGAAAGCATTTTGATGTGCTAACTATATGAATAAGCATGCATGAGTAGGGCATAGGTGATTTGGGGAATCAACAAGAGAATCAAGCTCAAGGACTAAAGATCACCAAGGGACTCAGTGCTCATATATTCCTGATTGTTAGAAGAAGACCTATTAAACAAGATCGACATTTATTAGAATAGAATTAGGTTAGAATTAAAAGTATATATATGGACCTATTGAGTAGTAGGAGGCCCCTGTTGACATTTTTTTAGAACTTATATTCAACATATTTTATTCGAGACAGTTATGCTCTAAGACTTTTCTGAGACATCAGGTTACGATTTTAATAATGGAAGAATTGGTGTTATTTCTATCTTCAAGTTTATAAGTCTTCTTCCACTCCTGAAATACGGGTTGGGGAGGCCCCCCTCAACACGTAGATCCGGAGCATCAATTTACTTCAGGTATTTCTCATATGTTTTGCTAATTGGTTTAATCATCATAAAAATATGTGAAGCACTTTGATAATGGTTTGAACAGCAAATTCTTATTTCAGTTCAACAATTTTTCCCTGTAGTTCAACAATACTGAGTCTGTAGTTCCCTAACATGCTTTCCATAGTCTTGTACATGCATTCTGCGTAGACATATTTTACCTCTATTTTCCAGCATTTTATATTAATTTTAGAAATGATTCAGATCTGCAATTCCATGCATATTTCACGTATCTGAGTTCGATCACATAGATTTTAATTATTTCAGCTCTTTGTTTGAATAGAGTAATGATCATCACTTTCGGTACTTGATTTGAATAGATGAAGTTTGATTGATTTTCAGTATTTACTTCTTAGATTAGATTTCTAGTTTGCAGTATTTAATTCCTAGCTTACATTTTCTGATTTCAGCATTTCATTTCTAGATTCGGTTTACTAGCTTTTCAGTATTTACTTCTTAGATTAGATTTATAGTATTTAATTCCTAGCTTAAATTTCCTTCTTTCAGTATTTCATTTCTAGATTTGGTTTACTAGATTTTCAGTATTTACTTCTTAGACTAGATTTACAGTTTTCCAGCATTTAATTCTTAGGGTAGAGATCTACCAGTTTCAGCATTTTCAGTTCATAGATTTACAACCTTTTTATAGCTCACTTTCATTTACTTTTAGAGAAACCTTTAAGATATATTCCAACACCTTGAACAACAAAGACCATCCTATAGAGCACATACAGTGCCTAGCACCTTTTAAGTTTGTACGCTCCCTGGTTGATAATTAAAGTATAATTCCGATTTAGCTTCCCTAATTAGGCATCCATTCCTGGATTCCACCACTTTTTGGCATCATTTCCGGTGAGGTGCTTAATCCACAGGAGACATCTTTTAAAGAATAAAAAAGAAAAAAAACAACAACAACCAGAAACATAAAATTTTTACCATGAATGCCTCGACGACAGAGGGATAGATTTGGATGCTTTCTGCCTAACCGTCCTATGAGTAACAACAGTTCTGATAATTCTCAATTTGAATTCCTCAACTTTGAAGATGCAACTTATTCTAGCTACGATCCAAACCGAGATAACTTCTTTGCTACATCTATCTCAAACAATACTATGGTAGAGGAAGAGGATGAACCTAGGGAACTATTCACTTTTCCCATTAGTATACTCCCTGGGGATGCCAGAATGAATAATATCAACCCTAATAATCTGCCAAAATTCCATGGCTTAACCTCAGAAGATCCTGACACATTTCTATTTGAATTTGAGGTAGTTTGTAGATTTTTTGGATACACTACTGATGCACAAAAGTTGAGACTCTTTCCTTCTACATTGAAGGATCTATCACTTAGGTGGTTCATGAGCCTTGAAGGAAACAATATTTTTAGCTGGGACCAAATGAAACAATCCTTCCTATAAAAATATAGGGATTACTGTAAGGAAAAAGATACAAGAGATGAAATATTTAGGATGCAGCAGGGAGAAAGGGAATCCCTAGAAGACTATGGGTGATTCCATGAAGATGGGTAACTCCTTTTGGCCAAATATGACGGTGAAAAACGAAAATTTTATCCATATCTTAAATTGAAGCCGTTGAAACTCATATTTGCCAAATGAATTTTGACATGCGGTTGAAAAACGAAATGTAGAGAATTATGTTGGATTTCCAATGATATTTTTTTCAAAATATTCCAATGTCATTTATCATGTCGAATTTTCATTTAATGAACGTGTGTACTTAAAAATTTGAAGAGCAATTAACAAGTAGTTTGTGTTCGTGCACGATAATTTAATGTTAAAGTAATAATTAAAAAAAATGAAATATGTGAACATGATCTAGACAGAATGCACTAGGGCTTACATATTTTTCTTTTAATTTTTCTTGAAAAAATATATTTATTATTATTTTTCGAAAATGACCAATGAATACTTCAGTCGCATTTTGCACACATGTGTGTTCATGCACCAAATATTTTAATTTTTTACATAATTTGAAAAATAAAAATACCATTTTGAAGATGACGTGTTTATCTAGGGCGTGTGTATTTTTTCAAATTTTTTGGATGTGCATTTTGAATTTTGTGGATTTATCTTTGAGCTCAATCGAAGTTGTCAGTATGGTTTTTTAGGGCAAGTTTTAGTAGAAATTTTAGAACAAAAGACATATGAAAATAAAAATTCGTAAATTTTATCTATCTGGATAGAGGATTCGTTGAAGAATCCAATGGTATCAAGTCCGCTCATTAATGAGCATTTAATGACATGGTTTAAATCTGTGGAAGGCAGACAAAAATACCATTATGCAGGGAAAAGGGCTATCGGCCTGTATTTTAAGCCCTCGATTGAGCTTTTTTAAATACCTCAATCGAGGGCTTAACAGACCCTCGATCGAGGGCTTAACAGACCCTCGATCAAGGGTTTAACAAGACCTTGATCGAGGTGTTGTTAAACCCTCGATCGAGGTATTAACAAGACCTCGATCGATGTGTTGTTAAACCCTCGATCGAGGTATTGCTCGATCAAGGGTCTGTCAAAAAGGCTCAATTGAGGGTTGGTGTGTGTAAAAAAAATATATAAACCAGCAGGGGTGAAACTACGAAAGGAGTTGGAAACAATTAATGTTGCCAACTACCCTTCTCTCGTAAAAACATGAACAAACATGTATATAACCAGCAAACAAAAATTCACAAACAACAATTTACCTCATTGCTATTTTTTTCTCCATTAGAGCTTTGTCAATTTGAGCTTGTTGAATTAGAGATTTGTAATTTTCATATTGCTAAATTAGATCTCATTAGACATGCAAGATTTCTTTGTAGGCATAATTCAAGATTTCATACTAACATTTTGTTGTTTGTTATAACAATTTGAAAAAAAAAAATTGTTTGTTTTCATTGTAAATTGATTCATGTAAGATTTCTTTTAGGCATATTTGAAGATTTCATACTAACATATTGTTGTTTGTTATAACATTTTGAAAAAAAATTGTTTGTTTTCATTGTAGATTGATGGGGAATAAAAAAAAAAAGACAAAGAAAACATGTTAGACAACAAAATGTCAATGAAGAATGTGAGAAGAGTAGAGAACGAATGAGACAACAAAGAGAAAGGTTGAGAGAAGAAGAAGATGCACATTTGGTGCAACAAATTTAGATGGAGCACAACCAAGGTAAATTATTGAATTACATGCTATCATAATTTAAATATCATGCTACATAATTTACAAAATTAGTAACAATTTTTCAATAAATTTAACTAAATTTCATAATTTAATTTGTTTTATATTTATTTGTAATGATATTCTTATTTATTTCATCAATTTGTTATTTAAATTTTAAGTTTGCAACAATTTTTATGTTAAATGAACAATTTTCAAGTGGCTTTATACAAATGTTAAATTAGAACAATTTTCAAATGAAATGAAACATGTAAATTTAGATTCTACTTTCATGTTAAGATATGAACATATTTTTAACTATTTTCAAATTATTTCAAAGTTGCTAACAAATTTCAATTTTATTGTCCAACAATTTTCAAATGAAATTTGTACGCAAATAGATTCTATTTTCAAGTTAAAATATATGTACATATTTACTATTTTCAAATTTATAAACTTTACTAACAATTTTCAATGTTATTAGAATAATTTTCAAATTAAATGTACACTCGGACATTATTTTCAAGTTAAATTGTACATATTTAACTAATTGCAATTTTTTAAGTTACTAGCAATTTCAAGTTAAATGTAATTTCAATTCTTGTTTTATTAGAAAATTCAATTTCAAAACAAATGAATGAATATTTTGAAATGAACATGTTGTGATAGTTATGTATTAATTAGAATTTATTCAATTTGAAAACAAATGAATGAATATTTTCATAGTTATGGTGGTTGGCAATATTTTCATAGTAATGAATATTTGAATACAAATGAATGTTCAAAGAGCTATTTAATTATAATGTTTACTTTAAAAAAATTCCATCAATCATATGTACTTTCATTTATATATAACATGACATATCACCATGATAAGATTAATGATTAGAATCATATATTTTGTTAGGACAAATTGGAAATAATTATTTGCAATGTTTGCAACCTTGCATTGATATGTGAAACATTCTTGATAAAAAAATCCTTAAATTGCAACTTATAATAAAAATTATAATTTCAATAATTGTTTATTGTTGAAATTGCAAAATCATCAACTATTGAAATTCTAGGGTAGAAGTGTTGTAATCATTTACTCTTTGTGGTGATTTGCAACTTATATTTTAAATATTTATTTGTTTATTTTATACCATAGAGTTAAAATAACATTTTTCTTGTAATCTATTTAAGTAAAATGGACATAAATTGCATAAAGAAAATTTTCCCACAATTATGTAATGTCATG
Source organism: Larix kaempferi (assembly GCA_027924585.1). Taxonomy (NCBI): domain Eukaryota; kingdom Viridiplantae; phylum Streptophyta; class Pinopsida; order Pinales; family Pinaceae; genus Larix; species Larix kaempferi. The sequence continues at coordinate 50,685,219 of BSBM01000012.1, forward strand.
ATTATAAATGATATTAATTCTTATGTCCACGATAATTTTTATTAAGTTATTAATAATTATCTTGAGTTAAAAATATATACTTGATTTTCAAACTTTACTAGTAATTATCAAACTAAATGTACACGTTCAAGTTGCATGTACATATTTAGTTGTTTTGAAATTAAGTTGTACAAACAATTTTCTTATTTTAATGTATTTTCAATACTTGTACATTTTTCTCAAGTCACTAGCAATTTTCAATTTGTTAATTTACATGTACAACAATTTTCAAGTTACTAGCAATTTTAAAGTTAAATGTACAACTTGTATTTAACATGACATATCACCATGATAAGATTAATGATTAGAATCATATATTTTGTTAGGACAAATTGGAAATAATTAAATTTGCAATGTTTGCAACCTTGCATTGATATGTAAAGCATTATTGATAAAAATTCCTTAAATTGCAATTTATGATAAAATTACAATTTCCATTTAATTGTCTATTGTTGAAATTGCAAAATCATCAACTAATGAAAATGTTATTTTGCATTAAAAATTATGAATTTCTCCTCAATCATATCACTATGTAATGTTTTTAATTAAATATCGTATTCATCTCTAAATCAATGTTTTTTCCCCACATTTAGAGTATAATAGGTATGTTATCATGGGTAGAAAATCAATCTTAAATTTTTATTTCATGTATATACAACATGGGATGCATGATGTTGTCCTTGAATTCTAGGGTAGAAGTGTTGTAATCATTTATTCTTTGCATGGTGATTTGCAACTTGTATTTTAAATATTTATTTATTTATAAATTATACCATAAAGTTAAAATAACATTTTTCTTGTAATGTAAAAGTAAAATGGACATAAATTGCATAAAGAAAATTTGCCCACAATTATATAATGTGATGATTGTAAATGATATTAATTTGTATCCCCACAATAATTTTTATCAAGTTATTAATAATTATCTTTACTTAAATATATATAGTTGATTTTCAAGTTACTAGCAATTTGAAAGCTAAATGTACAAGTTACTACCAATTTCAAGTTACAAGCAATTTCAAATTTTACTAGGAATTTCAAACTTTACATCTAGAACAATTCTCAAGTTTAATTAAGTTAGAAATTACAAGCATTTGTTGCAAGTTCGGATCTGGAAATAATCCATGTCCGCTTAACTGTAGGAAGTACTTGGGCATAAGCCCTAAAACTCATTGTGAGGAGTACCACATGAACCCCAAAGTAGCTGGCGCATTGAGAGGACTTGCCAGCGAAAATAGCAATGACCCCTACCTGATTGACTAGTTTTTCCCCATGAAGTCAACCAAGAGCTGTTGTTTGTGGCCAAGCAGTTATCAGTTTTACTTGAGCCATGGAGTGAGGGGTACTGTCCCAATATGCAAGCCGTTAGACAGCATTGGTGGCCGATTGAAACACCTGAACTTTTAGGAAGCCGAACATACCTGGGGTCCATATCTATTTTCAGTTGAACTGTTGTCGATCACTTCCACGCCATTTCACTAACACCTCGGGGTTTTGGTGTAACGGTTCGTATCACTTGAGCAATTTCAAATTTCAAGTTACTCAAGAGCAATTTCAAATTTCAAGTTACTAGTAATTTCAATTTTTACTTAGAACAATTGTCAAGCTAAACGTATTAATTGAAAAATTCAATTCACATGCAATTTTCAATTTTTCAATTTCCACATCAAATTTCAAGTTACTAGCAATTTTAAAGTTCAATGCACAACTATCAAGCAACCAATTTTCAATTTGTTAATTTACATGTTATGTAGGGAGAGATTATGGTCAGACATCACATCATAGTGATCAAGAATCACATGACCCTGTGCCCCCTCATGATCCTGATCAGCCATCACGTGACACCTTTCCCTCTCACATTGAAAATATAATTGGGAGTTGCAGTGGGGTTGGAAGGGGTGGAAATTTTCTCGAGGATTATGCAGTTGTTTCTGCACAAGAAGAGATTGGAAATTCGATCCCTGGTCGGAGAGTTAGAGAGCATGTCAATAACATAATCAAGTCATATTTTGAACAACATTCAATGATGGCACAAGTTCAAATCCTACATGGGTTGATAAAACAAAAAAAATTGAAATGTGCCACAAAGTTGTTGGGTTTTCAAGATGTTAAAACAAAAAAAACATGCCAGAATGCAATAGAAAATGTAAGAACTGCATTATCTTCATTTGGAAAATCAAGAAACAATGATACCCAAGTTGCTCGTAAGGAAATTACAACAGCTGTTGTGGCACAAAGCACCTCAAGAAATCGAATGGAATCAACAATGGCATCATTGCTCAATGTTTCAAAAAGAACATTGCTCAAATATACTAAATTCAGAGTCTGGATATATGAAAGAGATGAAGTTGCTTGTTGGGCTCTTATTTCTAGGGAACCCTATTGAGATAGGATGGAAACATGCATTAGAGAGAAGGTGATAGAGTTATGGGATAGTCATTCTCGTGCTATTCTAGATCGAAAGCATGTCCTGCGACAACGTTTATCCAAAGGCATTTATCAGGAGCACTGCAAGCATGTGATGGAGATGACAGGAGTTGCACTTTACAAGGAATTCCAAGAAACCAATCCTGGTGTTCAAATATCATTTAGCATGTTCAACAAATTGAAACCGTGGTATATTAGGCCGAATACGATTCGCGACACTTGTTGTTGTCGGTACCACGTTGAATTTCAACTATACTAAGACACATTTATGGATTTTTGCAAAAGGCACTGGAACGGTGTACTAGCTCCTCACATAGTGTGAGATTTTATTTGTATGATACTATGGAACAGGAATCCTGAACACGTGTTTTTCAATAAGAGGTGTGTAGGTGGGAGAAAATGCCATGAATGCGGTGATATGGCATTGTTCCATAGGAACTTTCCTATCGATCCAACAAACCATGGATTGTCAGATATCACCGCTAGGTGGAAGAGGTATGAGTACGTCACCATGAATCCAACATCTTCTTCATCGATGCCATCCAAGAGGATGGACTTGATCGATGATGATATTCTTGTTTCAGATTTCATGGAGAAGTTTCAAAGTCAGATTTATAAATACATAAAGCACTCCCATAGGTCCAGGTGGCAAGCTTCAGAATTTAAGCATTCTCGTGATGTATTTGAGCCAGGCACAATCTTATCAGTGGTAGACTTTACGGAGAACTACACCTTTGCTCCTCAGACAGAGATACAAAGTGAGTACTATCACTCCGACCAGGTGACTATCTTCGTACATGTATTGTACAGACATGCTCAGGAAATCATTGATGGTAGGGATAGCACTCCCCAATCACGTGAAGTGATCAAGGAGTACCATTTTTATGTTAGTTATGATCGTGAGCATGACACATTGTTCGTTCAACACTGCTTTGGGTTGATTTATGATTCATTCAGGTAGAGGTGTATCATTTACTGAACACTGGATTTGGTCAGATGGGTGTGCAGGGCAATTCAAATTGGCATGCTCATTTTATTGGTTGAGTTTCCTGCACAAGCAGACAGGAATCTGACACACTTGGAGATTTTTTGAGATAGGGCATGGGAAGGGTGAACATGATGGCACAGGTGCATGTGTGAAACGAGCACTTCGGAGGTACCAAATGAGTCACGATGCAACCCGACTCAAATGATCCACTGAAGTAGTCAATTGGTGCGCACGTCATTTGGGACATCAAGGTCGCGAACAAGTAAGGCCGGTGTGCAGGCAATAAACTCCAAACTCAATTAATAAGCTAATAACATTCAATATCATCATTTCCAAAAGAACACATACTCGATAGGAATTTACATATGACAAACTGAATTCCATGCAGGTTCTTCTGGGATGTTGCCCTTGGAGATGTTAATAGATCCATGCCATGGTATTGTGACACCATCCCTGGTATGAGGGAATTGCATTATGTTCGAAGTAATCTAGTCAAAATTTGCATTTTAAATTGAACTAAATTGTAACTACACATTAAATTTGCATTTGAAATGACAAACCATAAATTTGTAACTGTAATAACTATATCCAAATCTAATATAAAAAACAATCGATTTCAAATCAGATACAAAATACACATGATAAAAGTCCATATATGATAAAAGTCCATGTATAAATGATAGAAATCCATATCCAAAACATGAAAACGTATACATAGATCATCCAAACACATGAAAATATATAAAATGTGAAGAAATCCAAAACTTGGAAATGTATAGATCATCAACTCATTGGCCACTACCCCCACGAGGCCTATGATTGTCCCTCTGACTGCCCTCATGTGCAGAATCCCGCTGCTATCTCTGAGACTCTAAACCCTCAAGGAATTTCGCCATATCCATCGTGTCAATGGTGAGATCCGGGATCTGGATAGGAATACGGGTAAATGGCCCTTCATCAGGACAATGTACTTGAGCTACATCCCAACCATGTGTGAAATCCATTGCAGCATTGACACCCACCTGTTGTGATGCCTGTGTAATATGCCATTACATGTAATAAGTTAGATTTATTAAAAATTAAAACTAAATTTAACATAATTTAAAAGCTATCCGTAAAAAATTGAAACATAAAGTACAAAAATCAATTACTAAATGTGACTAAATAACATGAATTGGAACATAAATTAAAACTCACATGTGTGTCTGAACCCATATCGTCAAGACCTTCACGGTCCTCATGTCTATGATCAAGATCTACCCCCTTTCCTCTGTCCTATACAATTTGAAATTCATTTGAAGTTAAGATCTAAAACAAAAAATCTCGAAAATTAAGAAATAAAACACAAATTATTTAAACTAAGAAATAATATTCAAACACAAATTAAATTGGAACATAAATTATAACTTACCCTGACTGGCGGACCAACTGATGGCTCTCTACCAAATAGTTGATCCATGAATGGGGTCGCCTGCATGGATCAATAGAATACAACTCCCTTAAGTATTATTGACCATTCAATTTGCGACATTGATATGATGTAACATGAAGAACATATATACATAATTGTACAAAAGTATACCTGTCATGTAGCGACGCATCTATGATATAACTGAAAGTATGCATCTCACGTTGACTCAGCATATCACAGTAGGGTCTTGCCATCGAAACTCCTAAGTATGTCACTAGAGACATATTGTATCTTTGGCTCTGTAGGTGGAGGGGGTGGTCTAGATGCCTCTCCATGCGCAGCAACAACAACACTGCCCATGGCAGTGAACAACGAGTCTGCAAGGTCAGCTCTAGCCTCTACAGCAAGCTGGGATGATTGTACCACATCCCCCGACCTGATAACCACCCTATCTGTAAGCGGTACCAACCTCAGAGTGGGTGGCACGAAGGCAGAGTCTCTCCGAGCTCCAGGACGTTGGTAGGAGCATCCCCTACCAGCCCCATAGAACTGGGACCTTGTACTAGTGTAATCCGGGTGCATGTCCAAAACAAACTCTGCATAAACATGTTTTGCAAAGTACAATGGGACCTGGTCATGGTGGGGGAACATGCCCCATGCTCCCACTAATCTATCATATATATGTGGTGCAGCAACCTCCAACTTAAACTCCTTGATTCTAAGCAGTTGACCGAGGGCGTGGTCACGAGGGATGTCGAATAAAGAAACCTTGATATCATGCCCTCTTATGGAGACTTTGACATCCTCCCATTTGTGGATCCCAATAACATCCTGTATCCTCCTCTGGCATGCATGACGCCAAATGTCACTGAGAGGTCCTAGCCTCCTATAGAGGGCCAACAGCTCATCAACTGTCGATAACATCATGGACAAAGATATCCATGTGGGAGAATCCTCCCTCAATCTACGGATACATGAGGTCACCCACTCTCGCTGGGAAGTGATATCCTCGAGAGTGATCCGTGCGACGTCATCGTCGTATGACCCCCCTGACGGGGCACCTGCGATCCAAACCAAAACACAAATGTTAATAAAAATATATATTATAACATGCAACTTAAATTCAATGCATTATATACTAAAAATTTACTGAAAATGTGCTAACAAAAAATACGCACCTGATGCACTCGTGTCTTGTTGCAAATCCTCTGCCTGGGGATCCACATGTATGTCGTCGGGATGAACCGACACACTACCTCCCTTGCTGTTGTCACCAATGGCAATCGACCTCGGCTTGGCTCCACTCCTCGGTGAATGGGAGCATTGCCGATGGCCTCCCTGTTGGGCGACGTCAGATTCTCTCATGCTTCGCGGGGCACAAAGCAATGAATCTCTCTCTTCAGGACTATCTGCATCACATTTCAATTTCTAATTCTAATTTTCTTTCAAATTCTATTCCAAATTTCACATTTCAATTTCAAAATTTCTCATTTCAATTTCAAATTTCACATTTCAATTTCAAATTCAAATTCAATTCAAATTTCAGATTGTATTTCAAGTTTCACATTTCAAATTCAAATTCAATTCAAATTCAAATTTCAATTTCAATTTCAAATTTCAAATTGAATTCCCAATTCAATTTCAATTCTTATGCTAAGATGGGAGGTAAGAACTTATGCTTTCACTATTGTGAGTATGCTATCACACAAGATCTGAAGAATGCTAGTATATTTATTTATTTATTTTGGTTTGATTCATGGAAAGTACAAATCTAACTCATGTCAATAGATAACTTGGTGACAACATGGTCTTAGTAGCACGAAGGCATACAAATACATGATTAGTTTTGTATTGGAATTTTCTAAGTAGGGTGTGTTTTCTATAGATTTATTTCATTTGAATATAAATGGTAGAGTAGTTTTTAATTATTTCAATTTCATTTGGTGCAGTAAGAACCACCCCATCCACTAACCATTGGAAGGAAAAATGATGAAGGAGCTAAAAGTCTGAGGTTTGCATACGAGGTGAATTTTTTTCTACTATGATTTTAAAGTTGTAGATTTCAAAATATAGAGAATCACCATATTCATGAGTATGCTCTCTTCCTATGTCTAGTTTTGATTTGGAAGATTAGAAAAGAAAAATATGGATACAAGTCTTTATATCAACTCGTAATTCTACTGTCGGGGTTTTCTGAAAAATTAAATCCGTTTGCAATTCATGAATGCATGATATCTTGATAGGGGAACAAGTTGTTTAAAAACCATATTTAAGATCTAAGAGACAGGTATAGAATATTTTTTGTGGGGTGAACTCATAAATTCACCATAGACACACTCACCAAGAATATCACATACCTAGATCAGATTTAGGGAGAACATTGTAATTTTTTAATTTTGACTATCCTATTCTACGGGGGAATCGATTTCAATATATCATTTCATACCTATAAAAATGCACTAAGGTACCTTGACACTCATTTTCATTATTGGTTTAGAGTTGTCTCACGTTGGTTAACGTCATATGTCAATGGCCAGTAATCCATGATTTCTTCCCATGCTCGAATTTAACAAAATCATTCACATGGATAGAATTGTACCAAAGGTTCAGATATGAATGAAGACTGCATGGTTTCATATCACTAACACCAACTTGCAACAATGTTCCACTAAATCAAGATCCACATCTAGAGTTCAACACCAATATAGTTCTAGCAATAAGAAGATAAATGCATTTTAAAAAGGTTTTGGATTCAATATTCTTTTGGCTCCCATTGTCTAGGATGATGGTGACAAGAGGATGAGGAGTGTGAGTTTTGGATAGGGCTAGGGTTGGGACGAGGTTTGTGGTTAGGAAAGAGATGGGGATGTTTAACAAATTTATGTTCTACTACTTGGGCACATATACAAGATTGATCTAGTTTATTTCTCTAAAGCATACTACTTCATTCCAAAAAACAAATAGCAAACCAAATTTGAATTTAATTGGTAGTACCCCTTTGGAGTCTTGGATTTGTAGTTGCAGCTGTATCTTGGTGAAGACCTTAATATATTGTTGAACTCTCTAGCCCAAGGCTTGGTGAATTTGCAAGCAATGTGACATGATATTGGAGAGATATGATGGAGGATAAAAATTATGTTTTATGACTCGGTAGAAGGCATCCCATGTGGTGATGTGCCCAAAAGTATTTGGATGGTATAGTTTTCCTTTCCCTTTATTTAACTCTATTAATATATGTAATTCTTAATTAATATCAAACTTGTGGCCAAGTGATTCACATGCCTATAATCTAATATGCAAGATTAATTTAATTTGTTACCTTTTTAAACATATATTTTATATTAACCTAATCAATTTCATATTCATTCTATTGTATTTCATGTATGTATTATATTATATATATTACTCATGTTATATAGGCATTATAATAGTTGTTATATTTTTGTAATACATTATTTGTTACGTATAATTTTAATCTAGTTTATAATACTTTGTTAACTCATTCGTATATAAAAGCACATGCATTATAATAAACTAGACTAAATATTGTAATGTAGAATGATTGTGGAACTAAAACATGAACTAATATCTATCAATATTTCTTCAACGAGATCTTAGGTTTTACCCTGGTAGTACTCAGATAAATGAATCAATCCCTCATCACTCATAGCCCTAAGTTTTCCCCCTCTTGGTGCTTGAATGATCTTGCTTACCATGGAACAAATTTGTCTACTAAGGCTAGTATTTATATGCCTTATGGGATGGTATAATAATTCATCAAATGGGTCATAATAGAAAGCATTAAAATTTTCAGCATTGTTCCAAGGACATATCTTCATTGATGCTCACATTGTGGACATATTTTTCATGGCCTAAGAGGGGATTCTATTTAGGACAATTTGACAAGTTGGTTATGGTTATGATTAATAATATATGATTATATAAATTTTAATATTCATTTTTTATTTTTTATTATATTATATTATTAATATTAAATATTATTTTTTATAAATAAATTAAGTAAAAATTAATAAATAATATATGATTATATATATTATTAATATTCATTTTTTAATTTTTTATATTATAATATTAATATTAATATATGATTTTTTTTTTCAATCCTCTTGGCGTTCTCGGAGGATTGAAAAAAATGGGCAGCATTTCTGCTTGTAAAAGCACATTTTAAAATAAAACCAGTAGCATTTATGTGGTGAAATGCTACCGGTTGATATATAAACACAAATAAATCAAATAATTTAAGCAAATAACTGCAAAATATATAAAACCGTAAATCTTTTTCAAAGTTCAAATGGTTTTGGTTTGAAATGGGTTTTTGTTTTAGTTAAATCAAATGGTTTTTTTTTTCAATTAATTTGGTTTCAATGGTGGTTTCCGTATGGTTTTGGTTTGAAATGGGTTTTTGTTTTAGTTAAATCAAATGTTTTTTTTTCAAATAATTTGGTTTCAATGGTGGTTTTGGTTTCAATCTTGGTTTAGTTTCAATGCCTACATCCTAACCATTTCTAGAAAACCAAACTAAACCTAGATTTAATCAAAAACAAAAAAATTTCAACAAATACAAAATATAGTTTTTTTTAAATAACAAAAAAAATGAGGAATTCTACCTACCTGGTGGAATAGATGACATGGCGGCGTCCGTATGGAGAGGGGGGCATCCGTGTGGTGAGGTGGCTTCGGTGAGGAGGCTTCTGTGATCTCGGTCGAGCTCCTTGTCTGCATCTCTGTCAATCACTACACAAAAACAGGGCCGGTCGGGCCCTGTTTTGTTTTTTTTCCCTGTCGCATACCCTCGATCGAGCAAACCCTCAATTGAGGTCTAACCAAACCCTCGATCGAGGGTTTGGTTAGACCTCGATCGAGGGTTTAAACAACCCTCGATCGAGGTATTTGAGAGCCCTCAATCGAGGTATTTTTAAACCCTCGATCGAGCATTTAAAACCTCGATCGAGGGCTCTAAAATACCTCGATTGAGGGTCCAAAAAACCGATCTTCACCATGCGATCTGCCAAAAAGGGTGAACGATATTCGTGAATTCACCCCTATGCACAACATTTTCAACTCAGCTACAAACATGCTAGTCACTGTACCCTAGACCAAGAATCACTGAAGATTTTCCTTCTTAGAGGAATCAAAGAAGAAAATCTAGAAGTGTTGAACCTTCTAGGAGATGGGGATATATTCTAGAAAACTTATGACCAAATCCTCCAAATCTTCAAAAATCATTCTAGGTCCAAAAAAAGTAAAAGTGGGACAAGGGATTCACATCCATTTACTGGAGGATCATCATTTTCAGGACCAAACCTCACAAAATCTAACCTAGGACATCTTCTTGACGATATGAAAAATGATATCCTTTAGTCCCTAGCAGTGCAACTCAACGTACTTCAAATCAAGAAGAAACGGGATGAAAACCAAGCCCTAGCAGTATTATGTCCACGCTACAGAAAGAAGCATGAAAAAGGACAGTGCACATTAAATACAATAGAAATATGTGGCCTATGTACTGATGATCACTCTACTGATAAATATCCCCTATTTCCATCATGCAAAGATGCCATTCAAGATCCCACAACTGAAGGTACAATAGAGCAACTCTGCTTCGTCAATCAAGGAAGAAATAATTTTGTTAGGCCCTTCCAACCCAACAACCAAGCCTACTTTAATCAAGCAAGCAATCAGCAAAATTGGAACTCATCACCTGCCCCATGGCCATCTCAGCCAATTCCAAACCAATGGCAGCAAAGCCAATCACCATATCAATAGCCTTATTACACACAATCTTATCCTCCATACCCCCCACCTTTTGCTCAACCAACAATGAATTATGGAAATCTATATCCTTATTCAGCAAAACAGAGGGCTCCATCTCAGCAACCACTCATCATGCCGCCCCCACAGAACCAACCACCTCCCAAACCTCCACCAATTCCTGCCTAGCTGATTCCAAACCCAAACAACAATAGGGAAGGATAGCAACAAGCTTATAATACTGAAATGGTGCAATTTCCAACTTATGTAGTGGACACCCTAGAAATAAACAAAATCAATCTCAGGTCTGGGAAAACATTACAAAGCACACACACGCAGAATAATCAAGGAAATGAAGATCACGAACAAGCAACACAACCTGAAATTTAGTATCCAGCTGAGATAAACCCTCAGGAAGAAGAAATTCAGCCACTCATACAAATACCAATTAGAAACCCCCCATTCCCTGAAAAACTCATATGAAATACAAAAGAGGAAGAGGAAAATGCAATTCTTAACGAATTAAAAAATTTGAACATCCAAATCCCAATTTTACAGTCCATAAGAGATGTGCCAATCTGTAACAAGTTTATTAAAGAGAATTGCTTAAAAAGACCTGGCATAAAAAGACATGACCCACCAACTATAAAGGTAGTAGGGAAATTATCAGATTTAATGTTGGGTGTCATTGTCAACCCCAAATACCTTGATCCAGGCAGTCCAACAATCAACATAACCATCAACAACAAACATATTTCCAGCAACCTGATTGATTAGGGGTTACAATCAACGTGATGACCAAAGACACAATGATAGCCCTAATACTCCAATCAATGGTCAGACCAACAACTACCATACTACAACTTGCTTACACATCAACTGTAAAACCTGAAGGAATGCTCGAAGACATCATTATTAATATAGAATCTTGGGAGTACCCAGCTGAATTCATAGTCATTGAAGTGAAAAGTAAACTCAGCGGGTACCCAATAATACTAGGGAGACCTTGGCTAGCAACTGCAGATGCCTATATAGGTTGTAGATCTGGAAACATGACAATCACCGGTGGGCAAGCTAGGAAGAAAATCATGATTTATCCTCCAGCAAGAAAATCTTCAGACCTAGAATATTAGAACTGGATAGATGATTATAATGATATAACAGACCAAAACATACAACCTGTTCTTATAATTGAAGCTGCCATATCACTAAAAGCCATCAATGAAGACAATAATTTAGATAGATTTATCCAAAATGCATCTTCTAATCATGATGTTTTTGAAGATTTTTTTGGCACAGGTCAGCAACAAGAAGAGAAAACATTAACCCACAAATCTGACAGAATGTGGGCAGAGGTACTCACACTTGAACAACATTCAAGTCTGATCAAAATAGTTGAGATCGTGCCTGGAAAGACAGTTAATATTAACTCCAATTTGAAGCTAGGACAAGAACAACAATTAATGAAGGTACTGTCAAACAACAACAAAGCTTTTGCATGGACATACACTAACATGAAGGGTATCCACCTAGACATTTTCAAGCATTACATATATATCAAGGAATGTGTTGTCCCTATCAGACAACCACAAAGAAGAATGAACCCAACATTAAAAGACATAGTTAAGCTGGAGTTACAAAAGCTGTTAGATGCAGGGTTCATATACCCAATCTCAGATAGTGAATGGGTCTCTCCATTGGTTATAGTTCCTAAAAAAGGAGGGAAGTGGAGGATCTATGTGGATTACAGAGAGCTCAATAAGGCAATTAAGAGAGATCACTTCTCCCTACCATTCATTGACCAAGTATTGGACACATTGGATGGAAACAAATTTTTCTCATTTTTGGATGGGTTCAGTGGATACAACCAGATCCTCATCCACCCAGCTGATCAGGATAAAACAACATTTACATGCCCATGGGGCACATATGCATACATAGTGCTACCCTTTGGACTCTGTAATGCCCCAACAACATTTCAAAGGGCAATTTTAAGCATATTCTCTGATTGTATTAATGATCAAATAGAAGTCTACATGGATGACTTCACACCCTATGGCCAGAATTTTGACCAGGCATTAAGACATCTAGAATTATTCTTAAAAAAATGCATCGAGATGAGCTTATGTCTGAGCAATGATAAATGCAGAATGCTGATGGAAGAAGGCATCGTGCTTGGACACCATATTTCACAGAGAGGAATTGAAGTTGATCAAGCAAAAGTAATAGTCATCAGAACACTGCCACCACCTGTCAAACAAAGAGATGTGAGAAGTTTTCTTGGGAAAACAGGATACTACAGAAGATTTATCGAAAGTTATAACAAAATCGCCGCACCAATGTTTTCTCTTCTCACAAAAGACAAATAATTCATTTGGACAAAGCATTGTATGTCAGCATTTGATAACCTCAAGGAGAAGACAATCATAGCTCCAATACTCCAAGGAACAAATTGGGCACTTCCATTCCACATCCATTCCGATGCATAAGATAAGTCCATTGGATCGGTCCTTGGACAAGAAGAAGAGAAGAGACCATATGCCATATATTATATCAACAAAAACTTGGCAAGAGCAGAATTAAATTATACACTCATAGAGAAAGAGATTTTGGCTATCATACATGCCATAAACAAATTCAGGCACTACATAACTAGATACCAAGTTTTTTTCCACACTGACCATTCAGTAATCGGGTATATTATGAATAAACCTAATACAAGTTCTCAAATAATTAGATGGTTACTCCTCTTGCAAGAGTTTGATATAACAATTCTGGATAAGCCAAGCAAACACAATGTAGTAGCTGATTTTTTGTCTAGACTAACTCATGGACAAGACATTGAATTGGTAAATGATAACTTCCCTGATGAGCACCTTTTTGTAACCTCAACAAAAATCCCATGGTTTGTTGACATAGAAAACTAATTAGTATCTGGTAAATTTCCACAACATTACAGCTACCAAGAAAATAACAGAATCATAAGGCAAAGTGCCACTTACACATGGATAGAAGGAATGTTTTTAAAAAAAGGGCCAGACCAAATACTAAGAAGATGCATCAAAGAAGATGAAGTCCATGAAATAATACATGCCACTCAGAATGAGCCATGTGGAGGGAATTATGCTGCAAAAAGAACAACTTATAAAATATTGCAAACTGGATATTACTGGACAACACTCCACAAGGACTCCTATGAATATGTTTCACATTGTGATGACTGTCAACGAATGGGGAAACCTACACAAAGAGAATAAATGCCTATCCATCCACAAATATCCTTGGAAGCATTCGCGAAATGGGGATTTGATTTCGTTGGCCCATTCAACCCACAATCAAATCAGAAGAGCTATATCCTAGTATGCACTACCTACCTTACAAAGTGGGCAGAAGTAGTAGCACTTGCAGCAGCAAACAAAACAAATGTGGAAAAATGTTTTACAGAGAAAATATTCCATAGATTTGGAGTCCCAAGAGAGCTAGTTTTTTACCAAGGCACACAATTTACATCCAACCTAATAGGAAACCTGCTTCGAAGAAACAATGTTAAACACCGAAAATCCTCCTCCTACCACCCTCAAGCTAATGGTCAAGCTAAGGTAACAAACAGATAATTAGAAATAATTTTGACAAAGATAGTACAAATACACAAAAGGGATTGGGCAGACCGGTTAAGTGAAGAAGTTTGGGCTTATAATACCACATGGAAGACAACAACAGGCTTCACCCCATATGAGCTAGTTTATGGAAAGAAAATAATGCTACCCATTGAATTTGAAATCAAAACATTGAGAATTGTAGCCAAGTTAAACATGGAACTTTTAGACATCCAACAGGAACACATGCTACAATTAAATCAACTACATGAGCAACGTCAACAAGCACTTAGCCACACTGAAATCATCCAGCAACAAAGGAAGAAATGGCATGACAAAACATCAAGAAAAAGAAATTCAAAGAAGGTGACTGGGCACTACTCTATGAATCCAGGTTTCACACTTTTAAAGGAAAACTCACAACCAAATGGCTCGGACCCTACATCATTGAAAATATCTATGACAATGGAGCTGTCAGAATTACAACAATAGATGAAGAAAAATTCCCCATGTTGGTGAATGGACACAGACTCAAACTCTATAAGACACCACAGTCTAGAGAGGAGTTCACACAAACACTCTATCAACAAAGTCTGATGCTGATAGAGAGCAAAGAACATCACTGATTCTAGTTACAAAATAAAAATAAAAATAAATAAAAAGAGAAAAAATAAACAAAAAAGAGAAAAAATAAAAATAAAAATAAAGAAAAAAAGAAAGAAAGGAAAATAAAAAAATCCACTCGGGTTATCACAAATGAAATTGATAGACTTGATCCGTCTCTATGAAGAACCAAAAAGCAACATCAAGCGAGCCAGAAAGCATGTTTCAAGCAAGCCAGAAATAATATTTCCAGCGAGCCAACAAAACAATAACAAGCAAATATCAACAAAAATCAATCAAGAGAGCTAGCAAGCAATATCAAAGGAATTCAAACAAGACACACAGCATAGTCAAATTCAGAATATACAATCAAGTGAGCTAGCAATCACTTCAAGCGAGCCAAAACGGCAGGAAATCTAGCACTATAGAATTCAAATCAACCAAGTTAAGAGCACCAGTTCAAACGCAATGCTAAATGCAATAAAAAGTCAAATCAACAAAGCATGCACAAAAATCCATGCAGGCAAATGCAACAATTTCAAGAGAACCGGGGAAAGAAGGAAAAAAGGAGTAACTACTGACATGAACAAAATAACTACAGATGCAACGTAAATCTAGTATAGAATCCCATGCCCATGCAATCAAGCCACATCATGCACTCAGGTACGCTAAGCATAAGCAGGTAATCCCCAAACTCTTTGTTTTATTTTCAAACTCAAATCATTATCCCCACAAAACGGTTGTTTTTCAAAGCTGAGGACAACTTTTAAGACAATTTAGCGGCACGGTTCAGATTTAACTCATAGAATCATGATTACCTACCTCAGACATGTCAGAGAATGACAACCTACGCATCCAGCTACTATATCCCCCAATGATCAAAGCATCAGCGCAATGAAAAATGATGGAAGGAAACGCAAGGTGCAATAATGGAAAGGAATATATAAGTCAGCAAGTACGATGCACAATGATCGAGATAAGTGCATAGAAATAGATAAATAAGGAAGCATAGGATACATAAGGACCCAATTTGGAAATACAAGCAATTCAGGAAGCAAGAAAACTGGAAGTTTGTATCGTCACTCAGACAGTAAGCTTCCCACAAGCCTGTGATCAAATCCAACCAGACGGGTAAGTTGTCCACTCAGAACTTCGTGGTTTGTTGATTATATTAGCAAATTAAAAAATGACTAAGGGGTTCAAAATGAGTGAGCCGAAGGATCACAATCCCATATATGAAAACCCACAGGTTCTATCAATCCTCCGTGTAGCAGGGTGGATTCCCTTTATCTCGGGACTGAGAGGGTCCAATACTGAAGTAGCCCTAGAATTTTCTAGGAACCTGAAACACATAAAAGATGAACAGTTTGTCACCCGGATAACGGGACTACGTATCAGGCTAGACGAGGAGACAATTGCGAAGTATACTGGGCTGCCCATGGGTCTACATTGGAGAAGGGATGACCAGGAAGCTAACCTAAAGGCGAAAGAAGCCTTCTTCGGACAGGGGGAAGCCTATGAAGAAGACAAGAATGGAGTCAAAATAATCATGATGCCAGCACTGTGGGACAAGATAGGTTCCGTCGTTCTGAAATATATAATGTGTACAGGGAGACTTAGCTACATTCCCATCTCCCACTTCCAAATTTTGGAGCTTCTAAGAAATAGGAGCCATATTACACCAAATAACAACATCAGCATCCCTTACTACCTCCTTCAGTCTCTTGGAGAAATGAGCAAAAAGGTAGTGGGAGGTAAGGAAGATGCACTAGCTCACCACAGGCTAATCAAGTTGATAATTTGTGAAGAACTAATGCTACAAATTCCAGAACTCTCCTGGGAAGAGTTAGTGTTGGTCTCAGCCGAAGATGTGCAGAGAATGAGATCTACTCCTAATACAGGTATACCCCTAGCCGGGGGATCAAAAGAAAAATCCACTTCTGTATCAGGGGCTAAGCGAAAAATTGATCTGGATAGCGACAATGAGGTTATGGCCAACACTTTGATCAGGATAAAACATTCAAAGGATGCCTCCCGCCAAAAAGAATCAAGGGTTTCCACCAGCAGGAAAGGGTCAAAATGGCGAAGTAAAAGGTTCACACAACAGCCCAAAAACGGGAATACAAAGAAGTTATAAAAGGAGCCCAGCCCCATAATTCAAAATTTATCTGATGATGATGATATCTGGATAAATTACGAGGATCCAACTACACTTGAAGAAGAGGATGCTTTCCAATGGAACCCTGCTGATAAAAATGTAAACCCTGGAGTCACCGACCAGCTAGCTGAGGCACTGACAGAACTAGAAAAAGTTAGGGAGGAGTTTCCCATATTAAAAATTGAAGAAAAGATCCAGAGAAGCCAGCCAGCTTTGCCAACACCCCCACCATTTGTTCATGAAAAGACCCCGATACTAAAAATGCAGCACGAAGGGGAATTAAAGCTGGAAGAGCAACAAAATTTAGCACTGAAGGAGAAGTTGGTCCAAGAACAGGAGGTGTTAGCCCAAAGGGATCAGAAAATCCTACAACTGGAGGATACCTTGACTACTAATGCTAAATTCTATGATGATATACTGGGACTCCAACTACCATCCAGCATCTATATAGTTCATCTAAGGGAGAAATGGGGCAATTTTCAGTTGCAGAGGCTAAAGCAGGGCTTATCTCTAGAATTGAACACCCCAAAGTAATTCATAGACACTTTTCTGAGCTGTACATAGTTGGAGAAAGATCAATTATGTGAGTTTTTCTTGCATAACTTCATGGTATCTAGCTCACCTAACTGGTCACCTAATCCCTATGTAGGTGAATTCCAGTTGAGATCCCTATGCTCCTGGATGAACCATGAGATAGAGAGAGCACAAGATGCTCATCTCTATCTTGCAAAGGAGTGGCAAAACCCGCTATGGGTCAGGGTTGAGGAAACTCACCCTAAGAAAGTGATTCAGGACCACCGTGCTACTACTACAGATGAGGAGTTAATTCCTATCCTTCTTGACAAACAACAATGGGCAGTGGCACATTTCGACCTCACCACTCAATGCACATACAAAGAAGTCCAGGTAGATACCAGTGAGAGATGGGAAAGAATGGTAGAAAATTTGAAGAAGAGGGAGCCTCACTCCCCCCTCAGACTAGAATCTGCACTCACCAAGGATAAGTTGTATAGAGAATATTTAATAAAAAAATAGCTCAGATGGATAGGCATGAAGCTAAGTCCTCCATTCTTCCTCCCCCAAACTATTAAGGAACATGTTGATGAGGAGGAGGAAAGAATAGCTTGGACCAAAGATGACCAAACCCTGGGTTATTATAGACAGGCCGGGAATCCTCGGGTAGTTTCCTGGGATATCAGAGAGGTTGTCGAAGAGAAAAATGTGTCACCCAGGGATGGGTGAATCCTTCAAGTATGGGGGAGATGATGAGCTCAGCATATAGGTATTCTATATCCCTTTGTGCCACAACAAGCACAAGAAATGATAAGGAAACTACATTTGTTTGTGCGAAAAAATGCATTTGATTTTATTATTTAATAAAGTAGTTTAGAGATTAATATTTTTATGCTTAAAATCATTTTGATGTGCTAACTATATGAATAAGCATGCATGAGCAAGGCATAGGTGATTTGGGGAATCAACAAGAGAATCAAGCTCGAGGACTAAAGATCACCAAGGGACTCAATGCTCATATCTTCCTGATTTTTAGAAGAAGACCTGTTAAACAGGATCGACATTTATTAGCATAGAATTATGTTAGAATTAAAAGTATATATATGGACCTCTTGAGTAGCAGGAGGCCCCTGTTGACATTTTTGTAGAACTTATATTCAACATATTTTATTCGAGACAGTTCTATTCTAAGACTTTTCTGAGACATGAGATTACGATTTTAATAATGGAAGAATTGGTGTTATTTCAAGCTCTGAGTTCTTCTTCCACTCCTGAAATACGGGTTGGGGAGGGACCCCTCAACACGTAATTCCATGCATATTTCACGTATATGAGTTCGATCACATAGAAGTTAATTATTTCAGCTCTTTGATTTGAATATGGTAATGATCATCACTTTCGGTACTTAATTTGAATAGATGAAGTTTGATTGATTTTCAGTATTTACTTCTTAGATTAGATTTCTAGTTTTCAGTATTTAATTCCTAGCTTAAATTTCTTGCTTTCAGTATTTCATTTCTAGATTTGGTTTACCAGCTTTTCAGTATTTACTTCTTAGATTAGATTTCTAGTTTTCAGTATTTAATTCCTAGCTTAAATTTCCTACTTTCAGTATTTCATTTCTAGATTTGGTTTACCAGCTTTTCAGTATTTACTTCTTAGACTAGATTTACAGTTTTCCAGCATTTAATTCTTAGCGTAGAGATCTTCCAGTTTCAACATTTTCAGTTCATAGATTTACAACCTTTTTATAGCTCACTTTCATTTACTTTTAGAGAAACCTTTAAGATATTTTCCAACACCTTGAATGACGAAGACCATCGTATAGAGAACATAGAGTGCCTAGCACCTCTTAAGTTTGTACGCTCCCTGGTTGATAATTAAAGTATACTTCCGGTTTAGCTTCCCTAATTAGGCATCCATTCCTGGAGTCTACCAGCATGCAGAAAGAAGATATTATTTATATGGATAGAAATCAAATGGAAACATCCTCATGTGTTCTTCCTCCAAATGTCTCGGCCTCATGCATTTCTCAAGAAGTTGTTCAAATTGAAGAAGAAGAAGAAAACACAGATTTAGCAAATGATCCAGCTCAACTTTCTTCCTCTGTGGCTTCCTCTGTTTTCCATGAAGTTGTTTTTCATGAAGATAACATATGAGTTGTTGCCATCAATACTATTGAAGAGATGTCTCTCCATTCCACTTCTTTCTACTCTATGTCTTCTATTACAAATGTTGAAGATGGGTTGTTGATTGTTGATCATAGTGATCCTTCTCTAGAAGAGGTTATTTATTCATATGAGAGTATTGGTTCAAAATTTGGTCAAGGAGAAGTTTGGAATTCAAGTGAAGATCTCTCATTACTTACACTCTTTTGCTTCCTATGTATTGCTACACCATGACTAGTAGAATTTATTCAAGTTCATTTGAAGATGGAGAAAACTTAGCCATCACATTGGAAAACTTGGGACTCTTGTTCCTCTTTATTGGAGCTGATTACAACTCTCTTGGTTTAATGTTGATGCTTCAAGAGCCTTATGATTCTCTTGGGGTCACTTATTCTCAAGCATCTAAATTCTCTTTTGGACCTGGCACCCTGGTTGGTTCGAAGATCAAGTATGAAGAGAAGCCTTCGCTCTACTATCATTGTTACTTAGTTGTTCTACATGGCTTCAGTTTCCATCATGCAGCTATACATGTTCATGATCTAGTTGAGCACATTCCTCTTCTTCCCAGAAGAATATTCCTCCAGACATATGAACAATTTTACACCCACTTGTGTTTTGGAGTAGTTTATTTTTGGTGTATTTCATGTCCATTTTAGAGGGAGGATTTTCCCCAAGTGGTTTTGCCTCTTTCCTCACTTATATGGATTAATAATGTAAAGTATGACCATAATCCTTAGTTGCTTGGGCCCTATTTATCATGCTCACAACAATTTTGGCTTAAGGGGGGGTGTTAGAAAACTACTCCCATCCTATACATGCCATGGACCCTTATGTTGTTCTACCTAGTGTTGTTTGGTTCATTCGTTCCTAGTCTAGTGTCTTTGACCACATGTTTGTCCACATTTGACTAATTAGACTAGTTATATGCCTTATCCACTTTCTATCTCCACAAGAGTGCCATCTTTCCTTGGTTTTGGGAGTCAATGCACGCATTTATGAGTAATTTATGCCATTTCCCTGTTTTAAAGAGTCTAAGGGCGCTACATGCTTGATTTGGTCAAATTGGTGTATTAATCTCCACTAGTGCTCATAAAACCACTACTCTGTAAAATTCAAGCACAACAGATCTATGGAACAAGCACAATAGTTACTAGAGATGCATGCAGCAAAATGTATGGAAACACTATGCAGAAGGTTTGCAGCAGTAAAATAATCTCATGTACTTAGAAGATATATTACAATGTGTAACAATGGCTACAATAATCCACACAATTCGAATTCCAGAGTGGTCATTCGAATTGAATGCATGAGAGTGGCTTACTTGGCAGTTAACAGCACTCGATACATCAATTAACCACTTAACCATCATAACACTGACTCAAAATTACTCTGAAACTGTCTAACTGAGTCTAATTGATTCAGAACTCAACTAATTTCCCAAAAATAGGGGAGGGAACCTTTCTGCCTACAGTTAAATGAATAGTAGGTGAAAATAACACCAGATGAAGTTAACCAGTGTAGTAGGGCGCCTTCTAGTCTCCAATTGGATGAATGAACTAGTAAATGTTGTCAGTTGGACTGAGTAGTGCGCATTAGTCATGCAAATCACCCCTTGAATGGTGGAGGAGGCTTATTTTATGGCCCAATTGGCTCCTAGAATGTAGGAGGAGGCCCAGTTTACTGAAATTGTGATCTACTGATGATGTAAGCACATGATTGAGTCAAAATACTTAGGATAAGTGTAAAATTAAGCTGTGAGGCTCAAATAAATGATGTGTGGTTGGAAAATGCTTCAACACCCCCCCCTTAAGATAATCTCATGGAGGAGTAAAAAATAATAAAAGGTCCCTAGCAACAAAGGCCATAGGTCACCCAATATAGAAATAATCCAAAAATGCTAGAAAAAATGTAAGGAAAGAGGCAAAAACCCAGTGGGAAAGAAAACACCCCCTCAAACTGAACACTGAAGGATCTAATATGTCCTCACCATAGTAGAACTCACCCCCAGCAGTGAATGAAGGTAAGAGAACTTCTTCTCAGTGAATCTCTTGGTGAATATGTCTGCAATTTTCTCTTATGCAGGGTAATATTGCAATACAATGGTTTTGTCATGCAAAAGCTCTCGGATGTAGTGCATGTGGATCTCGATATGCTTGGCCCTCTGTATCTGAACTGGATCTGTTGAGATATTGATAGCACTTTGATTGTCACAAAATATGACAGTAGAAGTGGTGCTACCAATATCAAACATTGCTAGAATACCCTGCAACCAAACTGCCTGAATGCAAGCATTGACTGCTCCTCGATACTCTGCCTCTGCTGAAGATAAGGCAATGGCGGACTGCTTTTTGCTTGACCATAAAATAGGGCCTGTTCCGATCATGAAAACATATCCAAAAGTGGACTTCCAATCAATGCTATCACTCGCCCAATCTGAATCATTGAATCCAACCAAATCTAGATCGGAATCTACAGCATAGTGAATGCCAAAATGTCTAGTACCTTGCACATAGTGTAAGATTCTTTTGGCTTACTTCCAGTGAAGCTCATGGGGCTATTTCATGTACCTTGACACAACACTCATGGCATAAGAAATATCATTCCTAGAGTGTGTCAAGTATATAATACTTCCAATCAACTGTCGATAAAGTGTAGAATCCACCAATGGTGTGGAATCACCATCCTCAAGTCTGATTCCTGAGAGGAATGGGAATGGTGCCACTTCAAAATATGCCATATTAAACTTGTTTAGAAAGTTTGAAACATATTTTGACTGAGATATGGTGATCCCATCTAAATTCAGAGTGATCTCTGAGCCAAGAAACTGATTCAGCAGGCCTATATCACTCATGTCGAATGCTTGATGTAGTGTGTTTTTTATATTTCCAATCAAAGAAAGAATGCCTCGTGTAATCAAAAGGTCATCAAAAAAAAGGAAAATGATCATACAATTACCTTCATGCTGTTGTAGGTACACATTTGTATCTGATTTTCATCTTGCAAAATTTTGTGACAGAAGGAAGGAATCCATCTTTGCATACCAAGCTCTTGTGGCCTGTTTTAAACCATACAATGATTTATTCAATTTGCACACTAATGTCGGATCTGATATGTAGCCTTCAGAATGCTTAATGTAAATATATTCCTGAATATATCCATGAATAAATTCACTCTTCACATCCATGTGGTGCACCTCCTAGTGCTTAGATGCAGAAATTGCCAAAACTAGGCGGATTGAATCCATTTTTGCAACCGGTGCAAATGTTTATGTGTAGTCCACACCATGAAATTGTGAGAATCCTTTTTCCACCAAACTAGATTTTTATTTTCAGGTTGATCCATCTGCATCAAACTTGGTTCGGTAGACCCATTTTCATTGAACTAATATCCTCCCAGGTGGAAGAGAAACTAGCTCCCATGTAGCATTTTTCTGAAGAGAATTGTACTCTTCATCCATGGCGATTTCCATCTTGGATATCAGTGGGAATGATAGTATGATTTAGAATCTAAACCCATCATCAAAAAAAACATTCAGACAGTAATGGGTCATAATATGAAAGATCCATACCTGCTCTTTGAAATTCTACTCAAGTTCTTCTTGGATCAACAGGATTTCCAATGTTAGAACCAACAGAATTGAGAGTCTTTTATGCCCACTTTGGAAACTAAGGGGGCTCATTTGGATATTAATATGAACCTGATATTTCATGTTCATTAATGTCTGATAAAATATAATAAATATCATAATACAAACTTTCATCATCTTCTTCCGAATCTTCTTCTTGGAGATGAGGCAATTCAATAGTTTCTTCCTCGACTAGTTTT
The DNA here is from genome assembly GCA_027924585.1 of Larix kaempferi. Lineage (NCBI taxonomy): Eukaryota > Viridiplantae > Streptophyta > Pinopsida > Pinales > Pinaceae > Larix > Larix kaempferi. Next base: position 50,708,719 of record BSBM01000012.1, read on the forward strand.
AGATCTTGAAGCGGTTCTTCAAATTTGACACTTCGCTCGAAGAATATATTTTTGGATCTGATATCCATGAGTTCGTATCCTTTGGATTCTTTAGAATATCCAACGAGGATGCACTTAATACTCTATGGTTCCAAATATTTTCTCTTCTTAGTCGGAATTCTAGCCCATGCAGTGGAGCCAAAAACCCTGAGATTGGACACATCAGGCTTGTGACCAATGTAGGCTTTGAAAGGAGTAGTAAATTTGACGAATGAGTGTGGAAATATGTTTTGAATGTATGTAGAAAAATTCATGGCCTCAGCCCAAATATTTGGATCCAAACCTTTCGACTCAAGCATACAAGTGGCCATCTCTTTCAGTGCTCGGTTTTTCCTCTCCGCTAAACCATTTTGCTGAGGTGTGTAGGGGATTGTGTGTTGGATTTGGATTCCATTTTCTACACAAATTTGAAGCAGATATGACTTGATATATTATCCACCATTATCATATCTAAGATCTTTGATCTTGCTCTCAGTAGAAGTCTCAATAGAAGCCTTGAAATTCTTGATTTTTTCTAGCACTTCCAATTTGTTCTTGAGAAAGTAGACCCATGTGAATCTGGAGAAATCATTAATAAATGTCAGAACATACCTTGATCCATTCATGGATGTATTTGGAAAAGGACTACTAATATCACTGTGAATCAGCTCCAAAATACAAGAAGCTCTGCTAGTTTTTCCTCTATCAAACTTGTGCTCGGGGTGCTTCCCAATGATGCAACCCTTGCATATCCCTTTCGAGGATTTGATTTTCGGAAGGCCTTCAACCATGGATTTATTTTGCAGCAGCTGAAAATACTTTTAATTTAGGTGACCGAATCTCTCATGCCATAGCTGGCTAACCTCATTTCCATGAGTCAGAAGGGCACTTAGCTTTGCATGTGGCAAAAAGTGGGAAAACACATTTGTTTTTGCAGCATGATTTGCTTTGCTTACTGCAATGAGATTTCCGGTGGAAATATCAAAAATTTCAACATCATTAGGACTGAATAAAACCTCCTTGGGAAAACCAGTGTGTGTCATCTGATACATAGAAAGCATGTTTGAAGCTAGAGAAGGAACATAGAGAACATTTTGAAAACTGCCATGTTCTAAATGAATAGTACCTTTGTCTTTCGAAAACATTTGTGAATCATCTCCCATGTGGATGGAGATGCAGCTGTCGGATTCCAATGATGAGAAGGATTCTTTTCTTTCAACCATGTGATTCGAAGCTCCTAAATCTTTGAGAAGAGCTATAGAATTTGAAACACTTGCCATGAGTGCACGACCTCTTTCTACATGATCATTATTGTCCTTCTTCCTTGCACCATCTAGAAGAGTAATGTTGTTTTTCTCCAAGAGAAGGGTCATCTAATCAATATTTTTCTTCCTGCATGAGCTTTCAGGATGAAATACCCTACCACAGTAAGAACACTATGTATTCTCTTTGCCCTTTTGCTTGTCTTTTCTTGAACTGGAGGGCTCATCTGACTGCTTTGTCTTCTCCTTTTGCTTTGGATGATCAAACTTGGCCTTCTTTTTATTTTGCTTTCCTTTACCATTCGTAGCTTTTTGTCCTCCAACAAAAAGGGCTTGATCTTTGGAGTTTTTTATGGACCCCGTCTAAACAATCTTATAATGCTCTTTTGTTAAGGAATCAATGAATGCATTCAAGGTAGGCATATTCCAATTCAGAGTGGTGAGTTTTCCCAAATGGAAGGTAGAGACAAACACTGAATAATCTTTTCCAAGCTTCATAAGGATAGAAAGAATCAATTGCTCATCTTTCTTCTCAACACCATATTGCTTCAACTGAAGTACCAAATGCTTGACTTGGTGAAAAACTCATTGATGGTCTCGAAATTCTCAGGATTTAGGGCAATCAGTTCATTCTCCAAATAATAAGCCTTCATCTCATCCTGCTTACCAAAAATCTTGGCAAGTTGTTCCCACACTTCTTTTAGAGTAGTCAATACTTTAAGATGGAAAAGAAGATCCTTCGAAATATTGAGACAAAGAAAACTATAAGCTTCATCAATCTTATTGAAGTACTTGGACTTCTCTACTGCAGAATTAGGCTCTGGTTCTAGGCCCATGGTGACTCTATAAAATCCCTTAGAGCACAACACAATCTCAACATCATCCTTCCACTGATGGTAGTTGAAAGGAGTGAGAATATTTTGTGAAGAAGAGTCCATCTCTATAATAGCGAATGCAATAGGAGGGAGTGAGAAACCTGTAATCACATACAAACAAAAGCTTTTTAGGTCGACAACCTGCACTTTTCAAGTTGCATCACACCCGCCATAGATTATCAAGAAAGATTGAAGAGTTGGATGAAGAATATCCAGGAATTATGTGGAAAACTTTCATCTTCTGGTGCAGAGTTGGAATATTTTTTAGCAAATTTTCTCAATATTCATATGTGTTTCTGGTGCAAAGAGTGTTAAATTTTCAGAATTTACTTCAATCTTATCTAGGATCTTAACTGAGAGAACAACATGTACAACAAATCTATAGCATATCAATCATGGACATAATAATGCAAGCACACAAGAGACACAAAGTTTACTTGGGGAAAACCATAAAGGTGAAAAACCCCAATAACTTCCTCAGAGATAGATAGAGCAATGATACAACCATAATACAAGAGATAGTCTTCTCCTAGCAGTAGAGCCTCCTCCTCACAAGTGCACCACTTTTCGAATGAGAGAAGTGTGTGAATGAATCATAAAATAGAGATCTCTCGATCTCTATTTATACTTGTTCTGTACATGTCTAGCTTAACCCATGGTTAACTTAATCCGGACTAACCCCACACTTGGTGGTCTAATAACCCTTTGACCCACATGGTCGACCCCCAATAGGGTGGTCTAATGACCCTTCGACCCACATGACTTATACAGGGCCGACCCCAACAAGGTGGTCTAATAACCCATCAAGTATAAGTTACGACACTTACAATATAAATGATGACACTTCCATATAGAGGAATAATAACATCTCTATAGGAACAAAAACACTTCTGTATAGAGGAATAATACCATCTCTATAGGAGTACAAAATACATATATGAAATACATGGGTGAAATACATTTCGAAGTTACATATACATCAACACTTCCTCTTAACTAGGAGGGTATTTCTTGACATAGATCTACTAGCACAAGTCTTCTTCTCTGGATCATCATCAGCGAATCATCATCCTCGAATCATTGTCATCATCACTGCTGCGGCTATCTCAATCAATCTCTGAATCTACTCGTCATAGGAAGTTCTACAGAGCTATTCCTTTTTCATACTGTATGTAGTCCCACCACCTGCAGGTCTTCATCATCACTGGCCATACTATGGAATCCTCAGGACTTATTACGTGCGTCACAAAACCTTAAAAGAGTCTATTGACTAGCAAGAACCCTAAAGAGAATCTGAGGCCTTTTTCATCCTGTCCAGATCTCCAGGACTTATTACATGTGACTATCACAAAACCTTAAAAGAGTGTCCTAGAAACATTTATGTGCATAGCACGATCGGCAAGAACTCTAAAGAGCATCCCAGGAACATTTATGTGCCTAAGCACGACCGACAAGATCTCCAGGACTGATTACATGTGACCTCTGCTACAAACCCTCAAAAGAGCATTCCAGGACTCATTACGGGCACACAACCCAACCTATCGGATCTCCCAGGTCTTACATGTAGCAGCCCACCACAAACCCTTGAAAGAGCATCCCAGGACTTATTACGGGCACACAGCCCAACCTATCGGATCTCCCAGGTCTTACTTGTGGTCCACTATCACAAACCCTCGAAAGAGCATCCCAGGCTATTATGGATACACAACTATGACTTATAGGATCTCCCAGGTCTTACATGTGATACATAGTGCCAGTCCTTTTTCATACTGGATGTGACCTAGAACAAATCTAGGATTTCCTTTGCACAACCTGTCTACGGCCACAAGTATCAACCTAATACTCAACATACATCATCCTAATGTACACATGATCATCCTGATCATCATCACTGTATTGTCTTGATACATATCATATGGAGCAACATCCTGAAGCTCGTCATCATGATCATCCTAATCATACAATGCATCCACCTGATGCATACCAAGTATCTACCTGATACATATCATCATACCTGATCCTCCTGATCATATAATGTATCCACCTGATACAAATACAAACACATGATCATACCTGATATATATCAACATACATGATCTACCTAATCATACACAGTATCCACCTGATGCATATATAGATGCATGGTCCAAGCATCCAGTGTGATGCATACACAAAATACATACAAATGATCCAACTAATCATATCCAACATCCAACATGATGCATTCATACATATGCATATAAATGATCCAACTGATCATATCCAGCATCATCCTGATGCATATACAGAGCAGTTACTAGAGCATCGTCCTGATGCTCATCATCCATGATCTTCCTGATCATCACAGCATCATCCTCTTCAGATCATCTCATTGTCCATGAAGTACATCCCAGATGCACATCATCCAACACTTACACCATCGACATGGGAGAACACATCTACCACCATTCGAGAAGGCTCCAGCCCTTACTTTTTCACCATGGGAGAACACATATACCACCATGTGAAAAATGGCTCAACAATTACATCATGACCATGGGAGAACACATCAACTGTGTCAGAAAATCTCATGTGCATTTGCATCTTCCGGACTCATCACTTCCCTTTGGAAGAAACCTCAATCTGAAGTGCACCAAGCTTCTCTCTGAAGTACTCAAACTCCACTCTGTCCAATGTCTTGGTCAACACATCTGCAGCCTGCTCATCCGTCGCAACATGCTCTGCTTCGACTGTACTCAGTGCTACGCAGGACTGCTTCTTGCTAAACCAGGAGATCACACCTGATCCCATACTGAAGTAGCACCCAGAAGTGCTCTTCCTATCTGCAACACTGCCTGCCCAATCTGAATCAACATAACCCTGTAAGTTAAACTTTTGATTCACATCATACTTGAGCCCATAATCAATTGTACCCTTCAGGTACCTCAGAATATGCTTTACAGCAAACAGGTTAACATCTCCCAGATCCGTCAGGAACTGGATCAATGTGTTCACCACAAAGCAAATATCTGGTCTCATGTTCGTCAGGTACATAGAGGACCCAATCATCTGACGATACATCGTGACATCAACCAGATCAAATGAAGCATCACACAGAAGCTTCAGGTTCGATGCCATAGATGTGGCGATAGCCTTGCAGTCCATCATCCAGAACCTCTTCAGGATCTCTACTGCATACTTCCCTTGTCCAAGGAAGATTCCATCTGCACTCTACCACACCTCCATGCCAAAAACAAATAGCGCATCATCCCCAAGTTCTTCATCTTGAACTTGGAAGCAAGCTTCCACTGTGTGTTGGCAATCAATTTTTCATCTCCTATTACAAATAGGTCATCCACATACAGGAGTAGAATCACAGGATTCCCTTCCTCAACCTTGTAGTAAATGTTGGAATCCGCTTTACTCTTGGTAAATCCCAAACTGGATAGAAGGCTGCCTATCCTACCATACCAAATTCTGCACATATATGACTCCCTGTAATGTGTCTCTAAACCAAGTGGCTGCTCCACATACACTTCTTCTTCAACTACACCATTCAAGAAAGCTGTCTTGAAATCCATCTGGTGTATCTTCAATTTCATCACTACAACCGGAGCAAGTACTGATCTAATGGAAGTGTATCTGGCTACAAGAGAAAAAGTCTCTATGCTACCACCTGCAGCATGCTTGATCTTGTAGATTCTCTTGGAAGTCATTGCAGACTCCCCTTCAAGTCTTGGGACTTTATCCCAAACATCTTCATGATCGACTGGTACTCCTCGATCATGGCATTCTTCCTAGATCTTGGGAACTTCAATATCTTCAATATTTTTAATAGATAGCTTTGTTGATGAACACATGTTGTAGTCCTTCTTTTGTAGGTGATGGTATATGATCTTTCCTACACAACAAGTTAAATTGCATGATTAGAAAACATCTTATAGTTTTCAGAACAAACTCTTACACATAAAGAAATATGTCATACAGTCATGCAATTATCTTAGCCAATGCTTAAATACAACATTTATCCATATTCCGTAACTTTCTAGGTGCCTTCCAATCTCTACCAAAACATTGTTAAGAGTGTGCACAACTCCTAACATGTCAGCAAAGAGGTTTCATTCTAGATAAGTAGCAATGGAATGTTGTACAGTGCCATAGGCCACTTACCCATGTATATTAGTAGTATATTGTTCATCAATACAACTATTCTAATATACATAATACACAACCTAATTCTAGGAACATAAGCATATACATCATTGAATAACATTATGTAAGAAATGACAATTCAAATACTTATCTTTGTTTGGTTGCTGGGTGGACTCCCCTTGAATCTTTGCAACTCCATTCTAATGTGGATTGTGAGAAGTGGTCAACTCCCTCTGAATATCTGCATCCTTGCATAAACTACTAAAGTGTGATCCTTTGCTTTCTTGCAGGAACAACTGGAGTGTGCTCCCTGTTGATCTTTGCTTCCTGGATTACCTGTCCTTGAACTTATATCCATCCTTAATCACTATGTATTCTTATTAGTATCATCATTGTGTTATCCTTTAGGTCTCATACATAATCACACATTTATTAGTATAATTTTAATACTATCAAAACACAATAATATTAAACATGTATAGTCATGATCATTCACAGATAATAAACATTAGTATTCAAGGTTTCAGGGAAGTCTTCTTTTACTCATGCATATTCTTATTTGATCGTAGGACTCTTATGATTAGTTAAATCATCAATGCATAAACCCGTGATTACTCAAACCTATACCTTCATGATTCTTCTGGTTAGTCATATCATCAATTATGGTAAGAAACATAATATGCATACAACCATGACTATTCAAACCTATGACTTCATGAATACAACAGTATAATATCCTAACACCAGGTAGGATTCTAGCTTGATATAGGAAAAACATACATGGATTAGCATGCTAGCTAGTTATGTCTAACATACCCACATAATGTCTTCTGGTTCTCTTCAGTGACTTGTGCTAGTAACCTGCATGTCTCATATGTTAACCATTGTAGAACCAAGTTATACATACCTTGTAAGTAAATCTTCTATGTGATCCATGACAATGGATGAATCTTTGTCTTCATGTCACCATGATCATATGTTCTTGAAGTAGAACATGATTTGTCTTTCTTGGTTTACATTTTATGTTAGCGAACAACATAAGCCTCATACAACATCACAATGCATTAGTACAATCATAAGAAAAGTCTAGTAATTAATCAAGATTGTACTGTAATGATATGAATACAAACATATCATAAACTTAATCATGAACAGAATTCGAAACATACCTATAAGCCATACTTGTCAAGATTGCTTGTAATATTCTTATGGAAGGCCTTAGCCTCATCTCCCTCTGAGACAGGAACTTCTTCACTTATGCAGGTGACCAATCCATCTTCTTTTAGGATTAACCCAACCATTTGATTTGCAAGAACTGGACCTGGAGCTGGATTAGGGTTTGTCAGAGAAACCACAAAAATTCAAACTTTGAATTTCAAACTTCTGAAAGGATAGAAATATGCGCCTTGATGAGTTGATTAAGCTGGTATATTTCGAATTTGAAAATTGCAAAGTTTCACTCCTCAATTTTGCCTTTGAAACTTCCAGATTCACTGGACGTGACCCCGAACTAGGGTTTGATGAAGCCCACTCTTCTTCCCAATCAAAAGGTTTGATCCAAATCTCTAATATTCTATTTTTCTAAGGAGCTTCCAGCCGTGGTCACATATTTCAAAAATTCATATTTTTGCAAAAGCCCTAAATTTCCACTTTTCCGATCAAAGTCCCGAACTAGGGTCTGATCAAGCCTGGCCTTCTGCCCAACCAAAAATTATGATCTTTGTCTCTAAATTTCTATTTTGATTAGTAGAATTCAGCCATAGTCTCTGATTACAAAAAATCCAATTTTCTCCGAAACCCTAAATTCCGGAAGCCATGAATGAAGATGCTCAAAAATAATTATGTTTTGACAGAAATATGTACCTAATTTTTTCTGGTGTAACTCCACACATTTTGATCCACAGGGTCTGAAAACATTTTATGTGGTAGCCTGACTTGTCATCTTTCCATCTCGATAGGTTTGACCTCAATTGGATTCTCTGAGAGAGAGTTATGCAAAGTGTCGCAACGTGACCTGTTTATGGGATAAAACAGGAGAGTGAAATTGTATGGCATGCCACGTGTCACTGGTTGAACTTCGGCCTCTAAAAACATTTCCTGAGATAGTACAGTTTATGTACTACCTGTCACTTTTTACGAAATTTCATTTGGAGCTTCCTAGCCCAAGTTATGACCTTTTTTCCAAGGTCACCTGTTTATGACTAAGATCTGGAAGAGGCAGAAACCCTATATTGTACAAACCATAAATCACAAAATACAATGAATTAGAATTTTTCCTTTGGACACAAGGTACATGGGGATCTTATCTTCGACTTGTAAAAGTTTTAGATCTGAAAACGTCGCCAAAATGGATTTATAGCGAAAGTTCTATGATGACTGGATTTTACTATATCAAGCCCTAGCATCGTAAGTGCAACAAGTGTCATACATGCCATACCATGCCTTCTTTTAGGCTAGCTCTGATACCATGTTAAATTTTCAAAATTTACTTCAATATTATCTAGGATCTTAACTGAGAGAACAACATGTACAACAAATCTACAGCATATCAATCATGGACATAATAATGCAAGCACACAAGAGACACAAAGTTTACTTAGGGAAAACCATAAAGGTGAAAAACCCCAATAACTTCCTCATAGATAGATAGAGCAATGATACAACTAGAATATAAGAGATAGTCTTCTCCTAGTAGCAAAGCCTCCTCCTCACAAGTGCGCCACTTTCCGAATGAGAGAAGTGTGTGAATGAATGACAAAATAGAGATCTCCCGATCTCTATTTATACTTGTTCTGTCCTGTCCAATAAACTAATGGGGCCTACATGTCTAGCTTAACCCATGGTTAACTTAATCCGGGCTGACCCCACACTTGGTGGTCTAATAACCCTTTGACCCACATGGCTGACCCCAATAGGGTGGTCTAATAAACCTTCGACCCACATGACTTATATAGGGCCGACCCCAACAAGGTGGTCTAATAACTCATCAAGTATAAGTTACGACACTTACAATATAAATGACGACACTTCAGTATAGAGGAATAATAACATCTCTATAGGAATACAAACACTTTCGTATAGAAGAATAATACCATCTCTATAGGAGTACAAAATACATATATGAAATACATGGGTGAAATACATTCCGAAGTTACATATACATCAACAAAAAGCACTGGTGCAGAAGTGCACAAGTGTAGAAGTGCAGAATCACTAGTGCAGAAGTGCAAAATCACTACTGTAGAAGTGAAGAAGTGTAAAAACACTGTAGAAACATTGCCTTTTCCTACCATGGCTTTGATACCATGTCAAATTCAAGCACGACAGATCTATGGAACAACCACAACAATTACTAGAGATGCATGCAGTAAAATGTATGGAATTACTGGGAAAAAGGTTTGCAGCAATAAAATAATCTCATATACTCAGAAGATACATTACAATGTGTACCAATGGCTACAATAAGCCAAGCAATTCGAATTCCAGAGTGGTCATTCGAATTGAATGCATGAGAGTGGCTTACTTGGAAGTTAACACCACTCAGCATATCAGTTAACCACTTAACTATAATAAGACTGACTCAAACCACTAGTACAAAATGAGAGATAAGTGACTAGGCGACTAAAAAAGTTATTCACCACTGTTTTTTCAAGGGATAAATGACTAAAATTGAGCAATTTTAAATAAGCCAACTAAAAACGACTAATTTAGTCACGAGATAAAATATATGACTACATAACAAGTGACTAAAATAAAAATGACTAACATAAATGACTAATTTAGTCACATGAATATAAATATGACTATCTAACAATGATTAGTGTGAATTAGTTGTTTATGTTAATCATTTTTAGTTGTGTCACACTGACAATGGAAAATTACAATTTTGATAATGAATTTGTAAAATATTTTACTAAATTTTAACAATGTAGATGGATTTAGAGATGTTACTATGAGGGTCATAGTCCATGTGTGTGGTCCCAAACCACCATATTGGCCCTCCATATGGGCTATTTGGACTGGAAGTGGGATGTGGTGCTCATTTTGAAGTTTAGAACACTAGATATGGTTTTTCATATTATAAGGTTTTTTTATAAGCTATAACTTCATATATTACTTGGAAAAATATTACATCGGATAGCCATTATAGCTCAGGATCAACATTCGACACAGAACTACAGACAATGTCGTTCCAAAAATCTATTCCCCACATCCCAAAAGCTCCATCTCATTATACGAAGCATTAAGCCATACAAAAATTTCATCCCATATTAGAGCACTGAGACTAAAGACTTCACTATAGTGATGATTGTATAAGACTTCTACCCAAGCATTAGGACTAACATGTTGCATATGACAAACTATCAATGCTAATTACAGCCAAAAGGATCAAATAGAGACGCGCTTCCAATTATCGCACATGAAATCTCGACAACATGATAGCCTCAAAATCCTCCTAAGGGTCGGTTGGGGCTCCCACGCCATCTGCATCTTGGTAGATAGCTCCCCACTCACTCGCACGCAAACCATCCAGGACATGTTGGCCTAAATAACTGTCTTAGGCCAACTAGAGAAAAACAGTCCACACACTCAACTTAGCACAGTTTCGTATGTGTTTGGAATAACTGTTTTTCACAGGAATTAAGGCCCTGTTGCCTATGTTTTGTGCTCTCAAAGATAGAGAGTCTCCTAAGGTGAGAAAATATCGAAAAAGGAACTCACTGTTAACAACTATCAAAAATCCTAAAAAAACTACTTATGTTCTAATCCTAATGACTATCTAGAAACCAAAATTAGTGATTGCTAATATTATTCTATGATAAACTAACTTATGCTAATCTATCTAAAGTCAGCATTCCTATCTTGGCCAAGAGCAAAGACTTGTTATTTGACTAAAAATCTGAAGTAAGAACGATATTCACTAGTTACCATTTAGTGATAAACATCCTAAACAATAAAGGTGAATTTGAATTATTTTATAACAGATGGAACACAACTATTATAAAATAATCTATATATGAGAACTTCAAACCAAAAGCCAAAATTCACTAACAAAATTATGTCATTCAGAAAACATGAAAGATATAATTAAACTAACTTGCAATTAGAACAAGATCACTCTGCAATCTAGATAATTACAAAATTTGATCAACCACTATTGACATCATAGAAAAAGTTCATCAACATCAATGAGTAAGCAAATCAATTAATGATTCAGACAACATAAGCATTCGAATTTCTCATGAAAACATTTCACATACAATATAAAGACATTTATATATGAAAAGCAAACAAGATAACAAAAGGAGAGGTGAATCACACAGTATTGATTATCCAAAACTTAGCTAAGGGTTCTGTATCCTGGCACATTTGGCAGTCATCAGAAGAAGTTAAGGAGACGATCTATGTAAACAGAATAAAAAAAAGTACTGTTGTATAATAAAAGTTCCCCAATGTATTAGAAATCGAACCCCTCATCAAAGTTTTGGGATTGTTTATATAGAAAAAGAAACGAGCATCTAACTTCCTATCAGTTATATTTTCTTGGAACCACGTGGATCCCTACAATAATAACATATCACTTAATGTTGCTTCTGATATAACTCGAATGTATGCCAGCTGGTGACACTTGGATTGGAATAACACATAAGATAATCTTCAGAACTTAATGGATCACTCCAGTATCGTTAGGCATTTGATTGGATTTTTGAACACTTATACCTTCATGCTGAGAGGCCAACACATACTTAAGGTCGGGGATCGTGGGTCCGATGGGAGTTGGATGTGGTCGTGACTCATAGGAATCACTCAATTCAACCACCGGGGCGTCTTCTGCAACCAGTTCCCTTTTTTCAAAAAGTGCAGTAACCATCCTACGAGTAGTCCGGAGAATGGCTTGATCACTAAGCATTTTGCTAACTTCTTGTTCTGCTGGTTTGTGACAGGGATTGATCTGTGGCTGAAGCTGAGGATCACATGGAGGAGGTGGAATAGTCACAGGTTGACTCGTTTGGGGCAGAGGACTATCAAAGGGTATTTCAGGGTTTAACTAAGCCTTGGGGTTAGGATGACCGATACTTGGGGTTCGGCTGGGTTCAAGCACTTCTTCTTCAAGATCATTTTGAGACCCCTATTCTTCTAACAATGAATCAACCCGTTTAGACCTAGTTTTGGACCTCCAACGGGGCCATTCGTCATTTTCCCCGAAATTATTGCGGGTAAGGAAGGATTCCCATGAATCACGCAACTCCCCCGGATGGTAAGAAACAAGAATTTTGATAAGCCCGTGGTGAAACAGGCTGCGTTATTTATCCCCTACATTTGCTTGATAAGTGATGGCCATCTTCTCCAGACTACTCAAAAAATAATATGGCATATTCACAGAATGCCCTCTAAAAATCATCAATAACCTGATATGATAAAACTGGGTTTGAGATAGACATCCCTCACAGGTAACATACCTGATAATCAGCCCAAGCATGGCACGCCATTTCTTCCCTAGTAGACGAGACGGGAAATCGGACTTGTATTCAGTTTTCCGGTTACCTGGAGTCAAGAATTCCTTCCATTCATCGTTTTTTAAATGCTTACCCTTGTACCAGCGTTCTCCCTCCATGGGAAAGCCAATAGCTTGAGACACAAATTCCTCCAATAATTCCAACACGATATCGCCAACATGTGCTTTCACACCATTAAACGAAGTAGCGAATGCCCTGGAGACCATTAGATTAAATCTAGAGAACCTCTGCAGGAACCCTAACCATCCTACCCTTGTCACCATCTCATGACATTCAGGAGCGGCATCCAAGTATTCATCGCCTATAAGCTCAAACCTAGGCACAGGGGCCATGGTAACGATCATACAAAGCTCTGATATCCTCACAACCCTGGCAGAACAACGAAATGAGCTCATCCTTGGCCCGCGCAGGTTAATGAAAATCCCAACCGACTTCATCTAGTCAAGGTACTGTAGACACTCATACACAGTCATGGAAGGTGGAATCATAATACCTTAGAACTGGTAAGGGTTATCGAAAATCACAGAAGGGTCAAGGTGCAATAATACCGCTCAGAAGAATGACAGTAGGGTGAGAGTTAGACGCGACATTTTCCCCATGTGAAACCACAAATGGCAAAATGGTATGGTTACGTAGCAAAGAAAACCTTCGATCATATGATATTTTCCATATTAGCCGACACCTTCCCATAAAATCTGATGCATTAGATATAACCAAAGTTCAAACGTTTAAAACATAAGTTAATCGTTATCATCGCATGATCCTCTACCACTTGATATCATTAATGTCATAATTCAATAATACACGATAATGTCGATTCAATCAAAATCAAGATAATCATAGTGATAAATAAATAAACAAATAATTAATGAATGTAGTTAAGATTTCGATTATCTTTTAAGAATCATGTTGATCAGCTATGATCGAATCATTTGACATTACCTTAGGCATCATAAAAAAAAACATTTTATCATTTTATGGATCTTATCCCATTATAAATACAAAAGTCTACAAATAAAGATAAGTAGAAAAATAAAATGAGCTTATAATATTGGTATGAGACCAGCATTAATATTCGTGATTGTCACCGGGAGATTAACTTGATGAAAGGTAACTCATTAGACCAAACACATAGATGGAAGAGACAACTTAAAATGTGATGTATTAGTCTATTAAGTCAATAGTTTAATATCATCAATGAAATGAGTTTGTTTGACTTTGGATTTCTAAAGATGACCAATATGGTAAGATTAGGAGCTGCTAATTTCAGGATCGTGTAATTCACAAATGATCAACCAAAAAGACGAAACCAAGTCAAGCGGTTTAATTAAAGTGAAGGCTAATGTGAATTCCCCTATGCCAATCGACCTATCAACTTTATTGGGAGTACCTTTAGAATCAAATATTCTGAAGGCACTCCTAAAATATAATGGATGAGTGTCGATCAAAGTGGTGACATGCAGTATGGTTCCTTGTCTTCAAAACTTATATCATGACCAATTGGATTTTAGTGCTCAATTGCTCCGGAGGGTGTTTCTTGCCAACAAATGGTGACATGCTGGGAACGAACCAGTTATCTCTGTGCAAAGGGAAAAAATTCAATACCTCAGATAATCATAAACAATGTTCCGAAGCACCAAACTCCTGTTTGGATGATTCAAACCCAGACTAGTTCCAACATGTTGGCCTCACTTATTCAGCAACAATGAGCCTTTGGCTATTATCTGAGCATTCCTTACCTACTTCAACTTTTGACAATCAGGGTAAAGAATGACTTATCTCCAGAGGAAATCTTTGAGGCTTGAGACAGTTTAACCAATGTCAGTGAAAGATATAGCTACTCAAGAATGCTAGATAATTCTCTTCTCTTGCAAACAAAGGAAGCAAGTGATATTTATTCATTTTCATTCATTCTCCTTTTTTTTTTGAATCTATATACAGATCAATAAAAATGAAAATTGCTAATCAGAGATACTACCTTAGCTTGGTGACAAAATTATGGTAGCGTTATTCACCAGTCCTACCAGAAACTGATCAGGCCAGCTCGTAATGAGACTTCCTTCCCTCTAGCTTTTAAACCAAGGATCGTTGTCTTGGCTTGATGACCAGATGTAGACAACGTCAATCCAATATAACTTATGATCATAACCAGACCGGCTCAGCACGAGACCTTCTATCCTCTAATTAACTTTTCTCATATTCAAAATTTAAAAACAAATTGAAACATTTTTTTTAGTTCAAGACTACTGTTCAGGCTTGCTGACCATAAATTAACAGCATCATTCATGAGAACTACTAAAGATAGATAGGTTGGCTTGTGATGAGACCCCCTGATTCTCATTTTTTTCAAACAAGAATCATCACCCTGGCTTGGTGACCAGATAATGGTTCTGCTATCTTCGGTAGTGCTGATGATCATGACAAGTCGGCTTTATAAGAAGACCTCCTGTTCTTGAACTAAAAATTTCATTATTATGGGTTATTTACAAAGTATTTACAAAAAAACTCGAGTTAGAAAACCACTGGCCTCTTGAGATAGCTTGAAAGTGACTAAACATTGGTCGACTGATCTATAGGCCTAATAGACACTACTGGAACCAGTAAATAAGTTTCCTAAGTCGTTGGTCTTTTGGGTAGGCATTCAAAGATAACAGTTAAGGATTACTACAAAAGACAACAAGTTCACATACCAAAACCAGTTGTGAGAATTAACTTACCTTATAGGCATCATATACTTGAAACAAAATTTATAATTACGATCTGATATGTATTTCATTCATCCCAATCGATACAGTTTCAACAAGTGTAAAGTCTTCCAAGCTGCTCACATGCTCAAGCTAGATCCGAGCAAAAGTGCATGGTATATCTGCTGAAGAAATATTTACAACAAGAAGGAGGTTAATATGTACAAAAGTTTCATATCTGAGATAATTACAATCTATGTATGTACAAGAGCAACAAATCAGGTCAGGATGATTCTATGACTCAGACGAATTAATATAATTCTGCACAATGAAATATGCCAAAGCACTGAGTCACTTGATTTATTAGCAAGGCAAAATTTGTTGAATCGAAAATCATTTAAATCACCCGAATCCGATAAAAACAAAACAGGAATTACTATATTCAATTGAATGCATGTAGATTTGCTTTATGTACAGCAATTAAGAAATAATAAAAGATGATGAAGTCATAAAAAATTAACTAAGAAGTTGGTCAACCTCATTATGAATAAACAAACATCAAATGAGTAACTAAAATCAAGATGGCCTTGATAATGAAACATTGTTGATGTAATCAATCACCGGATATTGATAAGTAAGTATAATTGATGACTGATATGAAAAGTGATCAGAAAATGTGAGACCATCAGATTAGATAACCCTAAAAAACTAAACAAAGCTAACTATGTACAAAAATATTTACAACGAAAATGTACAATGAGAATGGATCGAACAGTGCAAAACTACTGGAAGTATTTCTTAAGGACCTGCTCGTTCACCAGAAAGGTATCAGGTTGTCCTTGCAGAGTTTGCAACCAAAAGGTGCTAGGACCTAACTTTTCTGCTATGATATATGGGCCCATCCAAAGTCTCTGAAATTTCGTATGGTCTTTTTTGTCCTCGTGTGCTTTATCCCATTTTAAAACAAGATCACCTATCTGAAACTCTCTGTCTGAGGATGACCCACGATCAAACCAGGATTTAACAATTTCTTGATGCTTTGTGAAATGTCATTTTGCATTTTCCCTCTCCTCTTCTAATTTCAATAGCATATTTATTCTTTTTTCAATTGCAGAACATTATGTGTCTTGTACAGATTGCGCAAGTTGTAAGGAAGGCAAGAACATATTAGGAGGGAGTATAGCCTCAATACCATATACCAGAAAGAACGGGGAATTACAGACAGAAGACTGTGGGGTCACTCTATCAGCCCACAATGCCTGATACAGGACAGTGTGCCAATTCCTGTGTCTTTAAGCTATTGACCTTTTAAGAATTTTCAGCAAGTTCTTATTTGTTGATTCGGCAAGGCCATTTCCTTGGGGATGATAATTAGCTGAAAACCTGATTCTGATTCCCTTTTCTACTACAAACTCAGTCAATTCTCCAGAAGAAAAATATGATGCGTTGTCAAAACTAAAGACTTAGGCAATCCAAATCTAGTAATTATATGAGTCTCAACAAAATTGAGTACCTGACTTGTATTGACTACCCGTAGAGGAGCAGCTTCAGACCAACGGGTGAAATAATCAGTAGCAGTTATGATGTATTTCTGTTGGAGATAAGATGGATGATTGACTGGGCCCACTATGTCAAGCCCCCACTATAGAAAAGGTCTGTCCACAATCACTGTTTGTAAAGGGAAAGATGGCCTTTTGATTCTACCATATGCCCGCTGACAATCCTGGCACTTTCTCACAAAAGAATGAGCATCTTTAAATAAAGTTGGCCAAAAATAACCTACTCTCAGGACTTTGTGAGCAGTAGTGTTTCCTCCGAAGTGACCACTAGCAGGGCCATCATGTAATTGTCTCAAGACTGATTCAGAATCTTCCTTTTCTAAACAGCGCAGCAAAACACCATCTGCATTCTTCCTGAAAAGTATGTTATTCACTAACTGATATGGTGCTGATTTCAACCTGACAGCTCGCTTTTTCTTTGGTTCCAAGTGGTTTGGAGCACTTCCTGTTTCCAGATAAATGCGAATGTCAGCGTACCAAGAATTAGCAAGATCTGGGATAAAATAATTTTCCTTTTGCAGCAATGAATCATCTAAGGGTAAGTCATCTTGACTTGGAGGTAAATGAGCTGATTCAACTGCCAATTTACATAATCCCAATCCTCGTACAACCTGAGAGGGTTTAATCTCTAGGTCATACTCCTGTAAAGCAGCCATCCAATGTGACCGTTTCTCTCCTAAATCCTTCTATACTAATAGGTTCCTTACTGCGGAGAAAGGAACAACAACTTTTGTTTTTGACTTTAGGAGATAAGATCTGAACTGTTTGATCACCTTAAACACAACGAAAGCTTGTTTATCTACCTCGTGATAATTTAATTCAGCTCCCTTCAATTTCAAACTCATGAATGAAATTGGCACTTCATGGTCTTCCTGATTCTTCTGAGTAAGGACATCAACGTAGGATATGTCAGAGGCAAAAGTGTACAGAATGAAATCTTTCTTAAAATCAAGGCTCAAAAGTCTAGGGGCCTCAGCAATGGCTTCTCTTATCCTGACGAATGACTCTTTCTCTTTCTCTCCCCATATAAAGTTACTGTCTTTCTTTATCATGTTCTACAGTGGACGAACTATCTCTAAAAAACTAGGGACAAACCTTCTTACAAAATTTATTTTTCCCATGAAGGACTACATAGCTTTCTTAGTAGTAGGAAAAGGAATTTTAGAGATGGCTTCAGTCCTTTCCGGGTCAATCATAATTCCTTCTTTTGATACCACAAATCCCAGCAAAATTCCTTCAGTGACTGCAAAGATCATCTTTTTGGGGTTTAGAGAAATGCCAAACCCCCTACATCGTTCAAGGACTTTACGTAGGTGTAAGATATGATTAGATCTGTTCTTAGAGTATACGGTAACGTCATCCAAGTAACCAACCATAGAGTGATTGATCAAACCTCTAAAAGCAACATCCATTGCTCGTTGGAACATGGCCCCAGCGTTTATTAATCCGAAGGGCATCTTCCTATAGGCATAGGTTCCCCAAGGGGTCCTAAAAGTAGTTTTCAGTTGATCCCCAGGAGAGACTAGGACCTAGTTATACCCAGAAAAACCATCTAATAAAGCTAGCATCTGAGCACTAGAGACTTTCTGTAAGATCTGTTCCATTGGTGGAACCAGATAGTTGTCCTTTTCCGATGATCGGTTTAAGTTTCGAAAATCTACCCACAACCTAATGTCTCTGTTTTTCTTTCTAACAAGAACTAGGTTTTCTACCCACTGAGTGTGACGTATTGGAAATATGATTCTAGCAGCAAGCAGTTTGTTCAGCTCTTTCTTTATTGCCGGTTCTATAGTAGGGTGCATTTTCCTGAGTTTCTGCTGAAATGGCTTGGCTTTTGGTTTCATGGGATTTATATGTTAAATTATCTACGTGTCAAAAGTTTTCAGGTCATCATATGTCCATGCAAATACGTCCTTAAACTCTTTAAACAGTTTGATCAAAACTACTTTCTCAGCTGGAGTACAATCTGATCCTAAATTTATGTTTTGGGGATTTGCTTCTATGCCTAAGTTTATGGTTTCATAACGCATGCTAGAACTGTTCGTTTTGCAGTTAGGCACTCCCTTGAATTTATCATGTAGATCATAACATTTTTCAAGTCTAAGAACTGAAGTAGGGATCGAGTTTACCAGCTTAAATGATTCGTCAACAGAATGAGGTGGATGGATTATTGAGAAATTGTGCAGATCCTTGTCATGCATAATCTCGTCAATTGTTGTTTCCTTAAAAGCATCCTCTCCCGTCAAAAAGTCAATAATCTGAGAATCATCATTAAAAACACGCCAATTAGTGATATTATCAGGGATTGGTGGTCTAAATAATAATTCAATAGAAAAGATATTGGGAGAGAAGTTTTCTAATGGGATAAGCCGTGAGGCCACATTCGCCAAAAGATCAACTTCTATATTCTGAAAGCGAGGAATAAAGTTAATATTAAAGGCATCAAATACCGAAATTAAGTTCCATACCTCCTTTTGATAGCTTCGCAGATGGTTAGATAAATAATGTATACAATTGCAAACATGACGAACAATAATTTTAGAATCACCGAAAGCAACCAATACCTTTACATTTAAATCTGACGCTTTCTTTAATCCCTGAATGAGAGCCTCATATTCAGCTGAATTGTTTGTGCACAAGAATTCCAATCTGCAAGACAATAAATGTTTATTTCCTAAAGGGTCTAGGAGCATACAACCTACCCCTACACCGTCTTTTGATCGTGCACCGTCAAAGTATAAATGCCAAGGATTATCAGCAAGATTATCTACATTATTTACATTATTTAAAGTTTTTAACAATCTCGAAGGAGCTTCCTAGAAATCACAATGTAAAATTTATGATTTAATTACAGAATCAGCAAGTGCTGATTTATGTGCCTGAAAAGTGCCTAAATCAGAATCAAAACCAAAGTTTCCAAGAATCGAATCACTAAACATAACTGGTTCGTTAGGTGAATCGATCTCAGTCACTGTGTGCTTCATATACCTTTCCCTGTCAATTCTGATCTGATTTGGCCACCCGTTCTTAGGTAGCCACAGATGTGACCAATCGGTCAAAAAATAACCTTTTAAAGTTTCAGACCAATCACGGCTTAGAAAAATCCCATATACATCTGGTATGACTGGCACTACAATATCAATAACTTGAAAGATTTGCGGATTATTCGCCATTATAATCATTACTCCTTTTAGCTCTCCCATAATTTTCACCTTAGAGCGGTCAAGTTGGCTGATCTGAGTTTCACAAGGGACAATTATAGCATTTAACTTCTTGCATACCGAATATGGCATAACGTTTGATGATGCCCCAGAATCAACCATGCAATTATGAACATTCTGGTTTAAAATCTCGAATGTCAGTAGGAAAGGGGGAGTTGTAGATTTAGAGTTCTTTCCTATCAGTGTATCCCTATCAGTAGCTGTCTTATTTTTATTATTGAAACTTGCCACCATTTTACTGGTGGTGGGATTAGAATTATTAGTTGCAGATGAGGGAGGCTGATTTCTTCTGTTATTACTGTTAGAAGTAGATGGCAGATTTGTAAACATTGACCCTCCAGGAATAGGATAAATTTTCAACAAGTCAAACATGCTTATGTTTGCTCTTTGCTTTTTAAGATCATCTATGATATCATACTAGAGATCTTTGTCTTGAATTGCAGGATGTTGAGGTGTGAGTTGTGGACCGTTCCTAGGAGTGGGTAATGGTTGAGAGTTGACAGGACCTTTACTCCTAGTTTTATGAGTATGTTGATTAATGAAAACAGAGTTGTCATGACACTCCTCTTGACTTACCGAGCTATCCCAAAAATGGCAGTTGAATGGGAGGGGGTTTTCAGAAACTTCCTCTTCAGTTTCAGGTTGTTCATGCTCCTGATGTTCTTATAACTCATGGTTAGATGACATTTCAGGTAAAGCATAAACAACCCTGATCGTGTTGAAGATTTCCTCATTTGTCGAAACGTCAGGGGGAGGATTTTGTCGCGCATTGGGTGGTGTATAAGGTCAATATGGAGCCTTAAAATTTCCCCTATTCAAGGTTCCTTATCCATTATTTCTTTTTAAAAGAACCACTTCATTCGTCAAGGACCTAACTGCTTGTTGTAATTTCTCCATATCGAAAGCAGAGGTATCTTTCTTATCTGTACTAGTTCTCGGTGTGACTTCATTCCTTTTGCGCATTGGGTTGTCGAATTTACCGCTATTTTCTGGTTCAAAAGTTATGGAATTCTTTTCAACCTTGATTGCTTCCTCAAAAGTCTCAACCAAAGTGTTTTTTCTAGCTTGCTTGACAAACATGCCAAGAGATTTCGGTAATGCAGATGCAAAATTCTCAATTATAATATCCTCTGGTGGTTTAGAAGTTGCTGCTATCCTGTTCAGCAAGGTGGGGAATCATTGGTTAAAATATTTCACGCATTCTTTGTTTTCCATCCTAATTCTATCTAGTTCAAGTGCTAAGACTGCGGGTGTCTTATCTTCTCCAAATTTGTTTATGAAAGCCTGACTGAAATCAACCCAGCTTGTTATGGATCCTTGGGTCAAGGAGAAGTACCAACTTGCAGCTTTTCCTCTGAAAGTTAAAGGAAACAAACAGCATACGACATCCTCATGCTGAACATTCATGGTCTGCACAGTGAGGATGAACTTATCAATATGTTTTTCTGCAGGCTCTTAGTTGACAGGATCATATTTCGGCAAAATTTTATCAGGGTGTTTTGGTAATTTATGTTGAACTCCAGGTATGGAAATAGCACTTCATCGTAACCAGGGTTTGTTGTTGTTCTGATCTCCTCCATCACGGTCCCCCATTTCTCGATCAGATTCAGAATTTGATGAAGATTGGTTTTTATGATCAGTTGGACTGTCAGGTGGTGAATCAAGGGGTGAAGGCGGTTCGTCAAAACCACCAGAAATTGGTAGTTGTCATGAAGTACTTGTGTTTATTTCTCCTCTGATAAAATCGCTAAGATGGTAATCAGGTGATCCTACTGGGGAATGAACAAGTTCTTCACCACTTGGTTCGTCACCTATTTGGTTTTGATTATAGGGTCTTCTAGGTATACCGAAATCGATCGGGGGAATGCCTGTCTGGTGAGAATATCCTCTAGTCAAGATACATCTTGATTCTTCCAGGGCTTCTTGTATGTCTTCTGGAGTAACTAGTGGTAAACTGGTACCACGCAGTATGCCATCCCTAACAGTATTCGCAAGAGGTGTAGTTGCAGAGTCTGTTTGTGATGTAGGGGAAGGACTGGATACCAGTTCAATATTGTTGAGAAGGGAAGTAGTTTGACTAGTTGTGGGAGTAGTATGTGATTGTTTAGCCATTAATATTTTAGTCCATGCCCTCCTTCTAGTGCCATTGGTTGGCCTAAATAACTGTCTTAGTCCAACTAGAGAAAAACAGTCCACAGACTCAACTTAGCACAGTTTCGTATGTGTTTGGAATAACTGTTTTTCACAGGAATTAAGGCCCTGCTGCCTATGTTTTGTGCTCTCAAAGATAGAGACTCTCCTAAGGTGAGCAAATCTCAAAAAAGGAACTAACTGTTAACAACTATCAAAAATCCTAAAAAAACTACTTATGTTATAATCCTAATGACTATCTAGAAACCAAAATTAGTGATTGCTAATATTATTCTATGATAAACTAACTTATGCTAAACTATCTAAAGTCAGCATTCCTATCTCGGCCAAGAGCAAAGACTTGTTATTTGACTAAAAATCTGAAGTAAGAACAATATTCACTAGTTACCATTTAGTGATAAACATCCTAAACAATAAAGGTGAATTTGAATTATTTTATAACAGATAGAACACAACTATTATAAAATAATCTATATATGAGAACTTCAAACCAAAAGCCAAAATTCACTAACAGAATTATGTCATTCAGAAAACATGAAAGATATAATTAAACTAACTTTCAATTAGAACAAGATCACTCTGCAAACTAGATAATTACAGAATTTGATCAAACACTATTGACATCATAGAAAAAGTTCATCAACATCAATGAGTATGCAAATCAATTAATGATTCAAGCAACATAAGAATTCGAATTTCTCATGAAAACATTTCACATACAATATAAAGACATTTATATATGAAAAGAAAACAAGATAACAAAAGGAGAGGTGAATCACACAGTATTGATTATCCAAAACTTAGCTAAGGTTTCAGTATCCTGGCACATTTGGCAGTCATCAGAAGAAGTTCATGAGACAATCTGTGTAAACAGAATAAAAAAAAGTACTGTTGTATAATAAAAGCTCCCCAATGTCTTAGAAATCGAACCCGTCATCAAAGTTTTGGGATTGTTTATATAGAAAAAGAAACAAGCATATAACTTCCTATCAATTCTATTTTCTTGGAACCACGTGGATCCCTACAATAATAACATATCACTTAATGCTGCTTCTGATATAACTCGAATGTATGCCAGCTGGTGACACCTGGATTGGAATAACACATAAGATAATCTTCAGAACTTACTCGATCACTCCAGTATCATTATTCCTGGGCATGAGATAATTTGCATTAATCACCATCAACTGCCAGCACCAAACATGGGATATGATGCCAACGCAAGAAACCAACTGCGTGTGTATAGGGTTTTGAAGAGGTACACTTCAACAAAATGAACTCCAAAATTGAAGCAACGTGATTGACCTTCATTTCCAAAATTGCATATCACCTGAATTTTCATAAAACAAATCAGTTAAGAATTGTAAACAAATACCAATAATTGATTAATACAAATATAATAATGAATAGGATGTCTACAGAATTTTCAATTCTGTAGATGTCCTCATAAGAAGAAAAACTTTGTATTGGAATAACAAATTGGTTATATTTGCTGCCTGTATAGATCCAATTTTATGTCACCTGACCATTCAAACAAAATCATAAAATAAAAAATGAACCTCATTTTAAACAACATTATGATTTTGGGGATGACTGAACTGATACTTGAACTGGGACCACTCTCCTTGCTTCATTCAATTTAGCTTTAAACCTCACAGCCCTTGTTTTTGCAATCTTGTTTTTCTTGATTAATCGTTTATTTTTCAGCAGAAGATTCCTACCATAAGCCTTGTACTGGGTTTTCTTCTCCTTCAAAGAATTCCAGTTATCAACCAAAGACGACAAATCACCTTTTAAACCCGCGATCTATTCCATGGCAAACGTATTAACCACTTGTGCTTCCTTCAGCTCTGTCTCTAAAGATGAAATAACTTGAGCCACGGGTATTTCAATAGGTCAATACACCTGTTCAATGTTTGGCCTTGTTCGCAGCTCTTGGTTCACTTCTTGTTCTGCGTTAGGCATTTGATTGGATTTTTGAACACTTATACCTTCATGCTGAGAGGCCGACACATACTTAAGGTTGATGATCGTGGGTCCGATGGGAGATGGATGTGGTCGTGACTCAGAGGAATCACTCAATTCAACCACTGGGGCGTCTTCTGCAACTAGTTCCCTTTTTGCAAAAAGTGCAGCAGCCATGCTGTGAGTAGTCCGGAGAATGGATTGATCACTAAGCATTTTGCTAACTTCTTGTTTCTGTTGTTTTGTGATAGGGATTGATCTGTGGCTGAAGCTGAGGATCACATGGAGGAGGTGGAATAGTCACAGGTTGACTCGTTTGGGGTAGAGGACTATCACACGGTATTTTAGGGTTTAACTATGCCTTGGGGTTAGGATGACCGATACTTGGGGTTTGGCTGGGTTCAAGCACTTCATCTTCAAGATCATTTTGAGACCCCTGTTCTTCTAACAATGGCTCAATCCATTTAGACCTAGTTTTGGACCTCCGACGGGGCCGTTTGTCGTTTTCCCCAAAATTATTGCGCGTAAGGAAGGATTCCATGAATCACCCAACTCCCCCAGCCAGTAAGAAACAAGAATTTTGATAAGCCCGTGGTGAAACAGGCTGTGTTCTTTATCCCCTACATTTTCCTGATAAGTGACGGCCATCTTCTCCAGGCTACTCAAAAAATAATATGGCATATTCACAGAATGCCCTCTAAAAATCATCAATAGCCTGATATGATAAAACTGGGTTTGAGATAGACATCCCTCACAGGTAACATACCTGATAATCAACCCGAGCATGGCACGCCATTTCTTCCTTAGCAGACGAGACCAGAAACCAGACTTGTATTCAGCTTGTCGGTTAGCTGGAATCAAGAACTCCTTCCATTCATCATTTTTTAAATGCTTACCCTTGTACCAGCGTTCTCCCTCCATGGGCAAGCCAATAGCTTGAGACACAAATTCCTCCGATAATTCCAACACGATATCGCCAACATGTTCTTTCACACCATCAAACGAAGTTGTGAATGCCCAGGAGACCATTAGATTAAAGCCAGAGAACCTCTGCAGGAACCCTAACCATCCCGCCCTTATCTCCTTTTCACGACATTCAGGAGCGGCATCCAAGTATTCGTCACCTATAATCTCAAACCTAGGCACAAGGGCCATGGTAATGATCATACAAATCTCTGGGATCCTCACAACCCTGGAAGAACAACGAAACGAGCTCATCCTTGGCCAGCGCAGGTTAATGAAAATACCAACCGACTTCATATCTTCAAGGTATTGTAGACACTCATACGCAGTCATGGAAGGTGGAATCATAATACCTTAGAAATGGTAAGGGTTATCGAAAATCATAGAAGGCTCAAGGTGCAATAATACCACTCAGAGGAATGAAAGTAGGGTGAGAGTTAGACGCGACATTTCCCCCATGTGAAAGAACAGATGGCAAAATGGTATGGTTACGCAGTAAAGAAAACCTTCGATCATATGATATTTCCCATATTAGCCGACACCTTCCCATAAAATCTGATGATTAGATATAACCAAAGTTCAAACGTTTAAAACATAAGTTAATGGTTATCATCGCATGATCCTCTACCACTTGATATCATTAATGCAATAATTCAATAATGCACGATAATGTCGATTCAATCAAAATCAAGATAATCATAGTGATAAATAAATAAACAAATAATTAATGAATGTAGTTAAGATTTCGATTATCTGTTAAGAATCATGTTGATCAGACATGATCGAATCATTTGACATTACCTTAGGAATCATAAAAAAAAACATTTTATCATGTTATGGATCTTATCCCATTATAAATACAAAATTCTACAAATAAGGATAAGTAGAAAAATAAAATGATCTTATAATATTGGTATGAGACCAGCATTAATATTCATGATTGTCACCAGTAGATTAACTTGATGAAAGGTAACTCATTAGACCAAACACATAGATGGAAGAGACAACTTAAAATGTGATGTATTAGTCTATTAAGTCAATAGTTTAAGATCATGTAACGTCCCCAGCTTAACCCTATTGCATTAATATTGTAAATGATGTAAATATTGTCATTTAGTCATGGCGAGGAGCTCAAGGCCAAGGCCCCGCCACTGACTTATCATTTTATGTATCGGCAATTAGAATAGATGCATATGGTTCTTGTGCTAGCAGTGCACAATGTAAAATCGGACACCATGTAAATATGCAATTTTAATGAAAAACCCACAACCAGCTACGCAATGCAACAAAAGAGATGGGGGCATGATCTTTACAAGGAAGAGGGAGGAAAATAACCGAACCCTTGAGCCAATGGTTTTAATCCATGTGTCAATGGGGAAACCCATAAAAACCACCAACTACCCATTTTGTCTCATACACCCAATCATTTAATTCTTCCAAAGATTGGTTGGGGCAGTTATTGCCTTGGAATGAAGAAGTATGGCAGCCAATTTCGTGCATGGGCAAGCCATTAGCCTGGAAATTCGTGTTTTTGCTTGCTGGGCAAGAAAACACCCACGAAATGGTGCCCAAAGCGATTCTGAACAATTAGTCTTCTCTCATTCATGCAGGGGGAGCTAGCTGGGTCTTTCCCTACACGTTTTTCATCCAAATCCTGCATTTCTCCATGCCTGGGAGTTCGTTTTTGCATATGCAGTAGCCTGGGAGAGGAGAGCCACGTTTTGGGGACTGTATGGGGGTCGTTTTTGCCCCCGAATGTCCAAGGACGTTTTTTATAAAAACAGATTGGCTTCCCAGGGTTGTTCCCCAACTTCCCATTTCGTTTTTATGGGTTCCCACATTTTTCTGAGATAGTTGGAAACCCCATCTCATGCGTCCCACTGTGGAAAGCGTTTTCCTCATGCCCAGTAATTGAGTTTTTTGTTGTTCAGTGCATCCCGTTTTGGATTTGAACATGTGAGCAGAAGCTTCAAGAGTGGAAGAGGACAGATTTGGCTTGATGAGCCCAATGATGTATCCATAACTCCATGGTTGAGCCACTAGCCTAGTAATTCACCTCTGCCCACCTCTTAGCAGCCTGAGAAACCCAACTGCTAGTTGGCTTGGCTGATCCTGGCATATCTTTGGCTATGTGAGAGCCGGTTTCCCCTTTTTCCTTGTGGAGATCATGCTCAGCTCGGGGGTGGCAGTGGTGCTGAGAAATTAAGGAGCACACTGGCCTACGGTTGGGTGGAACGTTGCAGAAGCGTAGCTGGTTGCTCAGGGACTACTTGTTAAGATAAGTATTCTCTTGTGTTTGTATATTCTTGCCATTATTAAATTGATGAATATCTGAATGTATGGTGAAGGTGTAAATGATATTATTTCCGTTGTGCTATAAAATAGTTATGCATCTACATATGTCTCTGTTTTATTATGTGAATGCTTATGAAATAATTTCATGGGGCTGGATGCCCGGGTTAACCTCACGATCCTCTCCATCTAGCTGGTAGAATGGGAGGGGACGTGACAGAATGGTATCAGAGCTGCGTTGCAGCATTGGGCCTCTATGGGCCAAACCTGATAGCAGTTAGAAGGGAAGATTTTAAATTTTTTCCTTAAGAGTTTTGAAAAATTTTGTTTTAACTCTGTTTCTGGAATTTTTTTTGTTTTAAAACTATTTTGGGAAGTCGTCCCGAAACTGCGGAAAGGTTCCGCGAACCTTCCCGCAATTGCGGAAGAGTTCCGCAAACCTTCCCGCAATTGCGGAAGCGTTCGGTGAACCTTCCCGCAATTGCGGAATAATTCAGCCAACGGCTCCGAAACAGCGGAGAAAAATGTTTTTAAGTGAAAATTTTCTAAGTATCGGAAATTTCGGAAAGAATTCTCTTCCGAAATTGCGGAAGGAATTCTCTTCCGAAATTTCGGAAGGATTCCGCGAATCGTTCCGCAACGCGGAAGAGTTCGGCGAGTCGTTCCGAAATTGCGGAAGACTTCGGCAAATCATTCCGCAACTGCAGAAGACTTCGCCGAATCGTTCTGCAACTGCGGAAGACTCCGGCGAATCGTTCTGAAAATTGCGGAAACATTCCGCCAGTTGTTCCGAAAAAAGGCATTCCGAAAACCGCCCCGAAACCCAGAAGCATTCCGCGGACGGCTCCGAAATTGTGGAAGCCTTCGTCGAATGGCTCCGCAATTGCGGGAGCATTCGCCGAATGGCTCCGCAATTGTGGGAGCATTCGCCGAATGGCTCCGCAACTGCGGAAGCCTTCGCCGCATGGCTCCGCAATTGCGGAAGCGTTCGGCGAACTGCTCCGCAGTTGCGGGAGCCGTCGCCGAACCGCCGCGCAACGGAGGTGAGCCGAAAAAACACCCGAACGGCGGGAGCATTCCGCCAGCCGCCCCGCAGTTGCGGGAGCATATAGTGAACCGCCCATCGCGGAAGGATTCAGCGAACTGCCCGTTACGGCAGGATTTCGCGAACCGCCCTATGCGGCATGATTCGTAAAAAAAAAAAAAAAAATGAGGGCGTTGCCCTCGACCCGCCCTGCTGTGGCGCAGGGAAGCCACAAGGGGGCAAGCCCCCTTGACCCCCTTTTCTTTTTCCCCCTCATGTGTCTTTGTTTTTTATTTGACGAATTGTTAGTATGGCATTCTTCCCACGTGCATGAAGTAATTTGTGAATTTCAGAGAATATAATGCAACTATGTAAAATGTGCAGAATGGGAGTGAAAGTTGTCATTTTTGAAAGGATGCAGTTCCCGCACCTGATGTCAGAATGGAGCATGAAGATAGGCCTTGAAAATCTTGTCCAGCAGGGAACAATGATGCATGACCAGAGTTTGAAGGAGGTCTACATATATCATAGATATTTAGTGTAGAAGAGTGCCAACGACTGTTTGACAAACAAATCTTGTTGCAGGATATGGAAGGGGAATTCCATGTTACGAAGAGGGACCGAAAAGGGAAGAATTCCTTAAACCCCTATTTTGTTATTATACTTATAATTACGAAATTGTCATATGGCATAAAAATGTTAGAAATATAAGGGATTACATAGAGGTATATGCACTAGATGGAATCTTATCAAATATTGCATAGTGCATATGAGAAATGATTGTGCATAAATGGGATATTGCATATTGGTAGAATAATGGAGTCTGCTTATGCAATGAACCATTAATGGAGAATATTGTGATTGATAATCACTATTGATGTTGGTATTGGTTGTAGGACCAAAGATAACAGAGAGCATGGCTAAATGTGCCGAAGATGTTGTTGCATGAAGCCAAACAACCTTATGCGGAAATGATGGCGCAACAAACCTATGATCACGGGGTTGGCAAAAGGACTGTGTAGCATTGGTAAGAGGCCAACTGGTCAGGTAACGTCAAGTGATGTAAACGACAGCCATACAGGTAATGGTTATTGGTGCATAAATTGCATGAATGTTGAAAGGGGATTTGGTAAGATCTCTTCAACTATGTTTGAGCTATGTTGAGCTAATTTGCATGTAATATTGATTATCGGCTGGGGCTGTTAACCTACCAAGCTTGGTGAGGTGTGGGTAAGTGAAGAGGATGACCCTTACACCCTATGACTGTTTAGAAATCTCAATGCATTCATGTGAATTTATATCATGCCATGCGTATGATTGGTTATGTGCTTAATAACCCAAGCAAGTGAGGACTGGTGGTCCTAATTATGGTAATGCAGGTTATATGAGATAGTCATGTTTCGATCATAATATGCTTGAATGCATAGTACTCATGAAACAATGCAAGGTAGCATTGAGTAGATGTGCATTAAGAGATTTTATAAATCTTGTGATGCATTGTATGAATGCATAGGGATGATACACATGTCATTGCAAAATAAATAATGAATGAAATGATGAATTGATGATAATTCTAAGACCATTTCGTGGGCTGTTATGAATGCAGAATAGTAAGTGCATGAAAATCCCAATCATGATCGATGGGCTGCTAGAATGCTCTGTGGAAAGATAGAGTTGTATGAATGATATGACTGTGAAATTGGATCCAGAGCTTATGAGAAGGAATCTCATGGTTGAGAGCTCTAAGTTCTGTTAGTAAGAACGGTTGTAAATCTCAGATTGGTAAATATTTCGGATTTGAAATTTTGCTAATAATTGCTAATGACTGTTTGGCTTATATGAAAATGTGTCAGGAGGACATGCTGTAAGTGGATGCTCATGTATGGCAGCAGGCACAAGACCATAACGGGCAGAGTGGTGTCCCTTACAGGAGCCAAACAATATGAGGATAGCCTCATGGATAATAAAAAAAAAAAAAACTAATTTCTGTAGGACACAGAATCGTAAATTCATATTGAATTTATTTATGAATGTTATTGATTGGTTATGGGACAATCGTATTTGAAGCTTATTGCTAAATGTTGCTGACGGTTTGGCTATTTGATAAAGTGTGCCAGGATGACACATTGTAGGAAGATCATGTGTGATGGCCTGCAGAAGCCAAACTAGATAGGAAGGATTCCATGCTTTGGAAATGGGTTTCGGGTGAAACGCCATTGTCTCAACCAAACAGCATGTCGGTAAACCATGAAAGTGAGATGGTAAAGCTATGCCCAGAAGGCATGTGAGACACATATGCAAAATGAATGAGTATTCTGTGACCCTAGACAAGAACATGCATGTCTAAATTATTAGATTTAATATGCAGAGCATGTTTTATTATTTCATTATTGTTCCATACTGCTTGAGTATGATTAGGGCCTACATGGCGCACATCAGAAAGGGGGTGCACACCTTTTCTGGTGCTGGGTCATGGTAGGGTTTTCAATATTGACTACACCCTAAGGGAATGGACGCATTCCTGGTGTTTCAATACTTGATAGTGAATGATATGAAATATGATTACAATTTTTGGGCAGTAATACTGATGAGCCTGCTTATCCTTCTTGTGTTAACAGCTTACACAAATGCAACTTGGTGTTGCACGTAAGGGGCAAAGTGAAGAAGGGTGCTCAAAGAGGACTGTATGGGCAGTGTTAACCTTTCTACGCTCACACTAAAGGACACTAGAAGGGATGGATAGGCCCGAGGAGCTGTGTTGCAGAAAAGGGGTATCATCCTTGTGTAGTGTGAGTGGGTATTGTGGGGCCATGCTAGCCTGCAGTCAAGTGAGTCACCTATGGAGTTCATGGAGGGAACCGCTAGTTGCACAAGGGAAGGAGCCACGTAATCATATTATGTTGTTCATATCGCCTGATAAACCCAGTCGATGTACTGGCTTGGCAATGGTTGTTGTATGCCTGATAAACCTAGTCGGCGTACTGGCTTGGCATTGGTTATTTGGGAGTTGTGACGAATGGTTGTTGTATGCCTGATAAACCCAGTCGGCGTACTGGCTTGGCATTGGTTATTTGGGAGTTGTGACGAATGGTTGTTGTATGCCTGATAAACCCAGTCGGCGTACTGGCTTGGCATTGGTTATTTGGGGAGTTATGGCGAAAGGTTGCTGGATGCCTGATAAACCCAGTCGGTGTACTGGCTTGGCATCGGTTACTTGCATGATGTGGAAGTATTGGTGAAAGGTGTTATTTCCTGACAAACCCAGTCGGAGAATTGGCTTGGAAATGGTTATTGTATGTTTGATAAACCCAGTCGGCGTACTGGCTTAGCATACTGATTTTTTTGAAATGCTTGATAAACCCAGTCGGCGTACTGGCTTAGCATACTGATTTTTTTGAAATGCTTGATAAACCCAGTCGGCGTACTGGCTTAGCATACTGATTTTTTTGAAATGCTTGATAAACCCAGTCGGCGTACTGGCTTAGCATACTGATTTTTTTTAAATGCTTGATAAACCCAGTCGGCGTACTGGCTTAGCATACTGATTTTTGAAATGCTTGATAAACCCAGTTGGCGTACTGGCTTAGCATACTGATTGGTGGGATGCCTGATAAACCCAGTCGGCGCACTGGCTTGGCATTGCCTATTCGGATGATGTTGTGGAGCAGCATGTGTGTTGGCCAAGCATCCACCCCACAGGTGATCCAAGGCTTGTAAAGCAGAGAAGGAAACCTGTGGAGTAGCGAGGAAACGCACAATACAGATAAGTATTCATTTTCATTTAATTCTTGTTTGGAATAATGAAGATTTCGGGTACGAATCTTATTGTAACCCAGCTAATACACTGTTGTTTCCTTGTTGTAAACCTTGGCCATTACAGGAAACAAGGACCTTGGAAAGAGCTATAAATGCTTGGTAAAGCCAGAGAGTAACTGGTTGGAACTATAAAATTCTCGGTAAATTCAGAGGGTAGTTGGTGGGAACATTAACCACTTGATGTTGTGGAGCAGCCCGCGTGCTGGCCAAACATTCCCTTAAACAATTGATAAAACCAGTCAGCGTACTGGCTTGGCATTGCCTATTCAAATGGTTGTGGAGTAGCCTGCGTGCTGGCCCAACATTCATTATTGTATCCACGGGAAATCCAATGCTTGGAAAGCAAAGAAGGATCTTGTGGGATAAAGTGGAAGACATCCAATGCAGGTATTGTTGGAAGCAAGAGCCTTGAAGCATCTTAAGAATGCAGGTGGACATGTAACCACCTTGAAGAGCTCAGCATGAGTAGTAATGAAAGATGGGGCTAGTAGAACTGTGTGAGTCCTAGCATCCAAGAGTTAGACCAACCAAGTGGAGGGACTCCATGGTTGAAAGGTCTGGAATAGACCATAGACACTACGTGTCATAGCGAAGAAGGGAAAGTCGAGCATTCACGTGAAGTGAAAGAGGACAGGAGCATGAAAACCACAGTGGTGGTGTGGGATTCCAGAACGGAACAAAACTAAGAGGAGAAACTCTTACGGCTCTCTCTCTTTCCTTTTATTGATGCATTTATAGAGTTAGAAAGTTGCTGAATGCATGCATGACTGAAAGTAAAAGTGTGTTATTTGATTAAAGTGAATTGTGAATGCTAATTAATGAATTTCTTGTGAAGGGATGAACATGAAGGAATTCATGTGTATGTTAGGCAAGCATGAAAAGAGTGGAAGTCTCATGAGTAAAGCATGGACTATCCATTTCAACTGGGGAAAAAACCATTGACTGGTTTTTAATGTTTGGGTTATGCTTGGCCTAACGAGAATTGTAATGATGAATTTCACAGGTGGAAATTGAATCAATTGGTTGCAGCCGGTGCAGGCAAGTGTTGCTAGTAAGCAAAGTGTGGTCAATCTTTCCATTGACCATGGCGGCAGACCAAGGGCTATTAGAATTGGCTGGAAGTCTTCTTCAAACAATTGCCAAGACCCAAGAAAATCTTGAAGAGATGATCAAGATGCAAAAGCAGCAGAACAAGATGAACCACAAGGTCTTGCAGGACTCTATTCGTCTGCAGAAAGAGGTAAAAAGTATTATGAAAGCAATCAGCAAGGGAAGGAAAAGTGGATCAGTGAATAAGCATTCATCCAATCGTCTGATTAAGAAACGCTCCAGGTGGGAAGACTCAAAGGAAATTGAGCAGGTAAAGATGAAGCAACCCGTGAAGTGTTGGAAATGTGGGGGGAATCATTACTTCCGCAACTGTCCAACCAGAGAACCTCAAGAGGGTAGCGGCCATAAAGTTTTCAGACTTATGGGTGAGCTAGAAGATCCGAATCAGCAGGAGCAGCTCGTGAAGATCAAAGGACTTGGTCCTGAAAGTTCAAGGTAAAGAACAGAATGCAGGGCAGATCTGCAAAGTTTTTGTGAATTTTGGACATATGTAAAGCGGGTATTTATTTCCGAAGTGCTGGAACACCGAGGACGGTGTTATTCCAAGGGTAGGGGAATGTAACGTCCCCAGCTTAACCCTATTGCAATTAATATTGTAAATGATGTAAATATTGTCATTTAGTCATGGCGAGGAGCTCAAGGCCAAGGCCCCGCCACTGACTTATCATTTTATGTATCGGCAATTAGAATAGATGCATATGGTTCTTGTGCTAGCAGTGCACAATGTAAAATCGGACACCATGTAAATATGCAATTTTAATGAAAAACCCACAACCAGCTACGCAATGCAACAAAAGAGATGGGGGCATGATCTTTACAAGGAAGAGGGAGGAAAATAACCGAACCCTTGAGCCAATGGTTTTAATCCATGTGTCAATGGGGAAACCCATAAAAACCACCAACTACCCATTTTGTCTCATACACCCAATCATTTAATTCTTCCAAAGATTGGTTGGGGCAGTTATTGCCTTGGAATGAAGAAGTATGGCAGCCAATTTCGTGCATGGGCAAGCCATCAGCCTGGAAATTCGTGTTTTTTCTTGTTGGGCAAGAAAACACCCACGAAATGGTGCCCAAAGCGATTCTGAACAGTTAGTCTTCTCTCATTCATGCAGGGGGAGCTAGCTGGGTCTTTCCCTACACGTTTTTCATCCAAATCCTGCATTTCTCCATGCCTGGGAGTTCGTTTTTGCATATGCAGTAGCCTGGGAGAGGAGAGCCACGTTTTGGGGACTGTATGGGGGTCGTTTTTGCCCCCGAATGTCCAAGGACGTTTTTTATAAAAACGGATTGGCTTCCTAGGGTTGTTCCCCAACTTCCCATTTCGTTTTTATGGGTTCCCACGTTTTTCTGAGATAGTTGGAAACCCCATCTCATGCATCCCACTGTGGAAAGCGTTTTCCTCATGCCCAGTAATTGAGTTTTTTGTTGTTCAGTGCATCCCGTTTTGGATTTGAACATGTGAGCAGAAGCTTCAAGAGTGGAAGAGGACAGATTTGGCTTGATGAGCCCAATGATGTATCCATAACTCCATGGTTGAGCCACTAGCCTAGTAATTCACCTCTGCCCACCTCTTAGCAGCCTGAGAAACCCAACTGCTAGTTGGCTTGGCTGATCCTGGCATATCTTTGGCTATGTGAGAGCCGGTTTCCCCTTTTTCCTTGTGGAGATCATGCTCAGCTCGGGGGTGGCAGTGGTGCTGAGAAATTAAGGAGCACACTGGCCTACGGTTGGGTGGAACGTTGCAGAAGCGTAGCTGGTTGCTCAGGGACTACTTGTTAAGATAAGTATTCTCTTGTGTTTGTATATTCTTGCCATTATTAAATTGATGAATATCTGAATGTATGGTGAAGGTGTAAATGATATTATTTCCGTTGTGCTATAAAATAGTTATGCATCTACATATGTCTCTGTTTTATTATGTGAATGCTTATGAAATAATTTCATGGGGCTAGATGCCCGGGTTAACCTCACGATCCTCTCCATCTAGCTGGTAGAATGGGAGGGGACGTGACAGATCATCAATGAAATGAGTTTGTTTGACTTTGGATTTGTAAAGATGACCAATATGGTAATATTAGGAGCTACTAATTTCAAGATCGTGTAATTCACAAATGATCAACCAGAAAGACGAAACCAAGTCAAGCTGTTTAATTAAAGTGAAGGATGATGTGAATTCCCCTATGCCAATCGACCTATCAACTTTATTGGGAGTACCTTCAGAATCAAATATTCTGAAGGCACTCCTAAAATATAATGGATGAGTGTCGATCAAAGTGGTGACATGCAGTATGGTTCCTTGTCTTCGAAACTTATATCATGACCAATTGGATTTTAGTGCTCAATTGCTCTAGAGGGTGTTGCTTGCCAACACATGGCGACATGCTGGGAAAGAACCAGTTATCTCTATGCAAAGGGAAAAATTTCAATACCTCAGATAATCATAAACAATGTTCCGAAGCACCAAACTCATGTTTGGATGATTCAAACCCATACTAGTTCCAACATGTTGGCCTCACTTATTCAGCAACAATGAGCCTTTGGTTGTTATCTGAGCATTCCTTACCTACTTCAACTTTTGACAATCAAGGTAAAGAATGACTTAGCTCTAGAGGAAATATTTGAGGCTTGAGATAGTTTAACCAATGTCAGTGAAAGATATAGCTACTCAAGAATGCCAAATAATTCTCTTCTCTTGCAAACAAAGGAATCAAGTGATATTTATTCATTTTCATTCATTCTCCTTTTTTTTTTTTTTTGAATCTATATACAAATGAATAAACATGAAAATTGCTACTCAGAGATACTACCTTAGCTTGGTGACTAAATGATGGTAGCGTTATTCACCAGTCCTACCACAAACTGATCAAGCTAGCTTGTAATGAGACTTCCTGCCCTCTAGCTTTTAAACCAAGGATCGTTGTCCTGTCTTGAAGACCAGATGTAGACAACATCAATCCAATAGAACTTATGATCATAACCAGACTGGCTCAGCACGAGACCTTATGTCCTATGATTAACTTTTCTCATATTCAAAATTTAAAAACAAATTAAAACATTTTTTTTAGTTCAAGACTACTATTCAGGCTTGGTGACAAGAAATTAACAACATTATTCACGAGAAATACTAAAGATAGACAGGTTGGCTTGTGATGAGATCCCCTGATTCTCATTTTTTTCGAACAAGAATCATCACCCTGGCTTGGTGACCAGATAATGGTGTTGTTATCTTCGGTAGTGCCGATGATCATGACAGGTTGGCTTTATAAGAAGACCTCCTCTTCTTGAACTACAAATTTCATTATTATGGGTTATTTACAAAGTATTTACAAAAAAACTCGAGTTAGAAAACCACTGGCCTCTTGATATAGCTTGAAAGTGACTAAACATTGGTCGACTGATCTACAAGCCTAATAGACACTACTGGAACCAGTAAATAAGTTTCCTGAGTCGTTGGTATTTTTGGTAGGCATTCAAAGATAGCAGTTAAGGATATCTACAAAAGACAGCAAGTTCACATACCAGAACCAGTTATGAGAATTAACTTACCTTATAGGCATCGGATACTTGAAACAAAATCGATAATTATGATCTGATATGTATTTCATTCATCCTAGTCGACACAGTTTCAACAAGTGTAAAGTCTTCCAAGCTATTCATATGCTCAAGCCAGATCCGAGCAAAAGTGCATGGTATATCTACTGAAGAAATATTTACAATAAGAAGGAGGTTGATTATGTACAAAAGTTTCATATCTGAGATAATTACAATCTCTATATGTACAAGAGAAACAAATCAGGTCAGGATGATTCTATGACTCAGCTGGATTAATATAATTATGCACAATGAAATCGGCCAAAGCACTGAGTCACTTGATTTATTAGCAAGGAAAAATTTGTTGAATCGACAATCATTTAAATCACCTGAATCTAATAAAAAAAAAACAGGAATCACTATATTCAATTGAATGCATGCAGATTTGCTTTATGTACAACAATTAAGAAATAATAAAAGATGATGAAGTCATAAAAAACTAACTAAGAAGTTGGTCGACCTCCTTATGAATAGACAAATATCAAATGAGTAACTAAAATCAATATGGCATTGATAATGAAACATTGTCGATGTAATCAATCACCGGATATTGATAAGTAAGTATAATTGATGACTGATATGAAAAGTGATTAGAAAATGTGAGACCATCGGATTAGACAACCCTAAAAAACTAAACAAAGCTAACTATGTACATAAATATTTACAATGAAAATGTACAATGAGAATGGATCGAACAGTGCAAAATTACTGGAAGTATTTCTTAAGGACCTGCCCGTTCACCGGAAAGGTATCAGGTTGTCCTTGCAAAGTTTGCAACCGAAAGGTGCCAGGGCCTAACTTTTCTGCTATGATATATGGGCCAGGCTAAAGTCTCTGAAATTTGGTATGGTCTTTTTTGTCCTCGTGTGCTTTATCCCATATTAAAACAACATCACCTATCTGAAACTCTCTGTTTGAGGATGACCCGCGATCAAACTAGGATGTAACAATTTCCTGATGCTTCGTGAAATGTTGTTTTGCATTTTCCCTCTCCTCTTCTAATTTCAACAACATATTTATTCTTTTTTCAATTGCAGAACATTATGTGTCTTGTACAGATTGCACAAGTTGTAAGGAAGGAAAGAACAAATTAGGAGGGAGTATAGCCTCAATACCATATACCAAAAAGAATGGGGAATTACCGACATAAGACTTTGGGGTCACTCTGTCAGCCCATAGTGCCTGATACAGGACAGTGTGCCAATTCCTGTGGCTTTCAGCTATTGACCTTTTAAGAATTTTTAGCAAGTTCTTATATGTTTATTCGGCAAGGCCATTGCTTTGGGGATGATAATTAGCTGAAAACCTGATTCCGATTCCCTTTTCTACTGCAAACTCAGTCAATTCTCCGAAAGAAAAATAAGATGCGTTGTCAAAAAATAAAGAATCAGGCAATCCAAATCTAGTAATTATATGAGTCTCAATAAAATCGTGTACCTGACTTCTATTGACTACCCGCAGAGGAGCAGCTTCAGACCAATGGGTGAAATAATCAGTAGCAGTTATGATGTATTTATGTTGGAGAGAAGATGAAGGATTGACTGGGCCCACTATTTCAATCCCCCACTGTTGAAAAGGTCTGTCCACAATCACTAGTTGTAAAGGGAAAGATGGCCTTTTGATTCTACCAGATGCTCGTTGCAATCCTGGCACTTTCTCACAAAATAATGAGCATCTTTAAATAAAGTTGGCCAAAAATAACCTGCTCTTAGGACTTTGTGAGCAGTAGTGTCGCCTCCGAAGTGACCACCAGCAGGGCCATCATGTAATTGTCTCATGACTGATTCAGACCTTTCCTTTTCTAAACAGCGGAGCAAAACACCATCTGCATTCTTCCTGAAAAGCATGTTATTAACTAACTGATATGGTGTTGATTTCAACCTGACAGCTCGCTTTTTCTTTGGTTCCAAGTGGTCTGGAGCATTTCCTGTTTCTAGATAAATGCGAATGTCAGCGTACCAAGAATTAGCAGGATCTGGGATAAAATAAATTTCCTTTTGCAGCAGTGAAGCATCTAAGGGTAAGTCATCTTGACTTGGTGGGAAATGAGCTGATTCAGCTGCCAATTTACATAATCACAATCCTTGTACAACCTGAGAGGGTTTAATCTCTAGGTCGTACTCCTGTAAAGCAGCCATCCAATGTGCCCGTTTCTCTCCTAAATCCTTCTTTACTAACAGGCTTGTTACTGCGGAGAAAGGAACAATGAATTTTGTTTTTGACTTGAGGAGATAATGTCTGAAGTGTTTGACTGCCTTAAACACAACGAAAGCTTGTTTATCTAACTCATGATAATTTAATTCAGCTCCCTTCAAATTCAAACTCATGAATGAAATTGGCACTTCGTGGTCTTCCTAATTCTTCTGAGTAAGTTCAACAGCATAGGATATGTTAGAGGCAAAGGTGTATAGAATGAAATCTTTCTTAAAATCGGGGCTCAAAAGTGCAGGGGCCTCAGCAATGGCTTCTCTTATCCTGACAAATGACTCTTTCTCTTTCTCTCCCCATATAAAGTTACTGTCTTTCTTTATCATGTTCTGCAGTGGACAAAATATCTCTGAAAAACTAGGGACAAACCTTCTTACAAAATTTATTTTTCCCATGAAGGACTGCATAGCTTTCTTAGTAGTAGGAAAAGGAATTTTAGAGATGGCTTCAATCCTTTCCGGGTCAATCATAATTCCTTCTTTTGATACCACAAATCCCAACAAAATTCCTTCAGTGACTGCAAAGATCGTCTTTTTTGGGTTTAGAGAAATGCCAAACCTCCTACATCATTCAAGGACTTTACGCAGGTGTAAGATATGATTAGATCTGTTCTTAAAGTATACTGTAACATCATCCAAGTAAACAACCACAGAGTGATTGATCAAACCTCTAAAAGCAACATCCATTTCCCATTGGAATGTGGCCCCAGCGTTTATTAATCCGAAGGGCATCTTCCTATAGGAATAGGTTCCCCAAGGGGTCCTAAAAGTAGTTTTCAGTTGATCCCCAGGAGAGACTAGGACCTGGTTATACCCAGAAAAACCATCTAATAAAGATAGCATCTGAGCACTAGAGACTTTCTGTAAGATCTGTTCCATTGGTGGAACCAAATAGTTGTCCTTTTCCAATGATTGGTTTAAGTTTCGAAAATCTATGCACAACCTAATGTCTCCGTTTTTCTTTCTGACAAGAACTAGGTTTACTACCCACTAAGTGTGACGTACTGGAAATATGATTCTAGCAGCAAGCAGTTTGTTCAGCTCTTTCTTTACTGCCGGTTCTAAAGTATGGTGCATTTTCCTAAGTTTCTGCTGAAATGGCTTGGCTTCTGGTTTCATGGGAATTATATGCTATATTATCTATGTGTCAAAAGTTTTTAGGTCATCATATGTCCATGCAAATACGTCCTTAAACTCTTTAAACAGTTTGATCAAAACTGTTTTCTCAGCTGGAGTACAATCTGATCCTAAATTTATGTTTTGGGGATTTTATTTTGTGCCTAATTTTATGGTTTCATAACGCATTCTAGAACTGTTCGTTTTGCAGTTAGGCACTCCCTTGAATTTATCATGTAGATCATAAAAATTTTCAAGTCTAAGAACTGAAGTAGGGATCGAGTTTACCAGCTTAAATGATTCGTCAATAGAATGAGGCGGATGGATTATTGAGAAACTGTGCAGATCCTCGTCATGCGTAATCTCGTCAATTGTCGTTTCCTTAAAAGCATCCTCTCCCATCAAAAAGTAAATAATCTGAGAATCATCATTAAAAACATGCCAACTAGTGATATTATCAGGGATTGATGGTCTAAATAATAGATCAACAGAAAAGATATTGGGAGAGAAGTTTTCCGATGGGAGAAGCCATGAGGCCACATTCACCAAAAGATCAGCTTCTATATTCTTAAAGCTAGGAATACAGTTAATATTAAAGGCATCAAATACTGAAATTAAGTTCCATACCTCCTTTTGATAGCTTCGCAGATGGTTAGATAAACAATGTATAGAATTGCGAACTTGACGAACAATAATTTCAGAATCACCGAAAGCAACCAATACCTTTACATTTAAATCTGACGCTTTCTTTAATCCCTGAATGAGAGCCTCATATTTAGCTGAA
The DNA here is from genome assembly GCA_027924585.1 of Larix kaempferi. Classification (NCBI taxonomy): domain Eukaryota; kingdom Viridiplantae; phylum Streptophyta; class Pinopsida; order Pinales; family Pinaceae; genus Larix; species Larix kaempferi. The sequence goes on from BSBM01000012.1 coordinate 50,750,009, forward strand.
TTGTTTGTGCACAAGAATTCCAGTCTGCAAGACAATAAATGTTTATTTCCTAAAGGGTCTAGGAGCATACAACCTGCCCCTGTGCCGTCTTTTGATCATGCATCGTCAAAGTATAAATGCCAAGGCTTATCAGCAAGATTATCTACATTATTTACATTATTTACAGTTTCTAACAATCTGGAAATCACAATGTAAAATTTCTGATTTAATTACAGAATTAGCAAGTGCTGATTTATGTGCCTGAAAAGTGCCTAAATCATAATCAAAACCAAAGTTTCCAAAAATCGAATCACTAAACATAACTAGTTCGTTAGGTGAATCGATCTCAGTCACTGTGTGCTTCATATACCTTTCCCTATCAATTCTGATCTGATTTGGCCTCCCGTTCTTAGGTAGCCACAGATGTGACCAATTGGTCGAAAAATAACCTTTTAAAGTTTGAGACCAATCACAGCTTAGAAACATCCGATATACATCTGGTATGTCTGCCACTACAATGTCGATAACTTGAAAGATTTGCGGATTATTCACCATTCTAATCATTACTCCTTTTAGCTCTCCCATAATTTTCACCTTAGTGTAGTCAAGTTGGTTGATCTGAGTTTCACAAGGGACAATTACAGCATTTAATTTCTTGCATACCAAATATGACATAACATTTGATGATGCCCCGGAATCAACCATGCAATTATGAACATTCCGGTTTAAAATCTCGAATGTCAGTAGGAAAGGGGGAGTTGTAGATTTAGATTTCTTTCCTATCAGTGTATCCCTATCAGTAGCTATCTTATTTTCATTATTGAAACTTGCCACCGTTTTACTGGTGGTGGGATGAGAATTATTAGCTACAGATGAGGGAGGCTGATTTCTTCTGTTATTACTGTTAGAAGTAGATGGCAGATTTGTAAACATTGACCCTCCAGGCATAGGAAAAATTTTCAACAAGTCAAACATGCTTATGTTTGAAGATCATCTATGATATCATACTAGAGATCTTTGTCTTGAATTGCAGGATGTTGAGGTGTGAGTTGTGGACCGTTCCTAGGAGTGGGTAATGGTTGAGAGTTGACAGGACCTTTACTCCTAGTATTATGAGTATGTTGATTAATGAAAACAGAGTTGTCATGACACTCCTCTTGACTTACCGATCTATACCAAAAATGACAGTTGAATGGGAGGGTCATGCTCCTGATGTTCTTCTAACTCATGGTCAGATGAGATTTTAGGTAAAGCATAAACAGCCCTGATCGTGTTGAATATTTCCTCGTTTGTCGAAACGTCAGGGGGAGGATTTTGTCGCGCATTGGGTGGTGTCTAAGGTCAATATGGAGCCTTAAAATTTCCCCTATTCGAGGTTCATTCTCCATTATTTCTTTTTAAAAGCACCACTTCATTCGTCAAGGACCTAACTGCTTGTTGTAATTTCTCCATATCGAAAGCAGAGGTATCTTTCTTATCTGTACTAGTTCTCGGTGTGACATCATTCCTTTTGCGCATTGGGTTGTCGAATTTACCGCTATTTTCTAGTTCAAAAGTCATGGAATTCTTTTCAACCTTAATTGCTTCCTCGAAAGTCTCAACCAAAGTGTTTTTTCCAGCTTGCTTGACAAACATGCCAAGAGATTTCGGTAATGCAGATGCAAAATTCTCAATTATAATATCCTCTGGTGGTTGAGAAGTTGCTGGTATCCTGTTCAGCAAGGTGAGGAATCGTTGGTTAAAATATTTCACGCATTCTTTGTTTTCCATCCTAATTCTAGCCAGTTCAAGTGCTAAGACTGCGGGTGTCTTATCTTCTCCAAATTTGTTTATGAAAGCCTGACTGAAATCAACCCAGCTTGTTATGGATCCTTGGGTCAAGGAGAAGTACCAACTTGTAGCTTTTCCTTCGAAAGTTAAAGGAAACAAATGGCATATGACATCCTCATGCTGAAAATTCATGGTCTGCATAGCAAGGATGAACTTATCAATATGGTTTTCTGCAGGCTCTTTGTTGACAGGGTCAAATTTCGGTAAAAGTTTATCAGGGTGTTTTGGTAAATTATGGAACTCTAGGTATGGCAACAGCACCTCGTCATAACCAGGGTCTGTTGTTGTCCTGATCTCCTCCATCACGGTCCCCCATTTCTCGATCAGATTCAGAATCTGACGAAGATTGGTTGTTATGATCTATTGGACTGTCAAGTGGTGAATCAAGGGGTGAAGGGGGTTCATCGAAACCACCAGAAGTTGGTATTTGTCTTGAAGTACTTGTGTTTATTTCTCCTCTGAGAAAACCGCTAAGATGGTAATCAGGCGATCCTACTGGGGAATGAACAAGTTCTTCGCCACTTGGTTCGTCACCTGTTTGGTTTTTATTATAGGGTCTTCTAGGTATATGTATTGATTCTTCCAGGGCTTCTTGTATGTCTTCCGGAGTAACTAGTGGTAAACTGGTACTACGCAATATGGCATCCCTAATAGTATTCGCAAGAGGTGTAGTTGTAGAGTCTGTTTGTGATGTAGGGGTAGGACTGGATACCGGTTCAAGATTGCTGAGAAGGGAAGTAGTTTGAATGGTTGTGGGAGTAGTATGTGATCATTCAGCAATTAATATTTTAGTCCATGCCCTCCTTCTAGCGCCATTTGTTGGCCTAAATAACTGCCTTATTCCAACTAGAGAAAAACAGCCCACACACTCAACTTAGCACAGTTTCGTATGTGTTTGGAATAACTGTTTTTCACAGGAATTAAGGCCCTGCTGCCTATGTTTTGTGCTCTCAAAGATAGAGAGTCTCCTAAGGTGAGCAAATCTCGAAAAAGGAACTAACTGTTAACAACTATCAAAAATCCTAAAAAAACTACTTATGTTCTAATCCTAATGACTATCTAGAAACCAAAATTAGTGATTGCTAATATTATTCTATGATAAACTAACTTATGCTAATCTATCTAAAGTTAGGATTCCTATCTCAGCCAAGAGCAAAGACTTGTTATTTGACTAAAAATCTGAAGTAAGAACAATATTCACAGTTACCATTTAGTGATAAACATCCTAAACAATAAAGGTGAATTTGAATTATTTTATAACAGATAGAAAACAACTATTATAAAATAATCTATATATGAGAACTTCAAACCAAAAGCCAAAATTCACTAACAGAATTATGTCATTCAGAAAACATGAAAGATATAATTAAACTAACTTGTAATTAGAACAAGATCACTCTACAAACTAGATAATTACAAAATTTGATCAACCACTATTGACATCATAGAAAAAGTTCATCAACATCAATGAGTAAGCAAATCAATTAATGATTCAGACAACATAAGCATTCGAATTTCTCATGAAAACATTTCACATACAATATAAAGACATTTATATATGAAAATCAAACAAGATAACAAAAGGAGAGGTGAATCACACAGTATTGATTATCCAAAACTTAGCTAAGGTTTCAGTATCCTATCACATTTGGCAGTCATCAGAAGAAGTTCATGAGACAATCTATGTAAACAGAATAAACAAAGTACTGATGTATAATAAAATCTCCCCAATGTCTTAGAAATCGAACCCCTCATCAAAGTTTTGGGATTGTTTATATAGAAAAAGAAACAAGCGTCTAACTTCCTATCAGTTGTATTTTCTTGGAACCACGTGGATCCCTACAATAATAACATATCACTTAATGCTGCTTCTGATATAACTCGAATGTATGCCAACTGATGACACCTGGATCGGAATAACACATAAGATAATCTTCAGAACTTACTGGATCACTCGAGTATCGCTATTCGTGGGCATGAGATAATTTGCATTAATCACCATCAACCGCCGGCACCAAACATGGGATATGATGCAAACGAAAGAAACCAACTGCGTGTGTATAGGATTTTGAATAGGTACACTTCAACAAAATGAACTCCAAAATTGAAGCAACGTGATTGACCTTCATTTCCAAAATTGCATAACACCAGGATTTTCATAAAACAAATCAGTTAAGAATTGTAAACAAATACCAATAATTGATTAATACAGATATAATAATGAATAGGATGTCTGCAGAATTTTCAATTCTGTAGACGTCCTCATAAAAAAAAAATCTGTATTGGAATAAAAAATTGGTTATATTTGATGACCTGTATAGATCCAATTTTATGTTACCTGACCATTCAAACAAAATCATAAAATAAAAAATGAACCTCATTTTAAACAACATTATGATTTTGGGGATGACAGAACTGATACTTGAACTAGGACCACTCTCCTTGCTTCATTCAATTTAGCTTTAAACCTCACAACCCTTTTTTTGCAATCTTGTTTTGCTTGATTAATCATTTATTTTTCAGCAGAAGATTCCTACCATAAGCCTTGTACTGGGTTTTCTTCTCCTTCAAAGAATTCTAGTTATCAACCAAAGAGGACAAATCAACTTTTAAACTCGCCATCTCTTCCATGGAAAATGTATTAACCACTTTTGCTTCCCTCAACTCTGTTTATAAAGATGAAATAACTTGAACCACGGGTATTTCAACAGGTCTATGCACCTGTTCAATGTTTGGCCTTGTTCACAGCTCTTGGTTTACTTCTTGTTCTGCGTTAGGCATTTGATTGGATTTTTTAACACTTATACCTTCATGCTGAGAGGCCGACACATACTTAAGGTCGAGGATCGTGGGTCCGATGGGAGCTGGATGTGGTCGTGACTCAGAGGAATCACTCAATTCAACCACCGGGGCATCTTCTACTACTAGTTCCCTTTTTGCAAAAAGTGCAACAGCCATGATGCTAGTAGTCCGGTGAATGGCTTGATCACTAAGCATTTTGCTAACTTCTTGTTCTACTGGTTTGTGATAGGTATTGATCTATGGCTAAAGCTTAGGATCACATGGAGGAGGTGGAATAGTCGCAGGTTGACTCGTTTGGGGCAGAGGACTATCACAGGGTATTTCAAGGTTTAACTTAGCCTTGGGGTTAGGATGACCAATACTTGGGGTTTGGCTAGGTTCAAGCACTTCATCTTCAAGATCATTTTGAGACCCCTGTTCTTCTAACAATGTCTCAACCCATTTAGACCTGGTTTTGGACCTCCGATAGGGCCATTCGTCGTTTTCCCCAAAATTATTGCGGGTGAGGAAGGATTCCCATGAATCACCCAACTCCCCCAGCTGGTAAGAAACAAGAATTTTGATAAGCCCATGGTGAAACAGGCTGCGTTCTTTATCCCCTACATTTTTCTGATAAGTGATGGCCATCTTCTCCAGACTACTCAAAAAATAATATGGCATATTCACAGAATGCCCTCTAAAAATCATCAATAGCCTGATATGATAAAACTGGGTTTGAGATAGACGTCCCTCACAGGTAACATACCTGATAATCAGCCCGAGCATGGTACGCCATTTCTTCCTTAGCAGACGAGACTGGAAACTGTCTTGTATTCAGTTTTTTGGTTAGCTGGAGTTAAGAACTCCTTCCATTCATCGTTTTTTAAATGCTTACCCTTGTACCAGCATTCTCCCTCCATGGGAAAGCCAATAGCTTGAGACACAAATTCCTCTGATAATTCCAACATGATATCGCCAACATGTGCTTTCACACCATCAAATGAAGTCGTGAATGCCCTGGAGACCATTAGATTAAAGCCAGAGAACCTCTGCAGGAACCCTAACCATCCTGCCCTTGTCACCATTTCACGACATTCAGGAGCGACATCCAAGTATTCGTCGCCTATAAGCTCAAACCTAGGCACAGGGGCGATGGTAATGATCATACAAAGCTCTGGGATCCTCACAACCCTAGCAGAACAACGAAACGAGCTCATCCTTGGCCCGCGCAAGTTAATGAAAATCCAAACCGACTTCATCTCATCAAGGTACTGTAGACACTCATACGCAGTCATGGAAGGTGGAATCATAATACCTTAGAACTGGTAAGGGTTATCGAAAATCACAGAAGGCTCAAGGTGCAATAATACCGCTTAGAGGAATGACAGTAGGGTGAGAGTTAGACGCAACATTTGCCGCATGTTAAACAATAGATGGAAAAATGGTATGGTTACACAGCAAAGAAAACCTTCGATCATATGATATTTCCCATATTAGCCGACACCTTCCCATAAAATATGATGCATTTGATATAACCAAAGTTCAAACGTTTAAAACATAAGGTAATGGTTATCATCGCATGATCCTCTACCACTTGATATCATTAATGTCATAATTCAATAATGCACGATAATGTCGATTCAATCAAAATCAAGATAATCATAGTGATAAATAAATAAACAAATAATTAATGAATGTAGTTAAGATTTCGATTATCTTTTAAGAATCATGTTGATCAGTCATGATCGAATCATTTGACATTACCTTAGGCATCATAAAAAAAAACATTTTATCATTTTATGGATCTTATCCCATTATAAATACAAAAGTCTACAAATAAGGATAAGTAGAAAAATAAAATGAGCTTATAATATTGGTATGAGACCAGCATTAATATTCATGATTGTCACCAGGAGATTAACTTGATGAAAGGTAACTCATTAGACCAAACACATAGATGGAAGAGACAACTTAAAATGTGATGTATTAGTCTATTAAGTCAATAGTTTAAGATCATCAATGAAATGAGTTTGTTTGACTTTGGATTTGTAAAGATGACCAATATGGTAAGATTAGGAGCTGCTAATTTCAGGATCGTGTAATTCACAAATGATCAACCAGAAAGACGAAACCAAGTCAAGTGGTTTAATTAAAGTGAAGGCTGATGTGAATTCCCCTATGCCAATCGACCTATCAACTTTATTGGGAGTGCCTTCAGAATCAAATATTCTGAAGGCACTCCTAAAATATAATGGATGAGTGTCGATCAAAGTGGTGACATGCAGTATGGTTCCTTGTCTTCGAAACTTATATCATGACCAATTGGATTTTAGTGCTCAATTGCTCCGGAGGGTGTTACTTGCCAACATGACACCATCAAGAGGAGCTCCCCCATCCTTCAAGCGAGGAATAAATGGTATTCCCAAGTGGTGGGTGATGACATCAATTTTCATGTCAATGATCCATGAATCCAATATTAAATGCTCCTTCCATAAGTGAGCAAGGATATTATCCCCCAAACTCTTCATCTCGCGCTCCTAAATCAGGTGGCCAATTACACAGAACATGGATACAACCAACTCATACAACAACAAGTGGGCCTGAGTGGAACTAGGGTCCAAAATCCAATATTCAAGCATATAAAATTCCTTAGCTTTCTTCGAAACCTCCAGCTCTGCCCATAAATATTGCTTATCCATGGAGTCGGTATTTTCCCTAATTTCCTTCGGAATTGTGGAAATGTAGCCCCAAGTGTCTTGGGCCACCCTCAAATGCTCTCGGATCACTCTTTTCTTCCCTCCCCTGAGCCTTCTATGGCTGGCCGCCTAAACATTCTCTGGCTCATACATGTCTTCCTCATGACAGCACTTCGAGCAACTATAACTAGTCAGTAATGAGCTTAGACTTGCCACCTTCAGTAGATAGGAAATAATGCCAAGCATTTATATAGCACGAGCCGTCAACTTGATGACCTTAGAGATGAGGATGAGGGAATCATACATAAGGACAGTGCATCCACTATCATAACTATGCCAATACCAAGGATCGTCCTCAAATGGGACATAAAAACACATTCCGCACTTGCGTCCAACTTCGACATAATGAATTGCCATAACTACTATCGTACCTCCCTTCTCCTTTCCCTTCCGATTCATAGTACCTTCCCATGGGTGTGATATAATCCATTTACATGCAGACTAGAGCTACATCCATCCTACACGTAGCGGTCTCGAATGTCCATGTCCATCATAATCTCCTCTTGTTAGTTGTCTCCACCCGGCATCCACAGATTAATTATTATAAGGTTGATTAACGTAATGATAATGAAATTGCAAGTTTATACCATGGTTGAAGATCTAATTTAACAAAGTTGAGGTCATGGCTTATCAATATAGTTGAGGTCATGGTTTATGATTAACAATATAGTTGGAGGTCATTATAGGTCATGGTTTAATTGTGGGCATAAACTTTTAATTATTAATATTTTTAATCTCACTTTAATGTTTTAATTTTCTAAATTTGTAATCTTTTAATTTCTTATCTTTTAAAATTATATTTTAGCTTATTATATCTTTTAATTTCTAATTTTCAAATTATTAACCTTTTTAATATTATTTTAATGTTCTAAAATCCTATTTTTTTAATTTCTAATATTGTTAATAATATTATATATTAACTTATTAAATTGTTTTTTTTTTTAGTTTTTAATATTTAAGGTAATATTTAATAGTATTATTCTTATAGATAATGTGATAAGAGGGGGAACGATTGTTGAAAGTAGGGAAAATGAATTTCCACAAAATCCCCTACTCATCGACCAAATCTAAGGGGAAAGGGGGGAAATGCACGACTGGAATAGCTCGGAACAGCTCCACTCATGAAATCTCATTTTTTCACGAGTCTTTTCAGTATTGGAAATATATATATGACTCTTTGGGGTTTTTATCACTAGTGTTGCATTGAGAGGGGCTTAGGGTTTGAAGGTTGAAGCTATATATTACAGGTTTTCTGCAGATCTAGGGTTTCTAAGGTTATGATGTCAGAGCATACAACCAAGAGAAAAAACTAGGTAGTGCCAATCCATAAACGAGCCTATCAAAGTCTCCATTTTTTTCTATATCTACGCAATCAGGTGCATTCTCATCACTCTTCTCTGCATATTTTTGGTTAATATTTCTCACATTATTGAGAGTTCTGATTCTGTTAAATTTCTAAGTTTAGAGTTATGGCCATGCTATCTATCTATGGTCTATTTGCTATGTACTCATTAATGTCAAATCTCCCTACGACTATAAAATCTCCCCACGACTGGCTAAGACACTTTTTCCCCTTGCAACGGTTTGGTGGTATCTTCTTTAATGCTTTGATCTCTCTCTTCAAACCCAGCATCCCTTCCGTGATCTAACGCACAAGAGCTGCGATTCCTTTGGTGGCAGGAAGTGAAACGATCTCCTTTCTGTCAAATATACTAACAAAGATCAGAGCTTTGGTTCAAATGCTTGGGATTAGGATTCTTCATTGTTTTCATCATGTCTATATTTATCCTAGATTCAAAATAAATTATTGTGCTCAAATCTTTACATACATATATTCTGGAAATGCTAGATCTCCTGGAACAACTATTGCGCCAACCTTATTTTTCTTTTAACATATGGAATAACATGAACTGTCACCCATTTTTCCTGAATCCATAAAGCATTAATTTTCTCCATGGCATTTATGTGGTGGAGATTTGTTCACCTTTCCCATTCTAAGTGATAAAACTAAGATGAAACAATATCCGACAGCTATGACAGCAAGAACAAGTAGGTTTAACCACTTTGAATTTCTTTTTGTTGATATATTATAGGAATCTTTGAGGGCTTTCCCTCCAGAAACTAATCCAGTATAACCCACAGGAAAGGATAATCCTATGTATTCATTTTCAAGAAAACCCTGTGCCATTATCAAATATTAAACCCATGAGCATGGATTCTAGAGGTAAGTATAGTACGAAAATAAAGAACACTGATCTTTTTGATAAAGATTGAAAAGAATCATTCTTGCCTCAATAACATCGGTGTGGAATGCCAAATAAGATAGTGGATACTTCCAGATTGGCCTGGGAAATTCATCTCTAAGTCAGAAATAACCTGCAACCAACATCATGATACCCTGCAATGCCCATATTATCCAATAAACATTTAATAAATTGAAGGGAAAAGAAATTCATACAGGAAACAGGAATCTAAAAGTCTTTAGAGGCATCTTGATCTGAATAAGTTTGTTTCTTACCTGAAGAAAAGCCATAATCATAATTTTTAATATTTTATAAGAAAATGGATATAAAAAAATAAAAATAAAAAAAATCAAGAGCTGGGGTTGTAATATGTGTGTGTGTTCCATCAATCGTAGCCTCCTTAATGTGAGTTTTAAGATCTATTTATGCCATTCATATGTTTAAATAATTCCTTATGAAGGACAAAATCAACTTCACAGTCATGTTCAGATTGAGTTTGGTTCATAAATTATCCTTCTATGACCATTGACCTTCACAATCACAGTTAGTTTGAGCTCAGTTTCTGATTTCTGCATTAACATCATATCTCCATCATTGATTTTAGTTATGAGGATTTCACACTCCATCCAAACTACTATTAGGAATGGTAGGAAGTGGAATACATTTTAATCACACGAGGAAAGATATGACCTCTTTTTAGGAGAATACATCCATTTACTGGGTATTTCTTAGAACCCCATTACCACATTACATGATCCACCAGTACATTATCACAAGACATTATTTGAACCACAGAAAACCATTCTCAGGAAGGATGTTGGTTCAAAAAACTCCAGATATGGATGTTTCTTTTCATGTTTCTTGAAATTGATTCCTTATGTTGCTCCAGTTTGGAGGGATCCTCTATTCCCCACAAGTAATATCACGATTCACCAATGTTCTCTGTATGATCTATGCTAAATAACACATATTGGATGAAACACAGGTATGCATACTAGACATGGAAGTTCTTAAAATGTTCAATGTGGGAACCCTCTAGAAGGTGAACGAATGCCAGTGGCCGGTGGCATTTGCAGTCCCCTTCATGTTTGAGGGGGCAATAGTCTTCTCATTTGCAGGTCCTTTCATGGTCATGGGGGCAATCTCCTTCTCGTGTGCAATGTCCTCTTTCACTACTGCGGATTCCAAGGAGCATCCATCTAGTGAATTCATACCCAAAAAAATAAAAAAATTGGCTATGTCCTAGCCCAAACCTTATTTCGTATCAGGTTATACATTGGAACAAGCCAAAGTGCCAAACCACATTACCATGTTACATGATCCACCAGCCCAAGAACAAGCCCGTAGAGGTGTGTGCAGTAAAGGAGATCTCTTCTAACTCTCCTACCATCGATTACCTCTGCTTGGATGCGTGCCAGGAGGATATCAAACTCTTTAAAATATTCTAAGTAATTTCTATGCTTTTATGTTCTCATAATAACCAGTATACAACATGGTGTAACGGATCCCTGCTATGTTTGCAATGGATCTATGCAATCTACGATGGTGTAATAGATCCCTGCTATGAGGTGTTGATCTCAGACAGCTCAATGCCATTCCTCCAACAGTGAAATGCTCAACGGATCCCTCTGTCTTTACATAATTTACACTAAAATGCGTTGCATATGTTTGTGCACTATCCCTGTAGCTGAAGCAACTAGATCTCATCCAAACTCTTCCTTTGCTTCCTGCTATTGAGTGAAATATGTACATTTGACATATAAGTCTAACATTAATAAAAAATTATTAGATTATCTTATCTTATGGTACCCAAGAAGGTCTATACATGTTTTTGACGCAAAATTCCAAATGCCTATGATAAAGTAGTTGTAATAGGTTCATCTTATTGTTGTAGTTGAAGCTTCTTTATGTGCTAGAAAGAGCACCTGTGCATACTCAAAATGCATCTCTAGCTTGAGGGGTGTTACCCCTATTTGACTAGGTAAAATTTTAAGTCATAAAAAGCCTTATTAGCTATTATGGGTGTTGTTGAACAAATTTTGGGCTTTGTTTGTGGCATTATTATAAGCCATGGGTCATTTTTGTGCATAAAGTCTAGTATTAAGAGGCATGGTTTTATTTTTTGGGTAAATTGGGGATTTCCATGATCTCTTGCCATAGTAAATGTCAATATTCTTCTAAATTTGGGCATGAGACCGCCCCCCAGCAATATTCATTTTCAATCATGGGCATAATTTAAGATTGTCGAGGCAACAATGAATAGGCCTTTAAGCAGTTCTGAGCATGAATTGGACAAGAGCAACAATAAAACTTGGATGAGGGTTTGACTAAAGAGAATAATTTGAAGATCTGATCTACACATGTTTAACAATAGTAAAGAGGAATTTTTAACAACAGTAAAGAGGAAGTTTTAATAGCATGTGCATGGCTTCACATCATTCATCCTTTGGAATATTTATTGAACTAACATATTTGGAAACTATCAATCAACAGTAATTAGCAGTAATCCCTCATACAACTACTGTGTAATGAGTGCAACATGGTGTTGACTTGATGTTTTCTATGGTTTAAATCTATTTCATGAGACACTGAAAATTGAATTAAAAAACATCCATTTGTTCTCTGCTTGAAGTTTGGAACCTAACCACTGGTAGTCTACTATGCAAAATCTGATCTCTTGTCATGAGATATTTGATCAAACCATTGTCTGTGTTATGTTGTCATAATCTATGTTGTATTGTATGTGTAAGTTGTGTGATTCTTGCTTGTGCATATGTTGAATGGAATAGCTATTGTGGCATTTTTACCATTGTCCATGTCAAGGTGCAATTCTGGCCTATCTTTTTGTGTGGAAGTTATTGCTACATATGATTGTTTCTTATATGGTATTTGTTAAGGATGCATGTTCACCAAGACATATCAAATGCTTTAAAATATTGAATGTGTTTTGATTTTTTTGTTCCAACAACATTGTTCTCTTTGTCTTCATTTATGCCTCTGTTTTTCATTTTCTGGCCCTGAAATTAGTGATTGAAGTGACAAATAATCCCTTTTATAATTATGGATTTGCTTGTCTATTTGGATTTTATTCATAGAAGTAACCTTTTAGAACTATGAGGATCTTGGTGTTATGATTGAATGCCATAAAAGAGATCGTGTCACAGATGAAATGGTAATGGAATGAGTTTTCAATGATGATCCCCAATTTTACCTCCATTTACGAGGACTTGCGAATCTTTATACTGCAGTTGGCATCTTATGTTTGATGAAGATTTAAATGAGGCTCCAAGGATGCCATGTGTGCGATTATCCTTTAATTTGAATGTCTAATTTTTCAAATATGCTTTCATTTAAGAAACACACAAGGAATCAAGTTCAACACTCCCTGAAAGTCCAGTTTCATTTCCAATTGTGTTGTTATGGGAAGGATCCTAGAAAGTGTGAACTACTACTGAGTTTTGATTCCGGAAAGTAATTAACTGTTGTTGATTTAAAGTGTTTTATAATTGTTGTGTCCAGTTAGAAGGTTCTAGGTTTCAAAATTCATATTATTGTATTTCCCACAATGCTCAAAATTACGAGGTGGCCAGAAGGGATTGATAACATGACTGATAAATTAATTTGTCAGACACTACATTTGCAGCAATGAGATCAAAGTAAATCTTGTGACTTAAACATATCTAAAGAACTCTCATATAAACTTTGGGACATGTTCAGGTGAAATCTGCAAAATAGGTTGTGCTTTTTTTTCCTTGAAGCATTCGCTAACATACCATGTGCAGCTGCAAGAACATCCTTGGGATAGTTGGGATGCAACCTTTAGCTCTGATGAGTTCCAAAACCACCCTTGAGTGGTTGACTACTAGCGTCTTCAAAACAATTTGTGCCCACTTCCTTGAACTTTGTCTTAGAGGAGTTTTCTTCAAGGGTCTTTTGAGCAACAACTTGCCTTAAGGTAAGACTGTGTGCACACTATTGTGTCTAGTCTTGATCCTCCATATTACCCATACAAGAAGATACAGATCCACCAATTAAATATTTAATAATCGAAATGACCTGATGTTGCATGTTCTTCATCATAATTTTTCCAAACTTCTATATTTTCTTTTTCAATGGAACAACCTTCACCCACACTATTCCCGGAATGTGATTTCTCCTCTTCCTCCTCTGTATTACTCATTTGTATGCTTCTCTATACGTCTGTGTAGTTTAATTCTTTGTATGCTCCTCTGTATCTCTACGTTGTGTTTGGGTATGTCTCTGCACTGTAGAAGTTGGGTGTTGTAAGTGGGTATGTCTCTATATCTATGTTTATGTACAATGTGAAGTTGTGTGTTGTATATGGGTATATCTCTGTGTCTGTGTTGTATGTGGCCCTATGGGTATGTCTCTTTACTGTGTGTATCTATAACATCCCTAATTTTCATAAAAAATTAAAATTTTTGAAACAGCATTAATTATGATAATTATAATTGCGGAAATAATAATTGTGATTACTACAGCATTAATTGTAAAGTTGTTAGTACTAGACATACTTTAATTTCTATTTAGCAGCAATATAGAAATGACAAATTTAACACATAATTAGTAAACATGATTATGATAATAAATGCACTAATAGATTGGAAAATATGATGCGACACCTTTCTTTTGCAAGAATATTGACAGTTTGACTTTTGATGCATAAGGGTGTCCTACGAGGTACCCTGGAGTTTACTTAGCTGCAACGCTAACGCACTTGAATATTCTATGTGTAGATGATAGGTAAAAGGTTTAATAACTGTGTAGTTAAAGCACCTGTGTAATTCAAATCAATTGTCAAATAGAAATATTGTGAATTCTTTTATGAAAACAAGTAAATGCAGGTATGATGGTTTAGTGTTTCTTCCCAGTTTCTCGACACTATCTTGTTTGAATATAAAGTTGAAAATAATGACATTTAAAGATATACATGTTGTATACGTTTGTTGTCATAAGCCAAAGATGTAAATCTAGCTTGGTTGTGGTCGTCTTCTTAAGATAACTCATACCTGTACAGTATTAGTGTCGTGATTGTAATGCTAACTATCTGATGCATTGTGATAAGATTCAAGGTATGAAGTTCAAGACCATAGCATGGTTTTTGTACTAGTTACAATTCAATGGTCTTGCTGAAAATCAAAGTGTAAGCTCCTATATTAATATAATTTTTAATTTTATATAGATGAAAATAATAGAGACTATGGTTATTATGCTAACCATATAAGTCATATAGAATTCTACCCTATATAGTAGATTTAAATGGCAAAAATATTCAATATCTAATTGAAACTTCACCATATTAAAGTGATATGAAGTTTGTACTTAATACATGGCTTAGAATTTAGTCCTAATACCCTAATCGTGATTATAAAGTTAAATCTTTAAACTGTTAACAAAATATATTAAAGTTTATAATATTGAACTCTTATGAAATTTGAACTTTATTATGTGACTATATAAGTTCTAATATCCAAAAGATATAATGCAATTTCGACCATAACTTTGATCTATAACTACTATATAATAAAACAATATTGTTATCAAATTAGAAACTATATCGTGGATTTTTATGCACTGACATGAATTAAATGTCGACAGGGTGGCGAGTTGTTGGTTCATTAATGGCGTATGTCTCGAGCTGTCAAGGAGATCGATTCTCGATCCTGCATTAAAAGCTTGAAATGAAAACTCCAGGTGACAAGGATTGTCACCACTCCACGTATTGTAAAAATCATTGTAATGGTGAATTCCGAGACCACTGTGTAATGATTGTAAGTTGATACTCCTCCGAGATGGATGTAAAACGATCCAACATGATCCATCGTGGCAATGCCATGTATGTGAAGTGATAGAGAATTAAATGCAAGGGTTGTTTGACCCAATGCAACCTCACTGGCACACCCATGAACGTTGATTATGATGAGTTTGGATCGTTAGATTACAACCCTAACTTCTATCGTTGATTTGGTTTATGAGATTGGAAAGTTGTTCAATGTTCTATTGTTTTCGGCCTGTGTGGCCGACAGGCTACCGAATTTCTAGGGTAGAAGGTTTGTAAGAGGTTCGACCTCGAGACTTGTAGATAGGGTTGAAGTTTGCAGGTTCTTCCCACTGTAATGGCGTTGTAATTTAAGAAATGGGTCTCTGGTTTGGAGTGATATCTAGATAATGTTTTAAGCTTTTCATTTTTAGAAAAGGAGTGAAACACACAAGCTGAAAAAGATAGAAATGCCCTGGTCTCATCTACAGCAAGGGCTTCTTCGTGGAAGCAAAGAGCCCATCCGCTTAATGAGAAGGTAAATACTTTCAAAAATATTAGTGCTTTCCTTTGTTGAACTTCGATTTAAGGTTGAACATACAACATATACTTATCTCTAGCTATTGTTGTGTCAGTTGCAGGTGTTGAAGAACGTGTTGAGCAAGGGTTTGGAAAAAGGCACGCTTCCATTCCTGGTAAGCTCCGGGTCTAAAACCCTCGTAGGTGCCCTTCGTCTATGGTTGATGTGTTTCAAGGGGATGAGTAGCCAGTTTCTCACCATGCTTCATCGTTGTCTTCAGTTGGAAAAAATTTAAAAAAAATCTTTTGTTATTCGAATGGTGTCTGTACAGGGCTGCGGTCTTCGTTTGTTTGCATGATACTTAATCATTTAACTCTGATGTATATCTTGTCGAACTGTGGGTTATAAACTCGTCAATACAGAGGGTTCTATGGATTTGTTTTGAAATGTTTAAAGTTTGGGTTTAAACCCTGTGCATTTTCATTTGGAAACATGTTGTAATTGTTTTGCTTTTGAGAACATCATTTATCCTTCTTTAAGTTGGAACCTATAATGGTATAAACATTTGAGCACAACCTGCTGTTTAAGTTATGAAAAGATAAGTAGAGCCGAGGCTCGTTTACAGTGGATAAAGGCTTTTCTCCTTGATAATAAAAATTATGCTATAACATTCTATGTGATTTGTCTGTACTATGTGTTTGAGTGTTGTAGGTAGATAATGTGGTTTTCAAGCTAAGCCAAGGTTTTAAAGTTCGTCATAGAAGATAACTCTGTGAAGTATAATAACGAGATGGTTTTCATTTCGTTTTCACAAGAAACGAACAGGGCCATAACCTAGTTCGTGTTTTGTTTGAATAGAAATTAAGTGTTTCAATATAAGCTCCTAAATAGGACTATGGTTCCAAAACTAAGATTAGATCCGTAGCCTATGTAGATTGTAATGTTTATGTTGTATAAACGATGATAATGGAATTGAACTTCTAACTAGGGTTTGATACAAAACTCAGTTTTGAAATCGACACTTATAGTTCAGAAAAGTCTATATGGATAAAATAAATGATGGCAATCATAATGCTCATAATGTTTATAATATTTATAATGTTTTCATATTCTATTTCAACTATTGTTAGATGCAGCTTTGAAATAATGAACACATTTATATATTGACAGCATTACTATTTATAATGTAGATATGATAAGAGTAAGATAAAAATAGGGTTTGCAATCCTTTTGTTTACAGTTTTTTTGATAATACTGAAATGATTATGAATAAAGTATTCTATAGTGAATGTATGAAGTAAAATACAGTGTAAGTAAAAAAAATATGTTAACTGTAATTTCTAACTTATGATCAAAACTAGCACTTCTTATTTATTTGCAGCAATGATATTTGTTTCTAAATATAATGTACAGAACTTTAAAATGTATTGACTTCTTATGCGAATAATAAGGATAGGAAAAACACAATGAAATTATATGTATAGTCAAATCTATAATCGTTTTCCATGAAAACAATGGAATCCTCTACACTGTAATAGATACTATATAGTAATTACTACTGTTAATTATAGCGAAGAAAATGAAAAACATAAATCAATCACTACACATATCTATTCGAATCAGTGGCATTTGCCTATCTTCTAATCTATTCTTAATTTGCTTATCTACATTAGAGTACGATGCATAAAACAACATGTGGAAAAATGTAGATACTGGTTTATTAATTCAAATCATCATTGTAACTTAAACATGCAAACTTTCAAACAGAATCAAAACATAATTCTTCTTCAAAACATAGATTAATAAATGAATTAAAACAGTAGATAGTGAAACCAAGAATAGTCCTGTAGGGAAACAAACAGCCCAAGAAGACTGTTCCACCCAACCAATTCCTGAAAGCAGTTAAGTACTTGCTGACCCCCGAGCCTATTCACTGAACCACTAGGAGGAAGAAGCTTAGGAAGGATCTCCACTTGCATTAGCACTAACTATTGAATCTTAAGAACTAGCAGTAGCACTAACTGTTGAATCTTAAGAACTAGCAGTAAAAAAAACCAGCACCAGCATCTCTGGTTCTTCTCAGCAATATGCAGACTTATGATTTTGCACTCACCACTAACCTCCCTATTTGAATCTCTCAGTGATCACCTGATGCACATGAGGAAATATTCGTGCAAAAATATTGTTTAAGGGCTTCCTGCCCAATTCGAATTTGCCTTAAATAGGCTACCTAGGCCTTTTCAGTTGTTATTGGGTCATTTAATGAGCTGCCTGCCCACTCCCACCACCTAGGGGATAATGCCACATTTTTAGGGGTAGTTGTCCCATAACCAATAGCTAGTGGTGAATTGAAATTGCTGCCATCTATCCCATACCTTCCAACAACTTCCATTCTTCCTAGTGGGTCAGTTAACACACATTTAACACTCCCCTTGGGTGTTTGTCTACTAATTAATTTATTTAAATTTTAATATTCAGTAATTACATTCATCCTTGATCAAAATTGATCATAATTACAAAACTTTGTAATTAAATTTAACATAAAGTATTTTGCAAATAAAATAATAATTTTCAGAAATTTGGGTAGGTGACATACACCCCCCCTTAAGTCTCAACATCGTCGTCGATGTTGGTTAATCACTCAGTCCTTGAGTGTTCCTGAAATAGAGTTGGGTATGCTTCCTGCATACTACTCTACAACTCCCAGGTTGCCTCTTCTGGGCTAAGGTGCTTCCATTGCACCTTCACTTGTCCAATGGTGCGATTCTAGAGAATAGTTTCCCTCTGTTCGGATATCCACATCATCTTTTTCAGGATCTTGCATGCAATTATGGTTTGCATGCAAATTCTAGCGTTTGCATGCAAATTCTAGGGTTTGCATGCACTTTGCATTCATCTCAATCACCAGGTTGATGCCTCCAGCACCTTAGCCACCTTATTCTAACACCCGGGAGCTTCTTACATCAGTTCTTTAGCCCTTCTAGTCATGAAGGCACCCACTTCTCACCTACTGCCAAAGAAGGGTGCACTTCTTCACCTACCACTACAGTTCCACTTCAGTTACACTCAGTTAGCTCCGATTCTCCCTGATTTGAGGCTAGTTTCACTCCTGAATGACTGTTTCACTCTGTTGGACCTCCAGATTGACTAGATGACTTGTTTTGACTTCAGTTAGCCTCCCATGCGCCCTCCACTGATCCCACTTCCCTATATTAGTGCTACAGACTTTAGTTACACATGTTACACTCAGTTAGACTCATATTGACACCAGGATGACTGGTTCTTGTGCAGGGATGACCACCACTGATTGATGATGAGGACTCCTAGTTGGATTCAAGCTACTCCATTCAGTGATTCGAATGATCTCCTTAGGCAATTCGAATTGCTCAGTCATTGTTACTGTATTGTATTGTAATTATTCACCCTCATTGGGATATTGAGCACTGATGCATGTTTTGCACAGTTTTACACCATTTTTATGAGTTTAATCTATTGTGATTGATTTACTTGTTCATTAGATCTGTTGTGACTAATTTTACATGGTATCAGAGCCATTGCAGGGACAAGATCTCTTTTCTACAGGTGTTTCTACAAGAGGATTTGAGTGAATTTGCTCAAAAATTACAAAAGTTTTGGCATGAAAGCTCTCAAGGGAATTCGCTCCTGTGCATGCAAAGCTTGAAAATACTTCCAATACCACTCCAGAAGCTTGAGTTTCCACATAAATCCTGGATCTGATACATTGGAACTATTCAACATTGCTTGATCTCCAATCCCAGGTGTGATGCAACTCTAAAAGGGTGGATTGTTCGACCTCACTGTTCTTGGTTTTATTGTGATTTTCAGGTTATTGTCTCCATCAATTGCATTCGCTACTCTGCCCTTGCAAGCATTTCTACGTCAGTGTGCACTCGCTTCTAGCAATGGAATACTCTTCTTCAAATCCTGTCCTCACCCCATTCAATTATTTTTATTGGAAAGATGATATGGAGATCATATTATGTTCAAAAGGTTACTACTGAGTCACTCTTGGTCTTGAATTGGAGCCAAACACCTTGTAAGATAGAACCAAACACTACAACAAGCTTGATGAAGCTTATGGTCTTCTTTGTCTCTCCATCTCCAAAGATCTTCACTTCCATCTCAGCGGATTGAAGACTCCAAAATCTATATGGGAGCAACTTGAAACACTATTTGGCAAGCAGGACGAGCTTAGGGATTTTCAATTAGAGAATGAATTGATTTCCCTTAGTCCTGAGAATTTCGAGACCATTAATGAATTCTTCACAAAATTCAATAACTTGAACATGCAGTTGAAGAACAGTGGAGTTATCAAAGAGGATAAGCAATTGATCCTCTCCATTCTCAGCAAGCTTGGTAAAGATTCTTCGTTATTTGTCTCTACTTTCAATTCCGGTCGGCTAACTACCCCGAATTGGAAGATGCCTACCTTGAATGCCTTCATTGAGTCCGTCACAAAAGAGCATGATAAGTTGATTCAAATGGGGTCCATAAGCTCCAAATATTCAGCTCTATATGTTCAAGAACCAAAGATCTCGAATGGTAAAGGAAAGCAAAAGAAGGAGAAGCCCAAATTCGAACCTCACAAGCAAAGAGAGAAAGGCAAACAAATGGATGCACCATCCAGCTCGAAGTTCAAGCAAAAGGGAAAAGAAGGTAACCAAAAATCTAAATGTACTTATTGCAACCATGGCTTTCATCCTGAAAGTTCATGTATGAAGAATACTATAGATCAAATGTCCCTCCTTTTGGAAAAGAACAACATAACTCTTCCTGACGGTACAAGGAAGAAGGATAGGAATGATGATCATGAAAGAGGACAAGCACTCATGGCAACTGTTTCGAATCCCACTACTCTCTTGATAGATTCGGGTGCATCGAATCATATGAATGCAAATATTGATCCTTTTTCTTCATTCGATCCAAACAGCTCCATCCCCATCCATTTGGGAGATGACTCAAAAATTTCTTCAAAGGGCAAAGGTACGATTCATGTAGATCATGGAAGCTTTCAAAATGTTCTCTATGTGCCTTCCTTGGCTTCAAATCTTCTTTCTGTGTATCAAATGACACACACTAGTGAACCGAAGCAAGTTACATTCAGCCCTAATACAGTTGAAATTTCTGATATCAAAAGTGGAAGACTTGTTGCAGTCGGAAAGGTGAACCACACTGCAAAATGCTATGAGTTTTCACACTTTATTCTGCTTGCAAAGCCCACTGCTCTTCGCACACATGGTAATGAGGTTAGTAGGATTTGGCATGAAATATTTGGACGTCTTAATTATAAGTATTTGTTGCTGTTATCAAACAATTCCATGGTAGATGGTCTTCCACAACTCCGTTCCTTGAAGGGAATATGCACTGGTTGCATTATTGGGAAGCACCCTGAGCACAGATTCGACCGCGGAAAAGTTAGAAGAGCTTCTACAATTTCGGGGTTGATACATTCGGATATCAGTGGTTCACTGCCCCATACATCATTAAATGGTTCAAGGTATGTTTTGACATTTATTAATGATTTTTCCCGCTTTACATGGGTATTTTTTCTCAAAAACAAGTCAGAAGTGCTTGGAAAATTCAAGGATTTTAAGGCTTCTGTTGAGATTGCCACTGAGAGAAATATCAAAGCTCTTAGATCTAATAATGGTGGAGAATATATCAAGGACGAGTTGTTGTAACTTTGTGCCCAAAGCAGAATTCAGATCCAACATACAATTCCCTACACACCCCAACAGAACGGTGTAGCGGAAAGGAAAAATCGGTCACTGAAAGAGATGGCTACATGCATGATTGAATCTGTTCGGATATCCACATCATCTTTTTCAGGATCTTGCATGCAAATTCTAGGGTTTGCATGCATCCCAGTCACCAGGTTGATGCCTCCAGCACCTTAGCCACCTTATTCTAGCACCCGGGAGCCACTTACTTCGGAGTTTTAGCCCTCCTAGTCAGGAAGGCGCCCACTTCTCACCTGCTGCCAGAGAAGGGCACACTTCTTCACCTACCACTGCAATTCCACTTCGGTTACACTTACTTAGCTCCGATTCTCCCTGATTTGAGGCTAGTTTCACTCCCGACTGACTGTTTAACTTCCGTTGGACCTCCAGATTGACTAGATGACTTGTTCTGACTTCAGTTAGCCTCCCATGCACCCTCCACTGAGCCCACTTCCCTATATCAGTGCTACACACTTTAGTTACACATGTTACACTCAGTTAGACTCAGATTGACACCTGGATGACTGGTTCTTGTGCATTGATGACTACCACCGATTGATGATGAGGACTCCTAGTTGGAGTCAAGCTACTCCATTCAGTGATTTGAATGACCTACTTAGGAAATTCGAATTGCTCAGTCATTGTTAATGTATTCTATTGTAATCATTCACCCTTACTGGGATATTGAGCATTGATGCATGTTTTGCACAGTTTTACACCATTTTTCTAAGTTTCATCTATCGTGATTGATTTACTTGTTCATTAGATCTGCTGTGACTAATTTTACATGGTATCAGAGCCATTGCAGGGACAAGATCTCTTTTCTACAGGTGTTTTTACAAGAAGATTTGAGTGAATTGCTCAAAAATTGCAAAAAGTTTTGGCATAAAAGATCTCAAGGGCATTCGCTCCTGTGCATGCAAAGCTTGAAAATACATCCAATACCACTCCAGAAGCTTGAGTTTCCACATAATTCCTGGATCTGATACATTGGACCCATTCAACATTGTTTGATCTTCGATCCCAGGTGTGATGCAACTCTAAAAGAGTGGATTGTTCGACCTCATTGTTCTTGGTTTGTTGTGATTTGCAAGTTATTGTCTCCATCATTTGCATTCGCTACTCTGCCCTTGCAAGCTTCTCTACATCAGTGTGCACTCACTCCTAGCAATGGAATACTCTTCTTCAAAGCCTATCCTCACCCCATTCAATTATTTTGATTGGAAAGATGATATGGAGATCATATTACGGTCAAAAGATTACTACCGAGTCACTCTTGGTCTTGAATTGGAGCCAAACAACTTGTCAGATAGAACCAAACACTACAACAAGCTTGATGAAGCTTATGGTCTTCTTTGTCTCTCCATCTCCAAAGATCTTCACTTCCATCTCAGCGGATTGAAGACTCCAAAATCTATATGGGAGCAACTTGAAACACTATTTGGCAAGCAGAACGAGCTTAGGGCCTTTCAATTATAGAATGAATTGATTGCCCTTAGT
This sequence comes from Larix kaempferi, assembly GCA_027924585.1. Taxonomy (NCBI): domain Eukaryota; kingdom Viridiplantae; phylum Streptophyta; class Pinopsida; order Pinales; family Pinaceae; genus Larix; species Larix kaempferi. Next base: position 50,773,138 of record BSBM01000012.1, read on the forward strand.
CTTGAGAATTTCGAGACCATTAATGAATTCTTCACAAAATTCAATAACTTGAATTTGCAGTTGAAGAACAGTGGAGTTATCAAAGAGGATAAACAATTGATCCTCTCCATTCTCAGCAAGCTTGGTAAATATTATTCGGTATTTGTCTCTACTTTCAATTCCGGTCAGCTAACTACCCCGAATTGGAAGATGCCTACCTTGAATGCCTTCATTGAGTCCGTCACAAAAGAGCATGACAAGTTGATTCAAATGGGGTCCATAAGCTCCAAAGATTCATCCCTATATGTTCAAGGACCCAAGATCTCGAATGGTAAAGGAAAGCAAAAGAAGGAGAAGCCCAAATTCGAACCTCACAAGCAAAGAGAGAAAGGCAAACAAATGGATGCACCATCTAGTTCAAAGTTCAAGCAAAAGGGAAAAGAAGGTAACCAAAAATCTAAATGTACTTATTGCAACTGTGGCTTTCATCCCAAAAGTTCATGTATGAAGAAGACTATAGATCAAATGGCCCTCCTTTTGGAAAAGAACAACATAACTCTTCATGATGGTGCAAGGAAGAAGGATAGGAATGATGATCATGAAAGAGGACAAGCACTCATGGCAACTGTTTCGAAGCCCACTACTCTCTTGACAGATTCGGGTGCATCGAATCATATGGCTACAAATATTGATTCTTTTTCTTCATTCGATCCAAACAGCTCCATCCCCATCCATTTGGGAGATGAATCAAAAATTTCTTTAAAGGGCAATGGTACGATTCATGTAGATCATGGAAGCTTTCAGAATGTTCTCTATGTGCCTTCCTTGGCTTCAAATCTTCTTTCTGTGTATCAAATGACATACATTGGTGAACCGAAGAAAGTTACATTCAGCCCTAATACAGTTGAAATTTCTAATATCAAAAGTGGAAGAATTGTTGCAGTCAGAAAGGCAAACCACACTGCAAAATGCTATGAGTTTTCACACTTTATTCCGCTTGCAAAGCCCACTGCACTTTGCACACATGGTAATGAGGTTAGTAGGCTATGGCATGAAAGATTTGGACATCTTAATTATAAGTATTTGCTGCTGCTATCAAAAAAATCCATGGTAGATGGTCTTCCACAACTCCGTTCCTCGAAGGGAATATACACTGGTTGCATCATTGGGAAGCACCCCGAGCACAGATTCGACCGCGGCAAAGCTAGCAGAGCTTCTACAGTTTTTGGGTTGATAAATTCTGATATTAGTGGTCCACTTCCCCATACGTCATTAAATGGTTCAAGGTATGTTTTGACATTTATTGATGATTTTTCCCGCTTTACATGGGTATTCTTTCTCAAAAACAAGTCAAAAGTGCTTGGAAAATTCAAGGATTTTAAGGCTTCTGTTGAGACCGCCACTGAGAGCAAGATCAAAGCTATTAGATCTGATAATGGTGGAGAATATATCAAGGCCAAGTTGCTGCAACTTTGTGCCCAAAGTGGAATTCATATCCAACATACAGTTCCCTACACACCCCAGCAGAACGGTGTAGCAGAAAGGAAAAATCGGTCACTGAAAGAGATGGCTACATGCATGATTGAATCAAAAGGTTTGGCTGCAAATCTTTGGGCTGAAGCAATCAATGTTGCTGCATACATACAAAACCATGTTCCACATTCATCCGTGAAAGGTATGACTCCTTTCGAAGCATTCTTTGGTCACAAACCGGATGTCTCAAATTTGAGAGTTTTTGGCTCTACTACATGGGCTAGAATTCCTTCCAAGAAGAGACGAGCTTTGAATCCACAAAGTATTGAGTGCATACTGACAGGATATGGGGAAGAATCAAAAGCATATAAACTCATGGATATCAGATCTAAAAATATATTTAAGAGCACAATGTGCAATTTGAAGAACCGCTTCAAGAATTGCAACTAGTCGAGGAAGAGACTGTCGATTCACCGCCTTCACCAGAAGAAGATCCATGCAGCGATAATGAAGGTATGAGTTCTGTATTTCTGATATTTTAGCAGCACATTATGATCATGACATATCAGGTTTGGAATCTGACCATTATGATCCTCCTCAGTTACCAAAGTGGGCCCAAAACACTCTTCAATCTGCTGGTTCGAACCTTGGAAATCCTGCTGATCCGAGACGAACAAGAGCATACTTTCAAAGAGCAGGTATGGCTCTTTCTATTGTTGATCCATTACTTCCTAAGATTTGTTATTTGATGGCTGGTTCAGATCCCACATCATACTATTCTGCCCACCGAGATCCGAGATGGCAAAGTGCCATGGATGAAGAGTACAGTTCTCTTCAAAAGAACAACACATGGGAGCTAGTTTCTCTTCCACCTGGAAGAAAATTAGTGAAGTGTAAATGGGTCTAGTGCATGAAGTTGCTGCTGATGGCTCTATTAGTAAATAAAAAGCAAGGTTGGTGGCAAAAGGTTTCTCCCAAGTCCAAGGAGTGGACTACACTGAGACCTTTGCACCGGTTGCAAAAATGGATTCCATCCGCCTTGTTTTGGCTATTTCCGCATCCAAGCACTGGGAAGTGCACCACATGGATGTGAAGAGTGCATTTCTACATGGAGACCTTGCTGAAGAGGTATATATGCAACAGCCAAAGGGCTACACATCAGATCCATCATTAGTTTGCAGATTGAAGAAATCTTTGTATGGGTTAAAATAGGCCCCAAAAGCTTGGTATGCAAAGATGGACTCCTTCCTTCTTTCTCAGAATTTCCAAAGATGCAAATCTGATCCAAATTTGTATCTTCAGCGAGTTAAAGGTAATTTGTTGGTTATTGTACTTTATGTTGATGATATTCTCATTACTGGTAGCACTCTTACTTCAATAAACAAGCTAAAAACTGCCTTAAATCTAGCTTTTGACATGAGCGATTTGGGCTTGCTGAGTCACTTTTTAGGCTTGGAGATAAATCAAAATTTTGATTGGATCACTATATCTCAGCAAAAATATGCTTCCGACCTGTTATTGAAGTTTAATATCGCTGAATGTAAGGAAGCCCCATTCCCATTCCTCTCAGGAATCAGTCTTGAGGAGGGAGATTCTACACCGCTTGCAGATTGCAGTATGTATCGACAGTTGATTGGTTCACTACTTTATTTGACACACTCAAGGCCTGATATTTCATATGCCATGAGTGCCGTGTCAAGGTATATGCAGCAGCCACATGAGCTTCATTGAGGAGCAGCCAAGTGGATCTTGCAGTATGTGCAAGGTACGAGACAGTTTGGCATACATTATGCTGCAGATTCTGAGCTTGATTTCATTGGTTTTACTGATTCAGATTGGGCAGGTGATAGCATTGATTGGAAGTCCACTTCCGGTTATGTTTTCATGATTGGTCATGGTGCTATTTGCTGGTCCAGCAAAAAGCAAGCAGCCATTGCACTTTCTTTAGCAGAGGCAGAGTATCGAGGGGCAGTCAATGCCTGCATTCAGGCAGTTTGGTTGTAGGGTATTCTTTCCGAGTTTGGTTTTGGTGGAACTACTTCGACTGTCCCATTTTGTGACAATGCCCTACTGATGAGCAAATTGCAGACATCTTCACCAAGAGCTTCACTGAGAAGAAGTTCTCTTACCTCCATTCACTGTTGGGGGTGAGTTCCATCATGGTGGAGACAGATTGATCCATTATTATGCTTTAGCTTGAGGGGGGGCTTTCTTCCCACTGGGTTTTCCCTCTTTCCTCACTTAGTTTATTTTCAGCATTTTTTGGATTATTGTATTGGGGTGACCTTTGGTCTTAGTTACCAGGGCCCCACATTATTTTCTTTTGCACATCATAGTCTAGCTTGAGGGGGGGTGTTCGGATATCCACATCATCTTTTTCAGGATCTTGCATGCAATTAGGGTTTGCATGCAAATTCTAGGGTTTGCATGCACTTTGCATGCATCCCAGTCACCAGGTTGATGCCTCTAGCACCTTAGCCACCTTATTCTAGCACCCGGGAGCCACTTACTTCAGAGTTTTAGCCCTCCTAGTCAGGAAGGCACCCACTTCTCACCAACTTCCAGAGAAGGGCGCACTTCTTCACCTACCACTGCAGTTCCACTTCAGTTACACTCAGTTAGCTCCGATTCTCCCTAATTTGAGGCTAGTTTCACTCCCGACTGACTGTTTCACTTCCGTTGGACCTCTAGATTGACTAGATGACTTGTTCTGACTTCAGTTAGCCTCCCATGCACCCTCCACTGAGACCACTTCCCTATATCAGTGCTACACACTTCAATTACACATGTTACGCTCAGTTAGACTTGGATTGACACCTGGATGACTAGTTCTTGTGCATTAATGACTACCACCGATTGATGATGAGGACTCCTAGTTGGAGTCAAGCTACTCCATTCAGTGATTTGAATGAACTCCTTAGGAAATTTGAATTGCTCAGTCATTGTTACTGTATTCTATTGTAATCATTCACCCTTACTGGGATATTGAGCACTGATGCATGTTTTGCACAGTTTTACACCATTTTTCTGAGTTTCATCTATTGTGATTGATTTACTTGTTCATTAGATATGGTATGACTAATTTTACAGAATCAAAAGGTTTGGCTGCAAATCTTTGGGCTGAAGCAATCAATGTTGCTGCATACATACAGAACCGTGTTCCAAATTCATCCGTGAAAGGTATGACTCCTTTCGAAGCATTCTTTGGTCACAAACCGGATGTGTCAAATTTGAGAGGTTTTGGCTCTACTGCATGGGATAGAATTCCTTCCAAGAAGAGACGAGCTTTGGATCCACAAAGTATTGAGTGCATACTTATAGGATATGGGAAAGAATCAAAAGCATATAAACTCATGGATATCAGATCTAAAAATATATTCATTGAGCGCATTGTGTAATTTGAAGAACAGCTTCAAGAATTGCAACTAGTCGAGGAAGAAATTGTCGTTTCACTGCCTTCACCAAAAGAAGATCCGTGCAACGATAATGAAGGTATGAGTTCTGATATTTCTGATATTTTGGAAGTACATGATGATCATGACATATCAGGTTTGGAATTCGACCATTATGATCCTCCTCAGTTACCAAAGTGGGCCCAAAACACTCTTCAATTTGCTGGTTCGAACCTTGGAAATCCTGCTGATCCGAGATGAACAAGAGCAGACTTTCAAAGAGCAGGTATGGCTCTTTCTATTTATGGTCCATTACTTCCTGATATTTTTTATTTCATGACTAGTTCAGATCCCACATCATACTATTCTGCCCACCGAGATCCGAGATGGAAAAGTGCCATGGATGAAGAGTACAGTTCTCTTCAAAAGAACAATACATGGGAGCTAGTTTCTCTTCCACCTGGAAGAAAATTAGTGAAGTGTAAATGGGTCTACCGCACGAAAGTTTCTGCTAATGGCTCTATCAAAAAATACAAAGCAAGGTTGGTGGCAAAGGTTTCTCCCAAGTCCAAGGAGTGGACTACACTGAGACCTTTGCAGCGGTTGCAAAGATGGATTCCATCCGCCTTGTTTTGGCTATTTCCGCATCCAAGCACTGGGAAGTGCACCACATGGATGTGAAGAGTGCATTTCTACATGGAGACCTTGCTAAAGAGGTATATATACAGCAGCCAGAGGGATACACATCAGATCCATCATTAGTTTGCAGATTGAAGAAATCTTTGTATGGGTTAAAACAGGCCCCAAGAGCTTGGTACGCAAAGATGGACTCCTTCCTTCTTTCTCAGAATTTCCAAAGATGCAAATCTGATCCGAATGTGTATCTTCAGCGAGTTAAAGGTAATTTGTTGGTTATTGTACTTTATGTTGATGATATTCTCATTACTGGTAGCACTCTTACTTCAATAAACAAGCTAAAAACTGCCTTAAATCTAGCTTTTGACATTAGCGATTTGGGCTTGCTAAGTCACTTTTTGGGCTTGGAGATAGCTCAAAATTTTGATGGGATCACTATATCTCAGCAAAAATATGCTTCCTACTTGTTATTGAATTTTAATATGGCTGAATGTAAGGTAGCCCCATTCCCATTCCTCTCAAGAATCAGTCTTGAGGAGGGAGATTCTACACCGCTTGCAGATTGTAGTATGTATCGACAGTTGATTGCTTCACTATTTTATTTGACACACCCAAGGCCTGATATTTCATATGCCGTGAGTGCCATGTCAAGGTATATGCAACAGCCCCATGAGCTTCATTGGTGAGCAGCCAAGCAGATCTTGCAGTATGTGCAAGGTACGAAACATTTTGGCATACATTATGCTGCAGATTCTGAGCTTGATTTCATTGGTTTTACTGATTCAGATTGGGCAGGTGATAGAATTGATCGGAAGTCCACTTCTGGTTATGTTTTCATGATTGGTCATGGTGCTATTTTCTGGTCCAACAAAAAGCAGGTAGCCATTTCACTTTCTTCAGCAGAGGCAAAGTATCGAGGGGCAGTCAATGCCTGCATTCAGGCAGTTTGGTTGCAGGGTATTCTTTCCGAGTTTGGTTTTGGTGGCACTACTTCAACTGTCCTATTTTGTGACAATCAAAGTGCTATCAAGATTTGCACAGATCTATTTCAGCGGCAGAGGACCAAACACATTGAGATTCATATGCATTACATTCGACAGTTGGTGCATGATCACACCATCATTCTCCAATATTTCCCTACTGATGAGCAAATTGCAGACATCTTCACCAAGAGCTTCACTGAGAAGAGGTTCTCTTACCTTCGTTCACTATTGGGGGTGAGTTCCATCATGAAGGAGACAGATTGATCCATTATTATGCTTTATCTTGAGGGGGGGCTTTCTTCCCACTGGGTTTTCCCTCTTTCCTCACCTAGTTTATTTTCAAAATTTTTTGGATTATTGTATTGGGGTGACCTTTGGTCTTTGTTACCAGGGCCCCACAATTTTTTTTTTTGCACATCATAGTCTAGCTTGAGGGGGAGTGTTTGGATATCCACATCATATTTTTCAAGATCTTGCATGCAATTAGGGTTTGCATGCAAATTCTAGGGTTTGCATGCACTTTGCATGCATCCTAGTCACCAGGTTGATGCCTCCAGTACCTTAGCCACCTTATTCTATCACCCGTGAGCTTCTTACATTAGTTCTTTAGCCTTCCTAGTCATGAAGGCGCCCACTTCTCACCTACTTCCAGAGAAGGGCGCACTTCTTCACCTACCACTACAGTTCCACTTGAGTTACACTCAGTTAGCTCCGATTCTCCCTGATTTGAGGCTAGTTTCACTCCCGACTGACTGTTTCACTCTATTGAACCTCCAGATTGACTAGATGACTTGTTCTGACTTCAGTTAGCCTCCCATGCGCCCTCCATTGAGACCACTTCCCTATATCAGTGCTACACACTTCAGTTACACATGTTACACTCAGTTAGACTCAGATTGACACCTCGATGCCTGGTTCTTGTGCATTGATGACCACCACTAATTGATGATGAGGACTCCTAGTTGGAGTCAAGCTACTCCATTCAGTGATTCAAATGACCTCCTTAGGCAATTCAAATTGCTTAGTCATTGTTACTGTGTTGTATTGTAATTATTCACCCTCATTGGGATATTGAGCACTGATGCATGTTTTGCACAGTTTTACAACATTTTTCTGAGTTTCATCTATTGTGATTGATTTACTTGTTCATTAGATCTGTTGTGACTAATTTTACACCCTCCTTCCGAGGATATAGTCCAGTTCCACCAGAAAATCTCCATCTTGTCCCACCTGTACATCATTCCAGTTTACAACATGAGTAGTATCGTGCACATATTTCTTTAAAAACGATATATGAAAAACATTATGTATTTTTAAGTTTGGTGGCAAAGCTAGTTGGTATGCCACTGGTCCAATTTTGGACAATATTTCAAAAGGACCACAATACTTGGGTGACAACTTGGCATAGCTTTCCAATTTCAATGAACTCTTTTTCGGTCTTGAGGAATACATGCTCACCAACCTGGAACTCTTTATGAGTTCTTTTTAAATCTGCTTGACTCTTTTGCCTATCTTGGGCAGCTTTTAAATGTCCTTGTACCTGTTTCACAATTAGTTCTAACTCCTGCAATAATTCAAGTCCTAAACCAACTCTATTTACTGGATCATTCCACGAAACATGTGTATCACATTTTCTACCATAAAGAATTTCAAAAGGACTAAGGCTAGCTGAGGCATGATAATGATTATTATAAGCAAATTCTGCTAAGTGCAGGTAGTCTTCCCACTTACCAGGCTAATCCTTAATATACATTCTTAATAAATCTTCTAAAAATTTATTTACCCTTTATGTCTGTCCATCTGTTTATGGATGAAATGTTGTACTGAAATTTAAGGTTGTATTCAACCCCTTAATCAGTGACCTCCAAAAGTTTCCGGTAAACTTAGAGTCACGATCTGAAATTATCACTTTTGGTATTCCATGTAGTCAAAAAATCTATTTCATAAAAATTTCTGCAATGTCTGGTGCTTTATGTGTGGTCTTCACTGGTATAAAATGTGATGCTTTGCTGAGTTTGTCCACTACCACCATGATAGAATCACGTTGTTTCTGATTTTTAGGTAATCTAGTAATAAAATCTATGCTGATTACTTCCCATTTCCAACTTGGTATCGATAACGGTTGCAACAATCCAGAAGGATGTTGGTGTTCAACCTTTACCTTTTAACAGTCCAAACATTTAGCTATGTACTCTGCTACTTCATCCTTCATTCTGGGCCAATAGTATTCTTTTCTTAGCATAGTAATGGTCTTTTGATAACCTGGATGACCAAAATAATGACTTTTATGCATCTCATTTAATATCAGAAATTTTATTTCTGGTATGTCTGGTACATATAATCTGTTTTTATACAGTAATAAACCATTTTCCTTCATGCTGTAATCTGCCATACAGTTTTCAGAACTGTTGTTTGTTGTCTTTTCCTTCATTTTTCTGTATTCTTCATCTGTTTCACTCTTTTCAAGAATCTGATTTTCCAAATCAGTTGAATAAGTACTGATGGCTGAAATAAAATTTAGTTTTGCTTTACGACTCAAGGCATCTGCTACCTTGTTCTCCTTTCCTTTAATATGCTGAATTTCCAAATCATACTCACTTAAGAAAGTCAACCATCTAGCTTGTCTAGCGTTCAGGTTTGTTTGATCTAATAAATATTTCAGACCCATGTTATCTGTCAATAATGTGAATTTTCTTCCAATAAGGTGGTGACGCCACATTTTTAAGGCATGAATTACTACCAATAACTCCAAATCATAGGTAGAGTAGTTGTTTTCATGTACTTTCAACTTTCTAGATTCATATGCCACCGCATGCCCTTCCTGTGTCAAAACTCCACTGAGTCCGTCATTGCATGCGTCTATACAAACTATAAAATCCTTGTTAGGGTCTATTATCCTCAAGATAGGTGCTGTCACGTCCCCATTTTGACCCCCCTTTGTATCAAATTGTAAATGATGTAAATACTGATATTTAATCATGGTGAGGAGCTCAAGGCCAAGGCCCCACCATTGATTTAGCGTTTATGTATCGGCAATTAAACTAAGATGCTTATGACTCTTGTGCTAGATGGGCACAATGTAAATGAGACATCATGTAAATGTGAATTTTAATGAAAAATATCCACAATCGGCTATGCAATGCAACAAAAGAGATGGGGCATGACTCTACAAGGAAAAGGGAGGAAAATTATTCAAACCCTTGAGCCAATGGTATTAATCCATGTGTCAATGGGGAAACCCATAAACCACCAACTACCCATTTTGTCTCATGTACCCAATCATTTAATTCTTCCAAGAAATTGGTTAAGGCAGTTAATGCCTTGGAAATGAAGAAGTATGGGCAAGCCATTTTCGTGCATGGGCAAGCCATCAACCTGGAAATTCGTGTTTTTGCTTGTGGGGAAAGAAAACACCCACGAAATGGTGCCCAAAGCCATGGGGAATGGGCAGTCTTCACTCATTCACGCAGTTGGAGTTAGCTGGGTCTTTCCATATACGTTTTTCATCAAAATCCTGCATTTTTCCATGCCTGGGAGTTGTTTTTGCCTGGTATAACAGTTGGGAGAGGAAGGCCACGAATTGGGGACTAGGAGGGAGGTCGTTTTTGCCCCGAATTGACCCTGGACGTTTTACAAAAAATGGATTTGGCTTCCTGGGTTGTTCCCCAACTTCCCATTTCGTTTTTGTGGGTTCCCACGTTTTGCTGAGCTAGATGAAACCCCATCTCATGCATCTACCTGTAAAAACGTTTTATCCTGCCCCATGATTGTGTTCTGCTATGGTGTGCATCCTCATTTTTGGTTTGAACCTGTGAATTGAAGTTTTGGAGTGGTAGTGGACAGAAGTAGCTTGATAAACCTAGTGGGGGAGACAACCTCTCAAGAAGATCAAGAGGGCTTTGGTTACTCTTCTATGCATACCCTGAGAGCACTAGATAGGGAAGGTATGGCTTGAGGGACTGTATAGCAGAGAAAAGAATACTTCCTTGTGCTGGGTGTGTAGGTATTGTGGGTTCCAAGCTAGATAGATCTTGCAAGGTTATCCCTGGCTCTATGCTGGAGCTCACTAGCTTAGCAACTCTTCCTTTCCATCTCCTAGCAGCCTGATAAACCCAATTGTAGATTGGCTTGGCTCATTTTGGTGTATGCTTGGCTATGTGTGAGTCTGTTGTTCCCTGGTTCCTTGTAGAGATCATGCCCAGCTCAGGGGTGGCAGTGGTGCCGAGAGATTGAGGAGCACACTGGCCTACGGTTGGGTGGAACGTTGCAGTTGCATAGCCAGTTGCGTGGGACTACTTCTGTATAAGATAAGTATTCTCTTGTGTGTTAAATTGGCAATCACCATTTGATGAATATTATGAATGTGTGAAGATTGTGTAATTCATAAATAAATTCCGCTGTGATTTCTGATAATTATGCATCTTCATATCTCTATTTAAAAATCTGAATGATTGTTTGAATGCTTCTCTATAATGTATGGGGCTGGATGCCCAGTTTAACCTCACAATCCTCTCCATCTAGCTGGTATAATGGGAGGGGACGTGACAGGTGCTGTAGTCAACAATTCCTTTAATCTCTTGAAATTGTCAAAACATTTCTGATCCCACACAAATTTCTTCCCTTTCTTCTGCAAAGAATTTATGGGGTTGGCAATTATCGAAAAAACTTCTATAAACTTTCTGTAATATCAAGTAATTCCCATAAATGATCTTACATTCGACACATCCTTAGGAACTGGCAAGTCATTAATGGCCCTTATCTTGTCGAGGTCAACCGAGATTCCTTCTTTCGAAATTATGTGTCCTAGATACTGAATTTTGTCTTTATGGAAGTCACACTTACTAAACTTGGCGTATAGTTGATGATCTCTTAGAACTTGTAAGATAATCCTTAAATGTTCATCATGCTCTTCTTTACTTTTAGAATATACTAAAATATCGTCTATAAATACAACAACAAACTTGTCTAGGTATTTGTGTAGAATATTATTCATCAAACACATAAATACAGTCGGGGCATTAGTCAAGCCAAACAACATGACTATGAAATCATAATGTCCATACCGAGTTCGGAAAGCTGTCTTGAAAATATCTTCATCCTTAACATGTACTTGATGATATCCTGACCTATGATCGATTTTTGAAAATATCATTGCTCCACGCAGCTGATCAAATAGATCGTCTATGCGGGGAAACGGATACCTATTCTTGATTGTCATCTTATTAAGCTGGCAATAATCTATGCACAGTCTTAAGGTTCCATCTTTCTTCTTAACAAAGATGACAAGTGCTGCCCAAGGAGACACGCTGGGTCTTATATAATTCTTATCAATCAGTTCCTTCAACTGTGATTTTAATTCGTTTAACTCTAGTATGTTCATTCTGTATGGAGCTTTTGAATTTGGTACTGATCCTGGTATTAACTCTATGGTAAAATCCAAGTCCCTTTTAGGAGGTAATCCTGGGATCTCCTCAAGAAATACATCCTTAAAATCCTTCAGGACAGGTATGTCCTCTAAATTCAATTTGTCCTCTTTACCCATAAACTCATCATTTACTACGTTCACTGCAAACAACTGGCATCCTTTCCTAACTACCCTATTAAATTGCATGGTTGAAATCTATCTAAGGGTTACCTTCCTTGGGATTCCTTTTATTTCTACCATTTTTCCTTCGTCATTTAAACATGTAAAAAAAATTTCGTCACAGTTTAAAATGACATGATGGGCTTCTAACCAGTCCATCCCAACTATAATATCATAAGAACCTAAAGGTAGAATATTCAACTTGATTCGTGTTTGTAAATGATTCATGGACAAAACACAATTTTCTATAAAATCTGATACTTTTCTCTTTGTTCCAGTTGTTAGTCTAACTAGCCAAGATTTACTAAACTTTTTAGTTTTTAATTTAAGACTTTCCACAATGTCTAGTGATATATAACTTAAGCTAGCACCTGGATCAATTAAAACAGTAACAGGATGATCATGTAGCATACCTTCAATCTCTACCATGGAGATTTGATGATCTGCTTGCCTGTTGTCAAGTGCTGCATTAATTCTGGGCATTTCCCTCGCCACATCTCCAACCGTAGGTTCAGTATAGAGTTGATGTTGTTTGCTTTCCACTTCCTCAAGGGACATTCTGATGCGTAATGGGGGCCTTGACATTCAAAACATTTAAAAAGTGCCTTTGGCTCACTGGTTCTGGTATTATTAGGTGCATTTCTGGGTGCTGTAGAATTCTGCTGTGAATTGTTTTTGGAATTATTCCCTTGGAAATTCCGATTCTGAAAATTCTTCCTTTGGAACCCGAAATTTCCACTAAATCTGAAATTTTTCTTTTTCTGTTCAAAATTGTTGGGCTTATGATTTTTCCAGTTTGACATTCCTTATCTTTTCCAATTTGTGTCATAACATAAAATTGCCTTTCTCATGGCCTCTTCCAAGGTTTTAGGATTGTCGTACTCAATTTTGTCCTTAATATTGAAAGGTAAACAGTTCAAGTAACTTTGAATTTTTTATTTCTCTTCTATGAGGTATGGTACATATCTTAGTAAGTTCAGAAACATACTGTTCATTTCCTTCATGTTCATACCTCCTAGCTTCAAATCGTAGAACTCTTTGGATTTTTCTTCATAGTAATGTTCAGAAAAATACTTCTTTTTAAAGTATCGTTTAAAGGTACTCCAGCTTACATCTTTATATTTGATGCCTTTTACTCTTTTGATGTCCTGACACCAAATATCCGCTTTTTCGGTCAAGTTATATATAGCCATTTTTGCCTTCAAAGACTCTGAATAGTTATAAATCTGGAAGTATTTCTTCATACCGGACAGAGAAGATTCAGCTGTCTCTCCCTTCTCAGTTTCTCCATTGAAAGTTGGAGGTCTAATCTTTTTGAACTCTCCAGAAATCTGCTCATATTCTTTATGATTTTTCCTTCTGGGTTTGAAATCTCCTTCACTACTATCACTAGTGTAGTCACGTTTCTTTCTGCGTGTTTCTATAGCATCTCCTGATGAGGTTGGACTGTTGTTCACCTTACTGGTTTTCACTCTCTTGTTTCTATCAGCAAGAGGCAGATCCTCAACTTTGGAAATATCTTCCTTATCTCTCTCTTGCTCCTTAGTTGGGCACTGTTCAAATAGCACTTGGTTTAATTGTTCCTGTGCTTGCAGAATCCTTTCATTGTCTTGTTTCACAGATCTGATTTCTGCTTTTAATTCATGAAAAGCACGTAACAGTTCTGACGAAGTGTTATTTAGTTCACCGTGTCTTTCTTCTACATAGTGTTGTCCCGAGCAATGACTGTTTGGCTGAAATCTGTCATCTAATTGTTCAGCTGAGTTCTCCATAGCTGTAACTGAAAATAATTTCTATATAACATAATAATTAAAATTTCAAATTAGTACAACTTTCTGCTGTATAAAATTTTCTGCTACATGTTTTTGGACCTCTTTTAGGACTAGAGTTCGAAAATGAGCTCTGATACCACATGTAACATCCCTAATTTTCATAAAAATTTAAAATTTTTGAAACAACATTAATTATGATAATTATAGTTGCGAAAATAATAATTGTGATTACAACAACATTAATTGTAAAGTTGTTAGTACTAAACATACTTTAATTTTTGTTTAGCAGCAATATGGAAATGACAGATTTAACACATAATTAGTAAACATGATTATCATAATAAATGCATTAATAGATCGAAAAATATGATGCAACACTTTTCTTTTGCAAGAATACTAACAGTTTGACTTTTGATGCATAAGGGTGTCCTACGAAGTACCCTGGAGTTTAATTAGTTGCAACGCTAACGCACTTGAATATTCTATGTGCAGATGACAGGTAAAAGGTTTAATAACTATGTAGTTAAAGCACCTATGTAATTGTAATGTCCCTTGTTAGGAATTTTATTAAAATGGCAATTTTCCACTTTTTTCCCCTAGTTCGACCTTTGACTAGTTTTGATCTCTAGGTCCCAAATTTGCCCCAAATGATCCCAAATCTTCTGAGAAGGTATATGAATGATATTAGAACATAAATATGTATTTTAGGGATGCCTTTATACCTTTAAAATACTTCTGCAAATCCTCTTTCAATTCTGATCAATGTAGGTAACTTTACTAGTGATTTTCCTTTGACTAGTATTGGTCTCTAGGTCTCAAATTGACTCCAAATGCCTTCAAATATTCAAGGAAGGTGTGTGAATGATATTATAACTTGAATATGATTTTTATGGATGACGTATGTCCACGAAAAGACCTCTGCAAACTCTCTTAATATTATGGACCAATTATGCAATTTTACTAGTAATTTGGGGTTCAAATCCCCCTGGGGTAAGTACTGAAAATGGCTTCCCAAATGCCTCCAAACCCACTCAAATTTATGAACATAGGTATGTAATGTGTTAATTATTTTATTAAAGTCTCATATGCACCATTAATGGATTATTACAACTGTTCTCACCCTCTCCCATTCAACTGCAAAAATCCCCAATTCGACCCTTGGGGAAATGGCACTATTTCACCTCCCAGTACAACTAAACTGAGTAAAAATGCTTCAAATGCTAAATTAAAGTACATTAAAATTGTAGAATACATCCATGGAAGTATATTGATCACAAATATATCAGAGAATCATCCATTCATTCGAAATCATCATCAATACATTGGCTCACAACAAGGTAGTGGGGAAATGGCATTGTTCTTCCATTAAAAATGAGATTTATACATTTCTACTTGGAATTTCGACCTGAAAATTTTTGGATATGAATAAAAGAGTATTTAATTCATATTACAAAATAAATGGGTCATTAAAAGCTTCCCCAAAGAGTACAATATCTCACCAAAAATGCCCTCCCTCAAGGATCAAGAATATGCCATCAAAACTGGAAATGGTTGAAGGAGTGAGCTGCAATAGAAGAAACCATGAGCTGCCATGTAGCTTACACCTACAAATAAAGAATCCATTAAAGCTCCAAATGAAAGGTCTGAATGTCCTTTCCAATTACCAACTTGGATGGGAATCTTTCACCCTCGAAATTGGCTAAGGCAAGAAACTAGTCATCCACTAGCTCTCCCTCTTCACAAATGCAATTGAAAATTCTACAAATGATCAAAAGATCCTTTCATTATTTTTTATTGACATTTATAAAGTTCTAATGTCCTCCATGGGTCGAATTCCTTCCAAGAGACTCATGCCAACTCAAGTTGGGAAGAGATTCCAAAGAACGCCACTTGTACAACAATTCCTAGTCTCCCACTTCCACCAAATCACATGTGGAAGCATCTTAGCTGCCCTAACACCCTTGAGCGCCCTCTTGGAGTCTATTTTTAGCCCTGAAATGTAACATATGTTATATTTCAGTCTTCAGGTCTCATTTGTGTCATAGGTGTCATAGCATCTTCATCATTGTTGTCATAGAGCTAGGGAATCTAGCCCAAGTGTCTCACTAGCTCCAAATTGCCTCTTCCTCTTCCATGGGAGTTACTCTTCCTCTATATTTAGACCTTGGATGAGTCATGCCATGAATAATACCTTTTGTACTCCCCCAAGTATGTTACCATTCACCTTGAATTCGAATTGGTGAGAGAATGATGCCAAGTGTAGTGGGGAAATCTAGCCATATGTGGGTCCCACTTCTTCCATATGTCTTCATGATCAAATGCCACTTTGATTTTCACTTGTATATATTTATTTATCTCCTTTATTAAATATTTATTCCACTCTAATGTTCAAACATCATTTATTATCCCCCTTATTCCAAATCCCAAAGCTTCCACCCCAAACCTAGGAAACTAGTAATTTTCCTCCTTGGCAATTATTTGACCTTTAACATCAATTTTACAAACTCTAATGAATATGGCCAATGTGATTAGGCCATTGTGACCCAATTCCAAATTTGGGACATGACAAATCCCCCCTTCCCAATATTGCTTGTCCTCAAGCAATTTCAAACATGGGTGTTGAAGAACCTGCTTCCTGTATAATTCTTTGAAGTTGCCATTGAATTGCTCAACCTTGAGTCTTTGAGTTTCCATGAAGATTGTAGAGAGGAACCACCATTCTTGCTGCTGCACTACTCTGATAAAAATCACTTTATTAAGTGGGAAATCCATCTCCCATACTGCTTGTTTCCCCCAAAAAATTGAAACCAATGAGATAAAAATTATTCCAAGGTCCCATTGCTTGTATTGCACCCCGACAATTAAGAGTGCTCTCCAACCCACACCATTAGATAAGAGGATTCCTGGATCCCATTTTCTTGTATGCATTCTTCCAAACATCATGAGTACAAAATATATATCATCAAAGTACATAACAACATAATGAAAATGTACATCAAGAAGATGCTTCATCGAAGAATCATGAAAGTGTTTATACCTCCAAGTAAGTAGATCACCATTTGCTAGGTGCATACAATCTTCAAGTGACCAATCAAATCTGCTCCAATGACATAGGTGAGGATCCCATGTCCGATAGTGCTGCTCCAAAATAATGTGATATGCATCAAAATATCCAGGCATGCATTCTTTCATCCAAGAAGTGAATGAAGAATCTCCACTAAAATCTGAACCAAATAATGAGCAGGAAAAACGAGACTTCAAAGGACTCAAAGAAGTCTCATCCATACATCCATGAGGATATGTATCATCATAAGGTAAAGCAATATGCTGCTGCAATTCTAAATAATGAGGTGCTCTATTCATGTCATCATCAAAGGAGAGGTAGGAGTTTCATACCCCTCATGTGGCACCACTAGAAAAAAACCTTTCACCCAATTTTCATCCCAAAGTGATGTGGCTGGAAAAGAAGTGTGGGGTGAGGAATTATGAACCAACTTTAATTATTTACAACTCTTACCCATTGAAATATTTAATTCATCTTCTCCATAATTGACTGGTCCAACTATTGTGAGATCATGTGCCTCCTCCAAGTATTTGCAGTTCTCTCCATGAGGAAACTCATAATCCCTCTGAACAAGGACAAGTGCTTGTCCTTCTTCTTGTTTTAGTGTAGCATCTTCAAGAACCTGCATATCAACATGTACCTCATGTTCCACAATTACATTAGGTTCCTCTTTTGTGACATAGATTATTTCATCCTTTTCCTTGAAAAGAGAACCATTGCTCATTATTTTTTCCGAGTTGCTTCGAAGTTCACTAAGCAACAATTTGAACTCTTGAAAGTATTTCCTCCACTTGTCTTCAAAGGGTGGTTTAATTAATTTTCTAAACTCCTCATTCTCCTCTAAGGTTCCTTTCTCATCCTTACTCATGGTGACCAATGAATGCACTTCTTCTCCTATTTCTTCCCTTTCACCAAAGTACATCCAGTTTCAGTTTCTAAGGGTGGTGGCTTATTTCTTTGACTCCTAGTATTCATTAATGTTCTACCACATCAGGTGCCAATACCATGCTCTAATACCACTGTAATGTCCCTTGTTAGGAATTTTATTAAAATGGCAATTTTCCACTTTTTTTCCCTAGTTCGACCTGACTAGTTTTGATCTCTATGTCCCAAATTTGCCCCAAATGATCCCAAATATTCTGAGAAGGTATATGAATGATATTAGAACATAAATATGTGTTTTAGGGATGCCTTTAGACCTTTAAAATACTTCTTCAAATCCTCTTTCAATTCTAATCAATGTAGGTAACTTTACTAGTGATTTTCCTTTAACTAGTATTGGTCTCTAGGTCTCAAATTGACTCCAAATGCCTTCAAATATTCAAGGAAGGTGTATGAATGATATTATAACTTGAATATGATTTTTATGGATTACATATGTCCACCAAAAGACCTCTGCAAACTCTCTTAATATTATGGACCAATTATGCAATTTTACTAGTAATTTGGGGTTCAAATCCCCCTGGGGTAAGTACTGAAAATGGCTTCCCAAATGCCTCCAAACCCACTCAAATTTATGAGAAGAGGTATGTAATGTGTTAATTATTTTATTAAAGTCTCATATGCACCATTAATGGATTATTACAACTGTTCTCACCCTCTCCCATTCAACTGCAAAAATCCCCAATTCGACCCTTGGGGAAATGACACTATTTCACCTCCCAATACAACTAAACTGAGTAAAAATGCTTCAAATTCTCAAGTACAGTACATGAAAATTGTATAAGACATCCATGGAAGTATATTTATCACAAATATATCATATAATCATCCATTCATTCGAAATCATCATCAATACATTGGCTCACAACAAGGTAGTGGGGAAATGGCATTGTTCTTCCATTAAAAATGAGATTTATACATTTATACTTGGAATTTCAACCTGAAACCTTTTGGAGATGAATAAAATAGTATTTAATTCATATTACAAAAGAAATGGGGCATTAAAAGCTTCCCCAAAGAGTACAATAGCTCACCAAAAATGCCCTCCCTCAAGGATCAAGAATATGCCATCAAAACTGGAAATGGTTGAAGGAGTGAGCTGCAATAGAAGAAACCATGAGCTTCCCTGTAGCTTACACCTGCAAATAAAGACTCAATTAAATCTCCAAATTAAAGGTCTGAATGGCCTTTCCAATTACCAACTTGTATGGGAATCTTTCACCCTCGAAATTGGCTAAGGCAAGAAACTAGTCATCCACTAGCTCTCCCTCTTCACAAATGCAATTGCAAATTCTACAAATGATCAAAAGCTCCTTTAATTCTTTGTTATTTACATTTATAAAGTTCTAATGTCCTCCATGGGTCTAATTCCTTCCAAGAGACTCATGCCAACTCAAGTTGGGAAGAGATTCCAAAGAACGCCACTTGTACAACAATTCCTAGTCTCCCACTTCCACCAAATCACATGTGGAAGCATCTTAGCTGCCCTAACACCCTTTAGCGCCCTATTGGAGTCTATTTTTAGCCCTGACATGTCATATATGTCATATGTCACCCTTCAGGTCTGATTTGTGTCATAGGTGTCATAGCATCTTCATCATCGTTGTCATAGAGCTAGGGAATCTAGCCCAAGTGTCTCACTAGCTCCAAATTGCCTCTTCCTCTTCCATGGGAGTTACTCTTCCTCTATATTTCGACCTTGGATGAGTCATGCCATGAAGAATACCTTTTGTGCTCCCCCAAGTATGTTACCATTCACCTTGAATTCAAATTGGTGAGAGAATGATGCCAAGTGTAGTGGGGAAATCTAGCCATAGGTGGGTCCCACTTCTTCCATATGTCTTCATGATCAAATGCCACTTTGATTTTCACTTGTATATATTTATTTAGATCCTTTATTAAATATTCATGCCACTCTAATGTTCAAACATCATTTATTATCCCCCTTATTCCAAATCCCAAAGCTTCCACCCCAAACCTAGGAAACTAGTAATTTTCCTCCTTGGCAATTATTTGACCTTTAACATCAATTTTACAAACTCTAATGAATATGGCCAATGTGATTAGGCCATTGTGACCCAATTCCAAATTTGGGACATGACAGTAATTCAAATCAATCATCAAATAGAAATATTGTGAATTCTTTTATGAAAACAAGTAAATGCAGGTATGATGGTTTAGTGTTTCTTCCCAGTTTCTCGAAACTGTCTTGTTTGAATATAAAGTTGAAAATAATGACGTTTAAAGATATACATGCTGTATACGTTTGTCGTCATAAGCCAAAGATGTAAATCTAGCTTGGCTACGGTCGTCTTCTTAAGATAACTCATACCTGTACAGTATTAGTGTCGTGATTGTAATGCTAACCATCCGATGCATTGTGATAAGAGTCAAGGTATGAAGTTCAAGACCATAGCATGGTTTTTGTACTAGTTACAATTCAATGGTCTTGTTGAAAATCAAAGTGTAAACTCCTATATTAATATAATTTTTAATTTTATATAGATGAAAATAATAGAGACTATGGTTATTACGCTAACCATATAAGTCATATAGAATTCTAGCCTATATAGTAGATTTAAATGGCAAAAATATTCAATATCTAATTGAAACTTCGCCATATTAAAGTGATATGAAGTCTGTACTTAATACATGGCTTAGACTTTAGTCCTAATACCCTAATCATGATTATAAAGTTAAAGCTTTAAACTATTAACAAAATATATTAAAGTTTATAATATTGAACTCTTATGAAATTTGGACTTTATTATGTGACTATATAAGTTCTAATATCCAAAAGATATAACGAAATTTCGACCATAACGTTGATCTATAACTACTATATAATAAAACAATATTGTTATCAAATTAGAAACTATATCGTGGATTTTTATACACTGACATGAATTAAATGTCGACAGGGTGGCGAGTTGTTGGTTCATTAATGGCGTATGTCTCGAGCTATCAAGGACATCGAGTCTCGATCCTGCATTAAAAGCTTGAAATGAAAACTCCAGGTGACAAGGATTGTCACCACTCCACGTATTGTAAAAATCGTTGTAATGGTGAATTCCGAGACCACTGTGTAATGATTGGAAGTTGATACTCCTCGAGCTGGATGTAAAACGATCCAATGTGATCCATCGTGGCAATGCCATGTATGTGAAGTGATAGAGCATTAAATGCAAGGGTGTTGAGATATTGTAACTTCAAAGAATATTATAATTGTACTTTATTATTCCGGAGATGTTTCATTCCTCCGTAAAGATCTTATTATATATCCGGAGATGTTTATTCCTCCGTCAGAATGTGGTAACTCAGGTTATTAGACTTCCCTAGTGGAGGTCGGCCCTTTATGTGTTATGTGGGTCAAAGGGTTATTAGACCACCCTAGAGGGGTCGGCCCAGTTAGTTGTAGTGGGGTATTTAACCCATTGGTTAAATACGAGCCTACGTGTACTTGTGTAAAATACATATCAGTGAAGTGTATAAATAGAGGAGGTGTGTTCCTCATTTGATACACTCACTCATTCAAGGGAGGCGCACTTTTGGAGGAGAGGTCTGCTATGGTGGAGAAGGATATCATGTCTTTGGTTTGCATCTTTGTATATTGCTGGTCATCTATATTGAGGAAGCTTTACTGGGTTTTCTACCCCATGAGGGTTTCCCAGGATAAATCTGTGTCTCTTGTGTTTATGCTATGCTTGTCGTTTCTTCAGTGATCCTGTATATGCTATTATTGTGAAATGGAATGTAATGCTGCTATTTTCTGTCTTAGCATATTGAATTTTAACATGGTATCAGAGCTAACCTGAAGGAAGACAAGGTATGGCACTAAAGACACTTTCTTTACTTACGACAATTTGAAGGTTAGGGTTTTACATAGCAAAAACCAGTCATCGTAGAACTTTCGCTATAAATCCGTTTTGGCGAAGTTTTCGGATCTGAAATTGTTACAGGACGAAGCTAAAATCTCCAAGTACCTTGTGTCCAAAGGAAAACCTCTAATTCGTTGTACTTTGTGATTTATGATCTGTACAATAGAGGGTTTCTGCCTCTTCCAGATCTGAGTCAAAATCAGGTGACCTTGGGAAAAAGGTCATAAATTGGGATAGGAAGCTCCAAATGAAATTTCGTGAAAAGTGACAGGTAGTACACAGACTTTACTACCTCAGAAAATTTTTTCAGAGGCCTAAGTTGAACCAGTGACACGTGGCACGCCGTACAAGTTCGCTCTCCTGTATTATCCCATAAACAGGTCACGTTGCGACACTTGGCATAACTCTCTCTCAGAGAATCCAATTGAGGTCAGAACTGTCAAGATGGAAAGATAACAGGCCGCGCTATATCAGAAAACTTTTTCAGATCCCTAAGGTCAAACAGTGACACGTGGCACGCCGTACAAGTTCGCTCTCCTGTATTTTCCCAAAACAGGTCACGTTGCGACATTTGGCATAACTCTCTCTCAGAACATCCAATTGAGGTCAGACCTGTCAGGATGGAAAGCTAACAGGTCAGGCTATCTCAGAAAACTTTTTCAGACCCTGTGCATAAAAAATTTCCGAGTTACACCAGAAAAAATCAGGTACATATTTCTGTCAAAACAGAATTATTTTTTGGTACCTTCTTTCATGGCTTCCGGAATTTAGGGCTTTGAAGAAAGTTGGAATTTTTGTAATCGGAGACCACGGCTGGATGCTACTCATCAAAATAGAAATTTAGAGACCAAGATGAGAATTTTTGGTTGGGCAGAAGGCCGGGCTTGATTAGACCCTAGTTCGGGACTTTGATCAGAAAAGTGGAAAATTAGGGCTTCTACAAAAATGGGAATTTTTGAAATCTGTGACCACGGCTGGAAGCTCCTCAGAAAAATAGAAGCTTAGAGCTTTGGATCAAACCTTTTGATGGGGAAAAAGAGTGGGTTTCATCAAACCCCAGTTCAGGGTCACGTCCAGTGAATCCAGAAGTTTCAAAGACAATTTTGAGGGGTCAAACTTTGGAGATTTCAAAACTGAAGTATGCTAGTTTGATCAGCTCAGCAAGACACATCCTTTCATCCATTCAGAAGTGTGAAAGTCAAAGATTGAATTTTTAGGGTTTCGCTAGCAAACACTGATCAAGCTCCAGATCAAGTTTCAGGGGGAGTTGAGGCTAAGACCTTACATAAGAAGACTACAAAAAGTCTCGACAGGTATGACTTAAGGAGGTTCAGGTATGCCTTGAAATCTGATTCTTGATGTGTTTGTCTTCATGTTAGTTATTAGTACAATCTTGATTAATGTTATTAATTGTCTTATCACCCTAGTAACAATATGAATGCATGTGAATGATTTGATTAGGGCTATATGATTGTACTTATGCATTATGGTGTTGTGTGAGGTTGATGTTGTCTGCTAACAAGACACAGGTACATTACAAAAGACAAATCAAGTTCCATGACCATGACAACATGAAGACAAAGACTCACGAGGTATGTATGACTTTGTTATATTATGTTTAACCTACGAGACATGCAGGTTCTAGCTCAAGATCTCTAAATCATTGAAGAGATTGTTTAGGTATGTTGTACATAACTAAGCAGGTATACTAATCCAGGTATGTTTTTCTATGTCATGTTAGAATCTTACCTTATATAAGTATACTTGCTATGATTGGTTATACTTATTCATAAAGCGAGTAATCAAGGGTTTATGAACATTATGTCTTTTATATTGATTAATGATATGCACAAGTAAAAGAAGACTTCCCTGAAATATTGAATACTAATGTTTATTATCTATGATCATGACTATACATATTCAAGATTATTTATAATTAGAATGTTTTGAGAATATACTAATGAATGTATGTTTGTGTATGAGATAATGAGGATGACACTAGTGCACACTTGAGCATGCACAGTAGTACAGAATAAATAGAAGTTCAAAAGCCATATAGAAGATCAAGCGGGAGGCAACCACACAAACATAAAAGATAAGTACTTGAGTTGTTATTTGAAATAGTAAATGATATTGCTTGTATTCATATTTGTATTCCTAGAATATATTATGCTGAGTGTAAACATTCATAGAGCATTGAACAGTGTACTACTAATATGCATATGATTGGTAAGCTAGACAAACATTCCATTGTTGCTTGTCTAGAATAAAACCTCTTTGCTGACATGCTGAGAGCTGTGCACACTCTCAATAGCATGTTCTGGTAGAGATGGAAGGCATCTAGATAGCCACTGTATGCATACAAGATATGGGAAAGTGTTGTACCAAAGTATTGGTCAAAATAGTTGCATAACTATGTAAATGATATCTGTATGCATAATAGGTTATCATGATTACATGATTATGAAGTATTACTAATCATGTACATAACTTGTTTTGTAGGAAAGATCATGAAGAATGATGAACACCAAACAAGTGATGGATGTTCAACAAGAAGATTTACAAATCAAACAAAATATAGAAGGCTCATGGCTAGAAGATTCTCTTAGAAAGAGGAAAGAGAACCTTAACAAGATGTTTTGCTCCAAGGGACTAGATAAGACCATTCCCTTAATAATGTAATCAGGTTCTGCATGGGTTCCCAGGATCGGTAGTCAATTGATGAGCTTAATGATCATCATGGGTGATGTGGAATGCAAGAAGGAACTCACCACAGAGTTCAAATGATTTTGAGGCTCATATTAGTAGACCCATTTGACGAGAGATGGCTCAGATAGATATGCAGAAGATCACTCAATGCTGAGTGTAAATAATGGACAATTGACAGCTTCATGACAAAGCTTGGGATTTACCAGAAGTAAAGCTGTCCCTAACCTTTACCTTAAGGTTGTGGATGATGAACCTAACATACCATTATTGCATGACGATGATCTCTTTCTGACAAGGAATGAGAAACAGGTCATGAAAATGGCTGCAGAAATGAAAATGAAAGATCTCGGACTAATGCACTACTTCTTAGGTCTAGAAGTATGGCAAGATCCAAAAGGAATCTTTTAAATCAAGGTAAGTATGCTGTGGAGTTTCTAAAAAGATTTGATATGTTGGAGTATAAAGCCATGGCCACTCCCATGGACTCCAACTTGAAGTTATTAGTTAATAACTCATCAGATTTAGTGGACCTAACCCTATATAGACAAATCATTGGGCCAATGATGTATTTAACAAATACTAGGCCAGATATATGCTTTGTTGTAATTACCCTAAGTCAGTATCTAGTAGAATCTAGAAAGGTTCACTTAATAACTACAAAGCATGTAGTGAGGAACCTAAAAGGTACAATAGATTTTGGTCCATATTATCTTGGAGGTCATGAACTCCGTTTACATGGTTACTCAGATTCTGATTGGGCAGGAAGTGCCTCAGACAGAAAGAGTACATCAGGTGGATGTTATAGTCTTGAATCTGCCATGATCTCATGGTTCAGCAAGAAACAATCTAGTGTGGCTCTCACTACTGCTGAAGCAGAACATATGGATGTCTGCTCTGCCAGCTGTGAAGCAGTATGGCTTCAGAAGCTTTGGAGTGTTTGACTTAGAAATGGATCCCACTGTGATTATGTGACTGAAAATATTGTGTTCCACGATAAGTCAAAACACATAGAGATCCGGTACTTCTATATACGAGATATGGTGCAAAGAGGAGCTATCAAGCTTGTATATATAAGCACTAAGGATCAGATTGCTGATATCTTGACTAAACCTCTGTCTCGAGTAAAGTTCGAACACTTCCGAGACAAGCTTGGTATAGGACCCTCCTCGAAAGGGGGAGTAGCACAGTATCCGATAACAAGTCTATCTCATCAATGATGAGGTTACCTATTTACTGCACTTAGCTACCTAGAATTATTTAGATTTAGAACTCTTATATTCTTATGATTAGATGTATACATACTTTTGATGATAGATGTATACATGCTTTTGATGTTGGATGCTTTTGATGATAGATGTATACATGCTAGATACTTTTGATGATGATAATACATGTTGTGGATGATGATGATACATGTTGTGGTTATACATGTTTTGATGATGATGATACATGTTGTGGTTATACATGTTTTGATGTTGATGATACATGTTTTGATGATGATGATACATGGTGTGGTTATACATGTTTTGATGTTGATGATACATGTTTTGATGATGATGATACATGTTGTGGTTATACATGTTTTGATGTTGATGATACATGTTTTTTAATATTGATGATACATGTTGTGATGATACATGTTATGATGATGAGGATACATGTTCTTGATGAACATGTGAGGGGATTGGATCATCCCTGGACTTTCAGTCCTAAAGAGAGCCGTAGACGTGAGGTCTCCGAGAATGAAGTCCTTAGTGGACAGTTGAGGGGATTGGATCATCCCTGGACTTTCAGTCCTAAAGAGAGCCGTAGACGTGAGGTCTCCGAGAATGAAGTCCTTAGTGGACAGTTGAGGGGATTGGATCATCCCTGGACTTTCAGTCCTAAAGAGAGCCGTAGACGTAAGGTCTCCGAGAATGAAGTCCTTAGTGGACAGTTGAGGGGATTGGGATCATCCCTGGACTTTCAGTCCTAAAGAGAGCCGTAGACGTAAGGTCTCCGAGAATGAAGTCCTTAGTGGACAGTTGAGGGGATTGGGATCATCCCTGGACTTTCAGTCCTAAAGAGAGCCGTAGACGTAAGGTCTCCGAGAATGAAGTCCTTAGTGGACAGTTGAGGGGATTGGGATCATCCCTGGAATTTCAGTCCTAAAGAGAGCCGTAGACGTAAGGTCTCCGAGAATGAAGTCCTTAGTGGACAGTTGAGGGGATTGGGATCATCCCTGGACTTTCAGTCCTAAAGAGAGCCCTAGACGTGAGGTCTTCGATAATGAAGGGATTGGGATCATTCCTGGACTTCGGTCCGAAAGAAGAGCCGTAGACGTATGTCTCCGATAATGAAGGGATTGGGATCATTCCTGGACTTCGGTCCGAAAGAAGAGCCATAGACGTATGTCTCCGATAATGAAGGGATTGGGATCATTCTTGGACTTCGGTCCGAAAGAAGAGCCGTAGACGTATGTCTCCGATAATGAAGGGATTGGGATCATTCCTGGACTTCGGTCCGAAAGAAGAGCCGTAGACGTATGTCTCCGATAATGAAGGGATTGGGATCATTCTTGGACTTCGGTCCGAAAGAAGAGCCGTAGACGTATGTCTCCGATAATGAAGGGATTGGGATCATTCCTGGACTTCGGTTCGAATGAAGAGCCATAGACGTATGTCTCCGATAATGAATGGATTGGGATCATTCCTGGACTTCCGTCCGAAAGAAGAGCCGTAGACGTATGTCTCCGATAATGAAGGGATTGGATCATTCCTGGACTTAAGTCCGAAAGAAGAGCCGTAGACGTATGCCTTCGATAAAGATAGGACTGGATCGTCCCTGGACTTCGGTTCAAAAGGTACATGACTGGTTTACATCATTCCTTGATGATGTTGATGATCGTGATGCTCGTGTGATGACGATACTGATGATCGTATGATGACGATGCTGATGACGATGCTGATGATCGTGTGATGACGATGCTGATGATCGTGCGATGACGATGCTGATGATCGTGCAATGACGATGCTGATGATCGTGTGATGATGATGTTGATCGTGATGCTGATGACGATGTTGATAATCGTGTGATGATGATGCTGATGATCATGTGATGACGATGTTGATCATGATGTTGTTGATCGTGTGATGATGATGTTGATCATGATGCTGTTGATCGTGTGATGATGATGTTGATCGTGATGCTGATGATCGTATGATGACGATGCTGTTGATCGTGTGTTGACGATGCTGATGATTGAGTACTATCAACTCTGATGATGTTGATGTTCCAGTATTGAAGATGTTCCAGTAACTGGTTGAGTTACTGATGATGTTGAGAAAGCTTCCAATGATTTATATATGTATCGTGTATGATGTTGATGACTCCTTGCTCGTGCAGGTGCTATTATAATATCCTTCTTGTTAAGGGGGAGTGTTGAGATATTGTAACTTCAAAGAATATTATAATTGTACTTTATTATTCTGGAGATGTTTCATTCCTCCGTAAAGATCTTATTGTATATCCGGAGATGTTTATTCCTCCGTCAGAATGTGGTAACTCGGGTTATTAAACTTCCCTAGTGGAGGCCAGCCCTTTATGTGTTATGTGGGTCAAAGGGTTATTAGACCACCCTAGAGGGGTCGGCCCAGTTAGTTGTAGTGGGGTATTTAACCCATTGGTTAAATACGAGCCTACGTGTACTTGTGTAAAATACATATCAGTGAAGTGTATAAATAGAGGAGGTGTGTTCCTCATTTGATACACTCACTCATTCAAGGGAGGCGCACTTTTGGAGGAGAGGTCTGCTATGGTGGAGAAGGAGATCATGTCTTTGGTTTGCATCTTTGTATATTGCTGGTCATCTATATTGAGGAAGCTTTACTGGGTTTTCTACCCCATGAGGGTTTCCCAGGATAAATCTGTGTCTCTTGTGTTTATGCTATGCTTGTCGTTTCTTCAGTGATCCTGTATATGCTATTATTGTGAAATGTAATGTAATGCTGCTATTTTCTGTCTTAGCATATTGAATTTTAACAAAGGGTTGTTCGACCTAATGCAACGTCGTTGGCACACCCATGAACGTTGATTATGATGAGTTTGGACCGTTAGATTACAACCCTAACTTCTATCGTTGATTTCGTTTATGAGATTGGAAAGTTGTTCAATGTTCTATTGTTTTCAGCCTGTGTGGCCGACAGGCTGCCGAATTTCTAGGGTAGAATGTTTGTAAGAGGTTCGACCTCGAGACCTGTAGATAGGGTTGAAGTTTGCAGGTTCTTCCCACTGTAATGGCATTGTAATTTAAGAATTGGGTCTCTGGTTCGGAGTGATATCTAGTTAATGTTTTAAGCTTTTCATTTTTAGAAAAGTACTGAAACACACAAGCTACAAAAGATAGAAATGCCCTGGTCTCGTCTACAGCAAGGGCTTCTTCGTGGATGCAAAGAGCTCGACCGCTTAATGAGAAGGTAAATACTTTCGAAAATCTTAGTGTTTTCCTTTGTTGAACTTCGATTTAAGGTTGAACATACAACAAATACTTATCTCTGACTATTGTTGTGTCAGTTGCAGGTGGTGAAGAACGTGTTGAGCAAGGGTTTGGAAAAAGGTGCGCTTCCATTCCTGGTAAGCTCCGGGTATAAAACCCTTGTAGGTGCCCTTCGTCTGTGGTCGATGTGTTTCAAGGGGATGAGTATCCAGTTTCTCACCGTGCTTCATTGTTGTCTTCAGTTGGAAAAAAATTTTAAAAAATCTTTTTTTATTCGAATGGTGTGTGTACAGGGCTGCGGTCTTTGCTTGTTTGCATGATACTTAATTTTTTGACTCTGATGTCTATCTCGTCAAACTGTGGGTTATAAACTCGTCAATATAGAGGGTTCTATGGATTTGTTTTGAAATGTTTAAAGTTTGGGTTTAAACCCTGTGCATTTTCGTTTGGAAACATGTTGTAATCGTTTTGCTTCTGAGAACGTCGTTTATCCTTCTTCAAGTTGGAACCTGCAATGGTGTAAACATTTGAGCACAACCTACTGTTTAAGTTATGAAAATATAAGTAGATCCGAGGCTTGTTTACAGTGGATACAAGATTTTCTCCTTGATAATAAAAATTATGCTATAACATTCTATGTGATTTGTCTGTACTATGTGTTTGAGTGTTGTAGGTAGATAATGTGGTTTTCAAGCTAAGCCAAGGTTTTAAAGTTCATCATAGAAGATAACTCTGTAAAGTATAATAATGAAATGGTTTTCATTTCGTTTGCACAAGAAACGAACAGGACCATACCCTAGTTCGTGTTTTGTTTGAATAGAAATTAAGTGTTTCAATATAAGCTCCTAAACAGGACTATGGTGCCAAAACTAAGATTAGATCCGTATCCTGTGTATATTGTAATGTTTATGTTGTAAAAACGATGATAATGGAATCAAATTTCTAACTAGGGTTTGATACGAAACTCAGTTTTGAAATCGACACTTATAGTTCAGAAAAATCTATATGGATAAAATAAATGATGGCAATCATAATGCTCATATGTTTATAATATTTATAATGTTTTCATATTTTGTTTCAACTATTGTTAGATGCAGCTTTGAAATAATGAACACATTTATATATTGACAGCATTACTATTTATAATGCAGATATGATAAGAGTAAGATAAAAATAGGGTTTGCAATCCTTTTGTTTACAGTTTTTTTGATAATACTGAAATGATTATGAATAAAGTATTCTATAGTGAATGTATGAAGGAAAATACAGTGTGAGTAAAAAAAATATGTTAAATGTAATTTCTAACTTATGATCAAAACTAGCACTTCTTATTTATTTGTAGCAATGATATTTGTTTCTAAATATAATGTACAGAACTTTAAAATGTATTGACTTGTTATGTAAATAATAAGGATAGGAAAAACACAATGAAATTATACAGTCAAATCTATAATCGTTTTCGATGAAAACAATGGAATCCTCTACACTGTAATAGATACTGTATAGTAATTACTACTGTTAATTATAGGGCAGAAAATGAAAAAAAAAAATCAATCACTGCACATATCTATTCGAATCAGTGGCATTTTCCTATCTTCTAATCTATTATTAATTTGCTTATCTACACTAGAGTACAATGCATAAAATGGCATTTGGAAAAATGTAGATACTAGTTTATTAATTCAAATCATCATTGTAACTTAAACATGTAGACTTTCAAACATAATCAAAACATAATTCTTCTTCAAAACAGAGATTAATAAATGAATTAAAACAGGAGATAGTGAAACCTGGAATAGTCCTGTAGGGAAACAAACAGCCCAAGAAGACTGTTCTGCCCAACCAATTCCTGAAAGTAGTTAAGTACTTTCCTTAGGACCCCCGAGCATGTTCACTAAACTACCAGGAGGAAGAAGCTTAGGAATTAGGATCTCCACTTGCAGTAGCACTAACTATTGAATCTTCAAGAACTAGCAGTCAAAAAAACCTGCACCAACATCTATGGTTCTTCTCAGCAATATGTAGACTTATGATTTTGCACTCACCACTAACCTCCCTATTCGAATCTCTCAGTGATCACCTAATGCACATGAGGAAATATTCCTACAAAAATATTGTGTAAGGGCTGCCTGCCCAATTCGAATTTTCCTTAAATAGGCTACCTAGGCCTTTTCAGTTGTTACTGGGTCATTTAATGAGCTGCCTCCCACTCCCACCACCTGGGGGATAATGCCACATTTTTAGGGGTAGTTGTCCCATAACCAATAGCTAGTGGTGAATTGCAATTGTTGCCATCTGTCCCATACCTTCCAACAACTTCCATTCCTCCTAGTGGGTCAGTGAACACACATTTAACAGTCCCCTTGGGTGTTTGTCTCCTAATTAATTTATTTAAATTATAATATTTAGTAATTACATTCATCCTTGATCAAAATTGATCATAATTACAAAACTTTGTAATTAAATTTAACATAAAGTATTTTGCAAATAAAATAATAATTTTCAGAAATTTGGGTAGGTGCCAGTATCTCTGTTGGAAGAGCAGTAGGAGATGGATGAGCAGCCCCTTCTCATTGAATCGCCACATGGAGGACACCCCTGATAATTTAAGGATATCAAGCAAGCAACGTGAAATATATTCATGCAAACTCAGGGCTCCTAATTCAAGGTAGCCATTATTCTATTTTCTTTTGGAAATTATGTTTCCCTCTCTCTTTGTAAATGATTGTTATCTCACGGCCCTGCATATGCTCATATTTATGTGATTTTTTATCTACAACCAGTTTGTAAAAGCTTAAGGTTCTGAATGGGCATAACTAGATAGAGAATTCACATTAATTTTCCTACAAAATCAGTTTTGAATTTTTATCTCTAGAGGTGACAAACAAGCTTGATTAAAATTTTGAAGTGGCGTCAAGGCATTAGATTGCTTTCTTGTATTTCCCAATTATTTGAATGGAACATTAACTTTTCTACTAGAGAAATGGAAAGGTAAACTTGGTAGATAATAGTCTGAGTATGAATTTATTTACAAGCAAGTAGTGGTTGTCCTAAAATTTATATTCTCCACAAAGAACAAAAATTACTTCTTGGTATCAATAGTCATGGTTAGAGCTTCGGGAGACTTCTTATTGAGGTGTTAGAGAGGTCTTTCATCTCACGGCTCATGAATAAAAAGTACTTGGCTTGTTTCCATCCTATAAGATTATAATAAATGCTTAAAGAATTACTCATATTAACAAAATTCCATGGATAAGATGGTTAAAGCCAACTATTATCTTAGGTCAGACAGTAAAATTTTGTTACTGTTTTTGCCTACATTTTTTTCTTCTTTTAGCCTTGATCATATGATGCATATATGGTTGACAACTATCAGCTACATCTTTTTCCTTATTCAATAGGGGAAAGTATGAAGATAACAGGAATTATGAATTGTTACACTAAGGGAATTGAGAAAATGTCCAACACAATGTGTATTTAATATTGTGATGATTTGTACCCAATCACAACTATGGAAATATACAACTCATTCCCTTCCCTTACAATTCCTCTTCTACTAGGCATGAAAATACTGTCTCCACTTTCCATCAACATCATCCAATTCCAATTATTATGGCATGGATTGAGCACAATCAATAAGTCCCATTTCATATTTTAAGGTCATTTCTCATTAATCCATTCTTTTTCCAGTATCGTAATTTTCTTATGATTTATTAGAGATAGCCAATAGGCATATAAGCTAATGAAATTTTACTTGTTACACCATTGACATGCCCAAAGCGTGGATATATAAAAATTATTCTAAATTATGGACTTATTCTTCATGTTAAAACTTTAGAAGGATCAAGAACCATGTAAAAGGCCTCCTTCCTTCACAAGGGATTGATAAATTTGGATGGATTGAATGTAGATCTCATAGTCTTGGATTGTTCTTGGACAAATATTAACCTTGGGTAGAGTTTATTCTTCCTATACAAAGGAATTCCCAATTTTCACCTCCATACACTCATGGAAGTTTGAAGTTTTAAGTTTGAGAGGATGATTACTTAACACATTGAAGGAAGTTTGAGAGGAGGATTTCTTAACACATTGAAGACCATTGGACATCTGGATTCCCATCTAGATTTAAGTGTTTGATCCACCCTTTCCTTTGAATATCCTGCTATTTCTTCTTATCCATATATTCCAACATATGAAACCTAATGCATATGAAGTGGAAATAATGCCATGTACACTCTTTGGGATGTATTTTGATGAATTAGAGGACTGTATTTCAAAATTTCTGAAATTTTTTTAGGTATTCCTTGTGCTCCATGTTCTGCAAGTTACGTCCCAATTGGATTTCAGGTGAGGTTCTGCTCTGCTTATGTGCATATAAATCCAATGAGTGTTTATTAAATATATGAACAACTATATCTGGCAATGATTTTATAATATTGTGAGGATGGTTACATATAAATTAATCTGTTGATTTTGTCAGTTTCGTTGCTTTTATTGTTTTCGGGAAGTCTAATTTAGAGCGCAAAATTGAATGTAGCAATATAGAACAAAGTGATTGATTGCCAATGTCTAAGTTGAGAATGATTCGCTATAATTGAGGAAGGTGGCTTAACTAGATTTAGAGAACACAAAGAGGTTAATTGCAAATGATGAAGTTGAGAATTCTTTCTTCTAATTGAGGAAGGTAGTTGAATCAGATTTAGAGAGCACAAAGAGCTTTAATTGCAAATGATCAAGTTGAGAATGTTGTTGAGGCTTCTCTCTTTCCAGATTAGCCATCTAATTGTTATATGTTGATCCTTTTGATATGTACTTCTCTTACCACTTCTATAAAGGGAGAGTTGTTCATGTATGAAACCATGCTTCATGCCATTCATTCCATTGTAACAATATATTATGTTAATGTACTTTTCAGCATGTTTTTCAAGCTCTCCTTTTGTTGTAGTATTTTACACCCAGCTGAAAACTCCCATAGTGCTGAAAATCACAATGTGAAACCTTGTACAATATGCGGTGTAACAACTAGAACATAATCTCTTGGGATTCTTTTTATAAATGGAAAAATAAGTTTTACAAACATCAGCATTGTTAGTAATGTCTTTCAATGTCTTTGTTGGAAGTATTTAATTTAGCAAATGTGTCGGTTTCTACAAAGTGGTTGCAGTAAAGAGGCATTGCCCATTTTAAAGAAAGAGCTTCTTCATGTAATTAATACTGAGCGTATTCATAGAGAACAACTTTGGAGAAAGGGTGTTTTGAAAGGATCTAGAATGACTTCTCCAAAGACTCCTGAGCATGTTGGTGGCACTGAAGAGGTAAATTTTTAACATTTATTTTCAGATCTTGCTTATTAGGATGAGTTTCTTAGTTTCCTTTTTAAATTGGCTACGTGTTTATTTTTCTAACCAAAAGTGATCTCATTGTATTTGGTTGAAACATCTTTCTGTAGGATCTAGAATGTATCATATGCAACTATTTTCTACATCTTTCAGCTGTTGTATGTAGTTGTCGACCGAATTCTTTTGTTTGTCTACAGGTACATTGTCTCAGTAATATGTTGTAAGCAACTTGCCAGGAATAATTTTGTCACAGGTCCTGTTTACAGTTTTGGAACTATGAATTCTACTCATTACTATATAATTTATATTGCAACACAACCAGAACAATAGAGAATAGGTCTTGTTTCAGTTAAAGAGTGATAACTTATGTCTGATACTACCAGAGAAATATCCTGGAGGTTATTCCTCTTTACTTGTGGCGGCATTACCATATGACTTGTCCCTGTTCGAGTGACTCAGATATTTTAACATCAAAAATTTAAATATCAAATTTTATTAACCTCTCATTGATTTCATTTGATCCACGACATCAAAGAACTATATCCCACACTTTATTTGTTGTTTCTAAACAATTTCTTAGAGTCAACGGTGCCAATGATAATTCCATTTTCAGTTAAGCTTTTGCGTGGGCCTGGACATTTGTAATTTCTGGGTTGCATGCATTCGCATCACTAACCCATCTTCGTAACAATTTTATTGAGGCTCCAGGGTTTAAAATCTTGCCAGCATCTTAAGCATATTTATCGAGCAAAGCCTTGTTTTCACGAAATTGTTGAACCACAGAGAGACTGATATGTTTCTCTTTTTACATGGAATTCTTCCCTAAGATGTAGCGTAGCCTTGAAAGAGGGTTTTCGACAAAACGACTTCACCTATACTCCAGAATAGAGCATCCTAGATAGAGTCCTCATTGTGACATCTTTCTTTTAAGGAGATTATATTTTCTATTTTCTATGAAATACTATTGACTTAACTCCATTTATTTTGTATTGCAAGATGGCAAGTCAGCCTGCCATGAATAGCAGTAGACCGACTACTGTACAAATGAAAGGGCAGCCTGTTGTTCAAAAAAGTGGTTGTTGCTCATAAGACAATTCCTAGAATAATTTTTACTGCAACTGGTTTTGAAGAAGTGAGGTTGAAGATAATTGTATGTATTTTGGATCTCAGACAGGAAAACGTCTCTAGACGTCGAGAGATCAACAATTGATAGACAATTAAAACAAATTTATTGCAAGTTGGATCTTGTATTATTTTCTGTCTATGAAGGGCATCAACTTGCTTTTGTTCCTGATAATTTGTACAGCCATGGATTATTGTACTCATGTGTTGTTTGTAATATCATTCTTCTTTGAATTTTCATCATTGTCACAGTTGAACTTCTATATCTTAGAATTCTTTTAGTACTTGAAGCATTATTATTTAATATGTTTGGCATTCATTTTGTTCCCATGCAAAATTTGTTTGAATATCATCATTGTCAAGCAATAACAACTTCTTAAAGGGTGCTAGCTCAATGGTAGAGCACCTACCTAATTATAGGCAGGAGATTTGTGGTTCGATTCCTCCATACCCTATCATAAATTAGTGACTAAGAAAACGACTAAATTCGCATATATACGACTATTAGTAGCTAATTTCCAGTATCTTATAGTGCGACTAACGTTTAATCGTATTTATCTTAGTCATTAATATGTTATCATCTAATAGTTTATTTATTTGTATATTTGGTCATTAATTGTGACAATCAATGACTAAATCAATGAGTAAACTAGTGAGCATCAATGACTAAATCAGTGACTAAATCAATGAGTATCAATGACTAAATCAATGACTATCAATGACTAATAAGTCAACCAATTAATGACTAGTGAAATACGACTAGAGATAAGATAATGGAAATCAGATACTATTAGTCACCGACTAAAAAATAGTCGTTTATAGTCGAATTTTAGTCATTTTTTAAGTCATTAATTTCTCATTTTGTACTAGTGAACTGACTCTGAAACTATCTAACTGATTCAAAACTCAACTGATTGCCCAAAATAAGGAGAGGGTGCATTTCTATCTGCAGTTAACTGAATAGTAGGTGAAAATAACACTAGATGAATTGAACCAGTGTAGTAGGGTGCCTTCTAGTCTCCAGTTGGTTGAATGAACTAGTAAATGTTGTCAGTTGGAATGAGTAGTGTGCATTAATCATGCAAATCACTCCTGAATGGTGGAGGAGGCTCAGTTGATGGCCCATTTGGCTCCTAGAATGTAGGAGGAGGCCTAGTTTACTGAAATTGTGATCTGCTGATGATGTAAGCACATGATTGAGTGAAAATACTTAAGATAAGAGGCAAATAAAGTTGTGAGGCTCAAATAAATGATGTGTGGTTGTAAAATGCTCCAACATACTCCACTACTTTGGTCCACACATAGGTTCATAATTATCCACTCATGGATCTCATAGGTGTTATTGGCCAATTCGTGAGGTCCAAGTATGAGTTGGATGGAATTAATATCAGTTAGTGGGGAATTAGTTTAGGTAATCCCTCATTATTGTGAGATACTCAAATTGCCACTAAGTCTATCAATTTTGCCTCCTGAGAGCATCTATATATTCTACACATGCTATTGAATAATAATGTAATGGAAGATCAATCCACATGAGTGTTTTTCTCTTATGTTCAGCTTCATATTTTCTTCATATTTATTCTATTTTGCTGTCAATGTTTGGTAAATTCTAAGTGAAGCTTGCTCTAATAATCTATATCCACCTGTGACACATATATAATTTGACAATACGGTATGTTTTATATAATGGTTTTAAATATATGTGTGTGTGTGTGTGTGTGTGTGTGTGTGTTGGTTGTATAATTGTTCTTGAGGTTTTCTAGAAAAACCCAGGTTCTGTGCGGTTTGAGGAACCAACAAAACCCCTCTTCACCAGCCCTTTCGGCAACAATCCATGAACAGACTGAGGTCTCACCCGAGGAGAAGTTTTGGGGGGGTCTACAGAATCAAGTTTCCACAACCAAGTGATGAGCTCTTAAACGAAGCTAGTGAGACACGCACTACAAGACTCACGCTGTGAACTTCGGACTGCGTGAAGTTCAAATTCTTCACAGGTAACACTTAGACTAGCGCGCATCCAAGGACTGTGCGATGCGGGATGTCTCTTTGACACTAGGACAACGCCACGGAGGACTGCACTTCCTCTCGACACACATGCAGCTTCAATAGATCTTACTTAGTGTAAAGAGATGCATTCAATCAACATAAAAGCCTGAAACCCTTGAAAACTTATACACTATCAAAAACAACAATGTAACTACGCACTTCTGGTGCTGCACTCATGGAATTTCACTATACCGACTTGATTCAACTGACTTGGAAATACTTATGCAATTAACATTCATTCACATGTGTTGATGCTTAACATATTATTCCCATTCATTAACCTTATGGCGAATACATATAAAAGCAAGAACACATGAACTCATAGACAAGGTCTTAACCACTCATCATAAGCAAATACACAGATTCAAGCACATAAGCAAGCACATAACATAGATTTAACGTGTTTCACCCCCAGGATGGGAGCTACGTCCACAGAAACTGTTGTTATATTATGTTGAGAAGGGTACAACAGTTCCAATCTATGCACTTAGCTGCAGACTCTCTTCTCTGTTCTATAGGTCTCTGCGCACATAGCTATAGAGCCTTTTACAATAGTATTTGGAAATACAAAACAAGTATTACTCAAGATTTAGCAATTCACTATTCAACGAATATTATCCCTTTCCGTTACAAAATGTTCCCTTTTATAGATTGTGCCTGTAGGTCACGTCTTAACAATCAAGTGACCAAAACCCTAAGGTTACCCAAAACTAGTGCAGTTACCTGCCACCCTGCCTCTCGCTGTCGACAGCTTGCTCCGCTTGCTTCAGGCCGCCTTGCTAGGCCACTCATGGCTTACACGTGCTTCTAACAGCCATAGTCATCATAAAACAGTCACAACTGGATCGTGGTATGCCACTTTCCGTCCCTCTAGCCTGGTCGTTGCTGTCGACCTCGTGGCTCAACATCTAACTATTTTCTACCACTCTCACTAATAGGTTGATTTTCTTTATCTCCACTTTGATCCTTACTCAACTGTCGGGAGTTTTCGATTCAATTACCCAAAATAGGTCACTTCCACGCTCGAACTTCCCTTATACTCTTTACGCAAAAATATTTTTCGCGTTGGCACTGCGCACCAACATAATTGCGCAAAATTGACTATACGATCGGAACTATGCGCTCCGTAAAACTGTGCCATCTAACTTCGTAGCCCAAACTGTGCAGTTCCAAAAACTTGTACTTTATCAAAATTATGCCCACTTAAGCCACGCCCAATAGGCCCCTAACACTGGCTTGTGGCTTGTCCCGAGCCACTTCCATCTGGTTGTTCCATCTGTGCATCCTTTGAAGTAGCCGATCACACAGTGAAGTCCTAAACAGTTGCACCAAGCATTGCAACTATTTCTTTCCTCTCTTGCTCACATCCTTTAACCATGTCAAGCATCTCCTCTGAAGTAAGTTCCAAAAGTTCTTCCTTGATGTTATTCTCCGTTTCCCGAAGATATTGTAACTTCATTTCAATTTCATCGGTCAAGGTTAATGCTTGTTTTTGTAGCGATTGTAGCCTTGAGGAAGCTTCATCCTCCTTTGCTCTTAAATTTTCCAGTTCCTTTCCTTCTGTGAACTTCTGCATCTTCTGTTGTGTAGGCAAGTCCTTCATAGCAACATCCATGGAATCCAATTCCTGTTGCTTCTGTTACATTTCATTGTGGATACTTTGAAATTTTGACTCTTCTTGTAATATGGTCCAGATATTAGAAACATCATCCAACAGTTTTTGGCATCTTGCCACTTCTGCACAGATGCTTTCTATAGAGGCCCTCAGTGCCTCTGCTCTTGCTTCTTCTGCCTGCTGTGTTGTATCGGCTGGTCGTTGAGCTGCTAACTCTGCCATTTCTGCTTGATGAGAAACTTCCATCTCTGCAATATCAACATTGTGGGAAATATATAGCCCCTTCATTTTATCTTGTAGACTATCCACAACAATGCCGATCTACAGGATAGCTTCTTCGATTTCTGGTTCCTTGTCAATTTCGGGTAGCTTCGCGCAGACACTTGATACTGCTCCCTTTACCCTGCGTTGTTTTTCTTGTGCATGTTCAATCTCTCTCGTCTTCTGCTCTCATTCCCCTTGTAATTTTATGTATCTTTCTTCCAGTTGGTGGTGCTAATTGTGTGAGACAATGTCTAATTTCCTCTGTTATCTGAGTATGCAGCTCATGTAATCCTTATGCATGTAGCATTGTGACATTGATTTCCAATTGTGCGAGCCTCCTCGCATTCTCAGCCATCACATCTATTGGGAACAAAATGGACATTGGCGCAATCTTAACTACGCGTGTCCATGTTGTATAGGTAGGCAGACTACGAATATTCCCACTTGAGTCACCTAAGTGGCCATTGTGGTCTGGTTCCTTAGCCAAGTCCCGATGGACTTGTTCCATTCTTATGACCAGACTGTTCAGTTTGTTGATTCTCTCCTTTACCTATGTCTGGGTTGTTTCTTCCTTGTTTTCCTTTAGTGACATTACATCTTCCAAGTGTACTGACACCCATGATGCAATCTGCTCATAATCACCATCATGCAATTGCCTATCCAGCGGTCTTCTTATGGCCTTTTCCTTCTTTTTCTGTGGCTTCTTCGGTATTACTGTATCAGGCTCTTTTCATTTCTTGCCTACCCCTTGGTCAGGTCTTGGGTTTGGTGTACTTGTGGCTTCTGGATTTTTGTCCATCTGGTCCTCTTCTTCAGTCTCCTCGGATGTAGTGATGAGCGGATCTGGCACAACTTCTTTCTAGTCCTTCCGCCAGTCCTTGATCATCAACTCAATCATCGGCGCGTCCAACTGATATTGTACTTCATACCATGTCTCCGCTATTAAGCATGGATTTATATAGATGTAGTGTAGCCTGGCCTTGAAAATCATCTTTTCCTTATATTGGGTCGTCACCTCTTTTGTGATGTGCGGAGTCTTCTCAATGACTGTGCATAATTGTTCAAAGTAAGTTAGGAACTGGAGGTTCGTGGGCTTCTGCTTTTCTGGGTGTGCGGATGCCCACATGTTTGCATATCGCACCCCATGGCAATTGTCTGCTGCTACTGGCAGACTATTTTGATTGTGATGTTTCTTCTACCCCATGAAAGAAATGAGTACTAACAACCAGCTGAAGTAGAATGGTGAGCCCTTATCCTGAGCTTCTTGGACATCCACTAAAAAATCATTCAATAGATAGTTCGCCCAATTATACTCATGCCCATCCTTAGCTTTCGCAGCTAAGGTGACCACTGACACTGAAAATTCTTTTGTTCTAGACTTCCTTAGAAGCCTTCCCGCCAGTAGTTGAATTATGAACCGTGGAGGGTGGTTTGTGATTGGTCCAGTTTCATACCCTTTTTTTCCTCTGACTAAGTTGAATTCGGCTTTTATCTTCGTGGCCAATTCTTTATCATCTTTCTTTCCAACAAATTCTTCGTAAGGGTCATCACCCCTCTTTCTCAAGCCTGTAATCCTTCCTATAAGGTCAACAGTAATGTTAACCTTACGGTCCATCCAAATGTACCCCTGGTGCGTGCAGGAAAGTAGAGTACGCACCACATCATTAAGTTCATTGCTTCGCTCGAAGTGTGGGATTGGAAGCAAGTTGAGAAGACCAGACTGGGATAGCAGCATGGCCCAGTCCATGGGAATAACCTCGACGGTACATGTACCTGTCCAGTTGCAAGTTTGGAAACTTCTCATGATTTAGTAAATCATGATCAGTAAATTTACATTCAGGACTCTTACCAAGCAAATCTTCTTTCACCCGCACATGTTTTGACATTGGCGATAGTGGGATGTTGTATTGTGCATTCTTTTCAAGGTTTCTTTCTGAGGCATCATCCTTTCTCGGGCTAATGTATTCTGGAACGAGCCATATAGGTGTCGGTTGGTTCCCTTGTGGAGTCGATAGCTTCGAGGTGCCTGGAGTCTTGACTTTTTCCTACCCTGTGGTTGGATGCTTGTCTTTCTTTTACGGTTGCGGTTGACTCTAATTCGGATTCTTGGATGAGCCACCCTTTTCTAGTGTAGCATGCTTTGCAAGTGTCTTCATCACTCCACTTAAACCACAGTGGTTGAAGGTACCTAGGATCTCTTCCAACATTTGTTCTTCAGACATAAACTTAACGAGCACTGTTGCTTCTGGCTGGTAAGTTCTTATGAATTTTCACAACAGGTAAAAATTCAAATTCATGGTAAAATGCATAAGTAAGAGTTGTCTACTATTTATAGAGTTTTTACCCCAATGGTGTGCTCTTTAATGGTTAACTTTGAAATTAAATGTTACATCAGTTTACAAAATCTTGGATGGATTTCCGTCTCTTCTGGCATTGAGTACATTTGGAACGGCTAGATTAGGAATTAAGTGCCATACCCGCTGGACAAGATCTCGCTAGAATCTCAATCTTTTTCGTCGTTTATTATGCCCAGTCGGATTAACTTTCTTTAATTGTTGAGGTGTATTGGTACTTCCAGGCCGTATGACAGCCCAGTCAGGGATTAAATACCAAGTCCATTGGATGGATCCCATTAGGATATCGATCATTTCATCCTTTGTTATGCCCGAATGGATAAGATATTCTTTTAATGAGGGATTTTGTCAGTGCCGCCATTTTGGATAACGACTCACTAACCGGCCGACAGTTGTCACGGTTACCTTTTTCCATTGTGATTTGCTAGAGGTTCTAACACAAGGCTCCTTTGCAGACGTATGCTTATTCATCTTTCACTGCGCAGCTGTGGTTCCACCTCATGCCTTGCATCATAGCTTCTCATTTTTTGCATTTGTCCTCTCTCATTTGATCTGCACAACTACATTTTGAGCTTCGTACTGCGCGCTTTTTTTTTTCTTTTTTTTTTCTCTTTTTTTTTTGATCCACGCAGCTTCACTTCTTGACTAGTGTTGCATGATACATGGATCCTTTCTATCCACTTCGCGTATCGGCTCAAAACCATGTACATACTCTACCCAATTTACAGTGCCCAATTTCAAGTGTAATTGAAACTTAGAATCTTCCTTATCTTGTGGTTACTAAGGATTCTGTGAAGTAGGACTATCCCAATAAGGTTTTAGTCTACTTCCATTCACCAAACTTGGTATATTATCTCCAGCTAACGTGGCTAACTGAATTGCGCCACCGTTAGTAACATGCATAACAGTATATGGGCCAAGCCAATGCATCTTAAATTTACTATCATATAGGAGGACTAGGTCACCTACCTAAAAGGACTTGTTTTTGATATGGCGATCATGCCATGCTTTTTCTCTATCTTTCTGCACTTGCTGGTGAAAGCCTGCGATGAATCTATCTTCCTCCAATCCAACCAAGTGTAGAAGCCTTTCCTCTATTGTCTCTTGATCTTCCATGCCTGTAAATGCATCTATTCTTAATTTGGGTACAATATACTCCATAGGCATCATTGCTTCCTGTCCTTATGCCAATTTGAAGGGTGTATGGCCGGTCAACTTCTTACAAGTGGTCCTGTAAACCCATAATACAGCTAGAATGCACAGATCCCAATCATCCTTGTTGACCTTGCATGTTTTTGTCAGCGCATTCTCCACTATATTGTTGAAAGCTTCAACAGTTCCATTTGCTTGAGGATGGTACGGTGTACTCCTCTGATGATAAATGTGGAACTCTTCAATAAGGGCCTCAATAGTTCGGTTCAAAAAATGAGTTCCTTAATCACTCATTAAAATTTTCAGGCATCCAAATCTACTAAGGATGTTCTCAAAGATGAACTACGCGGTAGTAACTGCGCTACAGTCCTTCACTGGTTTAGATTCTTCCCATTTGGTGAGATAATCAGTCGCAATGATAATGTATCTCGCACCAGTCCTCTTCTCTGGTGTGTGAATAGGTCCCACTAAATCAATAGCCCATTTCTCAAATGCCTGAAGTGTCAATTGCGGATTCAACAACATTTCATCTTTGTGAGATGGCCTTCCTATCCTCTGTCATACATCACAATTCTGGCAATGATCTTTTGAATTGTGGGCCACCATAGTCCTGCTCTCAATATCTTCTACGCAGTGGCTCTTCCTGCGTAGTGACCTCCCGATACACTTGAATGTGCATCATCCAATATAAATGGCTTCTCATGCTCTAACACACATCTGCACAGTACTTCATCCGGTCCCAACTTATATAACTATCCCACGATTATGGTGAAGTCCGTTGCTTTGACTACCATTTGCTTCTTCTGCTGCGTAGTAAACTCTGTCGGTGCCAACCCAGTAGTCAAGAAATCAACAATGTCTTTATAGTAGTCATCTGCGATCAGTATAGAAAATAACTACGTATCAGGAAGACTATCTTCAAGATTGGTAGGTTCTTCTCCCGACTCAATCCTTGAGATATGGTCAGGTCCTAAGTTCAATATTCCTAGATTAACCACAATTTCAAAGTCATACTCCTGGAAGAGTAATAAACATTTGCAGATTCTCCCCCCTAACAATGGCTTATTAACCAAGTAACTTAGATTTGAATGGTCAGTGTACATGGAGAAGTGCGCACCCAACAAATAGTACCTGAATTTCTGCAGTGCGTATACCATAGCTAGACCTTCTCTTTCAGTGGTCATGTAGTTCTTTTTAGC
Source organism: Larix kaempferi (assembly GCA_027924585.1). Lineage (NCBI taxonomy): Eukaryota > Viridiplantae > Streptophyta > Pinopsida > Pinales > Pinaceae > Larix > Larix kaempferi. The sequence goes on from BSBM01000012.1 coordinate 50,817,115, forward strand.
TGATGAGAGCTTCCTATTCGAAAATGCAATGGGGTGGTCAATGCCTCCCTCTCCTAGTTTTTCTAGCACAATGCCCAACACTATAGATGAAGCATCAACATGTACATGGAACAACTTATCCCAATCTGGAAAAACTAGGATCGGCACAGTTACCATTTTCTCCTTTAGGGTGTCCAATCCCTTCTCACATTCTACGTTCCATATGACCTGCGCTTCTTTCTTCAACATTTTTTCCATTGGAGTGGTTATATGTGCATAACCCTTGATGAATTTTCTATAGTATCATGTATGCACCAATGTCGTGCGAAGCTGCTTCACTGATTTTGGTGCAGGTAAATTGACAATCACAGCAATCTTCATAGGATCAACCATCAAACCTTGTTTGCACACAATGTGTCCTAGTAGAATACCATAAGGCACATAGAAAATATATTTCTTTAAATTCAATGAAATTTGATGTTGTCTACACTTAGCTAACATCATTCTCAAGTTTTCAAAATGGATCTTCAGCAAACCAAAGACATTCCAATCATCAAAATAAACTTCCTAAGAACTTATGGATAAAGTCCTTGAATGCAGTCACAACAAATCTGGAAAATATGGCAGGTGCATTCTTCAGACCAAAGGGCATCACTGTATACTGAAACGAGTCCCATTCAGTAGCAAAAGTGGTCTTATGTCTATTTGTTGGATCAATCATGATTTGATGATATCTAGAGAATCCATCAGTAAATGAGTAGGCCTCATTTCCTCCAACATTGTCTAATACTTCATCTGTAAATGGAGTAGGAAATGGGTCATGCGGTGAAGCATCATTCAACTTTCTCAGGTCTACTCAGATTCTGATCTCACCTTTAGTATTTTTGTCTTGGATAACCATCGGGCTTATCCACTCTAACTCTTCAACTGGCTCAATGATCCCTGCATCAAGCATCTTATCAATTTCTGCTTTTACTCTTTCTTTATATATAGGATTCAGTCTATAAGGCCTTTGCTTTACAGGCTTCACACCTGGCTTGAGAGGTATCTTCATAACTCCCAATTCGCCCAAAATGCCTTTCATTTCGGAGACTTTGTCGAAAACAAATCCTGAAACTCATGTAGAAGGTCTACAATATGCACAACCGTTGCATTATCCCAATAATCTCCAATTGATGCGAACTTCGACTCTCCACTTGTGCCAATGTTCACTTTTCTTGTCTTAACAGGTCCGCTCATATCTGGAATTTCTAATGGAGGTCTCTCTACATCGCGTGTGCCTTCGAACTCAGGTATATTGATATTGCACGGATCCTCCTCATCGCTCACTTCTTGTTCTTCTTCATTTTAAGCAAGGTTATAACATTCAAAGGCATGTTCTATCTGTCTTTCCCATTCTGGTTGTAGTTTCACAGGTACCTTTACATCTTCAAACACATTCTCTTTGATTTTCTCCAATGCCTCGTTTATAGTTGGGAATTCGGCTCTGAATATCCTTTCTTTGATAATCTGCAAAGCTTCATTTATGCTTGGACTTTCATCTTCAAAACTAAAATTTATCTGGAAGTTCGCAGTTAATATAGACCAATCTGTAGTTCCTCTGCGAAGCTCTGTATCTATATACCAGTTCTTTGGAATCTACTCTTCAAATGTGTGCACAAACGGATGAACCCATTCTGTCTATGGTCTCTTTGTCCATGCTTGTGAACAAGTTTCAATGTGATCCCTCGGATCCGTTTGTCCATTATATCTTGCAAATGTCAGTGCAACTTTCTTAGTGAATCTTATATGCATCATGTGTTTGCACTAATCCCATGTAGTCAAAGTCTTCTTATGCACAACCCACCTTCTAGCAGGTGTCTTGCATAGTGCTATGTCTAATGCTGGTATGCGATGTTCAGCTACAACTGATATAGCATACTCTTGAATAAATGAATAAACATTAGTCGAACCATCATAGGTGGGGATTGGACTTACCTCGGTTCCAATCCAGCACAGTGACTTTGTGATATGCGCACATCTTCTAGGGGATACTTCATGCATTCTGCTTTGCCAATTCTCTAGTCTTGCGTCAGAGTCTAAGATGCAAGAACTTTTTCATCTCCAACTGAGCGTTCCATCCACTGTAGGATTGATGTAGTCATCTTTATTCGCAGTTATCTTGTACATGCGATCGAGGTCTTGTGCTCTGGATTCTTCCTGAATCAACTCACTATATCTTTATCCCTGTTAAGGGTCCAACGACGTGATGACCCTTATATCCTGCCCTTCAAAGATCATCTTCTTGGTCTTTATTTTTATGATCTCTAGGTTATCCATCGCCCAATATATACCCAATAGTGTTGGATAAGGCTGACTATCATCCATAATTTCAATAACCTCGAAGTCTACATGTTAGGAACCCGTGTCAACCATTCTCTTTACTATGTTAGTATATTGTTGTTGGATGCATATGCTTTGTAAGTCATCCCGTAGTATTTGTTGATCCATAGTTTATATTAGCCCATAGTATTGGACGCATATGCTTTGTAAGTCGTCCCGTAGTATTATATGTCCCATGTTTTTGACCCATAGTATTGGGCATAGACTTAGTATATAAGTGTGTGTTGAGGTCATTGAAGGCACCATGAAGCTAATTGTATTGAGCTTGCTCAAAGGAGGTTGCCCCCTCGAAGTGGCCCATGATCAATATAAAAGTGATTCTGAGTTCTATTATTTCTGATATCTCGTGTATTTGCATTAATTAATTATTGCAGGTTCATCACATCTAGTATCAGAGCACTTTCTTGGGCTCGTTGGGTGGAATTTCTGCCAAATTTTTTTTTCGCATCTGTTGCAAATTCGGATCTGGGGATAACCCCTATCTGCTTAACTATGGGAAGTACTTGGGCACAAGCCCTAAAAATCATTGCGAGGAGTACCACAGGAACCCCAAAGTAGCATGCCCATTGAGAGGACCTGCCAATGAAAAGGGCAACGACCCCTACCTGATTGACTAGTTCCCACCCGTGAGGTAAACCAAGAGATGTCGTTTCTGGCAAAGTGGTTATTAGTTTTACCTAAGCCGTGGAGTGAGGGGTACTGCCCCAATACACAAGCCGTCAGACAGCATTGGTGGCCGAGTGAATCCCCTGAACCGATAGGAAGCCGCACATACATGGGGTCCATATCTATTTTCAGCTGAACTGTTGCCGATCACTTTCGCTCCAAATCTAGCCATTTAAGATCTATTCTGAAAGTCGTTCCAGATCCAGTCTCCATTTCAGATCTATCCATTTTCGATCCCTTCTGCGTCATTGCAGATCCATCTATTGCAAATCCCTTCTACACCGTTGTTGTCGATCCATTTCTGAAAAAAAAATAAAAAAAAATAAAAAAAAATAAAAAAAAATAAAAAAATAAAAAAATAAAAAATAAAAATAAAAATTGTTTTTCAGCCATATCTCCCTTGTTTCAACTCTGTTTTCCCTAAAACTTCACTAACATCCCTGCAATCCCATTCTACATATTTCATTCCTGAAGACCCTATCCCAAATTCCACTTCCCAAGACCAGAAATCCCACATTTGTCTATTTTTAGGGTTTGCCATAACTCCTTCAATTTTCACCCAAACGCCTTCAAATTTTGCCACCGTGTTCCTTTCCTAATTCTGCTTCTTTGTGGCTCTCTACCAAATTTTCTCATTCTTTCACCCCACTTATGAAATCCCCATTTTTTGCTTCCCTGTCCATCAGAAAGTGTCCAAAACCTAGTCATACCCCAATTACCCATCCGAGTTTTTCCCAAATCCAAATCTTCCTTTACTAAATAAGCTTTTGTTTGTGTTTTTCTATCCATCCCCCACCCCCCCCCCCCCCAAAAAAAAGGTTGTTTTTCAGCCATATCTCCCTTGTTTCAACTCTGTTTTCCCTAAAACTTCACTAACATCCCTGCAATCCCATTCTACATATTTCATTCCTGAAGACCCTATCCCAAATTCCACTTCCCAAGACCAGAAATCCCACATTTGTCTATTTTTAGGGTTTGCCATAACTCCTTCAATTTTCACCCAAACGCCTTCAAATTTTGCCACTGTGTTCCTTTCCTAATTCTGCTTCTTTGTGGCTCTCTACCAAATTTTCTCATTCTTTCACCCCGCTTATGAAATCCCCATTTTTTGCTTCCCTGTCCATCAGAAAGTGTCCAAAACCTAGTCATACCCCAATTACCCATCCGATTTTTTCCCAAATCCAAATCTTCCTTTACTAAATAAGCTTTTGTTTGTGTTTTTCTATCCATCCCCCCCCCCCCACCAAGAAAAAGAAAAAAAAAAACTCTTGGTTGTGGTTGTCACCTGCGCAGGAGAAAACACCATGGAGGAAGCACTTGCAACCATCCAAACCAAACTCCAAGATCTTGATGAAAAATTTCTCAGCCTCCATCTTTAGCATTCAACCATGAACAATAACCGACAACCAAATCTTTTGCAGCCACCGGGTTCTCTTCTTCCAGCAATTTTCATGGGTCGAAGCTTGATTTTCCTCGCTTCAATGGTACTGATCCGACTGGATGGATATATCGAGAAGAACAATATTTCAGTCTGCATAATACTTTTGATGTCTAGAAAGTTCCACTTGCATCCTTTCATTTGGAACAAGAAGCCCTTCAATGGTACCGTTGGTACATCAAAGCTCATCCCGAACCAAAATAGACAGATTTTTGCCAACTCATTTTGCCACGATTTGGTCCTAGTGCTTTTGATGACTTCACAGGAGCACTCACTAAACTTCACCAAATTGGCATAGTGAGAGAGTATCAGACAGAATTTGAGAAACTGGCCAATCACATAGAAGGATTGTCTGATGAATTCTACAGGAGTTGTTTTATTAGTGGTCTCAAGGATGAAATCCGCTCAGAGGTCAAAATGTTCTATCCCAACATAATGATGGAAGTCCTAGCGTTGGCTAAGTTGGTAGAGGACAAGATTGTAGCTCAACAACGCTCCAAACCCACCTCTGTTCCCTTCAGAAATATGGGTTCCCAACGACCTCCCATCACGCCTGCTCCTCAACCAACTCCTATCAAGCATTTTTCTAAAACAGAGATGCAGGCACACCGAGAAAAAGGGATTTGTTATAATTGTGACAAGAAATTCACTTAGGGACATAGATGTGTTCAACAAAAGCTCTATCTCTTGGATGTGGATTCTCTGCCTGCCTCAGAACTTGATGAAGAAGCTCCAGATACAGTAGATGATCAGGTCGACATTCAACACCCGCTTGTTGACATCCCATCTCAAGACGACCCACCTGAGATCTCTCTCCATGCTGTAACCGGCGTCACCACCCCACAAACAATGCGATTCAGGGGATACTTCAAGAAAATCCCTCTTACCATACTCATTGATTCTTGTAGCACTCATAACTTCATTGACCCTCGGATTGCCAAACAGGCTGATTGTTTTATCCATCCTTGCTCCAACTTTGAAGTCATGGTTGCCAATGGGGGCACCTTACCTTGCAAGGGGAAGTGTCACAATGTGCGTATCTCTATGGAAGATTATAACCTGCGCTCTGACATGTTTTCCTTGTCCTTAGGCAGACGTGATGTGGTTTTGGGTGTTCAATGGTTACGCACACTTGGCCCCATCTTATGGGATTTCCCAGAACTTTGGATACAGTTTTCAGTCAATGAGGCACAACACAAATTAATGGGCTTACAACCAAGGTCTCTCCGCATCATCAGTTCATATCGCCTGGAAAAAATCCTTAAGAAGAATTCACATGGTGTCATCGCTCAGCTCCATTCCATTCAGATGCACCCATCAATGGTCTCAACTACTTCCTTGGATAGATATGCAGGTGTCTTTGCTGAACCAATGAGATTGCCGCCTTCAAGATACCTTTCCGGTAAGAATTTAGTCGCATCTACCTATTACGGAATTATTTCTGCATCAAGCTGATCTCCAGAGTCTAGAAAATTTTCTGGAACAATGGGTCTCCTACCCAACACACCTGAAATGGGTTATCCAACTCATGGGTTATCCCTATGCGATCACTTACAAGAAGGGTAAGGACAATATGGTGGCAGATGCTCCTTCTCGCACAATTGATGACCCAGTTTCTCTTACATCTCTTTCTTTGCTTGTTCCAAATTGGTTGCAATATGTTCAATAGGGCTATCTCTTCTATGAACTCCATGCTTCTTCATCAGCAGGGCACTCTGGGTTCTTCAAATGTATGAACGGGAACAATGTAACTTCTTTTGGCAGGGATTGAAAATGACAATTCAACAGATGGTGGCTGACTGTGATACTTTCCAGGTCAACAAGGGTGAAACAACACTCCATTTGGGATTGCTCAAACCCTTGCCCATCCCTACACATCTTTGGCCAACTATTTCTATAGATTTCCTAGCAGCGCTTTGGTGGTACAATACCACATCTCAAAGGACACCATATGAAGTAGTCTATGGACATACACCACCAGTTTTTCTTCCATACACCCTTAGCAGCTCCCTAGTTCAGGAAATTGACTCGATTCTTTGCAACCGCGATCAGATTCTTCTCATTCTACAGGACAATCTTCACATGGCCAAAATTTTCCTGAAACAACAAGCCGATCAACACTGTTCTGAGCGCATTTTCCATGAGGATGATAGGGTTCTTCTTCGTCTATATCCTTCCAAGCAATCCTCCCTGACACTCCAAAGACGTCAGTGGCCCGAAATGCAACCCGAGGATGCTACCAGGGAACCACTCCTTCAGATTCTGCATCAATTTCTCCAACCAAAGCTTTGAGGACAAAGCTTTTTCTAAGGGAGAGGGAATGTTAGGAACCCGTGTCAACCGTTCTCTTTACTATGTTAGTATATTGTTGTTGGACGCATATGCTTTGTAAGTCGTCCCGTAGTATTTGTTGATCCATAGTTTATATTAGCCCATAGTATTGACCCATAGTACTGGACATATATGCTTTGTAAGTCGTCCCATATTATTATATGTCCCATGGTTTTGACCCATAGTATTGGGCATAGACGTAGTATATAAGTGTGTTTTTAGGTCATTGAAGGCACCGTGAAGTTAATTGTATTGAGCTTGCTCAAAGGAGGTTTCCCCCTCGAAGTGGCCTGTGATCAATATAAAAGTGATTCTGAGTTCTATTATTTCTGATATCTTGTGTATTTGCATTAATTAATTATTGCAGGTTCATCACACTACATGACTTCGCACTCCATCTATGTCAACAATAATATTGGCTAATCTCCCAAAAGGTATGAGTTTCTGCTGATTTGATAACCTCAATTGTATGAGTGACCATGACAAATTTGGTCTCCCCATCTGCTGCCATGTCTGCTTAGTCAAGACATTTACCTCTGACCCTAAGTCAAGGATCATTTCATCCATCTCATAATCTCCTATCTGTGCATTGAGCCTCATTTCTTGATCTATTGTCTTGTGGCTCTTGATGTGATGAACTGCGCCCTGGGAAGTATCCTTCTCACTACATGGTTCATAGTGGTTTAACAATTTTTCTAATTCCACTACAGCATCTACACTCTTCAATAATTTCATGCAGCTCCGTAGGAACTGCGCAACCAAACTGCTTGTTTCTGTTGTGGTACACGTTTTGTCATATGCAGTTGGCATATCCTGCATATGCGGTATTTCACTTTGCAATGGGATTCTTGGTGACATAGGTGTTGGCTCTTTGAAGATGCCCCACGCTTCTTCAAAGACTTATTTGCTTCTCTCTAGATTGAAAGAAGGTGCTTTCCCACTAGCTTTTCTGATCCAGGTCATTTCAACAGGGGTCTGCTTAGTTTCAAAATATCTAGAATTCAAAGTTTCTGCTTTCCTATCTCTTCCTGTGGCAGCACCACTTCATGTCACAACATTAATATTTAGATTTGCGGTCCTTCTCTCTGCTGCGATCATCTAAATGTTCGGGTTAGGTACAACTTGATTTCTCTTCTGCATTTTTTTCGCTAACACTGGGCATTCCTGAATGATGTGGTCAAAATATTTTGAATAGTTATAGGTAGTACATGCATTGGTACAATCTCTAGATAAGTGACCTAGCTAGCCATGGTTATAATAGATCATCTGGCCTCTTCCTCTTCCTTGTCCTGGACCAATATTTCTTCCTCTTCCACGGTATCCTCCACGGCCTCTGTATGCGCCTTGATCATACTATGTGTTATCCTTGTTCTATGGAGTTTCTTCTTGGACTCTGTATACTCTACCACCACGCATATGCTCTATATCTTGCTTTCTTTCCATCATGAGCTCATATTCTCTACAGTTGGAATCATCATGTCCACCGGATTTACAGAATGTGCAATATAAATTCTTAGGTGTTCGCACATACTTCTAAATTAAGTAGTAGTCTTTTGATCGGTGTCCTCTAGTTCTACAAATCTCATACCATGGCGCTTGGTTCTGATTCAGTGGATTTGGTGCTCCATTGTTAAGGTATTCTTGAAATAAAGGACAATTCTCCCTAGTGTGTCCTTCTCCTTTGCATCATGTACACCAGATTTATTGTATTTGTTCTTTCCCCTTCTTCGTGTCCTGTAACTATAATGTCAAGGTAGCTAGCTGGGTCTAGATCTGACACATTCTAGTGCTAGTCTCTCCTATCGGTGAAGCTTCTAATTTCATCGCAATTTCCAGGTCTTATGCCTATGACGCAACCTTTTGTTGCATAAACGGTAGTATAATATGTGGCAACAGTGCGGCTATGAACCACTCCTGGTGTTGTTGTGGTGCTATGTCAAAACTGACTTGGTCTAACAGTGTCTTAAACTTCTGGTCAAATTCCCATACTGACTCGGTCATTTTATGCTTAATTTCTTTCAGTTTTGTTATACACTGTGATTCATATTTTAGTTTATTGAACTCTCTTAATAATGCAGCCTTAATATCCACAAAGGTTCTATTCTGGCCATGAGAATACTTCATGAACCAGTTCAAAGCTCTATCTCTAAATGTGGTGATGAGCTGCGCTTGCTTCACAGCATCATCCTGAACTTTCTTGACACTCCACATGGCTTCACATAGAAACCAATGTTTCTCCGGGTCGTCTAGAACCATTCCTTTAAATATCGGCAGTTTTATGTCATCAGTCATTCTCCTTCTTGGTGGCGTAGTGTTCTCAGTGGTGTTAGGGATATTACTACAGAGGATGTTCTAAGTGAAAATATTCTGAGATGGGATGGTATGAGTAAGAATGGTCTAAGTACTCACTCTTGTGGTGTTACTGGTATTGGCATTCTAAGGATTAGGAATATTAACAACTGGAGGGTTTTGAACTGGTGGATTCTATGCAATCGGAGGCATGGTATTCACAACTAGTGGGTTCTGTGGAGTAATAGGCTGATAGGTGGCTGATGGAGATGTTGTCTTCCTATCCAAATGAACTTGGAACTCAGTTTCTATGCGGAGTTCACTCTTCTCGGTATTAAACTTATATATCTTTCCACTTCTCAAACTGTGTGTATCCTCGTCAAAGTCACTATATATGCTATTGACCATGACAGACTCAAAAATTTATGTTTGCTGCATTCTTAAAATTCCTTTCTCAGCTAAAAGCATTTTAATATATAAACTAAGATTGTTCAGGTACTTACCTCTGAAACCTTTGAAGAAATCTTCTTCTGATACACTGTAGGACTTCAAGGTTTCCACAACGAACTCTGACATGAAGCCTTCTAGTATACTGTCAACCCAAAAATTGACTGCTCGTGAGAGTTGACTATCTATTGCTTTGAGCCTCTGAATGAGCTCTGGGGTCCACTCGGTAGGTACTTTTGGTTGGAAACAATTCTTCCGCACTGTGAGTCTCGATATCCACTCGTGCAACTCGTTTCCAAAGGATTCCCAGAAATTTTTGTGAATATCCTTCCACGGGTATTTTTTTAACCAATCTACGTTAGAGAGACGTGGATGTCTATTCTCCTTTCTAGCAAAATCTCTTTCTGTCTTGTCTAACAAGCTCCAAAACTCTTTCTTATCTGGATGCCAATTTTCAGTGTCAGTACTCATCACTAGTTCAATCACGACAACGAAACCATTTGTTGGCTGTATAATTCTTCTTGAGTTTTTCTAGAAATACCCAGGTTCTACGTGGTTCGAGGAACCAACAAAACCCCTTTTCACTGGCCCTTTCGGCAACAATCTGTGAACAGACTGAGGTCTCACCCAAGGAGAAGTTATGGGGGGGATGCGGAATAAGGTTTCCATAACCAGGTGATGAGCGCTTAAACGGAGCTTGCGAGCCGCGCGCTACAGGACTCGGGCTGCGGACATTGGACTACGTGAAATTCAACCTCTTCACAACTAACACTTAGACCAGCATGCATCCAAGGACTGCGCGATGCGAGATGTCTCTTCGACGCTAGAATAGTGCCACGGAGGATTGTGCTTCCTCTTGACACTCATGCAGCTTCAATAGATCTTACATAGTGTAAAGAGACACATTCAATCAGCATAATAGCTTGCAACCCTTGCGAACTTATACACTATCAAAAACAACAATGTAACTTCGCACTTCCGGTGTTGCGCTCAGGGAATTGCACTATACCGACTTCGCAGAATAAGTGTTTACCCGACTGTCTTATGCATTCAACTGACTTGGAAATACTTATGCAATTAACATTCATTCACATGTGTTGATAGTTAACATAATATTCCCATTCATTAACCTTATGGCGAATACATATAAAAGCAAGAACACATGAACACATAGACAAGGTCTTAACCACTCATCGTAAGAAAATACACAGATTCAAGCACATAACATAGAATTTAACGTGGTTCACCCCCAGGATCAGAGCTACATCCACAGGAACTATTGTTATATTATCTTGGGAAGGGTACAACAGTTCGAGTCTGCGCACTCAGCTCCAGACTCTCTTCTCTCTTCTGTAGGTCTCTACGCACGCAGCTGTAGAGCCTTTTACAATAGTATTTGGCAATATAAAACAAGTATTACTCAAGATTTAGCAATTCACTATTCAACAAAGATTAACCCTTGCCCTTACAAAATGTGCCCTTTTATAGATCGTTCCCGTAGGTCACATCTTTACAATCAAGTGGCCAAAACCCTAAGGTTACCTAGAACTGGTGCGGTTACCCACCACCCTTCCTGTCACCGTCGACAGCTTGCTCTGCTTGCTTCAGGCCGCCTTGCTGGACAACTCATGGCTTACACGCCCTTTTGACAGTCGCAGTCATCATAAAACAATCACAACTACATCATGGTTTTTTGCTTTCCATCCCTCTAGCCTGGCCGTTGCTATCGACCTCGTGGCTCAGCATCTAACTGTTTTCTGCCACTCTCACTGACAGGTCGCTTTCCTTTATCTCCACTCTGCTCCTTACTCAACTGGGGGGTGTCCTGGAGTCAGTTACCCAAAATAGGTCACTTCCACAATCGCCCTTCCCTTATACTCTTTACCCAAAAATAGCTATTGCGCTGGCACTGCGCATCAACATAACTGCGCAAAAATAACTATACAATCCCAACTATGCACTCCGCAAAACTGTGCCATCTGACTTCGTATCCCAAACTGTGCAGTTCCGAATACTTGTACTTTATCAAAATTGTGCCCACTTGAGCCACGCCCAACGATATATATATAATCCAACGTATATATAATCCCGGTGGGCTAGCTCAAGTGGTTGAGTGTTGTAAGTTGTGAGCAAAATTTCTTGAGGTCAAATCCTCGGGTGGCTATACATTTCTATATAAGGGCCTCACTTGGTGTCCCCACCAGGTTAGGCCTTGTACTCAAGGCCGATGGTTTACCTTGGGTACCATCCTGAAAATGAGAGGAAGTACCTAAGGGTTTCCCCATGACATGTTCCAATGAAAAAAAAATTCCAATGTATATATATTATTTTTCTTATATGGGATTTAAAACCTGGTCTTTGGGGCATAATTTCAAAAATTTAATCAATATGCCAACAACTTTTGTTATGCTAAGTAATGGAAATTAATATATTTGTTATCAAGTTAATATGGTTGTAACCAAAGAGATGTCCTTTGGGGGATATAAAAGGGGATGCATCCTCACTATTTGGTCATGGAATTTTGAAGTGAAGTTCTTGAAGAGAGTTTGGGGTGAGCTATTCTTTAGAGGCTTGGCACGAATCCTAAAGCAGGATTTGTACAATGTCAAGTATAGCCTTGTTTTACATGCCAATGGGGGGGTCCTTGAGAACATGAAGAAAGCATAGGCGAGTTTATAGTCAATTTTCTCATAATTTTGATTTTGAGGGGATTCTGATTTTAATTCCCATTTCAACATCCGAGCAGTGGATTTGCAGAACATTGTCTTGATGTACGTGCCAAATGGGGTCTTTGAGCATTGTATCCAAGTAAGGTCGATTTTATACTCATTCTTCTCAATTTTTTGAGAGCATCTAAGTGATGAAGTACATTTGTGCATCCAAGGCACATATTTGGAGGTGTCTCCAAAAAATCATATTGTAAGTCACCATTATACTTGTTATTATTTGATCATTATAATAGAATAGTCTCACTAGTAGAGAGTGGATAGAGACATAGCAAAGAGGTTTGGTGAACTCCATTATCAAAGTCGGTATGGTGTTCATATCTTATGCTCTTTATAATTCTACAATTACATATGCATTTCCTTTATGCAAGTTGAAGAAGTTTGGTTAAGTAAGTTTACTTTCATGCAAATCACACTGCTAATAAAAGATTTTTGGTTTTGAAGGAAAGTGGATTGTTGTAGTCATTTTTCGGATCAAGTAAAATACAAGATAACCATCCACTTTCAGATCATATTGGTTAGTGCATACCTGTCTCAGTTTCATCTAGGTGTCCTCAATCGAATGGATAAGGCTCGCAATAATAATTCTATAAATGTAACATGTAATACCTCGTGTGCTAAGCCCCAGACTTATGTAATTTGTAACTGTATATTATTGTGGCACTAGGTGCCAAAACAAGGGTCTTTAAGAACCTAGATTCATTATTATTTTGTAAATAATTAATTAATAAAAACAATTGGCACACTCGGGACCACTAAAAGAGTACAGGAGGCCTAGATCCACAATGTGAGGGGGAATGGGGACATTCCTAGAACTTTAGAACTTGTTTGATTGAGCTTGGTCCATATGTATGCCTTGGTGGCTTTATTAGTTGATGATCACTCAAAATTTGTACAACTGACCCAAATTTTAATTATTTTAGCCTATGTTGGTATTATTGAGCCTAATTCATGATTTAGTGGTGCTTGGGTGGATTCCACTTGTTGATTGGGGCCCTTTGGTGGTTGTGTAACTCCTTTTTAGAGGTTACACTTGGTTTTGTAACTCCCATTTGCATAAGTGTGCCCTCACTGGATATTTTTAGCCATGACACCTCAAAGGTTGAGTAACTCCTTGTGTAACCCCTCTTTTGCTATTTTGGGAAGATGCCTTGGTTTGTGTAACACCTCACCCCACTAATTTTGATCCCTCTTCATGGGTGATGTTTCCACACATGAATTTGAGTTGGGTGGAGTGGCTTGGAGTCACTCTCCTTGAAATTCGAATTGCTTGGGTTGTATTAGAGTTAACCTCTTGTGGTTGAGTTAACCCCCTTAGATTGACTCAAGTTGGCTTACCTTGGTTTCTTTTGATCCCCTTGGGTTTGAATTTCCTCCTTTGTTCTATAAATCCATGCTTGATATCCTTGGTTAAGGTTGTTGATTTTTGTGGATTATTGATGGTTGATCTTGGTTTTTCATGACATTAATGTTAAGAGCTTGGTAAGCTTGTGAGCTTGCGAAGCCATGTATGCTCTATTATGTGAATGAAACTTGTGCTTGAAGCACTATGATCTTGTATGGTGTTTGTATCAAGACTGAAAAACTATGGTATAGTTCCTCTGTGTCCATTTCTTGTCTCTGTCTTAGACCTGCACATAAATCCTGATGATGAATAGAGATGTACTAAGGAACCTAAGGGGTGAAGGGATTACTATTGCACCTAGTAGTGGGGTGGAGGAGAAAGAAAGTGGTGAGGAATTGAGTTTTGGATTCTCAAACTGATACTTTATTTATCCTTAAGTGCACCTCTACTGTGGATCTCTTGTCTCATCTCGGGGGTGGCTTGTCAAAGTGAGATATGGCGCAGCAGTGCCTTTGGCTGGGTGGAACGTGGTATGATTGATGCTAATTGCACATTATTAAAATAATTGGTTTATTTTATGTATTTAATATTCTTATATTAAGTTTCCATTGTTGTTATATCACCCTTAATGGATGATCTATTCACAGTTAAATGTATATGGTTTTGTATCAATGACTAGATGCATATTTGATGGTTTAACTATTGGGAACTTGTACATTTTCCTTGACTATGAGATATGATATGATGAAAGCTTGAAATATGTGATTTATGTGCTTATTTTCTGTAGGTTACTCTGCAAATTTTCCCTCTATGGTTGATTAGATCAGTATATAAATTTGTAATTTCAATTGCTTGGTTTTTGGAACTCTAGTTGAAAAATATTGCTTGGAAAATTGGTGATCTTCTCTTCTATTGGAGATATGATCTTAATGGAAACTTAAAATGTCTTTAATCATGTCTTATTTTTTGTAGAATTATCTGGAAGCGCACCCTTGAGAGATGATTATATATGTTCTATGATTCCACAGATGAAAATATTGATTTTTGATTGCTAGAAAGTGGGTCTTTCTGCTAGAAAACTAGATTGAATTGATGGTTTCTCTAGAGAATTGAGTATATGATGTTGTACAGATGTATTGTGAATTATCTAGTGCTCCCTTGGTGGTTTTAGAGTGCCACATATAGATGGTATGATTTTTATTTGGGACTCACAGTTGGTTTTGCAAGGACTTGGATGCTTACTAGATGATTCAGTAGTGATTTTTATAGCAATAGTAGATCTTATTTTTGTATGAATTAATGGCTATATATGATAGCTATGTATTTTCTAATTTACATTATTGAATGATTTTAGGTGTTAGTTTCATATATGACACAATGACCAATGCAAAACTGATAATAAAAGTGTCATAAATTGGATTAACGGGAGTTCCATAAATTGCATAGTTTTATGGTAGAAAGATCTAGTTTGTAAAGAATTCCATAAATATGATTAGTTAGCATTATTGGGTTGATTATGGTCACCTTTAATGTTTTAATAATTCTAATTTCCAATTTTATTAAATTTTGTAAATCTAGTTGCATTTTCATGCTTGCATGGTGTTGCATTTGCATGATCTCTTGAAGAAATTTATAATTGTTTTTAAAGTATCGCAATTATTTTTAAAGGATGTATGTTTGATTTAATTTTCTTGATGGTATGTCACCATAGCCTTTGGTTTCCTTTTTTCCATTGTGCTATACCTTTATTCAGCCTTCCTTTGGGTTTACATGTGCTTGTGACCTTGGTTTCGGGGTCGGGTATACTACAAGTGGTATCGAAGATTAGGTTCCAACACTGTGGCTGTTGGGCCTTCGAAAGAATTATAAATATTTTGTATATGCATCTAGAATTTATAAATGAGTTTTGTGAAAGAATTTTAACCTCCCTTATGTAACGGAAGAATCAAAAGACTCACTTCAAAGATCGGTTTGTTGTATGCTTTAGAATTAATTAATATTTCATGTTTATTGCACAATAGATTGATTGGTAAGTATTATGCAGTGCATATATAATGATCCAGTAGATTGATTGGATGATGCATGTTCACCTTGCATTTCCTCCTTTATTGTTCAATGATTTGATTGGTTGATGCTTGTGCATTGCCTCTTTTACTATTCAATGATTTGATTGATTGATGCTTATGCATTTCCTCTTTTACTTTTCGGTGACTTGATCAGTCGATGCTTGTGCATTCCCTATTTTACTGTTCAGTGATTTGATTGATTGATGCTTATGCATTTCCTCTTTTACTTTTCGATGACTTGATTGGTCAATGCTTGTGCATTGCCTCTTTTACTATTCAATGACTTGATTGGTCGATGCGTTTTCATCGTGCGTTGCCTCTTTTATTTCTCATTGAATTTGTTAATATTTAAATTATCATTGTTGTAAAATTGATTTACGGGTATTATTGACTTGGTATTTGGAATGATTGATTTTCATGTTTTCATACCTTTGGTATGATCTAGGTGCATAATTGAGTTCTGAAATGTCTTAGAAAATTTTGTGAGATGTTGACTCAAACCCAATCGACATGGGTTCCCATCACTGTCGAAATCCGATCCATAGCGATCTCTCTGAGCACCGGCCCAGACAGGTTTTACCCCATCCAGCAACACCTGCAGAGCAGATGAGGTCTCACCAGAGATGTTCAAGGGAGAGTTGACGGAACCATGTTTTTGCTGAATGAAGGAGGATGTTTATGGCAACAATCACTTAAACTTACCACAACATTCAAAGATAGTGTTGATGCCTCGGATATCGTAGCATCAATCAGAAAGGGATTCTCCCCGAGAGATGGTCCCAATTAGACTATCTCCCGTTTGGTGTAGGGAATCCGTCCGGTTAGTGGTTCCGGCAACCATGGGTTTGGAGTTTAAATCCGATTCTACTGGTTATGGCCCGATCCACCTTTATTTTGGATTTTATGTCTTTAAATGAGATGCAAATGCCTAGTAATATTTTATCTAGATGCAACTAAAACAGATCTAAGTCTAGAAAGTGAAATAAATCTACCTATCCTTGTAGGGAGCACGTTTAAAGGATGAGCAATGGTCTGTAACAGATAACATAAAGAAAGAATAGGTAGCTGTCAATTCTTACAGGTAAAGCTACAGCCAGATAAAAGGATCTTAGAAGATAGCTTCTAGTTTTAATGTAAAACGCATCTATTGCTCATGAAACAGGGAAAGAAGCAAAAATATCTAATCTAAAATAGCAAGAACGCAGAAGCAGATGTAAATGTAAACAAACTGAAATTAAATTTTAAGATCCCTGCAAAGAGCAAATTAAAGGTATGAACAATGAGCCATACGAATTATCTTGAAGAAAGAACAGCTAGCCGTTTAATCTAAAAGAGAATTCTACAGCAATGGTAAATTTATCAGCAGGTAGCTCTTGATTTAATATGAAACACCTTCATTGTTCACATCATAGAGAAAATCGTATGCACAGGAAAGAGCAAAATCATTGATACAAAGAAATAGTTCAGATGGTAAGAATGATCTCACATTACAGAACAGCAGTCATTAGAATAGTCCAACATACATCCGTCCAACATCCCATGCAAAACGTCCATCTCCCGTGGCTTCTATTAGAAAATTCAATTTTACAGAAACGATACAAGATAGCTCGTAAAGGGTTCCAAAATTTCCTTCCCTGCAAAAATTCCCGTTCTATTCTTCCTAGCTTCTATTTATAATTACAAATCTGCCCTTTGGGCTGCCACCTAGCACCTTCCACTTGTCATCTACAGAAAATTCTTTCCTTAAATAGACAAAAATGAGATTCCCTCTCATTTACCGAAATTATTTAAAAGAAAATAGGGACAGCTGTCCCACAGTTTACCCGCTTTACACATTTGAGAGTCAAATACAAAATAACAGAAATAATGCTTTGAAATCAGCGATTTCAATCCTGCGAGTGAGCTTCTACTGGCAGAGGATCGCCCAAGTTAATTGCTGGTGATGCTGCCTGGGAAGAGACACTCGAGCCTATTGCTGATGCTGATTCTACTTGGGAAGAAGGGATTGAGCTGGCCAGACTTTCTGCCACTGCCGGGGAAGAGGGAATCGAGCCCACTGTTGTAGTTGGAATGGCTGCTGGGAGAGAAGATCCTAGATCTACTGATGCTCCTGCTGCTGCTGCAGCTTTCCTTTCCTCCTCTGCTATGTAGCTGTACCACACACCTGTGTCCCTTATGACTATGTTTGCTACAGCAGGGAACAAGATTTTCTGAGAAGTCACATTCTTCCCGAGCTCTGCTTTAATGCTTTGAACTTCTGCCACTGCAGCTTGATGCACTTCCTTCAGTAGATGGTTGTGGAGTGATGACGATCCAATATAATGTTGGAGGTCATCAATAGCCAGGACATCAATCCTCTTCACATACTCCGTTTGAACACCCAATTCTTCCTTTAGTTGGGACAAACGTTGCTCCTTTTCCGGAAAGTCCTCCAGGGTCTGAGGGAAGCTTAATTTGCATTTGTCATGTGCCTCTTGGAGCATTTGGTAGAGACTGCTGATTTTATCTGTTGTTCTTTGCACACTGGCTATCAGCTTACTAGCACAGTTCCTGCCAAACTCCAACAGTGCTACGTCCTCATTAAACCTGTCCACAGATTTAAATGGGAGGTGCATGGGGAAACCCTCTTTTCCTTCTCTCCACGCCATCTGACTAATGATATTTTCCTTGACACGGGTGTTCTTTGCTTTGAGCCTATGGGCCTCTGTATTAATCTCTTTTAACCTGACCACCATGGCCTTGAGCTTGCAAACCTCATCAGTGATTAGCTCCTGAGCATCATACACTTGCTTCAGGATGTTGCATGACAGCTCATGGAAGGGAGATATGTCCATTGTTCTGCTCTCTGCTTGCTCTAACTGCTCAGCTAATGCCTGCTTGTCTGCTTCTAGATGAGATGCCTTTTCTTCTGCTGCATTCTTCTCCGCTTCCAAAATCATTATTTGGAGTGTTAGCCGGTCTTTTTCCTCCTCCAGCTGGCTGTACTTGTTTGACAGCTCCTTATGCTCAGCGTACAAGCAATTATACTTGTTCACTACCAGATCTCTTTGGGCTTGATCATTAGCCACAGTCTGTTGTAGCGTACAAGCTCTCTTCTATGTCAATATATTTTCTTTAACTATAACCCCTACATTGGCAAATGATGCCTTTGCTGTTGCTATAGCTGCGGATGCCATAGCAAAGGGATCTTGATCTGTGTTTTTCATTACAGTGAACTCTCAGTGGGTAACGATGTCTTCATGGAAGGGAATTTTTATCCTCTCTTCTGATTTGAGGACCATAGCTTTCCTTTTCTTGTCGTAGACAAACTCATTCCACTTGGACACTGTACGCTTTCCCGATGGCGTGTACGGGACAATTGGTCGGTTTATGATGTCTATGTCTTCTTCAGGTGGGGTCCGGACTTCCTGAGCTGGGTCCACGCCCTTATTTTGGGTACCAGAGAGACCTGCTTGAGATGTGTCTATATCCATGTCTTGGACACCGGACCCACTGGATTGAGCATCTTCCCTTGCTTTCAATTCTTCTTCTGCCTTCCTCTTTGCCTCAGCTTGCTCAGCTTCAGCCTCTTTCTGCTTTTGGGCTTCCTCAGCCTCTTTCCGCAGGCTTTCATTTTCAACTTCTTGCTGCATTCTCGCCACTTCAGCTTCCTGCTGCTTTCTTGCTTCCTCAGCTTCCCGCTGTAACCTTGCTTCTTCTCTTAATCTGAGCTCTTCCTGAGCTCGGGCATCCTCAGCTTCTTTCTCCTTCTGCTGGCTGGTCTTCTGGGCCTTGGTTGAGCTAGAGCTTGCTCCAGTGCTTTGGCGACAGACCCGTAGCTCAGCCATGTTGCTGATGCCTCTGAATTCCTCTTCCTCGGCATCAGGATAGTGAGAATACTCGAAGTGAGCATAAATCTCCTTACAGTGCTCAGCAACTCTTCCCTTTCTGTCATTCCCGTGGAAGATTACCTCACCGAAGTGGAAGGCTTTCAGCTCTTGAACAAATTCGTCGGCCGAGGCAACCCCCGAGAACTTGTAAGCACCTATGCAGAATGGTAGAGGGGGAAAGGAAGCTTTATGCTGTTTGTGGAGCATTGCTCCAATCCCATCTAGGAAGAGTTTTCTTACTGCTTCTTTGAGAACCACATAGTCTGTGGCATACTGCGGCAAGATGTATGGGGGATTAGTCCCTCCAAACATTCTTAGGTAGGTGCCTTGCTCTGAAAAGTAGAAGTCCCCATAATCCTCAAGGACTTCCAAAGCATTCTCTGATAGGCAGTTTGGTTCTTCCTTGAAAATCTTCTCATATAGGGGCATGATGAACCCCTCACAGATGAGTTTGTAGCTGGGCTTGTAATTCTGAGCCCACAACATCTTGAACGCGATATAGACCGGGGCGGTGGCCCTATCCCATGTGCAGCCTAATTTGGGGAAGTCTATCTTGGCCAAAATACAATCAATCAGATATGAGGACATGAAAAATTCAGCCTTCTTCAAGGCTATTCCTTCTTTAGCAGCAACTATCATCGAGGCCAAACTATCTGACAGGAGAGTGGCCCAGTCAAACACAGTTCCCTTGAATGCCACGTAGTGGATGATAGGGACCCACTGGATCTTATACACCGTGCCATCGGGCATGCTGAAGATTCTGCACAGCATCAAAGCGATCAATCTGAAAGGAGGCCTCAGATTCTGTACGTCATATTCATCATTTCCTTTCTTTCTCAAATGTTTGCCTGCCATTAGTAGCTTCTTGGCCATCTCGACGTTATTCATCTGGCTCAGCCATTCATCAGTCATAGATTTATGGACGCGGGGAAATCTGTAGGCTGCTGCAAGATATGCGGGTTGAAATGAGGCAATGGCCACTTTCCCGCTGTCATGTATTACTCTCCCTTCAGCATCAGCATGCTGGAGTATCCATCCGATCACTTCAGCACAGGGGAACAGCTCAGGGCGGGTAGCGGCTCTAGTTATGCCTGAGGCTCTGATATTGAGATAAATTGGCCCTTCCTCTAGCAACATATCTGGGATCTCTTGGTCCCGGATCATTCTGTAGATGTCACCCCATCTGATTTCAGGAGGGACACCGGTGGTGCACCTAGTATCCTGGAGTGAAGTTTCAGTTTTAAGTGGCGCCGGTTTCTTTTCTGACATTTTAGCCTTCTTCTTACCAACTTTCAGCATTTTGATTTATCCCTGATAACACCCATATGCAAGTCATCATGATATTGAGCAACATACTGTGAGGTTTTAACAGAGAGCACCATTGTTTTAATATTTCAAGGAGATAAAAAGCAATGTGAAGCCGTATGTTTAGGAAGCAAAATACACCATTTCAACATGGAATACAAATTAAAAAATTTGAATCTTTTAAAGGGATGAATTTTGGGGTGCTCCTGAGAGGATAGGTATGTCGTGGAAACAATCCGCTCTCGGGCCATCCCTAAGAGAAATGGTGATCTTCGTTTCAACAAGAACATAATTATGAATTTTAACCATCCTAATTCTTTAAAGGGGCAGGTTCGGAATGCTCCTGTGAGGATAAGCGTGTTGCGGAAGCAACCTGCTTTCGGTTTAGCTTTGGGGAAGAAGGTAACTTTCGTCATTGTTGCGGTTTGAAAAGCTAATGGCGGGGAAGCTCGGGTTGGAAAGACTCTGTGACGAAATAAGGAGGTGTTTCGTATTTACGACCCGGCGAGGGCTTCAAACGCTATCGTTGTTTACGGCACTTGCTGAAGTGTTCTATGGGAGGTTTTGGTTCGAGCGAGGGGGATGGCACTGGCAAAAGCTGACGAAGACGGCTCAGGAGGCCATATCTTCTTTCGGCTCGTCTTTAGCAGAATGCAAAACCCACGAGGCCTCCGGGGCTTAAGAACGCAACAGCGATATGTGACCAGTCGCCTGTCGGGCACGTCTCAAAACTAGAAGGGCAAAGACAAACTGACGTTTTCCCTAATAGCACCCATATACAGTTGTTTTATATGCTGGAGAATATGCAATTTAAGCCTAATTTGACAGGGCAAATGCGATTTAGACCGTTTGACGGGAAAAATAACCCATGACGGGCCTTTTGCCCGTCAAAATGCAACTAATTTCTATCGTCTTTAAAAAAGAAGAACATCCAAAGGTAATCTGACGCGTGGGATGCAAATTTAGCAATTAAAACCTCTTACCTGGCACCGTGAAGATGATTGGATACGGTGGCCGTGAATCGTGGGCGAATGAGTAAGATGGAGCGGTCGCGCGGCGTCCAACGTCGTTTTCCAATCGAAAATCAATGATACGTTGGCTCGTACCCCCCACCGCTTATTTAAATAGGACAGGCACGTGCGAGCATTTAGTTTGGTGGGTGGCGCAATTAGTCGCGGTTTAAATACCGGTACGTCGGCGGTCACGTCAAAAATTTCGATCCGTGTGCGACCGCCATTCGCGGGACCAACTTGCGAATTACACCCGCCGTTGCGGAAGGGTACAGGGAAAGTTTCCGCCGTTTCGGGGCGTGTCGCGGAAGGGAAACTCGAAGCCTTCCGCAAAAGAATCCCGCGTCACGGACGGATAACGCCAAGGCTTCCGCCGTTTCGGGCATTATTCACGAAGGGTTTCCGCAAATCGAAAAAGTTTCTAAGTCTCGCGGGGTTTCGGAAGGATATGGCCAATGGCTTCTGCCGTTTCAGAACGAAAGGTTGAAGGCTTCCGCAACCTTCTCTCGGGGAGCTTCGGAATGAAAACTCCAAGGTTTCTGCAGTTGCGGAAGGATTTGACGGATGTCTTCCGCAAGTTTCAGGTGGGGAAGCTCGAAGGATTCCGCAATTTCAAAGAAAACTTCTAAGTCTCTTGCCAAAGTTTCGGGGAAATTTGACAAATGGCGCTCGCCGTTTCGGAAGGTTGAGACGAATGCCTCCGCAGGTGCGGAAGGTTTGAACAAAGAAATCTGCCGATTGGGGAAGGATTTCCCAATGGTTTCCGTGACACACCTAATCGAAATTTTATAAGTCTTCTTTTGGGAGGTTCAGCCGGATGGTTCCCGCCGTTTCGGGAGCAAATCTTGAATTCTTCCACAAATTTTCCCGTAATTATTTCGAAGGCCTTTTCCAAGCGGTTTATGTGATTGGCTTCCGCCGTTTTGGAAAGGTAGCCCGAGAGCTTCCGCAGTTTCGGGAGCAAAGGCTGAAAGCTTCCGCGAAGCTTCCTTGGCTCGTTCTGCAAAGTTCTTTCAAAATTTCTAAGTTCTTTTCGGCAAGCTTAGGCTAGTTGTTTCCGCCGTTTCAGGAGGATAGCCCGAGAGCTTCCGCGGTTTTTCCAATCGAAAAAATTTATGAAGTCTTCTTTCGGGAGTGTTTTGTAAAAGACTTCCGTCGTTGCGGGAGAGAAGACTGAAAGGTTCCGAAGAACTTCCTTCTTATGTCCCACAACACGCTCAAAATATTCTAAGTCATTTTTTCGAGAAGCTTATGCGTTTGGCTTCCGCAACTGCGGGGAGATAGCCCGAGAGACTCCAAAACGTCGGGAAAAAGATTCTAAGTTCCCTTTTGGTTCCTTGGGGGAAAGATGGAAAGGTTTATGGCAAGATGTTCAGTTGGGAAACAATATTTTATGTTGAAAAACACAGATAACAGCTGGGATGGCTTCTTAAGGCAAATTTTATACAAACATGAAAGGAGGGGCCCCAATATGTACAAAATCTTGGGGGAGGTGTTGCTGCAACAACAATGGCGAGTCGCTGGCGAACACAAATCTCTGAAAAATTCCTCTTTATGGTCTAAAACCTCAACGACATCCATCTTGGATGCACTACTCAGCTGAGCACTTTAAAGCCATGTGAGGGGAAGAAAGCACTTTACCTGCCAGCCTTTGGGGAAAGGGGAGCTTTGACTGAGACATCTTCACCACTCTCCAAGGGCCAATATATGAGATTCATTTTAGGAGGGTCATCTTTCAGATGGTCACTACTGCCAGACTCCACAGGATCTGCAACACTTTCTCATGGACATTATTGCTCTTGTTCCTCATTCCCATGCTGCTTGCATCCTTTTGGATGTTTGTACTTTGGACAGCTTAGCTACTTGAGCCTTCCAGAGATATTTTCTTTTGGACATGATTTTTTTTTTTTTTTTTTTAAGGCTCCTCAATCCATAATGTCCTTTTGTGTGAGTTAGAAATTTTATTGATTTGATCAAACCTCACGGACGGAGAGGATCCCATTTTGAGCTGAGCCTTTTGGACGACCTTCTTGGTTTTACATGTCTTTTTCTTTTGTCTCAGCCATGCTTTAATTGAGGCGAGAATCTCTAGAAAACAGACTCTTGAATATAGGCCATTTTGGCTGTTAAATCTGCAGCATGGAGTCATTTCAATACCCTATGTCCTCGAGAGGTGCTACTTTCCATGGGTCCAACTTTGGTAACCTTCTTGAGATGCCTTTAAAGTGTGAGAGTGGGTGGAGCCCAACGATAGTAGCGAAGATGGTCATAGGTCTCTGCTATTAAACAGGATTAGTGTGACTAGCAGGGTAGGCTTCCTTCCTTCCGAATATTTTAGCGAGAGCACAACAGACCGGATTTACTTGAGCAGAGTTCCAGACTCACGGATCGCAAGTTTTCTTTGAGAGAGTTGTCCTCGACGGGGATCTTGACCAAAAGGGCATTCAGCAAACAAAACTTGTCACCAAAGTTCAAATAACAAAGAGAGAAACAATATGGCCGAAAAAATAAAGCAACTAAAGGCTAAAGCAAAAAGAAAACTTTATTTATGTACAGGAAGTCTCGAAGAGACTATGCGAAGTATTGTTTCAGAGCGAGGCCATTGAGAGGAAGGGCTACTTCTTCTCCCTCGAGATTTGTCAATTTGTAAGTGGATGGGCCTAATTTTGCATAAATTTGGTACGGGCCTACCCATAGATGTTGAAATTTCGTATGCATTCCTTTGCCTTCATGATTATGGTCCCATTTCAGGACTAAATCCCCAACTTCAAAATCTCTTTTACTGGATTTCCTCTTATCGAACCATCTCTTAACTATGTCCTAGTGTTGATGGAATCGATCTTTAGCTTTGTGTCGGGCTTCTTCAAGTTGAAGCAGGGTGTTGATCCTGGATTGTAAGTCTTGGCTACCAGAACCCCGAGAGGCTTGGGACAATTGCAAGGATGGTAGTAAGATGTTTGGGGGAAGAATGGCTTCCTTGCCATAGACAAGAGTGAAAGGGGAGACTCCTAAAGAGTTCTTCGGGGTTACCCTATCTGCCCATAAGGCGTTCGGGAGAGCCACATGCCAACTTATCTGGTTTTCTATCACAGTCTTCTTAAGAATTTGAATCAGATTCTTGTTTGAGGATTCAGCTAATCCATTCCCCTGAGGGTAGTAATTGGCTGAATAATGCAACTTAATTCCCCATTCATAAACAAATTCATTTATCTTGCAACATGAAAAATAAGTAGCATTATCAAAAACAAGGGAAATTGGAACCCCAAACCTGGTTATGATGTTCTCTTTCAAGAAGCTGAGGACTGCGTCTTCATTGATCTTGCGCAACGGGATGGCCTCCGTCCACCTAGTGAAGTAGTCGGTAGCCGTCAGGATGTATCAATGTTGCAACGAAGAATTTGGATTTATTTCTCCAATAACATCGATACCCCATTGCTCAAAAGGCTCAGAGATGATGACCGGCTGTAATGGTCCTGCTGCCTTAGGTAACTTCCCAGCGCTTCTTTGACATACATCATAGTTCCATGCATATGTGTGGGCATCTCAGAACAGAGTGGGCCAATAATAACCAGCTCTCAGTATCTTGTGTGCTGTTGTCTCACCTGAATAATGTCCGCCTGCAGGGCCATCATGTAATTCTTTGACAACTTTGTTTGCATCTTCCTTTTCCAAACATCTAAGGAGAACTCCATCATAATTCTTCCTGAAAAGAATCCCATCAATGATTTGATAAGGTGCCAATTTCAAACGGAGTGCCCTTCTTTGCTTAGCGTTCCAGTGCTCAGGTAGGTATCCCTGTTGTAAATAGTGTACCAGATCTCTATACCATGACTGGGGAGCTGTGAAGATATGACACACTTCAACCGAATTGAGCTCAGCTTCATTTTTCCAATGTTGTTCTTCATCAGTTGAGTTTCCCGCAAGTAACTTGCACAGGCCTTGTCCTTTGATGATCGTGGCTGGTTTAAATTCCAAATCATATTCCTGAAGAGCTGTGACCCAGTTCCCTCTCCTTTCTCCCAGTTCCTTTTGAACGAAAAGGGATCTAACAGCTGGGTGGGGAACTATGACCTTAGTTCTGTTCTTCAGAATGTATGGCCTGAACTGCTTGACTTCTTTGAAGACCGCATATGCATGCTTGTCAACTATGGGATAGTTCAGCTCGCCCCCCTGCAGACCAGTGCTCATAAACGAAATTGGGTATTCGTCCCCCAACTCCACCTTTTGCGTGAGTACAGCTGCTAGAGAGTCATCCGAGGAAAAGGTATACAAGATGAAATCCTTATCAAAATCTGGGCTTCTTAAGGAAGGAGCCTTAGCTACAGCTACCTTGATATCTCTAAATGCGTCCTTCTCCAAATCTGTCCACTTGAATTGTATGCTTTGTTTAACCATCTGTTGCAATGGCTTAACAATTTGTGCAAAATCCGGAACAAATCTGCGGACAAAATTGATGGTGCCCATAAAAGACTACATAGATTTCTTGTTGTGGGGCATTGGAATCTTATTAATAGCTTGGACTCTTTCTTGGTCAATTGACACTCCTCCTTTGGAGATGATATGACCCAAGAGCTTACCTTCGGGCACAACAAACACGCTCTTCTTGGGATTCAGGGAAATACCATACTTCCGGAAACGATCAAAGATATGCCTCAGATGAACAACATGATCTTACCTTTTCTTCGAAAAGACTGTCACATCATCCAAGTAAACAACAACGCATTGCCCACCCAATCCTCGGAAGGCAATATCCATTGCCCTTTGGAATGTAGCTCCTGCATTTATCAGACCAAACGGCATTCTTCTGTAGGCGAAAGTTCCCCACTTAGTTCGGAAAGTAGTCTTAAGACGATCTTCTTCGGCTACCAATACTTGATTGTAGCCAGAGAAACCATCGAGGAGAGAAAACAATTCGGATCCTGACACCATTTGTAGGATTTGTTCCATTGAAGGTATGGGGTAGTTATCTTTATCCGAAGCTCTGTTTAAATTTCTGAAATCTACACATAGCCTTATCTCTCCCGACTTCTTCCTTACGGGAACCAAATTTGCAACCCATTCAGAATGCCGGACTTTGAAGATTATTTTAGCATCCAGGAGCTTCTTTAATTCCTTTTGGATCAGCGGTTCTAGAGTCGGATGCATCCTTCTTAACTGCTGCTGAAATGGCTTGACACCCGCTTTCATTGGTATAACATGCTGAATGATGCGGACATCATATGTTTTCAGATCTTCATAGGTCCATGCAAAAACATATTTGTATTGCTTAAACAATTTGATGAACCTATCTCTTTCTCCTGGTGAACAACATTTGCCGAGGTTGACGAATTTTGGTTCTGCCTCGGTACCCAAATTAACTAACTCGTGTTGCATTGATGAGCTGTTAGTTTTGGTATTAGCTGGTCTTTTGAACTTATTTTGAAGATCGAACAGCATTTCGAGGGACCTTACCCCTTTGGGCATGAAATTTCCTTTGTCCTCATCCTTCTTCATCAAATCAGCATCATGTTCTTCCTCATCTATTGCAGCTCCTTGAAAGCTATCTCCGTTTGTTAGGAAGCTGATAATTTGTTCATCATCATCGAAGATTCTGAAG
The DNA here is from genome assembly GCA_027924585.1 of Larix kaempferi. Classification (NCBI taxonomy): domain Eukaryota; kingdom Viridiplantae; phylum Streptophyta; class Pinopsida; order Pinales; family Pinaceae; genus Larix; species Larix kaempferi. Next base: position 50,844,564 of record BSBM01000012.1, read on the forward strand.
TTCGTGATGTTATCGGGAACGAAAGGCCTGAAAATCAATTCAATTGAGCATTTATTATTTGACAGCACCAATCTAGAAGCAGATGTTGCTATCAAATCAACAGCAGAATTTTGCAATCTAGGAATTGATTTTATATTGAAAGCGTCAAAATGCATGATTAAATCCCATACCTCAGCCTGATAACCTTTCAAGTGAGGTGAGAGACAATGAATGGTGTCCCTTACCTGTCTTACAACTATCTTGGAGTCACCAAAGACCTTCAGGTACTTAACATTTAAGCGAATGGCCTTCTTTAATCCATGCACCAAAGCTTCATATTTAGCGGTGTTATTAGTACAATTGAATTCTAATCTACAAGACAAAAAAAACTTGTTTCTTTTTGGATCCATTAGAACACAACCGGCTTCGGATCCTTCTAGAGTTTTAGAACCATCAAAGTATAATGTCCAAAAGATATCTTTAGATTCAACTAAGTTAGTTTCTTTGTGATCTATGTCAGTAACTAAATTGACTATGTTACAATCAACATCATCGGTCCGAGAGAAATGAAGAGATCGGACTGTTTATCTGATTCATGGCTAATGGTTTCAGATTGATAATTACCCGGATCCATTTCTAAGAAGTAATTTCCCAGGACTGAGGAAGAGAAAGTTACGGCCTCATTCTTTTCTTCTAACTGAGTCACGTTTTGCTTCATATGATGTTCCCTAAGAACTTTAATCTGATTCTGCCTGTTTTGATAAGGCAGCCATAGATGAGACCAATCAGTAGCAAAGTAGCCACTTATCTTGGTAGACCAATCCCTACTTAAAATCAGCCCATAGGCTTCAGCAATATCGACCACCATTATGTCAATGAATTGACAGACCCTAGGGTCAGCTGACAGTCTAATTAGAACATCTTTCATCTCCCCAATAACCTTGACAGCAGTCCTATCTAATTGGATAATTTGAGCTGGAGATGGCATGGGCTGCCCATTAATTTTCCTACAAATTGATAGTGGCATAACGTTTGAGGATGCTCCAGAATCTACCAAACAGTTGTGAACATTATGGTTGAAAATTTCAAAAGTCAATAAGAATGGCAATGTTTGATATTTAGACTTTCCACCGACGCTAGCCTCATTAATTTCGGGATTGTCTTGAGAATCCGTCAATGGAGTGTTGATCTGGGGTTGTAAAACATGCAGCAGTTTGTCTCGTTGATGGGGCAGGCTGCACATGTCAAATATTGATACGTTTTCCTTGACCTTCTTGATATCTTCAATAATATCGTATCCTATATCAGATTCGTTCCCAATTCGACTTGGCTGATCTGTTTTGCTCATTGTGACCTTAGGTGGCTGAACTATGTTGTCAGTGCTTGGCTGTTTGGTCGCTATTTGGTTAACTTTGGGCTATGGTGGGATGATTGGTATGTTCCTCCTAGGCGGATCTTTTGAAACTTTAGGCTTATGGAGAACGGTGACTGGCACAGGATCCGCAATTGGGCCCTTGCTGCGAGTAACAACATTTATGGTAGAGGGAGAGCCCTCTATGTGATCTTCTTCTACTATTTCAGTCATAGGTACCCAATCCCACAACACCATAGTAGTGTCCGGGGGTTGGTTCTTCTAACTCAGGGCTCGATTCTTCTAGAGGATCATCCTGGTCTGGGATCTGAGAATCTAACATTTGGTTCATGACTAAGCTCATGGAATTAATCCATTGTGGGAAGCTCTTTTCCGAATGCGGTTCTTGGTGAAAAGTGCAGAAATTTTCCATCCCAATTTCATTTAAGTTTAAGACAGGGGCAGCGTTCATTGGTGGATGAGTTTGCTCACCGTCTTCCCTTCTTTTATAAAATGGCTTGAAAGGTTTCCTAGATGTGCTAGCAGCCTTGTCTTTCTCGAGATCTACGATTTTGTTAGGTAATTTCTGCATCATCTTGACTACATTCTCCATGTCTGTAGATGGCTCTTCTTTCCCTCTAGTGAGCAGCAAAGGTTTTTTGCTAGCTGTTGGTTTTGGTTCTACATCTAAGGCATGTTTAGCAATGCTATCAGCCTCTTCCTCTACCTTTCTAGCTTCCTCGAAGTTCTCTACCAAGGTAGTTTTCTTGGATCTTTTTACAAACATTGCTATGGGTCCTTCAAGAGCGGTGGTGTAGTATTCAATCAGAGACTCCTCTGCTGGTTTATTAGCTTCACTGAAGTTATTTAATAGCGTTGTGAATCTTTGATTAAAGTCTTGGACCTTTTCTTTCTTTTCCATTCTCATGGATAAGAGTTCTTTCATAAGTGTGGCCACAGTCTTTTGGTTTCCGTATTTCTTTAGAAAACATTTCTCGAACTCATCCCAGCTAGAGATTGAGTTGGGTTGTAGGCTAAAGTACCATGATGATACTTTTGGCTCGAATGTATATGGAAACAACCTGCAGACTACGTCTTCATGTTGAACGTTCAAAAGGTTCAGAGCTAAGTAAAAACTCTTGAGGTGATCTTCCGCCGAAATGGCTTTCCCTAGATCGTACTTAGGCAAGACCTTTTCTAGGTTTTTAGGCAGATTATGGAATGGTCCAGCTAGGTTCAGCGCTCCCCTTGCCCTCCAAGCAGGTACAACCATGTTTCGATGTGGAGACCCTGGTGGAGAATTGTAGGGTGAATTCTGTGGAGTACTTTTGGGAGTGGTAATTTCTTCAAGATTTTCTTGGTCTGAAATTTTTTCTGAGTTTTCAAGATCTGCCTTGTTAAGAGTGTCTGAAATTTCTTCCAAAGTCATATTTACCATTTCTTCAAAAGTTTGAACGAGAATTGAATCACGGGTGTATTGTGGCTCCTTTCTAGGTGTAATTTTCTTAGGGAGGAAGTTGACAGCGTTTAAACCACCTAGCTGTCTAACGTAGGATCTGGTATGTCTTCTCAAATCCTCTATTTCTGTAAAAGGGACATCATATAAAGCTTCTTGAGGCTCAGGGTAAGAAATGAGGCGTTCTTGATCTGTTAATCCAAGATCTGGGCTGTTTAAAATGCTTTCTTTAAGCGTGTTTTCAGTGTTATCTATGACCGCGGAACATTTTCCTCTATCAACCATGCACTTTCAGGCCCTCCTTCTAGCGCCAAAAACTGTTGATGCCTCGGATATCGTAGCACCAATCAGAAAGGGATTCTCCCCGAGAGATGGTCCCAATTAGAATATCTCTCGTTTGGTGTAGGGAATCCGTCCGGTTAGCGGTTCCGGCAACCGTGGGTTTGGAGTTTAAATCCGATTCTACCGGTTATGGCCCGATCCACCTTTCTTTTGGATTTTATGTCTTTAAATGAGATGCAAATTCCTAGTAATATTTGATCTAGATGCAACTAAAACAGATCTAAGTCTAGAAAGTGAAATAAATCTACCTATCCTTGCAGGGAGCACGTTTAAAGGATGAGCAATGGTCTGTAACAGATAACATAAAGAAAGAACAGGTAGCTGTCAATTCTTACAGGTAAAGCTACAGCCAGATAAAAGGATCTTAGAAGATAGCTTCTAGTTTTAATGTAAAACGCATCTATTGCTCATGAAACAGGGAAAGAAGCAAAAATATCTAATCTAAAATAGCAAGAACGCAGAAGCAGATCTAAATGTAAACAAACTGAAATTAAATTTTAAGATCCCTGCAAAGAGAAAATTAAAGGTATGAACAATGAGCCATACGAATTATCTTGAAGAAAGAACAGTTAGCCGTTTAATCTAAAAGAGAATTCTACAGCAATGGTAAATTTATCAGCAGGTAGCTCCTGATTTAATATGAAATGCCTTCATTGTTCACAACACAGAGAAAATCGTATGCACAGGAAAGAGCAAAATCATTGATACAAAGAAATAGTTCAGATGGTAAGAATGATCTCACATTACAGAACAATAGTCATTAGAATAGTCCAACATACATCCGTCCAACATCCCATGCAAAATGTCCATCTCCCGTGGCTTCTATTAGAAAATTCAATTTTACAGAAACGATACAAGATAGCTCGTAAAGGTTTCCAAAATTTCCTTCCCTGCAAAAAGTCCCGTTCTATTCTTCCTAGCTTCTATTTATAATTACAAATATGCCCTTTGGGCTGCCACCTAGCACCTTCCACTTGTCATCTACAGAAAATTCTCTCCTAAAATAGACAAAAATGAGATTCCCTCTCATTTACAGAAATTATTTAAAAGAGAATAGGGACAGCTGTCCCACAGTTTACCCGCTTTACACATTTGAGAGTCAAATACAAAATAACAGAAATAATGCTTTGAAATCAGCGATTTCAATCCTGCGAGTGAGCTTCTGCTGGAAGAGGATCGCCCAAGTTGATTGTTTCTGATGCTGCCTAGGAAGAGACAATCGAGCCTATTGTTGATGCTGCTTCTACTTGGGAAGAAGGGATTGAGCTGGCCAGACTTTCTGCCACTGCCGGGGAAGAGGAAATCGAGCCCACTGTTGTAGCTGGAATGGCTGCTGGGAGAGAAGATCTTGGATCTGCTGATGCTCCTGCTGCTGCTGCAGCTTTCCTTTCCTCCTCTGCTATGTAGCTGTACCACACACCTGTGTCCGTTATGACTATGTTTGCTGCAGCAAGGAACAAGATTTTCTGAGAAGTCACATTCTTCCCGAGCTCTGCTTTAATGCTTTGAACTTCTGCTACTGCAGCTTGATGCACTTCCTTCAGCAGATGGTTGTGGAGTGATGACGATCCAATATAATGTTGGAGGTCATCAATAGCCAGGACATCAATCCTCTTCACATACTCCGTTTGAACGCCCAATTCTTCCTTTAGTTGGGACAAACGTTGCTCCTTTTCCGGAAAGTCCTCCAGGGTCTGAGGGAAGCTTGATTTTCATTTGTCATGTGCCTCTTGGAACCTTTGGTAGAGACTGCTGATTTTATCTGTTGTTCTTTGCACACTAGCTATCAGCTTACTGGCGCAGTTCCTGCCAAACTCCAATAGTGCTACGTACTCATTAAACCCGTCCACATATTTAAATGGGAGGTGCGTGGGGAAACCCTCTTTTCCTTCTCTCCACGCCATCTGACTAATGATATTTTCCTTGACACGGGTGTTCTTTGCTTTGAGCCTATGGGAATCTGTATTAATCTCTTTTAACCTGACCACCATGGCCTTGAGCTTGCAAACCTCATGAGTGATTAGCTCCTGAGCGTCATACACTTGCTTCAGGATGTTGCATGATAGCTCATGGAAGGGAGATATGTCCATTGTTCTGCTCTCTGCTTGCTCTAACTGCTCAGCTAATGCCTGCTTGTCTGCTTCTAGCTGAGATGCCTTTCCTTCTGCTCCATTCTTCTCCGCTTCCACAAACATTATTTGGAGTGTTAGCTGGTATTTTTCCTCCTCCAGCTGGCTGTACTTGTTTGACAGCTCCTTATGCTCAGCGTACAAGCAATTATACTTGTTCACTACCAGATCTCTTTGGGCTTGCTCATTAGCCACAGTCTGTTGTAGCGTACGAGCTCTCTTCTTTGTCAATATATTTTCTTTAACTATAACCCCTACATTGGCAAATGATGCCTTTGTTGTTGCTACAGCTGCGGATGCCATAGCAAAGGGATCTTGATCTGTGTTTTTCATTACAGTGACCTCTCGGTGGGTAACGATGTCTTCATGGAAGGGACTTTTTATCCTCTCTTCTGATTTGAGGACCATAGCTTTCCTTTTCTTGTCGTAGACAAACTCATTCCACTTGGACACTGTACACTTTCCAGATGGTGTGTACGGGACAATTGGTCGGTTTATGATGTCTATGTCTTCTTCAGGTGGGGTCCGGACTTCCTGAGCTGGGTCCACACCCTTATTTTGGGTACCAGACCCACCTGCTTGAGATGTGTCTATATCCATGTCTTGGACACCGGACCCACTGGCTTGAGCATCTTCCCTTGATTTCAATTCTTCTTCCGCCTTCCTCTCTGCCTCAGCTTGCTCAACTTCAGCCTCTTTCTGCTTTTGGGCTTCCTCATCCTCTTTCCGCAGGCTTTCATTTTCAGCTTCTTGCTGCATTCTCGCCACTTCAGCTTCCTGCTGCTTTCTTGCTTCCTCAGCTTCCCGCTGTAACCTTGCTTCTTATCTTAATCTGAGCTCTTCCTGATCTCGGGCATCCTCAGCTTCTTTCTCCTTCTGCTGGCTGGTCTTCTGGGCCTTGGTTGAGCTAGAGCTTGCTCCAGTGCTTTGGCGACAGACCCATAGCTCAGCCATGTTGCTGATTCCTCTGAATGCCTCTTCCTCGGCATCAGGATATTGAGAATACTCGAAGTGAGCATAAATCTCCTTACAGTGCTCAGCAACTCTTCCCTTTCTGTCATTCCTATGGAAGATTACCTCACCGAAGTGGAAGGCTTTTAGCTCTTGAACAAATTCGTCGGCCGAGGCAACCCCCGAGAACTTGTAAGCACCTACGCAGAAAGGTAGAGGGGGAAAGGAAGCTTTATGCTGTTTGTGGAGCATTGCTCCAATCCCATCTAGGAAGAGTTGTCTTACTGCTTCTTTGAGAACCACATAGTCTGTGGCATACTGCGGCAATATGTATGGGGGCTTAGTCCCTCCAAACATTCTTAGGTAGGTGCCTTGCTCTCAAAAGTAAAAGTCCCCATAATCCTCAAGGACTTCCAAAGCATTCTCTGATAGGCAGTTTGGTTCTTCCTTGAACATCTTCTCATACAGGGGCATGATGAACCCCTCACAGATGAGTTTGTAGCTGGGCTTGTAATTCTGAGCCCACAACATCTTGAACGCGATATAGACCGGATCGGTGGCCCTATCCCATGTGCAGCCTAATTTGGGGAAGTCTATCTTGGCCAAAATACAATCAATCAGATATGAGGACATGAAAAATTTAGCCTTCTTCAAGGCTAGTCCTTCTTTAGCAGCAACTATCATCGAGGCCAAACTATCTGACAGGAGAGTGGCCCAGTCAAACACAGTTCCCTTGAATGCCACGTAGTGGATGATAGGGACCCACTGGATCTTATACACCGTGCCATCGGGTATGCCAAAGATTCTGCACAGCATCAAAGCGATCAATCTAAAAGGAGGCCTCAGATTCTGTACGTCATATTCATCATTTCCTTTCTTTCTCAAATGTTTGCCTGCCATTAGTAGCTTCTTGGCCATCTCGACGTTATTCATTTGGCTCAGCCATTCATCAGTCAGAGATTTCTGGACGCGGGCAAATCTATAGGCTGCTGCAAGATATGCGGGTTGAAATGAGGCAATGGCCACTTTCACGCTGTCATTTATTACTCTCCCTTCAGCATCAGGATCCTGGAGTATCCATCCGATCGCTTCAGCACAGGGGAACAGCTCAGGGCGGGTAGCGGCTCTAGTTATGCCTGAGGCTCTGATATTGAGATAAATTGGCCCTTCCTCTAGCAACATATCTGGGATCTCTTGGTCCCGGATCATTCTGTAGATGTCACCCCATCTGATTTCAGGAGGGACACCGGTGGTGCACCTAGTATCCTGGAGTGAAGTTTCAGTTTTAAGTGGCGCCGGTTTCTTTTCTGACATTTTAGCCTTCTTCTTACCAACTTTCGGCATTTTGATTTATCCCTGATAACACCCATATACAAGTCATCATGATATTGAGCAACATACTGTGAGGTTTTAACAGAGAGCACCATTGTTTTAATATGTCAAGGAGATAAAAAGCAATGTGAATCCGTATGTTTAGGAAGCGAAATACACCATTTCAACATGGAATACAAATTAAAAAATTTGAATCTTTTAAAGGGATGAATTTTGGGGTGCTCCTGAGAGGATAGGTATGTCGCGAAAACAATCCGCTCTCAGCCGGCCCTAAGAGAAATGGTGATCTTCGTTTCAACAAGAACATAATTATGAATTTTAACCATCCTAATTCTTTAAAGGGGCAGGTTCAGAATGCTCCTGTGAGGATAAGCGTGTTGCGGAAGAAACCTGCTTTCGGTTTAGCTTTGGGGAAGAAGGTAACTTTCGTCATTGCTGCGGTTTGAAAATCTAATGGCGGGGAAGCTCAGGTTGGAAAGACTCTGTGACGAAATAAGGAGGTGTTTCGTATTTACGACCCGGCGAGGGCTTCGAACGCTATCGTTGTTTACGGCACTTGCCGAAGTGTTCTATGGGAGGTTTTGGTTCGAGTGAGGGGGATGGCGCCGGCAAAGGCTGACGAAGACGGCTCGGGCAGCCATATCTTATTTCGGCTCGTCTTTAGCGGAATGCGAAACCCACGAGGCCTCCGGGGCTTAAGAATGCAACAGCGATATGTGACCAATCGCCTGTCGGGCACGTCTCAAAACTAGAAGGGCAAAGACAAACTGACATTTTCCCTAATAGAACCCATATACAGTTGTTTTTATATGCTGGAGAATATGCAATTTAAGCCTAATTTGACGGGGCAAATGCGATTTAGACCGTTTGACGGGAAAAATAACCCATGACGGGTCTTTTGCCCGTCAAAATGCAACCAATTTCTATAGTCTTTAAAAAAGAAGAACATCCAAAGGTAATCTGACGCGTGGGATGCAAATTTAGCGGTTAAAACCTCTTACCTAGCACCGTGAAGATGACTGGATACGGTGGCCGTGAATCGTGGGCGAATGAGCTAAGCTGGAGCGGTCGCGCGGCGTCCAACGTCGTTTGCCAATCGAAAATCAACGATACGTTGGCTCGTACCTCCCACCGCTTATTTAAATAGGACAGGCACGTGCGAGCATTTAGTTTGGTGGGTGGCGCAATTAGTCGCAGTTTAAATACCGGTATGTCGGCGGTCACCTCAAAAATTTTGATCCGCGTGCGACCGCCATTCGCGGGACCAACTTGCGAATTACACCCGCCGTTGCGGAAGGGTACAGGGAAAGTTTCCGCTGTTTCGGGGCGCGTCGCGGAAGGGAAACTCGAAGCCTTCCACAAAAGAATCCCGCGTCGCGGACGGATAACGCTAAGGCTTCCGTCGTTTTGGGCTTTATTCGCGAAGGGTTTCCGCAAATCGAAAAAAGTTTCTAAGTCTCACGGGGTTTCGGAAGGATATGGCCAATGGCTTCCGCCGTTTCGGAACGAAAGGTTGAAGGCTTCCGCAACCTTCTCTCGCGGAGCTTCGGAACGAAAAATCCAAGGTTTCCGTAGTTGCGGAAGGATTTGACGGATGTCTTCCGCAAGTTTCGGGTGGGGAAGCTCGAAGGATTCCACAATTTCAAAGAAAACTTCTAAGTCTCTTGCCAAAGTTTCAGGGAAATTTGACAAATGGCGCTCGCCGTTTCGGAAGGTTGAGACGAATTCCTCCGCAGCTGCGGAAGGTTTGAACGAAGAACTCCGCCGATTCGGGAAGGATTTCCCAATGGTTTCCGCGACACACCTAATCGAAATTTTCTAAGTCTTCTTTAGGGAGGTTCAGACGGGTGGTTCCCGCCGTTTCGGGAGCAAATCTTGAATTCTTCCGCAAATTTTCCCGTAATTATTTCGAAGGCCTTTTCCGAGCGGTTTATGTGATTGGCTTCCGCCGTTTCGGAAAGGTAGCCCGAGAGCTTCCGCGGTTTCGAGAGCAAAGGCTAAAAGCTTCCACGAAGCTTCCCTGGCTCGTTCTGCAAAGTTCTTTCAAAATTTCTAAGTTCTTTTCGGCAAGCTTAGGCTAGTTGTTTCCGCCGTTTTGGGAGGATAGCCCGAGAGCTTCTGCGGTTTTTCCAATCGAAAAAATTTATGAAGTCTTCTTTCGGGAGTGTTTTGTAAAAGACTTCCACCGTTGCAGGAGAGAAGACTGAAAGGTTACGAAGAACTTCCTTCTTACGTCCCGCAACACGCTCAAAATATTCTAAGTCATTTTTTCGAGAAGCTTATGCGTTTGGCTTCCGCAACTTCGGGGAGATAGCCTGAGGGACTCCAAAACGTTGGGAGATAGCTTCATGTCATATTACTTCAGCAAAAAACCTGATACAATATCTTCACAAAAACACAGATCTCACGGATAACTCTTGATCATAACTACAGACGCATATCAGCTCAAGATTCCCAATCAAGGTATCCAACACATATGACTTTATGACTATAAATAGGCTTCCACCTTTACATTGCTTGTCCACTTACTAACAACTTCCTAACCGACACTTTGAGCAAATGACCCAAAATCTAACTTATGTGGTCAAAATGACCCAAAAACCTACATACTGCGGTACAATCGACCCAAAATTACATAACATATGGTCCAACAACCCAAAAACCCGCATTCTACGGTACAATCGACTCAAAAATACATAAAATAATCTCCTTTACACCCAATTTTCTACCTTCCACGACATCTTTTGACGTGTCATAGCATCAGCGATGTTGTGATGCTACCTTACCAAATGGCCTACCAACAGGCCTCCAACACAATCTTGTGGCTCTCCCTCGAGCCACGTCAGCAAGTGTAATGTCCCCATTCAAATAAGTGCATAGTAAGACAATCCCATCAATCCTACTAGTTTCCTAGGTTGGATGGGCACATGTGGGATGGTAATAAGGAAACTAATAAATGATATTTAGACATTAGAAGGGTTCAAGAATTTAATAAATATGATGAATAAATAAATTCAAGAGAAATTCTAGCTGGCAAGTGGTTTTGGAGACATATGGAGGTGGTGGGATCCACACTAGCTTGATTTTTCAATGACACATGGCAGCTCTCTCTTGCCGATTCGAATTCATGGGAAGGTGAACACTCTTGGGTGAGTTGGTAAGTCATAACACATGGCATTGAGTATATTAGGTCGAAATGGGAAGGAATAGTAACCTCCATGGGAGAGGAAGAGTCAAATTGGAGACTAGTGGACACATGGGCTAGATTCCCTAGTTTTATGACAACAATAATGAAGCATCTATGACATTTTATGACAAAATTCAGACCTGACTTCTTACACCTGACTATTATGACATATCAGCCCCAAAAATAGGCTCAAGAAGGCGCTCATGGAGTTGGAGGAATCTAAAGAGACTCAAATTCGAATTTGGGAGAAGATGGAAGGTTGGAACTAGGAGACAAGTGGCAAATGAGGAATATTTTCTAAATGGAAAATTATTGAATCTATTGAGAGGATTTCGACCCCTTGAAGGCTAATGTTGGTTATAAAATGTAGAAATCAAGTATGAGAATGGCTTTTGATGATTTGAGAAAAATTGCATTTGTGAAGAGAGAGCTAGTGGATGACTAGTTTCTTGCCTTAGCCAATTTCGAGGGTGAAAGATTCCCATCCAAGTTGGTGTTTGGAGAGGCCACTCAGGTCTTTCATGGTGCTTTAATGGAGTTTTTATTTGCAGGTATCAGCTACAGGAAGTTTCATGGTTTGGTTTAGTGCAGCACTTTCTCTCCACCGTTTCCAGTTTTGAAGGCATATTCGTGCTCCTTGAGGGAGGGCGTTTTTGGTGAGCTATTGTACTCTTTGGGGGAGCTTCTAATGTCCCATTTATTTTTTAATATGAATTAAATTATCTGTTCTTCATCTCCAAAAAGTTTCAGGTCGAAATTCCAAGTAGAAATGTATAAATCTCATTTTTAATGGAAGAACAATGCCATTTCCCCACTACCTTGTTGTGAGCCAATGTATTGATGATGATTTCGAATGTATGAATGATTCTCTGATATATTTGTGATAAATATATTTCCATGGATGTATTCTACAAGTTTCATGTACTGTACTTGAGCATTTGAAGCATTTTTACTCAGTTTAGTTGTATTGGGAGGTGAAATAGTGCCATTTCCCCAAGGGTCGAATTGGGGGTTTTTGCTGTTGAATGTGAGAGAGTTAGAATAGTATTAAAAATAAATTAATGGTGCATATGAGACCTTAATCACATACTTAACACATTATATACCTCTTTTCATAAATTTGTGGGAGTTTGGAGGCATTTGGAAGGCCATTTGCAGTGTTACCCGAGGGGGATTTGATGCACAAATTACTAGTCAAAATTACATATATTGATCAGAATACAAATCAAGTTTGCAGCAGTATTTGGAGGGCCATAAAACATCCCTGAACCTTATATTCAAGTCTAAATACCATTCATACACTCCTACAGAAGATTTGGGAGCATTTGGGTTGATTTGGAGGTCAAAACAGTAAAACTAGTCAAAGGTCGAAATTGGGAAAAAAAGTGAAAAATTGGGCATTTTAATAAAATTTGAAAAAGGGATATTACAAGTGGTATCAGAGCATGGTCTTGGCACCTGATGGTATTAACAAGAAGCCAAACAAATAAAACACCACCCTTTGAATCAGTAGTTGAAGAAGTTTTGGTTGAAGAAGAGATAGTAGCAGAAAAAGAGTTCTTTTCTAAAACAATGGGTAGAGAGGAGGAGGAAAAATTAAGACATAAGGAGGAATTTATTGAAGCCTTAAAACCATGTTTTGAAGGACTTACCATGGTTATTCTAGATATGAATAAACAAATGATGAAAGGTTTCGAATTTTTGGGTAGCCAACTTTCAGGCAAAGGGATGATAGGAGATAATAGTGGTTCACACTCAGGGGAAAAGATGGAAGGGAATGAGCATATTTTCTCAAGTACAGAACCTCATAATAGACCTGATGAATTTCAAAGCACACAAAGGCATACTGCACCTAAATTTCTCACACCCAAAGAAGAACCCAATCTTGAATTGGATTACAAGAAACTAGTAAATGATTGGAATGATTTGAATGAAGAGTGTAAAAGAGGTGTACCACTCAGCGACTACATTGATGCTATGCAAAAGATTAAAATGAAGGGAGACAATAGGAGTCCATTCCAAAACAAAGAATTGAATAGTGCTATTGGAAAAATGTCACTTCCTACTTTTGATGGTTCTTCTCAAAATTCTGCTAACACTTGGGTGCAAAAATTGGATGTATATTTTCAGCTGAATCCTATGTTGGAAGAGGATGCATTAAAAATGGCCATTTTGCATTTGGAAGGAGATGCCAATGAATGGTGGTTTCATGGGCTGAAAACCTTGGGTCATAATCAGGTTAAAACATATGGAGAATTTGTTGACAGGGTACTAGAAAGATTTGAACAAAAAGATCCAGAATTGCCTTTCAAAGAACTAGCTCAATTGAAGCAAACTGGGTCCCCTACCGAATATATGTTGGACTTTCAAAAATTATCAGTCAAGGTGGCTGATGTATCTATGGGAAGATTAGTATTGCTGTTCACTGAAGGTTTGGCTGAACCCTTAAGAGGTTTGGTCAAATCCCACAAGCCAACTACATTAAAAGATGCAATGAGCTTGACTAGGGATCTCCAAAATGTGCTTCCTAGAACGAGATTTCCTCCTAAGCCTAGCTATAAATTTGAAAAGAAACCTTGGCAAAGGGATGGATATGATAAGAAACCTTGGCAAAGAGAGTCATTTGAGAGGAATGAAAAAGAGGGACTAAACAGGGATGAACTTAGAAAAAAGAAACTATGCTTCACATGCTTCCAACCATGGACACCGGGGCACAAATGTACCAAAGGAAAGGCTCAATACATAGAAGTATTTTCTGATAATGAGGGGTATGATGGGGGCATGGATGAAGATGGACATATTTCAGATCAAGAAGAGGCATATGAGACAGCAGTAGAAGAGGAAAGACAAGAAGAAAATCAGCCTTCACCGGACAAAGCAAGAATGGCAGTGCTTTCAGCAGTACCTCGCTATCATACTATCCGATGCAAAGGTGTGGTACAAGGACAAAGAACTTCAGTTTTGGTAGATGGAGGAGCCACTCATAACTTCATTGATGCAGAGATGGTAGAGAAAAGAAAGATACCTATTGAACCATTTGATGGCTTCACAGTTGTCATTCCCGGTCACAACACAATGCAATGCAAAACATGGGTTCCAAAGCTGCAAGTCACCGTAGGTAACTATACTTTTGTTGATAGTTTTTATGTGGTTGATGTTGCTGATACTAATGTGGTTTTGGGAGTGCAATGGTTGTATTCAATAGGAGAGCATACAGTAAATTATCAAATTCCCGAAATGAAATTCCAAGATTCAAAAGGAGTACAAAGAGTTGTGAGAGGGCAACACACTTATCCAAATCAAGTAGTGACTTGCAATAGCATGAGATCTATATTGAGGCATGGGGATATAGAATGGGCTGCTGAATGTCATATTACATCTCCCAAGCCAACTATAAATATTGTCAAACACCCAAAGGAGATAGAGAGACTTTTGCAAAAATATGAAAAGGTTTTTAGAGACCTTCCACATGGTAGGCCACCAGATAGGGGGGTTGAGCACAGTATTGTTTTGGAGGAGGGTACTTCACCCATTCAAATACCACCTTATAGACATCCTAAAAGGTTTAGAGATGAGATTGAAAAAGCTATCCAAGAACTCCTAGAGTTGGGTCTCATTAGACCAAGCTCTAGCCCTTATGCTTCTTCAGTAGTGCTAGTGAAGAAAAAAGATGGAACATTGAGAATGTGCATAGATTTCAGAGCCTTGAACAAAAAGACTATCAAGAATAGGTATCCTATTCCTAGGATTGATGAGCTCATGGATGAGCTACATGGGTCCAAATACTTCTCAAAAATTGACCTTAGATCAGGGTATCACCAAATTCGAATGAAAGATGAAGATGTGCAAAATACCGCTTTTCGATGTCATTTTGGCCACTTTGAATTTCTTGTCATGCCTTTTGGGTTAACTAATGCTCCAGCCACCTTTCAAGCATGTATGAATAGGATATTTTGCAAGCAACTAAGAAGGTTTGTTTTGGTTTTCTTTGATGATATTCTCATTTACAGTAAAACATGGGAAGAGCATTTGCAACAGTTAGAGATTGTGTTGAAAATCTTGCAAGAAGAGTCCTTATTTGCTAAATTATCAAAATGTGAGTTTGGGATGAAAGAACTACTGTATCTTGGGCACATTATTGGGCAAGAAGGAGTGAAGGTACACATAGAAAAAATCAGGGCTATCTTGGAATGGCCATCACCAAAAAATATTACCGAATTGAGAGGCTTTATTGGCATATGCACCTACTACAGAAAATTTGTGAAAGGGTTCTCCAAGTTGACTTCTCCACTCACTGATTTGACTAAGAAGGATGCTTTCAAGTGGGATGAAGAGGCTGAAAAAGCATTCCAAAAAATGAAAGAGGTAATGAGTAGTTGTCCCATACTTGCATTTCCTGATTTTACTAAACCTTTTGTTGTGGAATGTGATGCTTCAGGTGGAGGAATAGGGGCTGTCCTAAAGCAAGGCCAACACCCCATAGCCTTTGAGAGCAGAAAGTTGCAGCCTCATGAAAAACTTTACTCCATCTATGATAAAGAAATGCTGGCCATTATGCATGCATTGGCCAAATTCAGACAATACTTGGTGGGCAGCAAGTTTGTGGTGAAAACTGACCATAATAGTCTAAGACACTTTCTCACCCAAAAGGATCTAAATGAAAGGCAACAAAAGTGGGTAAGCAAGATTCAAGCTTATGATTTTGATATTGAATATGTCAAAGGAAAGAATAATATAGTAGCAGATGCTTTGTCAAGAAGGCCTTCCTTTTCTCTCATGGATATTGCCAAGGATTGGAAAAACATGCTACTAGTTGAATATGCCAAAGACAAATTTGCTTGTGATGTGTTGGATGGAATCAAAGGGGATGATAATTATAGGATTTTGAATGGGCTTATATATTATAAGGGAAGAATTTATTTAGTTCATAACTCCAAGCTCAAGTACCGAATTTTGCAAGAAGCACATGATTCCCCACTAGCGGGCCATCCGGGGATCTTCAAAACTTATAGACAGTTGAGGCAAAGATTTTTTTGGAAGGGGCTGAAGGAAGATGTTCAGAAGTATGTGAATGAATGTAAAGCATGTCAACAAAACAAATCAGAACTTACATGTCCAGCCGGCCTATTACAACCATTGCCCATTCCGGAGCAAAAATGGGACAGTATTTCCATGGATTTCATCACCGGATTGCCTAAATCCTTAGGTAAGGATTGCATCTATGTGGTAGTTGATAGGTTGACAAAATTTGCTCATTTCTTTGCTGTTACATCATCTTTTAGTGCTGCACAAGTGGCTGATATTTTTTTCAAAGAAATCTTCAGATTGCATGGGCTCCCCAAGAGCATTGTCAGTGATAGAGATAGTAGATTCAGGGGTGCTTTTTGGCAAGAACTTTTTAGATTGGTAGGCACTCAATTGACTCCAAGTACCAGCTATCATCCACAAACTGATGGACAAACAGAGAGGGTAAACCAATGGTTGGAAGGATACCTAAGAAACTATGTGGGAGGGCAGCAAAAAGCATGGGCAAAATGTCTACACTTGGGTGAGTTTTGCTACACCACCACTTATCATATGTCAATAGGAATGTCTCCTTTCAAAGCATTATATGGTTATGATGCACTTACATTTGCTGACATTATATTTGGTGATAGTAGAGCCCCAAAGGCTAAAGATTGGGTGGAAGAGAGCCAAGAAATTTTAAAGCTCTTGAAAGACAATTTGCAGGTTGCTCAAAATCAACAAAAACAATATGCTGATAGACATAGAGAAGAGAGAACCTTTCAAGTCAATGATTTAGTATATTTAAGGTTGCAGCCCTATAAACAAACATCTCTCAAAAAGAATGGAGCAGAAAAATTAAAACCAAGGTACTATGGGCCATACAAGGTAGTGCGGAAAATTGGAGAAGTAGCATATGAACTAGAACTTCCGGAAGGGAGTAAAATCCACAATGTATTTCATGTTTCTTGTCTTAAGAAAGCTCTTGGTCAGAAAATCATCACTTCAGAAATAATTCCTCCTTTGGATGATGAAGGTCAGCTCACACTTGTTCCAGAAAAGATTTTGAAGACACGGGAAAGAAGGTTGAGGAGTAGAATCATCAAAGAATATTTAGTGCAATGGAAGGACTTACAAAATGAAGATGACACATGGGAAGAGGAGAAGATTTTGCAGCATCCAAATTTTAAATTGCTTGAGGACAAACAATCTTGGGTGGGGAGGACTGTAATGTCCCCATTCAAATAAGTGCATAGTAAGACAATCCCATCAATCCTACTAGTTTCCTAGGTTGGATGGGCACATGTGGGATGGTAATAAGGAAACTAATAAATGATATTTAGACATTATAAGGGTTCAAGAATTTAATAAATATGATGAATAAATAAATTCAAGAGAAATTCTAGGTGGAAAGTGGTTTTGGAGACATATGGAGGTGGTGGGATCCACACTAGCTTGATTTTTCAATGACACATGGCAGCTCTCTCTTGCCAATTCGAATTCATGGGAAGGTGAACACTCTTGGGTGAGTTGGTAAGTCATAACACATGGAATTGAGCATATTAGGTCGAAATGGGAAGGAATAGTAACCTCCATGGGAGAGGAAGAGTCAAATTGGAGACTAGTGGACACATGGGCTAGATTCCCTAGTTTTATGACAACAATAATGAAGCATCTATGACATTTTATGACAAAATTCCGACCTGAATTCTTACACCTGACCATTATGACATGTCAGCCCCAAAAATAGGCTCAAGAAGGCGCTCATGGAGTTGGAGGAATCTAAAGAGACTCAAATTCGAATTTGGGAGAAGATGGAAGGTTGGAACTAGGAGACAAGTGGCAAATGAGGAATATTTTCTAAATGGAAAATTATTGAATCTATTGAGAGGATTTCGACCCCTTGAAGGCTAATGTTGGTTATAAAATGTAGAAATCAAGTATGAGAATGGCTTTTGATGATTTGAGAAAAATTGCATTTGTGAAGAGAGAGCTAGTGGATGACTAGTTTCTTGCCTTAGCCAATTTCGAGGGTGAAAGATTCCCATCCAAGTTGGTGTTTGGAGAGGCCACTCAGGTCTTTCATGGTGATTTAATGGAGTTTTTATTTGCAGGTATCAGCTACAGGAAGTTTCATGGTTTGGTTTAGTGCAACACTTTCTCTCCACCGTTTCCAGTTTTGAAGGCATATTCGTGCTCCTTGAGGGAGGGCGTTTTTGGTGAGCTATTGTACTCTTTGGGGGAGCTTCTAATGACCCATTTATTTTTTAATATGAATTAAATTCTCTGTTCTTCATCTCCAAAAAGTTTCAGGTCGAAATTCCAAGTAGAAATGTATAAATCTCATTTTTAATGGAAGAACAATGCCATTTCCCCACTACCTTGTTGTGAGCCAATGTATTGATGATGATTTCGAATGTATGAATGATTATCTGATATATTTGTGATAAATATATTTCCATGGATGTCTTCTACAAGTTTCATGTACTGTACTTGAGCATTTGAAGCATTTTTACTCAGTTTAGTTGTATTGGGAGGTGAAATAGTGCCATTTCCCCAAGGGTCGAATTGGGGGTTTTTGCTGTTGAATGTGAGAGAGTTAGAACAGTATTAAAAATCAATTAATGGTGCATATGAGACCTTAATCACATACTTAACACATTATATACCTCTGTTCATAAATTTGTGGGAGTTTGGAGGCATTTGGAAGGCCATTTGCAGTGTTACCCGAGGGGGATTTGATGCACAAATTACTAGTCAAAATTACATATATTGATCAGAATACAAATCAAGTTTGCAGCAGTATTTGGAGGGCCATAAAAAATCCCTGAACCTTATATTCAAGTCTAAATACCATTCATACACTCCTACAGAAGATTTGGGAGCATTTGGGTTGATTTGGAGGTCAAAACAGTAAAACTAGTCAAAGGTCGAAATTGGGAAAAAAAGTGAAAAATTGGGCATTTTAATAAAATTTGAAAAAGGGATATTACAGCAAGACATAGTGTACTTTGTGGTCTTGACTTTGAAATCCTCGTACTGTGTCTCGATTATCGTCACATGTTCCTTTGCTACCGTAGCCACCTCCTAACTGTTGATGACATCCTAGGCCGATGGGTGCTCAGTGAGCTTCGCTGCCACTTGTTGATGACATTCCTTCACTGCCTGGAGAACTTCGCCAGCCTTTTTCATGTACTATCTGCCAACATTTTGCAACTCCTCCAGTGGTGCAGTACACTTCTTCTGTTGCTTGTCGGCCTTGGTGATGTGCTGCTGCAGCTCTTTTAAGTCCACAAACTTGGCAACCTGCTTCATGGGTGACATCATGCACATTGTCGCTTTTATTGTCGCCAATTGCCCCTCCACTTCCTGCCGAAACTTCATCAATTGTTCAACCTGCTCATCCTGAAAAATTCAGACCCAAAACTGCACAGTGTCGGCCGTGAGATTTGTTGTCACCATTTCCAGATCTGCCATCTGCGTTGCTATCTCCTCCATAGCTCATTTGCGGTTGTCCACTTCTGCTTGAGGTGTACCAGGATTCACCAGAGCTTTTAACTCTTGATTATCATGCCACAATTGGACAATGATAGTGCCCAATCACTGCACATGTTGAAGCACATCCAAATCTGTGATGGGCTCCGACACATGTTGACAAGCCTCAGCAATGACCGTCTCTACCCACACACTTTCATCCCACATATGGGCCTTCTCCATAATGAGGTGATCTTGTTCTTTCTTCAGTTCCTCGATCTCTCGAGCCTTCTCAGCTCGTTCTTTCTTGATGTCCTCTTCCAGCTCATCCACAGCCTTCCACGCTATAGCAGCCCTTCCTGTTAACTCTACAATTGCTTCCCTCACAGCTGCCTCACTCTCCTGCAACCGCAAACACTTACCACTAATCTCGTGCATTCTATCCACCATTTCCCGACTAGCAACCATCTGCATAGTCGTCAACCCTTGTGCTGGCAATGCGTTGATGTTTATGGTCACTTTCTTCAACTACTGCATTAAGGCCTTTAAAGCCTCATTGTCCGTCATAATTGCAGTCGAGGGAATTTCCACATTCCTGATCCGTAGCTCAGTGGTGATTATGTCGACTAGCTGTGCCACTACTTCGTCGGGTGCCTTCCTCGAAACCATATTGCATAAGGAGTCCATACGAGCAATGAGTGCATGGAAACCTTCATCTATCTTTATTGTCATCTTGTGAACTACTGCGGTGGATGCATCAGTGATTGCTTTTATTAGTCGGCCCAACTGCGCTTCCGACGATAGGGGTAGCCCACTGTTGTCGAAGGGTCCTGATGCCTTTTTGTTCTGTTTTCTTCAAGGGCCAGGTCATTGTTGTCCTCTATCGGTGTCTTTACTGATTCTTGATCTGAGTCATGATGACTTTGCTGATCCTGTGCCAATAGGAGATCATCTGGGCATTTCACTAGTCCTCTAGCCTCAATCTCTGCTAATCCCATGGGTTCGCGCCATTCCAGCGGCCAATCATTCATAATGGCATCCAACACTTCTGTCGTTACCTTGTAAGGGGTCAACAGCCATTTCTTACCTGGGTCCCATCTGGCTTGCACATAAATGGCGTGCGGTCGAATCACAAACACCATAATTGGCTTGAAATTCACCGTAGTTTCCTCTGATAACCGAGGCACTTGTACTGCTACATCGAAAAGCATCTCCCAATAAAGCCAGAACTTCAATGTGCAATTCCGGAGTCGCTCTTGTTCACGGACCCACCACAAATTTTGATATCACGCACCCTGGCGCTCTTTCGCAGCCTTGACCTCGATACCTTGGTACATGCTGGGCTCCTTCCAGTAAATAAATGCGATCAAGATTAACAGCCATCTATATGTGAAGGATCCCTTCCCAGCTTGGACAATAGCGGCATCCTCGACCAACTGGTTCAGCAGAAACAATGACCATTCATCTAAACTCCCTCCGCGCATTGCACCGCTCATGCCACAATACCCAAATTGCACTGGTTAGGCCGACCACCCCGAACAACCTTACAGGACAATATCTTGGTGCTGGTGAGAACCGCCTTATCATTGATACTGCTGGTGCGATACCCACGACCATCTCGCTCTAACCTGAAGCTATCAACCAACTGCTTCACTCTCTTTTTGTCATTCTCCTTCCCTCGGAATTACTGCGATGGGTCTACCCCATCTTTGGGAAACCCGGTAATGGTCGCAATCAGGTCAATAATGACCGAAATCTCTCTGTCCAGCCACAATGAACCGCCGTGGAAGCAGGCCAGTAGTTGCTTCACACAAGCATTAACCTCTGGAAGTCATCCCAAATGCGGCATGTTAATAAGGCCCAACAAGCCATCCTATTTCAACCCCCGTCAGTCTTGCGGAATCAACGTCCCAGTGACTTCTGACTCTGGCACATAGGGCTCTGACATGATTTCTGGATAGGCCACCATGTCATGATCGTCGTACTTCAGGCGCATCAACACCGACACAATATCAATGGAGCACTCCATTCTAGCTGGGAGTGCTGGCATCTTCAGCTGGTACTTCTTGTTTTGGTTCACCTTACGGGGTGGTGCACCCAGTAGACTAGGAGGAGCATACCCAGGGATGTCAGCAGCGGACAATCCCTCCCATGCAGCGGACTCGTCAACTCTCTGATTGGACTGTACTGTCTGCATTTGAACCTTGAGCATCCCCGTAGTGGATGACCTGAGCTGCCTCTTGCTTTGCGACAACTTGGAAAGCTGACCTCCTCGTCTCTTCTTGGAGATCACAGATGCTCCAACCAGCATATTGGAAAATTTTGCCTCAAGATTCACTTCGTCCTCCAAAACAACAATAGGATTGAATGGAGACTCTACGTCACTGGAGATCTCGACCATCTCCAGCTCTCATGGAATACCTAACTCAACTCGCTGAACTCCAATGGATGGCACAGTGCCACTCACAATCTAAGCTCGGCGCACAACACTTGTACTCCACAATTTCAACTGAACCTTTCCCAACTCACAACTGCACTCACTAGGCAACAACGACACTTTGCAACACTTCACAAGCTCACTTAACAATTGAATTCTCGTGGTTCCTTCTAACCAGCTTCGACCCATTCTTATAGCATCCAACCCGATCCTTCATAATCATCACTAAATCCTGCATTAACTCGGCCAAAAATTTGTATTAATGACCTGAATCTGCCGTCGATCCTGTTAGTTGATCGGCTGGATCCGCCATTAATTCCCATCATTTGAACAAATGTCGTTAATTAACTGTTTCTACTTTTGGAATTTATTGCTTATTTAACTCAGTAGCGACCCTGCCACTATCGTGGACCACTCCTAACTTGTGGCACAGGCCGCCCTGCTTGCACATTTTGTTCCTGTCAGTGCGTCAACCTACCACTGATCAACCTACTTTTTTTCTTCCTCCATGTGACTCAGGCATCACGATGTTCCAAGCCTGACCGATAGGGCTTCAACCTACTACCATTAATCAACTTTGGGATCATCACTCCGTCTAATTGTTGCAACTATACCACTCCGCCTGAAGTGATGCTACTGATGCGATATGGACCAAGCCAATGCATCTGCAATTTTCCTGGATGTTTCATAAACTTGTTGTCATACAACAACATTAAGTCGCCCCGTTGAAACTGTTTTTTTTATGTGGTTATCATGCTAATCTTTTTGGCAATCCTTCTCCACACCCTGGTGGAATCCTGTAATAAAGTGATCTTCCTCCAGCTGTACTAACTGCACTAGACATTCTTCTAATGCCGCTGCAGCATCCATACCTGTTGCTGTCGCGATACACAAACTTGAAACGATGTAATCCATCGGCATAATTGCTTCTTGTCCATACACCAGCTTGAATGGTGTTTGTCCCATCAACCTTTTACACGTGGTGCGATACACCCACAACACTGCTGGGATTTTCAGATCCCAGTCATCACAATTCGCATTGCACACCTTTGTCAGTGCATGCTCCAATATTTTGTTGAAATCTTCCACCATGCCATTTTCCTGCAGATGATATGGCGTACTCTTCTTATGTTGTATCTGTAGTTCCTCCGTCAATGCACCGATTGTGCAATTGAGAAAGTGGCTACCTTGATCACTAAGAAATATCTTGGGGTAGCCGAAGCGAGTGACAATGTTATCAAACAAGAACCACGCAGTTGTAGCCACGAAACAATCAACAACTAGTGCAACTTCCGCCCATCTTGTCAAATAATCTGTCGCGGTAATGATGTATCTTGCACCAGTGCGCTTCCCCGGTGGATTGATTGGTCCCACAAAATCCACTGCCCATTTGTCAAACGGCTGTAGTGTTAGTTGAGGCATCAGCGGAATCTCATCCCTCCTGGATGGATTTTCGGTTCTCTGATAAACATCGTAGGACCATGCATAGTCTGTCGCATCATTATGCAGCGTGGGCCACCAAAGCTCTGCACGAAGCGCCTTCCTGACAGTCACCCAACTGCCTTAGTTCCCTCCATCCACCCCTGCATGTGCTTCTAACAAGATCTATGCTTGCTCATGTGGTAAGACACATCGTCGCAATATCTCATCTGCGCCAATCTTGTATAACTCTCCTGCGATTAGCTAGAAATCTGCAGCCTTGACTACCAACTACTTCTTCTTACTAGTGGTGAACTCTTCTGGTGCAGTACATGTCGCCAGAAACTGGATGATTTCTTCAAAATAGCCATCGGCTACTTCCACCTTAAACAGTTGCGCATCAGGCAACCCATCTTCAATGTTAGTTGGTTCTTCTCCTGTTTCAATCCACGATAGATGATCAGGGCCAGCATTCAACCGTCCTGGCTTCACGATCACTTCAAAATCGAACTCTTGAAAAAGAAGTAGCCAATGACATATTTTCCCCCCCAACACAGGCTTATTGACCAGGTATTTCAATGCAGAGTGGTCTATGAACATCTTAAAATGTCCGCCCAATAAGTAGTGTCGGAACTTCTGCAGTGCATAGACCATCACTAGGCCTTCCCTCTCCGTAGTGGTGTAGTTCCTCTCTGTGGATGACAACTTCCGACTTGCAAAAGCAATAGGGTGATCGAGATCCCCCTCTCTTGGTTGCGCTAGTACAACACCTGGTGCAATCGATGATGCATCAACATGGACATGGAATTCCTTACTCCAGTCCAAAAATACTAATATCGGTGCCGAAGCCATCTTATCTTTTAGCTTCTCAAAACTATCCTGACATTCAGGGCTCCATTGAAATACGACATCTTTCTTCAATAGCTTCTCCATAAGGGCGGTGATCGCTACATAACCCCTGATGAACTTGAGATAATACCCAGTATGCCCCAAAGTGGCCCTCAACTGCTTAACATTAGTCGGCGGTGTTAAGCTCAAAATGAGCGCAATCTTTGTTGGATTGACTAACAACCCTTTTTTGCACACAATGTGACCCAGTAATATCCCAAACGGTGCACAAAAGATACACTTCTTCAAATTCATCGATATTTAATGTTGTCGACAGTGCTCTAGCATCAACCGTAGATTGGCCAGATGATCGCGGATAAAACCATAGACTGTCCAATCATCCATGTATACCTACAAGAACTTTTGGATGAAATCCTTGAATGCAGCAACGACAAACAGCGAAAATATCGCAAGTGAATTCTTCAACCCGAACGACATCATGGTATACTGAAGACAACCCCATTCTGTCATAAAAGTCATCTTGTGGCAGTCTTCCTTTTCAATGCGAATCTGATGATAGCTTGAGAACCCATCCATGAACTAATACATCTCCTAGCCTCCCACCCCTTCGAGTACTTCATCAGTAAATGGGTTCGGAAAGGGATCATGCAATCAGGCATCATTCAACGTCCGCAAATTGACACAGATGTGCACCTCGCCAATCTTCTTGTCCTGCACCACCATAGAAATGATCCATTCTGACTCCTCAACCAGTTCAATGATACCAGCATCCAACATGCGGTCAAATTCTACCTTGACCCTTTCCTTATGTCGCGTATTTAGCTGATAGGGTCACTGTTTGATCGGTTTAGCATCTGGTTTCAAAGGGATCTTCATCTCCCCTAGATCACCCAAAATACCTTTCATCTCAAAAAAATTTGTAGGAAAGAGGTCTTGAAATTCATGTAGCAAATCAGTGACCTTTCCCATCATCTCATCATCCTAGTAATCTCCAACATTCGCAAACTTTGGAGTGGCCTCCATCCCAATATTGATCTTACGAATCTTCAAGGGCTGACTGAACACGTCACTTGGCGCATTAGGTGGTACCACATCGCAACTCCCTTCAAATTCTAGAATATTGACATTCCGCGGATCATCACCATCTTCAGTCCCACCAGTGATATTATAGCATTCCATCATGGATTGCAGCCGACAGTGCATATGTGGATCCGCAGGATATGCCACTGGAACAACCTTCAGAACCACATCGTGGATGATCTGCAGAGCGTTATGGACATCCAGGTTGGGATCAACAAAACTGAATGTATGAGTAAAGCAAATTGTTAACTCCAACCAAGTAGTGATTTCTCCCCGTAATTCAACTACAGTATACCATGACCGCGGCATTTCGTCCAACATATGGATAAATGCATGGACCCACTCATCTCTTGGTCACGATGCCCATAATGTCTGACATGCCAGCAAATGACTTCCAAGGTCATTTCGACCATCATATTTCCCTATGTGGTAAACCTCGATATCACCGAAGCGAACCGTCATCAATCTTCTGCATTGCGACCATTCATTAATTGATTTCTTGTGTGTCACCCACCAGCATGCTGGAGCATCCTTCAGTGCTTCCTCTAATGCCAGCAATCGCTGTGGTTTTGAAACTCGTTCTTCAAATTCTGTCAAAAAGTCGGAGAAACTAGGAAGCCCTTCATATACCGGTAATGTGACCGTTTCAGTCGTGACGCGGCATAGTGACTGTATAATTAACCCAGCATAATTAACCCACACTTGCAGAGAGACACCTCATGCAAGCGGTTCTGCCAGTGTTCTAATGCGTCATCAGAGTCGGAAGACGTAGAGCTATCACTGCTCCATCCCATCTCACCGTTGGCATTTGGATGAATATATTCTTCAAAAATATTGAATGCATGGTCCCATCCAGTGGGATCGTCATCCTTCACTAGCTCAATGTATCTATGTCCTTCAACCAGATCCAAAGGGGCTATGACTCTAAGATCGTGGTTTTTGAAATTCATTATCCACCGCGTGAAGTTGATTACCGCTACACTTTCATTAGCCCATCCGATCCCCAACAATGCGAGATACAAGTTTCCTCCTTCAACCACTTCAATGACGTCAAAGTCAGCATAGGTCTTCATGCCCTCAATGTCCACCACCAGAAGTGGAACTCTCCCAATCGATGTCACCTTAGCATGATTAGCTAACTGGAGCTATACTGGAGATGAGCTCAATGGGGGGCTCCCCATTTTCTGCCATGCCTACTTGGTTAAGATGTTGACATCCAAACCAAGATCCAAAATAATCGAACTGACTTTGTAATCCTCGATTTGGATATTCATTCGCATCTCCTTACCTGTCTTCCGCTACTGTAAGGAGTTTACCGTGGACTCCTGTCATCCCCTAGCTGGACACTGCAACAACCCCTCAATCTCAGCTAGAGCAGCAGGATCCCTTGCCAATAATAAGCAACTCTCAAGAAACTTCTGCAAGGTTCCAGACTACGCGAATGGACCTGCCTCTGAAGTAGCATAAAAAATGGGGGGCATGTCGCAAATGATAGCTTTACCACGATCCTGGTCCATTGCATGATGTGCCTAAAAGAACGTATCATGCTCAGACTCAATGTCAAACAATACCTTCTTCTGCCCAGCCTTTCGAATGTCCCCTCCTGTTGCTGCACCTCCCCGTGTGATGACTGGGACAGCCGCATCCTGTGGCCTTGGCTCCACAGAAATTGTTGCAACACTCGCACCCTAATTTTGGTTCAGTGGTGGATTCCTCGGTTGATTCATATTCGGATTAGAATTCTGATTTGGGCATTGGTTTTGGTTCTATACCGGTTGCTGCACCTGATTCTGTACTGGCCGTTGTGCCTGGTTCTGATTCTGCAACTGTGGAACATTCCCTATTTTCCATCGTGCAATCAACTATGGGAAGTTTTCCATGGTGTGGTCTGTTACAAAGTAAAATTTACACTGTGTCTACAATAGTGGGCAGTCGCATTGACAGTGTCCCCATACTACATAGTGATAGCACTGAATAGGTCCGCGACCTCCTCGTCCTCCTCTGCGACCAAATCCTCTGCCGCACCACCCGGAAATCCTCCACGGAATCCGCCTTTCTATTGGTACTACAGTTGATTGTACTATTGCTGCATAGGAGTTGGTTGCATGCCCTGCCCTTGCTGCGCATATTGCAGTTGTTGAACGTACTATGGCTGCTGTGGATCCATTTGCATTGGAGCTTATTGCGGCATAAACTGCTGTGGTTGTTTCTGTGGTACAAACTGTACCTGCGGTTGAGGTAGTAGATGAACTACCTGCAGTTGATATTGCGGTTGTTGTATGGCACGTTGATTGTCCTTCACATCGAATGCATTGTACATTCTCTCATGAAGCAACCCATATGCTTAGCAATCTTTGTCATCGTGTCCCACAGATTTACAGAAAGTGCAATACAAATTCATCGGTTTGGTGACCATCTTCTGCATGTATGGACATTCCTCATGGCAGTGCCCAAATACCTGACAAACACGACACCATGGCATGCCACCACCATTCAATGGGTTGGGTGCCCCCGAAACCAAATTGTTGCGAAAGTCAGGGAAATTGTCCTTAGTATGCCCTTCTCCTCGACACCGCGTACACCATACTTCTTCGCGCTGCTCCTTTCCCTTCTTCAGATCTTGTAGCTGTATGGTCAAGTTAGCCAGCTGCATCTGTATCTATGACATCCCGACTGCATTTTCACCAATCGACAATGCCTCCAACCGCATTGCAATCTCTAGAGCTTCACTAGGCATCATAATGTTCTATTGCATTAGCGGTAGTCGAATGTGCGGTAGAAGTGCTGCAATGAACCACTCTTTATGTTGTACAATGCTCATATCAAAACTAACCATCGCCATCAGCATCTTAAACCGCTAGTCAAAATCCCACACTGTCTCATTCGGATACTGCTTAATTTCTTTCAATTCTGTAATATATTGTGCTTCATACTTGGGTTTTCTGAATTCTGCAATCAAACCGTCCTTGATATCGTCTAGTGTCTTCTCTGGATCTCCTGTAGGGACTAGAAAAAACTTCATAAACCAATCTAATGTGTGACCTTGCAAATTTGTCGTTAGTTGTCCTTTCTTAGCATTATCATCAGTGATCTGCTTCACGGTATAGACAACTTCACACAAAAACCAGTATTGTTTAGGGTTATATGTTCCATTTCCATGGAACAACGACAACTTCTCATCATCGTCCTCCATTCTGGGATTCCTTCCTGCAGGTGTTGAACTACTAGCAATCAAGTTTTTTTGACCCGATGGGGTCGAAGTTGTGTTTCTTACCGATTGACAGATAATGCGCGGAGGTGTGGGTACCTTGTTGCCGGGGTTTGGTCTTGCCTCTATCCTAGGTGTAGCCTGGTTGTCCTTTTTCGGACTGTGAGGTTGCTTCGTCCCGTCTGGTCTTCTTCACGAACTTGTGGTTCGATCGCAGCAGGACCTTCTCCTATCCTCTGCCTCTTTTCCTGTCGAAACCTCACTCCTCCCCTTATAATACCACTCTCTTCCTTGGCTTCACTCACAATCTCATCATGACCTGCACCCATCTACCCCTGATCATTCCATGTACCGCCCCCCTGCCATCGCAATACCCATGACCTCCTCCCACCAGGCTGGTTACTGATCTAGATGCATCTTCAATATACCCTTCTTGCAAATAAGCATCTTAATGGACAGTTGGAGCGATAGCAGAAACCTTCCCCAGGGCGCGCGGAAGAAATATCTTTTAGCTTCACTATAATACTTTTGCGTATCAACCACAAATTTAGTGATATACCCTTCCAAGATGCTATCGAGCCACACTTTGACAGCTCGCAATGCTTTGTTGTCGACTCCCTGCAGTTCTTGGATCAACTCCGGGGTCCAAGTCGTCGGCTCACCACCTTGGTGGTTCCTCTTCTGAAAGGTCAACTTTTCCAACCAATCAAACAAAAGGAACGGGAATTCATAGAAAAACCATTTGTGCAGACCATCGTGAATATATCTGTCCACCCACTAATCTAATGCCAGTTGAGTGTTCCGACTTTCTTCTTCAGCAAATTCCTACAAATTCTGATCAAACCAGCTTTGTATCTCCAGTTGCATCGGATGCCACAACATATCCTACTTTCACTTCGCACACGGTCCCAGCAATAGAACCATTTGTTGACTCTCGACATTCGATCCACCGCGATCTCCCTAAGCACCGGCCCAAACAAGTTTTACCCCATCCAGCAACACCTGCAGAGTAGATGAGGTCTCACCCAAGATGTTCAAGGGAGAGTCGACGGAACCATGTTTCCGCTGAATGAAGGAGGATGTTTGCAACAAAAATCACTTAAACTTACTGTGACATTCAAAGATAGATCTATGCATCCAAATTTAACATCATTCATATTCATAGCATCATTCATATTCATAGCATCATTCAACAGGATCTTTCATGGCAGCAAGTACAACATTAAAGCATTAGCTATAGCAAGAAAACATAGCATCATTCATGAATCGCAACACGCATTACCATAAAAGATACTCAGGGGATTTCACCAAATAGTTCCATCACGTCATATTACTTCAGCAAAAACCCTGATACAATATCTTTGCAAAAACACAGATCTCGCAGATAGCTCTTGATCACAACTACAGACACATATCATCTCAAGCTTCCCGATTAAGGTATCCAACACATATGACTCTATGACTATAAATAGTCTTCCACTTTTACATTGCTTGTCCATTTACTAACAACTTCCTAACCGACACTTTGAGCAAATGACCCAAAATCTAACTGACACGGTCAAAATGACCCAAAAACCCGCATACTGCGTTACAATCAACCCAAAATTACATAACATATGGTCCAACGACCCAAAAACCCGTATTCTACGGTACAATCGACTCAAAAATACATAAAATAATCTCCTTTGTGCCCAGGTTTCCGCCTTCCGTGACATCTTCTGACATGTCGCAGCATCAGCGATGCTGTGATGCTACCTTACCAAACCGCCTGCCAACATGAGCAGACCTCCTTTAAATTTGCACTCCTATTTGGAAATTGGAATTTTGAAATTAAAATTTGGAAACTAGGAAAATTTGTCTTTAATTGTTTACGGAATGTCTATACAATATGTATAAGTGTGTACGTATGTGATAAAGTAGGTATATAATATAAATATTTGATGATATATATTGATATGATATAGTATCACATATGTTGTATAGTATTATGAAGTATATATTGGTATATATGTATGCGAAATTATTGTTCACACCAATATCTTTCCAAGCAATTGCAAAGTCTCACAAATTATCTCACAAAACTAGTCAAAGAACACTGAAATCAGTCCAGTATATGATGCAAACTGAATATCTCTATTGAACAAATTTACATCAGCCAACCTTGGGAAATGAAATGGATGAAAATATATATAATTACATCATAGATCTGAAAGCTAAAGATGCCATTCTAAATCCTCACAAAAGCAGGCTTACTAATTCTATCAAAACCCCCCTAGGTGGAAAGAGTGATTTCCAAGTCACCTCTAAAGCTCACGAATTGGTGAAGTAATGATTAGATGGTGATGTATGATGGAAAAAAATCCTAAATCCATAATTTGGAAGGAGGAAACATCATTGAGGATGATTTGAAAAAACAACAGCTAAGACTAGTCAACTAGCTTTCACCTTTTACCAAAAAGTAGTAAAAAGAAGTAAGGCGTATTTCTATTCCAGAATTGGATAAAATATTCCAGAATCAGATCAGATATTACCCAAAATCTCATAAATTCTCCCAAGTGACTCTAGGATTCTTGTGGTCCACACAATGGGTAATTTGGCCAACTACCTAGTCTAACACCTAGGAATTAATCAGAAAATGATTAATTAATGCTAGCTAAGTGTTAAATAATCCAACACCCCCCCCCTTAAATTATTAATCCTGAATTTATGTGCTAAATATAATAAATAAATAGGTCCCAACAACTTGGCATGGTCACCCTTTAACATACTGCCTTGTCCACAAAACAAGGAAAGAAGGAAAACCTCATGGGAAAAACCTCCCCTCAAACATGGACATGAAAAAAATTGAAAGATTGTTGATCAATCCTTCACTCCACAACATGTTCAACCATCCCAATCATTGATCTCATATGGCTGAAAGTATTCTCAGTAAAATATTTGGTGAAGATGTCTGCAATTTTCTCAGTTAATGGGCAATATTGCAGATCAATGATTTGATCATGCACTAAGCTCCTGATGTAGTGCATATGGATCTCCATATGCTTGGTTCTTTATATATATACTAGATCACTTGAGACCCTTATGTCACTATGATTGTCACAAAATATGATTGTGGGAGTGCTAAAGGAAATCCCAAACTCTGAAAGAATACCATGCAACCACACACACTAAGTTACAACATTTAGTGCTCCTCTGTACTCAGCCTCTGCTGAAGATAGTGCAATTAGACTTTGTTTCTTACTTGAATAGCAAACAGGACCTCCTCCAAGCATGAAAACAAATACAGAAGTGGAATTTCTATCTAGGCTATCACCAGCCCAATCTGAGTTAGTAAAGCCAAGAAGAT
The DNA here is from genome assembly GCA_027924585.1 of Larix kaempferi. NCBI lineage: Eukaryota > Viridiplantae > Streptophyta > Pinopsida > Pinales > Pinaceae > Larix > Larix kaempferi. The sequence continues at coordinate 50,876,108 of BSBM01000012.1, forward strand.
CTAGGCTAGATTCTGCAACATGGTAAATCCCATCAGACTTGGTGCCTTGCACATAATGCAATATTATTTTTGCAGCCCTACAATGAATCTCATGTGGCTGATCCATGTATCTTGAGGCCACACTCAAAACATAAGCAATATCAGGTCGAGTATGAGTAAAGTATAACAAGCTGCCAACTAGCTACCTATACAGGGTGCTATCCACCAAAGGTGTAGAATCTGCTTCTTCAAGTCTAACTCTTGAAAGGAAGGGAGTATTTGAAGGATTTAAATCAGCCATATTGAAATTCTTTAGCAGGTCTGAATCATATTTTTACTTATATACCTTGGTTCCAAACTTTGATTGAGAAATCTCCAGCCCCAAAAATTGATTAAGAATTCCCAAGTCAGTCATGGAAAAATATTGATGCAAGGAGGTCTTTAATGAAGTTATTTGATCAGTAGAGATACCTGTGATTAGTAGGTCATCAACATATACACAATAATCAATATGGATTTATCAATCAGCTTCATGTAAACATTTGGATCAGACTTGCATCTAGAAAAAGATTGTGACAAGAGGAAGTTGTCCATTTTGGCATACCAAGCCTCGAGGGCTTGTTTAATCCCATATAAGGACTTCCTCAACCTATACACAATGTTAGGATCTGATGTATACCCTTATTTATGTTGTATATATATATATCCTATTCAAGATCACCATGGAGGAATGCACTCTTGAAATCCATGTAATGCACTTCCTACTGCTTGGATGCAAAAATTGCCAGAGCTAGTCTTATCGAATCCTTTTGTGCAACTGGTGCAAAAGTATCATTGTAGTCAAGGACATGGACTTGGGATAATACCTTTGCCACAATACTTTCCTTATATTTCACATTTGCACCATTGGATTCAAATTTGGTCTTGAAGATCCACTTACACCTTACCAATTTTCTGCCTGGGGGGAGCTTGACTAGCTCCCATGTCTCATTCTTTTGCAATGAATGAAAATCCTCATCCATGGAATACTTCCATATTGGGTCACGTGAGGCTTCCTTATATGTCCAAGGATTGGAATCAAATATCAAAAAAAAATTCTCATATAGATAAGGATCATTCACATTGAGAGCACTCTCAAATTGTGATCTAGTCCTCCTAGGATCCTGAGGATTTCCCACAAGTTCACCAGCTGCTTGAAGAGTATTAGAATCTCACTTAAGCCTTGTAGGTGAACTTGGATCTTCAATAATATGGTATTCATCATAAAAAATATCAGAATCAGAAGATTCAAGAGGAACATCACTTACACTCTCAGGTGGTGGTGTTAGAGGGCTCTCCAATTTCAACATATTGCAAGGGCTCTTCTTCAAATTGAAAACTCCTCTCAATGAAGGATTTTTCAGATGGCATACTGTTAACACCCAAAAAGTGCTCACTACCTCATCTACCCATTACATGACTCATTTGTCCATATTTCCTACCATATTTGCCTTAAAACCCCAAAAATCCCACTAAAAAGCCTCCAAAAGGCCACAAAACCATCAAAAAAGCCTCAAAAAGGCTAAAAAACCCCTTTTTTTTCCCCAAAATTATCCAAAATTCCTCCAAAAATAGCAAAAACCCTCCAAAAAGGGAATAAAAAATATAAAAAAATGAGGAAAAAACCCTATACAGCTGACCTAAACCATATGGTTCCCAAAACCATGGGCCAGCACTCCACCACCAAAAAACTATAAATAGGTGATGGAGACCCCTTATTTCACATCCACAATCATGTATACCCTTACTCTGCCAAAATCTCTCTTAAGACCCTAGCTCACCCTTGAGCTACTTTCACCATTGAGAGCCCCTTTTGGCCCATTTCCACCATTGGAGAAAGGGAAGGAGCAAAGCTAGAGTTTGGAGCAACCCTCTTGGATCATTGCAAGAACTTCACCAACCTTCACATTGGAGGTAAACCTTTAATACAAAAAACCATTTACATGATCTCTTGTCTATTTATCTTTCATGCACATGCTTAGTATAATTTTCATTTTAATATCTTGTCTTTTAATTACTGTTTATTCAACTGCTACTAAGGAGTCCCTTCTCCTTAGTAGGTGCTCATTTGCACAAGCTAGGGTGAAAACCCTAGCTACAGTTTTTGGTGACTCCCCTTGGTTTGAATTTATGGTTCTATTTTTTTATATATTTTCCTTTCGGCTGTCCCTTTCGGCCACGTCTTTTATCCCTGCAGTTGCATTCCGACCGCATCTTTCAGGCCTTTACCTGCGACCCGACCGCGCCTGTTGCTCTGTTTCCCACGACTCGACTGCAGCATTCGGCCAGAAACCCGCAACCCGCCCACGCCTGTTGCTCTGTTTCCTGCGATCCGACCTCAGCATTCGGCCAGAAACCCGCAACCCGCCCGCGCCTGTTTTTCTGTTTCCTGCAATCCAACCGCTCTGTTTCGCCACAGACCCGCAGTCTGATTTCTGCATTTTTTCCCTGTTTTGAACCCAACTCCTTTGTTGCAATATTTTCTGCACCAGCACAGCCATCTGTCCTACCTACAGCCATACTTCCCTACAGCCTTTTCTGCAGTTTTCTTTCTGTTCCATTTACAGAATCATTTTTTAAACAATTTGAAAAAAGAGAAAATTTTGCATGTTAAAGTTTACATTCTGTCTTGTTATTGTTAGTTAGAAATTTTCCCCCCTTGTGGCACTTTTATTTGGGTTCATCACCTCACACGCACACACTCTGTCACCTAATTCAAGTGAGCCTTAAAAAACTACTTAACTCAACCAACATTCTAACCCCACTTGGGGAACACATAAGAATTTTTGTAGTTAGGTAGGATCGGGGGGATAGGCATCCAAATAACACCCCTCGGTTGCTTACACTTGAGACATAGCTGTTGTCCATTAGGAAACCCAAATCCCCTAGTATTTTTTGGCACGGTCACGACCAGTTTATCAGAGGGCCTCTCCCCTAGGAGGGTTTAAGTCGCCAGACTAGTTCCGGAGGCCTGAGTGGAATACCGCACTCCATTCAGTAACCGAAGGGCTACCTTTCGTAGTTCTCGGAGTATCCCTGTATAGGGGTACTGTGGTAAAAGGACCAAACGACAGATTCACCTTTCTGGACGTGTCATGAACGGGGTATCTTAGTTGCCTTTCTTCTAGGATTGACTACCCAGTGTCCCTCTCGGTAGGGGGATATCTTTAGCCACTTGGCTCTCCTATCCATATTGTCTGACTTGGATTTCATCACCTTGCAAAGGATATGTCTAGTTGAGTCAGAATACTATTTAGTTAGGTGTTTGCATGCTCCCTTACCTCCTTTTGGTCTAGCGAGTCCACCATTTTTTATTTTTTAGGAAAGCTGCTGCTTGTTGGTATTCTGACCATTTCTGTTGATACTCCACTTATTGTAGCACAGCTGTTACAGTAGGTGTTTTGAGTTGGTTGTTGGCCTGAGTGCCATATTTTTTTAGCTCTCCTTCTGCACACTCGGTTGCATTAGGGTTTTTGAGCTGTTTTTCACTCAACACAACCCCCAGATATTTGACACCATTTGTCACCATTGAGTCCCCAAGACATTCTCGGCGCCTCCGGGGTGAGCCCCCGCAGCACGGTTCACTTGACACCACCCGTCATAGACATAGATCTTCATCACTTGATACCACTCATCATCGATCTCGAGCCTTGTCACTTGACTCCACTCGTCAACGGCATAGGACTCCATCGCCTGATCTAGATGCCCCCTATTTTACCTCCGATTCTGAGGCAGAGTCCGAGAACCCCATTTACACTGCACCCACTAGCCCCATGGCTGGCGTGACTTCCACCCCTTTCTTAGTAGGGACCATTGGTGGAGCATCCACCACCACACCAGCTACCACACCTGCTTTGGGTATGCCCTCGATGGGGCCCATGTCTACCGTTCCACTCACTGCACCCATTCCAGTAGCTGGAATACCTGCCCCACCTCCCTCAGTGACTCACACTACCCTGGGCGGTGCAGGACCATCCCATACCACCTTCGTCCCTCCACTTGGGGGCAACATCCAAAACCCATCCCCTCCACTTGGGGGCATTAGCCCCAACTTGGTTACACCCACTAGTATGTCACATCCTTCTACTAGTTTGCCATTCATGGCTAGCCTCAACCTTCCTGACCTAGCCAGATTGACTAACGATCCCATTAGACACGACCCTGCATGGCCTCACATGCCCACCAAGCTCCCCTCTGACATCCCTAAGTTTGAGGGAAAGGCAGGTGAGGACCCCCAAAACCATATTATGTCCTTCCATCTATGGTGTTCCTCCAACTCTATAGTGGACGACTCTGTCCGCCTCCGTCTATTACAGTGCACCTTCATTGGCTCTGCAGCTAAGTGGTACATCGAGCAGCCCCACGGGACCCATGCCACCTTTACTTCTCTTGCCTCGACCTTCCTGTAGTTCTTTCAGCTACCTGTCCGCTATGACGCAGGAGTTGAAATTCTACTGTCTTGCAGACAGAACACGGCCACCCACATCACTGACCACATTCATGAGTGGTGTCGACGCTGCAGTCTCTGCAAAATCAAGTTAGACAACCGTATCTTCTTAGATTGGTTCCTCAAATCCCTCCTTCCTATCATTGCTAAGGATGTGGCATCCGAACACCCCCAGTCTGAAGAAGAGGCCATCCTCAAAGCCCAGCAATTTGACCTCATATATGCCCAGTCGGGTTACCTCTATACCATTATCCCTGACGCCCCTCACAGTGATTCCTCCTAGCACGATGCGCCGGGGGCATCCCACGCCGCAGACAGCATCATTGGCCGTGTTGCCTCGCATCCCCAACCCTTTTCCATAGCACGTCCTAGCCCCGGCCCCGATCTTTCGTGGGCTACATCTCAATCCGGAGCAACCAATTCGTATGCTCCTATGACACATCACCACCATTCTCAAAGACCCTCATGTCCACCTCAGTGCTTTGGGCATGCGTCCCCCTCTTATGATCCCCCGGTCGCACCTCAGCCCTATTACCATCCACCAGCTGCCCCAGCTCCTGTGACCTCCCAAGCCCAACCGGCTTATTACTCGACACAGGCAGCCCCTGTGGCAAACCCACAGCCCGCTCCGCAGACGTATCAGCAACCCCCACAAGGTTCAGCACCTGCACAGCCTCCACCTACTTGTTATCCACAGCAGCCTGCTCCCGTACCTGCACAACCCCAGAACCCACCCGCTGCCCAAAGGCAAGTTTACGCCCAACAGAATCCGCAGCCAAACCAAAACAACCAGCGCCAACAGGGCTAGCAAAACCGTGGCAAGGGTCGTAACCATGGAAACAACCCTCCTCCAGACCAAGGTGGTCAACCTCCCAATGCCCCAGACAACAATAATGCGGCCCCTGCCAACCAAAACCCTGATCGACCGCCCAAGCAGGCTAAAAACCCTAATTTACGAACAAACCATCCTTGTTCTATTTGCGGGGTCTATGGCCACTACACACATGCTTGCCCACATTTAGAGCGAGCCAGGAAACTCTAGGTTGATGATGCCCATCACCAAGGGCATGCAGCTCCTCCAGCGCCACCCAACCCCCCACAACCTCAGCAGCCACCTTTGGTGCTTCAAAATCCCTTACCAAACCAAGGCGTAGTGAACACTCAGCCATTGGCTCCCCCTAAAGCCAACGTGCCACCACAATGACAAATCACGTATGCCGCTCCTGATCAACCCATGTTCGACTCAGGTACCCACCACTTGTTGATGATGTCATCCACTGATGTCAACCTCCAAACCCGTCGGAACCAATATGGCTCCACCTCTGAAGCCCCTCCCGCTGATAAAACCACTAACACTCATCCCACTGATCAGGCGTTATGTATACCTCCGCCTCCACTAGATGGCGCTTCCAAAGCACCTCATTTCCCACTTCGTTGTATCAACAATAACCCCAATGCGCGCGCTGCGTCAAACTACAATATTGTAGATGACTTAGCCCAATCTCCCGCAGCCATGTATGCGTTAGAAGTCTTGAAAAAATGTCCTTCACAGCGCAAGACTTTACTCTCAGCCATTGGGGCTATTGACCCAAATGATTTGAATTTGATGGCCTTCGATTTGGACCAGTTCGAACCACACTTGCCTTCCACTTTAGCGTTCCAAGTTTCTGTTTCCATTCGGAATCTTGTCATCCATCGATGCATCATTGATGAAGGTGCCTCTACATGCGTTATGTCCACATTCGTATGGCAGAAGTTGGGATACCCTACTCTCCAGCAGTCCACCACTGCGTTACACGCCTACGACGGTCGTTCGGCTCAACCCCAGGGTCTCCTAGCCAATGTCCCCGTCCAGTTAGGTGGTAAAACCATACTCATTGACATAGAGGTCATCAATGTCCAGCTTGATTATAACCTCTTACTTGGCCGCAACTACATGTATGCTATGTGGGCGGTAGCTTCCTCTGTCTTTCATACCATGATGTTCCCCCATGATGGACGCGTGGTCAAGGTCGACCAACTCACCTACTATGATCCCAGTGCCCCCGCTGCACCCGAAAATGTTCTCCCTATGGTTGAACAACCTGTTAGTGGTGCCACTACCTCGTTGGTTTCCTCCGTGGGACCTGGATTTTACTCAGATCTGTCGATGACGTCCACATTCCAATCCATTCCTCCCCCGTCACCCGCGACCGAAGTATCTGATCTATGCACCCTGCCCCACAATACGCAAACACCCACCAATCAGCCACCCCTGTTACCTAAACCACCATTGGTACCTAGTCACATTGGTGTTACACCCATCCACACCATTCCCTTCCTAATCCCTCCCTCGGGAGTAGTAAGCGCCCCAGTGATGGCTACCCTTAGCCTCCTTGGGTTAACCTTAGAATTACCCGTGTGGTACCTTTCACCTCTCGTTCCCCCGCCGACACCAGATGTCGTCCTGCAACCGGTGCAACCCATTTTCACTACTACTCAGCCACCTCCTGGTGTCGCTACCCCTTCGTCCTCCACGAACCCCCCTCCTCTTATCAAGCCCACTGGGGGCAGAGGTCCACAACCATACACTGCTGTACCTCCTCCCAAAACAGTAAAAAACCCCCCCGTGTTTCGTGCTCCTCCCAAATGCTCGTTGTGTGATGAGTTAGGCCATCCGACTCATCAATGTCCACAGTTACCGGCATTACAGGAACACATGCAAATGCTTGACGACGACCCCAACCTCCCCGTTGTCGAAATCGACCCAACCCCCAAGCCTCGTGATAAATCACTGCGTACCAACCACCCCTGTGCGATATGCGGTATTTACAGCCACTACTCACATCACTGTCCTGATCTCCCAGATTACATAGCAGCTCTCTACGAGATGAATAATCTGTACCTTGAGACGGCACCACCCACAATTGAGGAGATCCACCCCCTGGTCTCCTCCCCTTCAGGAGAGGTTAATACCATTTATATGATCTCTTCAGTCACCACTCCATCGTCACCCGATTTGACGACTCCAACTTTCCATTCTGATGAGGAGATTCTAGAGGCTCTCACTGCCCCGGATTATCCCTGGGACGACATGCACCATCGTTCCTATTTCCTACCAGACGAATCCTTCTCTATCACCGTGACCCAATTCGCGGTTGAATCCAAAGATTTCCTTCCTACCAAGGTCGACTAGTTTAAGGATCCTATTCCTGCTCCTAATGCCTTTAAGGAAGGCAACATGGAAAACATCTCACCCGTCATCCACATTGATATCACTACCCCAGGAGGTGCCCCCGAACTCATAACTTTAGGAGCCTCCTGCAGTGCGCATGAGATTGAGGAGTACAAAAAACTTTTCCAAGAGTTCCATGATGTCTTTGCCCGGTCCTATACCGAAATGCCTGGTCTTGACCCCACTATCATAGAGCACCATCTTGACACCTCTGAGTCAAGGGGCATAATAGATTACCTCGACCCTGGGATCAGGGGCATGATCAATCATTTTGACCCTACCCCATCACATTTATCTCAGCATGTCAATGAACCCATCGTTCCAACCAACACATATGTGATCCACAATCACAAACCCTATGCACATAGCATGGGGGCAGGTCATTAACCCTGCTCACTTTTTCACATTTGTGATCTCAACCATTTTTGAGGTCACGTGTCACTTGTATATTTGATTTGATTTGATACGCATAGTTCTTTCCTTTGACCATTCCGGAGTCCTTATGACCTCCGTTTTTCGCACCATTTGCACTGCCAGATTCATATTTCTGTGCCCGTGATGATGCTCGAGATCATTTCTCGCTCTCACCAGGACCAATATCAACATTGTGTCCCGACACCTTATCGCCCCGGTTTGCGTGCCACTTCGACTGCTCTCCATTTTTTGATATACTTTATATCATCGGATTCATTTTTCCGAGCCTGTGATGATGCTTGAGATCATTTCTCACTCTCACCCCCATATTTTTTTTGGGTATTTTTTCCAAAATGCCCCTCGTCACCTTGGTTTTCGTGCCACATTGGTCGTTCTCCATTTTTTGACACTTTTTATATGGACGGATTCATTTTTTCAAGCTCATGATGATTCTTGAGATCATTTCTCGCTCTCACTTGGTACAATTTTAACATTGTGTCCTGACACCTTGTTGCCTCGATTTGCGTGCCACATCGGCCACCATCGGATTGTTCCACTTTTTTACATGAGCCATTCACTCCTGTCATACTGCAATTATTTCGTTATTTTTCCACCATTCATTACCTCGCAAGGAGGCCCACTAGTGTTCCCCCCCTACCCTCGTTCTTGGTCATCATAAATGTCCCTTGATTGAGCACTTCCTCCTTGCCTGGCCATTTCTTTTGTTCGATATAATTTTATCCCTTTTTCGGGCCGGACAAGTCCTTTACAAAAAAGGCACTTAGGGGGTTTCTGTTAAGCTCTTTTCTGACTCCTAAAACAATGAAAAGATCATCGAGCAATCTTGCTTCCTTTCATGCTCGTTAAAGTACCTGAAAGGGCGTCTATCTGGTATAAGTTTACCCCTTTTCCGGACCTGGTAGACTAATTACGAAAAGGGAATACTCTAGTCACACCGGCTAGAAGAGTTCTTCATTGCATCCTTTTATGCTTCTTTGGGCCTTGGAGACTAACACACGAAAAAGAAACCCCCCTGGAGTCTTCTTATCGCTTTCAGACTCTCTAAAATTGAAAGCAACCATGAGCATGAACTGTCCTGGGCTCGTACAAATCCACACGACAGTACCATTCCATTATTCCAGAGTCTTCTTATCGCTTTCAGACTCCTTAAAATTGAAAGCAATCACGAGCATGAACTGTTCTGGGCTCGTATAAATCCACACGACAGTACCATTTTACACACACTTCTTCTAGTTCCTTAACCCATGAAGAAGTCCCCCTGTGCCTCCTGGCACTATGATCGATCATCTCAGTGGCACCCCCAATCAGGTCGCCTTTGTTCAGAGTAATCTGCAGTCTCCTGCCATTTTACACCAGCTTGAGTATTCCTCATCCCAGTCACTATACTTGATCCATTACAGCTATGATCCCTTTCCCATCAGTCAGTTTCATATGTTGCCCGATCGTCCCCGCCATTATACTCTGAACAAAGGAAGTTTGAGTCCACCCACTCTACTTGCCCCGTTATCCCCCCCCAGTTTGTCAATCCTACCATCAGTACTCTCACACTTCAGTTCGCCACCTCGTGCTCCTATCAAGGAAACATCATTGCCTTGCTAGTTGCAAGTCTCCCTCTGTCGACGAAAAACCCTCTATTCCAGAGTATAGACCCAGAGGCCCCTGCGCCTTGGACCCATCACCACCTGTGGTGAGTTCCTACGGACCATTTTGAGAGGAGTCACCATTGCCTCTCCGAATGGTTGTTTCTCACATGCTCGACTTCAGCACCTTGATCGCATCGTTGAGAATCGCGCAGGATTTACATCCCTTCCATTATTTGTCGAAGACCCCGGATTTCCCCCGACTCTAGCACATTGGTGAGTCACTTCGGAACACCCAGTTATGTGTTCCCGTGGATTTCCGGGCTGTGTTGGCGATTGTATTCGGAAGCCATCCAGCTATATGCTTCCTTGAGTACCCAGTTCAGTCCTAGTTCAGTGTACCATTGAGAGTATGACCCCTTATCACTATGATCCAGCAACTCATCAGTTCCTCTAGTACCACACTCAGTAGCACTGTTGTCATTCCAGTGTATCAGTTCTGCAGCTTCGACATGGTCATCCCAGCAGTATGTCTCAGATTTGTGTCCCCTCTGGACCCTTATGATGTACACAGTGGTTCTCTATGTGTCTTACAGGTCCCCATTTCCAGGCCTCCCAGTTATTTTTTATGTATCTTGATACGAGCATGGGTATGACCGCCTCGTCCATATATTGAGCTTCTTCCTCATTCATTATTTGAGGTCATGTATAGGTCAAATCCCCATATTTTGTACCCCATTGTTATTATTGTTCTATATCTTGATGCAAACATGGGAATGCCTGCCTCGTCCATATGATCAGATTATTCCTCATCCATTATTGAGGTTATGTACTTTTCGTTTTTGCAGTTGGTTCAGGACCGTTGTTCCGGGCTCTAGTTTGTTTCTTCTCTTCTCCACACCCCGGGAAAACCATACAAGACTTATGATGTCCATTGGCCATACGATGAGCTCCTACCCTCACAAATCAGGGGGGCAATCTGTTAACACCCAAAAAGTGCTCACTACCTCATCTACCCATTACATGACTCATTTGTCCATATTTCCTACCATATTTGCCTTAAAACCCCAAAAATCCCACTAAAAAGCCTCCAAAAGGCCTAAAAAGCCTCCAAAAGGCCACAAAACCATCAAAAAAGCCTCAAAAAGGCTAAAAAACCCCTTTTTTCTCCAAAATTATCCAAAATTCCTCCAAAAATAGCAAAAACCCTCCAAAAAGGGAATAAAAAATATAAAAAAATGAGGAAAAAGGAGGAAAAAACCATATACAGCTGACCTAAACCATATGGTTCCCAAAACCACGGGCCAGCACTCCACCACCAAAAAACTATAAATAGGTGATGGAGACCCCTTATTTCACATCCACAATCAAGTATACCCTTACTTTGCCAAAATCTCTCTTGAGACCCTAGCTCACCCTTGAGCTACTTTCACCATTGAGAGCCCCTTTTGGCCCATTTCCACCATTGGAGAAAGAGAAGGAGCAAAGCTAGAGTTTGGAGAAACCCTCTTGGATCATTGCAAGAACTTCACCAACCTTCACATTGGACGTAAACCTTTAATACAAAAAACAATTTACATGATCTCTTGTCATTTTATCTTTCATGCACATGCTTAGTATAATTTTCATTTTAATATCTTGTCTTTTAATTACTGTTTATTCAATTGCTACTAAAGAGTCCCTTCTCCTTAGTAGGTGCTCATTTGCACAAGCTAGGGTGAAAACCCTAGCTACACATACTCAGAAAATTATATCCCTTGGATTCTTCTGAATAGCCAACAAAAATACATGGTTATATTTGGGGTTTCATGGCCCTCCTCTTCTCAAGTGGAATTCTAGCCCAAGCATTTGAGCTAAAAATATTGAAATGAGAAACGTCAGGTTTGTGCCCAGTCCAAGATTCAAAAGGAGTGGTTCCTTTTAATGATTTGCAAGGCACTCTATTTTGCATGTAAGCTACACAATTTATTGCTTCAACCCAAAGTCTTGGAGATAAGGACTTGGACTCAAGCATGCATGTGTCCATCTCTTTGAGAGATTTATTCTTCCTCTCAGCAACACCATTTTGCTGAGGTGTGTAGGGAACAATGTGTTTCATCTGTATGCCAGAAGAGGCACATAATTGTTGGAAACAGATTTGAGATATTCCCCACCATTATCAAATCTAAGTATCTTCATATGTCTACTAGACTGGTTCTCAACTGAGGCTTTGAAGAGTGTTGAAGCCCCGAGTATGTAAATGCTGGAATTTTTTCCAAGGCTAGCAACAGAGGGTGACAACCCAATCTGAAAGGCTTCAAACAACTTTGCGCAAGAGTAGTCCTATCCCTAGAATGTTTGGTATGGTTGACTCCCATGGATATTAGGCCTCCGCTAGCACTTAAGTGGGTTGATATTGAAAGGATCTGACTTCTTGTGAGGGAAGATAAAAAGTGTTCTATATCTAGAAGTGAGTTTGCTTTAAAGGAAATCTAATATAAGTTAGATCTAAATTAAAGGATATGTTTTGGTGTGCAGGATAACCTGATCTGGAAATTAATAAGTGTTTCCCTATCAACAAACTTGTGAAGTGGATCTTTACTTATTATCTTAAGACACAGTCAGAAAATGAAAATTGAATGATTGTAGCTTAAGGGCTGAAGCACATGCAAGATTATCCTGTTATGAAATGCCAATTGAAAAATTGGCATTAATTTAATAATATTTGTTTAGCATTTGCAAAAATAGATAAATTATTTAAATAAATAAATTCATTTAAAACATGGAAAACATAGATCATAATTCAAGACACATCTAAACTACATATCAATGTATTAATTGTGATTGCAAAATAAAACAGTGTTCATTCATGAGCTGAAGCAAAAATCAGAATCCATCAAACAAATTTTATAAATTGAACAAAAGAGACAGCAAGAGAAAACTAACTGTATTTATTTAAGGCTGCAAAAAAATACAATCTCTTAATGAATCAGAGTACCTCCTGTCCTCTTTTGGTGATTTTCTCCCCCCTCCCCTATGAGATCTCCACCCCTTTAATAATAATTACAATAAAGATACAAAGGGTGGACTTCCCATAAAACAAGGATTACAAAATCAATCTAATCTAAGAATAGCCAAGGGCGCCTTGCCACATGGACCAAACTTCCAACAACTCGTCCACATCAGGATACTTAGCCAATTCAAGTCCCAACTGAGCATCACACGTGAAGAACTCAATCTCATTCTTTCTTAGTTTGTGCCAAGTACGCATAAAAATGTGGATCTTTCCCTCCAGACTGACAGGTTGCTTGATGAATTTATCAACTTCTGAAATCTTTATGTGCTCGAGCTATCGAATCTGTTCTTTGACATGTGATCACCTACTATCAACCTGCTCAATCATCAGCTTTGGTGGACAAGACTTCTCAATAAGTTTCATAGTGGGAAACTATAGCATGACCATGATATTGTCTGCAGCATACCATATTCTACCACAAATTGCTTATGCCTTCTTAATTGTTTCTTCAACCATCTCACTAGTATTTTTCCAGGTGTCCAAAGATGTTCTTATTCTCCTAAACTTGAAGTTATCCAAAACTGGAATGTCCTCAGGTTTGTCTTTAATATACCTTTGCCAGTCAAAAATGTCTTCAATAGCTTTGGAAGCTTGTTTCCTTTTTTCAATGTGTTGCTTAAGGATAATGGAAATTCATGTTGGTTGTGGATCTAGATCTTCCAGTCTCATAGATGATATTGTCTTAGTCGTGCACCTCAGAGGACTGTACACTCATGCCCCTACCTTGGGGTTTGGGGTTGTTTTCGCCACCAGTTTTCGGGCCCATGGTTTTGGGTAACCCGTGGTATTTTCCCATTGTATTTCCCTTATAAAAGAAAGACATTGTAATATGGCTAGGGTTGATGTATTAGGTTTTATGCATTGTAAAGATCTCTGATATCAGAGAGAGACTGTGAGACAGTGAAGAGAAAGTGTAGCGGTTGTGTTGTAGGTGGTATCCCTTTACTTTGCTAGATGGAATAATAATAAGGACTGGCAACTTTAGTGTGGACGTAGCCCAAGTTGGATGAACCACGATATATATATGTCTCTCTTGTAATGTGTATGTGTGATTATATTTGCATTTCTGTTTATTGTTATTGCTTTGCGATCCTACTTTTCTAACAATTGGTATCAGAGCCAAAGGTCTATTTGGAAGATAAACCCGCAGGAAGCTAGGGTTTCTGGTTGGAGTGGGAGCAATGGCAGAAGAAGGAAAGTTTAAGGTCGAGAAGTTTAATGGCCAAAACTTCCAGTTATGGAAGATGTAAATGGAGGACTATCTGTACCAGAAGGATCTATTCCTACCGTTGGGAGGAAGAGAAAAGTAGTCGACGGCTATGAAGCATGAAGAATGAGAGGTTCTTGATAGAAAGGATCTGGGAACAATACGGTTGAGCTTGGCTTCGACGGTGGCTTTCAATATCTCAAAAGAAACGACAACGGAGGATTTGATGAGCACATTGGGTAAGCTATATGAAAAACCCTCAGCCTCCAACAAGGTATTTCTAATTAAGCATTTATTTAATATGAAGATGTATGAAGGTGGATCTGTTACTGATCATTTAAATGAGTTTAATACGGTTACAAATCAACTAAGTTCTGTAAATGTGAACTTTGGTGATGAGGTTAGGGCTCTTCTAATCTTTTGTTCATTGCCAGAAAGCTGGAATAGCTTGGTCATGGCTGTAAGTAACTCAGTCTCTGGTTCAAACACCTTGAAATTTGATGATGTTATTGGTGTTATTCTTAGCGAGGAAATGCAAAGAAAAAGCATGGGTGAGACATCAGGAAATGCGTTGACCTTGGAGACCAGGGAAGACAAAAGGAGAGAGGAAAGAGCTAAGGTAATCGCAACAACTCTAAAAAGGGCAGATCCAAGTCCAAACTGGGAAAGATAGAGTGCTGGAACTATGGAAAGAAAGGACATCTAAAGAAAGACTGCAGATCTCTAAAGAAGAAAGGAGATGCACAGAAGGAAACTACCCAGGAATCAAATGTAGTAGGTGATGTGTTACAAGATGCTTTGATTCTTGCATTAGATAATACTAGTGATTATTGGGTAGTAGATTCAGGGGCTTCATGTCATGCTACACCCCATAGGAAATACTTTCATGATTATGTTCCAGGCGATTTTGGACATGTTTTATTGGGTGATGATGAGCCATGTAAAATTGTTGGAATGGGTAAGGTATGGATAAAAGTTAACAATGGAACTAATTGGTTGTTGAAAGATGTTAGGCATATTCCTACTATGAAAAGAAATCTGATCTCAACAGAAAAGTTGGGAGATGGTGGTTGTCTATCTACATTTGGATAAAAGTGGTGGAAGATCACTAAAGGATCAATGGTGATAGCAAAAGGAGATAGGGTAGGTACGTTGTATTTATGTCCTCATAATACTGACCATTCTATCTCTTTAGCTTCCACAGGAACAGATACAGCATTGTGGCATCATAGGCTTGGCCACATGAGTGAGAAGGGGATGCAGATTCTCCACTTAAGGAAGTTGCTGCCAGATTTGAAGCAGGTAAGTTTGGAATTTTGTGAAAACTGTGTTTATGGAAAACAGAAGAGAGTCATATTTCTTAGGGTTGGGAAACAGAAGAAGAATGAAAAGTTAGAGCTTGTGCAACTACAATCTCTTGGTGGCTCTCATTATTATGTTACATTTATTGATGATGCAACTAGGAAAACTTGGGTTTAATGCATTAGATAGAAATCTGATGTGTTTGCTACTTTTAAGAAGTGGAAAGCTTTGGTTGAGAATGAGACAGGAAAATGGTTGAAGTGTCTTAGATCTGATAATGGAGGTGAGTACTGCGGCAAGGAGTTTGATAGTTACTGTTCATACCATCGTATTCGTAGAGAGAAGACAGTCCCAGGAACACCACAAGAAAATGGTGTGTCAGAAAGGATGAACAGAACAATCATGGAGCATGCAAGGTGTATCAGATTGCATGCAGGGTTGCCCTTACAGTTTTGGGCAGATGTTATAAATATTGATGTTTATTTAATAAACAGAGGACCTTCAAGTGATTTGGATGGTGGTATTCCAGAGGAGGCATGGATAGATAAAAAGGTAAACTACTCATTTCTGAGAACGTTTGGTTGTGAAGCATTTGTCCATATTGATAAAGAAAATAGAACAAAGCTTGAAGCTAAATCCAAGAAATGTACCTTTATTGGATATGGGGTTGATGAATTTGGTTATCGCTTATGGGATTATGAAAATAACAAAATCATAAGGAGTAGAGATGTAATATTCAATGAAAATGTCATGTATAAAGATTAGTTGCAGGGAAAGAAACAAGAAAAGGAAAACACAGAGTACATAGTACTTGATTGAATTCAAGAAAATGAAGTTCCAAAGGTGCCAAAAAATCAAGAACAGCAGCAAGTGCCTGAAACTCCTGCAACTACAAGAATATCTACCAGGTTAAGTAGACTCCCTGAACGATACTCTCCTTCAATGTATTATTTGTTGATGACTGATGCTGGTGAACTAGAATGTTATGAAGAAGCAATCCAGGTGGAAACTAGAAAGAAGTGGGAGCAAGGCATGAATGAGGAGATGGACTCATTGGTAGGAAACCAGACTTGGGATTTGGTTCAGTTTCCTGCTGGTAAAAGAGCATTGCAGAACAAATGGATTTACAGGTTGAGGGAAGAAGAAGGAGGTAAGAAGCAGTACAAGGCCAGACTTTTTGTAAAGGGGTTTGCACAGAAGAAAGGTATAGATTTTGATGAAATATTTTCTCCTATTGTTAAGATGACTTCAATTAGGACTATCTTAAGTCTAGTGGTGGTAGAAGATTTTCATCTTGAACAGTTAGATGTAAAAACAACCTTTCTCCATGGGGATTTGGAGGAAGAGATATATATGCAGTAGCCACAAGGGTATGAGGTCAAAGGGAATGAGGATTTGGTATGCAGATTGAAGAAGATCTTGTATAGCTTGAAGCAAACTCCAAGGTAGTGGTATTTAAAATTTGACAAGTTTATGATAGAAAAAGGTTATAGTAGATGTCATTTTGACCACTGTGTTTATTTCAAGAAGCTAGACAATGAAATATATATTATCTTGTTATTGTATGTGGATGACATGCTTGTTGCAGGGTCTAACATGCAGGATATAAATGTACTCAAAAGGAAGCTAGATAATTCATTTGCGATGAAGGATTTGGGTGTTGCAAAGCAAATCCTTGCTATGAGAATAACGAGACAGGAAAAATCGTAAATTGACATTGTCTCAGAGTGAGTACATACAAAAGGTGTTGGAAAGGTTTAGAATGCAGAATGCAAAACCAGTTAGTACAGCTTTGTCCATCCATTTCAGTCTAAGTAAGGAAATGTGTCCCAAGACACAAGAAGAGACAGATTACATGTCCAAGATTCCCTATCAATCAACAGCTGGCAACTTGATGTATGCCATGGTGTGCACAAGACCAGATATTGCACACGCAGTGGGAGTTGTGAGTAGATATATGAATAATCCAGGTAAAGAACATTGGAAGGAAGTACAATGGATTCTCAGGTATTTGAGAGGTACTACCACTCAGGCATTATGTTTTGGAGATTTAGACACTATCCTATAGGGATATGTTGATGCAGATATGGCAGGTGATAAGGGTAGCAGGAGGAGCACCACAAGGTATGTGTTTACTGTAGGTGGAACAGCAGTAAGTTGGATTTTGAGACTACATAAGGTTGTTTCACTTTCAACAATGGAAGCAAAGTATGTTGTTGTTACAGAGGCTAGTAAGAGATGATTTGGTTGCAGAGGTTTATGGAGGAAGTGGGTAAGAAGCAGAAGGATAGCAGGTTGTATAGTTACAGCCAAAGTGCCATTCATCTTGCAAAGAACTCAGCATTCCATTCCAGGACTAAACATATACAGCTCAAGTACCATTTCATACGCTCTGTTCTGGAAGATGAACTATTGAAGCTGGAAAAGATACATACTAGCCAGAATCCTGCAGACATGTTCACAAAGGTAGTGACTAGAGAGAAACTGAGTTCCTCCTCGGTTTCAGTTGGCCTTCTATCATGAAGGTGAAGAGGAGAAAGTTGCCAAGTCCAAGTTCCAGCAAGTACAACAGCAATGGAGTTGTTGTGATTAGTCTACAAGTGGGAGATTATTAGTTGTGGAGCCAGATCTTCCAATATCATAGATGATATTGTCTTAGTCGTGCACCTCAGAGGACTATACACCCATGCCCCCGAGAAAAAAAATTGGGGCTGTTTTCGCCACCAGTTTTCGGGCCCATGGTTTTGGGTAACCCATGGTATTTTCCTATTGTATTTCCCTTATAAAAGAAAGACATTGTAATATGGCTAGGGTTGATGTATTAGGTTTTATGCATTGGAAAGATCTCTGAGATCAGAGAGAGACTGTGAGACAGTGAAGAGGAAGTGCAATAGTTGTGCTGCAAGTGGTATCCCTTCACTTTGTTGGATGGAATAATAATAAAAACTAGCAACTTCCGTGTGGACATAGCCCAAGTTGGGTGAACCACGATATATCTGTGTCTCTCTTGTAATGTATATGTGTGATTATATTTGCATTTTTGTTTATTACTATTGCTCTGCGATCCTGTTTTTCTAACAATTCGCTCAAAAGAATTATGATTTTATTGAATATCATTCAGGGAACTAAATAACTCAGCCAAGAGTGTGTGATGTTCTTCATTTACTTTAATGGCCAAGTCCCTGAACTCTTCCTCAGAAAACCTAGAAAAAGAAGAAGTGGCTGCATTGGCAGTTGCATGCTTCAGCTGTTGTTCCAGCATTGTTATCTTCTAAACATTGGCAGTATTTAGGACCTCTGTATCCTACAGTTGAACCTGGAGAGAAGTGTTATGTTACTGTAGATCCTTGAGCTGAATTTCATACTCATTTCTCAATTCATGAATCTGAGATTCACGTTCTTCAATAATTTTGATCAGCTGCTCCTGAAGCTTCTTCAATTCTTCTTTCTTGATGTCAATCTCCTTATTTAGTGAAGTCACTGAATCATAATTGGCTCATACAAATTCCCCCATTGCTGTAGCAGTTTCTAATTCCTCCTGCTGGATGTCAGCAGACTTTTTTGCCCAAATAATTTGATTGGGGACAGGCGCTTGGAGCATAGTTGATTCCATGCTTCTCTTATTGCCTCTTTTCACCATTGATTTGGTTGATCTATTGTAAAATTATTCTCCAAGGGATACCACAGCATCATCTACACAATCAACTATCAACTATGTTGAAGATGTAGCTATATTACATGTTGCAACTAGTGGGGTTGTTTGGGCGACAATAGAATTTCTTCCAGCAGCAAATTATCTGGGACTATTCTTGGTAACAAGTGAATTGTATTACTTCCCCAAACCCTAATATAGGAGAAGGATTCTCCTACATACCAATCACCAATAATGGGGATGAGAGTTTTGGCGTGAGCAGAGAAGGAAGGTGCATCTTCTCTAAATATCTTGTGATAAAATGTTCCAAATAAATGATCACAGATGTCATATAGTAAAGGTACATAGTTGTTTTCCCATAATGTTGAATAGTATATGTGAACAGGAGGAGCTAAAAGGGTCCAATTCCATCCCATGGAGGGGTACTGGAAAGCTGAGCAGAACACATCAATGATATAAGCTGAATAGAATAAACTAAGGCTTCCTAGAGGCCGGTGTTTTCTAGTAATGTTCAATAGTTGTCTTCAACTTGGCTGACAGAATCAAAGTCGAATTAAATGATTCCCTTGTTGTGAGAACATGATGAGCCACAGGTTCCCATTTGGATTTAAACACAAAACAGTTTGGTAGGCCATATAGCCTGCAAATCATGGCTCCTAGGAGATAAAAGGGTTCCTTGAACCATGAAATAGGGTATGAATTATCGGATTTGGGTATGAAGTTGGTCGGGTTGTTCATCCATGATTTTATCATCTCATCAAAGTTGAACCAGGTCTTGACAGAGTCTAGGAAGGTTGCATTGAGAAGTTGGATAGCCGGCCTAAGGGCATATTCTCTAACAAAAACCTCTGAGTGGAAAAAATCCAATTGGGACCTTGCATTGTCATTAAAGGAATGGTCTTTAGGGTCTGCATGATCAATTATCCACTTTACGACATCTGTGTATGGAAGGAGGGTTTGTCTAGCTACTATGGCATGTAACTAATAATTTCTAATATTCTCATAACTAGACTGGTTATCCTGAATTTCCGACAGGTTATCATTATCAAAAATGGCATAAATTCGTGACTAGTCCAACTAATAGGTTTTAGACACACTACCACTGGTATCGACGAGAATGCCAAAATTAGGGTCTTTGTTTATCAAGTCTTTATGGGTTGTCTTGGAACGGGTATTTCTCGACATGGTGGAAGACTGCTAAATTCTGATAAATAAATAAAAAGCAATCAATAAACAGTTTGAAAATGAAGAAAATATGTAAACAACCAATGGGAAAAGAAATAAAACCAACCTGTGCTGGCGAAAATGGCAGGAAAACAACCCTGGTAAAAACGACAATAAAATCCTTGTTGCGGGTGAAATTCACGCAATTGAAAAATGGTAAAAGAAAAACAAAAATTCGAAATATTTAACAAATTCATGGGATGAAATCTAGATTGTAGGATCAAAACAAATCAATAGCTAAGATCTAAAATGAAAAATGTAGAAGAAGAGTTGCGGAAATTATTTTTGCAAAAATGTACAACCTTTCCGCAATCCACAATCCGCAATGTGGGTTGCAGGTTGCAGAAACACAACTCTAAATATAAATGCTAAAAGTTCCTACAATCCGCAATTGTGGGTTGCGAGTTGCAAGAACGCAAACAACACAATTAAAAATGATGTTCTTTTCGCATTCCGCAATCCGCAATTGCGGGTTGCGGATTGCGGAGAAGCAAAGTGCAGATTTATTTTTCAAACACTTTCTACAATCCGCAATCCGCATTGCAGGTTGCAGGTTGTAAAAACACAAAGTGCGAACTTATTTTTTGAAACTCTTTCCGCAATCTGCAATGCGGGTTGGGGGTTGCAGAAAAGAAAAACCAATTTATTCAAAGTCATTTCCGACATCTGCAATCCGCAATTGCGGATTGTGGGTTGCGTATAGAAGAAACATCAAATCCAAATAACTAAGCATCCGCAATCCGCATTGTGGATTGTGGATTGCGGGTTGCGGAAAGGACACACTTAGGAGAAAATTTATGCTTTCCGCAACTCACAAAAAACATGCAAAAATCAATGATTTTTTGAAGGGAAAAATTATTTACTGAATTGAGTCATGAAAAAGAAATGAAAAGCATGATTAATGTCATGAAAACCCCAAAATGAATAAGGAATTTCAACATTATATTTGTGAATAAAAATTGGGGCTCCCATGTTTAAATAAAACATGGGATCTGTTGTGCCTACAACAAATGGCGACTGGCTAGGCAAAGCAGTTATCTCTGTAAATTTAATCCTTAGTGATGAGGAAGATATGTCAGCAAAAAAATGTTTCAACCTGCAATTTACAAAATGTTCTCATAAATACACAACCAACCGCAGAGTCAATCATATGATTGAAATGTTCCCATCCAAAATCAATTAATGATGATGTTTATTTGAGAAGGCAATCTAGAAATAAAAAAATTCAATTATTTTCCTTTACACAATCATAAGAGGGCAGTTTATGATGAGCCTTAGAACAAACTTAGAGCCATTCTGGATCTCCAAATCATGAGTCACCTTGTCTTATTAACCATTTATTTTAAAGTATGTATTACTCAAAATATATACACTTCTTTTCCTTTTTCTCTCCTAGATATATATATGTATATATATATATATATACATACTATATATATATGTATATATATATGTCTATATATATATATTATATACATATATATATGTATATATATATATGTATATAATATATATATATATACATATATATATATATATATATGTCTATATGTATATATGTATGTAACCATATGTATATATATGTATATATGTATAAATATGCAAATAAGACTTTGTCGAAAGAAGGCCATTGCCCTGACTTGGTGATCATATTTTGGCAATGCCATTCACAAACCCTATCTAGAAAATGAACAAACTAGCTTGGTAAGGAGACTCATTGTCTTTCGGCTTTTGACACTAAAAGAAATTATCATGGCTTGGTAACCATAAGGTGATAATTCCTGTCCAAAAGAAGGTTCCTGATCATGGTAGGGATGGCTTGCAATAAGATCCCCCTATCCTTATATACAAAAAGTTGTCTTATTGAAAAGAAAAAAAAATTATTGATGTGTAAGTTATGAGACATTACCATGGCTTGGTGACCATATACTAGTAGTGTTACTCACTGATGTTTGCGGATCATGAATGGACCGACCCGTGATAGGATCTTCCATCTTCTAGCAGCAGTTGAAAGTCACCTCCCTAGCTTGGTGACCAGATGTGGAGATGCCATTCCACTTAGAATCTATGAACATAATGGGATGGCTTGTGATAAGACCCCCCATCTTGCAATTTACGGTTATTAAGTGCATTACTTTCAAGGAGATCATAGTGGGATCCAGAATAGATGAAGGTTGACCAGGCTATAAAGATATGCTGCCAATCACTGATGAAACATAAGGTAAGAAAAACCTAATCACTTCTTTTAACTTCAATTAACAAAATGAAACATCTATAAAGATGGTGATTGAGGTGAGAAAGTATCAATTAAATATATGCAAAAAATTGGTTTTTTCATTTCATGAAAAACATTTTCAGATATAGGCTGAGTAAAGTAAAACTGACAAAACTACCCGAAAATTCAGACTGTATTGATCTGGGATAGACTGATCAACAGCCTCTGCCAAATGTGTGGAGATTATTATGATTCAAAAGAAAACAAAAATTTAAAAGGAAAACAAACAAAGCAAACAAAGAAAAGAAAACAAACCACACTTATGTACAGATGAGTGAAATACTCCTCTAAACAAAATTCTTTTTGAGCAACTGGACATTCACTGGATAGGTTTCTGAGACCCCTTCCAGTGTTTGCAACTGGACAATAGTAGGACCAAGATTTTCTATAATAATGAATGGTCCTATCTAGAATCATTGAAATTTGGTGTAATCTTTCTTGTATTTATGTTGTTTATCCCATTTTAACACCAAATCTCCTACTGTGAACTCCCTATTAGTTGAGGACTTCTCATCGAACAATCTCTTCACTAACTGTTGGTGTTGATATAGCTTATTCTTATATTTTTCCCTATCTTCTTCCATTTTAAGTAATGTATCAATCCTTTGCTGGAGTGGAGAAGAATCATCTTCTTGTATTGAATGTGCTAATTGTAGTGAAGCGATCATAAGATTGGATGGTAATATGGCCTCCTTACCGTAGACTAAACAGTAAGGGGAGTTAGAAATGGATGCTTTTGGGGTGACACGGTCTACCCAAAGAGCATTATATAGTTGTTTGTGCCAGTCTTTATGGTGGGTGGCTACTGTCTTCTTTAATATGTTAATCAAACTCTTATTAGAAGACTCAGCCAGTCCATTTCCTTGCGGATAGTAATTGGCAGAATATTTCAATTTTATACCTTTTTCAAGGCATACTATGTAAGGTCAATAGAGGAGAAAGAAGAAGCATTGTCAAAAACCAAAAACTCAGGTGCTCCAACCCTGGTGACTATATGACTCTTGAGAAAGGATATGACTGAGTTGGTGTTAGCAACTCTAAGAGGAAATGCCTCTACCCATATTTTAAAGTAGTTTGTGGCTGTGGGGATATATTTATGTTTCAAGGAAGAGGCAAGGGTAAAGCCAACAAAATCCAGACCCCATTGTTGAAATGAAAACTGGACTGTAACTAGCTAAAGGGGAAATGCAAGTTTTTTTACTTTTATAGCACATTTATGACATGCTTCACACTTCCTGGTAAAATCATAAGCATCTCTGAATAAAGTTGGCCAGTAGTAGCCTGCTCTCAAGATCTTGTGGGCAGTAGTTTCCCCTGAGAAGTGTCCTCTTGCAGGTCCTGCATGAAATTGCAATAAAATGTTGTCAGTTCCAGGCTTCTCCAAACATCTAAGAAACACACCATCATAGTTTTTCCTAAACAATAACCCATCAATAAATGGATATGGTGTATCCTTTAATCTTAAGGCCCTACGCTTTTTAAAATCAATGGTTTCAGGGGCATACCCGTGTGTCAAGATAAACTTAATGTCATCATACCATTCAGGCGTTTGAGTTGTAATGACATGTATAGAACCTTATGATGTGCTTTCTTCTTGATCCCACTTAAGTTGTTGATCTACAGGGTTGTTGGACTGAGCAGTGAGTAAGCACAAACCCTGGCCTTTTACAATTTTAGTTGGTCTGATCTCAAGGTCATATTCTTGGAGGGTTGTCATCCAATGAGCGCATTTTTCACCCAGCTCATTTTGGATCAGAACATTCCTGATGGCTGCATAGGGGACAATAACCTTAGTTTGATATTTGAGAAGATAGGGTCTATAGTGTTTTACGGACTTATAAACCACATAGGCTTGTTTATCATTCTGGGAATATTTTAGTTCGGCCCCTTTAAACGTGGAGCTCATGAAAGAGATTAGAATCTCAACATCATCAGGATGTTTCTATGTAAGAACAGTTGCATATGAGAAGTCAATGGTGAATGTATATAAAATAAAATCTTTGATGAAATCGGGAGACATTAGAGCAGGAGCTTCCGCAATGGCCTTCTGAATTTCAGCATTTCTTTATTCATCATACCATTTGAACTGTGCATATTTTTTAATCAGCTGTTGTAATGGTTTGACAATCTATTCAAAATCCGGAACAAATATTCTAACAAAATTGATCTTACCTAAAAATAATTGCATGGATTCTCGAGAACTAGGAGGTCCGATCTTGGCAATAGCTTCTGTGCATTTTGGGTCAATAATCATGCCGTGTTTTGAAACAATGAAACCTAGCAACTTACCTTCAGTGACAGAAAATATGGATTTCTTCGGATTCAATGAAATCCCATATTTTTTGCACCTCTTGAATCCCTGTTTAAGAGCAAGCAAATGTCATGCCTCTTTTTAGAATAAATCATAATGTCATCCAAATAAACAACAACAAAATTATGCATTAACCCCAGAAAAGCTATGTCCATAGCTCTCTGGAAAGTTGCACCTGCATTTATCAATCCAAAAGGCATTCGTCTGTAGGAAAAGGTTCCCCAAGGGGTTCTGAAAGATGTTTTCAATTGGTCAGCAGGGGCAACCAAAACTTGATTGTACCCTGCAAATCCATCTAGCAGAGAGAACATCTCAGCACCTACAACCTTTTGTAAAATATGCTCCATGGGGGGACATGATAATTATCTTTTTCAGAAGCTTTATTAAGGTTCCTGAAATCAACACACAGCCTAATCTCTCCATTCTTCTTCCGAACAAGTACCAAGTTTGCAATCCATTGTGTGTGTCTGACTAGGAAAACAATTATTGTTGATAACAGTTTTTCAAGTTCCTTTTTGAAAGATGGTTCTAGGTTGGGATGCATCTTCCTCAGTTTTTGCTGATAAGGTTTAACATCAGGTTTCATGGGTATGTTGTGATGCATGACATTGGTATCAAAGGTTTTGAGCTCATCATATGTCCAAGCGAACACATATTTGAACTCTTTGCACAGTTTAATGAAAGCTTTCTTATCCTCAGGAGAGCAGTCAATCCCTAAATTAATTAACCAAGGGTTTTGATCAGTTCCTAAGTTGACAGGTTCATAGTTCACGGATGAGCTTTGATTTTTGTAGTTTGTCTTATATTTGAATTTGTCTTGCAAATCATAGTATTTTTCCATATTAATAACTGACTTGGGAATAAGATTAGAAGGGAGACTAGGATCAAATAAAGACTTCTCATGCACAGCTTCATCTATTTCCACATCTTGGAAAGTATCTTGGGATGTGAGAAAATCTAAAATTTGTTGATCATGATAAAAAACCTTCCAACTAGTTACATTGTCAGGAATATAAGGTTTGTAAATTAACTCAATCAAAAAACTATTAGGAGACAAACCTTCTGGAGGAATCAATCTGGATGCAGTGTTAGCCAACATGTATGCATCAAAATTTTGGTACCTAGGGACTAACTTAATGTTGAATGCAGAAAAAGAATTAGTCAAATCCCTTACAAGCTTCTGATAATTAATAAAACGGGGAGATATGCAATGGATTTTATTTCTCACATGTTTTACAATAATTTCATAATCTCCATAACATTCAATTACCTGAGCGCCCATGTCAATTTCCTTCCTGAGTCCCTGAACCAAAGCCTCATACTCAACAATATTATAGGTACACTCGAATTCTAGCCTGCAGGAAATCATTATTTTGGACCCCTTTGGGTCTATCAAGACACAACCTGCACCAGCTCCATCCTTAGATATAGACCCATCAAAGAACAGGGTCCATGCATTTGAATCTATCCTAAAATTAGTATTCACATTATGTACAACAGTACCAAAGAATGGGACAGAGGTAAGATTAACAATTTGGGACTGATTCTAAGCATTCTCAACAAGTGATGAATCTACAGGAAAATACTAAAAAAATGTGTCAAAAGTGTAGTGTTCTACATGTGAGCTAAAATAAGCAGTAGGCTCACTAGAATCATTCAAATCAGTAACAGTTTGTTTCATGTAAGGTTCTCTGATGATTTTCATTCTATTTGGTCTTCCATTATAAGGAAGCCATAAATGGGACCATCCATTAGAAAAATAGCCTTTAATATTTTCTAACCAATCCCTGCTCAACCAAATTCCATACATCTCATGGATATCAGCCACAAAAATATCTACAGTTTGATGGATTCTTGGGTCAGCAGACAGTTTCAAGAGAACATTCTTCAGTTCTCCTCCTACCCTAACTTTCGATCAATCAATCTGAACAATTTGGGTAGGGAAAGGCTCCCAAGAGGAATTCATCTTTTTACAGACATATAAGGGAATCACATTAGATGAATCCCCTGAGTCTATCATGCAATTATGGACATTCCTATTGAAAATATCAAAAGTGAGCAAGAAAGGAGGTGTTTTCTTACTACCTGGTTTCTGGTTACCAGGTTTGGAATATGTCTCTAAATTATTGTTCTGGACTTCCCTAGGTCTGTTTACAATCATGATTTTGGGAAGATTGTCTCTCATAGTAGGGATTTTCAAAATTTCAAATAGAGATATGTTGGCTTTCACCCTTTTCAATTCATCAATCAAACTGTACTCTATTTCAGGAATGATAGTTTCTTTTTGTGTTGTTGATTTGCCTCTATTTGGGGTAGATGTTGAAGGAGAAGCTTCATTTGTAGGTTGTCCTTTGCTTCTTATATTATAGGGATGTCAAGCATTAAACATAGCCTCAGGATCATCTTCCTCTTCAGCCATGGGGAGTTCTAAAAAGTAAATGATCGTGTTGACCTACTAATCCTCTTCTTCATCTGGTGGTTCAGGATATTGATTCTCTTTTGGATTTTAATCAGTGAGATCAAGAGGTTTGTGAGATTTAGAAACCAAAGCTTTAAAATTGAAATGATTTCTTCAGAATTTAACCCCTCATCAGGCTTAGGTGGGACTTTATTCTATGGGGGTTGATAAGGCCTCCTAAAAGGTGGTCTATTGAATCCTCCGTTGTTGTTTTGGTTTTATGTATTAGTCTTTTTTAAGTCTACCATTTCATTAGAGATATTTTGAAGAAATTTTTTCATGTCATTCATTTCAAAAGAATCCTTGTTTTGCACAGTGGGTTTTGGAGGATTATCTAGTTTCTTGCGGGAGGTAGAAGGTTGTTGAGATGAAGCATCAAGGTTATCTTTTAAGCAGAACATATCCTTTTCAACCTGGATGGCTTTAGCAAAATCCTCCTACAAGTTATCCTTGTGTGCTATTTTGACCCACATAGCAATGGGATAGGTAATCCTTTGAAATAATATGCAACCAACAATTCTTCAACAGGAAGAACAGTGGTAGTGATTCTATTCTTTAGGTAAGAGAATATTTGGTTATAATCTTTAACCCTTTCTTTGCCCTTAATTTTCATTGAAGACAAATCTATGACCAGATCTTCGGGGGTTTTGTCATCTCCAAACTTCTAGATAAAGAGTTTTTCAAAATCATCCTGAGAAGAAATGGATTGGGCTTCTAGGGCAGAGTACCAAGTAGATGCTTTCCCCTCAAATGTGTAAGGAAACAATCTACAAACTACATCTTCATGTATGACACTTCTAAGTCTAATGTGCTGCATAGAGGTTTTAATATGGTCTAGTGCAGGTGATTTATCATCATGATTAAACTTAGGAAGCCACTTTTCAGGGTTCTTTGGAAGTCTATGTTGATCCCCAGCAATAAATACAGCATCTTGGTCTAGCCAAGGTTTGTTTTGGCCTTGTTCCATGGGTATATCCTTTGAAGAAGAACTGGAGGTTGTCTCACTTCTAGTAACAACCGGTGTTCTTGTTGGAGGAGGTCTATTGGTGTTTTGTATAGGCATGACTGATCATGGCCCTCCTTCTAGCGCCATTTGTTGAAGCCCCGAGTATGTAAATGCTGGAATGTTTTCCAAGGCTAGCAACAAAGGGTGACAAACTGTTTGGTATCCCCATACTATTTGGTATGGTTTACTCCCACGGATATTAGGCCTCCGCTAGCACTTAAGTGGGTTGATCCTGAAAGGATATGACTTCCTGTGAGGGAAGATCAAAAGTGTTATGTATTTAGAAGTGAGTTTGCTTTAAAGGAAATATAATATAAGTTAGATCTAAATTAAAGGATATGTTTTGGTGTGCAGGATAACCTGATCTGGAAATTAATAAGTGTTTCACCTATCGACAAACATGTGAAGTGGATCTTTACTTATTAGCTTAAGACACAGTGAAAAAATGAAAATTGAATGATTGTAGCTTAAGGGTCGAAGCACATGCAAGATTATCCTGTTACGAAATGCTAATTGAAAAATTGGCATTAATTTAATAATATATGCTTATCATTTGCAAAAATAGATAAATGATTTAAATAAATAAATTCATTTAAAACATGGAAAACATAGATCATAATTCAAGACACATTTAAACTACAGATCGATGTATTAATTGTGATTGCAAAATAAAATAGTGTCCAAAGATGTTTTTATTTTGCTGAAATTGAAGCTATCCAAAACTGGAATGTCCTTAGGTTTGTCTTTAATATACCTTTTCCAGTCAACAATGTCTTCAATGGCTTTGGAAGCTTGTTGCCTTTTTTCAATGTGCTGCTCAAAAATAATGGAAACTCGCTCAAAAGCATTATGATTTTCCTAAATATCATTCAGGGAACTAAACAACTCAACCAAGAGTGTGTGATGTTCTTCATTTACTTTAATGGCCAAACCCTTGAACTCTTCCTCAAAAAACCTGGAAAAAGAAGTGGCTGCATTCGCAGCTGCATGCTTCAGTTGTTGTTCTAGCACTGCTATCTTCTCAACACTAGCAGTATTTAGGACCTTTGTATCCTGCAGTTGCACCTGGAGAGAAGTGTTTTGTTCCTGTAGATCCTTGAGCTGACTTTCATATTCATTTCTCAATTCATGAATCTAAGATTCATGTTCTTCATTAAATTTGATCAACTGCTCCTGAAGCTTCTTCAATTCTTCTTTCTTGATGTCAAACTCCTTATTCAGTTAAGTCACTGAATCATAATTGGCTCCAACAAATTCCCCCTTTGCTGCAGCAGTGTCTAATGCCTCCTGCTAGATGTCAGCTAGTTGTTTTGCCCAAATAATTTGATTGGGGATAGGCGCTTGCAGCATCGTTGGTTCCCTGCTCCTCTTATTTCCTCTTTTCACCACTGCTTTGGCTAATCTACTGTAAAAATATTCTCCAAGGGAAACCACGGCATCATTGTTAGGAACCCATGTCTTTACTTTGTTAGTATATTGTTGTTGGACGCATATGCTTTGTAAGTCGTCCGTAGTATTTGTTGATCAATAGTTTGTGTTATTGTTGTTGGCGCATATGCTTTGTAAGTCGCCCGTAGTATTGTTGATCCATAGTTTGTAGTGGCCCATGGTTTTGAACCATAGTATTGGTGCCTAGACTTAGTATATAAGTGTGTGTTGAGACCTATGAAGGCATGGTGAAGTTAATTGTATTGAGCTTGCTCAAAGGAGTTTTACCCCTCGAAGTGGCCCGTGATCAATATAAAAGTGATTCTGAGTTCTATTATTTCTGATATCTCGTGTATTTGCATTAATTAATTATTGCAGGTTCTCCACAATCATCTATCAACTATGTTGAAAATGTAGCTATATTACATGTTGCAACTAGTGGGGTTGTTTGGGTGATAGTAGAATTTGGGATGGACATGGTGATTTGGGAGGTAGACATAGAAGAGGTGGTGGTAGTAGAAGTGGAAGGTACAGAAGTGGAAGAAGTAGTTAAAGTTACAACCTTAGGGAGAGAAGTAGAGGCAATAGCAACTGATGGTTTCAAATAAACAGTTGGGTCTTGGATATCAGTAACTGATGGTAGTGAGGTGACAGGTTGAGTTAATAGGGTTGGTTGTGAAATAATAATGGGAGCAGCAAGTGTTTCAACTAAGGTGGATGGTGAAAGTGAAACATCAACAGATGAGGTGAAAGGGAGCTCAATAGAAGTGAGTTGGGATGTAGGATTTGATGTGGAAGCAATGGTTGTGACTTTAGAAAAATGAACCTCTAGAGTGGGATCATCCATCACAATGCTATCAAGCAAATCAACAATGGTCTGAGAAACTTCAATTACCTCTTGTATGACAGACACAGGAGGAAAACAAGATCCGAGTGGAATCCTTTCATCATCTGCATCACTGTCATCAATGTTCAATGTAGGAATCTGAGACATGGAAGGTTGAATCTTCTGCCTTTTTGATGGGGTACTTGCAGTAATCACTTGAGTATCAACTACTGAATTCATTCATGCCAATTTCTTATTTATCTCTTCAAATGTTTGAATTAAAGCCTTCCATTCTGCAATAGGTTTTAATTTTGGAACATCCTCCACAAGGATTTTACCTTTGCCTTCATCCGGGTAAGTTAAAATCAAGGGAGTACTGGAATTTTGTGCATCTTTCTCTGCTCTGTCTTTTTTGGCCTGTTACTCAAGTTGTAGTTCCATTTTCCTGTAACTCAAAACCTTAGATTTGAGATCTTGTTGGTATTGAAGAATGAAACTTTGTTCTTCTTTGGTTTTAGCCGTAATCAGGACTTCAGAAAACAAATTTAGTCCCTGGTAAATAGAATCATCAAGGGCGGTCTCATGAGAATAGGTATTCTTCATATGTTCCTGGGAAAAGTGGTTAGACAGGAATGCCTTGGCATCACGCATCCTTTTGGGGGCTTGTCCTAGCTTTAGTGAAACAATCTTCATTCCCAACACTGCAGCATGTGTTGAGTTCTGAATGATCAGAGGCCCAAGGTTCAAAGGGAATTTGGGCCATCCTTTTCTTTTACTCCCAGTCAATTTTAGGAACACTCCATCAGTAACAGTCTGGAAAGCAATTTCTTCCAACACCAACTTATCTGGGACTATTCTTGATAACAAGTGAGCTGTATTACTTCCCCAAACCCTAATATAGGAAAAGGATTCTCCTACATACCAATCACCAATAGTGGGGATGAGATTTTTGGCATGAGCAGAGAAGGAAGGTGCATCTTCTCTGAATATCTTGTGATAAATTGTTCCAAATAAATGATCACAGATGTCATACAATAAAGGCACAGAGTTGTTTTCCCATAATGTTGAACAATATATGTGAGCTGGAGGAGCTGAAAGGGTCCAATTCCATCCCATGGAGGGGTACTGGAAAGATGAGAAGAAAACATCAATGATATAAGCTTAATAGAAGAAAGGAGGCTTCCTAGAGGCCGGTGTTTTCTGGTAACGTTCAATAGTTTTCTTCAACTCGGCTGATAGAATCGAAGCCCAATTTGATGATTCCCCTGTTATGAGAACATGATGAGCCACAGGTGCCCATTCGACTTTAAACACAGAATAGTTTGGTAGGCCGTATAGACTACAAATCATGGCTGCTAGGAGAGAAAAGGGTTCCTTGAACCATGAAATAGGGTATGAATTATTGGCTTTGGGTGTGAAGTTGGTTGGGCTGTTCATCCATGATTTTATCATCTCATCAAAGTTGAACCGGGTCTTGACAGAGTCTAGGAAAGATGCATTAAGAATTTGGGTAGCCAGCCTAAGGGCATATGCTTTAACAAAAAACTATGAGTGGAAAAAAGCTAATTGGGACCCTTCATTTTCGTTGAAGGAACAGTCTTTAGGGTCTGCATGATCAATTATCCACTTTACGGTGTCTGTGTATGGAAGGAGGGTTGGTCTAGCTGCTATGGCGTGTAACTAAGAATTTATGATATTCTCATAACTAAACTGGTTATCCTGAATTTCTGACAGGTCGTCATTATCAAAAATGGTATAAATTCATGACCAGTCCAGCTGATTGGTTTCAGACACACTACCACTAGTATCGGCAAGAATGCCAAAATTAGGGTCTTTGTTTATCAAGTATTTATGGGATCTTGGAACGGTTATTTCTCGACATGGTGGAAGACTGGTAAATTATGATAAATAAATAAAAATCAATCAATAAACAGTTTGAAAATGAAGAAAATTCGTTAACAACCAATGGGAAAAGAAAGAAAACCAACCTGTGCTGACGAAAACGGGAAGAAAACAACCCTGGTCAAAACCAACAGTAAAATCCTTGTCACAGTTGAAATTCACGCAATTGAAAAATGGTAAAAGAAAAACAAAAATTCAAAATATTTAACAAATTCGTGGGATGAAATCTGGATCGTAGGATCAAAACAAATCAACGGCTAAGATCTAAAATGAAAAATGTGAAAGAAGAGTTGGGGTAATTATTTTTGCAAAAATTTACAACCTTTCCGCAATATGCAATCTGCAATGTGGGTTGTGGGTTGCAGAAACACAACTCTAAATATAAATGCCAAAAGTTCTCGCAATCCGCAATTGCAGGTTGCGAGCTGCGGGAATGCAAACGACACAATTAAAAACGATGTTCTTTCTGCATTCCGCAATCCGCAATTGCGGATTGCGGAGACGCAAAGCACATATTTATTTTTCAAACACTTTCCGCAATCTGCAATCCACATTGCGGGTTGCAAGTTGTGGAAACACAAAGTGCGAACTTATTTTTGAAACTCTTTCTGCAATCTGCAATGCGGGTTGCGGAAAAGAAAAACCAATTTATTCAAATTCATTTCCGACATCCGCAATCCGCAAATGTGGATTGCGGGTTGCGTATAGAAGAAACATCAAATCCAAATAATCAAGCATCTGCAATCCGCATTGCGGATTGCGGATTGCAGGTTGCTGAAAGGACAAACTTTGGAGAAAATTTAAGCTTTTCGCAACTCACAAAAAACACGCAAAAATCAATGATTTTTTTAAGGGAAAAATTATTAACTGAATTGAGTCATGAAAAATAAATGAAAAGCGTGATTAACATAATGAAAACCCCAAAATGAATAAGGAATTTCAACATTACTTTTGTGAATAAAAATTGGGGCTCCCATGTTTAAATAAAACATGGGATCTGTTGTGCCTACAACAAAGAGCTTGAACAAGTTGAGCACTTCTGACTTTAACTTGAGGAAGAAGATCCAACAATATCTAGAAAATTCATATATGAAGGTTAAGATGTACTTGGCATGGTTCAAAGAGTCATGGGGTAATGGACTTGATATGTCTCTGTGGATAAGCTCAAGGGGTGCTGAGGTTTGCTCAATTTTGGCTCTTTCAAACTTATGCTCAGGGTGCTTTCCTAGAACGCAGCTTTGACAGAATCCTTTAGAAAACTTGATATTCGGAAGCCCTATGACCATATCCTTCTCATGGAGTTGAGAGAGATATTTGTAATTTAGGTGACCAAATCTCTCATGCCACAACTTGTTTGATTCATTCGCATGAGTAAGTAGAGCAGAAGGTGATGGGAAGGTTACAAAATGAGAGAATCTATAAATTTTTGGGCTATGGTCAGCAGTACCTAAGGCAACAATTTGGCTTGTTGACATTTCACAGATTTCAACATCATTAGGTGTGAATATCACCCTTTTGGGAGACCCAGTGTGAGTCATCTGGTAAGCTGACAAGAGGTTTGCAGCAAGTCCTGGAACATACAACACATTAGTGAATGAACCAAAATCTAGATCAATAATTCCTTTACCTTTGCAAGAAGTTCCAGAATCATCACCCAACACAATGGTTGGACCACTAGAAGAATCAAGAGAGGAAAAGATCTATCTTGTATACACCATATTCCTTAAAGCTCCAAAATCTATGATGAAAGAGGTAAGATTGGATGTGCTTTCCATCAAAGCATGCACTAACTCCTTGTCTTTAGAATTATGTCCTCCTTCCTTCCTTCTTGCGCTCTCAGGAAGAGGGATATTTGCTTTCTCAAGGAGTTGAGCCATTTGATCAATGGTCTTCTTCATGCATGAGCTCTCAGGATGAAAGTCTTGGTTGTGGAGCCAGATCTTCCAATCTCATAGATGATGATTCATCCGTGTCGGTACCCCAGGTTTGGTTATGATCCCGGCCCGATGCTCAGGGGGTCCGGGGGGGCTCGACCCCCCCCGGCTGGGGGGCGCGGGGGCCAGCAGGCCCCCGTCGAGGGTTTGGGTTTGTAGCCCCGGAGGAAAATTTTTGGGGTTGTTTTCACCACCAGTTTTCGGGCCCATGGTTTTGGGTAACCCGTGGTATTTTCCCATTGTATTTCCCTTATAAAAGAAAGACATTGTAACATGGCTAAGGTGAATGATGTATTAGGTTTTATGCATTGTAAAGATCTCTGAGATCTGAGAAGAGAGACTGTGAGATAGTGAAGAAGAAGTGTAGCGGCTGTGTTGCATGTTGTATCCCTTCACTTTGCTTGACAGAATAATAATAAGGACTGGAAACTTCAGTGTGGACGTAGCCCAAGTTGGGGTGAACCACGATATATCTATGTCTCTCTTGTAATGTGTGTGGGATTATATTTTCATTTCTGTTTATTGTTATTTCTTTGCGATCCTGTTTTTCTAACAAGTGGTATCAGAGCCAAAGGTCTATTTGGCAGATAAACCCACAGGAAGATAGGATTTCTGGTTTGAGTGGGAGCAATGGCAGAAGAAGGAAAGTTTAAGGTCGAGAAGTTTAATGGCCAAAACTTCCAGTTATGGAAGATGCAAATGGAGGACTATTTGTACCAAAAGGATCTATTCCTACCATTGGGAGGAATAGCAAAGCAGCCGGCGGCCATGAAGGATGAAGAATGGGAGGTTCTTGACAGAAAGGCTCTGGGAACAATACGGCTGATCCTGGCTTCGTAGGTGGCTTTCAATATCTCAAAAGAAACTACAACAGAGGGTTTGATGAGCGCACTGGGTAAGCTGTATGAAAAAAACTCGACCTCCAACAAGGTATTTCTAATGAATCATTTTATTAATATGAAGATGTTTGCAGGTGGATCTATTACTGATCATTTAAATGAGTTTAATACGATTACAAATCAACTAAGTTCTGTAAGTGTGAAATTTGATGATGAGATTAGGGCTCTTCTAATCTTGTGTTCATTGCCAGAAAGATGGAATAGCTTGTTCATGGCTATCAATAACTCTGTCTTTGGTTCAAACACCTTGAAATTTGATGATGTTATTGGTGTTATTCTTAGCGAGGAAATGCGAAGAAAAAGCACAGATGAGACATCAGGTAATGCGTTGACCATGGAGACCAGGGGAAGACAAAAGGAGAGAGGAAAGAGCCAAGGTAATTGTGGCAAGTCTAAAACAGGCAAATCCAAATCCAGACTGGGAAAAATAGAGTGCTGGAAAACTGTGGAAAGAAAGGACATCTGAAGAAAGACTGCAGATCTCTAAAGAAGAAAGGAGATGCACAGAAGGAAAATACCTAGGAAGCAAATGTAGCAGGTGATGTGTTACAAGATGCTTTGATTCTTGCATTAGATAATACTAGTGAGTATTGGGTAGTAGATTTAGGAGCTTCATGTCATCCTACACCCCATAGGAAATACTTTCATGAGTATGTTCCTGGCGATTTTGGACATGTTTTATTGGGTGATGATGAGCCATGTAAAATTGTTGGAATAAGTAAGGTACGGATAAAAGTTAAGAATGGAACTGACTGGCTGTTAAAAGATGTTAGGCATATTCCTACTATGAAAAGAAATCTGATCTCAACAGAGCAGTTGGGACATGGCGGTTGTCTATCTACATTTGGAGAAAAGTGGTGGAAGATCACTAAAGGATCAATGGTGATAGCAAAACGAGACAAGATAGGTACGTTGTATTTATGTCCTCATAATACTGACCATTCTATCTCTTTAGCTTCCATAGGAATAGATACAGCATTGTGGCATCATAGGCTTGGCCACATGAGTGAGAAAGGGATGCAGATTCTCCATTCAAGGAAGTTGCTGCCAGATTTGAAGCAGGTAAGTTTGGAATTCTATGAGAACTGTGTTTATGGAAAACATAAGAGAGTCATATTTCTCAGGGTTGGAAAACAGAAGAAGAATGAAAAGTTAGAGCTAGTGCATACAGATGTATGGGGACCGTCTCAAGAACAATCTCTTGGTGGATTTCATTATTATGTTACATTTATTGATGATGTAACTAGGAAAAATTGGGTTTATTGCATTAGACATAAATCTGATGTGTTTGCTACTTCTAAGAAGTGGGAAGCTTTGGTTGAGAATGAGACAGGAAAAATGTTGAAGTGTCTCAGATCTAATAATGGAGGTGAGTACTGCGGCAAGGAGTTTGATAGTTACTATTCATACCATGGGATTCGTAGAGAGAAGACAGTCCCAGGAACACCACAAGAAAATGGTGTGTCTAAAAGGATGAATAGAACAGTCATGGAACATGCAAGGTGTATGAGATTGCATGCAGGATTGCCCTTATAGTTTTGGGCGGATGCTGTAAATACTGTTGTTTATTTGATAAACAGAGGACCTTCAAGTGCTTTGGATGGTTTCAGAGGAGGCATGGACAGATAAAAAGGTAAATTACTCATTTTTGAGAACGTTTGGTTGTGAAGCATTTGTCCATATTGATAAAGATAATAGAACAAAGCTTGAAGCTAAATCCAAGAAATGTACCTTTATTGGATATGGTGTTGATGAATTTGGTTATCGTTTATGGGATTATGAAAATAACAAAATCATCAGGAGTAGAGATGTGATATTCAATGAAAAGGTCATGTATAAAGATCAGTTGCAGGGAAAGAAACAGGAAAAGAAAAACATAAATCACATAGTACTTGATTAAATTAAAGAAAATGAAGTTCCAAAGGTGCCATAAAATCAAGAAGAGCAGCAAGTGCCTGAAACTCCTACAAGTGTAAGAAGATCTACCAGGTTAAGTAGACTCCCTGAACGATACTCTCCTTCAATGTATTATTTATTGATGACTGATTCTGGTGAACCAGAGTGTTATGAAGAAGCAATGCAAGTGGAAACTAGAAAGAAGTGGGAGCAAGGCATGAATGAGGAGATGGACTCATTGGTAGGAAACCAGACTTGGGATCTGGTTCAGTTTGCCTGCTGGTAAAAGAGCATTGCAGAACAAATGGATTTATAGGTTGAAAGAAGAAGACGGAGGAAAGAAGCGGTACAAGGCCAGACTTGTTGTAAAGGGGTTTTCACAGAATAAAGGTATTGATTTTGATGAAATATTTTCTCTTGTTGTTAAGATGACTTCAATTAGGACTATCTTAAGTCTAGTGGCGGTAGAAGATTTGCATCTTGAACAGTTAGATGTAAAAACAGCCTTTCTCCATGGGGTTTTGGAGGAAGAGATATATATGCAGCAGCCACAAGGGTATGAGGTCAAGGTAAGGAGAACTTGGTATGCAGGTTGAAAAAGAGTTTGTATGGCTTGAAGTAAGCTCCAAGGCAGTGGTATTTAAAATTTGACAGGTTTATGACAACACAAGGTTATAGTAGATGTCATTATGACCACTGTGTTTATTTCAAGAAGCTAGACAATGAAAGATATATTATCTTGTTATTGTATGTGGATGGCATGCTTGTTGTAGGGTCTAACATGCAGGATATAAATGTACTCAAAAGGAAGCTAGCTTATTCATTTGCAATGAAGGATTTGGGTGCTGCAAAATCCTTGGTATGAGAATAACAAG
This sequence comes from Larix kaempferi, assembly GCA_027924585.1. Classification (NCBI taxonomy): domain Eukaryota; kingdom Viridiplantae; phylum Streptophyta; class Pinopsida; order Pinales; family Pinaceae; genus Larix; species Larix kaempferi. The sequence continues at coordinate 50,914,052 of BSBM01000012.1, forward strand.
AGACAAGAAAAATCACAAATTGACATTGTCTCAGGGTGAGTACATACAAAAGGTGTTGGAGAGATTCAGAATGCAGAATGCAAAACCAGTTAGTACACCTTTGGCCAGCCATTTCAGTCTAAGTAAGGAAATGTGTCCCAAGACACATGAAGAGATAGATTACATGTCCAAGATTCCCTATCAATCAGCAGTTGGCAGCTTGATGTATGCCATGGTGTGCACAAGACCAGATATTGCACAAGCAGTGGGAGTTGTGAGCAGATATATGAACAATCCAGGTAAAGAACATTGGAAGGCAGTATAGTGGATTCTCATGTATTTGAGAGGTACCACCACTCAGGAATTATGTTTCGGAGGTTTAGACACTGTTCTACAGGGATATGTTGATGCAGATATGGCAGGTGATAAGGATAGCAGGAGGAGCACCATAGGGTATGTGTTTACTATAGGTGGAACAACAGTAAGTTGGATTTCGAAATTGCAGAAGGTTGTTGCACTTTCAACAACAGAAGTAGAGTATGTTGCTGTTACAGAGGCTAGTAAAGAGATGATTTGGTTGTAGAGGTTTATGGAGGAATTGGGTAAGAAGCAGATGGATAGCAGGTTGTATAGTGACAACCAGAGTGCCATTCATCTTGCAAAGAACTCATCATTCCATTCCAGGCCTAAACATATACAGCTCAAGTACTAGAAGATGAACTGTTGAAGCTAGAAAAGATACACACTAGCCAGAATCCTGCAGACATGTTCACAAAGGTAGTGACTAGAGATAAATTGAGTTCCTGCTCGGTTTCAGTTGGCCTTCTAGCAAGAAGGTGAATATGAGAAAGTTTCCAAGTCCAAGGTCCAGCAAGTACAACAATGGTGGAGTTGTTGTGATCAGTCTCCAAGTGGGAGATTGTTGGTTGTGGAGCTAGATCTTCCAATCTCATAGATGATGATTCAGCCGTGTCCGTACCCCAGGTTTGATTATGATCCTGTCCAGACACTCAGGGGGTCCGGGGGGGGTCGACCCCCCCTCGGGTAGAGGCGTGGGGGCCACTGGGCCCCGTCGGGGGTTTGTGGGAAACGCCCCCAAGTTATGGGGGTTTGGGTGCGTAGCCCCCGAGGAAAATTTTTGGGGCTATGTTCGCCACCAGTTTTTGGGCCCATAGTTTTGGGTAACCCGTGGTATTTTCCCATTGTGTTTCCCTTATAAAATAAAGGCATTGTAACATGGATAGGGTGAATTATGTATTAGGTTTGATGCATTGTAAAGATCTCTAAGATCTGAGAAGAGAGACTATGAGACAGTGAAGAGGAAGTGCAGCAGCTGTGCTGCAAGTTGTATCCCTTCACTTTGTTGGACAAAATAATAATAAGGACTGGAAACTTCAATGTGGATGTAGCCCAAGTTGGGGTGAACCACGATATATCTGTGTCTCTCTTGTAATGTGTGTGTGATTATATTTGCATTTTTGTTTATTGTTATTGCTCTACGATCCTGTTTTTCTAATAGAAAGCCCCTATTGCAATAGGTGCACTTAGCATTCTTTTGCTTCTTATTTGTATTCTTTTTGAAATTTGAGGAGTCTTCATGAACTTTCTGTTTGTCTTTCTTCTGATCAGTGGGCTTCTTGAAATTACCCTTCTTCTTTCCTTTCGAAATCCTTGAATATCTAGCAGCCAAACAATGATCTTTTGATGGATTTTTTATTGCTCCCATCAATACCAACTTGTCTTGTTCTTGTTTAAGAGATTCCATGAATTCTGACAGAGTAGGACTCTTCCACTTTCAAATTGCCGAAAGGTCCAATTCTTGTAGCATGAAAGGCCGAAACAAAGACTGAGTAATCTGGGCCAAAATTGGAGATGATGGCCAAGATAAATTGCTCATATTTTTTATCAATTCCACATTTCTTCAATTGAATAACAAGTGACTTGAACTTTGAGAAGAAGTCTTGAAGGTTCTTGAAATTATTTGAACTCAGTGAAACTAGTTCATTATCCAATTGGTGGCCTCTCAATTCATCTGTCTTGCCAAACAAGCCTTGGAGCTTCTCCCAAAATTCACTTGGAGTGGTAAGACCATATAGATGGAATAGAATATCCCTATATATGTTGAGATACAAGAGACCATAGGCTTCATATCTTCTGTTGTGCCACTTTGCCTTCTTAATTGCTAAGGTAGGCTCAGTTTCAGTTACCATAGTCACTCTATAGAGGCCTTTGCTCCTCAAAAGGATGTCCATTTGAGCCTTACCAAAATAATTGAATGGATTGAGGATGATATGATGTGACTAATCCATGGTAGATCTGAAACATCTTTTGGAGTGGTTTGGGTGCACCCCTAGATGCTCAGTTGTGCCCCATGGGTGAATGAATGCGCCCTTTGGATGACTCAATGCACCCTTCTTGAGACTGGTTGGATCCTGCAAGACAATAGAAGGAGAAAATAATAGATTGATAGCTCTGATACCATGTGAAATTATTGTTCACACCATTATATTTCCAAGAAATTGCAAAATCTCACAAATTATCTCACAAAACTAGTTAAAGAACACTGAAATCAGTCAAGTATATGATGCAAACTGAATATCTCTATTGAATAAATTTACATCAGCCAACCTTGGGAAATGAAATGGCTGCAAATATATATAATTGCATTAGAGATCTGAAGGCTAAATATGCCATTCGAAATTCTCACAAAAGCAACCTTACTAATTCTAGGAAAAAAAACCCTAGGTGGAAATAGTGCTTTCCAAGTCCCCTATAAAGCTCACAAATTGGTGAAGTAGTGATATTATGGTGATGTATGATGGAAAATAATCCTAAATACATAATTTGGAAGGAGGAAACATCATGGAGTATGAGTTGACCAAAAAATAGTTAAGACTAGTCAACTAGCTTTCACCTTTTACCAAAAAGTAGTAAAAAATAGTAAGACGCCTTTCCTTTCCAGAATTGGATAAATTCTTCAAGAATCAAATCAGATCTTATCCAGAATCTAATAAATGTTCCCAAGTGCTAAGATGCATGTGGTCCATACAATGGGTAATTTGGCCAACTACCTAGGAATTAATCAAAAAATGACTAATTAATACTAGCTAAATGTTAAATGACATGGATGGGTTTTTAAATACTCCAACAATGTAGTATATGTGTATTATAGTGTATTTAAATTTGATGATGTAAGTATATGCAATTAGAGTAGTGAGTTGTATATATATGGTATATAAGGTTAGTGTAATTATCTATATATATATAGTAGTATTAGTTGCGATATGTGTAATTATGTATATGTATATGATATGTAATGATGTAAGATGTATAAAGATGTGTATATATATGATTAAACGTATGAGATATAGGTAATATGTAATGTGTATAAAATTTAAATAAATATATTATATGTAGTATAATAAAACAATTACAAGTATAATTGTGAAGTATTTTATGTATGCATATATATATATATATAGTATTACTATTACTAATATGAATGTTATTAATGGGAAATGTACTCCCTATTGCAATTTTTGTTTCTCTTGAGAGAATGGTTTTATGTATGGGCATTTTTTTCCACTTGAAAGGCAGTGGTTACCTCAATGAGTAACTCCTTATCTATTTTAGGAAATGGGACACTTGTCTAAATGGTGTTTTCCATTCTCTTTTTATTTTATTTTATGCATGTAGTATGTTTAATATTGTAGTATTGGTCATTGTGCATGCATGTGCATGAGAATCCAAGTGGCATTGTCATTATCCTAAATTATCTAATTGATTGTTAGTGGAATTGCCACTTGGGAGGCAAGAATGGTTATGTGCTATTCGTGTAATTTTCATATTATTGATTAATTGTTATTGTGATTTTATTTGTGTGAGCATTTTTCATTGGTGAATAGAAGAGCTTATGAGAAATGTGTAAATGGTATTTGTATACATATATATAATAGCAATGTAATGAATATATAATGAAAGAATAAAGTGCATAAAGTATCTTTGTGATCTTTGTTAGAAAAGTACCTTTGTGATCTTTATCTTTATGATCTTGTTGAAAGTATCTCTTATGAAAAAGTATATTTGCTAGAAGAGTATCCTTGTGGTATTTTCTTATATATTTGTTGGAAAGTATCTTGGTGATAGTCCATGCATATTTATTGGAAAATATATTGCCTGTAAAAGTATCTTAATGCAATTCATGTGTTTTGCATGCATTTCAAGTAACTTAGAATATGTACCTAATGCATGATTGAAATTGGTTAGAATGTGTTTCAGGTAGATGCCTTTCAAGTGTTTTGATTTCATATACTTTTGATGTATTTCATGTATCATAGGTGAAGTAGAGTGAAATGGAATAAAAAGAAATTTATTTCATGCTTTGATTTCATGGAATTTATTTCATGTATTTTTTAAATATTTCATGTAATTAATTAAAATTTTATTTCTTGAAAGATGAATTTTATGTTGAACAATATATGTGTGTGTGTGTGTGTGTGTGTGTGTGTGTGTGTGTGTGCGTGATGCTAACCATGTGGTTGTTGTAATGTTAAGAAAGTATCTCTGTAGAAAAATATCTTTATATCATGTATCACATATTTTTATACATGATGTTAATCATATGAGGAATGAAATATGATTTTTAGGTGGATGTATCTTTGTTGAGGATTGAAGGCCTTGTAATGAGGTTTGAAGACCCTATAATGGGGATTGAAGAACAACCCTTGCTTCCTTGAGTATACTCCACTAGCCTCGGTTCTCCAATGGACAGAGGAGACAAACAGGAAAGCAGATGGTAGTGGGAAGTATTGTGGTTAGAAAGATGTTATCTTTCTGAGGCATGTATGGGAATGTATGTTATCCTTTTGTAAATGCGTGTATGTATTATGCATCGAGGATGATGCATTGTTTAAGGGGGAGGGAATTTAATACCTTGTATGCTAAGCCCCAGACATATTTAATTTGTAATTGTATATTATTGTGGCACTAGGTCCCGAAACAAGGGTCTTTAAGGACCTAGAGACATTATTATTTTGTAAATAATTAATTAATAAAAACAACTGGCACACCGAGGACCACTAAAATAGTATGGGAGGCCTAGATCCACAATGTGAGGGGTAATGGAGACATTCCTAACACTTTAGAACTTGTTTGGTTGAACTTGGTCCGTATTTATGCCTTAGTGGATTTATTGGTTGATGATCACCCAAACATTGTACAAAGGACCCAACTTTTGATTACTTTAGCCTATGTTGGTACTATTGAGCCTAATTCATGATTTATTGGGTGCTTGGCTGGATTCCACTTGATGATTGGGCCCCTTTGGTGGTTTTGTAACTCCTTTTTGGAGGTTACACTTGGTTTTGCAATCCCCATTTGCACAAGTGCGCCCTCACTATCTATTTTTATCCATGACACCTCAAAATTGAGTAACTCCTTATGTAACCCCTCCTTTTCCATTTTGGGAATATGCCTTGGTTTTTGTAACACCTCACCTCACTAATTTTGGTTCCTCTTCATGAATGATGTGTCCACACATGAATTTGACTTGGGTGGAGTGGCTTGGAGTCACTCTCCTTGAATTTTGAATTGCTTGGGTTGGATTAGAGTTAACCTCTTATGATTAAGTTACCCCTATTGGATTGACTCAAGTTGGATTACCTTGGTGTTAACACCCAAAAATTGTTCACCTAGCTCATCCCCCTAGTCACATAACCCAATCATCCCTTTTTCCTACATTTTTTACCTCTGAAAACCCAAAATCCTTAAAATGGTAACCAAATGGGAAAAAATTCAATTATTTCCCTCAAAAATAACTAAATTCCTTCAAAAAAGGTTAAATCCCCACAAAAAAAGGGTCCAAATCCCCAAAAAAGAAAAAGAAAAAGGGGAGATTATTCAAATAAAGCAAAAAAGAGGGAACACTAAAAATACCACAAACCAATACTAGTCATTTCCCAAAACCATGGGTCAATACTCCACCACCCAAAATTGCTATAAAAAGGTGATGGAGTCCCCCCATTTAAAAAGATCCAACATTCACTCTTTCTACCCTTATGTTGTCGAAATTCCCATTGAAACCCCAAGCCTCCCTTTGAGCTTGTGTTTCCCATTTTGGTTTAGCCTCGGTCATCATTTAGGCATTTGTAGAAGAGCAAGGAACCTTGGAGACCCGGAGCACCATAATTCGTATGGCTGCAAAGGCCCCCATATCCTCACCTTCTAAGGTAATTCTATATTGTAAATCCACTTTTAGAGCATAATAGAAAATCATCATTTGATTCATGGGCTCCAATTTTTTTTTTTTATTCAGTGTTGGCACGGGGTTAGACCGCATAAAGTGCGGAAACCGACAATAGTGAAGAAGGAAAATTTGTGGAAGAAAGGACTATTCGCAGAGAACAAGGAACCGACAAAAGCGCAAGATTGGTTTAGTTAGTTAGGATGGGTCATGTGGTCCGTTTTGTAACAATTTAGCTTGATATAAATAGGAATATGATTGTAAGCCTAAGGGCATCATAGTTGGAGAGGAGAATCAGATTTTTTGGCATTGCCCTATGTTTTTGCTCTATTTTCGGTGATTTTGTATGATCTATGATAAGATGTTTTGAACTCTTTCTACAAAGGTTATAGCGCAGGTTTTGATGAATGCATGAAGATGTTCGATTATGGTTATAGATTTTGTCTATGTTTCCGTTAAATGATGAATACAAGTGTTTGCAACATGTTTAAGGTTTTGTGGTTCGGTAATTGTTGTTGATGTGAATGTTCAATTTAAGCATGTTGATGTGAATTTTAATTATACACTGAATATGCGAAAGAATGAATGAATGCATAAACTATTAGCATGATGCGAAGACATAATCTTTGGTTTCTGTAGTCATAAAGTTAGATTTGATGCATGTCCTCCCCCCACTGCAGAAATCTGGTTCCTACATCCCCCTTAATCATCTCGGGTGAGACTTCACTCGCTCTGCGAGTGTTGCTGGAAAGGGTAAAACCTTTCTTGGCCGGTGTTTAAGGGATTTTGGTTGATGTTTGATGACAGCAGTGCAAAGTGAACCACTGTCAACAGTCATTGTGTCAACAAATGGTTCCATTTCCAGGACACTGATGAGGAAAATAAGAGGACATGCTATGGCACCCAACAAAATCGGATATTCAAGAGTGGTTTGACACGAAGGCAGAAGAATTCACAGAAGGAGAAAATCGGAACCCTGGACAAACAGTAAGCAGTTGGTTTCAAAAGCATATCTATTTGAATATCTAGGAGGTGTTTTTCTGTGAATTCCTAGTATTGTTGCACGAGTGGTTGGCGCAGCTAACGTTTCAAAAGAACCATTGCTAAAAGAATGAGCCTGACCATTGGACTCCAAAACTGATTCGACAGCTGAAACGAGTCGACAATAAGGTATCAAGGGTTGTCGACTTCTTGGTGGATAGTATCCTAGAGGGATACATTACTGAGTTAGCAGTTGACACAATCAAATCATACAGCGACGCAGAAAGAAACTTTTTCAAAGGACCAAGGAGGAGATTCCTACTATTGCTAAAGTTGTGGATTAAGATGCTCGTCTACGAAAATGGCATATTGAGGATGACTTCCGACGAGCAGAAGATCAGTGTGCGGAGGTTGTGGGTATCACGTGAATGCAGATCCGATAGAAAGATGCAGGGTAGATGGACATGAGCAACGACGAATTTCTAAGGGAGGTTGAGGAAGATTGTGTTGAGGAGTGGGGCGATATTCCAACAACCAGGGAAGAGGAGGAGGACTGAAAGAGAGTCTCTTGAGGGGACCTGAATGAAAGAGTGCGAAACAGTACCACAAGGGATGAAGCAACCTTATTACTACAAAGGAGACCATGACCAGGATACCCCAAAAGAAGAAGAGGGACAGATCGTAAGTTACAACATACCTTCAACCCCGCGCACTACTCAGAATTTCACATGAAGAAACACAAGTTATTCGCAAAGTTGTCCAACGTGCAGCGGTAGGAGTAGTGCATCAGTAAAAAATAACAATAGGAACGTAAGAATGGCGGACGACGCAAAAATCCCACCTTCTAGGGGAACAGGACTGAAGATCCCGAGCAGTATTGGTTCCTGTGTGAAGCGGTATGGACTGTGAAGCAAATCTAGGATGAAGATATTAAAAAGGGATAGCTAGCAACGACCCTCAAGGGCAGTGTGCTAGATTGATTTATGAAGTTTACTAAGGTACTGACAGGGACTCCAAGTCAAACATTGGAACAAATCAAAGCAGGAATCATTGATGAGTTTAGAAAACCAAAATTGGAGTCACAGTACGTCACCGAGCTTAAAGAAATCAAGCAATACCTGAATGAGCCGGTATGGGAATTTGATCAATGATATAAAACATTAATGGTGAAGGTGAGTTTCAGGATGAATTGTATGCAACACAAGGAGTGGTTTATCCCAGGATTGGTGCCCCACATCCGTGGACCACTAATGCAATAGAAGGTAGCGACTCAAGCCGAAGCATTGGAGACTACGATGAAGCTGGAGGCTTCACCAATCGGAAAAGCGGGCATTGGCATGGATAGGATACAAGCAAAGTTGGCCAATTTGACACTACAACTGCAAGATATGAAGAAGGGGAAAGAAACCCGCGAAGATATATGGTGCAGTAGATGCAAGATTGAAGGACACAGTAAGGATAATTGCCTAGAATTTCGAGAATATTTTCAATCAGGTGCACCGAATCCCCTCATTCAGGGAGGGATTCCTTAGTGTCGTGTATGTTATACCAGAGGGCATCGACCGGAAGAACGTGTGTATCTACAAAAGATGGTGTTGAAGCCAGTAAATTTATATTGCAATTTTTGTCGATCAGTTGGCCATGACGAAAAAGAGTGAAGGGCCTTTGACCTACTCCAAGAACGGATGACCGACACATATTTTATGAAAGGGGAAGAGAAATCAGTGGTATAGAAGCAACAGCAGTATACCCAACAACAACCTCATTGTAAACAACCCCTGCAATATGATCAAGGGCAGTATGGGAAACCGCAGTATGGCCAGATGCAATATCCACCATCGCAGTATCAATTGTTGCAGTATGGGAAACTGCCATATCAATAACCACAGTATGGAAAACCACAATACCCGCCATATGGGCCACCGCATGGAGGTCTTAGAAGAGTATTCCGCGGAGATCGAGGTGTCGGCACCGGACGAGGAGGAGCTGCTGGACGAGGACAAGGACCAATTATATGTTACAATTATGGGAAGCAGGGGCATTATTAAAGGTATTACCTAAATCCAACACCATAGTGCACTTATTGCAGCGTTGTGGACCATGATGTCGATGACTGTCTGCAGGTCATCGCAAAATGGAAAACCAAGAACCTGCCCCCACCTCCACAAAATCAGAATCAGAATACTCCACCGGCGGTGCAGAAGATATCAACAGAGGTCAGAAGTCATACTGCGACTGTTTGAGTAGTGACCCGAGGAGGAGTTGTGATAGGAGTCGACAGGTCACAAGCTACCGTTTGACCAACAACATGGAAGCACGTCACATTTGATGAAGAAGTCGAAAGGGGTGTTTTCTTAAAAGCACAGGAAGCAATGAGACATAGGAGGCAATCACCTCTTTAGGAAGAAGTTACCTATGATATGCCACTGACGTTCAACACGATGAAGTCGTGGAGAAAGGCTAACACCTTAAGAGCTTTCTTGGAAAGTTTCCTGGAGTTTGAAAAATATCAGGACGCATTGGAAGAAATATCTAGCTTGTTGCATCGACGGGAGGATGCACGCCAAGAACGAACAGTCAATCGCATACATAAGAGGAAGACAGGAAGAGAGATGTGGATGTCTAAACAAATCATAGCATTTGATGTTGACTCAATCATCTTAGACTTGGGTTCAGATGTAAACATTCTGACCAAGAAAACCTAGGAAACAATGGGAAAGCCACAGTTGGCTTGGTCACCAGTACAATTGCGATTAGCGAATCAAAGTAAGGTTACTCCAATTGGTCGGGTTGTGCTAGCTTCTAGTTGAAATTGAGGGACTCAAAACATACAAAGACTTTGATGTAATAGAGATTGTTGACAACACAAGCCCCTATCTAGTGTTGCTAGTGATAGACTGGGTGATGGATAACTAGGCCATCATCAACTTCAAGAAATGGACTATGTTGTTCGAAAATCGTGAGATGAGGGTAGTCGTACCTCTTGATCCTGCAGAAGGGAAGTGATATGTGGAACCTACAAGGGATGAGTTCACTGAGGGATGGGACAGTGTATACAACATATCCGAATATTACATTAATCCTACTACAGATGGAGAATTGGGATGGTGCAGCATCAGTTGGGCGTCGTTAGATTCGGATGAGGTGCTCGAAAATTGGCAGAATCGGCTACATGAAGTGTCATTCAGGAGGAGTGCACAGATTACATAGTCACTATGATGGGTAGCCATAAAATATTGTGCAATACCAACATATGAGGGGTTTCCCAACTTGACTAAGTTTCTCAGCGAATTTGAGGAAATAGTGGCGGAACCACAATGTCTACTAGCATTGGAGGAAGCCTTGAAGGCTACTCTAGCACGATGGTGGGCAGCGTACAAGTCAAATATCACAAACTGGCCACTATGTCGACACCTACTGGAGGTTAGGTTCGGCGACACTGCAAGATACGGTGGAAGGAAGTATGACGGTAGAGGCGATACAAAGGAACATTTGACTAAATGTCAAATCCAATGGGGATCACAGGCCAAACAGGAATGGGTCCACGCATTTGTTCACACACTAGATGAAGTACCGCGGAGTTGGTATGTTGCAGCAGAATTGCGATGCGAGATGACCTCTTGGGAACATCTAACAATTGTCTTTATCCAAACGTTGAGTTTCTCTGACGAGAACCCCTTCATCCACAACGCATTACAGGCGATCCGAGAGAAGGTATTTGAAGCAGTCCCAACAGAGCAACTAATGGAACTTCGGTGGACTGCGACACCAAAAATGTTGATGGAGTGCTACAACATCATGGGAGAACCGGACGATGAGGATGACTTGAGGGCTACATATGTGCCGGATTCAAAAGGAACCCGCAATGTCAAGGCACCAGAAATGCCTTCCGACAAGTTTTAGCAACCGTTGAAAATCAAGAAAGTAAACATTGGATCGGAGGAGAATCTGAAGTTTGTGAGTATTGGAGATTATAGGGATGACTCCACTATTTCCAAGATGACATATCTATTGCATGAGTTTCAATATTTGTTCCCAAAAAAATTCTTAGAGATGAAAGGAATTTCCAGGGACTTAGGCAAAATGAAAATCCCCTGAAACCCAATGTGAAGCAGCGGCCCTACAGGTTGAATCCATGGTACAAAGAGCACGTTCAAGCTGAACTTGAGAGAATGTTGGATGCAAGAATTATCAAACTAGTGGAGGAATTAGAGTGGATCAACCCAATGGTGGTCCAGGATAAGAAAATTGGCGAAGTCCGAATATGTGTTGATTTAAGAAAACTGAATGATGCCAGCCTACATGATCCATTCCCGACACCATTCATGGATGAGGTACTCGAGGGAGTGGGAGGTCAAGAAATATACTCCTTTACAAATGGGTTTTTGGGCTATCACCAAATCAAAATTGCGAAGGAGGATCAGCACAAGACTACATTCATCACAGAATGGGGATGTTTTCAGTATACGGTGATGCCATTCAGCCTGAAGAATGCACCAGTAATCTTCTCTAGACTGGTAGTTGCTGCATTTAAGGACTACATCCACAAATGTTTTGCAGTATATATGGACGATTGGACAATGTACGGATTGGTTAAGGATCATGTCGCAAACATGAGGTTGATGCTGGAAAGATCTCAACAACACCAGATTTCACTAAACCTGAAGAAGTGCATTTTTTCTACTCCGTTTTGGATTTTGCTGGGACACATTTTATGCAGGGAAGGGATGATGGTAGACCCTGTGAAGACTGCTATTATTATTGACATACTGCCACCAACAATGGTAAATCAATTAAGAGTGACATTGGGACACATAGGATACTACCGCAAGTTTATCATAGGGTATGCAGTGATCACAGCACTAATGGAGAAACTTTTGAAGAAGGATGCCAAGTTCGAATGGAATGAAGAATGCCAGAAGAGTCTTGATATATTGAAAGCAAAGATGGTTGTAGCACCTATATTAGTATTTCTGGATGGGACGAAGGAATTCCACGTCCAATTTGATTCATCATCAGTCACATTAGGAGTTATATTAGCCCAACCAAGAGAAGGAGCGATTGACCACCCGATTGCGTTCGCAAGTAGGAAGTTGTCTACTGCAGAAAAGAACTATACAACAACGGAAAGGGAAGTTTTGGCGATGGTCTACACTCTACAAAATTTTCGACACTATCTACTTGGAGGTCATTTTAAAATGTTCACTAACCATTCCGCACTCAAGTACCTAGTGAACAAGCTTGTGTTGGGGGGGAATATTTGTCGATGGCTCTTACTCTTTCAAGAATTTGACTTCGAGATAATTATAAATCCAGGGCGACTAAATGAAGGACTGGATCATCTATCAAGGATAGAATCAGGAGAAGAACCAAGTAATATTGACAAAGGGTTGCCTGACGCTCAATTATTCAGGGCCGACATGGTCGATAACCACTATTGGCACATTATTCAATTTTTGGCGATAGGGATGGCACCAGAGGAATTCAATACAACCCAAAAGAAATAGTTGGTTTTCAAAGTGGTGGAATTCCAACTAGTTTCTGGGCAACTATATAATATGGGACCAGACAAAATACTTCGACAGTATGTCCTTTCGCATGAGCAGGAAAGTATTTTAGCAGAATCTCATGATGGGATCGTAGGAGGACACTATGGAGGGCGTGCCACTGCTAGGAAGACCCTTCACGTCGAATTATGGTGGCCAACGATGCATGGAGATGCTTTGGATTATGAAAAAAGCTGCGACATATGTCAAAGAACAGGGAAACCATCACGATGGGATGAAATGTCGTTAATGCCTCGAGTCACACTACAGGATTTCGACAAGTGGGAAGTCAACTTTGTGGGACCCATCAACCACCCAGGAAAAAGAACAGGGTTACGATACATAATCACTATGACAGATTATTTGACGCGATGGGCGGAAGTTGCACCAGTAAAGGACTACACAGCTGCGACTGCAACAAGGTTTCTTTTTGATAATGTGGTCACCAGGTTTGGGTGCCCAAAGATACTACAGAGTGACCAGGGCACTCACTTCGTAAATAAGACAATCGCAGCAATGATGGAGGAGTTTCAAATTCAACACAAGAAGAGTACCCCCTACCACCCTCAAGATAATGAAACAGTTGAGGTGTTCAACAAAATATGTGAGCATGCACTTATGAAGGTGTGCAACACAGACCAAGATGATTGGGATTTGAATATTCTGGCCATACTTTGGGCGTATCACACAACTTGTAAACAATTGACCGTCCAGACCCTGTTCAAGCTCGTTTATGGACAAGAAGTAGTCATGTCGATGGAGTATATTGTGCCTAGTCTGCACATCGCAGCAGCCACAGGGATGAGCGATGATGACGCACTTGAAGCATGATTGGCACAGTTAATACAAATCGATGAGGATCGGTTTATTGCAAGATTCCATCAGAAGGTGGAAAAGGATCGACAGAAGGATTGGCATGACCAACATGTCAAACCAAAGCATTTTCGGAAAGGAGATATGGTTCTATTATACGACAATAAGTTCTCCAAGCATCCAAATAAGTTGCAAATGCATTGGTTGGGTCCCTACAAAATAGATTTTGTCACTGACGGAGGTGCAGTGTAGTTATAAAGTTTAGATGGCATGTTGATCTAGGTGGATATCGGTGGCGGCCCACCTCTTCCAACTGGCTCAAAACAATCTTCTGGCAATTTTGGTAAATTACTATTTTTAGCAGTTTTTCAGGTCCTGAACTTCCAGAGCCGTTTTGAGGCCCTAAACGACATTTTTTGGCGATTTGGGGGACCAAATAGTTGCCAATGGCGTACATTTGGGCCTAGTCGAAAGTTTCAAATCTCAGATAGACCTTTCCAACGGGCTACCGAGCGCCCTAAACGGAGATCGTATGCAAAAGTTATGACCCCGGGAAGTTGACTGTTCAACTAACCACCTTGGGGCCGCAAAATTTATGACGGTTCATCTTCTAGGGTTAGGTTTTTGGATGTTTGGGATTCTTTCCCTCATGCTTATGATAAATAGGCCCTTTCGGCCTCTCTTTGCATTCATCTTGGCACGAATGAGCATAGCGGCCACATCTCTTCTCAGAGATAGCTACCACCATTCTAGCTATTGTATTTTACAGTCTATTCTATTTCCGCTATTTAATAGAATATGTGTTTACTGTATCACTGTGTTATTTGCAATATATCTCTGTATATGATTCTGTATATGCTATCTTTTGTTTCGTTCCCACATAAATCCGGATCACATGTTGTTGCCAAAGCTAGTAAACGAGAATGGTTGAAACCCTATTGCCATGACCAGGTCCATAACGGCTAAGAAACGAAGTGCGAAAGGTTACAAAAAAAACAATAATGACACAAAAGTGGACGCATGACGAGGACGGATGCTCGTTGATGGTTAACACGCGAGGGTAGCAGCATAGCAAAATTTTGGTTGATGTTTCGCACGCAAGAGCCCACTCAGCACATTATTACCACAATGTGAGCTCAACAGTAGACGGCGGAAGCTGATGATGACACACTTGAGAATGGAATCCAATAAACATGTGGAAGATGTGATAATCACGCCACAAAAACATGACGAACAACCATAAATACAAGCAAATAATAGTTGAAAGATTGAAAGCTTATGTGCAATAAGAATGATGTTACTCAGTTGAGTGAGCAATTCTAAGGAAACTGTGGAAATGGTACATTTCATTTTGAGCAGAAGCACTCCATGTGCGCTAAGGAAAAAAATGATGAGTGTGCATGAACAACCAGCGAAGGAAGCAATGTAGACAATTGGGAGGAACAGAGATGAGGTCTCACTCGAGATGTCTAAGAGTGTGGTAGTAGTTAGAAGAACTGTGGTCCCTGCGACCACCAGAACACCAGGGGTGAAGGCCTGCTGGCTCTAGCAGCGGACGATCAAATGTACGAAATAGATGTGCCAGAGCAGTTGGCCTGTTTCACAATTTGGTGATGTCGATGAAATTTTCCCTAGCCCAAAAAAAGAAGGAAGTGCACCAGCAAGCGAAGAAGGGATAAATGACGAAGGTTTCAAGCACTAGTACAAAATGAGAGATAAGTGACCAGGAGACCAAAAAATTTGGTCACCACAGTTTTTTCAAGGGATAAATGACCAAAATTGAGAAATTTTAAGTGAACTAACTGAAAATGACCAAGATAAATGACCAATTTGGTCATGGGATAAGAACTAAACTAAAAATGATCAAGATAAATGACCAATTTGGTAAGGAGATAAGAACTAAACTAAAAATGACCACATAACAATTGGTAATTTATGTGGTCACTTTTAGTTGTGTCATTCCGGCAATAGAAAATTATAATTTGATAATGAATTTGTACAATTTACTAAATTTTAACACCGCAGATGGATTCGAGGAAGGGGTCCCCGAATCCATTTACGGTGTTAAAATTTTGTAAATTGTAACATTAGTAGTATACAACTTGGATTATTTTTCAATACATGTCTTCTAAGGGATCATTTCTTTGAGGCCATCTCGAGACCTATTGTGTTAGATGATAGGAGAATCATTGAGATTCTCATTTAGGGGTTTCTCTACTAATTAGGGCATTGGGTGTGGTGAGATGATATCTAGATAATGCATCATGTCTTGCACATAGTTTATCAAGTGATAGATGAGTTCTTCTACATGTGGTTGAGTCGAGTCTTACGTATTTGTCGTATTTCCCTTTTGGAATTGTCATGTCCAGAAGTTAGTGTCACTCTATTCAACTTGTTGTACTGGTTTTGTTCATATTTTGTTTGAACAAAACCATCGTCGTTTGACCATCTCGACAGTCTGTTAAAGTTTTGACAAGTTCATGTATTTTGTGTCATGTTAGCTAAAAATTGTCAATTTCACAACCTCCATTAATTCTTCATATGCATTCATTCACCATGGTTCTCTTTGCACTTAGTTCGAAAATCTTTAAAGTCCCCTTCGGTCGCTCCCTTACAAGAAATAGCCAATATCCTCCATTTTGAAGAAGAAAAAAATTCCTCTTTTTTTGTAAAAATCTATTTGTTCCCATCTCCTTGAATAATAATAATAAAAAAATACCCCCATAATCTCAACTAAACCCTTCTCCTTTCACATATAAAATAAATAAATTATCAAAAACCTTTTTTCCCTGTATATTTTCACCCATATATAATATTAATATATTGTATAATTATTATATACAATATTCATATAATTAATATATGTAACTAGTATTAAAAAATTAAGAAAAAAAGAATATAAACAAAACAAATGTAACAGATAGAGGGAAACTCGAAAAAAATGAAGAGTGACTAAGCGGTAAATTAGAACTTTTCAGCCATACATAATATTAATATATTGTATAGTTATTATATATATTATTTATATAATTAATATATGTAACTAGTATTAACAAAAAAATATATATATATATATATAAACAAAACAAATGTAACAAATAGAGGGAAACTAAAAAAAAATGAAAAGTGAATGACCCGTAAATTAGAAAATAGATTGAGAGGGAAAATAAAAGAAAATAGGGCCTCCAATAAATTTGATCTCCATGAATTGCTCAGAGAAAAGAAAAGTTCGCCATATGATTGCAACGATTTCCATGTGATCTCCACTAACAAGAAGCAAAGTTCTCCATATAAGGATCTTTATGTGATAAGCTTCTTGATTTTGCTTCAGATCATCTAATCACCATCGATTTTTTCAACAATCTTTGGGGTGGGTTCGAAACCCGAGCTCAACTACTGGAGCACAATCACTTTGGTTCCATTATATTTATGGGCTTTCTTTAATCTTTGAATTCATGGTTTAATGGTCTCAATAGGCAGATATAGCAGCTCATTCTGCAACATTTCTATTTTGTCCTTAAGTTCTTCTTTTTTTATGTTATATTAGGTTATTGTTTTCCTACTTGCAATAGCATATTCCTGCGGCTACTTCCATTTCATTGATAAACCCATTTGGAATAGACCAGGGATAGGATACCTTAGCGGTAGAGGGACATATGAAAGTTAGTGGGACAGGTCCAACGATGAAACTTACAGATCTTTATAAGTTCCTATTTTAGGGTTTCTCCTCTAGCTTAGTGGGTTTCTCCCCTAGATTAGTGGGTTTCTCCCCTAGCGAATACTTCATTACTTAAAAGTCGTGGGTAAGTATTGAGGGCCATTTTCTCTATATGATTGTAAAGTCTGCAGTCTGTGTTTGGTATTCTATGGAGGCTGGTGGAAACTGAGCTCCTGGTCGTCATTGTACGAGGCCTATGTTTACTAGGAGCCACGCTTGACATTGTACCAGGCCTGTGTTTACTAGGAGCCACGGTTGGTAATGACCTAAATCTCAAAAATGTAAGAGGTGTATGCACTATTTTGTTATGTGTTTGAATGCTTTTTGCTGGCTATTTTTTTATGCCATTAAAGTGTTCTGAACGTTTTGTCTACTTGCTAATAAATGAAAAACACGGTTCACATCTGCAAGGTTTTAACTGTATAACTAGCTTGACTGATAGTTTGAAGGTAAACAATACTGTCAAACCTAAACCGGGACATTCATCTTTTATAATAAAATTTCCATGTCAAATCTATGATTGAAGTCATACACAATAATTTCTTTCGGTTGGCACTCTTGAAAACATGCGTTTCAATCAGAAGAAATTCTTGCCAGTCGACCTGTGCACTCATAATGAGACTTATTGAAGCCTGCCAACCTGAAATGCTAACTATACGCTCTTTTTGAGAGAATCCCTGCCAGGGCGTCTATCATTTATCCAATGTCTGCGCTTTCAATGCCTAGCGGGCAGATTTAGTTTTGTAAAATAATTATATGTTTAAGACGCGTAATTTCACAGCAGCGAGATGCTCAGATGTTTGAGGTTGAGGACAACTCTCATTGGCAATGATCAAAAGAAGCACCCCATCCATGCTAGCCACACCATTGAGCATAGTAGCCATGATAATATAGGGCACCCAACAAATAACACATGTCCTTAAAGCTGTAACCTAACCCTGGATATGGAGGAAGCCACTACTGGGTGACTGCAAATTGAAAGTTGGCACGACCTCCATGTCATGATCAATACCAAGATAAACATAACACAAATGATACTATGGTTTTCTTAGTGTATACACCTCTCGTTTAACAAGCTTTTTCCATCCAGAATTTCCTTTTAGTGCCCTGGCCAGTTCTTCTGTGCACTGAGCAGGATCTAGAACAAGGAGAATAACTTCTTCATATTTGGCACTTCTTGACTTGCATCTTGATTGAATTCCAACCATTGTTCTTGAATGCCCATTATGTTGAAAATTCAAAGGCGTCCGTTGGCTGGTGAAAATGGATTCATGAAATTGCCGAAGAGAAGCTTTAGAATGCGTATTATTTTCCCCAGGGTATTGCTGAGCTCTTCAATGTCCTTTTCTTTCAAAAACATTCCGGAGTATGTGTGGATTTGGTGATAACTTCCATTGGGTTTATTGCATTCACCTTTTCACCTTTTCATAGTAAAACTCTGGTGTAGTGTTCCTAGCAATCACATCAAGATTATTGCAGCGGTGTCTGAATACAAAAGGTCATGTGGCATTGACTTCTTCAGTAAGTGTTGTCACTTACACAGCCTCTCAATTTTACCATCGAAATTAATTACTCCAATAAAAAGATCTTATGCATCGAAGCAAAGTGCTCAGTGTCGAAGAGCCTTAGCGGGTAGAGATGGGTAGGCAATGAAGGTGGTCAGTTTTCTTTCGTTAGATGCTCAGTTTTTGTGGAAAAACACCATAGACTTGATTAATTGGCGAGGATTGTAGGATTTGTTTGTGCTTTCATGACGAGTAAGTTTGGTCGAGTGTGCATTTGTCTAAAATATGACATGATAAATGCTATATAAACAACGGCGCTGCAATGCAACATATTTCCTATTT
The DNA here is from genome assembly GCA_027924585.1 of Larix kaempferi. Taxonomy (NCBI): domain Eukaryota; kingdom Viridiplantae; phylum Streptophyta; class Pinopsida; order Pinales; family Pinaceae; genus Larix; species Larix kaempferi. Next base: position 50,933,177 of record BSBM01000012.1, read on the forward strand.
ATCTCTGAAATTATTGTGTATGACTTCAATCATAGATTTGACATGGAAATTTGGAAATTTTATTATAAAAGATGAATGTCCCGGTTTAGGTTTGACTAAATATTTTAGTTTGTATCTGTCTCATAGCAGCAATGCCTCTCCACCATCATGCCAATGTATCTATTTCTGCTCAATTCAGTTCACTTTTTTTATGCGTTGGTGGGTTCGATCCCGTGATATGACCTAGCAACACAGATAGAGAGGACCAAGCAGAGGCTCATTGAGCATGACTAGTAACCTATGCCTTGTTCCATTTCTCTTTTTTATTGTCTTTTGTAATGTTATTCTCCACTCTTTACTATTTAAATGATGATTGATGTAAATCATAGCCCACCCTATAAATGACTAACTTTCCCGCGCTGGTAGGATAGAATGGATCATGGAATAACTTGTTTGGTCTAAGACTCTAGCGCACGGTTAAAAAGTCAGTGGGGAGTGCACTTATCGGAGACCTTCATGTTTTCCCTTCCCTCCTACCTCAGGAAAGCGCTTTTCACCTTATCTTCTTACGTAGGGAAAGAGCTAAACGCACCTTTCCAAACTCATACTTCCAACATCTGGCTTAGCCGGTTCGATCAAATAAACTAGTCCATTGCTTCTGGAACTGCTGAATATACTGTTGCTAGTGATGGTGAAAGGAAAAAGGAGGTTTACAAAAAGGAAAAATAGAGCGAACTCCAAAATGGAACTCCTAGAGTAAAAAAGAAGGGTTACATTGGGTAAAAGTTAGACAAACTACGAAGTCTTATATAAGAGATATATTATTAAGTTTTTTAGGTTTTATGCATCATTGGATTTCATTTTGATCTTGACATTGATGAGTTTACAATTGATCTATATAGCAGTGTCCTACATGGCCGTCACCTATGATATCATTTACCAGTGTTTTGTAGTCTTTGGTGAAAGATACGTTGAGATGTGTCCATTCAGCATTGCTTTTTGCTTTTTTCCCAAATGATTTTTGTTTTTTTTTCACTTATATTCATGTGGATTTGTATACAATTAATGGTTTTTTATTCAGAAATCCCCACCAATTGAGAAAAACAAAATTGAACATAATTGTCATTTTTAATGGTAATTACTTTGCTTGTATACACAAGAATTCTCGGCTTGCCATTTTTCTGAACTATGCACATCAACAATAAGCAAGGGATACCTTGTGTTAGTGTAGGACTGTGATGGTGTTGGGTCTCTGATCATGTTTGATCCTCCAATATTTTGGCATCTCTGTTGATTGCATAAGTTTTGTAATTTTATCATATTGGGGTCTTAAAACAATTATTTTATCTGTAATTGTATTGCTTACCAAGTGCTATGTGACTTGTGTTTTCAGGATACCTGCAAGCTTACCAAGTGATCCTCGGAGTTCCAGGTTAAACGACAGGAAGAGAGGTGAAGGGGAAATGGCTGTCAAGAAACACTTTGTAAATGATATGATTGATAATAATCGCCTGCTTTGTGATATCATTGAAAATTAATCTACTTGCTATGCAGTCCTATGGGATTCTACTCATATTTCGAGTAATTGTCCATCTTCACCTTCATGTTTTTCTACTATAACTCATGCAAAATGTGGTTCTTCATTTGGAGCAAGCTGCTTGGAAACATTGCCATCTAACTCTTCAACAAATGGTAGTATAATGGTGGGTACAAAAGAAGGTTCATGTGCACCAAATATCCTGGAGATGAATGAGAATTTGGTATCTGAGTCAATTAAAGTTGGCAACTTTTTAGGCCACCATTTCCAACAGGGAAAACAACCTGACTTCAGTAATGATAGGTTTACAGATGTTTGTTTGTGTTAAAGAAAATTCTATGGGATGTCAGTCTTTTGATAGTGACTCCCCATTTGATGATTCCATGCATCTTGATTCAGGCACACTGGCATGTGTTGCTTGTGGAATTTTGGGCTTCCCATGTATGGCGATAATACAGCTTTCTGAGGACGCTGCAAGGAATCTCTTTCCTCCTGATTATAAATGTATTGATGAAAATTATGGGGCATCTGCTGTAGGCCCTGCAAGATAAGATGGCACCTCTATCGGAGTTGCATGTACTGCTAACCAGAGCATTGGTTTAGGTGATGTTATCATTTTCCTATTTTCTCGTCATTTTTGAACTTATTAAACATTGTCGAATGTCCTTTTAATCAAGGCTATGTAACTGAGTTATTTATATGGTAAGGTTGTTGCAATGATACGAGTGCTTGCTCATTATGTAGTAATGTACATATTGAACATAACAAGTTTTAGAATTTTGACGGAAAATCACAACATCTATCAATTTATTAAGAAGACAAGTTTGGGAAGAAAAAAACAAATAAATTTATTAAATAATAGATTATTCTGTTGAACCTATTGCCAAGGACAACCTTTTGGAGCTGATTTATATTCTAAATATGATAGTGGTCTATTAGTTTATCGTATCTATAAAAGAACTTGAGAATTAATAATCTAGAAAAAGACTTGATAGATATAAATCTTTAGAGAAAGGTAAAGACTATTATTTCTCCTGTACTTCTTTTTATTTTCTTTGGACATTTGCAAATTGCAACATGGATTTTCTTCTTGAAGCACCACCTGGTTCGGCATCCCATTCTGTCAATCATCAAGATGGGGGTGGTGAATGTGTGAATAAACTTGCAAATCCTGTGAATATGTATGCATTTATTTTACCACCAAACATCTTGTGTTGTTGTGAATAGACTGCCAAATGTGGCGTTTTCAATAATTGATTAATGATTATTTCATCATCTATCTTGTAAATATTGATGGATGCTATACCACTTCATTGGTCAATGTTGCCATTCTTGGTAATAGCTTAAAAGCAGTAGATACCTCCATATTTTTTTAACCGCAGATTCAGTTAATTCTAGAAGTTTAAATAAAGGTTTAATCCAGTAAAGTAAAGTTATTCTCTGTATTGTATTGCCTTCTTGATATTGCAAAAAATTTATATTCAAAGATATGCATGTGGACAAGCAAGGTCTTATGTTGGTTAGACTAAACAAATTACTGATCCTAGCTTTGTTTTCAGTGAAACTATATTCTTGCATAATTGTATGGAAGATTTATTGTACTTATTTGTATTATGAATTCCCATGTGTTGTAACAGAACTCTCTACCAAAGATAGTAAAGGAGAGTTTTGCAAAAGAAGAATTCAGCACAGCGAGTCTGAATTTGTTGCAGCTTGGCCAAAAGAAGTTACCGAAAAGGATAATCTTTCAGCAATTAGAAGGTCCAAATTCAATGTCATGAATATTTCAAGTCAGTTAAAGCTTAGGAATTCCCCAACGATGATCCTTGTTGAAGCCTCAATTGTGCAGGTTAGATGCAAAGGTGCTTGAATGGTTCCAAGGCTCTCAACAGAGGAAGAAAACCCAAGTTGAAAGGCTTCGAAAGACCCTACGCAAGGGCATTTCTATCCCCAACCTGTTTGGTATGGTTATCCTCCACAGATATTTGGCCTCCGCTGGCACTGTAAGAGTTGGTGATTTGACCAATTAGGTCAATTTTCCAATCAAGGAAAACAAATATGTGAAAATAGTAAAGCTAACCTAACCTAACCTATTTCAGAAGAGGAAACTAATTTAAGTTAGTCCTATTCTAAAAAGAAATCTTGATATTGTGCAGATCGACCTTGAGGTATGATGAACAAGTAAATTACCACCTTCAACAGAAATGTCTTTGATGTGTTACTTATTAACTTAAATCACAATCCATTAATGAAAATTAAAAGACCATAATTCAAGTACTTAATCCTATTCAAGATTCAATCTGTAATCATTCTATCAATTGAAAAATCAACCATGATTATTATGCGCAATGAATCATTTAAAGAAATCGATAAAGAAAGTATTAATATTGAATAAACTCAATGAAATACTTCACCCCATCAATCAGTCATACAGAGAAACCAATATGATAGATCCATACATTATACATGTGCAAAATGATAACATTCACTGTAGATGACAATCTGAAGTACACAATCAGTAATTCCCAAATAAACTTGAAGATTAATAAGAGATAGATCAAAAGATGACGTTACTATGTTAAAACAGGTCTTGTACAGAAATTACAAAAGGCTCTGATAAACAAAGTATCTCCAGTCCAATCTCTTGCTGATTTGCAACCCCAAAATTACCAACCCCTAACTACGAGAGATCCTTCTCCTTAAATAGGAAATTACAGCAGAATAGAAAGATAGATATTTCCCAAAATAGGGATTACAAAATCGGATCAAACTATCGATCCAAGATATCCTTCCATTTCTCATATATATCTAACAACTCATATATATTGGGGAAGTTGATAGATTCTAAGGCTAAGTAAGCATTGCATGTATTATTTTCCATGTCATGTTTGGCCAACTTATGCCAAACGCGAAGGTAAATACGAATCCTGCCCTACAAGATGACCGGTTCTCTCACCAGGCTATCCACATCATCAATGCTGACTTGATCAAGATCCCGAATTCTCTGTGCAAATTCTTCACACCTGTGTTCGAGCTCCTCAAGTTTGCATTTTGGTGGCAAAGCATCCAGAATGGGCTCCATAAACGGCAGTTTCAAAACCTCCATAATATTGTCAACTGCATACCAGCGTCTGGTGTAGAGGTCTTTATACTTGTTTATAATTTCCTCAATTGTTTCATTGAAATCAAGCCAAGTGTTTAGAGAGGCTTTCACCTTCTTCATTTGAAAACTGTTGAGGATCGGGATGTCTTCTGGCGCATTCTTTATATACAACTGCCATTGATTGACTTCTTCCTCAGCTTTAGAAGCTTGAAGTCTCTTAGCCTTTTGTTCTTCTAGAGTAGTATACATCTTGGAAAAATTAATGAAGTTCTCCCTAATCTCATCAAGAGCGAGGTAAACCTTCTCCAACAATTTGTGATGGTCTTGATTAACTTTAAGGGCCAAATTCTTAAAATCACATGAGGAGAACTTGGAAGAACTTGAGGAGGATGCACTTGCAGTTGCATCCTCAACTCGCTTTTCCAAAGAAGCTATACTTTCTGCATCTGTGGAATGTTGAGATTGCGAAAGACGAAGTTCAGTGAGAAGTGTATCATTCCTTTGCTCCAGGTCTTGAACCTTATCTGCCCAAGTTTTTCTGAGTTCAGCCACATAAGTTACATGATGTGTCTTGATTTCAGCCAACTCTGCTTTCAGGCTTCTGATTTCATTCTCTTTCAGGTCAACTTCTTTGGACAGAACTTGGATTGAACCCCAATTGGCACTTGCAAAATCCCCTAAAGCTGCAGTAGTTTCTATGGCTTCAAGTCGTGGTTTGTTGGTCCTTGGAGCCCATATTACCTGATCTAGGACAGGTTCTTCTAACCCGCCCTGACCTCTTCTACTCTTCCTAGTTCTTCTCATCACTACCTTATCATCATGGATGTAGAAGTAGTCAACAAGGGGAACCACATCCTGATCTGCATAAAAGAGTTTCCCTTGCCCTGCTTCTACGCAGGTCCGAAGTCACGCTTGTTCTTTTGCTGAAATTTCTGCTCGATTTTGACAGCATATCGATAGGCGGATCCGAGTGAAGATATTTCCAGGAAATCCATCTCTGTTTGTATGTACCGGTGTAGGCCACTGCGATATTTCAGTACTAGGTGCCGCTCAGAGTCCTTGATACCCAGCTTTGTGCGCGAGGTATGAAATTTGTTGGTGTACTCCGACACCGTTTGGTCCCTCTCTTGGTGCAGAATGATCCATTTTGTGTACTGGTCATCATAGTTTCCAACAGGGTAATATTGTTCCTTGACGGCATCTATAAAAGAGGCCCAAGTGGGATTGGAATATTCAAACAATCCAGACTCGTCTGATGAGTTTTGCTCACAATAAGTTTCCCACCAATTTTTGACATGGGGGACGGCCTTGAGGAGTGCTAAGACAATCTTTTCCCTATTGGAAAAATTGTGGACAGAGAAATACCCTTCTAGTAGATTCAACCATTTATCTAGGGCATCGGCATCGATTTGGCCTTCAAATAAAGGGATATCAAAATTAACTTGTACCTTGAAGGGAGTTGTATCTCCAAAATGGCTGCTCATTGAGGGTGCATTTGCCACTATTGGCATGCGTTGAAGGATCTGGGCGAAATTATCCATCATCTCGTTCCTCTGTCGCGCAAGGGCTTCCTCGAGCAACAACTTGATAAGATCTACTACTCCGTCGTCTCTCTTTTCTTCCACCATGGGAAGCCGTTTGGGGTGGCGAGAGTGGTCTTCCCCAAGTGAAACTAGTTCGAGACCCAACTCTCTGTATCTTGACCTCGTCGGGGACATGCACCGAGAAACAATCAAAGAGCAGACCGCTCTGATACCACTGATCCGGATTTATGTGGGAACGAAACAAAAGATAGCATATACAGAATCATATACAGAGATATATTGCAAATAACACAATGATACAGTAAACACATATTCTATTAAATAGCGGAAATAGAACAGCCTGTAAAATACAATAGCTAGAATGGTGGTAGCTATCTCTGAGAAGAGATGTGGCCGCTATGCTCATTCGTGCCAAGATGAATACAACAAGAGGCCGAAAGGGCCTATTTATCATAAGCATGAGGGAAAGAATCCCAAACATCCAAAAACATAATCGTAGAAGATGAACCGTCATAAAGTTTGCGGCCCCAAGGTGGTTAGTTGAACAGTCAACTTCCCGGGATCATAACTTTTGCATACGATCTCCGTTTGGGGCGCTCGGTAGCCCGTTGGAAAGATCTATCCGAGATTTACAACTTCCAATTGGGCCCAAATGCATGCCATTGGAAACCATTTAGTCCCCCAAATCGCCAAAAAATTTCGTTTAGGGCTTCAAAACGGCTCCGGAAGTTCGGGACCCGAAAAAATGCTAAAAATAATAATTTACCAAAATTGCCAGAAGAGTGTTTTGAGCCAATTGGAAGAGGTGGGCGGCCACCGATATCCACCTGGATCATTGATGGATTAGCTCTAATCATGACCAGGTCATCATATTCATGAGTCTCCATAGTAGGCAGTTGAATATTGATAGAAGGCCTAGGAGGTTCTAGCAATTGAGAATTAAGCATTGATGACAACTGTGTCATCTCTTGCTTGAAATTCCAAGTTTTCCGTAATAACACTTTAGTTGTTTCAGCAATTTTCTCTTGTGGAGGTTCCTGTAGGGGAGCTTTAACTTTATCCCCATCAGTATATGTGAGCATTAAGGGAACTTTGGCTTTATGGGCTTATTTTTCCTCTCTGTCTCTCCTTTCCTGTTCAATTAAGTTCAACTGCATAGCCCTGTAGCTCAAAACTCTAACTTTGAGTTCTTTCTAGTATTGCAAAATATCATGTTGTTCTTGTGAATCTTTGGGTCTGGCAAGGACTTGAGAAAATGTGTCTACCCCCTAGTATATAAAATCATCTGGGTGAACCTCATGTGCATAATCCATTTTTACATGTATCTGTTTGAAGTGTGCATCTAGGAATTGTTTGGGGTCATGTTTCCTCTTCTCAACAGTACCCAATTTCAAGGCATCTATTTGGTCACCGAGAGATGTAGCCCAATTTGAGGTAGGGATAACCAACTGGCCAAGGTTGAGAGAAAACTTAGGCCAACCTTTCTTCTTGGGACCTGTGAGTTTCTTATACATGCCATCAGTCACTGTCTGGAATGAAACCTCCTGGAGAACTAGCATGTATGGGACTATTCTAGGTAGAAGGTGCACTGTATCACTTCCCCAGATTCTGATGTATGAGAAGTACTCGAACACATACAAATCACCCATGAAGGCTTTGGCATCTTCTGAAAATGCAGGTGCCTCCTGCTTGAAAATCTTAAAATAAATGTTACCCATAAAGCTATCACAGATATCATACAATAAAGGCACAAAATTGCCTTCCCACAATGTTGAATGGTAAATGTGTATAGGGGGGTCTGCAGGTGTCCAACTCCAACCTAAGTTAGGATACTAGAACTCTGCACAGAAAACATCAATGACATATGCAAAAAAGAAGAAATGTGACTTCTTATGAGGAGGTGCCTTCTTATAATCGTGTATTGCATTCTTCAATTATGATGATAGGATAGATGTTCATAGGAAGGATTCACTTGTGGTTAACACATGGTGTGCTATAGGTTCCCATTCGGCTTTGAAAAGAGAACAGTTGGGAAGACCAAAAAGCCTGCAAAGCATGGATTCCAGCAGAGAGTAGGGTTCCTTGAACCAGATAATGGGATAGAGTTTGTCAGCCTTAGGCACAAAGGTGTTGGGCTTGACCATCCATGACTTTATCATCTCAGTGAATTTATACCGGGTCTTTGAGGAATGAATAAATTCAGAAAAAGGGTCTGTGTATGGGGTTTAAGAGCAAAAGCTCAAACGAAGACCTCCGGGCGAAAATGTGTCAATTGAACAACGGTGCTATCATTGAAACCATGGTCTTTGACACTGGAATTTTCAATAATCCATTTCACTGCATCAGTGTAAGGTAGGACAGCAGGACGTGCAGCAATGGCATGTATCTGAGAAGCCCTAATCCTCTCATACATAGGTTTATCGTTCTCAATGTGGGAAAGGTCGTCGTTGTCAAATATAGAATAAATTTTAGACCAATCCACCTGGTACGTTTCAGTGACCTTCTCACTAGTATCCGAGAGGATACCAAAATTAGGGTCCTTGGTCAAGAGATCTCTGTGTGCCGTTTTGGATCGTGTGTTTTTCGAGATGGTGAAAAGCTTGCAATTTCTGATAAATAAAGAAATAAAATCAAAATTCAATCCAAAATAGTAGAATTGGAAAACAAAAACAAAAAATAGAAGTATGAAAACAAACTTACCTGAAATAACTAAAGAACTGATAAAGACGACACCTTCACAGGAATCCGCAGTAAAATCCAACCAACGGGGTAATTTCGAATAGTAAAAATGACAAAAATAAAATAGAAAAAACCCTACTTATTACATTTGCCAGATTAAAACATGACCGTGGGATCAAAACGAATGGACGGCTGAGATGAACCAGAGCGGGATGCGGGATCAGGTTCATATTTTATTTTGAAAGTTTATTTAAGAATCCCAAAATCCGAAACCCAAAAGTATCAGGTTGCGGGTTTCGGGATTGCAAGAAAACAAAAGCGCAAAAGAATTCCCGAAAGCCGAAACCCGAAAGTGTCGGGTTGCAGGTTTTGGGAATGAAAAAAAAAAAATCACAATCGAAAAACTTTTCTCGAAAGCCGCAACCCGACACTTTTTGGGAACACACAACAAAATCAAACTTAAAAAGAAATTCCCAAAAGCCGAAAGCCGCAATTGTGGGTTTTGGGTTTTGGGATAAAATTTCCCGATATTATTTACAAAGAAAACCCACAACCCGCAACTGTCGGATTGCGGGTTTCGGGATGACGAAAATTAAAAGTTGAAAAATAAAGTCCCGCAACCCACAACTGTCGGGTTGCAGGTTTCAGGTTTCCTAAACTCCACGACAAAGAAACAAATGCCGCAACCCGCAACTGTCGGGTTGCAGATTTAAGGTTTCCTAAATGTCGGGTTTCGGGTTGATGGAAGTAAATGATAGAATACTCAAAAATTGAAGCTTCCTGCAAACCCAAAATACTTAGAAATTTTTAGATCAAAAGGAAAACACACAAAACAAAAGTATGGGTAATGGATCTTAGGGATAAAACCCAAAATCTCATATTTACAAGAAAACTCACCCAACTACCTTTGTGTTTATTAGGAATGGGGCTCTTGTGCTTCAACTAAGCATGGGATCTGTTTTGTCCACAACAAGCCTCTATGGTGAAAAATCGCTGGAGGAATGCAAGGGAATATTGGAACCCATGGATGAAGATAACAGTGCAGTTGCTTGCTCCGAGAATGTGATTAATAACGAAGGAGAGTATGATTTCAAGAATCATTCAAGCTCCCTATTTTCTTCATCTACTAGTTTATCTAGTAGAAGCACAATTTCTCATGCAGCTCAATATAATAGATGTATTGTTAGGAATGTGGCGTTGAAGAAAGAATTACCCCACAAATACCCTAATGATTTCCCCAAAGTTGACAACATTTTTATTTTTATTTTTTCATATTTCAAATCACCTTCTCACTAGGATACAACTTCGGGAATCTTACATCCCCACTTGTATTGAATGATAATTTATTGGCTTAGGTTGATGTATCCACCACATTTTAGCCCATTTAATTCCTTTAGGTACTATCTGAACAAATGCCCATGAGCCTGGAAGAAGAGGCAGTGGAAAAGGGAATATTATCATAGTCTAGCAACTAACTTCGAGCTTGATTGCCATATTCAAAGACTACATATTCTAGGATGCCACATGATAACATGGTCTATATCACTAGTCATGGACTATCCTCTTACACTTGTATTCCTAAGCCAAATCACGCAAAACCATCAATAAAGCTGGAACTTGGCAGAATACTAGAAACTGGATAAGATGGGGGCATGATGTCATGATCAATTAGGATCTTGCCAAACTACTATGTTGTGTGGTATTGAGATATCCCCATATCATTGCTAACCATCAAGGGCAATGGATCATTAGAAAAATCATTAACTGAACTCCATGTTTGTCCAAAGACATAAATAGATGCCTCAACTTTATTACAAGATCTATCCAATCCTATCTTACCCCACCTTGTTGTAGATGTACTCAAAGGAATGCACTGTTCAAATCTAGCGGTAGACAAGTAAGAATTTGAATCAATTTCTGCCAGTTTCTCACCCATGACCCTTTGCTCCACAGTAGAAAACTTAATATGAACATCCCCATCGCGATTAAGAGTGGTATACTCTTCTAGAAGATTAGTTGATCCACCTTCAAGTGCATTGGTCCCAGATGTAAGAGTCGACATTTGGTTATTTCTACTAGATATTTATAATGCTTGCATGGTATCAGTAAGAATGCATGTGTCTCCCTTCTCCTGTGCAATAATAGGCAGCTTGTGATGACGTGGTGTTGCCACAAAAGCTTCAAGCTCTTAAGTTTTCTGGTAAGCTTGATAAGAATCACCCAAACTAGGAGGCAAAAAGGTATTCATGTTCACTGAACATTTTATGCCACCAAAGCTTCCAACCGAGTTGGTATTGTATCTCCCTGAAAACTCAGTAATTTTTTCAACATCATTACCTTCAGATTGATTTACTAATGTATTCATAGCAGGGTAAATTTTATCATCCTGGTCCAATGGTGTCTTTTGAACAACCTTATCAGTCACTCTCTCTCATCTGACCTCTCACAAAAATCAGAATTAAGAGAAGGGTATTCCTCTAAACTCTCTGCATCCCTTGTTTAACTTTCTCCCCCCGCAATCCAAAAAATATGAGTGGATCTATATTTCCTTGATCAATAGTTTGAATTTTTGCATCACCGATATCTTGTTGATCTAGGAATGGCATAAATTTTATTGGTGATGGGTTTGATGCAAAATATAGAGGCATTATCCTTAATGAACTACCTGATGACCTTGAGAAAAAGAATTCCTTCACATATAGGATGGATCGATTTCATGGTATGTGTTTGTAGCATAGGATCAGAAAGTACACGGGAAATGCTTGGTGAGTAGTGATAAATTGACTATTCATACAAATGTGGAACTTGTTCTTTAGGAATGTCTTGCTGACAAGTAAATTGCTCCTCAAGATGAGAGGCCTTCTCATGAGGCAAGGTTTGCTGATAAAGTATAAATGTATTCATGCAATTGCCCACTAAAATGATGAGATGTTGAAGAGAGAAATATTTGTTGGCTAGATCATTGTAATTTTGCACCCTTGGGTCACTCTGCCCTTGATCAAGATCTGAAGCATTGGGAACTTGTTACACCTATGAATGCAGCTGACTTTCCCCAGATTGGGATGAAGATGGAGATGAACCCCCGCTTCAGAGAATTGCAATCAGTTTGATTAGTTAAAATATAATTTTTAATTTAAGAATTTCCAAATGCATCATCCTAAGACAACTGTGATGGATAGTTCGTGTTGTAGTTATGTTTCTCTTCTATAAATTTAATTTATTTTTGAAATAAAATACTAAAAAGTAGTTAAAGAAATATCTCTCTCAAAAGTATTCAACTTAATATTACAAATCCATTTAATCCCTACTTCAACATCAGTTACAAGGCAAAGACAAGAATCTCAACATTCTTAATGCCTCCACCTGAAATAACAAGTAAAATTAGAAAAATATCAACATTCTCAATGCCTTCACCTATAATAATAGAGTAAAATTAGACAGTCCACCATTGGTGTAATAGTTAGACTTATTCATGATGTTTAGACTTTAGAAAACTGAATACCTTGGAACATTTTCTTTGGAGAAGGAAGAATATATGCAAAAGGTACAAGGCCCAATATAATTGTGAAAGGTACTTCACTTGGTAGCTTCTTAGATTTGTGTTGGCTCTCTCTACATTGTTAAATGCTTTAGTGGTGAGAAGAGCAAGTGAAGCAAGTCCCTAAAATTTACTTGCCTAAAGGTTACCACACAAAAGAGGTACTGGATAATGGAAGAAACTATGGTCAAGAAGACAATACGGGCTCAAGTATCTCCGACTCTAATCCAGATTAAATTTCCCAAAATGATTGTGCATTCAGTAGTTGAATTCATTCAAGTTTTTCTATTTAAGGAATTCTAATTAAGGGTTCTAGCTCAATGGTAGAGCACCTACCTTATAGAAAGGAGGTTGGTGGTTCGATTCCTACGTGCCCTATATATATTCTGAAACCACTAAAAAGAGATAAACGACTAAAAAAATGACCAAAATTTGCATATAAACGACCACCAGTACAACATGAGAGATAAGTGACCAAACAAATGACCAAAATATGCATATAAATGACCACTTTTGAGTTGGCAATCGTTGGTAGCAAATTAGCGGTCATTTATCACATGACAAAAAATGTGGTCATAAACCAAGTTAATGACCAAATATAGGACCAAATATATGACCACAAGATAAGCTATAAATGACCAAGCTAAATATGACCACATTTTTTGTCACGTGATAAATGACCGCTAATTTGCTACCACCGGTCACCAACTCAAAAGTGGTCATTTATATGCGGATTTTGGTCATTTTTTGGTCATTTATCTCTCATTGTGTACTAGTTTTAAGGGGCTAGAGGATGAGTTTGAGAAGTACATAACAATGAACGAGAGGATGGAGGATGAGTTCGAGAAGTGCATGATAGCGAACCAAAGTTTGGAGGATGAGTTTGAGAAGTACATGACAGCAAACCAGAGACTAGAGGATGAGTTTGAGAAGTACATGACAACAATCAAGAGACTGAAAGATGGGTTCGAGGAAACACACAACAGCAAACCAGAATAGTACCAGAGGTTTCCAGCTGAGGTGGCTCGAGGGTGAGCCACAAGTTTGTGTTGGGGTCCTGTTGGCACAAGGTTAGACCGCATAAAGTGTGGAAGCCGACAACAACGAAGAAGGATAATCCTTGGAAGAAAGGACCATTTGCGGAGAACAAGGAGCTGACAAAAGCGCAAGATTGGTTTAGTTAGTTAGGATGGGTCATGTGGACCATTTTGTAACCATTTAGCTTGATATAAATAGCAATACGAATGTAAGCCTAAGGGAATCATAATTGGAGAGGAGAATCAGATGTTTTTGGCATCGCCCTATGTTTTTGCTCTATTTTCGGCGATTTTGTATGATCCGGGATAAAATGTTTTGAACGGTTTCTGTGAAGGTTATACCGCAGGTTTTGATGAATGCATGAAGATGTTCGGTTATGGTTATATATTTTGTCTGTGTTTCTGTTAAATGATGAATACAAGTGTTTGCAACATGTTTAAGGTTTTTTGGTTTAGTAATTGATGTTGATGCAAATGTTCAGTTTAACCATGTTGATGTGAATGTTAATTATACACTGAATATGTGAAAGAATGAATGAATGCATAATCTGTTAGCATGATGCGAAGACATAATCTCTAGTTTTTGTAGTCGTAAAGTGAGATTTGATGCATGTCCTTCCCCCACTGTGGAAATCTGGTTACTCTAGCCCCCTTAATCATCTCAGGTGAGTATTCACTCGCTCTGCGAGTGTTGCTAGAAAGGGTAAAACCTTTCTGGGCCGGTGTTTAAGGGAGTTTGGTTGATGTTTGTTGACAGCAGTGCGAAGTGAACCCCTGTCGATAGTTGTTGTGTCAACATGCAGTAATAATTTAGTTTAATTGTTTTTTACTTTTATTTGCACTCACACATTATCCATTAACAAACTGCTACTAAGAGTTCATCAAATCTTATTAGGTTCCCTTTTGCACAAGTTGGTGTGAAAACACTAGCTACTTTTTTGGTGACTCCAACTGGGTCGATTCCCATCGTTCTGTGGTTTGGATGATCAATAGTTATTTTTAGTTTTTTACTTGTTATTTTGCTTGCATTTTATTTTTCTGGCCTAGGCTTGGACCCTGTACTTGCATATCTGGACCTTTCCTTCATAGTAACCTTCATTAGTGGCATTTTTACGGCCTAGCCCGTGACTATAGATACACCTTTCTGCACTACAAAGCGTGAATTTTGGCCCATAACACGCGCCCCAAGCGTGCCTTTTGGATTGATAATCACGCATTCACGTGCCTTTCGGCCTGATACCTGCACGATCCACATGGCTTTCGGTCTGCTACCCGCGTGCTCCATGCACCTTTTGGCCTGCTACCCGCGCACTCTGCACGCCTTTCCTCCTGCAACCCGTACACTCTGCTCGTTTCTGAGACTAAAACCCATGCCCCTGCCACGCCTTTTCTTCCCATACCCATGCTCTCTTTCCTAATTTTTGTTTTTTTTCTTTTTCGGCGCGATTATTCTGTAGCCTGTAGCACCCAGAGCACAAATTTTCCCTTCACAGATGCACCCTAAACCTTTTTTTTTCTCTTTTCTTTCCCTTGGTTGCACCAACAAACCCCTGTTTGCTTGCACCCATTTTCCATTGGTACTTTTATGCAATTTTCTTGCTTTAACATTTGAGACATTTCATTTTGCCTGCATCCTCAGGGTATTGCTATATTTTTGCATTATATTTCAGCAAGTTCATACATGTTATTGCAGTTAGTACTTTTATTTCATTTTAAGTTGTTTATTTCAGCGTTTACTTTCAGCATATCTTACGTTTACACCACTTGTGCACCCACTCACTCCCCATAATTCAAGTGAGACTTAAAATTGATTTAGTTGAACACACCTTAACCCCACTTGGGGAACTCAAAAACAATTTTGTAGCTAGGTAGTACATTGGGGTTAGGCATCCAAATAAGTACCTCTTTGTTATACACATTTGAGACATAGTTGTTGTCCTTTAGGGATCCAAAATCCCCTATTATTTATTAGTATGCTTGACATCGATCTGTCGGAGGGCCTCTCCCTTAGGAGGGAAAGTGGTAAGATTGGTTCCAGAATTTTGAGTAGAATATAGCTCTCCACTTTGTACTGAAGGATACCAACTCATTGTTCTCATCGTGCATACTGGCCCCCATACCGGATGCACAAAGACCAAAGAACTGAAGCTGCGGGACACCTTTCCGGATGTGCCATGAATGGGGTAGCTTAGTTTCCATTCTTCTAGGAATCTTTTACCTAGAATCTCTCTCGGTAGGGGTATATCCTTTAGCCATTTAGTTCTACATTTTGTATTGCCCGACTGAGGATTTCATCACCCTATAGGGGATACGATTTGTGTGAGCTTCCATACCTTATAGCTAGGTGTTTGTATGCTCCTATACCCCATAGGTTAGTGAGTCTACATTTTTCTGTTTAGGACTATTGCTTATTTCTATTCTAACCATCTCATCGCTTCTCCACCTGTTATAGCATGTTGTTGCAGTAGGTGTTTTTGAGCTTGTTGTTGGCCTGCGTATCGTCATTTTGAGAGCTCTCCTTTTGCACACATGGTTGCACTAGGATTTTTTGAGCACGTATTTTACCTCAACCCTTTTATCACTTTTTACACCTATCACCATTGACTCCCCGAGACACTATCGTCGCCTATGGGGGAAATACCCGCAGTACGTTCTACTAAACCCCACTCATCATGCTCCCTTGAGACGCACATATCCATCGCTGGATATTCATCCCGACGCCCCTTATTTCACCTCTGAATCTGAGTTATATTTACCTATTTACACATCTCCATCTATCCCCATGGCTAAAGTGAATCCCAACCCATTTAACGGTGGAATTGTCAGTAGTGGATCCACCATTGGCCTCGCTACCATTTCAACATCTATCTCTACTATGCCATCTATAGGACCTACCCCCAGCATTATGGTTAATACCTCCATTCCTATCGGTAGCGGATATATCTAAACATTGTCCCTTTGGCTACTAGTGGTAACCTTGGGGGCACTAGCCCTTCTTTTCAGATCCATCCGCCCTTGACGGGTGGTTCCTCGATCCCTGGCATAACTTATGCCACTGCACCACCACTTGGAAGAGGTGGCCCCACGCTCGCCACCATGTCTAGCACGCCACCTGCCTCGACCACGTCACATCCTTCTACTATTTTTCCATTCATGGCCAATCACAACCTACCTAATATGGCCCGATTGACTAACGATCCAATCTGACATGACCCTACATCCTCCCATGCCTACCAAACTCCCTTTGTACATTCCAAAGTTTGAGGGGAAGGGTGGTGAGTACCCCCATAACCACATCATGTCCTTTCACTTATGGTGTTCCTCCAATTCCATAGTGGATGACTCGATCCGCCTACGCCTCTTACAATGGCCACTCATTGGTACTGCAGCCAAGTGGTATATTGACTAGCCCCATGGGACACATTCCACTTTTACATCCCTCGCTTCGACTTTTCTGTAGTTCTTCCAGCTACCAGTTTGTTATGATGTTGATGTTGACATTTTACTATCTTGCATAAAAAAATACGACTACCCACGTCACTGACCATATCCATGAGTGGCAACGTTGTCGTAGTTTGTGAAAGATCAAGTTAGATGATCATATATTTTTAGATTGGTTCTTGAAATCTATCATACCAATTATTTCCAAGGATGTGGCATTCGAGCGGCCCCAAACCGAATAAGAATCCATACTTAAATCCCAACAATTTGACCTTATCTATGCATAATCAGGCTACCTTTACAGCATACTGCCTGATGCTCCTCGCGGTGATTTCTCCCGGAAAGATGCGTTAGGGGAATCCCACCCTGCCAACAACATCACTAGACATGTTGCATCTACTATTCAACCATATATCCATGCATCTCTCCCCCACCCCCGCTTATAATCCTACATCTAGTTCTGCACCACTCGCCATGAGTAGTGGTCCCGACCTTTCGCGTGTCACGAACCATTCCGGAGCAACACCTTCATATGTTCCCCCAGCCCAAGTCCCTCATGTACATGGACCTTCTTGTCTGACATATTTCTACGGTCATACCCCACCAACATACACCCACCCTACAACACCACCTACCTACTACCACCCACCGACTGCAGCTGTGCTCGAACAACCTCAAACCCCTTTTGTTTATTATCCACCGTCGGCTTCCCAAGCACCTGCCCAACCGCAAAACCCTCTCGTTCCACAACGGCATGTTTATGCCCAACAAAAACCAACCTGCCCAACAGAACCAACAAGGACAACAAAATCGAGGATGTGGACGTAACCAAGGCAATAACAAACCCCCCAGTAGAGGCATTCCACCACCAAATCCCCTTGATAATAACAGTGTTGCATCAACTAACCAAAATCCTGATCGACCACCTCGGCAAGGTAAAAACCACAACTTACATACGAACCACCCATGTTCTATTTGCGGGGTCTATGGCCATTACACACACAATTGTCCCCATTTGATGCAAGCTCGTCAACTCTAGAGTGAAGATACCCAAAGTCAAGGACATGATGCACCTCCTGCACCACCAAACCCCCTGCAACCCCACACACAACCTATGGTGTTACAGAACCCACTACCCACACAAAGGGTAGTAGCCACCAAACCTTTAGCTCCCCCTCAAGGGGTTTCTACACCACAACAGACAATTACTCATGCTACTCCCGATAGTCAACCCATTGACTCTGGTACTCACCACTGTCAGGTGAGTTATATGTCGTAATAATTACGTTGCAGTAAGTTGCCCAACTATTTACTTATCAATCCGGGGTACGTAAACTGACGAAGCACGTACACTATTTGTGCAGGACTGAAGTAGATCTAACCTAACTTAATCTAAATTGCTGAAATCAAATTAATCTAGGAAAGCATGGAAACACTAACTAAGAAAGCATTGAAATTGCATAAGAGAAATACAACATGTGAAGAGTTAACAACAACGACATAAGTGAGCTCACATCCACAAATCAATAATCAAATGACAACAATGAAAGCATAACAATGAAAGGCTTGAATCACATTATGAATCTCAAATCAAGACTTAATCTAACAAATACAAAATCCAATCCAATCCAACTTCATTACATCCCTTCTTACAAGCTTAATCTAACCTAATTCCAACCTACTGGAATGGAGAAGGAGAACTCTCCTTTATACATGAGAGTCCTTAAGAAAAAGATAAGAATGCATTAATTACAGATCCATTATTCTCTCAACTACTCTCAACCACTTTCCTATTATTACAAGATATGGTGCCTTCAAATCCTCCACATATCTCTCATGAATCCTAGATAAGATATGCCAACCAAATCTTCCATGATCTTCTCCTTAAGAATAGGCTTGAATAATTATCTCCTTTGGAATGGTGTAAGAGATATTAGAGAAGTCTCTTTGATTTGATCATTCACATATTCCTACACATTACAAAGCTCACACATAATTGAGATATATATATGAAAACATGTATATTTTCTAATATTTAATCATAAATTCACTCTTAATACTAAAATGAATAAAGTGGAAAATAATAATGTGAAACCCAAATGTATTTATGCAAATGATATGATGAAGGTTTAATAGGGCGATGAAATGTAAGGAATAGTGAAGGGAAAGGTGGATGAAAATACGACATTTCTGAGTCCTAACAACCACCTTTTAATGATGTCTTCATCTGATATCAATATTCAGAGATGCCGTAACCAGTATGGTTCAACCACCGAGACCATTTATGCGGATAAGCATGCTAACACTACTCCCATAGATCAGTCATTACATCTACCCCCACCTCCACTAGATAGGGCCCCTAACGCTCCTAAATTCCCTCTTCGCTGCATCAATAACAACCCCAAAGCTCGTGCTGCCCCCAACTACAATATCATGGATGACTTATCCCAATCCCCTGCTACTATGTCAGCCTTAGAAGTTTTAAACAATTGTCCCTCACAACGCAAAACTCTATTGTCCTACATAGGTGCGATCGACCCTTATGACTCACGGATGATGGCATTCGACTTAGACCAATATGAACCCTGCATGCCTTCCACCCTCACTTTTCAAGTCTTAGATTCGATCTGGAACCTCGTTATCCATCGATGCATTATCGACGAGGGTGCCTCTACATGCGCCATGTCTACATTTGGGTAGAAAAAGCTCGTATCCCCTCCCCTACACCCATCCACAACTTCCCTACGATATTATGATGGTCGCTCATCCCAACCACAAGGAATTCTTTCCAATGTTCTAGTCCAATTAGCTGGAAAAACTGTCATGATTGACATCGAAGTCATCAACGCACAGCTTGACTACAACCTACTCCTAGGAAAAATCTACATGTACGCAATGAAGGTCGTTGCCTCATCTGTATTCCGGCTTATGATGTTCCCCCATGAGGGACGAGTTGTCAAAATCGACCAAGTCACTTATTATGACCCCAATGCACCCACTACAACCGAGAATGTCTTCCCCATGGTTGAAAAACCTGTATTTGGGACGTATGCCCCTATCATTTCCCTTATAGGAGCCTACACTTTATTCTGAAGCTCTAATGATATCCACATTTCATTCCTTACCCCCCCCTTATCCGACCGTTGAGATATCTGACTTATGTACCATTTCGGCAAGTCAATCGGTCCCTAAACCTTCTACAGCATTTCAAACACCACCTTAGTCTCAACCACCAACGGTAGCTAGCCACGTAGGGGCCACACCAATACACACAATACCTTTCTTGTTCCCACCATCAGGGGTGGTCAGTATGCCCGTCATGGGTAAACTGAATCTCCTGAGATTGATGTTAGGACTTCCCGTATGGCATTTACCTGCACCTAATCCCAATCTGACACCACAAGTCATTCTTCAGCCGGTCCAACCGATTCGCCAAGTATCCACTCCCCGGTGTCTTCGTCAAAGACCATCCCTCAACCTCTTAAGAACGCTGAGGGGGAATCCATGCAAACTCACACTACACCAAATATGACTAAAACAGTGCAACCACCTCCTCAAGCACACGCACATCCCAAGTGTGTCTTGTGCGATGACTTGGGCCACACAACCCATAATTGTCCACACTTACCTAGTCTTCAAACACAGATCAAGACATTAGATGATGAACAAAATATATCAATTTTTTAACTTCCAACTACCTCACCACCACGTAACATATCGTTTTGCACCAACCACTCCTGTTCTATATGCAGCGTCTACGACCATTAATCTCATCGTTGTCTCGACTTACCATAGTATCGATTGGTGCTTCATGAAATTCGACAGCCTTGTTTAGAATCATCAATTACTATCATCGAGTAGATTCACCACCCAAATCATCCTCCTCAGCAGAGGTTAATACTATTTATATGATTTCCACAAGTGGCAAACCAACCATTCCCCCGACCTCCAGCTCTACCTTTTCTGATTTTTTCACACAGTGTTTTCGCAGTGACGAAGAAATATTCGAAGCCCTAACTGCACCCAACTTCCCTTGGGATGACATGCATCATAAAGCCTACTTCATTCCCGAGGATTCCACTCTTGTCACGGCCAACCAACTTTCAGTCGAGTCAAAAATACTTCATTCATAACCAATTATATTGGTTCAAGAGCCCCATCCCATCTCCCAATGCCTTTGAAGAAGGTAACATGGCTAACATATCGCCCACCATAGAGTTCTATATTTCTATCACACCCGGTATAGTTGAGAACATTACATTAGGTGCATCATGTACTTCAGATGAGGTAACTACCTATGAGAAGCTCTTCCAAGAGTTTCGTGATGTTTTCGCTTGGTCATATACTGAGATGCCTGGTCTTGACCCTACCATTGTTGAGCACCATATTGATACCTGGCCTGACATCCTGCCTATCCGCCAAAAGTAGCGGCCCATTCACCCCTCTAAACTATTAGCAGTAAAGGCTGAAATTGAAAAATTACATCAAGTTGGGTTAATTTACCCCATTGCTTACACCACATGGGTTTCCATTACACCACATGGGTTTCCAATCTCGTGCCAGTTAACAAAAAACAAGGCACCATTCGCATCTGTGCCGATTTTCGTGATCTAAATTTCTCCTTTCCTAAAGACAACTTTCCTATGCCTTTCATCGATCAACTTGTCAATGCATGTGTGGGCCATAAGATTCTATCCTTCATGGATTCTTTCTTTGGTTATAATCATATTCACATTCTCAAAGAGGATCAGTACAAGACTGCCTTCACTACTCCATGGGGCACCTTTACCTATCGCGTTATGCCATTTGGTATTAAAAATGTTGGCGCCACTTTTCAGCGGGCTATGACCTTTTTCTTTCATGATTTGGTCCATATTATCCTTTTGTACTTGGACGACCTCACCTCTCGATTCAAGAAACAATCCGACCACCTGGATGATCTTCGGTAAGTCCTTTTGCGTTGTCACAAATATAACATTTGCTTGAACCACCTCAAGTGTGTTTTTTGCATTCCTTCTAGCCAGTTATTGGGTTTTATTGTTTCCCACAATGGGATAATTGTTGACCCTTTGAAGGTTCAATCCATTCTTGACCTCCTACCCCGATATACATTACGCCAATTACAAAGCCTTCAAGGAAAGGCCAATTTTCTCCGTCGCTTCATTCTTAAATATGCTACGAAAGTTCATGGCTTCCTTCGCTTGCTTTGGACCAACATTCCCTTTGTCTGGGACAAACAGGCACAAGTGGCTTTTGAAGAATTAAAACAAGCCTTGACTTCTGCTCCCTTGATTTCACCTCCTGATTTCTCGAAGGATTTTATCCTCTATGTTTTGGCATTCGAATATGTTGTTTCCGACGCGTTAGTACAAGAATATAGTGCGTTCCAAGAGCGTGTCAAATATTATGTAATCCAAATGTTGTTTGTTCCACCACTATGCCACTCCTATGAGGAGAAATTGGCCCTCGACGTTGTCTTCTCTGTTTAGAAGTTACGCCACTACATTCTTATGATTCAAACTACAGTTTTAGAAAAATCCAACCCCATGGTATACCTCTTGAGTCGCCGCCTCCTTCAAGGCCACGTAACTAAATGGATCGTTATCCTTCAAGAAAATGACCTGACCTTTGTTACAATTAAGAGTACCAAAGCCCTTGCACTGGCACATCTCGTGACTGACTTCCCCTCTTCATCGGTCTCACCTCCGATCATCACCAACTTTCCTGACGAACACTTGTTCACCATTTCGTCGGATGACCCATGGTATGGAGACATCCTTGTATATATATGAATGTAGAAATTTCGATCCCACATCAATCGCAATGATCATCATCGCATACACCATCATGCTTCACAAAAACTCCTTATCGACGATATCCTTTGTCGACTCGGAGTTGACACCATTTTACGTCAATGCCTTACACTTAATGAGGTTGAAAAGGTTTTGAACAATTGTCATAGTGGATCCTATGGTGGCCACTTATCTAGAATGGAAACTGCCCAAAAGGTCATTTGCTCTAGGTATTTCTAGCCCACCCTTTTCACTGATTGCATTACGACAGTCAAACATTGCCGCAATTGAAAACTCTTTGCCCCCAAAGCGCGGACCCCTCTTGCACCACTTCATCATGTCATCACCGTTGGTCCTTTATGCAAATGGGAAATTGACTTCACAGAGTGTAACCCGCCCTTGACTAATGGTCACAAATACATCATCATGGCCATTGACTACTTTACCAAATGGGCTGAAGCCATGCCCACATTTAACTGCAAGGATGAGACTGTGGGACGTTTTTTCCTTAATCATGTCATCATGCATTTTGGGGTTCCTAAACAACTCATCTCACACCACGACGGACACTTTGAAGACGTCGTTTGGAATGAAATGTCCACATTTTTTAAATTTGAACACCAATACGCTTCCTCCTATTAGCCCCAAGGTAATGAACAAGCTGAGGCTATCAATAAGATACTAAAAACCATGCTTCAATGTACGATGGACAAGCATAAAACCAATTGGCATCACATGCTCTTTCCCACACTATGGGATTACTGCACATATACCAAAACCAGAACAGGTTTCATCCCATTCCACCTGGTACATGGTGTAGAGTCCGTTCTCCCCACCGAGTGTCAAATCCCAGCCTTGCACATTGCTATCGAACTCCTCCCAGATACCTCACCTCTCGAGCAACGCTTATTATCAATAGAACAAGTAGACGAAGAACGCCGGGTGGCCTTACAGATGATTGAGGACGCCAAACATCGGTAAAAAACAAGCATATGAATGAAGGGAAGAAAAAATCCCCTCCCATATGACTCATCTTTTTCAGATCTCACCGAAACATAGTTAGATATATCTGCCCCCAGCCAAAGTATGTCCTGACTAGTGCCTACTCCACTAACATCATCTAACCTCCAGAGACCCTGTGGGACGCCTTCGACCCCAATATCTGTGCTACCAGCGTTGTTATGGATTGTGTCTCCAAACTCTATGTCACATATCAATATAGCATTGTCATAAACATAGGTCATTGCATAAAATCCCGCTCAAGTAAATCCTCCATCGAGACATCACTGGTATTTTGCGGTTGTGTGTCCAAAATACAACCCAACTGAGGGAAACCTGTCAGAAAGTACATGTCGGTCAAAATAATCTCTAACCTCTTCTCCTGTATAAAAAATTCCCCCACATTGGCATCCCAAAACTCTACCAGTTTTCTCAACAATAACTTTGATGAGCGCATTGGGGGCACCCTAGCAAACTTCAGCATCCCACACCGGGCCAAAGTGTCCCCGAACATCCTCATAATCCATAATGTCATCCAATAACCTCCCGATCTCTCGCTCTCGTCATCCCACTCTCGGCATCTTACACATAAATGCTAAAACCCCTCACCATCACTATGTAAACAACAATGTGTCCCCCCAAGGCCATGGCACAAGTCTTGGGCAGAAAAGTGCGCTCCAAATCATGCCTTTTTTCCCCACGGGCGTGCTTTGGAGCACATTTTTCCCATCAAAATGCACTCTCCTAGAGTGCTCTTGTAGGGCCCACAGTCGTTCTTGGAGCGTGATTTCTCAGAGAAAGGCACGCTCTCGAGCGTTGTTGTACAACCCACAGTCGCGCTCTACAAGCGCGATTGTTTGGCTCATAGATGCACCTGGGGCGCATTTTTTCCCCTCAAAAGCGAGCTATGGCACAGTTGTGACCTATAAAATCTTTTCAGGGTTCCCCAGAGGACCAAATCCAATACATTAAGCATGAAAAATGTCAAAAATCACTTCAAGAGTTACCTGCAAGTCGCAGAAGTTGATCCCCTACCGGACAGATTGGGAGAAATCACAAATTCCTCTTCTGGTCCCCTCCACACTCCTACCAATTTCAGCAGTGAAAATGACATGTGGCAGTGGGCTCCCTTTCTATTTATATCCATTTTTTTACCCCTTTCCTATCTTTGACCATTCCATATTCATCTGAATTCCACTTTTCACGTTGTTTGCACCGCCATATTCAAAATTCCATGCTCGTGATGATGCTTGAGATCATTTCTCACTCTCACTCACTCCTTTTCTCGGGCGTTTTTTAACGACCCCCCTTTTTCAATTTGCATTCCATCAGGTATTTCAGTGGATCCTAGTATATTTTTCCTTTTTTTTCTATCGCTACCTATTCACAAGCCCTCCGCTCCCTCCATATTGTAGTTATTGTGTTATTTTTCCACCATTCATCTACCCACAAGGAGGCCCCATCAGTGTTCCCCCTCAAACTTCTTTATTTATCCACTCATACCTATCCCCTATTTGAACACTTCCTCCTTGCTTGACTTTCAACATCTTTTCGGTATACTTTTATCCATTGTTCAGGCCGAGCAGTTCCTTTACGAAAAAGGCACTCAGGGAGTTTATGTTAACTTTCTTTTCTGACTCCTTAAGAATGAAAATTATCTTCAGGAAATATTGCTTCCTTTCATGCTCGTTAAAATATATGAAAGGGAGTCTATCTGGTATAAGGTTAACCCTTATCTGGACCTGTTAGACTAATTATGAAAAAGGAATACTCCTAGTCACATCAGCTAGAAAAGTTCTTCATTGCATATTTTTATGCTTTTTCAGGCTTTGGGGACTAACACACGAAAAAGAACCCCCTCGAATTCTTCTTGTTGATTTCAAACTCTCTAAAATGAAAGCACAACGAGCATTCACCATCCTAGGCTCGTACAAATCCACACGATGGTATCCTCTTGAGCACACTTCTATCCCTTCTTCGAGCTCCTTAAACCATGAAGAAGCTCCAAATGGTGCCTCTTAATGTTGTTGGGTTTAGGAAATGCCCCTTTTTGGCCACCTTTATTACATCATTCTACCCTGATTCCATCCTACTTTCATGAGATATATCCATGTATTTTCTAAATCAATCAATGATATTGACAGGTATAATTTGTTATTGCCTTATTTATTTTTATGCCTAAGATTGTTAAAGATTATGGATTTTAGCCCTTGGTTTATACTGATCTGTGTGTTTTCATTTAGCCAAAATCTAAAGCACAGGTGTATCAGCTTAGTAGCGCTAGTTGTGACTCTTCAAGGCACCAGCTCGTCATAACTCCAAGGGACAACGCATCCTCCACGCAAGCCATATCAGATCCCCACTGTAATAGATTCCACTGAAGTAGGGCCTAGCTGCGACAAATAGGTGGCATTCCAGCTACTGAGTCTGTTGACCCATTAATGATCAAAGCAACAACCTCCTTCACAATTAACGGCCCTATTTAATACGTTGTATCAGTTAGTTGTAACTCCGTAGCATGAAGATCATATATCTTCATTGCTGCGCGATTTTAGTGGATCTAAAACTGTATTTCCTTTGTATAAATTCCAGAAGGCTCTTGTAGCCTGGGGTTGGACAATCATTACTTGTGTAAGCTATAACAAAGCACTGAGACTCACGATCTTCCATCAATAATATGAGAGCAGAGTTCTTCATTTCTGTGTCTTAATTTGCTGTGACTCTCGGCGTCTCTGTTAGAAGGCTAGGGCCTGCCTTCTCACAGAGATAGTTGGTTTAAGTAAGTAGAGTAGTTTAGTTTTACTTCTGTTGTGTGGTGTGGAATGATTGTAGACATTATTGGTAGCTGTAACAGAGTTTAGCTTTCCTTTCTGGTAGTTGTAATTGCATCTTGAATAGTTGTAACAAAGTGGTGTGACAGTCGACTGTGTAGGATAATTTACTTAATTTGCATGTGTGTTTTAATCAGCTGTGACAGCCAAGCTCAATTCCAATTATCTTCTAGTTGTTTATGATTTCTAGGATTTCCATTAATTATCAATTAGATTTCAAGCTGGTGTTTTAATTTTGGTTGCTGTTGTATCTTCAATTACATTCATAGATTTGACAGATAATGGTAAAGTTATAGTAGCTACTGGATGGATCATTTTGGTAAAGATTGAATGCTGTAGTTTGATAATTATAGGATTTAACTTCTTGCAAAAGTAATCTAGTTTCATTTAATCATTAGATCATTAACTTGCTGAGTTGATTTATGTAGGGAATTTTCTTTCTTTTGGATTCTTAGATGTATGAATTAGATTAGTGTTCTTAGGGAATGAGTTGGCTGGACACATAGGTAGGATCATTATTTACATTCAGCAAATCAACTGCTTAATCTGTTTATGCATAGACTGTGCTTATTTTCTTTGAAATAAAAGACCTTCCTGGGTTTGACAATTTATATTGACCATTCTGTATGTTAGCTTTAATTAACTGACATATAGGGTGGCCAACATTTTGGCGTCGTTGTCGAGGATGGTAATAGCTAGACAGAGTTAGTAGTTGGTTTCATTTGATTTTATTTTAGTTCAATTTTTTACAACATGCATGAATACAAGAAAAACAAATCAGGAACCCCCTTTGAATACTAACATTGCAGGTGGAAGAGTTCGAGGTCGTAATGCGGGTCAGGGAAGACACACATATATTGATGAGATAATTGCTAGAGTTGATTCTTCCACTAGACCACCGCGAAACTCTACAGGCAAGGGAAATTCTGTTCCTCACAATCTTGAACATTCAGCATCCACAATGGAGAATACAACGGGACCTTCAACTCCTGTTGCAGAAAGTAAACCTCCTGAAGATAAGGGAAGTGCTGTAGGTGCACCAGATAGAGAGGAGATTTATCATATTTACAGAACCAGAGTTACTAAAGAGGTGTGGTTGGAGACTCGCAGAATAGCAGAGGAAGAAAGAAGGCAAAGAGAAGAGAGGAGAAAAGAGGAAGAAGCCAAAGCAGAGGAAGAACGCATAAAGGAAGCTGTTGAATTTTGGACTAGAACCGTGGCTGGTAGAGAACAGGAGGGTGAGAACGAACATGAGGATCACTAGGAAGAAGAAGGAGAAAATAATCAGCCTGGTAATACTGTGGCTACATTAGAATTCCCTATCCTTCAGACACCTAGAGCAGCTCCTATGAAGAATATCTCACCATCAATTCTCCCGAATTTCCATGGTAAGTCCTCTAAGAATCCTGATAATTTTCTTTTTGAGTTTGATATCCTTTGTTGCAGCTATGATTACACCTCTAGTGCTCAGAAGCTAAAGCTATTCCCAGCCACCTTGAAGGGAAATGCTCTGCGCTGGTTCATGAGTTTGGGTCGTGAGACCATTACTACTTGGGACCAAATGAAGAATAGCTTCCTTTCTAAATATCAAGAATATTGCAGAAATAGAGATAAAAAGGAAGAGTTGTTCAAAATGGTTCAGAAGGATGAAGAGAGTTTGGAAGACTTTGTGGAGAGATTGATGTACAAATTGCAGAGATCTGGTCATGCTGAGATTGGCAAGGATGTGCTCAAGATTATCTTGCTAAGAGGAATTAGAGAAGATTTCCTTGATATGTTGAATCTGCTGGGGAAGGGGGATATCTCGAAGGAACATTTTGAAAATATTATTGAATTATGTCGAAGGTACTCCAGGGGATCTTCCAGAACCAGCAAACTAGACAAAGACCGAGACCAGGATGTCTTTACTAGGACTTAGAAGTCAGCTAGTGGAGGTGCCACTCGAGCAGAAATAGGCAACCTACTGGAGAACTTTAAAACAGACATGATGAGCTCCCTTTCCTCAAAGCTGGATGCCATGAGGGAAAAACAAAAACAAGTAGTAGAAGATCTTACACTTGGGGTATTCTGTCCTAAATGTAGAAATAAGCATCCATAGAAGGAGTGTCCATTGGACAAAGCAGAGGTATGTAGGATATGTGAACTCGAGCATGATACTAAGGAGTGTCCTTCATTACCTAAGGTTAAAGTAGTCCTACGGGAATCTATTTCGGAAGTAGAGCCAGCATACTTTATGGCACAGAAGAAACCATGGCAGCCTAAAAACCAAGGTATGAATCCATATCCAGTATTTTTCCTGCATAATGTGAATGGAATGAACAACATGCATAATATGAATAAACAATTCCCTTCACATTATTCCAACAGCCAGTGGCATCCATCTCAAAACCCAATGCAAAATCCTAATTTATGGACACCATGGCCACAGCAGTCAAACCAAGCTCCTTGGAATTCCAACTGGAGAAACTCTTACCAAGGAAATAACTTTCCCCGTCACCAGAATCAGTATCAATAGTACCCTCCTCAACAGTATCAGCATCAGTAGTATCAGAAACCACAGCTCCCTTTCCAAAACAATGCCACACCCATGAATGCACCACTTCGACCACAGCTACCTGCACAACCTAACCCGAACCCAAACAATAAAGCAGTCCATCAATTTGAGACTTCCAACATGCCTACATATTCCATCACTCAGATTCCCTGCAATGATATACAATTACGATCAGGAAGGGTGGTGGAGCCTATTATCACTGAGGATGTTTCACCCCCAGTGATTGCAACTGGAGTAAATCAGCATTATGAAAACATGGTTAATTCAGAAATCCCCATTATCGAGGATGCTGATACTCCTACTGAAGTAGCATCTGGAACTCAGGAAGCAACACACGATCTGTCACATCCTACACAGTTGAATAGAGAACCACCTTACCTTGAATCATTGCAGCTGCAGAAAACAGTGGAACAACCCCGATTTGATCTCGTGGGAGAGTTGAAAAATTTGTATGTTAAAATTCCACTGCTACAAGGCCCTCCATGATGTTCCCATTTATGCTAAGACAGTTAAATATTTGTGTGTTAAGAAACCAGGAAGAAGGCCCAGGGATCCTCCCACTGTCCACGTGCTGGGAAAGCTTTCAGAATTGATAACGGGAAAGGCCCCTGTGGCAAAGTATGATGACCCTGGGAACCCGACTGTTACAGTGCACATAGAGAACACACAAATTCCAAATGTCTTGGTGGATTTGGGAACAGCTATTAACATTATGACCATAGAAACTGTGAAGAAATTGGGACTCAGTAATCTTCGGCCAACCCCTACTATTTTGAAACTTGCTGATAGATCAACGATCAAACCGGAAGGAATCCTAGATGACCTCGTAATTTCAGTTGACTCGTGGGAATACCCTGCGAATTTTTTGGTATTACAGCCAAAATCTCAATTGGGGGGACACCCACTGATCCTAGAAAGACTGTGGTTGGCCACAGCTGATGCCTATATCAGTTTCCAGTCAGGTTCTATGACTATTTCAGACGGAACTAAGATCAAGAATCTAACCCTGTACCCTCTAGCTCGACCAAGCACAGAAGCTGAAACTCCATTGTGGGCATATTTGGAGGAGGAAGAGGGTGTTCAGCCACTATTAACCATAGGGAGAGCCTTGACATTTAAAGATGAAACAGAGGATGATGCCATTAATAGTTTCATCAGTGAGCCCACATCAGTCAATAAGAATGTCTATCAGATCTTGGACAGTACTTTAGCTGCAACAGAACAAGAAAATATTACAGAAGAGACTCTGATCGGTGATGATAATGTAATTCCAGTACTTAAGAATTCAAAGAGGGTTCCAGTGGAAATTGAGCCAGGAAAAACATTGAATATCAATCCTAATATGGCATCTAGCAAGCTGGAACAGCTAGTCACTCTGTTGAAACAGCGTAGGGGAGATTTTGCTTGGGAGTACATAGACATGAAAGGAATTCCTTCTCATCTATGCGCTCATCACATCTATATTAAGAGCGACTCCAGGCCTGTATGCCAACCCCAATGAAGGATGAACCTGAACCTGAGAGACATAGTGAAAGAGGAAATCCAGAAACTGTTGGAAGCTAGCTTCATATATCCAATTTCAGATAGTGAGTGGGTTTCTCCACTTGTGATCATGCCAAAGAAGAATGGGAAATGGAGGGTCTGCGTGGATTACAGAGAATTGAACAAGGCAATGTAGAAGGACCATTTCCCCTTACCTTTCATCGATCGGGTCCTTGATACCTTGTCTGGGAAGAAGTATTTCTCTTTTCTGGATGGCTTTAGTGGCTATAACCAGATTCAGATTGCTCCAGAAGATCAATACCAAACCACTTTCACTTGTCCCTGGGGGACTTTTGCATACCGAGTACTTCCTTTTGGGTTGTGCAATGTACCAGCTACAATTCAGAGAGCAGTGATTGGAATCTTTTCAGAAATGGTGAATGGTTGCATGAAATTTTTTATGGATGACTTTACTACATATGGTGACAGTTATGAAGAAGCACTAAAGAACTTAGAAAAGGTCCTAAAACGCTGTGAACAAAGCCAGCTCTCTTTGAGCACTGAAAAGTGCCACATGATGATGAGTGAAGACATAGTGCTGGGGCACTTCATCTCTTATGATGGTATCTAGGTAGATCCATCCAAAATCAAGGTAATTGAAAACATACCAACTCCTGGGACACAGAAGGATGTACGTAGCTTCTTGGGGCATGTTGGCTATTACAGAAGGTTCATAGAAAAATTTTCCAAGATAGCTTCTCCTTTGTTCACTCTGTTGATGAAGGATGCACAGTTTGTCTGGAATGATGCATGCCAAACAACGTTTACTGAGCTAAAGAAGAGGCTGTCTACAGCACCCATCTTACGAGGACCCAATTGGACTCTTCCTTTTCACATTTCTTCAGATGCCTCAGACACTGCCATTAGAGCAGTTTTGGGACAGCAGGAAGGTAATGCTCCTTATGCTATTTACTATATTAGTAAAAATATGTCTCCTGCTGAACTGAATTATACTGTCACAGAAAAAGAATTTCTTGCCATTGTTTATGCCATCAATAAGTTTAGACATTATATTACTGGATATTCTACTTTTTTGCACACTGATCATTCTGCTATCAAGTATTTAATGAATAAACCAATCACGAATGCTAGAGTTACTAGATGGTTGTTACTGTTACAGGAATTTGATATTACAATTATTGATAGACCAGGAAAGGAAAATGTTGTTGCAGATTTTTTATCTCGACTTACTAATAGTGATGACAATTTACTAGTCGAATATTCCTTCCCCGACGAACATTTGTTTGTAGTATTAGCTCATTCCCCATGGTATGCAGATATTGCTAACGTTTTGGCTGCAGGTAAGCTTCCAGCACGTCTGTCAAAGAGAGAAAGAAGGAAGATCATACAACAGAGTGCTAGGTACTGCTGGATTGATGGCCATCTTTTCTACACAGGGCTTGATTTAGAAATCAGAAGATGTGTTAGAGAAGATGAAATCTTCAGCATTCTTAAAGCTTGCCATGATGAGCCCTGTGGGGGACATTTTGCTGACAAAAGGATAGGTCATAAAGTTTTGAGAATGGGCTCTTTCTGGCCTACATTGTTCAAGGATGCAAAGAAGTATGTTCAAGCATGTGATAGCTACCAAAGGATGGGATAACCCAACAGATTAGATGAGATTCCTTTACAGCCACAGCTTGTGGTTGAACCGTTTTATAGGTGGGCTCTAGATTTTGTAGGGCCTATCAACCCTCCCTCAAAGTAGAAAGTTCATATCCTGGTTTGCACAGATTACATGACTAAATAGGTAGAAGTTGTAGCCTTGCTCAAGGCCAATGATCAGGCTGTGATTGATTTCCTGTATGAAGAGATTTTTACTCGGTTTGGGGTACCTAAGGAGATCATTACAGACGGTGGACCACAGTTTGTATCTCACAAGCTAGAAGCACTGTTGCGGAAATTTCATATTCATCCCAGAATAACCTCACCATATCATCTACAAGCCAATGGGTAGGTGGAGAGCACAAACAAGGTTATTGAGGCTATTTTGACAAAAACGGTGAAGAGCCATCGTAAAGATTGGGCTGAAAGACTTCCAAAGGCACTGTGGGCCTATCGTACCACTTAGCGTAACACCACTGGTTTTTCCCCATATGAGCTAGTGTATGGTAAGAACGTTGTTTTCCCAATTGAATTTGAAATCAGAACTTTAAAAACAGTTGTTGAAGCAAATCTAGATTTATCAGAGGCACAGAGGAATCGACTGAATCAGCTCAATGAATTGGATGAGAAGGGCACAGCTGCAGTGCATCATACAGCTTTAATCCAACAATAGCGCTCTAGATGGCATGACAGATTTATAAAGAAAAGAGTCTTCCAGGAAGGAGACTGGGCCCTGTTGTATGATTCACAATTTAAGAGGGATTTTAAAGGAAAACTGTGCATCCATTGGTTGGGACCCTATCAGATAGATCGGGTATTTGATAATGGAACAGTCCGGTTGATCACCATTGATGAGAACAAAGTACCATTATTCGCAAATGGTCATCAGCTGCGACTGTATCATAGGCCGATCTCAAGGGAGGCTTTTATTTCACAAGTTGCAGCTGATCCAGAGTATCAGTTAACGTCGGGACAGGGGTTTTTAAACCCTGTGAATTCTTAAAAGTTGTAGTTTCCACACATATTTGTTTGTACATAAATAATTGGTCTTTCTTTCATTCTATATTTTATTTATTTTTAATTTTTCTTGCACTTGATTGGTTTGTTTTGAAGAACTGTGTGCAGGAACTTACTGGATGAGCAGCAGCTGTGACTGGGCCAGACGACTACAGAAACCCCATATGTGTTCCTGATCTAATAAAGCTCTTTGAAGAAGATGGATAATTCGTGGTCTTCCACAGATGAAATTTGCTTATACTACAGTCTGACGCAGCTGCGAATCCGCCACATTTTCTCGTTCTGACAAATTTCGTAGCTGCGACTCAGCCACTTTTTCTCATTTAGCCAAATTTCCCAGCTACGACTCCGTTATTTCTGTTTACCTTTCAAATTTCGTAGCTGCGACTCCGCCACATTTTCCCGTTCTGCCAAAATTCGCAGCTACGACTCCGATACTTCACCTTTGCTTCACTTTCCCAACAGCTGAGACTCTGCTACCTTTGTCCATTCCGCTAAATCCAGCAGCTAAGACTCCGCTACCTTTGTCCATTCCGCTAAACATAGCATCTGTGACTTCGCTATCCTTGTTTAATCCTACTAAACTTAGCAGCCGCTATTCCGCTCTTTCCACTTCATTCTCGCTCCTTCCGTACAGCTGTGACTCCGCCATTTTTGCTTATTTTGCTAAATTTCGCAGCTGATACTCCACCAGTTTGCCTACTCTCCGATTAATGATTCCAGTAATGATGTGACTAGGCATCAGTTTTGGCGCTCGCTCCACGAGGTCCAATTATGATCCACCACAAAGGAAATTTCCGATGCCTTGAGTAGCTGTTAGCTTGAGTGGAAGTGGCCACGTCACTTTGGCACATGTGCATTTATACCCGCAAGGACGACGACCAGCTGTAATGATTAATCCATGGCTCAAACTCATAAACGCAAGGTACGGATCCCATCTTTTACATTATTTGGCAGAAACATAATACGGTAATAACGATTATGTCCTGTCACAACCCTCAATTAATGAACCCATGCGAATTACACTTTAAGAATTATGTTAAGGTCATAATTGTAATTACTCTCCGTCACCTTACCCTATTTTGCACCTGTTACTCCTATCCGCCAACTTCATCGCTTCAATAGAACGTTCATACTGGCACAGACTGGCCTAAAACCCGATTTTTGAACCCCAACGACCCTTTGCATGTTCATAAACTGCAACTCCCCACTTCTAAATCGAAAATTGTTGAATTATGAACCTTGAGGAGAGATTAAAATGGGGAACCCAGTCAGACATGAACCAGTAAATACAGACGTTGTATGTGCCAATGCAGAGGTTCTTAATATTTTCATAGCAGCAGGTTGGATGGCATATTTTGAATGGTTGAATGGATTTCACACAGAAACCACATTGCAATTTTCCCTCAACCCAAATGATACTCACTCTGAGGTGAGAGGACTGCACGTGGATGCTACAGAGGAAATCATAGCTGAAGTTACTAGTTTACCCATGGTTGGGAAGAGGCTATTTGGACGGAAGGTACATAATGAAAATGTGGTGAGGGAGTTTTTGTTAGTGAGAGAGAAAGTCATTCCAAAGCATCGTGGGCTGGAACTGGCTTCCTTACCACCACCCTGGAATCAAGTAGCAATATTTGTGAAAAGATATATTTCTTGTGGAGGTAGGTACCAAGTTGTTTCCTTTTCTGAACTTCCATTACTATCTCATTTATGCCATGGTCATTTAGTAAATATACCATTCTATCTGCTTAAAGCCTTACAAAACATGGCTGGATATGCAAGAACCGCCTAGCACCCAGTTTCCTCCCTTACTAAACATGGTTTAATTAAATTATTGGTCCTAAGAGCCATTGCAATTCGTAATTTAACCTGGGAGCAATTTTTGGATGGAGATGCGCCAATCATACAACTCGTATTAGAAGTGGGGGGTGCTGGTGAAGATAGTGAGGACCGGAGTTCCTCAAACCCAGTTGGGGGGGAGGCTGGAGCAACAGAAAACCAGGCCAATGATGAAGGGGAAGTAAATAAAGGAGAGGCAGCAGTAACAAGAAACCCTATAGTAGGGGAAATTGTGATGGAAACACTATAACAAGATGAAGAAAGAGTAGAATTTGTAACTGCAGAAGGAGATATTCAATTAAAAGAAGCTGAAACTGGAGCAGCTGTTGAAGCTGTGATAGTTGAAGCTGCAATTGCAGAAGCATAAATTCAAAGGGAAGGACATTAGACAGTAGAAGAAGGGATTGTGGAAGTTTTGGAAGTTGAATCCTCTTCAGAAATAAGGGGTACTATTATTGAAGAAGAAAATATTAAGGTAGGGACAACTGTGTCAAAGAAACGAAGAGTAAGATCAGGAAACAGGAGCCAGACACCTACTGCAACAAAGAAAAGGAAAATCAGAACTGTTAAAGCACCAATAGCAGTAGGCATGGAGGAACACCCAGTGGGAATGGTGAGAAGAAGGACTCGATCAGCAACAGCAAAAGAAGCAGCTGTGATAGAAAAAACAACAGAGGAAGTGGAGACAATGGATGCAACTGGGGGTAATATTGAATCACACCTAGTAGAGACAGCAGAGGTAGCAGAAGTAGCAGGGGCAGCAGGAGCAGTCAGAGAGAATACGGAACCATCTTGGGTGGAGAAAATACCTGTGACAAGAATACATTTAGAGATTCCCATTTTAAACCCTAATTCATCTACTGTTATGCAGGAACCTCCCAGAGAAGAACCCCAAATTGAAAATCTCCTGCTTGAAAATGAACTATTAAAAGAAGAGGTGCAGATATTGCGAAATGAGCTGGAAATATGGAAGGGAGTAGCTGGAAAACAAGATGAGAAAAATTTGAACACTTTAGCAAATGCTACAAATTTGTTGGAAAATCCATCTTTTGCATTTGAAAATGAGGAGTATGGGGAGACTGTTTTTCCAGAGTGTGGAGATATATTTTCTACAACAGGACACAGAGTTGTTTTGTTGGGACTTTAATCACAAAATCATGTACAGATAGAGGAGGTGGAAGAAGGAATGCCAGGAATCGAATTGATAGGGGAAAATGAGCCAAGAATTGAAGAGATCCCTGATTTGAATTTAGGGGATGAAACAGTACAATCCCAGCCATCAGGGGATACTGAGCTTCTTTAGGACTAGTCTCATCAGTCAGAAAAAATATGATATAAACAAGAAACAGTCTCAGCAGTTTAAAGAGGAACAGGGGACTGTTACACAAGAACCAGTACCCTTGAAAATGTTTAGTGAAGCTACAATTCAAACAGCAACATTTGATATCAAGGATCAAGAGGAAAACACTGTTACACAAGAACCAGCGCTTCCAAAATCATTTGCTACAGTGGAAACAGAGACTGAGCTATCTGAGATTGAAATAGAGAACGAGGGTGCTGTCACACAAGAACCAGTAGCCCTAAGAATATTGATTGAGACTGTAACACAGACTAAGGAAAATGATGTGGATATGGAAATAAAGAATGTTGTTACACAAGAACTAGCATCTCTAAAACCCATGGATGAGACTGCACTACATGCACAGACCACTGCAACCCCACTAGAGGATGAAACTGTCATAGTTCCAAGGCAAGGTAAGGAAGTCATTTATCTAGATTCTGATGATGAGAAGGAGGTAGAAGACAGAAAGATTCAATGGCTACAGAAGAAGGTTCTTTTGTTAAATCTCGAGTTGGATAAATGGCTCAAGTGGAGTGAACA
This sequence comes from Larix kaempferi, assembly GCA_027924585.1. NCBI lineage: Eukaryota > Viridiplantae > Streptophyta > Pinopsida > Pinales > Pinaceae > Larix > Larix kaempferi. The sequence goes on from BSBM01000012.1 coordinate 50,970,099, forward strand.
ATTCAGACTCCAGGTATGATCTCTCTCCAGGAACATAGGAATGTCATTAAGGGATTGAGAGAAAAGTGGGATAAGGAGTTATTCTTCCAGAAACTCCGATGGGAGAAACTTCAAGAAAAATTGGAAGGATTGAAGAAACTTAAGTCCCTGCAACAAGAAAAAGATAAAATGTACACTCTCTCCATAGAATTGTTGAGTTGTAGGGCTCCATCCCCCTCTTACCCTATTTTTCTCCATGAGTAGACAACCTTATTCCAATTAAGAGCTCTCAAGGATGGGAGATCATTTGATTTGGCAATAGCCACTCAGTTTCTGGAGACTTTTCTAAAGAGTGACTTTGAGGACCAGCTTTTGTTATGTGAATTGTATTTACATGACAGGGCTTGCTACATTGACTTTCCATCTAATCCTTTACCTATTCTAGGGGATATTCAGCTGAGGGCATTTTCCTCCTTTGTCATTAATCATGTAAGATGGCGAGATGCTTTCCAAACCATCCTTAGGAATGAGGAGAATTCTACTCTTTGGATTAGGGGGGGACCTCAGAATCCATCAGCATTCATGGAAAATCATACTAAAACTCTCAGGGTTCCCTCAATTGCCCCATATTTCGAGAGATTGCGAGATAGACTCCTTACCACATGTGTCCCAATGATCCTCAATATGCAGCAGAGTGCCCTGGAAGGTAGTGAATACAGATGGTTGTACTCTTCCTCATCTCTTAAGGAAATGGATCCATATGGCTTTGAAAATTTTAGGCAAGCTTTGACAAGGATTCCTAGATATGTGCGGTGCATGGAAAGGTGTGGGTCTTGGTGGCTTGGTTTGAGATTCAAATTCCCTCTCATTTGGTTGCCTATAAGCAATTCCTACAGAACCAGCTATGCTCTAACATTAGAAGAAGAAGAGCTATGGTGGGGGCATTGGGTATCCTGCTATGGGTTTGTTCCTCGAGGGGAGGCACCAAAACTTGCTTACAATCTTACAAATCTCCACAAGTTCCACTCAAACTCAGATTCGGATTAAGGGAGGTTGTTGCATGAGGACATGCAATTGGATAGTTGGGGGGAGATGTTGGGTTCAAGAAATGCCCCTTTTTGGCCACCTTTATTACATCATTCTGCCCTGATTCCGTCCTACTTTCATGAGATATATCCATGTCTTTTCTAGATCAATCAATGATATTGATAGGTATAATTTGTTATTTCCTTATTTATTTTTATGCCTAAGATTGTTAAAGATTATGGATTTTAGCCCTTGGTTTATACTGATCTGTGTGATTTCATTTAGCCAAAATCTAAAGCACAGGTGTATCCGTTTAGTAGCGCCAGCTGTGACTCTTCAAGGCACCAGCTCATCATAAATCCAAGGGACAGCGCATCCTCCATGCAAACTGTATCAGATCCCCACTGTAACAGATTCCACTGAAGCAGGGCCTAGCTGCGATAGACAGGTGGCATTCCAGCTGCTGAGTCTGTTGACCCATTAATGATCAAAGCAACAGCCTCCTTCACAATTAACGGCCCTGTTTAATACGTTGTATCAGTTAGCTGTAACTCTGCAGCATGAAGATCATAGATCTTCATTGCTGCATGATTTTAGTGGATCTGAAACTGTATTTCCTTTGTATAAATTCCATAAGGATCTCGTATCCTGGGGTTGGACAATCATTACTTGTGTAAGTTGTAATAGAGCACTGAGACTCACGATCTTCCATCAATAATATGAGAGTAGAGTTCTTCATTTATGTGTCTTAATTTGTTGTGACTCTCAGCGTCTATGTTAAAAGGCCAAGGCCCACCTTCTCACAGAAATAGTCGGTTTAAGTAGGTAGAGTAGTTTAGTTTTAATTCTGTTGTGTGGTGTGGAATGATTGCAGACATTATTGGTAGCTATAACAGAGTTTAGCTTTCCTTTCTGGTAGTTGTAATTGCATCTTGAATAGCTGTAACAGAGTGGTGTGACAGTCAACTGTGTAGGATAATTTACTTAATTTGTATGTGTGTTTTAATCAGCTGTGACAGCCAAGCTCAATTCCAATTATCTTCTAGTTTTTTATGCTTTCTAGGATTTCCATTAATTATCAATTAGAGTTCAAGCTGGTGTTTTAATTCTGGTTGCTGTCGTATCTTCAATTACATTCATAGATTAGACAGATAATGGTAGAGTTACAGTAGCTACTGGATAGATCATTTTGGTAAAGATTGAATGTTGTAGTTTGATAATTATAGGATTTATCTTCTTGCAAAAGTAATCTAGTTTCATTTCATCATTAGATCATTAACTTGCTGGGTTGATTTCTGTAGGGAAGTTGCTTTATTTTGGATTCTTAGATGTATGAATTAGATTAGTGTTCTTAGGGAATGAGTTGGTTGGACACATAGGTAGGATCATTATTTACATTCAGCAAATCAACTGCTTAATCTGTTTATGCATAGACTGTGATTATTGCCTTTGAAATAAAAGACCTTCCTGGGTTTGACAATTTATATTGACCATTCTATATGTTAGCTTTAATTAACTGACATATAGGGTGACCAACAAGCGCCACGTCAGATCACCTCTAGTCCCGCCATTATGGAAGCTCCACTAGGCTGGTCTCCTTTGTTCAGAGTATTCTGTGATGTGTCACCCTTGGATTCTCCTTATCTCACTCATTAGTTTCCCCCCTGAGTCTTCCCTTTCCTCCCACTCTGCGATATCCCTCCATGGTATGTCGGTCTCACATCTAATATAATCGCATCTTGGTTGTACACTTTGCACTCCTATCAAGGAAACATCATTGCCTTAATAGTTGTTGGCCTCCCTTTGTCGCTACCAGCACATTTATTCCATAGGATAGACCCTGAGGTCCTTGTACCTTGGACTCATCTCCATCAGTGGTGAGTTCTTACGGACCATCTGAGAGGAATCCTTAGTGCCTCTTAGAATGGTTGTTTGTCACGTGCTCGACTTCAGCTACATCATCGCACCTGTATCTAGGGTTTTCACCCTAGCTTGTGCAAATGAGCACCTGCTAAAGAATATGGAGTCCTTAGCAGCAATTCAAAAAAAATGGGAAAAAAATAGAAGTAAATAATAGAAAAACTAAACATGTGCATGGTATATATAAAAAACTAAATCTAACATGAAAGTAAATAAACGAGAAACATCCATATAAGAACACAGTAAAAAATGGTTTTCACTCTTCTTTATAACACTACACAGGGGTTTACATGGACTTGTTACCTCAAAGGTGAGGCTGGTGGAGTGTTTGCATCCGTATGAGGGAGGTGCTCCAATGCTCCAAAGTCTCCTCTTCTCCAAATGCTGCAATGGTGGCCAAATGATTCACTAGGAATGGTAAGCTCAAGCAAGGGAGGTGACTAGGATTCTTGGGTGAAATCCGGCAGCATAAGGATATGATGAATAGTGGATAAGAAATGGGGGGCCTCAATTACCTATTTAAAGATATTTTGGGTGGTGGAGTCCTAACCCATGGTTTTAGGCAAATAATGGTTTTAGGCCAATGGTTTAGGGTTTTCCCCTTCATTTTCCCTCCTTTTCTCCTTTTTTGAATTTATTTCCAATTTTATTCCCTTTTGTTTATGTTTTGGGAATATTTGACCCCTTTTGAGGGTTTTTTGTATGTTTTGAGGGTTTTGGATTAATTTGAGGAAAATATCATTGACTTTTTCCTTTTGGGTAATTATTTGGGGATTTTTGAAGGTTTTGGAGGCCGGAATGGTAGGAAAAATGGTCAACATAGTCATGTGACTAGGGGGATGATCTAGTGAGCTTTTTTTGAGTGTTAACAGATTGCCCCCTGATGTGTGAGGGCAGGAGCTCATCGTATGGCTGATAGACATCATAGGTTCTGTCATTTTCTAGGGGTTTGATCATTGTGACAGAGAAGATCGGAGACTGGAACATGGGCTCCGTATGAACTGCAAAAACTAAAAATACATGGCATCGATAATGAATGAGGAACAATCTCAATATATGGACGAGGCGGCAATACCCATGCTCGTATCAAGATATACAAATAATAAGGAGGCCCACAAGGGGACCTGAACAATACATGGAGAACTGTTGTGTACATCATAATGGTCCAGAGGGGACACAAATCTGGAACATACTCATGGTCTGACCATGATTGATCTGAAGAAATGATACATGGGAACAATGGCATTCATTCTGAATGTGGTACCATGACAACTGATGCTCTTTTTTAGAGGGAGGTGTCTAAAAACTGGATGGACTTAATGATTGAGAGTCAAAGTCTCAAAGGTACGTTGAACTGCATCGGAACTAGTTACTCAAGGAAGCTTATAACTGTGGTGCTTCCAAATACTATCACCAAGCGCAACCCAGATATCCATGGGAACATACAAGTGGGGGGACTCACCAATATGATAGAGTCAGGGGACATCCGGGGTCTTCAACCAATAACTGAAGGGACCAATACCCTGCACGAATCTCAATGGTGCGATCAAGGTGTTGAAGCCGAGCACGTGAGAAACAACCATTTGGAGAGGCACTAAGGTCTCCTCTCAAAAAATGGTCCATAGGCACTCACCACTGATGGTGATGAATCCAAGGCACAGGGACCTCTGGGTCTATCCTCTGGAATGGATGGGTTGGTGTCGACAAAGGGAGACTTGCCCAGACCAAGGCAATAATGTTTCCTTCATAGAAGCGCGAGGTGCACAACCAAAAGGTGATAGTACTAGATGTGAAACTGACACTGTGAGGGAATATTTAAGGGTCGCAGAGTGAGGGGAGGACTCAGACTTCTTCTGTTCAGAGTATGATGGAAAGGTTGATCTAGCAGCATATGAAACTGACTTTGGGGAAGGGGATCATAGTATAAGGGACCAGGGATTGTGACTGCAATGCGGGGTAATCAAGGAAGAACTGATGGGTGATATCAGGAGACTCGAAGGGTGACACATCATAGAATGCTTTGAACAAAGGTGACCATACCGGGGTTGTTTCCATAATGTGGGGACTAGATATGATCTGTTGTGACGCCAAGAGGCATCGTTGGGGCTTCTTCATGGTTTAAGGAGCTTGAAGAAGGGATAGAAGTGTGCTCAAAATGGTATTGTCATGTGGATTTGTACAAGCCCAAGAAAGTATATGATTGTGGATTCTTTCAATTTTAAGGAGTCTAAAATCAATAAGACTCTGAAATGGCTGAAGGGTAATGTCATGTGGATTTATATGAGCCCAGGACAATGAGTGATCGAGGTTGCTTTCAATTTTATAGATTCAGAAAGAAAATAAGAAGAATCCAAGAGGTTCTTTTTCGTATGTTAGTCTCCAAGGCCCGAAAATGCATAAAAGTATGCAAAAGGGACTAGAGTGTGCCTTTTTCGTAATTAGTCTACCGGGTCCGGAAAAGGGATAAACTTATACCAGATAGATGCCCTTTCCGATAGTTTTAGCGAGCATGAAAGGAAGCAAGATTGCTCGGCGATCTTTTCATTCTTTTAGGAGTAAGAAATGAGCTTAACAGAAACTCCCTAAGTGCCTTTTTCGTAAAGGAATCGCTTGGCCTGAAAAAGGGATAAAATTATACTGAACAAGATGATGGCTATGCTGCGGCCGAAGCGGCATGCAAATCAAGGCAGCGAGGGTCCTGGAAAAAATACCTGACAAAGGTTTTTGTGAGAGTGAGAAATGATCTCAAGCATCATCATAGGCACAGAAATATGAATCTGGCAGTGCAAATGGTAAGAAAAATGGAGTTGGCATGCAAATCGAGGCAGCAGGGGGCCTGAAAAAAGTGCCTAAAAAAGGTTTTTGTGAGAGTGAGACATGATCTCAAGCATCATAACAGGCGTGAAAATATGAATCTAGCAGTGCAAACGGTGCGAAAAAATGGATTTTCCACACAAATCGAGGTGACAAGGGGCCTGGAAAAAGTGCCCAAATTTTTTTTCGTGAGAGCGAGAGATGATCTCAATCATCATCATGGGCACGGAAATATGAATCCAGCAGTGCAAACGGTGCGAAAAATGGAGTTCGTATGGCTCCAGAATGGCCAAAACAATTTTTTTATGGGGGGAATGGCTATAAATAGGAGGGGGACCCTCGTGACATGTGTCATTGTCACTATTCAACTTGGGAGGAGTGTGGAGGGCCCAAGAGACTAAAACTCACATTTCTCTCATTCCAACTGGTGGAATTTCATTCTGTGACTTGCAGGTGAGTGATATAGTGTTTCGCAATGCTTTTGATGCATTTTGGGGGGGAATTGGGGACATGGGGAGGCGTACCAAGCAAAACCTGGTCGCCAATGCGCCGGAGTGCGGGTTTTGAGAGAAAACTTGTGCTTAAGAGTGTAGATCTAGTCGTGGTGGCCGTGCTTCTGGATCACGGCTATGAGCCCCATAGCTGTGCTTCGAAGCGCAATTGTGGGCTGCACAGTTGCACTTCAAAGCGCAGCTATGGGATGCACAGCTACACTTTGAAGCGCAGCTGTGGGATGGATAGCTAGGATTCGAAGTGCAACTGTGGGGATCATAGCTGTGCTTCGAAGCACAAGTTTGGTCCTCACAGTCACACTTTAGGAGCACGGTTATGAGGTCGAAATGTGCGCTTTGGAGTGCACATTTCAACCTATGTTTGAGGTTTTTTTTATGTATATATGGGCTTATGGGTTTTTGTTTTTTGGATGGCAGGATTCCAATAGCATGGATGGAGAGCAAGCTGGGGGAACCCTCTACTTAAGTCGATCATGGAGGATGAGGATGTACAGTACAGACTAGCTCGGTCCGGACTATTGAAGTTCACACAGGTACCCCTGATGCATTCGACTAGCTTATTGTTGAACAAGTTAGTCAGTTTCTGAGATGTGGATGTCGATGCATTCATGATCCAGGGTGAGTGGTTGGAGATCACGCTCACTGATGTGTACTTTTTGATGGGGATTCCATGGTTGGGTAGGGTTGTGGATACGCAGCCGAGGCGGTGCAATGATATTTCTATGGAGGACCTGCCAGAGAGGCACTACTATCCGATAGCTTTTGTGCATGACAATGCACTATTGGTCTGTCACATTCAGAGCGTGGAGACTCGAGCGATTGCATCGTTTGTAGTGCACATACTAGGGTCTCATGCGACCCATAGGGTGGGGTAGATGATGCTTTTGGAACGGGTCTTGGCAGGGACCTACTATGGGTGGGGGAAGATGTATCTGATGGTGGTTCAGCGGCAACTGAGAGAGGTGAGTCGTACTCAAGGAGGAGGGTTTTGTTTCCCCTCATTTCTCTGCTCCTTCTTCTTTGAGCGGGTCCCAACATTGCGACCGCACTTAGCGGTGTGTGTCAGGGGGCTGATGGAGCTGCGGATGTGTCGGTGGGGTGAAATGATGACTCAAGAAGGTGGTGGGCTAGTGGGGTGATTCTTTACTGAGGAGTTGTTCGCCCAGTGGATGCAGTTGCCTGTTGTGATTGAGTACTTTCCGTACGTCGGGATGGATTTCAGAGGGGATCCGACATTACCACGACCTCCTAGACAGGCATGGGGACCTAATGATACATTGTTATGTATGTTTCAGCATCATATTTTATAGATATCATAGCATAGATGGTAGCTTTATGATTTGTATAACACTAAGACTTATGGGGTATGTTTCATGTGCAGATGTTGGATCGGTTCCTCTAAGAGGGTATCGTGTGCGGAGGGGTCATGTTGAGGGTGTCAACTCTCCAGGACGTGGGTAGGGTCGACAACATAATTCTTCAGTGACACTAGAGACTTTGCGGGTTGGAATTGTCTGCCTCCTGGATAGGGTGATAGACTGGCTACAAGCACTTGAGTCAGGAGTTGATTGACATCTGTTATGATGCTCCATGGGAGTGGAGGCCCATTATGAGAAAATTATGAGGCACATAGCTATGGCGGAAGAGATGGTGCAAGCCATGGCGCGAGGGGATGTCCCTGACTATGGTGATGAGGATGTCGATACAAAGTCATATGAGCCCTCGGAGAAGGACACAAAGGAGGAGGAGGGGGAGGACGACGACGATGATGATGGGGAGGGCTCCGATTTACCTGGTAGTTGATGGAACTGCCCCCATGTGATGAGCATGTGTATTTTGTATTCAAATGTATTATATGACAAGGATGTTGTTAGGGATCCTCTATGTATGTATGTATAGGGGTGTTGTGGGCATGATTACATTTATTTTTATGATGTATATATATATATGCACATGGATGCATGTTTTGATGATGGCGATGTGTATGCATGCGGATGCAGCCTATGACGATGTCTATGTTTATATGTATGCACGTGGATGCAATATATGACGATGGTTTCTTTTAGCTTTTTATGATGTTTATGTATGCCTATATGATGGGTAGATGCGTGGTTTTGATTTGCTTCCTACATGTTATGATTTATGTGCCAGACTAGAATATTGTTATCCATTTGGTATGCAACACTATTGTGACTTTGTGGGACATTAGTGAATGAAATCAAATCAAACTGTCTAATCATTTGTTTAGTGCACAGGAACTTTCTAAAGAGGCAAGGATCTCGTACCTGGTAAAAGTTGTTAAGTTGGGCAACAAGTAGCTAGGATTTGAGGAACACATGAAGGTGACCTATACCTATCTGGAGGGCAGCAGTCAGGAGACCGGTCACAACATCGTATTCAGCTTGGTTGTTGGTGGCAGCGCCTATGCACACTCCGTCGAGGTGGATCAACTCATGCGAGGGGAAATATAATACCCAAGATGCAAAGCCGAGGTTGGAGACCAGCGACTTGCACCATCGATGAAACCAACATGGTGTGGTGGGCCAGGATCCATCTGTTGGTCATGCAGGGAAGAAAAGTGTAAGGTTCTAAATGCAAGAAGTAAAAAACAAAAGAAACGTAACTATACAACATGGACTAGTGGGTCTGAAAAGTACTTAAGGGTAAAATCGTTTGAGGTACAACCCATTATAGGGGTTGTACAAATGGTTTCCCTCAAATTCGGTGTATGCCACATGTCCCAGGCATGTGTGGACAATGTATGGGCCTTGCCACATAGACTCAAACTTTCCTTTTCCAGTCTTATTGTGTGCTTGGTCATAGACTAGGACAAGGTCCCCTTCTCGAAAATTGCGAAGCTGGACATGCTTATCATAACCAGATTTGGAACGGTTCTTTGCAACCTCTATGGTTTGAAAGGTTGTTCGGTATTCCTCATTGGACTGTTCCAAAAGGATAAGGTGTTGCTTGAGCGGCGAGGTGTCTGGGAGAAGTTTGATGGAAATGTGAAGGGCGAGAATCTGACACTCAATGGGAACAACAGACTCAACACCATGGACCAAGTGAAAAGGTGTAAAGCCCATAGTAGTCTTGGTAGACGTGCGGTAAGCCCAAAGTGCGGGAAATAGCATATGATGTCAATTGGACTTCTGTTGGCCTACGGTGTGCTGAAGAATGGTCCTTGGGATTTTGTTGATAGCCTCTACTTGGTTGTTCCCTTGAGGGTAATAGGTGGAGGCGTACTGATGTTTAAATTTTAGAAACGTCGACAACTCCTGCCAGACGGAGACTTCAAAGTGTTTTCCATGGTCGGAGACGAGTTGTTTTGGGATCTTGAACCAGGTGATGACGTGATTGAAGAAGAAACGAGCTACGGTGTCAGCTTTATAGTTAAATGTGGGCATGGCCTCGGCCCATTTCGTGAAATAGTCCATGGCTACTATGATGTATTTATGGTCGCTTGCCGAGGGGGGATTACACTCCATAAAATAAATGGCCCATTTACAGGAAGGGACAACGGTGATAACTAGATGGAGGGGGGAAGGGGGGTTCCGCGCCTTGGGGGCGAAGATTTGGCACTTGCGACAATGTTTAACTGCGATGATGCAATCGGTGAAAAGAGTGGGCCAGAAGTATCCGGCACGGATGAAGTTTTGGATGGTGTCCATCCCTAAGAAATGGGCGTCATAGGCTCCACTGTGACAATCGTTAAGGACTTGCTCAGTCTCTTCTTGGGTGAGGCAGTGACATAGAATGGTGTCAACAACCTGACGGTACAACACATCGCCAAGGAGGAGACAAAGAGAGTCGTGATGGCGTATGCGCCGGTGAACATTGCGATTGAGGTTGGGTCGGAACTTCTGAGTGCGGAGGTACACCAGGATGTCGCCATATCAGGGGTCATCGGATGAAATGATAAATAAGTGGTCATCGAGGAGGCTGGTATTTATGGATGGTGAAATAGACGGTGATGGTAATTCCGACATTAGTTGTGCCAATGCGAGGGATTTTGTGCTCTTAGGTGTTGTGAATGTGAGGTCATACTCTTGGAGTATGATGACCCACTTAGCCATGCGGCCTTGAAGGAGGCGGTGACTCAAAAGGTAAACCATAGGATTGGAATCGGCCACAACGATAGTCTGGCTTAATAGAATGTAGTGGAAAACCTTTTGCATGAAGAAGACAACGACAAGGGCCAACTTCTCCTCCTGGGGATAACACAGTTGTGGACCAGATAAGGTCTGACTCACATAGTAGTACATGCTCCTTTCATGTACTATCCTCTTGAACAAGTACCCCTGAGACGACATATTCGGATGTTGAAACGTAAAGGATAAAATCCTTGGAGAAATCCAGAGCAGAAATCAACGGTGTGTTGGTCAACACTACTTTGAGGTCTTCAAAGGCTGCTTGTGCTTGTTTGTCCCAGATGAAAGGAATGTGGGTATGGAGTAAGCAAAGAAAACCATGGACAGTCGTAGTGTATTCTGGGACAAAGCGGTGGAGGAAGTTGGCTCTCCCTTGCAAACTCTATAATTGTCGTATGGTACGAGGGGATGGGAGGTCCAAGATGGCTTGAACCTTTAAGGGGTCAATGGATATCCCTTTTTGGGAAACGATAAAACCCAACAATCGGCCTATAGGAACACAAAAGACACACTTGAGTGGGTTCAAGCGAACTCTATACTTACGACAACGCAGAAAAATTACTGAAGGTCGTTTAAATGGTCAGACCATTTCTTTGATCGAGCCGTGAGGTCATCAAGGTAAACCAGGATGATATGGGTTAAGTCATGGAAACAATATGTCATGGCCCGCTAGAAGGTGGCACCAGTGTTTTTAAGACCGAACGGCATGACACGGTAGGAAAAGGTTCCCTATGGGGTAGTGGATGCGGTTTTGTATTGGTATTCCTTTTGAATGTGGATTTGAATGTATCCGGAGAATCCATCCATGAAGGATAGAACCTCATGTCCCACACAAGCATCAACAAGTTGGTCGATGAAGGGTGTGGGGAAATTGTCTTTGGGATAAGCGCGGTTGAGATCGCGGAAATCGGTACAGACCAAAATAGTGCCCTATTTTTTGTTGATGGGTACAGGGTTGGAAACCCATGTGGTGTAAGCGATGGGGTAAATGAATCCAGCTTTCCGCAATTTCTCAATTTCGGTTTTGATGGCAGGGAGTTTAGATGGGTGAATGGGTCTCTGCTTCTGGCAAACGGGGGGGACTTTCGACCAAGTGTCAATGTGGTGTTTGAATATGGTGGGGTCTAAGCCAGGCATCTCAATATAGGACCAAGCAAACACATCGCGAAACTCTTGGAAGAGTTTCTTATACTCCCCAACTTCATGTTCAGTACAAGAAGCACCTAGTGTGATGATTTCAAGTACACCAGGTGTGGTGGAAATGTCAACCTATATGGTAGGTGAAATTTTGGCCATGTTACCCTCTTCGAAGGCATTGGGGGTTGGGATGGGGTTCTTGAACCAGTCCACCTTCACTGGGAGGAAATCCTTTGTCTCAATTGAGAATTGATTGATCATAGTAGTGGTGGCCTCCTCAGGAATGAAATAGGACCGATGATGCATATCATCCCAAGGAAAGTCTGTCTCGGTGGTGCTTCGAGGATTTCCTCGTCACTGCAAAAACACTGAGTTGTCAACTTAATAGAAGGAAGGCTAGATGTTGGAGGCGACTTGTGCCTATCTGCCGTAGAAATAATGTAAATGGTGTTGATATCTCCTAAGGAGGAGTATGTTGGAGGGTGAATCTCCTCAATGGTAGTGATGGACGACTCTAGAGAGGATTGAGTTAACTCATGGAGAACCAATCTATACTATGGGAGATCTGGGCAATGGTCCGAGTAATGGCCGTATAATCCGCATATGGCGCAAGCATGGTTGGTGTGTAGTTCCTTGTTGCACTGGTGGGATGGGGGATTTAGTTCAACTATAGGAATGTTGGGGTCATCGTCCAAATTCTTCATGTGTTGTTGGAGATTGGGTAGTTGTGGGAATTTATGGGTAGCATGGCCCAAATAATCACATAAGGAGCACTTAGGAGGTGTGCAGAGTGGTGTTTGAGGTACCACGGGTTTATTTGTTGGTGGGGATGTGTAGGTTTGCAGGCCTCTTCCCCCAGTGTTTCTGGGTGGTGGAGGGGCAGGGTTTGCTACATATGTGGTTGCCACACCAGGAGGTGGGCGGTTAGGGATGCCACGCTGAGGGGTTGGGTGGTTAAAGGTGTTGATTGGTTGGACTGGTTGGAGAACAACCTGTGGTGTCAGGGGAAGAGTGGGAGCAGGTAAATACCACATGGGTAGTCCTAGAGTTAACCTAGGGAGATTCAGCATAGCCATAACTAGGGTGCTTATTACTCCTGAAGGTCGGAATAAGAACGGGATCGTATGGATAGGTGTTTCTCCGACATTACTAGTTACATATGGAGTTTGTGGCAGTCAGGGTGGTTATGGGTTTGGCACTGTTTGGTTAAACGAAATCATGCACAAATCAGATATCTCTACTGCCGGCGGGGGGGGTGGAATGGACCTAAAGGTGGATGTCATGGGAGTTTCAGAATAAATTACAGGCCCAACAGTGGACAAAAAATAAGTGGGTGCACCATGAATGGGTTGTTCAACCATGGGGAGAACATTTTCTGGTGCGGCGGGTGCATTTGGGTCATAGTACGTGAGTTGGTCAATTTTAACAACCCGTCCTTGGTGGGGGAACATCATAATGCGGAATACTGATGAGGAAACAACCTTCATAGCGTGCATATAACTGTGACCGAGCAGGAGGTTGTAATCAAGTTGGGAATTAATGAACTCAATGTCTATGAGGATGGTTTTCCCAGCTAACTGGACTAGAAAGTTGGCCAAGAGGCCTTGAGGTTGAGTAGAGCGACCATCATAATCTTGCAGGGCGGTCATGGATGGTTGTAATGTAGGTGATCCGAGCTTCTGCCATACGAATGTAGACATCACGCATGTGGAGGAACCCTCATTGATGATGCATCGATGGATAACAAGATTCCGAATAGACACAGAAACTTGGAATGCTAATGTGGAAGGCATGTGTGGTTTGGATTGGTCCAAGTCGAATGTCATCATTCGTGAGTCAAAAGGGTCGATTGCCCCAATAGTGGATAACAATGTCTTTCATTGTGCAGGATAATTTTTCAAGACCTCAAGAGTTGACACAGCAGCGGGTGATTGAGCTAATTCATCCACGATATTGTAATTAGGAGCAGCGCATGCATTGGGATTGTTGTTGATGCGATGTAGTGGGAAGCGAGGAGCTTTAGGGGGCCCATCGCCCAGTGTCGGGGGTATGCGTAATGAATTATTGGTGGGAAGTGTTAGCAGCCTTGTCGGCGGGAAGAGTTTCAGAGGTGGAACCATATTGGTTTCGACGTGTTTGGAGGTTGACGTCAGCCATGACATCATGAGGAGGTGATGGGTGCTCGAGTCCATGGGTTGACTGGTATGTGTAACGTATGTGATATGTTGTTGTGGGGTCACAATTCCTTGAGGGGGAACCAACGGTTGGGTGTTCACCACTCCTTATGTGGGAAAGGGATTTTGCAACACCATAGGAGGTGGCGGGGGATTGGGTTGTGCGGGTGGGGAAGCCTGTCCTTGGGGTTGGGCGTCATCCATCCAAAGTTGACGAGCACAGTCCAAATGAGTACAGGTGTGCGTATAGTGTCCATAGACCCCACATATAGAACACAGGTGGTTTGTTTGTAGATTGGGGTTATTCCCTTGACGAGGTGGTCTATCAGGGATTTGATTGGGTGGGTCGGCATTGTTGTTATTTGGGGGGTTGGGTTGTTGACCGCCTTGGTCTTGGGGTTGGTTATTCCTGCGGTTACATCCTCTTCCTCGGTGTTGCGTGCCTTGTTGGTTTCGTTGAGCAGGTTGATTTTGTTTTTGGTTCTGTTGGGCATAAACTTGCCCTTGGGGGTTGGGAGTATTTTGTGGTTGAGAGGTGTCGGGGATGCCTGCTGAGGATAGTAAGTGGGAGGGGCTTGGGGTTGAGAAGGTGCTAGTGCAGATTGTGGTGGATAGTACGCCATGGGGGCTTGTTGTTGTGTAGGTGCTGCTTGCGGGGGATAATAAGAAGGAGGAGCTTGGGGTTGGATATGTGCGGGTGTAGCCTGTTGATGGTAATAGGCGGTGGGTGCCGCAGGAGGGTTGTAAGATGGTGGTGCATGAACATAACACTACGGTGGACACGATGGTCCATGGATATGAGGAGCTCGGGCTATGGGAGCATATGATATCGTTGCTCCTGAGTGGTTCGTGGCACGCGAAAGGTCAGGGACACTAGTCGAGGGCATAGCGGTATAGGGTTGATTGTGAGATAAAACGTGTCCGATGATGCCGTCGACAGCATGGGATGCTCCCGGCGCGTCACTCCGGGAGAAGTCACCACAGGGAGCATCAAGTAAGATGGAATAAAGGTAGTCAGATTGAGCATAAATGAGGTCAAACTATTAGAAATAACTGGTATCAGAGACTTTAGGAACCAATCTAAGAAGATGAGGTCATCCAATTTGATCTTGCACAAACTTCTTCATTTGCGCCATTCATGGATATGGTCTATGATATGGGTGGTTGCGGTTTATCTACAAGATAGGAGGATCTCGACACCAGCATCGTAACAACCTGGTAACTGGAAGAACTGTAGGAAAGTTGAAGGGAGGGATGTGAATGTGAAATGCGTCCCATGTGGCTGGGAAATGTACCACTTGGCTGCAGCACCAGTGAAGGTTCATTGTAATAATCGTAAGTGGATAGAGTCATCCACAATGGAATTAGAGGAACACCAAAGGTGGAAGGACATGATGTGGTTTTTGGGGTCCTCCCCTCCCTTTCCTTTGAACTTAGGTATGTCCAATGGGAGTTTGGTGGGCATGGGAGGCCATGTGGGGTCATGTCGAATCGGGTCGTTGGTAAATCTGGCCAAGTCAGGAAGGTTGAGACTAGACATGAATGGCAAGCTAGAAGAAGGATGTGACGTGAACACAAGGGCGTATGTGTTAGGGGTAGCGGTAATGGTGGGTTCGTTTCCCCCAATGTGTGGAGAAACGGTGTAAAGCATGATGGGGATCGTTGGAGCCCCAGTCAAGGGTGTAAGCATTGTATAGGAAGGACCTGTGCCCTCGAGCATGGTATGGGTTGTCAACAAGACTGTAGTTGGAGTAGGTCCACTAACCATAGGGATGGTCATAATGGCAGGGATGCTAGGAGTAGGTCCTAGAGATTGTATGACGGGGATGGATGCTGAGGTGGTAGCTGGGCCGCCAAAGAAGGGGTTGGGAGTCGCACCAGCCATGGGGCTAGACGGAGTTGTGTATATGGGGTTTTTTTATTCCGAATCAGATGTGAAATGGGGGGCGTCGGGATCTAGTAATGCTTCTCTACGCCTGTGGCGAGTCGTGTCAAGTGAACCGCATTGCGGGGACTGGCCCCGTAGGCACTGAGAATGTCGCGGGGACTCAATGGTGACAAAAAAATGAAACGAAAGGGTTGTGGCGAGTGAAAAGCTCAAAAATCCTGATGCAACCATGTGTGCAAAAGGAGAGTGCAAAAAATATGGAACTCATGCCAACAACAAGATCAAAACGTGCGCTATAACAGTTGTGCTATTGCAGGAGGAGCCACAAGAAAAGTGGTCAGAATACCAACAAGAAAGGCTCCTAAAAAAGAAAAAAAAAGGTATACTCACTAATCCAAGGGGGGTATAGGAGCATGCAAACACCTAACTACAAGGTCTGGAAGGTCACGCAAATCGTATCCTCTGGAGGGTGATGAAATTCACAGTCAGACAATACGAAATGGAGAGCGGCGTAGGTGGGGGATATCCCTTTACCGAGAGGGATCCCCAGTAAAAGAGCCCTAGGAGAATGGCAACTAGGCTACCCCGTTCATGGCACATACCAAAAAAATGTTCGACGTGTCAGTCCTTTGGTCGCCACACCCCAATATGGAAGTGCAACGAGGACGACGATTAGGTAGCCTTCAAAACTAAGTGGAGTGCAGCACTCCACGTATTCCTCCGAAACCAGTCTCACGACTTTCCCTCCTAGGGGAGAGGCCTTTTCCGACAAATTGGTCTATAACCATACCAACAAATAATATGGGATTTTGGTACCCTAATGGACAACTTCTATGTCTCAAGTGTAAGTGACGAAGGGGTGTTGTTTAGATGCTTATCCCCGACATCCTACCTAACTACAAGATTCTTTCATGTTCCCCAAATGGGGTTAAGTGTTGGTTGAGTTAGGTAAATTTTAAGGCTCACTTGATTTAATGTGACAGAGTGTGTGCAGAAGATGTTATGTACCTAATGAATGTAAATGCTAGAATTTAATTGCTTAAATTGAAATGCTGAAATCAAAATGTTGAAATTGAAATGCCGAAATTTAACTACTATGAAAATTTTTGTTTAACTTGCTGAAATGTAAAGGTTTAAAATTTAAAAAAATTCAATAAGGAACAACAAGCAACTGATAGAAAAATGCAGCTGGCAGCAGAGGGTGCAAGCTGGACAGGTGGTTGTTTGCAAGTCACAGGAAAAAGGAAAAAAATGCTAAAAACTGAGCGCAGTTGTCAGGCCGAACTACGCAGCGTGGGGCTTGGGTATCAGGCTGACAGACATGGACTGGGACGCAGCTGTCAAATTGAAATTCCATGGCACGGGGCTTGGCAATCGGGCTGACAGTCGCAGCGTGGGGCTCGGTTGTCGGTCTAAAATCCACAGCGTGGGCTCAGCTGGTGGGCTGACAGTCGCAGTGTGGGGCTCGGTTGTCGGGCTGATAGCCATGGCGTGGGACTTGGATGTTGGGCTAACAGCCGCGGCGTGGGGATCGGTTGTCGAGCTGACAGTCGCGACGTGGGCTCGGCACTAGGGCAGGGGCTGTAGGAGGTGGCAGGGACTTTGTGGCAGGGAGCACGGGGAGGGGGAAAGAGATAGTGGCCATGGAGGATGGCAGAGCGCTGCCAAAGGGGACGTGGAGGATTTCGGGGACACTGTGGCGGGGGTCGCAGGGTGGGAGCAGAGATCTGTGGCTTAGGCCGCGAGGAGGGAGCAATGGGTTGCGGTTGGGGCGCTGCGAAGGGGGCCGCAGGGGATAGCAGGAACGCAGTGGCAAAAGCCGCAGGATAGGATACAGGAGCTACGGCTCAGGCCACGGAGAGGGAGAAACGGGCTGCGATCGAGGTGGATGGTGGGTTGCTGGGAAGGGGGTCGCGGGGGATAGTGCTAGAATCTGCGGGATAGGATTCATGAGCTACGACTCAGGTCATGGAGAGGGATCAAGGAGTGGCGATCGGGGCAGATGGAAAAGTGCTTCAAAGGGGGCTGCGAAGGATGGCGAGAATGTTGCGGCACAAGCTGTGGTATGGGAGCTGAGAGCTGCGGCTTGAGCTGCAGGGAGGGAACAAAGAGATTCAACCGGGGCATATGTGGCGAGGCCCTAGGGAAAGAGCCGTGGGGGATGACAGATTTGTTGCAGCAAGGGCCGCGGGGGATGGCAGAGGTGTTGCGGCAAGGACCGCGGGGGACGACAGAGGTGTTGTGGAAAGGGCCGCGGATAGGGGGTTGAACAATGCGTCAGGGGTCGTGGTTGTTGAGTTTGCAGCTGCAGCGGGGGCCGCAGGGGTTGGGCTTGCAGCTACGGCGAGGGCCACGACTATGAGATGGGAAGACGCGGAGGAGCTGTGACTGCAAATTGGAAAGCTGCAACAGGGGCCACGGTTGGACAATTGAAACTTGTGCTTCGCGGCACAGGAAATGCCTACAAAAGATGCCAACGGAAAGTGAAAAATGGGGTTTCAGTGGGTCACAGAGGTAGTTGGGGCCGAATCTGGAACTAAGCAAAGAAAACTAACTAAAAAACTAAAAAACCAAAGGTTCAACCAGTGGAGTTGCCAAAACTGTAGCTAGGGTTTTCACCCTAGCTTGTGCAAATGAGCACCTGCTAAGGACTATGGAGTCCTTAGCAGTAGTTCAAAAAAATGGGAAAAAAATAGAAGTAAATAACAAAAAAACTAAACATGTGCATGGTATATATAAAAAATTGAATCTAACATGAAAGTAAATAAACGAGAAACATTCATATAAGAACACAGTAAAAAATGGTTTTCACTCTTCTTTATAACAGTAAATAGGGGTTTACATGGACTTGTTACCTCAAAGGTGAGGCTGGTGGAGTGTTTGCAACCGTATGAGGGAGGTGCTCCAATGCTCCAAAGTCTCCTCTTTTCCAAATGCTACAATGGTGGCCAAATGATTCAGTAGGAATGGTAAGCTCAAGCAAGGGAGGTGAGCTAGGATTCTTGGTGAAATCCGACAGCATAAGGAAAGGATGTATAGTGGATAAGAAATGGGGGGCCTCCATTACCTATTTAAAGATATTTTAGGTAGTGGAGTGGTAACCCATGGTTTTAGGAAAATAGTGGTTTTAGGTCAATGGTTTAGGGTTTTCCCCTTCATTTTCCCTCATTTTCTCCTTTTTTGAATTTATTTCCAATTTTATTCTCTTTGTTTATGTTTTGGGAATATTTGACTCCTTTTGAGGGTTTTGGATTAATTTGAGGAGGATATCATTGAATTTTTCCTTTTGGGTAATTTTTTGGGTATTTTTGAAGGCTTTGGAGGCTAGAATGGTAGGAAAAATGGTCAACAGAGTCATGTGACTAGGGGGATGAGCTAGTGAGAATTTGTTGGGTGTTAACAGCACCATTGAGATTCGTACAGGGTATTGGTCCCTTCAATTATTGGTCGAAGACCCTAGATGTCCCCTGACGCTAGCACATTGGTGAGTTTATTTGAACCCCCAAGATGTATGTTCCCACGGATATCCGGGCTACAGCGTCGATAGTGTTTGGAATACCTCCAATTATATGCTTCCTATAGTATCTAGTTCATATGCAGTCCATGATACATTTGAGATTCTAACTCTCAGTCATTAAGTCCATCCAGTTGTTGGACCCCTTGAGATCCAACAAAGCATCAGTTGTTATGGTACCGCATTTAGGATGGATGCCATTGTTCCTAGTTCCAACTCTTCAAATCACTCATGGTTGGACCATGAGTATGTCCCAGATTTGTGTCCCCTCTGGACCAGTATGATGTACACAACAGTTCTCTATGTATTTTCAGATCCCCTTTTGGGCCTCACCATTATTTGTGTATCTTGATACGAGCATGGGTATGCCCGCCTCGTCCATATATTTGAGATTATATGTTCCTCCTCCATTATTGAGGTGATGTATTTCCAGTTTTTGCTCTTGCATTTTGTATGAAGCACGTGTTCCAGTCTCCAACCAATTTCTGATCTTCGCCATCATAATGCTCATACCACTGGAAAAATTCAAAACCTATGATGTCTATCGGCCATACGATGATCTCCTTCCCTCACACATCAGGGAGCAATCTGTTAACACCCAAAAATTCACCTAGCTCACCCCCCTAGTCACATAACCCATTTATCCCTTTTTCCTACATTTTTTACCTCCAAAAACCCAAAAATACCTAAAATGGTAACCAAATGGGAAAAAAGTCAATTATTTCCCTAAAAAATAACTAAATTCCTTCAAAAAATGTAAAAATCCCACAAAAAAGGGTCCAAATCCCCCCCCCCCAAAAAAAAGGGGGAAATTATTTAAAATAAAGGAAAAAGGAGGGAAAACTCAAAATACCACAAACCAATACTAGTGGTTTCCCAAAACCATGGGTCAATACCCCACCACCCAAAATTTCTATAAAAATGTGATGGAGTCCCCCTATTTAAAAAGGTCCAACATTCACTCTTCCTACCCTTATGCTGCTGAAATTCCCATTGAAACCCCAAGCCTCCCTTTGAACTTGTGTTTACCATTTTGGTTGAGCCTTGGCCATCATTTGAGCATTTGGAGAAGAGCAAGGAACCTTGGAGACCAAGAGCACCATCCTTCATACGATTGCGAGGGCCCCCATATCCTCACCTTTTGAGGTAATTCTATATTGTAAATCCACTTTTACAGCATAATATAAAATCATCATTTGATTCATGGGTTCCAATTTATTTGTTTTACTACAGTAATAATTTAGTTTAATTGTTTTTTACTTTTATTTGCACTCGCACATTATCCATTCAAGAACTGCTACTAAGAGTACCTCAACTCTTAGTAGGTGCCCTTTTGCACGAGCTAGTGTGAAAATACTAGTTACACTTGGTTTGTTTTGACCCCCTTGGGTTTGAATTTCCTCCTTTGGTCTATAAATCCATGGTTGATATCCTTGGTTAAGGTTGTTGATTGTTGTGTATTATTGATGGTTGATCTTGGTTTTTCATGCCATTAATGTTGAGAGATTAGTAAGATTGTGAGCTTGCGAAACCATGTATGCTCTATTATGTGAATGAACCTCGTGCTTGAAGCATTGTGATATTGTATGGTGTTTATGGAAATCCCGAACAACTCTGGTATATTTCCTTCATGTCCACTACTTGTCTCTGTCCTAGAGCTGCACATAAATCCTGATGGTGAATGGCGATGTCCTGAGAAACCTAGAAGGTGAAGGGATTACCATTGCACCTGGTAGTGGGGTGGAGGAGAAAGCAGGTGGTATGGAATTGAGTTGTGGATTCTCAAATTGATACTTGAGTTATCCTTGAGTGCACCTATGTTGTGGATCTGTGGCCTTAGCTTGGGGGTGGCCTGTCAAAGTGAGATCTGGCTTGGCAGTGTCTTTGGATGGGTGGAACATGGTCCGGTAGATGCCAATTGCACATTATTAATATAAGTGGTTTATGTTATGTAAATTCATATGTTTATATTAATTTTCTATTGCTTTTATAGTGCCCTTGATGGCTGATCTATTCACAGTTAAATGTATATGGTTTTGTATCAATGATTGGATGCATATTTGATGGTTTAATTGTTGGAAACTTGAACATTTTCCTTGACTATGAGATCTAATCTTGATGGCAGCTTGAAATATGTAATGTATGTGTTTAAATGATGTAGCTTACTCTGCGAATTTTCCCTTTATGGATGATTAGATCAGTAGATAAATTTGTAATTGCAAGTGCTTCGTTTTTGGAACTCTAGTTGAGAAATCTTGCTTGGAAAATTGGTGTTTTTCTCTTCTATTGGAGATATGATATTAGTGAAAACTTGAAATATGTTTAATAATGTCTTATTTTCTATAGCATGCTCTATAGGTGTACCCTACATCGCTGATCAGATCTGTTCTATTATTCCATATATGAAAATACTGAGCTTTGACTGCAAGAAAGTGGGTATGTTTGCTAGAAAACTAGATTGAATTGATAGTTTCTCTGGAGAATTGAGTATATGATATTGTATGGTTGTATGTGAATTCTCTAGTGCTCCCTTGGTGTCTGTAGAGTTCCCCATATAAATGGTATGTTTTTTAATTGGGACTCACAGTTGGTTTTGCATGGATTTGGATCCTTACTGGATGATCTGGTAGTGATTTTTATAGCAATAGTAGATCTAATCTTTGTATGAATTAATGGTTGTATATGATAGCTATGTATTTGCCACTTTACATTATTGAATGGTTGTAGGTGTTAGTTTCAAAAATCACCTGATAATCAATGCAAAACTATTAATAAAATTGTCATAAATAGGATTGACGTGAGTGCCATAAATTGCATAGTTTTATGACGGAAAGATCTAGTTTGTAATTGTTTGCAAAGAATTCTATAAATACGATTAGTTAGCATTATTGGGTTGATTATGGTCATCTTTAATGTTTTAATAATGATAAGTTTCAAGTTTATTAAAGTTTGTAAATTTGGTTGCATTATCATGCTTGCATGGTGTTGCATCTAGATGAGCTCTTGGAAAATTTTAGAATTATTTTTAAAGTATCACAATTATTTTTAAAGGTTGTATGTTTGATTTAATTGGCTTGATGGTATGTCATCATAGACTTTGGTTTCCCTTTTTCCGCTGTGTTACACCTTTATTCATCCATCCTTTGGGTTTACATGTGCCAGTGACCTTGGTTTCAGGGTCAGGTACACTACATAACGGCACAATGAGAGTCTAGCAAATAGAAAACGGATCAAATGCATGGTTAAAACGAAGCGAAATGGGATTTTTGACGAGCTTGAGGAAATAACGCTGAAGCATTTCGATGAATTTTAGCGAGTTTAGTCAAAGCATTTCGATGGAACTTGACAAGTTTCACTGAAAATTGCATCTCCCAAGTGTTTCAGTGATCGGAAACCCGTTTTATCGGTGGGATGAAGGATTTTCCCTGAAGTATTCCAGTGATTCTGAATGAGTTCCTCCAAAGCATTTCTGCAAATATTAATGAGTTTTACCGATAGGTGGACTTTGCATTATTTAGGCGTAGCTTCTTGAGATTGACTGAACTATTTCGATGGACATTTTTGAGTTGGGAAACACTTCGAGGCTTAGAAAAAAATTGGGAGAAACATCGATGAGACTATGGAAAAGGACCGATACATCGGCGAACTCATCAAAACTTGTTGAAACAAAAAAACTCATGGAATTTCACCGAAATGCAAGAACTTAGCAAAAATTGCTAAAACATAAAAACTTGGAAAAAATATAAGTGTTTTTCTCTTCCAATGGGGCAAGATATCAAACAATACTTTGCTAAATTGGAGGAAAACCAAACTTTTCCTAATGTAGAATAAATTCAAGGAGGGGCCCCAACCATTTCAACAAAAGAATGGGGAAGGATGTTGCAACTGCAACAATACCTTCTTGTGTATGGAAATGTTATGGTTGAACATGTTGTATTTATTGTTTTCGATTTACTAGTTGTAATTATATAAATACATGGAACTACTTGGCATGGAAGGTGTATGTTATGCTCGAATGGACTGTGAATTGTAATGAATTCATAAAATGTTTTGGGAGACCATGTTCATTTATTTTCCACTGTGTAATTGAACAAAATTGAATAAAAACGAAATTGGGTATGAATGTTAAATTTAGATATGGAAATTGAGTGCCCCATGGTCTCTGTGGTCGATTAAGACTATTGGGTACATTATAGATTGGTATCAAAACCCGGGTTTGCGGAACTGGGAATGCATGGGCCGAATTTGAGTTTTACAGGGATAATTACAGGCTGCACCAGAAGAGTATGACATAAATTACATGGGAAGAATATTGGGAAAATAATGTATAATCCCTCAATTACTTATATTAAGAGTAGTAATAAAATTACTAATAATAAAATTACTAAGAAGTGGTGGAGAATTCTTGCGTTTTTAGTAAATTCGAACAAAGTTATAGTTACAGGAAAATTGCTTGAAAAAAAATTCTTGCATACATTATTGGTTTGGAGTGCTCGGATTTGGTTTTTAGAACTAACATGGAGCCAGTAATGGTTAAGATTGGGAATGGAATATTGCACAGAATTTTGCATCAGTGTTAAAATTTTTAGTTCTGTCAACTAATGAATATTTACCAGTAAAAGGAACAAGCCAACAATCTATATTGTGTTGGTTGACAAAATTATTTTTCAGTAATGAAAGAGGCTAGCTGTAATTCAGTTTGGCACTTATGTATGAATAAATTGTCAAGTGTAAATTTCATAAGCCACTTGTTGAAAGATTGAAGTTTTGAAAAATTTCATGTAGATTTCCATAGGTGCCATGTGAGCAATATGACCTGGAGGTTCCAAATAGATTTTGGATGAAGTGGAGCTACCACATGAGTGAGGGTTTGTAACATGGACAAGACACATCATCCCGGTGCTGGAATACAGGCTAGGTGTTAAAGAAATCATTAGCACCCGAAGGCTAGATTCAAATCCAAAGGTTGTTGAAGCTTAGCACCTAAGTGCTAGACTGGAGAACCATGTGACTGAAGGCTAAGGACCAAAGTATTGGTAGAATGGGGGATAAGTAACATCAATGGATAAGATAGGGTGCCCACGATCGATGGTTGTGGTGCATATGTGCTGACAACATGCACGCTCGTTTACGAGGGATGGAGGAGACATTGGAGGAAAATACGCTAGTACATGCATCACTTTCATTGATAACGAATCAGAAATATATTTTTAGAAAATTCCCTCCTCATGAGCCATTACCTCCTCTGGTAGGGGAAAACCATCCTCCTTACAAGCCATTGCCACCTCCAGTAGAAAACCGCTCATGCATTTTCGCTCCAGGAAAAGGTGATGTGATGACTTGGCGAATGAGAGTGTGACAGGGATACAACACAGTATGACACAAGGAATAGTTGGACACATCAACAGACACGCGTAAATACCCTACCATGTGAGCAACCTTCCATGTCAGCATCATGCCACGTCAACGAAAAAAGTAGGAAAGTAATTAAAACGGTATGGAGCCAAAATATTAGTTTGGCCATAATAGGAGCATACTATATCAAAATTTGATGATAATTGCGGCATTTTGATGCTATTTTTGGAGGCTACAGGATTTCCAGTGAGGGACATGGCCCCATTCTGCTTAGGAAAATTGGATTAGTGAGTTTTGAAGGTGTGTATCCCCGAAGATGGATGAGGGCCCGGCTTGGGCCAAAATTGTTATGGTGCATTTGTGACCCTTGCCCACAGATCACTCTAGAGCCTTGAATCCAAATTCAAAGATATGTGAAGCGAAGAGATGAAAGAAGGCCAAAATCCACTATTTTGGAGTGTGAAAGTGCGATTTTTGTAAACTTGAAGGAGGCAAGTGGCCCAAGAACTCATAACTAGAAAAATTTTTGATTTCGACATTTTTCCTACTCATCGTGTCGAACAAATTTGCTTAGAGGAATTTTTTTCATAAATTCTTAGTTTGGGAGATAGTAGTTTTCATAGAAAATTCTAGTCTGGATAAAGTGCAAAAATTAAAACTTGGTGATTCCATAATTTTATAAAATTGGATGGGAGTATTAGATTTGAATAGTGAGAGTGTTTGAGGACTCACCATCATATGGGATATCAGCACTCGATATAAATTTATTCCATTTCTTTACCGGTTTTCTTCTACAGATATAAAAAAATTGAACCTTTAGAATAATTGCAGCTACATGAACAGTGTAAAATTGGGCAAAATTGTTGATTTTGGAGAGCTGTAACTTTCGGTTCCGAATTCAGGAATGACAATCGAAGCTTCCATTGGAAATATTATCATGAGAATAAATATAAAACATGCTTTCATAATTATGCAATACAAATCCTTTCAGGAAATGAGAAGAAATGGACCTGTAGGCCCTATTTGACAAAACTGTCAAATGATGTTTTTCAAAATTAAAAATTATATATATATATGTGTGTGTGTGTGTGTGTGTGTGTGGACATGTGTGTATAGGTATATACATGGAATTTTTAGAATTAATTTTTTTTCTAACAAATGTAAGAACATGAACACATTTCAGATTCCTTTTTTTAATTGAACACGGTCACTGGGCAAGTTTTCAGATAAATATAGAAGAGTAAACTAGATGAAGGGAAGCTTTCATATAGCCATGAATAAGATGCTAGAGGTCAAGATATTAGTGTGGGGAATTCATAAAAAAAAGGGCATAGAGAAGAGGTAAATCCATAATAATTTGTGGAAACTGTGAGAGGGATGAAGATGGAGGTACAAAGTTATAGGGAAAATAATGAGAGGTTGTTGAGGGCCCAAGAACAACAAAATGAATTAAACACTCAGTTGGTGCAGAGTTTGAATATGCTATAGATGCATATGAAAATGGGCTCAGCCTCAATTGAGGAGGAAAAAGGAAGAAAAGACTCAAGGTGTGATGCACCTGCAACAATTAATTAATATGAATATGCGAAATAGCAGAAATGACAGAGCTCAAAATCACTTTTATATTGATCACAGGCCACTTCGAGGGGGAAACCTCCTATGAGCAAGCTCAATACAAATAACTTCATGGTGCCTTCATAGGTCTCAACACACACTTATATACTAAGTCTAGGCACCAATACTATGGGTCAAAACCATGGGTCGCTACAAACTATGGATCAACAATACTACGGGCGACTTACAAAGCATATGCGCCAACAACAATAACACAAACTATTGATCAACAATTACTACGGGACGACTTACAAAGCATATGCGTCCAACAACAACATACTAACAAAGTAAAGACATGGGTTCCTAACATCCCCTCCCCCTTAAAAAAAGCTTTGTCCTCAAAGCTTTAGATGTGGAAATTGTTGTTGAATCTAAAGGAGTGGTTCCCATGTAGCATCCTCTGGTTGCATGCCGTGCCACTGAATTAAGACCTCTGTGATAGAGAGAGAGCGAAGCTGACGCGTGCACCGATTGAGGATGGCCTCTGGCTCCAAAAGGATGGACCCTTCATTATCCAGTTCGGGTAAAATCGTTTGTCCCCTGATGTTGGTGCCAAGAACTTTCTTCAGACAAGAGACATGAAAGACGGGATGAATGCGGGAAGAAGGAGGAAGTTCCAATTTATAAGCAACAGACCCAATCTTCTGAAGAATCCGATATGGCCCATAGAACTTTGGAGCGAGCTTATGATGCCCTTTGAGTTTCAAGGAGGATTGTTTGTACGACTGGAGACGAAGAAAAACCATATCGTCGACTTGAAAAGTGCGCTCAAAACGGTGCTGATCAGCTTGTTGCTTCATGCGATTTCGTGCCATGTGAAGATTGTCCTGCAAAATGCAAAGAATCTGATTGCGGTTTCGAAGGACCGTGTCAACTTCCTGAACTGGTGAACTGGTGGGGGTGTATGGAAGAAGAGCTGGAGGTGCCTGACCATAGACTGCTTCATATGGGGTCATTTTAGAGGCGGTGTGGTAAGAGGTATTGTACCACCATTCAGCGTGAGGAAGCCACTTTGCCCACTGATGTTGTTGTTCTGAGGTGAAGCAACGAAGATAAGTTTCCAAGCATTTATTGATAATTTTAGTCTGACCATCTATTTGTGGGTAATACCCTGAACTCATCTTCAGTTTGGTGCCAGTGTGGCGAAATAGTTCTGTCCAAAAATGACTGGTGAAAGTCGCATCACGATCCGAGACAATGGAAGAAGGGATGCCATGAAGAGGAAAGATCTGGTCCAGGAAAATTTGAGCGACGGAGGACGCTGTATAGGGATGGATGAGAGCACAAAAATGACTATATTTGGAGAGGCGATCAACCACAACGAGAATCACTGTCTTCCCGCCAGATTTAGGGATCCCTTCAATGAAATCCATAGAAATATCTGTCCAAATCCGTGTAGGTATGGGCTAGGGTTCAAGCAATCCTAGAAGGAGTGTTGTTTCACCCTTATTGCACTTGCAGGTATCACATTCGGCCACCATCTGTTGAATTGTCCTTTTCATGCCCTGCCAAAAGAAGTTACGCCGTGCTCGTTCATATGTTTTGAGGAACCCAGAGTGCCCTGCCGATGGAGAAGCATGGAGTTCATAGAAGACAACCTGTTGAAGATCTGTGCTCTGGGGAAACACCAGACGACCCTTGTAACGCAGAGAAGCACCATCCCAAGAGTAATGTTGTACAGCAGAAGGGTTGTTGGTCAAGCATTGGATGATTTGAGATAAGAAAGAGTCATTGACATAACCCTGTTGAACAGATTACAACCAATTTAGAACAGGCATAGAAATAGCTGAAAGAGAACCTTGGGCATCAAATGTGCGAGAAAGAGCATCTGCCACAATATTGTCTTTACCCTTCTTGTAAGTGATCTCACAGTCATAACCCATGAGTTTGCTAACCCATTTTTGTTGTGCCGGGGAGGAGACACATTGGTCCAAGAAATATTTCAGACTCTGGTGATCAGTATTGATGCAAAAATGATTCCCTAATAGGTATGGGCGCCACTTCTGTACTGCATGCAAAATAGCCATCATTTCCTTCTCATAGGTAGAGGTAGCTAAATTCTTACCTGATAGGGCTTGCTGGTGAACGCAATGGGGTGTTCATCTTGAAGGAGAACAGCACCAAGTCCATTGCCGCAAGAATCACTCTCAATAGTGAAGGGCTTGGAAAAATCGGGCATAGCTAGCACAGGTGTAGTACACATAGCTTGTTTTAGTTTGTCAATTGCACACTGAGCAGCAGGTGTCCATGTAAAAGCATCCTTTTTCAATAGAGCAGTTAATGGAGCGGCAATCTTCCCATAATCCTTGACAAACTTGCGGTAGTAGCCAGTCAACCCCAAAAAACCACGAAGGCTCTTGAGTGTCTGAGGATGCGGCCAATTGTTCATGGCATCGATTTTGGCAGGATCCACGCGAACCCCTTGTGCTGAGATAATGTGCCCGAGATACTCAACTTCCTTCTGTCCAAAAACACATTTAGACTGCTTGGCATGGAGATGATGGTTAGAGAAAAGTTGCATGACAAGATCCAGATGTTGGAGATGTTCATCCCATATTTTACTGTAGATGAGGATATCATCAAAGAATACCAGAATGAATTTCTGCAAGTAGGGTCGAAATATTTTATTCATTAAAGCCTAGAATGTGGAAGGAGCATTAGTGAGGCCAAAGGGCATGACCAAAAACTCATAATGGCCATCATGTGTGCGGAAAGTTGTTTTAGGGATATCATCCTCATGAACCCGAATTTGATGATACCCAGAACGAACATCCAACTTGGAGAAAAAGTGAGCCCCATGAAGCTCATCAAGAAGCTCATCAACAACAGGAATTGGAAACTTATCCTTGATGGTGAGGTGATTAAGTGCTCGGAAGTCAACGCAGAGGCGCCATGACCCATCT
Organism: Larix kaempferi; assembly: GCA_027924585.1. Classification (NCBI taxonomy): domain Eukaryota; kingdom Viridiplantae; phylum Streptophyta; class Pinopsida; order Pinales; family Pinaceae; genus Larix; species Larix kaempferi. The sequence continues at coordinate 50,999,083 of BSBM01000012.1, forward strand.
TTTTTGCGGACAAGAATAACTGGAGAAGAAAAGGAACTAGTGCTTGGGCGAATAATACCTTGCTTCAATAAGTCCCGAACGAGCATTTCAATCTCCATTTTTTGGTGAAATGGGTAGCGATAGGGCTTGATGTTGGGAGGAATGCTGCCAGGAAGGAGCTGAATATGATGGTCTTCTGGCCTGGAAGGTGGCAATCCCACTGGTTCAGCAAATACACTTGTATATCGATCCAGAATTTGTTGTAGATCCAAAGGAGTAGTGGAGACCGCTGATGGCTGCATCTGAATGGAATGGATCTGAGCGATGACACCATGTGAATTATTCTTGAGGAGTTTTTCCATGCGATGTGAACTGATTATGCTGAGAGAACCTGGTTGTAATCCTGTCAATGTGTGTTTTTGTCCATTGAGGGAAAACTACATCCAAAGTTTAGCAAAATCCCATAAGATAGGGCCAAGTGTGCGTAGCCATTGAGCGCCCAAAACCACATCACATCCTCCTAAGGGCAAAGCAAACATGTCAGAGCGCAAGGTATAATCTCCCATAGAGATACGCACATTTCAACACTTCCCTTTGCAAGGTAAGGTGCCCCCATTGGCAACCATGACTTCAAAGTTGGATCAAGGATGGATAAAACAATCAGCTTGTTTGGCGATCCAAGGGTCAATGAAATTATGAGTGCTACCAGAATCAATGAGTATTGTAAGAGGAAGCTTCTTGAAGTAACCCCTGACCCGCATTGTTTGGGGGGTGGTGATTCCAGCTAAAGCATGGAGAGATATCTCTGGCTGGTCATCCTGAGACGGAGGGTCAATAGGCGGTTCCTAAATGTCGACCGGAGCATCCAGTGTTTCTGGATCTTCGTCACCAATTTCAGAGGCAGGCGAAGACTCCACATCCAAGAGATAGAGCTTTTTCTAAACACATCTATGTCCCCGAGTGAATTTCTCATCACAATTATAGCAAAGCCCCTTTTCTCTGTGTGCTTGCATCTCTGTTTCAGACAAACGCTTGATAGGAGTCGGTCGAGGAGCCTGCGGTATAGGTGGTCGCTGAGAACCCATATTTCGGAAGGGAACAAAAGTGGGCTTTGAGCGTTGTTGGGCTGCAATCTTGTCTTATACCAACTTATCCAACCCTAGGGCTTCCATCATTGTGGTGGGACAGAACATTTTGACCTCCGAGCGGATGGCATCCTTTAGACCACTGATAAAACAACTCCGGTAAAAGTCATCAGACAATCCTTCGGTGTGGTTGGCTAGGTTCTCAAATTCGGTTTGATACTCTCTCACAGTGCCAATTTGGCGAAGTTTAGTGAGGGCTCCGGTGAAGTCATCAAAAGCACTAGGACCAAATCGTTGCAAAAGGAGCTGGCAAAAGTCTGACCATTTGGGCTCTGGATGAGCCTTGATGTACCAACGGTACCATTGAAGAGCTTCCTGTTCCAAGTGAAAGGATGCCAGCGGAACTTTGTTGACATCAAAAGTATTATGCAGACTGAAATACTATTCTACACGATATATCCATCCAGTTGGATCAGTACCATTAAAGCGCGGAAAATCAAGCTTCGGACCACAGAAATTGCTGGAAGAAGACAACCCATTGTCTGATGAAGACTCAGACTACCGTTTGTTGTTCATAGCTGAATTTTCAAGATGGAGGCCGAGAAATTTTTCATCCAGATCCTGGAGTTTGGCTTGGATGGCTGCAAGTGCTTCTTCCATGGTTTTTGCTCCTGCACGGGTGACAACCATAACCAAGAGTTTTTTTTTTTTTTTTTTGACTGGGTAAGAAAGCAAAAACAGAAACTGCTTTAGTAAGGGAAAATCTGGACTTGGGAAAAAATCTGATGGGTAATTGGGGTTTGACTAGATTTTGGACACTCTCGAAAGGACAAGAAGGAAAAAAGAGGGATTTCAGAAGTGGGGTGATAGAATGAGAAAATTTGGCAGAGAGGGACAAAGAAGCAGAGTTCAGAAAGGAACTCTGTGGTAAAATTTGAAGGCGATTGGGTGAAATCTGAGGAAGTTATGGCAAACCCTAAAAATAGACAAATGTGGGATTTCGAGCTTTGGGAAGGGGAATTGGGGATAGGGTCCTCAGGAATGAAATATGCAAAATGGGATAACAGGGGTTCCCCGAAAATTTCAAGGGAAACAGAGTGAAAACAAGGAAGATATGGACAAAAAACTGAATATTATACTTTTTTTTTTTTTTTTTCTTTTTTCTTTTTTTCCAGACTGGAGCGGCTACGGCTTGGAAGGAATCTGGAACAGCGCCTAATGTATTGACAATGGATGGATCTGGAACGGCTTGCAAAATGGAGCTGAAACGGCGCAGTAGTGATCGACAATAGTTCAGCTAAAAGTAGATATGGACCCCAGGTATGTGCGGCTTCCTAACAGTTCAAGGGTTTCACTCGGCCACCAATGCTGTCTGACGGCTTGCGTATTGGGGCAGTACCCCTCACTCCACGGCTCAGGTAAAACTGATAACCGCTTTGCCACAAACGATAGCTCTTGGTTTACCTCACGGGTGGGAACTAGTCAATCAGGTAGGGGTCGTTGCCCTTTTCGCTGGCAGGTCCTCTCAATGGGCCAGCTACTTCGGGGTTCCTGTGGTACTCCTCACAATGATTTTTAGGGCTTATGCCCAAGTACTTCCCACAGTTAAGCAGATAGGGATTATTCCCAAATCTGAACCTGCAACAGATGCGAAAAAAAATTGGCAGAAATTTCACCCAGCGAGCCCAAGAAAGTGCTCTGATACCAGATGTGATGCACCTGCAACAATTAATTAATACGAATATGCGAAATAGCAGAAATGACAGAACTCAGAATCACTTTTATATTGATCACGGGCCACTTTGAGGGGGAAACCTCCTATGAGCAAGCTCAATACAAATAACTTCACGGTGCCTTCATAGGTCTCAACACACACTTATATACTAAGTCTAGGCGCCAATACTATGGGTCAAAACCATGGGCCGCTACAAACTATGGATCAACAATACTATGGGCGACTTACAAAGCATATGCGCCAACAACAATAACACAAACTATTGATCAACAATTACTACGGGACGACTTACAAAGCATATGCGTCCAACAACAACATACTAACAAAGTAAAGACATGGGTTCCTAACACAAGGAAGAGATCACGTGAGAAATATGGACACTCTAAAATACTATCAGGAGTCATAAGAAGCACTACTCACCACATTATGTAGGAAGAAAGCCATATATATCTTAGAGTTATAGCAGTAGCCCGGAAATGTCTCTAATCAAACATCATAAAATAAGGCATGAGAAAGATGAGTTGCATGGGGAACTTAGAAAAATTAAGCCACCGACATTTGATGGTGAGAACAAGAAGGGAGAAGATGTTGAAGCTTAGTTGTTGTGAATGAGGAAATATCTTCAGCTGCATAATTAATCCTCTAACATGGAATCTAGGATTTTAATTTACAACTTACAAGGCAAGGCTTCCATTTGGTGGGATCAATTGGTCCAAGTTAAGCATATCAGTGAGAATAGGATCTCATGGAGGAAATTGTCACAACCAAATCCAGTTGTTTAGACCAAAGAAGCGAATTCAACTTCCATATTTGATAGGAAATATATATATATATATATATATGAATAATTGAATAAATTATATAATGATCCTGGTGACTGGTCACGAGGTTAATAGGTGTATCTTTTGGCTATTAATTATTAATTATTAACTATGAAATTATTTATACTTATTTATGTATGTAATATTGTCCCCTCCTTTTAGGGAAGCTTTGTCCTCAAAGCTGATTTTACTAATATCAACTTGATTATGGATCTGCGTTGAAGTGCTAACTTGAGATGTGTATTCTGGATTGGTTGCTTTCTCTGGATGTGAGCCTAGACCTTTGTGTTGTAATCGTTTTTGTTTGAGTGGTGAGTTTTTGAAACAATACAACTTGTAATTATTTGTTTTCCATGTCGTCTTTTGGATTCCATTTACGAGCAATTGTGGATCTTCATTACCAACACATTTGTGTTGTATCGATTTTTTCATGACGATTGTTTTTAAGGCTAAGGGTCTATGATCATGGTCTTTTTCTGCAAAAATGAATTCAATTATATTACTTCCACTTTTTGTACTGGTGGTGGATCCAACATTGGATTTCATAATAATGGAGATATTTTTAAGAGATACCATTCGATCTTGGAAGTCAAGGTGATGGCCATTCTTAAGTTCTTGGAGTTTGAAAACATCAATGTGATCCTTCTTAGTTTCATCAAGCCATATTATTGTAGATGGATTCCATCTCACAGCTTCAGTGAATGTGCACTTTGATTCTAACAATTTCAAATATATGTGGTGTTTGTTATAGAGATGATGCACATCTAGACCGACATCAACTTGATTGGAAATCTCTAGGTTTTGTACTTGTTTTCTTTGAATGATAGCCTCCATGGCTTCTTCTTCAGAGGGAATTTTAAGAACCTTCATTCTTAATTTCCACATGACTGCATCCAATGCTTCAATTCTGGAGCAACATAAAAGTTGTTCATATGTAGTAACTTGCTTAATTCGAATTCTCGAACATGTGGATGCAATAACTACTATATCATCTGGTTCATAAACAATAAGCCCATTATCATAATGCTCAGCAAAAGGAATTTGAATTCCATCTGGCATGTCAATAACTACTACAGGTCCATAATCTGCAGTGTCATACTCCACAATTGGTGGGTGTTGATCTAATGTAGACACATGCTCTATCACCTTGTTGTTGTTGTATTTTTCTTTATTCTCCATAATAGGTTTCCTTATTTTATATTCCTCACATTATGTGCATATGTCTTCTTTTCGATCCTTATAAGCAATACTGGCTTGACTCTCGTCGAGGTAATCTCTACCCATTTCAATTCCATGGGAGACATCAACTTTAAATCTTTTCTCCTCGAAATTGTCATCATCAATATCATCATTAGATGTGGCCCAATCTTTTGCATACATCAAGGGTGGTGATACGTAACTATAGGATGATGTGATCGACATGTCCTAACTGCTTCGTCGCTTGCGGCGGTTTTTAGACTTATGATTTTCCATCATCTTCATGATAGCGTCCAATTTGGTGTTCATTTTTTTGAACTAATCTTTTAATTTTGTAATGGTCATGGATATGGTATGTGGGGGTGAGAATAAAAATAAAATATAATTATAATAATTATTATTTAAAATAATATTATTATATTATATCTTTTTATTTTATTATAATGTTTGGATAATTAATTTTTAATAAAATACAAATATTAACATAATAATATTAATGTTATAATGTTAATATTTATGCATAGGAGAGAGAGGAGAGGCGTGAGAGCATGGTGACGGGAGGAGCACACAGTTGAAGGAGAGGAGTGTTTGGGAGGGAGTGCTAGCACATGAGATGAGTGTGGGATGGCGTTGAGAGGAATACATGGGTGGACTGATGTGAGATGGGTGAGAAGAAGCATGGGGAAGTACGCAGTGGAGTAGCAAGTGGATCACGGGTGATGACACTAGAGGTGGAAACGTAGGTGGACAGAGTGTAGGCAGGCGAGAAGTTGATAGATATGGATAATGATGAGGTGGAAGGTAGGCTAGCGAAGTGGATGGAGGGAACGGGGGAGGAGAAGAGGGCAGTGCACAAGAGCGGGGCGAGGAAGAAGGGAAGGTGGATAGGGATATGGAGTGAGGGGATTAGGGCTACATGAAGGAGGAACAACGTGGGAGAATTGGATGGGTTTGGGAATATATAAGGACATGGGAAGAGTGGAGTAATGGTGTGAGGGGAAAGAGGATGCGTGAGGTGGAGAACAGTGGATCACCAGAGCAGCAAAGGTGGAAGCATGAGATGAAAGTATGAGCTCAAAGGGATGTGGAGATGGAGAGGTAGGATATGGAAGGTGATATGTGGGAGAGTGGTAGTGAAAGGGAGAGATGAAAGATGTCGAAGTGTGGAATAAGTAGTCGAATCCGAGCTCACCCGAGGAGCAATACGCTCTGATACCAATGTCACAATCAAATCCGGTTTTTTAGACCAAAGAAGTGAATCTGACTTCCATATTTGATAGGATATATATATATATATATATAATAATTGAATAGATTATATAATGATCCTGGTGACGGTGTGCTTTTATAAGCATTGACTGGTCACGAGGTCAATAGGTGTATCTTTTGACTATTAATTATTAATTATTAACTATGTAATTATTTATACTTATTTATGTATTGTTATGGATGTAATAGAAATTCAAGAAGTACTTCCAAAAAAGGTACTTATCAGAATATTACTATGATAAGAAGATGGAAGATTTCTTTGAACTCAAGTTGGGACATGAGCATGGATGAATATGAAAATAAGTTTCTAGATTTGCTAAGATATGTTGGGTTTATGAAGGAAGAGAAGGTAAAAATACAAAGTTTTCTAAGTGTTTTGCCTTCATTTTACAAGGATAAAATTCAATATGATGAACCCAAGAGTCTTGAAGAAGAAATTTGGAAGGCCAATATGATCAAAACAAAGGAAGGACAAATTTTCCAAAATTTTGGAGAGATAAGATGAAGGATACGCAAGATGAGAGGAAGAAAGGTTTTTAACCATCTTTCTTCAAGAACCAACAGAATTCATATCAGCAAAGCAATCCAACTCAAAATGGGCCAAGATGACAGAATCTATTGGAAAAGGAATCGAGCAACAAGTAAAATGTTGGGGATGTGAAGGACACTATATGTATAAAGATTGTCCACAAAGGGGAGATGCAATGATAAATGTGCACAATTTACAGGAAGCATGTACCATGGAGGACATAGGAAGGGACTTTCCCAGGATATATGTAGCATTGGATAATAGATAGGTTGATCATCAATCCAACATGATTGGGGTTGAAAGTAAAATTGCCTATCAACCTATTGCTATTCCCAGTGATTTCTGAGCAAATCATAGTTATATTGCTCCTAATTTAGTTGAAATATTTTATCTAAAGAAAAGTAAGCATGAGATGTAACGTCCCCATTTTGACCCCATTACATTCAAATGTAAATGATGTAATATTGTTATAAAATCATGGTGAGAAGCTCAAGGCCAAGGCCCCGCCATCGATTTAGTGATGAATATGGTTTACGTGCTAGCCAGGCACATTGGAATTTCAAACATCATGTAAATATGCATTTTAATAAAATACCCACAACTAGCTATGCAATGCAACAAGAGATGGGGGCATGATTTTACAAGGAATTGGAAGGGAAAACATTCAAACCCTTGAGCCAATCATGTCAAGCCAAATGTCAATGATAGAACCCATGAACCCTCAACTACCCATGTTGACTTGTGTACCCAATCATTCATTTCTCCCAAGAGTTGGTTGAGGTAGTTAATGCCTTGGGGAATGGGAGGTATGGTTGTCCAAATTCGGGTATGGGAAAGCTACCCTTCATGGAAAATCGCGTTTTGCTTCTTGGGCAAGAAAATATCCATGAATTGCTCCCCAATCCATTAAGCATCAACCAGTTTCTCTCCCTCATGATTTTGGAGCTACCTGGGCATTTTCTAGCCATGTTTTTATGTGTTTTCCTTCATTCTCAGCTGGGAGAAGGGTGTTTTTGTGTTGTATACTAGTGGGGAAGAAGGGAAATCGACTTGGGGTTCCATAGAGACCGTTTTGGCTGTTGAATGCTTATATACCTGTGGGAGAAATCGTTTTTGTCCTTGTGGTCGAATTTCCCTCTCCCAATCCATTGTTTTGGCTTGAGCTTGAGTGCAAGCACCCAGGGTTCTGATTTAGCCTAACAAAATCAGTTGTGGACTGGCTTGGCTTAGATGCATTGACTACTTGGCTATGTATGAGCTGGAATGTCCCTTTTCTTTGTAAGAACCATGCCCAGCTCAGGGGTGGCAGCTGTGTTGAGAGGATTGATGAACACAATTGGCCTATGGTTGGGTGGAACATTGCAGCAACATAGCTAGTTGCTTGGGATCATTTCACCATAAAGATAAGTGTTTTTCTATCTATGTGTTTTTCCTCTACAATGTTATAATTTGATGGTTGTTTTAATATGTTGAATGCATATGAAATGTGTGTGGATGATGTTGTTTATTTCCGTTGTGCATGTTTGTTGAATTGCATCTGCACACATTGGTTTTTAATTCGAATGAACCTAATGAATTGGGATGAGATTGTGTAAAAGCCCAAGAGATTGGCATCATGTTCCCTTCCTCAAATTGGGTCCACGGGAGGGGACGTTACATTTTGGTATTAGAGCAAAGGTTGCAGCATTGGGCCTTCATGGGATACCTATCAGAGTTGTAGAGGTAAGTATGCTTCCTGTTCAGCACTGATAATTAAGAAAAGTTTCAAAAAAAATTTAAAAAAAATTCTAAGTGATTTTGAGTTTTCTACCAAAAACTATGTCGGCGAATCTCGCCGAGTTGCGCCGACAAGAGGGCGGCAATGCATTTCGTAGAATCTCTCCAAGTTGTCCCGAAATGGTTGGTGAATCTCGTTGAGTTGCGCCGACGAAGTTTGCGGAAGTGCCCGAGGAAAGGAAGAAAAATTTCAAAATTTTTGTTAGTGTTTCGGCGGCAAATAGGAAATTTCGGCAAAACTCGATGAGTTGCTCTGAAACAGTCAGCTCAAGTTAGTGAGTTGCGCCGAAATAGTTGGCAGAAAATCAATAAGTTCACCAAAAAAGAAGGAAAATTTCGGCAAAAAAGGAAAAAGTCGCCGGAACGGTCGGCAAGAACTGGAGAGTTTGCGCCGAAATGGTCGACGAAACTGGGTGAGTTGCTCCACAACAAATCGACGAAAATTTATGAGTTTTGGGCCGAAACATATCGGCGAGAACTAGCGAGTTTGCACCGAAGAAGTTGATGGAACTGGGCGAGTTGGTCCAAAACGGGTCTGAGGAGATAGACAAGTTTACCCATCAGCAAAACTCGGCGAGTTGGGCCGAAATAAGTCGGAGGAGATCGATGAGTTTACCGATCGGCATAACTCGGTGAGTTGGTCCGAAACAGGGAATTTTAGCTATTTTCTAGGGAGATTTTTCAAGTGCCCAAAGTTGAAAAATTCCATGGAACTTATGCGCCAGATTGTGCAAAATTGAAGGTTTTACAAACAAAAACAAGGGCGCTGCCCTCGACCTGCCCTGCAGTGGCGCAGGGAAGCCACAAGAGGGAAATCCCCCTTGACCCCCGTCGTCCCCCAGAGACAATCGTTAAATGTATGAAATGCATTCTCTATGCATGCTTGGAGTGTGCACTATGAATCACATAAAGGGGTTGTGAAATCAATATCCATTATGGAGAATGAAAGAGGGAATTCTCTCACCTTAAACTATTTTTGTTTATAGCATAAGAAGTGTATGCTTAGTAAATAGCAAGTAGAAATGTTTTACATACGTATATGTATTGAATCGCTACTTGGTGAGAAATCATGACTAATGAATCCTTGTGTGCTCAGTAGGAAAGCCAAGAAAAGGATCAGCTATGATGTGGAGGAGGAACTCCATGTCATAATGAGGAATTGGAAAGGGAGAATTCATTAACTCCTCCATTGCTATTATATTTATATTTCCTAAGTTTTATATACTGAAAATTATGGCATAGGGATGCTGGAAATGCAAGAGAATAATGCATATGAATTAGTGGGCATGATTAGAGAGTCATTGCATAATGCATGTGAATTGCTTATGCATGAGCATGATGTTGCATATGGGTAAAGGTAGTGAAGTTACACATGCAATAGCCCACTAATGGTATTTCATATGGTTTATGACAACTAATGTTGTAGGGGCCAGATCATAGAAGCATGATTGAAAATGCAAGAGATTGGATAGATGAGATGAATATGCACTAGATGGCATATTAATAAACATTGCACAGTGCATGTGAAAATATTTTTGCATGTATATGATATTGCATATTGGTAAAATAGTGAGGTTTTACATATGCAATGAGCCACTTAAGATAATTATTGTGGTTGCTAATAATTAGTTGTGTTCGCATTGGTTATAGGACCAAAGGAAACTGAAGCATGGCTAAAGATGAGGATGATGTTGTTGCATATGACCAACAACCTTATGAGGAAAGGATGGTGCAACAAATCTATGATCACGAGGTTTCCAAAAGGACTGTGTAGCATTGGTAAGAGGCCAATTGATTAGGTAACATCAAGCGATGTTAATAACAGCCATGCAGGTAATGGTTATTTGTGCTTAATTGCATGAATGATTGAAAGAGGATTTGGTGAGACTGAGTGCCTGAATGTGAATATAATCCTAACAAGTATGGTCAGATGTGGGTAAGTGAAGGCAAGGATCCTTACACCCTATAGTTTCTTAGAAACCTCAATGCATTCATATGAAATTATATCATACCATTTGTGTATGTTGGTTGTGAGTTTAACAACCAAAGCAAGTGATGACTTATGGTCCTGTTGTAGTGTATGCCATATGAGATAGGCATGGTTAGGCCATAATATGTTGAAATGCCTAGTATTCATGGATTAATGCAAGGTTGCATTGAGGGGTTATGCATTGAGTGAATGCACATTAAAAGATTATGTAAATGTTGTGAATGTGCATACATATGTGTGGGTGCACATGTTGAGATGCATTGTGTGAATGCATGGGTGTGACATATATATGTTTCAATGCAGTTAGATAATAGATGAAATGGTGGACTATTTTTAATCCTGAGACTATTTCATGAGCTGCTATGAATGCAGGAGAAAGACTGCATGAAGAAGGTAGACATGTGATGGGCTACCAGAGCACTCTATTGGAAGGACAGAGTTGCATGAAATATGAAGTAATGAGTATTTATAATTTATTTAAATTGCACGGATAATGTGAATGTGTCTAGCAATTTTATTATGATAATGATGCCTATACAGATGTATATATTTTTCATTGCATTTCAAATGTTAATAGCTGAAGGTGTTTGGACTATTGAGTGTTATAATTCTGAGATCACTTCAGTGACTGTTGCAGCAATGAAAGGATTATATGCATAGATACTCACAACGTGTTGGCTGATTGAAGTTTAGATTTCAGGTAGAAAAGTCTCGCGTATGGCAATGAGGATAAGTCCATAATAGAGACTGGGATCTACCATGTGCAAAAGCCAAAGGTTATGAAAAGGTTTTCATGGTTGTGAAATTTAACTAATGCATGAAATAGATTTGTGAATTTCAGATTTGAAATTTTGCTAATAATTGCTAATGACTATTTGGCTTATATAAAATTGTGTCAGGAAGACATGTTGTAGGTGGATGTTCATGGATGGTAGCAAGGGTGAAACCATAATGGACAGAGAGATACCACTTACGAGAGCCAAACAATATGATGATAGCCTCGTTGCTAAGCAAATCAATTTCTGTAATAGACAGAATTGCAAATTCATACTGAATTTAATTATTAGTGACATTGACTGGTTATGGAACAATCAGATTTGAAATTTATTACTAAATGTTGCAGACTGTTTTGCTATTTGATAAGTGTGCCAGGATGACACATTGCAGGAAGACCATATGTGATGGCCTGCAGAAGCCAAACTAGATGGGGAGGATCCCATGCTATGGAAATGGGTTTCGGGTGAAATGCCATTGTAAATGCTGATAATGTCTCAACCGAACTACATGTTAGTAAAGCATGTGAGTGAGATAGTAAAATTATGCCAAGAAGGCATGTGTGAGTTATGGAATGTGAAAAGATTGGGGTGGCAAACCGAAGGACTATTGACTCAAAGAATGGAGCCTCCATTCTTCACCAATGAAGAAAAGATACATCTGTGAAATGAATGAGTATTTTGTAACCCTAACTAAGGATATACATGTCTAGTTATTAGATTTAATATGCAGAGCATGTTTTATTATTTCAGACTGCTTGAGTGTGACTAAGGCCTACATGGCTCACATAGGAAAGAGATGCATACCTTTCGGGTGATGGGTTATGTTAGGGTTGTCAATATTGACTACACCCTAAGGGAATGGACGCATTCCTGGTGTTTCAATACTTGATAGTGAATGTTATGAAATATGATTACAATTTTAGAGCAGCAATACTGATGAGCCTTCTTATCCTTCTTGTGTTATCAACTACACAAATGCAATTTGGTGTTGCACGTAAGAGGCAAGTGAAGAAAGGGTGCTCAAGAAGACTGTATGGGCAGTGGTAACCTTTCTACACTCACACTAAAGGACACTAGAAGAGATGGATAGGCCCGAGGAGATGTGTTGCATAAAAAGGGTATCATCCTTGTGTAGTGTGAGTGGGTATTGTGGGGCGATGCTAACCTACATTCAAGTGAGTCACCTATGGAGTTCCTGGAGGGAACCACTGGTTTGCATAAGAGAAGGAGCCACGTAATCATATTATGTTGTTCTTATTGCCTGATAAACCCAGTCGGTGTACTGGCTTGGCATTGGTTATTTGGAAGTTGTGGTGAATGGTTGTTGTATGCCTGATAAACCCAATCGGTGTACTGGCTTCGCATTGGTTATTTGGAAGTTGTGGTGAATGGTTGTTGTATGCCTGATAAACCCAGTCGGTGTACTGGCTTGGCATTGGCTATTTGCATGTTGTGGAGGTATTAGTGAAGGGTGTTATTTCCTGACAAACCCAGTCGGAGAATTGGCTTGGAAATGGTCATTGTATGCTTGATAAACCCAGTCGGTGTACTAGCTTAGCATACTGATTTTTGAAATGATTGATAAACTCAGTCGACGTACTGGCTTAGCATACTGATTTTTGAAATGCTTGATAAACCCAATCGGCGTACTGGCTTAGCATGCTGATTTTAGGGATGCCTGATAAACCCAGTCGGCGTACTGGCTTGGCATTGCCTATTCGGATGATGTTGTGGAGCAGCATGTGTGCTGGACAAGCATCCACCCCACAGATGATCCAAGGCTTGTAAAGCAGAGAAGGAAACCTGTGGAGTAGCAAGGAAATGCACAATATAGATAAGTATTCAATTTCATTTATTTCTTGCTTGGAATAATGAAGATTTTGGGTATAATTTTTCTAACAACTAAGCTGATACACTGTTGTTTCTTTGTTGGAAACCTTGTTCATTGCAGGAAGCAAGGACCCTGAAAGAACTATAAAATTATTGATAAATCCAGAAAGTAACTAGTTGGGCGCTATAAAATTATTGGTAAAGCCAGAGAGTAACTGGTTGGGCACTGTAAAATTCTTGGTAAAGCCAGAGAGTAACTGGTTCGGCACTATAAAATTATTGGTAAAGCTAGAGAGTAACGGGTTGGGAATTAACTACGTGATGTAGTGGAGTAGCCTGTGTGCCGGCCCAACATTCATTATTGTATCGACGGGCAATCCAAGGCTTATAAAGCGAAGAAGGATCCTGTGAAATAAAGTGAAGACATCCAATGCAGATAAGTATTTGGTTGCCTTGCAACTTCTTGCTTATGAATATACGTGTGTATATGATTTGGTTATGATTTTCTCAAACTCTTGTTTAGAGATAAACCCTATGAAAATAAACTAAACATGTGAATTTATTCAATGTTTGAGTATAGGTATTGCTGGAAGCAAGGACTATGAAGGCATCATAGGGATGCATGTGGACATGTGATCATCCTAAGGAGCTCAGTATGAGCAGTAATGAAAGATGGTGCTAGTGGACATGTGTGGGTCCTAGAAGCCAAAGGTTCTGTAGGCATCAACGGAGAAGGGATCCCTAGTTGAAAATCCTTAGATAGACCTTAAACATTAAGTGTCATAGCCAAGAAAGGGAAAGTCAAGCATTCACATTGAAGTGAAAGAGGCTAAGGAGCATAGAACCACAGTGGTGGTGTGGCTCCAGATTGGAACAAGACTAAGAGGGGAAAACTCTTACTCTTCTCTCTTTCCTTTTGACTAATGCATCTTAGAAACAAAATATTGTGGGGTGCATGTCATGGTTGAAAATAGATTATGCTTAAATTGCTTGAAATGAATTGTGAATGCTGAAATAGTTATTTCCCTGTGAAATGATGAACATGAAGGAGTTCATGTGTATGATTGGGAAAGCATGAAAAAAGGTGGAAGTCTCATGAGTGAAAAATGGACTCTCCATGTCAATTGGGAAAATAATTGACTAATTGTAATATTGTGTTATGCATACATCCGAACAAGAATTGCCATGATCAATTTCACAGATGAGAGCTTGAAAGTCATTGATTGCAGTTGTTACTAGCAAAGTGTTGCTAGTGAGCAAAGTAAGCGCCAGTTATGCACATTGATCCTAGAAGCTGACCAAAAGCTATTTGTTTTGGTTAAAAATATTCCTCATATAGTTTCCAGGACAGCAAGAAAGATGGCATCCATGAAATTCCAGACTTGTAGATCAGCTAGAAGGTAAATAAAAGAAAAGGATCATTGTAGAGCAATGCCCACCTGTAGAGATGGAAGATTAAAGCCAGCAGGAGCAGTTGTGGAAGCCAATGGACTTGGTCCTGAAAGATCAAAGTAAAGAGATGAAATGCAGGATAGACCTGCCACCATTTGTGAATTTTGAAGCATGTGTAAAGTGGGTATTTATTCCTAAGTATTGGAACACCGAGGACGGTGTTATTCCAAGGGGGAGGGAAATGTAACGTCCTCATTTTGACCCCATTACATTCAAATGTAAATGATGTAATATTGTTATAAAATCATGATGAGGATCTCAATGCCAAGTCCACGCCATAGATTTAGTGATGCATATGGTTTACGTGCTAGCCAGGCACATTGGAATTTCAAACATCTTGTAAATATGCATTTTAATCAAATACCCATAACTAGCTATGCAATGCAACAAGAGATGGGGGCATGATTTTACAAGGAATTGGGAGGGAAAACATTCAAACCCTTGAGCCAATCGCATCAAGCCAAATGTCAATGAGAGAACCCATGAACCCTCAACTACCCATGTTGACTTGTGTACCCAATCATTCATTTCTCCCAAGAGTTGGTTGAGGTAGTTAATGCCTTGGGGGATGGGAGGTATGGCTGTCCAAATCCAGGCATGGGAAAGCCACCCTTCATGGAAAATCGCTTTTTGCTTCTTGGGCAAGAAAAGAGCCATGAATTGCTCCCCAAGCCATTAACCATCAACCAGTTTCTCTCCCTCACGAGTTTGGAGCTACCTGGGCATTTTCCAGCCATGTTTTTATGTGTTTTCCTTCATTCTCAGCTGGGAGAAGGGTGTTTTTGTGTTGTATACCAATGGGGAAGAAGGGAAATTGAATTGGGGTTCCATAGAGACCGTTTTGGCTGTTTCATGCTTATTTACCCGTGGGAGAAATCGTTTTCATCCTTGTGGTCGAATTTCCCTCTCCCAATCCATTATTTTGGTTTGAGCTTGCGTGCAAGCACCCAGGGTTCTGATTTAGCCTGACAAACCCAGCTGTGGACTGGCTTGGCTTAGATGCATTGACTACTTGGTTGTGTATGAGCTGGAATGTCCCCTTTTCCTTGTAAGAATCATGCCCAACTCGAGGGTGGCAGTTGTGTTGAGAGGATTTATGAACACAAATGGCCTATGGTTGGGTGGAACGTTGCAGCAACATAGTGTAATGTGCCTTGTTAGGAATTTTATTAAAATGGCAATTTTCCACTTTTTTTCCCTAGTTCGACCTTTGACTAGTTTTGATCTCTAGGTCCCAAATTTGCCCCAAATGATCCCAAATATTCTGAGAAGGTATATGAATGATATTAGAACATAAATATGTGTTTCAGGGATTCCTTTGGACCTTTAAAATACTTCTGCAAATCCTCTTTCAATTCTGGTCAATGTAGGTAACTTTACTAGTAATTTCCCTTTGACTAGTATTGATCTCTAGGTCTCCAATTGACTCCAAATGCCTTCAAATATTAAAGAAAGGTGTATGAATGGTATTAGGAATTGAATATGATGTTCAGGGATGAAATATGGCCACCAAAATACCTCTGCAAACTCTCTTAAGATTCTGGACCAAGTATGCAATTTTACTAGTAATTTGGGGTTCAAATCCCCCAAGGGTAAGTACTGAAAATGGCTTCCCAAATGCCTTCAAACCCACTCAAATTTATGAAAAGAGGTAGTTAATGTATTAAGGATGTTATTAAGGTCTCATTTTCACCATTAATTGATTATTATATCTGTTCCAACCCTCTCTCATTCAACTACAAAAATCACCAATTCGACCCTTGGGGAAATGGCACTATTTCTTCTCCCAATACAATTAAACTAAGTAAAAATACTTCAAATGCTCAAGTACAGTACATGAAAATTGTAGAATACATCCATGGAAGTATATGTATCACAAATATATCAGAGAATCATCTATTCATTCGAAATCATCCGCATTACATTGATTCACAACAAGGTAGTGGGGAAATGGCACTGTTCTTTCATTAAAATTGAGATTTATATATTTCTACTTGGAATTTTGACCTGAAACTTTCTGGAGATGAAGAACAGAGTATTTAATTCATATTACAAAAGCAATTGGGCATTAGAAGCTCCCCCAAAGAGTACAATAGCTCACCAAAAACGCCCTCCCTCAAGGATCAAGAATATGTCATCAAAACTGGAAATGGTTGAAGGAGTGAGCTGCAATAGAAGAAACCATGAGCTGCCCTATAGCTTACACCTGAAAATGAAGAATCCATTAAAGCTCCAAATGAAAGGTCTGAATGGCCTTTCCAATTACCAACTTGGATGGGAATCTTTCACCCTCGAAATTGGCTAAGGCAAGAAACTAGTCATCCACTAGCTCTCCCTCTTCACAAATGCAATTGCAAATTCTACAAATGATCAAAAGTTGGTTTCATTATTTTTTATTGACATTTATAAAGTTCTAATGTACTCCATGGGTCGAATTCCTTCCAAGAGACTCATGCCAACTCAAGTTGGGAAGACATTCCAAAGAACGCCACTTGTACAACAATTCCTAGTCTCCCACTTCCACCAAATCACATGTGGAAGCATATTAGCTGCACTAACACCCTTGAGTGCCCTATTGGAGTCTATTTTTATCCCTAACATGTCATATATGTCATATGTTAGCCTTCAAGTCTGATTTGTGTCATAGGTGTCATAACATCTTCATCATTGTTGTCATAGAGCTAGGGAATCTAGCCCAAGTGTCTCACTAGCTCCAAATTGCCTCTTCCTTTTCCATGGGAGTTACTCTTCCTCTATATTTCGACCTTGGATGAGTCATGCCATGAATAATACCTTTTGAACTCCCCCAAGTATGTTACCATTCACCTTGAATTCAAATTGGTGAGAGAATGATGCCAAGTGTAGTGAGGAAATCTAGCCATATGTGGGTCCCACTTCCTCCATGTGTCTTCATGATCAAATGCCACTTTTATTTTCACTTGTATATATTTATTTATCTCCTTTATTAAATATTTATGCCATCCTAATGTTCAAACATCATTTATTATCCCCATTATTCAAAATCCCAAAGCTTCCACCCCAAATCTAGGAAACTAATAATTTTCCTCCTTGGCAATTATTTGACCTTTAGCATCAATTTGACAAACTCTAATGAATAGGGCCAATGTGATTAGGCCATTGTGACCCAATTCCAAATTTGGGACATGACAAATCCTCCCTTTCCAATATTGCTTGTCCTCAAGCAATTTTAAACATGGGTGTTGAAGAACCTGCTTTCTGTATAATTCTTTGAAGTTGCCATTGAATTGCCCAACCTTGAGTCTTTGAGTTTCCATGAAGATTTTAGAGAGGAACCACCATGCTTGATGTTGCACTACTCTGATAAAAATCACTTTATTAAGTGGGAAATCCATCTCCCATACTGCTTGTTTCCCCAAAAAATTTGAAACCAATGAGATAAAAATTATTCCAGGGTCACATTGCTTGTATTGCACCCCAATAATTAAGAGTGCTCTCCAACCCACACCATTAGATAAGAGGATTCCTGGATCCCATTTTCTTGTATGCATCCTTCCAAACATCATGAGTACCAAATATATATCATCAAAGTACATAACAACATAATGAAAATTTACATCAAGGATATGCTTCATCATGGAGTCATGAAAGTGCTTATACCTCCAAGCAAGTAGACCACCATTTTCCAAGTGCATACAAGCTTCAAGTGACCAATCAAATCTACTCCAATGACATAGGTGAGGATCCCATGTCCTATAATGCTGCTCCAAAAGGATGTGATATACATCAAAATATTCAGCCATGTATTCTTTCATCCAAGAAGTGAATGAAGAATCTCCACTAAAATCTGAACCAAATAATGAGCAGAAAAAACAAGGACACTTCAAATGACTCAAAGAAGTCTCACCCATACATCCCTGAATGTGAGAGTCATAAAGATATAAAAAAGTATGTGGCTTGCAACAAAAATGTTCTCCAATCATAAATCTATTCACCCAAGTGTTGGATGAAGTTCCTCCAACATCAAATGAATCAAGTGTTGAGCAAGAAAAACCATGAGTCTTCAAGTGACTCAAATGCATATCATAGGTGCATCCATGTAGATGTGCATCATCATAAAGTAACAAAGGATGCTGCTGCAAATGTGAATAAGAATGTGTTCCAACCATGTCATAATAAAAGGTAAATCTAGGAGTTCCATAGTCCTCATGTGGCACCATCAAAAAGAACCCTTTCACCCATACTTCATTGAGACTAATGCTGCAAAACATGGAATTGTAGGATGTAGGAGAATGAACTAACTCACCCAATTGATCAAAAAGTGCAGAAGTTTCATCATGGGAAGGATCCATATGGGTAGTATCATGCATCTCCTTCAAAAGTGTGAAACCTTTGTCATAGATTGGTTCCAATGCGGAGGAATCATGCTCTTCTTTAAAAATTGCATAACCTTCATCAAGAGAAAATTCAAGTTCCTCTTCCACCACATCAAGTGTCTGGATCTCTTCAAGTTCATCTTCAAACACATCAAGAACATTCCAATTTTCACATTTCTCATGATCCACCATGTCATGAGAATCCTCCAAACAATCTACCCTTTGACAATCTGAAGCATAGGAGGAAAGCAAGTATCTTGCAACTTTTCAAGAAGTTGCTCATTTTGAATTGTGAGCTTATAATTATCCTCATTATTCTTCAAGTATGCATCATTTAACAATTCATTAAGCTCAAACAAATGGTTTCTATCAAAAATCAAAGACATGAAATTACCTTTAATGTGGCACATTGCTCTTTGAATATTCTCCATGTCTTCAAGGAAGGATATTTCCTCCAATGAAGTAGCTCTCCAACAAGAATTTGACACCAATGCTTGAGTGTCATGGAGAATGCTGAGGGACTCTTGGATCTTATTTCCATTCATCTTTAAGGACCCTTCAAAAAAATGAGGCTCTTCTAAATGAACCTCCTCATCTTCTTCAATTTTTCTTGGACCAACTTCATGAAGCTCAAGTGGTGATGGGGAAGTTGATCTTGGTTCTTCTTCAACTGCTACAAGGTCTTCATTATCATGCTTAATGGAACTTGGGCTTGCAGAAACACTTTCAAAAGTGATATCTATGTCACCAACATAGAGTTGTGAGCACCCATCAATAGGTACTCCTTCATAGTTTAACAATCCATCAGTAGATGCTATTTGGTTCATGTCTAAGCTAGAAGGTGTCTCGAAATGATCTTCCATAATTTCAATAGAATATTCTTCATGCTCTTGTGATGTCTCTTCATTTTTATCCTTCAAGCAAGATGATGCATTTTGCCCCCTTTTTTCCTTATGATCAATATCTTTGGAATCTCTTTTTGAAGAATTCCCAAAAGCTCTCCTCAAGTGGGACATAATTTCATGCCCACATATATGATACTCACTCCAAGGTTCTTTACAAGAAGGGCATAAACCTTTCTTTACTAACTCCACATCTTCATTTTTGGGCCTATTTTCAAAAACATGTTCAAAAGCTGGTTTCATTCTTTGTAATTGACATTTATAAAGTTCTAATGTACTCCATGGGTCGAATTTCTTCCAAGAGACTCATGCCAACTCAAGTTGGGAAGAGATTCCAAAGAACGCCACTTGTACAACAATTCCTAGTCTCCCACTTCCACCAAATCACATGTGGAAGCATCTTAGCTTCCCTAACACCCTTGAGTGCCCTATTGGAGTCTATTTTTAGCCCTGACATGTCATATATGTCATATGTCAGCCTTCAGGTCTGATTTGTGTCATAGGTGTCATAGCATCTTCATCATTGTTGTCATAGAGCTAGGGAATCTAGCCCAAGTGTCTCACTAGCTCCAAATTGCCTCTTCCTCTTCCATGGGAGTTATTCTTCCTCTATATTTCGACCTTGGATGATTCATGCCATGAATAATACCTTTTGGACTCCCCCAAGTATGTTACCATTCACCTTGAATTCAAATTGGTGAGAGAATGATGCCAAGTGTAGTGGGGAAATCTAGCCATATGTGGGTCCCACTTCCTCCATGTGTCTTCATGATCAAATGCCACTTTAATTTTGACTTGTATATATTTATATAGCTCCTTTATTAAATATTTATGCCATCCTAATGTTCAAACATCATTTATTATCCCCATTATTCAAAATCCCAAAGCTTCCACCCCAAACCTAGGAAACTAGTAATTTTCCTCCTTGGCAATTATTTGACCTTTAGCATCAATTTGACAAACTCTAATGAATAGGGCCATTGTGACCCAATTCCAAATTTGGGACATGACACATAGCTGGTTGCTTGGGATCATTTCACCATAAATATTATAAGTGTTTTTTCTATCTATGTGTTTTTCCTCTCCAATGTTATAATTTGATGGTTGTTTTAATATGCTGAATGCATATGAAATGTGTGTGGATGATGTTGTTTATTTCCACTGTGCATGTTTGTTGAATTGCATCTACACACATTGGTTTTTAATTCAAATGAACCTAATGAATTGGGATGAGATTGTGTAAAATCCCAAGAGATTGGCATCATGTTCCCTTCCTCTAATTGGGTCCACGGGAGGGGACGTTACATTTTGGTATCAGAGCAAAGGTTGCAACATTGGGCCTTCATGGGATACCTATCACAGTTGTAGAGGTAAGTATGCTTCCTGTTCAGCACTGATAATTAAGAAAAGTTTCAAATGAACCTAATGAATTGGGATGAGATTGTGTAAAAGCCCCAGAGATTGGCATCATGTTCCCTTCCTCGAATTGGGTCTGTGGGTGGGGAGGTTACATGAGAGAACGTGGATGGTTCAGTTGGCTATTGGAACAAAAAGGAAAATTAATGAATTAGTAAGGGGTTGTCCACTGGATATGAATGGACTGAACATTTTTTCATATTTGAACATAATACCACTTGGTTCATATGATGTATTGATTGGGATGGATTGGTTAGATTCACGCTGTGTGATATTAGATTGTCATAACAAGTCATTTACTTTCCTTGATAGTGAAGGACAACAAAAGATAGTGAAAGGAATTCCAAGGTCTGTTTCCATAAGAGAAATTTCATCTTTGCAATTAAAGAGGCACTTCAAAAAATGATTTCAATTGTATGAAACTCATGTGCAAGAACCAAAAAAGTGTAAAATCCCAAGTTTAGAGGATTTTCCAATATTACAAGATTTTGCATATGTGTTTGACGAAATACCATGATTGCCACTAAAAAGATATATTGATTTCTCTATTGATTTGGTGCATGGAGCTTCCCTAGTTTCTAAGGTTCCATATGTGAAAATTTGATCACAGTTTGGATCTAGTTCACAGAAAAATCCTCATAATGATTTTACAAGAATTCAGAGAAGAGAGAAAATTTGAGCAGAATCAAGTGAGAAAAGAAGCTCAATTGGATAAAATTCCATCATTCTATTAATGAACAATGATAGTAAATTAAATAATACATCTCTAGAGAAAAATTCGAATTCCTTAGAGGAAATTCAAGTAGCTTACTATTGGAAGTATTAGACTTAGGAAAAATATCCATCTATGACAGCTTACTAACTCCAACTCTCACTAGATGATCATGAATTGGATAACTAAGCTTAGGTAGGCCATGAGTGATAAAAATAAGCAACTGAGTGGATTTTCAGGAGAAATATATGGAAGGGATTTTAGGCAAAAGCATGCAAACTTTCCAAAAGCACCAAAGCGCACCTAACTCATCCTAATCCTAGAGAAAAGCATAAAAAGCTATTGTATTATCTCATAAAACAGGATACAGCAGCAATAAAGCAGATGGGGCACCTTAGCTCATAAAAGATGCTCTAAAGCATCATGTGGGGTGCACTTATGGATAAAATTCACTTGGTGGTCAAGTTGTGCACTAGGAACAACATCAATCATGGTATAAACACCTAGGAATCAAACTAAAGTAATAAACTAAGGTCTCTAAGGTCTAGATGGTGATTAATTATTCCAACACCCCCCCTTAAGCCCAACTTAGGTGAGTGAATTATTATGAGGGCCCAGGAAACTATGGCCTATGGTCACCCTTTACAATTTATTAGTCCATGTAAATTGAGGTAAAAGAGTTAAACCTCCCCTCCAGAATGGACATGAAAACACACCAAAATTAAACTGCTCCAAACTCAAGTAGGTGTGATGCTTGATCAGATGTATGGAGGTATCTTCCTCTTTGGAAAAAGAGGATCGTGCTCCCAAAACATGTGCTTGATTTATCCACCAATGGAATCAAGCGAATTGAGAAGCTCTTTGAACTTGTCCATTAAACCAAACATGGTAAGAACAAATACAAAGATTTGCATATCATTATGGAAATTGAATTTCGAACCAAATGAGGTAGGATCGAATCCAAGAATGTGTAGATGGTCCCTTGAGATCTCCTTTGAACCAACAGGAGTGAGATCAGAACCAAATGTACCATGATGTGATGGTGGTGGCTTGGACTTCAAATCAGCTCCAAATGTGAAGAGCAAGTGTCCAAGTGAGTGCATGATGTCTCCAACTTCTTTAGCACTTTGAGGAAATGTGCATGTGACCATGTAGGAATATGGAGGAGGCATGGAACCAAGTAGAGAAAATGAAGCAACTCCAAACTTCGATCTAGCTTCCAAAACATCCAATGAACCATAATTATGCACATTAGTAGTAATGACTGATATTGGATCCTCGGTAGAATAAGTATGATAGGATATCAATTGTACCTTCCCATCAGAATTGAACTTCCCGATACCAGGTCCAAATGAGACTTGATGTGATTGAAACTTGAACTTCAAATTAGAGGAAGTTATATCATCTCCAAGAAAGCATTCCAATGTGATGGAAACGTCTCTATCTTCAATGAAACTTTGAGGAAGGCACAAGTCATCATGTAGGAATAGGTAGAAAGAATGAGATCACAATGAGTGAGTGAAATGGAGGACTCTTGAAATCTGAACCAGCCTTTAAATCATCCAATATATCAGCATATTGCACACCATCAACTTGTGAATTATGAACAGGATCATCAATAACTAGCTTATCATCCTCAAGGTTGAAATATGAAGAATGATGGGAGAACCAAGAATGGATGGATCCATCTTCAACATCTGTAATTGCATTAGTTGAACCTTCTTCATCATCAGCATCATACGATGAGGATTCAAGATCCTCATCATCTTCTAAAGCCACAAAAGAAGATATCTCTTCAGTTACTACTCCATGACAAACAGAGGAATCATTTGAATCAAGGAGAATATCTTCAACAGGAACTATATGTGTTGAATCTTCTGCAACTTCTTCTTCTTCATGAATAATTTCATCAGAGAGAGTTGAGGCCGAGACATTAGTGAAATTAGTGATAAAAATTGAGGAGGTTTCACTAATAGGATCACTCTCTATCGAGCGCCCTATATGCAGATAAATTACCTCCAACACACAGAGCATACGAGATTTATTGTCAACCCGAGAAAGTCTTTTATTTCAAAGGATAAATGCACAATATATGCTTAAACATCAATTCATTATAATTACCTACTGTTATCTTCTAACAACTATGTTCATCTCAAAGATCTGTGTAATCCCAATTGCTGGCTAATTACTATTCCACCATGCATCAACAAGAAATCAATTAAGCTTCAAGGACAATTGCAGATACAAAGAAATCCTATTCACATCTAGAATTAATAACTCACTTCTTCAATCTAATCACTCCTTGAAAATCATAAGCAGAAACTGAATTTTAATCTAGAAATTCAATTGCAAGGGATTGAGTTCAGTTGTTCTAGGAAATTGACTTGCAGGAATGAAAATCAACAGTCATACAAGAAAGATAAATTGAAAAAGGGCTCATGGGATCACCACTAATTGTAAGATGAACAAGGCTGTGTACAACTGCCAAATGAAATGCATAAAGCAAACCTTACTCAGTCGACTGTTACTCTGCACCATTCACCAATCTCAAGGAAATATAATCTTAACTATACTGAAAATCCACACAAAAACTACTACTGCTGCGTACAGAAGAAATATCATGAACAAAGCATCACACAACAATAATTTAAAGAATCCTAATTTAACTCAGCAATCTCTGTGGAAGACGGGCCCAGCCTTCACACAGAGACGCTGGCTGAACAACACGAATTCCTTTAACTCAGAAGTAACCCCTTATATCAACAGAAGAATGATTACACAGTTTGCCTTGGCTGCTAATACAATGAATTAATTGTCTGTTGTTCAACCCCCTAGGTCGAGGAAACTCCCCATATTTATACATACAAATCATAACATCCAATCCTATAATCGGGCAGCCATGAAGATCTCTGATCTTCAGGCGCCCTAAATAACTAGCTGTTACAATACGTGGCAGAACAGAGACATCAAAATATGAGAAAGTTATCAATTGACCCAAGAGTGGCGGTCCTTCCAGATCACAACTAGACTCGAGCAGCAACATACTCAAGATAGCGCATTCTGTTACAGCTGCCCTGTCACAGCTGTGCCTTAGTTGATGATTCGAGCCCCAAGGACCCCTTTTCAAGCAATGAACATCCCTTCTTTCACGACTTGTTCAGCCCCATCTTCCTGCAGTCCATTTATCTCAACTACCTTCATAAATCATAACATGTTAGCACAATTGAGAGATACATAGCTTTAATTATCACAATCATAAGCATTAATAAGATAAAACAATGATTAGTCATACCTTGGTAATTTGGGGAAATAAAGTGAGGACAATAGGTCTGATTAGCATGATAAATGGTGTAAAACAGGGGTAGGAAAGATGATTAAAAAGGGCCAATTCTGGGCTCAACATCTCCCCCCAACTACCCTGTTGCATGTCCTCATGCAACAACCTACATTATTCAGAATCTGAGTCCTGTACTGGGCTCTATCCATGGAGAGAGGAAGAATTGTAGGAAACCCAGGCACCTTATCTATCTTTTGAAAAGCCTCTATGAGTAACCCAACATCTTCCTTCATCACTGTTCCCCTTCCACTGCTACTTGCTGGTATCTGGAAATGCAGTTGGTGTAGTGGGAATCTTCCTGCAGTCTCATTATGCTGTGTCTGGGGCTTAGAAGGCAATCCTTAATCTGAATCTAAATCAATAACATTTCTAGGAGGTAGAAGCACTGGTTCTTGTGGGGCAGTGTCTTCTAGCACATCTAAGTTTAATAAGAGAGTTGCTGGTTCTTGTGTGGCAGCAACATCCTTTAGGCTCTCTTCAGTAGCTACCATCATTTCTTTTAGAGACACTGGTTCTTGTGTAATAGTGTCTTCCTTGTCCTTCTACTACTGAGATTGGATCTCTTTCTCATTGTGCAGCTCCTCCTCCAGGATTTTGGTGTCACCTGAGCATGGTGTCTGTACCTGTTCATCTTCACTCCACTATGTATCAGGAATGAAATCCACTCCAGGGTTATATTTTAAATGAAATTCAGGAGTTCCTGTTGCAGCTTCCAAGGATGTTGGTTCTTGTGTAGCAACATCCTGGCTTGCCTCTTCATCCTCCTATTGTTGCAACTCTTCTCCTATGAGCTCTGTGTCATGGGAGTCCTCTGGAGTTACAACCCAGAGTTCATCATTAAACTCCAAAGTGTCCTCTGTCCCAGGTTCTTCTCCCATCTGTTTGGCCGATTGGACAAGTATATTCAGGTTTGCTGGTTCTTCTGTTACAGCATCCTGTTCCAGTTTATCACTGTCCTGCCTTTGTGTCTCTTCTTCTAAAATTTCTGTATCCTGGGAGCATTCTGGGGTTACAGTATAGAATTCTTCATTGGCCTCCAGAGTGACCTCCATTCCAGGTTCTTCTCCCATCTGCTCTATAATCTCTGTATCATGGGAACATTCTGGAGTTGCAGTATATTCTTTATTAAGCTCCAGAGTGTCCTCCATCCCATGTTCTTCTCCTATCGGTTCTTTAATCTTTGTGTCATGAGAAGTGGCAGCTTCAGCAAGGATATTCAAAGATGTTGGTTCTTGTGTGGCAACACCTTCTTTTTCTGCTGCTTCCTTTATTATGGCCGCGGGCTGTTGTGCTGAGTAAGTATTAAGTATAATTTTGTGGCCTGCTTCCTTGAAGATTTCTCCACAGGTGGGACAGAGTATTCGTTCATCCTCCTACCCAGCTTCAGCAGAATCTGATCCCTCCAGTTGTTCTGTAGCCTCTATCAATGGATACATTTTTCTTTCACCTTGTTTTCTGCAGGTTTCCTTCCAGATTTCCAACTCCCTTCTAAGTACTTGGAGGTCCTCTTTTAACATTGCATTCTCAGCCAGAATTCCTTCAATTCCAGGTTCTTCCTCCACTGGCCTTTGTGGAGCATCCATTGGTCTTGGTACAAGGATTGGGGGCTCAACCTGTGCCTCTGGGGTTGCCCATCTTTTCCTGGTTTCCTCTATTGCTGTAGCTGATCGAGTTCTTTTCTTTCTGATTGGTGATATTAAGTTAAATTCATTGGTGGATCTTTTTCTTTTCTTTTGTGGTGTTTTCTTCTGTGGGGCTGGTACATAGGGAATCAAAGCTGAGGTCGAAGGAATATTTTCTTGCCTCTCATGCTGTTCTTCTTCAATTACAGCTCCTCCTTCCCACTCAGGTGAGGACTCAATTGTTACCAGATCAATATTCTCTACCATTGCCCTGGCACTATCATCTTCAGGTTCCATTGTCACAGCATTTACTGTTGCTCCAATTTCACCTTCTGCTGTCGGAACTGCCCTATTGTCTGCATTTTCCACCAGATTTTTATCTATACTTCCCCCCAATGGCTCTGCCTGTGATGGAGTTTCATCCCTCAATTGTTCTTCTTCTAATGGAGGTTCATCCCCCCCAAATGGCTCTGCCTGTCCCCCCTGTTGCTCTTCTTCTGATATAGTTTCGTCCACCCTAGATGGTCCTGCTTGTGCCCCCGGTTGCTGTTCTTCTACTGTAGTTTCATCCACCCCGGATGGTCCTGCTTGTGCCCCCGGTTGCTGTTCTTTCTCCATTTCATCCCCCCCCCCCAACTTCAATGGAGGAACTCCGGTCCTCCTGTTGTGGTGGAACCTGTATTTGCTGTAATGGGACGACCCGCAAGGGAACAGGTTGCTGAGGTCGGGTTATGAATTGTTCCCAAGTTATATGATGTTGGGCAATGGTTCTTACAATGATTAATTTGATAAGGCCATGGTGGGTGAGAGAGGAAAGTGGGTGCTTAGCAGATTGAACAAATGCCGCCATATGACGCAAGTCGTGCAGTAAATAATATGGAATATTCAATAAAATGCCATGGCGGAGATGAGAAAGCAAAGGAAGTTTAGAGTTATACACAGTTTGATATCTACCTTCACAAGTAATGTACTTCTTGAGAAAGACAGCAACCTGGTCCCATGGCCGCAGCAGTGAGTTCAGTGCAATCCCTCTTCTGGATGCTTCAACTTGCTCCCCTGCGAGTAAAAATTCTTCTCGTGCAATCGTTGCCGGGACTCGTCGGTTAAACCATGGTTTTCCCACCATCGGGATGACTGTAACATCGGATATAATGGTCTCGGAGACTTCTATGCACAGCCCCCACACCGTGGAGTGAGTTTTGGTAAGATTCAAAGCAAATTGCAGGGCTGCATCCCGATCAAATCTGTCTAGTCACTCAAAAAAATCGAGCCAGCCGGCAGCTTGAAAGATGGCAAGAACTTGAAGATTTCTCTTGAGTTCCTGTGTATTGAAAGGTTCATGACGAACTGGAATCCCCATGATCCTGGCTGCAAGCTGAAGTTGCTATTCCACAGATTACAGGATCCCAAAATGGAAGTTGCAGCACAGAGGATGCACGAATCGTTGAGCGAAGACGTTGAAAGAATGGACAAATTTGGAAAGTTGAGCACTTAAAAACGTTTGAAATTTCCATGCCGAATTGGGGAAGGTGGCAGTTATTAGTGTTTACGTCGTATGAGGGAAAGGTTTAATCAGGTATAATGGTGGTATGAGTGAAGGTACGACTAATATCGTTTAAATGATATCAATACTTAATCACGTGATAAATGAAAGCCATACCTCATAAGGCTGTGCGTCGGAATCCTGCGGAGAATGGTGGAGCGTGCAGTTGGTGACGTTGCGGAGCCGAACTCGTGCACAGTCAGAAGTGTGATCATGATGACTCGGATAAGGCAATAATTTCTTCTGCCGGTGAAACACAAACCATCGTGTCCTCGGGGTCGAAATGATGAGTTCGCCGGCACGACTGAGGTGAATCAGCACCATGATTTAGCAGGTTTGGAACAATTATTCTGTTAACACAGGAGTCACCACTGCAAGTTGCCAAAAATGATAGCACGACCGACGGAAAAGATGTTGCAGTCGCCAGGAAATATGTTGCATCCGCCGGGAAAGAAGTTGCAGCCACCGGAAAATAATTCACAGCAGCCGGGAAAAGAATTTACGGCATCGGGAAAAATTACGGCTGTCACGGAAAAGTTTTACGGCGGCGGGAAAAATTACAGCTGGCAGGAAAAGTTTTACGATGGTGGGAAATATGTTGCAGCCTGTCGGAAAAGTTGTTGCAGCTACGGGAAAATGGTTGCGGCTGCCGGGAAATAGTTCACGTCCGTCGGAAAAATTTCACAGCTGCCGGGAAAAATATTTTACCGGTCGACAGAAAATGATAACGCAGCCGCTGGGAAATTATGTTGCAGCCGCTGTAACATGATGTTGCAGCTGCCGGGAAAATGGTTGCGGCTGCCGGAAAGTAGTTCACATCCGTCGGAAAAATTTCACAACTGCCGTGAAAAATATTTTACCGGTCGACGGAAAATGATAACGCAGCCGCTGGGAAATTATGTTGCAGCCGCTGTGACATGATGTTGCAGCTGCTGGGAAAAAGGGTTTACGGCTGCTGGGAAATGATGTGGCAGCTGCTGGGAAATGAGGTGGCAGCCGCTGAGAAATGAGGTGGCAGCGGCTGGGACATGGTGTTGCAGCTGCCGAAAAAGATGTTGCAGCTGCCGATGTTGCAGCAGCCAGAAAAGATTGACGGCAGCCGGGAAAAAGGATATTACGGTTGCTGGGAAATGAGGTGGCAGCCACTGGGAAATGAGGTGGCAGCGGCTAGGACATGGTGTTGCAGCTACCGAAAAAGATGTTGCAGCTGCCAATGTTGCAGCAGCCAGAAAATATTGACAGCAGCCGGGAAAAAGGATATTACGGCTGCTGGGAAATGAGGTGGCAGCCGCTGGGAAATGAGGTGGCAGCGACTGGGACAAGATGTTGCAGCTGCCGAAAAAGATGTTGCAGTTGCCGATGTTGCAGCTTCCAAAAAAAAATGTTGCAGCTACCGGGAAAAAGGATTTGCGGCCGCGGGGAAAATCATTTTACGGTTGATGGGAAACAATATCGCGGTTGCCGGAAAAGATAATGCAGCTGCCGGAAAAGATGTTGCAGCTGCCGGAAAAGATGTTGCAGCTTCCGAAAAATATGTCGCAGCTGCCGAAATTTTATTTTATTTTTTTATTAAGGCAAAAGGGAAATACAGCGTAGGACGGCACAAGGAGAATTTCGCTTGACGGGCCCAATCTGGTCGTTCTCCTGGCGCTTCCCTGAAATTTTTTTTGAAAAATAACAGCAAACGAAAAGATCAAATGCAAAGAGGAAAAAAACAACAATTATACGCTACAGCAGGAAATTATTTATGCACAGCAAATACGATTTTTAGTTTAAGGATTGGCAAAGGCAGAGAGAAATTCCTACTCTGGTGCCAACTGATAATCTGGATCGGCGGCAATTTGTGAAATGAATGCATATTTCGAGATGGGCTTACGATACAGTCGCAGTCTATGGCCATTAGCAAGTAATGGTATACAGTTTTCATCAATGGTCACCAGGCGAACAGTGCCGTTGTCAAATACCTTGTCGACCAAATATGGACCCAGCCATCTTGTACATAATTTACCTTTAAAATCCTTCTTGAATCTGGAGTCGTATAATAGCGCCCAGTCTCCTTCACAGAAAATTTTCTTTTTAATAAATCGGTCATGCCAGTTGGATCTCTGTTGCTGAAGCAACACAGTCTGATCTACTGCTGCTAACTGTTTCTCATCTAATTCGTTTAATTGATTCAATCTTCTCCTCTGGGCTTCTGTTACATCCAGACTCATTTCTGTGGATGTTTTCAGGGTTTTGATCTCAAACTCAATTGGAAAGATGGCACTCTTTCCATACACCAGATCATAGGGAGAAAACCCTGTGGTGTTGCGCCAAGTTGTGCGATATGCCCACAGTGCTTCTGAAAGCCTATCAGCCCAATCCTTTTGATGGCTTTTAACTGTTTTAGTAAGGATTGCTTCAATAACTTTATTAGTACTTTCCACCTGACCATTGGCCTGGGGGTGGTAGGGTGAAGCTATCCTATGCTGCACATGATACTTCCGGAGCAAGGATTCAAATTGATGTGAGATGAATTGCGGTCCCCCATCGGTAACTACTTCCTTTGGTACCCCAAAGTGGATAAAGATTTCACTGTACAGAAAATCAATCACCGCCTGGTCATTAGCCTTAGCCAAAGCTACAGCTTCTACCCACTTGGTCATGTAATCTGTACACACCAGAATGTAAACCTTCTGTCTGGAAGGAGGGCTGATAGGGCCAACAAAATCCAATGCCCATCTATCAAACGGTTCTAGTACCACTTGGGGCTGTAAAGGCATCTGATCTGTTTTATTAGGTTGGCCCATCCTTTGGCAGCTGTCACAGGACTGAACATATCTTTTAGCGTCCCTGAACAGTGTCGGCCAATAGTAGCCCATCCGCAGCGCTTTATGCCCTGTTCTTTTGTCTGCAAAGTGTCCTCCACAAGGTTCATCATGACAGGCCTTCGGTATATGAAAGATCTCATCTTCCCTTACACATCTCCTAATCTCAAGATCGGGTCCTGTGTAAAAGAGATGACCATTGAGCCAACAATACCTGGCACTTTGCTGGATGATTTTTCTCTTCTCTCGTTTAGACATATGTGGCGGGAGCTTCCCTGCAACCAAATAATTAGCAACGTCTGCATACCAAGGGGAATGAGCTCAAAGTGCGAACAGATGTTCATCTGGAAAAGAATCCTCAACAGGCGAACTGTCATCACTGTTAGTAAAGCGTGATAAAAAATTAGTAACAACATTTTCTTTTCCAGGTTTATCTATAATGGTAATATCAAATTCCTGTAATAACAAGAGCCACCTGGTTACTCTAGCATTGGTGGCAGGTTTGTTCATCAAATACTTAATGGCAGAGTGGTCAGTGTGCACAAATGTAGGATACCCAGTAATGTAATGCCGAAATTTATTAATAGAATAAACAATAGCAAGGAATTCTTTTTCGGTAACAGTATAATTAAGTTCAGCAGGGGCTAATTTTTTACTAACATAATAGATAGCATAAGGTACTTGACCATCCTGTTGTCCTAGTACTGCTCCAATGGCGGTATCAGAAGCATCTGAAGAAATGTGGAAAGGTATGGTCCAATTAGGTCCACTTAGGATAGGGGCTGTGGACAGCTTCTCTTTAAGCTTATCAAACGTTGTCTGGCATGCTTCACTCCACACAAACTGTGCGTCCTTCATTAACAACGAAAACAAAGGAGAAGCAAGTTTGGAGAAGTTTTCTATAAACCTCCTGTAATATCCAGCATGTCCCAGAAAACTTCGCACTTCTTTCTGCGTTGAAGGAGTAGGTATATCTTTTATCACCTTAATTTTTGAAGGATCCACCTGAATGCCATCGGTAGAGATGAAATGTCCTAATACCACCCCCTCACTCATCATCATATGGTATTTTTCAGTGCTTAATGAGAGGCGAGCCTGTTTGCAGCGAATTAAAACCTTCTTTAAATTTTCCAGTGCTTCCTCAAAGTCCTTGCCATAGGGAGTAAAATCGACCATAAAGACTTCCATGCTATCATTAACTAATTCAAAGAATATGCCAATTACAGCTCTTTGGAACGTTGCTGGTGCATTACATAAACCAAAGGGAAGCACCCTGTAGGCAAACGTTCCCTAGGGGCAAGTGAAGGTGGTCTTATCCTGGTCCTCGGGAGCAATCTGAATTTGGTTGTACCCGCTGAACCCATCCAAGAAGGAGAAGAACTTCTTCCCTGATAGGGTATCAAGTACTTGGTCAATAAAGGGCAGAGGGAAATGATCCTTTTGCGTAGATTTGTTCAGCTCCCTATAATCAACACAGACTCTCCATTTGCCATTTTTCTTGGGCACAATTACAAGTGGGGAAACCCACTCACTATCTGAAATAGGGTAGATAAATCCTGCTTCCAAAAGTTTCTGGATTTCCTCCTTCACTATATCCCTCAGATTGGGGTTCATGCGTCGTTGGGGTTGACACACAGGCCGGGAGTCATTTTTAATGTAAATATGGTGAGTGCACAGATTAGAAGGGATACCCCTCATGTCTGTATACTCCCAGGCGAATGCCCCCTTATGTTCTTTCAAGAGACTGATTAGGCGCTTCTGTTCCTCCAAGGAGAGACCAGGGTTGATGTTCAAAATCCTTCCAGGTTCTACCTCAATAGGAATACTTCTCGAATTTTTCAAAACTGGGATTATGTTTGCGTCACCGACTAGTACTTCTTCCGTAAGATTTTCTTGTTCTTCCTTACCAAGGGTAATGTTCAGGATTTGATAAACTTCTTTATCCACTGAAGCAGGTTCGCTAATGAAATTACTGATGGCATCGTCTTCTATTTCATTTTTAAAAGTTAAGGCCTTCCCTATTGTTAATAGTGGCTGAACATCCTCCTCCTCCTCCTGCTCTATCCAAAGAGAATTTTCAGCCTCTAAACTTGGCCGAGATGGAGGATACAGGGTGAGGTTTTTAATCTATGTACCATCAGATATAGTCATGGACCCAGATCGAAAGCTGATGCAAGCATCAGCTGTGGCCAACCAAGGCCTCCCCAGGATCAATGGATGTCCTCCCAGCTGTGATTTTGGTTGCAATATCAAAAAGTCAGCAGGGTATTCCCATGAATCTACTGAGATGACAAGGTCGTCCAGAATCCCTTCGGGTCTAAAGGTGGATCTGTCTGCCAATTCTAAAATGGTAGGGGTCGGCCTAAAATTGGTGAGTCCAAGCTTCTTTACAGTCCCAATTGTTATGACATTGATCGATGCTCCTAATTCGACTAACACGTTGGGTATCTGTGTTTGTCCTATATGTACAGTGACAGTAGGATTTCCAAGGTCGTCGTACTTGGTCATAGGGTTTTTTCCTGTTATTAAAGCAGATAAATTCCCTATGACGTGAATGGTGGGAGGGTCTCTAGGTTTCCTCCCTGGTTTCTTAGTGCACAGGTCCCGAACGGTTTTAGCATAAATAGGCACGTCTTGAAGGGCTTGCAGAAGGGGGATTTTAACGTAAAGATTCTTCAACTCTCCTAGGAGGTTGAACTGAGGTTGCCCCCCTATTTTTGGTAGCATTAGTCTCTCAGGGTATGGTGGTTGCCTTACCAGCTGGGTAGGCTGTGTATTATCTGATTTCTCATTTAATGTTTCAGCCGTCCCATCTAAGGGATGCTTAGTACCTTCAGTGATAGGAACCGGATTGGATGGATGCTGTGAACTCTCTCATTTTTCATGCACAGAAGGTGGAATATCTTCTTTAATTACAGGTTCTATTATCTTCCCAAATCGTAGACGAATATGATTACAAGGTACAGGGGAGAGAGAGTAGGCCGGCATATTGATAGTTTCCAATTGATGGATTGTTTTATTATTTGGGTTAGGATTAGGTTGGGCAGGCAGCTGAGGCCGTATTGGTATATTAGGAACAGGATTATTCTGCAGCTGCAGCTGCGACTGCTGAGGTGGGTATTGAGGATATTGAGGAAATTGAGGAAATTGAGGGTATGGGGGAGAATATGGTGACTGTTGAGGTGGGGGTGGTTGAGGGAGCTGGTTCCCAAGAGGGAAGTTCCTCCACCCAGGAGACCACGACGTAGGTTGATGTGGTGGCTGTGCCCAAGGACCCCATGAATTAAAATTTGCATTGCAGGTTGGGAAGGATTCCACTGAGCATAATTTGAAGGGAATTGTGTATTCACATTTTGCATATTATTATTCCAATTGCTCATATTATTCAAAAATGGAAACAAGTCCAGAGGCATACCTTGATTTCGAGGCTGCCAAGGTTTCTTCTGTGCAATGAAATAGGTTGATTCCACTTCTGGAGTTGATGCCTGCAGGACAGCCTTCACTTGGGGAAGTGTGGGACACTCTTTCATGTCATGGTTCAGCTCACACAGCTGACATACCTCTACTTTGTCAAGAGGGCATTCTTTCAGTGGATGATTCTTTCTACATCGGGGACAGAACACACCTAGAGTGAGATCTTCCACTGCCTGTTTTTGTTTTGCCTTCAGGACATCAATCTCCGAAGAGATGGAGCTCATCATTTCTGTTTTAAAATTTTCAAGGAGATTGCCTATCTCTGCACGTGTAGCTCCTCCATTGGATGACTTCTGAGTTTTGTCGAAGACATCACGTTCCAGCCTATCCCGTTTATCCCGCTTATTATTCCTGGAAGATCCCCTGGAGTATCTCTTACATAATTCCACAATGGTCTCAAAAGGTTCCTTGGAGATATCTCCCTTTCCTAACAGATTTAACATGTCTAAACAATCATCCCTGATCCCTCAAAGCAAGATTATCTTGAGCACATCCTGCCCCATATTCGTCTGCCCGACTCTTTGCACATTGTACAGCAGCCTTTCTACAAAATCCTCCAGACTTTCATCCTCCTTCTGCACCATCTTGAATAATTCCTCTCTTTTGTCCCTAGTGTTGCAGTATTCTTGATATTTCTCCAAGAATACTTGCTTCATCTTATTCCAATTAGCAACAGTTCCTCCCCCAAGGCTCATGAACCATCGTAATGCATTGTCCTTCAAGGTGGCGGGAAAAAGTTTCAGCTTTTGGGCATCTGTGACATAATCATAGCTGCGACAGAGGATATCAATTTCAAAAAGGAATTCATCTGGATATTCTGCCGCCCTGCCATGGAAGCGAGGCAACACCGATGGTGAGATGTTCTTCATATGAGCTGTCCCTTCTAGCTGTTGAATTAGAAATTGTAATGTAGTCGTAGTTCCTTCTGGCAGGGATTAATTTTCATGATGGTATTCTACCACTGCCTCTTCCTCTTCGGTCTCATGTATGTTATTCATCTTTTCTTCTGTATCCTCTTCTTCGTTCGTTCCTGCATTCTTTTCCTCAGTTGTAACAGCTGCATATTCTTCAGTTGTAGCAGCTGCGTACTCCTCAGTTGTAACAGCTGCGTATTCTTCATTTGTAGCAGCTGCGTACTCCTTAGTTGTAACAGCTGCGTATTCTTCAGTTGTGACAGGTGCGTACTCCTCAGTTGTAACAGCTGCGCCAGCTGTACCTTCCTTAGCAGGGGTGTATGAGGGAGTCACGACTGCTCCTGTATTTTCCACTGTGGACGTTGGCGTTCCAAAATCGGCAGGGTTTCGTCTGATAGGAGTTTCTTGATGACGAGCCCTGGTGGATGAAGTTTTGTCAACAAGATCGTCGATGAATGTTCTTCTGCCCAATTGTTGTCCTCGACCACAACCCGAACCACCTGCGCTGTTAGTAATTTGTGGGGTTTTGGGAGTTGGGAGGTGATCGCGTTTGACCCTCCTTGTATTCATGCGAACCAAATCATTTCAGCAAAGAAAATACTGACTAGAAACAATTACCAGATGCAACTAATGATCAATGTTTAATTTTTATCCTTCCCCGGCAACGGCGCCAAAATGTCGAGCGCCCTATATGCAGATAAATTACCTCCAACACACAGAGCATACGAGATTTATTGTCAACCCGAGAAAGTCTTTTATTTCAAAGGATAAATGCACAATATATGCTTAAACATCAATTCATTATAATTACCTACTGTTATCTTCTAACAACTATGTTCATCTCAAAGATCTGTGTAATCCCAATTGCTGGCTAATTACTATTCCACCATGCATCAACAAGAAATCAATTAAGCTTCAAGGACAATTGCAGATACAAAGAAATCCTATTCACATCTAGAATTAATAACTCACTTCTTCAATCTAATCACTCCTTGAAAATCATAAGCAGAAACTGAATTTTAATCTAGAAATTCAATTGCAAGGGATTGAGTTCAGTTGTTCTAGGAAATTGACTTACAGGAATGAAAATCAACAGTCATACAAGAAAGATAAATTGAAAAAGGGCTCATGGGATCACCACTAACTGTAAGATGAACAAGGCTATGTACAACTGCCAAATGAAACGCATAAAGCAAACCTTACTCAGTCGACTGTTACTCTGCACCATTCACCAATCTCAAGGAAATATAATCTTAACTATACTGAAAATCCACACAAAAACTACTACTGCTGCGTACAGAAGAAATATCATGAACAAAGCATCACACAACAATAATTTAAAGAATCCTAATTTAACTCAGCAATCTCTGTGGAAGACGGGCCCAGCCTTCACACAGAGACGCTGGCTGAACAACACGAATTCCTTTAACTCAGAAGTAACCCCTTATATTAACAGAAGAATGATTACACAGTTTTCCTTGGCTGCTAATACAATGAATTAATTGTCTGTTGTTCAACCCCCTGGGTCGAGGCAACTCCCCATATTTATACATACAAATCATAACATCCAATCCTATAACCGGGCAGCCATGAAGATCTCTGATCTTCAGGCACCCTAAATAACTAGCTGTTACAATACGTGGCAGAACAGAGACATCAAAATATGAGAAAGTTATCAATTGACCCAAGAGTGGCGGTCCTTCCAGATCACAACTAGACTCGAGCAGCAACATACTCAAGATAGTGCATTCTGTTATAGCTGCCCTGTCACAGCTGTGCATTAGTTGATGATTCGAGCCCCAAGGACCCCTTTTCAAGCAACGAACATCCCTTCTTTCACGACTTGTTCAGCCCCATCTTCCTGCAGTCCATTTATCTCAACTACCTTCATAAATCATAACATGTTAGCACAATTGAGAGATACACAGCTTTAATTATCACAATCATAAGCATTAATAAGATAAAACAATGATTAGTCATACCTTGGTAATTTGGGGAAATAAAGTGAGGACAATAGGTCTGATTAGCATGATAAATGGTGTAAGACAGGGGTAGGAAAGATGATTAAAAAGGGCCAATTCTGGGCTCAACACTCTCCATATGGCTTATCTCTTCCTCATTGTGCTTGCCAAAAGCTCTATCCAAGTTTTTCCATAGATCCTTTGGGTATTTAGCAATATCAATAAGGTAGTGCATGCTTGGAGATATTGCCAGCCACATTGCTCCAAATGCTCTGTCACACTCATTTATCCAACCATCTTTCTCTTCGAAGGACTCTAGCTTTTCCACAATTCCAATAAACACTTCAAAGAGCTCATGGCTCTGGAGATATGAAACCATCTTCAATTTCCACTCAACATAGTTGAATGGTGATAGAGTAAGAATTGATTTTGAATCCATGAATTTGTTGTATCTACACAAAAAACATGCAAAAAACACTCGAGGAAAATTTTCTAAGCTTAATCAAACTCTACTTCGACACTGAGCACATTCAGGAGTGCCTCACACCTTGGTAGACTCCAAAGGATTGCTCCAATGGCTTCAAGGCAATTACCCCAAGATTTATGTGCAAACTCCACTGCTCTTGGTGCTTCAATGGAAGTATCTAAGTAAGATTGAAATCCTTGTGGGCTCTGATTCCATGTGAAAAATTGATCACAGTCTAGATCTAGTTCACAAAAAAATCCTCACAATGATTTTACAAGAATTCAGAGAAGAGAGAAAATTTGAGAAGAATCACAAGAGAAAAAAAAATCAATTGGATAAAATTCCATCATTCTATTAATGAAAAATGATAGTACATTAAATAATACATCTCTAGTGAGAGATTCGAATGTCTTAGAGGTAATTCGAGTAGCTCACTATTGGCAGGGTTAGACTTAGGAAAAATCTCCATCTATGACAACTTACTAACTCCAACTCTCACTAGATGATCACGAATTGGATAACTAAGCTTACGTAAGCCATGAGTGATAAAAAAATAAGCAATTGAGTGGATTTTCAGGAGAAAAAGATGGAAAGGAGTTTAGGAAAAAATGTGAAAACTTGTCAAAAGCACCAAAGCGCACCTAACTCATCCTAATCCTAGAGAAAAGCGGAAAAAGTTGTTGTATTATCTCATAAAGCAGGATAAAGCAGTAATAAAGCATATGGGGCACCTTAGATCATAAACGTTGCTTTAAAGCATCATGTGGGAACCACTTATGGATAAACTTCACTTGGTGTTCAAGTTGTGCACTAGGAACAACATCAACCATGGTCTAAACACCTATGAATCAACCTAAAGTAATA
Source organism: Larix kaempferi (assembly GCA_027924585.1). Classification (NCBI taxonomy): domain Eukaryota; kingdom Viridiplantae; phylum Streptophyta; class Pinopsida; order Pinales; family Pinaceae; genus Larix; species Larix kaempferi. Next base: position 51,037,895 of record BSBM01000012.1, read on the forward strand.
AACTAAGGTCTAAATGGTGATTAATTATTCCAACACCATACAGGATGAGTACACCTAAGTTAAAAGACCTACAAATGCAACTAGAAGAATTGTTGAAGAAAGGGTATATTTTCCCAAGTGTGTCTCCTTGTGGAGCACCAATACTAGTTGTAAAGAAACATGATGGCACTCTGAGGTTGCATATTGACTTCATACAATTGAACAAGGTCACTGTGAGGAATAAATATCCACTTCCTAAAATTGATGACTTGTTTGAGCAGCTCAGAGGAGCAAATATTTTCTCAAATAATGTATCAAAAGTAAGGACATACATGGGATTAGTTGGATACTGCATGAGAATTATAGAAGGCTTCTACAAAGCGGCACATCCAATTACATCATTGCAGAATAAAGCAATCAAGTTTCAATGGACACCATAGTGTGAAGAAAGTTTCCATTAGTTAAATAGATTTCTCACTAGTACACCAATTCTCAAGATTGCAATCCAAATGAAGATTTTTTTGTATGTACATATACTTTTCAAGAAGGAATTGGTGGACTCCTTATGGAAAATGGAAATGTGATTTGTTATGAATCAAGAAATATTAAAGAGCATGAGAAAAAGTATGTCACACGTGACTTGGAACTTGTTGATATTGTGCATGCATTAAATATGTGGAGACATTATCTTATGGGCATGAAATTTGAGTTGAGAAGAGATCATAGTGGGCTGAAATATTTATTTGAGAATCAAAATTTGAAAGCAAGACAAGCAAGATGGCTTTAATTTCTCTGTGAGTTTGATTTTGATATCAAACATATTAAAGTCAAGGAGAACAAGGTTGTTGATGCACTTAGTAGAAGAGTTCATGCTTTGCATGCTTCAACCATTAGTATGTGAAAATCAAATTTAAAAACCAGAATTCTTGAAGATGTCCTATCAAATGACCATTACCTTCAGGTAAAACGAGAATTAAAACAGGAAAATCTACAATAGAAATGTGAAGGTTATAGGTTGGAAGACAATGGAATTCTTACATACAAAACTAGATTTTATGTTCCTAATTCAAGGGAATTAAGGAAATTGGTAATGAATGGGATGCATAATGTACCATATGCAGGGTATATTCATTGATACTAAAAGACAAATGCAGCAGTAAGAAGTCAATATTTTTGGACATGAATGAAGAAAGATATTGCCAATTATATAGCAAGGTGAATTGAATGTCAAAAGTAAATGTTGAGCATAGACATCCAGCAGGATTGCTTCAATCATTATCAATACCTGAATGGAAATGGGATGTGGTGACCATTCAATTCATCACTAAATTTCCTAGGAAAAGAAAGAAACATGATTACATCATGGCGGTGGTGGATAAGTTAACCAAAGTTGCTCACTTTATACTAGTCAAGTCAACTCTAAGGAAACTAATATATCAGAAATTTATATGAAAGAGATTTACAGGTTACATGGGATACTGAAGGCAATAGTTCAGACAAAGATCCAAAGTTTAATTCAAACTTTAGGAAGGGCTTATTCAATGGGTTTGGAACAAATATGAATTTAAGCACAACATATCATCCACAGACAGATGGAAAAACTGAGAGAGTCAATGAAGTTATTGAGGACATGTTAAGAATGTATGTGTTGGATCAACCATCAAAATGGGAAGACTACCTATATTTGATAGAATTTGCATACAATAATGGATATCATACTTGTTTGAAGATGATTCCATTTGAATCCTTGTATGGAATAAGGTGAAATACTCCAATCAGTTGGGACAATCCAGTTGACAGGGTAATAATTGGGTCAGAACTACTCATAGAAATGGAAGAGCAGATGGTAAAAATCAGCCAGAATTTGAAAGTGGCACAGGACAGACATTAGATTTATGCAGACAAATATATAGTAGTAAAATAATTTAAAGCAGGGGATCATGTGTATTTGAAAGTCGATCAAAATAAGAATTCCCTGAAATTGCGAATTTGTCCAAAGCTTGCAACCCGATTTTTTGGGCCATTTGAAATTTTGGATGGCATGGAACTTGTAGCTTATGAATTCGCATTTCCTTCTTTTTTGTGTGTGCATAATGTATTTCATGTGTCTTTATTACAGAAATATGTGCCTGATCCTAACCACATAATTGATTGGAATTTGATCCAGGTGGAACCAGAAGGATATATTATGGTACATCTACTACACATCCTTAATCAACATGTTACATTTCTAAGGAACAGGTCCATCGGACAGGTAAAGGTCCATTGGACCCAGTACATTCCTAAAGAAGCAACGTGGGAGCTCGAGGATGTGATGCAGGAGGCATACCCACAACTATTTTGAAGTTTTGATCAAAATTTTGTAAATGTACATATTGTCAATGATGCACTGAGGGAAGTGCATAAATTAAGGGGGAGGGGAATGTAATACCCCAGTTTGACCCCATAATGTAAATTTATAAATATTGATGTAAAGGGTAAAAGCTGGAAACAAATCGTCGAAATGACCAAGACTATGTAAATACGTACATTTTTTATATTAATATAAAACTCTCTAAATGGATGCATAGGAATAAGGATGAAGAAGAGATGGGGGGCTATGAATCCACAAGTGGGGAAGTGATAACGGATTTCATCTTATATCCTTAGCCTTAACCATTTAAACCAAGTTATTTAACCATGATTGAGCTTTATTTAATTATCCTAAGATAACATTAAGAAGGGAAAAGTGGTTCCATGTGGAGGAGCCACATAGTAGTCTGAAATATGCCTGTAAAAGTGAGTTTTCAAGCTAGAGAGGGGTTTGGTTCCTCATTCTTCCACCATTCGAATTCCATTCGACTCCTTTTCCATCACCTTTGGAAAGCCATAGTTGGATACTATAACATAAAATGAAGATGCCACTATTGAACATGAATTATTCATGCCATTAACTCAAGTAGTTTGTGAGAGAGAGACCTGGCCTGCAACTTATGCCCTAGAGTCCCAATTCAGAGACTTCCTATCCATCCTATGTTGGATCCCCAGAAGGGAACTGGAGGCTTCCTGAGGGACTGTTAACTCAAATAAGGGAGCTTTTTCATGGCATTGTGCAAGTTGATGGGGAAGGAGAATTAAGGACTGGGACAATTGTGGAGGGGGTTTAGGTACCAGTAGGTTGTATGAGAGATTCAATTGAGAAATTAGGATTGAGGGAGAGATTTTCCCTTGTGGATTGATATGTTAGGAACCCATGTCTTTACTTTGTTAGTATATTGTTGTTGGACGCACATGCTTTGTAAGTTGTCCCGTAGTATTTGTTGATCCATAGTTTGTGTTATTGTTGTTGGCACATATGCTTTGTAAGTCGCCCATAGTTTTGTTGATCCATAGTTTGTATTGGCCTATGTTTTTTACTCATAGTATTGGCACCTAGACTTAGTATATAAGTGTGTGTTGAGGCCTGTGAAGGCACCGTGAAGTTAATTGTATTAAACTTGCTCAAAGGAGGTTTCCCCCTCGAAGTGGCCTGTGATCAATATAAAAGTGATTCTGAGTTTTGTTATTTCTGATATCTTGTGTATTTGCATTAATTAATTATTGCAGGTTCTTCACATCTGGTATCAAAGCACTTTCTTGGGGTCGCTGGCTAAAATTTCTGTCAAATTTTTTTTTCACATTTGTCGCAGCTTCGGATCTGGGAATAATCCCTATCCACTTAACTGTGGGAAGTACTTGGGAATAAGCCCTAAAACTCATTGTGAGGAGTACCACATGAACCCCAAAGTAGCTGGCCCATTGAGAGGACCTGCCAACGAAAAGGGCAACGACCCCTACCTGATAGACTAGTTCCCACCCGTGAGGTAAACCAAAAGCTGTCGTTTGTGGCAAAGCGGTTATCAGTTTTACCTGAGCCATGGAGTGAGGGGTACTGCCCCAATACGCAAGCCGTCAGACAGCATTGGTGGCCGAGTGAAACACCTGAACTGTTAGGAAGCCAAACATACCTGGGGTCCATAACTATTTTCAGCTGAACTGTTGCCGATCACTTCCGTGTTGTTTCAGATCCATTTCGAGCCATTTCATATCCAGCCGTTTCATATCCATTCTGAAAGTCATTTCAGATCCATTCTGAAAGTCATTTCAGATCCATTCTGAAAGTCGTTCCAGATCTATTTTCACAGTCGTTCCAGATCCAACTGTTTTCGGTCCATTCAGTTTCGTTTCAGATCCATCTGTTGTCAATCCCTTTCGCGCCGTTGTAGATCTATTTCTGAGAAAAAAAAATTGTTTTTCCGCCATATCTCCCTTGTTTTAACTCTGTTTCCCTTGAAACTTCTCTGACACCTTTGCAATCCCATTCTGCATATTTCATTCCTGAGGACCCTATCCCAAATTCCACTTCCCAACACCCAAAATCTCACATTTGTCTATTTTTAGGGTTTGCCATAACTTCTTCGATTTTCACCCGATAGCCTTCAAATTTAACCACAGAGTTCCTTTTCTAATTATGCTTCTTTGTCCATATCTGCCAAATTTTCTCATTCTATCACCCCGCTTCTGAAATCACTCTTTTTTTCTTTCCTGTCCTTTCGATAGTGCCAAAAATATAGTCAAACCCCAATTACCCATCAGATTGTTTCCCCAATCCAAATTTCCCTTTACTAAATCAGCTTCTGTTTGTGTTTTTCTACCCATTCCACAAAAACAAAACCTGGTTATGGTTGTCACCCGTGCAGAAGCACACACCATGAAGGAAGCACTTGCAGCCATCCAAACCAAACTTCAAGATCTGGATGAAAAATTTCTCAGCCTCCATCTTCAGCATTCAGCCATGAACAATAACCGACAGCCATAATCTTTTGCAGCCACCGGGTTCTCTTCTTCCAGTAATTTTCGTGGACCGAAGCTTGATTTTCCTCGCTCAATGGTACTGATCCAACTGGATGGATATACCGAGCAGAACAATATTTCAATCTGCATAATACTTTTGACGTCCAGAAAGTTCCACTTGCATCCTTTCATTTGGAACAGGAAGCCCTTCAATGGTACCGTTGGTACATCAAAGCTCATCCCGAACCAAACTGGATAGATTTTTGCCAACTCCTTTTGCCACGATTTAGTCCTAATGCTTTTGATGACTTCACGGGAGCACTCACTAAACTTCACCAAATTGGCACCGTGAGAGAGTATCAGACATAATTTGAGAAACTGGCCAATCACACAGAAGGATTGTCTGATGAATTCTACAGGAGTTGTTTTATCAGTGGTCTCAAGGATGAAATCCGCTCATAGGTCAAAATGTTATGTCCCAACATAATGATGGAAGTCCTAGGGTTGGCTAAATTGGCAGAGGACAAGATCGCAGCTCAACAACGCTCCAAACCCACCTTTGTTCCCTTCAGAAATATGGGTTCCCAACGACCTCCCATCACGCTTGCTCCTCGACCAACTCTTATCAAGCATTTGTCTGAAACAGAGATGCAGGCACGCCGAGAAAAAGGGTTTTTTTATAATTGTGATGAGAAATTCACTCAGGGACATAGATGTGTTCAAAAAAATCTCTATCTCTTGGATGTGGATTCTCTACCTGCCTCTGAACTTGGTGAAGAAGCCCCAGATACAGTCGATGATCAGGTCGACATTCAACACCCTCCTGTTGACACCCCATCTCAGGACGACCCACCCAAGATCTCTCTACATGCTGTAACAGGCGTCACCACCCCACAAACAATGCGGGTCAGGGGATACTTCAAGCAACTCCCTCTTACCATACTCATTGATTCTGGTAGCACTCATAACTTCATTGACCCTCGGATTGCCAAACAGGCTAATTGTCTTGTCCATCCTTGCTCCAACTTTGAAGCCATGGTTGCCAATGGGGGCACCTTACCTTGCAAGGGGAAGTGTCACAATGTGTGTATCTCTATGGAAGATTATAATCTGCGCTCTGACATGTTTGCCTTGTCCTTAGGCGGATGTGATGTGGTTTTGGGCATTCAATGGTTACGCACACTTGGCCCCATCTTATGGGATTTTGCTGAACTATGGATGCAGTTTTCAATCAATGGGACACAACACAAATTTATGGGCTTACAACCAAGGTCTCTCTGCATCATCAGTTCACATTGCCTGGAAAATATCCTTAAGAAAAATTCACACGATGTCATTTCTCAGCTCTATTCCCTTAAGATGCACCCACCAACAGTCTCCACTACTTCCTTGGATAGATATGCAGGTGTCTTTGTTGCACCAGTAGGCTTGCCACCTTCATGAGACCTTTCCGGTAAGCATTTAGCCGCATCTACATCTCAGCCGGACATCATGGCTATTTTGCATGCAGTACAGAAGTGGTAGCCATCCCTATTGGAGAATTATTTATGCATCAAGACTGATCTCCAGAGTTTGAAAAATTTCCTGGAACAATGGGTCTCCTCCCCAGCACCCCTGAAATGGGTTATCCAACTCATGGGTTATGACTATGCAACCACTTACTAGAAGGGTAAGGACAATATGGTGGTAGGTGCTCCTTCTCGCACATTTGATGACCTAGTTTCTCTTACAGCTATTTCTTTGCTTGTTCCAAATTGGTTGCAATCTATTCAACGGGGCTATCTCTTCTATGAACTCCATGCTTCTTCATCAACATGGCACTTTGGGTTCCTCAAAACGTATGACCAAGAACAATGTAACCTCTTTTGACAGGGACTGAAAATGACAATTCAATGGATGGTGGTTGACTATGATACTTTCCAGGTCAACAAAGGTGAAACAACACTCCTTTCGGGACTGCTCGAACCCTTGCCCATCCCTACACAGATTTGGACAACTATTTCTATGGATTTCCTAGAAGTACTCCAATGATATAGTACCACATCTAAAAGGACACCATATGAAGCAGTCTCTGGACAGGCACCGCCAATTCTTATTCCATACACCGTCAGTAGCTCCCCAGTTCAGGCAATTGACTCAATTCTTCGAAACCGCGATCAACTTCTTCTCATTTTACAGGACAATCTTCACATGGCAAGAATTTGACTTAAACAACAAGTCGATCAGCACCGTTCTGCGCACACTTTTCATGCCGCTGATATGGTTCTTATTCATCCACAGCCTTCCACGCAATCCTCCCTGAAACTCAAAAGGTGCCAGTGGCCCGAAATGCAACCCGAGGATGCTATAGGGGACCCACTCCTTCAGATTCTGCAACAATTTCCACATCTAAAGCTTTGAGGACAAAGCTTTTTCTAAGGGAGAGGGGATGTTAGGAATCCATGTCTTTACTTTGTTAGTTTATTGTTGTTGGACGCATATGCTTTGTAAGTCATCCCGTAGTATTTGTTGATCCATAGTTTGTGTTATTGTTGTTGGCACATATGCTTTGTAAGTCGCCCATAGTTTTGTTGATCCATAGTTTGTATTGGCCCATGGTTTTGATTCATAGTATTGGTGCCTAGACTTAGTATATAAGTGTGTGTTGAGGCCTATGAAGGCACCGTGAAGTTAATTGTATTGAGCTTGCTCAAAGGAGGTTTCCCCCTCGAAGTGGCCTGTGATCAATATAAAAGTGATTCTAAGTTCTGTTATTTCTGATATCTTGTGTATTTGCATTAATTAATTATTGCAGGTTCTTGACATGATAGCCTCAACTCGAGGGTGGCCTATCAAAGTAAGATTTGTCTTTATAGTGCATATGGCTGGGAGGAACATCCTTCACATGTAGTCAATTGGATAACATTAAGATAAGTACCTTATTGTGTATGGAAATGTTATGGTTCAATATGTTTTATTTAATGTTTTTGATTTATTGGTTGTAATTATATATATGTGTTAGGATATTTAGACACTTAGGAGTTAGTTAAAATCAACTTGTGTAATATATCCGTTAGGGATAGTGTGTTTCTTTAGTATGCATTAGTATGCATTTGTAAATAATTAATCCGACGGTCACGATATGTTCCCAACATAGAGTTATTCGACGGCTCAACTTCTCTTAGATCAAACCTAACCTTGATCCGTGGCTTAACACCTGATTGGTCCATGATCTCTATTTAAAGAGCATGGAGGGTCATTGTTTAGTTGATTAATTATGAGAAGCTCATTTGTAACTTTCTTTCTTTGCATAATAAATTGTCCCGTATAAGCTATTTAGCCGAGGCCGTGGAGTGTTTCCCTCAAGAGGGTTTAAACCACGTCAAAACATTGGTGTGCTGATCTGTGATCTATTTATGTGAAGTGGTTTCTCTTGGTGTTCAGTCCTTTGGTAGTACCCTATGTACCCGAACATGGTATCAGAGCTTTTATGAAGAGCCGCTTCCGGTTATGATCTAAATCTTGAACTGTTGTTGCCGAAACTCGAAAAGGTTTCTGGTTCTGGTATTTCTGTGCATTTCTGGGTTGTGGGAGGTGTTCCATTGCATCCAGAGCGTCATTTACATTGGGAAATAGTTTTTGTTTGATCGAAAACAGTTCTCGGTTGCTCCAGAAACGCGTATTTCATCAGATCTGAAGGTATAATGTTACAGTGACACATTTTTTTATTTTTTGTTTTTAAAAGAAGAAGAAAATCTCATATTGTATCTTTTTTTACTGTTAGATTTTTTTTTGGGTTCGGATTGTTGTTTTCCCATCTGCATATGCTCTTAACCGTGCACCTTAAGCAATCTCGGTAAATGAGAAACAGAAAGGGAAAGGGTTTTTCACAGCTGCGTATGCTCTTTGCAGTGCACCTTGCGCGATCTCGGCAAATCAGAAACAGAAAGAAAACGTAGACTTTCCGGGCAAGCTAACGAGATCTAACTCCACAAGTGTGGAAAAAAAAATTTGTTTCTATTTGTGGTGTGTTTTGCAGGAAAAAGGGCAGGCACGCAAACTAAGCAAGAAGAGTAAAAAAAAATCCTTCCTCGTTCCCATATTTTACATACCTTTTAATCTAGCTCACTTGGTTCAAAGTTACTTTATTCCTTAATAGGTCTTGAGTTCAAGTCTCAGGAAGTTACTTTTAAAAGAAAAAGTGCATGCAATTTCTATTTTCAAGTTACTTTATTGTAAAAGTGCATCTCACTTAAATAATAAAAAATACAAATACAAGTGAGTCACTTAAGTTCTTTTATATTGTTGCACTATTTAAAAGTAATATTATTGTAAAAATGAAATCACTTATTTTACAAAAGTGGTTCACTTAAAGCAACTTTCTTGTAAAGTGATTGTCAAAAGGTTCATTTTAGGAAGAGGGGGTTCTTTTTTTTTGTTGGACATTCTCTAGCTGCCACGTCACTATTGGGGACATCTTCAACAGTTTCTTTGTTCAAGCATAACTTCATCATACAGAGTCAGTTTTCAGTGCTTTTTTTTTAAACTACTTATTTTTTCGAGCTCTTCACATCCAGGCTATTCATTTTTGCTTTTATAGCCATTAATTTACAAATATGGCCACCCCTTGTGATATCCTACTTAACAGTTCCAACTATTTCTCATGGAAATCTCGTATGAAGGATGTTCTACGAAGTAGGAGACTTTTCAGAATTACCTCAGGGAAAGAAACAGAACCCACTGATGATGATAAGAAAATAAAATGGGAAAATAGATGTGACGAAGCTCATGGATTGATTGGGATGTCAATTTCTACAGATTTGCGATTCCACATATCTGGAATTGATGAACCTGATGTTGCTTGGGACAAGTTGGAATCTGTGTTTGGTAAACACAATGAAATTCGAGATCACCAACTCGAAAATGAGTTGATTTCTGTAAATCCAAGTGCCTTTTCATGCATTCAATATTATTTATCTAAGTACAAAACTCTTAAACTCTTATGTGCAAAATGTAAGATTAAGAGGGAAGACAAACAATGCATTTATCATATTCTCTCCAAACTTGGACCTGCATATTCTGTTTTTGTATCTACATTTTACTCCATGAAAGAATCCTTGAATGCAGCTAGCTATCAAGAGCGTAGTCTTGAATCATTTTGTGATTCCTTGATTAGAGAGCAAGATAAACTCATTCATCTTGGAATAATCAACAATGCAAATACATCTGGGAAAGCCTTATTGTCCCAACAGAAATAAAAGTCTAAGCCTCCCAAGAAACAAAATTTTCGCAATAATAAGTCAAACAAGGGTCCAAAACCCTCTCAGTCAGCTCCTTCTTTAAAAAATGACAAAGGATCTAAGCCAAAAGGCAAGAAGACTGAGCGTCATTGCAACTATTGCGGGAAAGATAATCATGATGAATCTAAGTGTTTCAAGAAGATGGCAGCCTTGGAAGCAGCAATGAAGAAGCACCACATCAGCCTAGATTCACCTTCAGAATCTACCTCTCATGGACATGCACTTTGTGCTTCTGGTTATTCTTATAATGCATCTTCTTCTTATACTTCAAATGAATGGCTCATTGATTCTGGAGCATCTTATCATATGGCTAAGGATCAAGCCATCTTTTCTACTATGCATGAATGTAACACCAAACAAATATTTATTGGTGATGATAGATCTCTAAGTGTTGTAGGAGCTGGAACAGTTCCAGTAGATAATGGTCATTTTAGTGATGTACTATGTGTTCCAAGAATTTCCTGCAATTTGTTATCAGTCTATCAGATCACTCATTCTGGTGAAGGTAAAACTGTGACCTTTACACCTCACCAAGTTGTAATCAAAGATTTTAAAGATCCTCAACAGGTCCTAGCTACCAGAATTGTTGATGATATTACCGGGTTGTACAAGTTTAACAACTTTGGGTCATCACCTTTCCCTTCAGTTTTTGTTGCTCATAGTGATAACTTGAGCAAACTTTGGCATGAGCGATTTGGTCACTTAAATTATTGCTCATTGCAACAACTATGTAAAGACAATATGGTGACAGTTCGTTCGATGGTATCTTGTAGGGATGGTGTTTGTTCCGGTTGTGTACTCGAAAAACTTCATTGGGACATTTTTGACAAACGTGCCTCTTGGCACGTCTCGGTTCCCTTGGAGCTTGTGCATAGTGACTTGTGTGGTCCTCTTCCATCTGCTTTCTTTTTTGGTTTCAAATATTTCTTAACTTTCATTGATGATTACACCAGACGCACTTGGGTTTATTTCCTAAAACCTAAGAGCGAAGTATTTAACATGTTCTTGGCCTACAAGGCCCTTGTTGAAAAACAATCTGGTCATCAAATTATTAAGTTAAGATCTGACAATGGAGGAGAATATGTTAACAAAAAGTTCACTACTTTCTGCACTGAACAAGGCATCCAACAACAACACATTATTCCATATACACCACAACAAAATGGTGTAGCTGAGCGGAAGAACCGCACTTCAAAAGAAATGGCTAATTGTATGATCCAATCTAAGGGACTAAGTCTTTAATTTTGGGTTGAAGCCATTAATTGTGCAAATTACATAGTTAATCTCACCCCCACTAAAGCATTACAAGGTATAACACTGGAAGAAGCATGGAGTAAAACTAAACCTGATGTAAGTCACTTCCGTGTGTTTGGTAGTGAAGCATGGGCTCACATTCCGGATGAAAAACGGAAAGCATTGCAGCCTAAAAGTGAAAAGTGCATATTTGTTGGATATTCTGAAGATGTAAAAGGTTATAGACTTCTTCAACCACATTCTCATGATATAATCATTAGAAGAGATGTTAAATTTGATGAAAATCTCTTGGCCTGCGAGCCTAACTCGGCGATTGTGCCATCTTTGGCCTGCGAGCCTGATTCGGCGTTTGTGCCTTCTTCTTCTTCTTCCAACTTCCTTGACAGGTTTCCAACTCTAGTTTCTACTGATGACAGTGAGGATGAAAAACCACCTTCACCTGCTCATGTTGCACCAACACAAGTGCTTCCTCGATGGGTCCATTCAACATGTGAAGCAGCTGGTGATCTTGCCGGTGATTGTAGAGATCAACGTCGAACACGTTCTCAGTTTCAGCAAGCCTCTTCTCTTTGGCTCAATTTTTCGAGAATCATGATCCAGAAACTTTTGCAGAAGCTTCAGGAAATTTAGATTGGGATGCCGCTATGGATGAAGAATATCGTTCCTTAATGGCGAACGATACTTGGGATCTTGTACCTATTCCAAAAGGAAGAAAACTTGTCAAATGTAAATGGGTCTATAGAACTAAGTATGCATCAGATGGAAGTGTTGAAGGACTTAAGGCAAGGTTAGTTGCCAAAGGTTTTTCCCAAGTTAAAGGGATTGACTACAATGAAACCTTTTCTCCCGTCGCTAAAATGAACTCCATCTGCCTTGTTCTTTCCCTTGCAGCCTTACATAATTGGGAAGTCCATCAAATGGATTTCAAGTCTGCATTCTTACATGGTGATTTACAGGAGGAAATTTACATGGAACAACCTCCTGGATATGTTCAGAATAACTCTAGCCTTTTCTACCGCCTTAAGAAATCCTTATATGGCCTTAAGCAAGCTCCTGGAGCTTGGTATGCCAAAATGGATAACTTTCTCCTTGACACTGGTTTTTCTAGATGCCATTCTGACCCTAATGTCTATACCAAGAAAGTAATAAACCATCTCATCATACTTGTTCTATATGTTGATGACCTTATTCTTACTGGTAGTGACCCTAATCTTATAACCCATGCGAAATCCAGTCTTAAACAGAAATTTTAAATGTCAGACTTAGGACATTTGCATTATTTTCTTGGTCTCCAAGTCCTGCAAACCAAAGAAGGAATCTTTCTTTCTCAGTCTAAGTATGCTTGTGACCTTCTTCGTCGCTTTCACATGGAATATTGTACTCCAACCCCTTCTCCCTTCCAGTCTGGAGTCAAACTTTCTGCCACTTGTACTTCACTTGAAGTCGATGCCACCTTGTATCGCCAGCTTGTTGGTAGTCTCTTATACTTGACTCATTCTCGTCCTGACCTTTCCTTTGTCGTTGGTCGTGTTGCCCGTTATATGCAGACACCTCATGAAAGTCACTGGAAAGAAGCTAAAAGAATACTTCGATATATTTGAGGTACAGTTCAGTTTGGGATTCATTACAGTACAGGGGGGAAACCTTTGTTGGTTGGTTTCACTGATTCAGATTGGGTCGGCAATCCTAATGATCGAAAGTCTACTGCAGGTTATGTTTTCAGTCTGGGATCTGGACCTATTACTTGGGCTTGTAAAAAACAACAAGCTCTTGCTCTTTCTTCAGCAGAGGCAGAATATCGAGCAGCAGTTAATGCCAGTCAGAAAGCTTTATGGCTTCAACAAATCCTTTCAGAGTTTGGATTCGAGCAGCAGCAGCCTACTCCACTTTGGTGCAACAATCAAAGTGCCATCAAGCTTTCCAAAGATCCATTTCTACATCAACGCAGCAAACACATTGAGCTACATATGCACTTCATCAGAAATATTGTTCATGATCGTGTTCTTGAAGTCCTCTTTTTCCCTATAGATGATCAAGTTGCAGACATCTTCACCAAGTCTCTTACAGAAGCGAAGTTTTCTAAACTTCGATCTATGTTAGGAGTTCAGGAACTTGTCATTAAGGGGGGATAGGCTCTAATGCCTCCTTCCTTCTCCTAATAGTGTCACTTTTGTAAATCCTTCAATCCTATCCCAAGTTGTTCTTAAGGGTGGATGTTAGGATATTTAGACACTTAGGAGTTAGTTAAGATCAACTTGTGTAATATATCCGTTAAGGATAGTGTGTTTCTTTAGTATGCATACTAAATACTTAATCCAACAGTCACGATATGTTCCCGACATAGAGTGATCCGACGGCTCAACTTCTCTTAGATCAAACCTAACCTTGATCTGTGGCTTAACACCCGATTGGTCCATAATCTCTATTTAAAGAGCATGGAGGGTCATTGTTTAGTTGATCAATTATGAGAAGCTCATTTGTAACTTTCTTTCTTTGCATAATAAATTGTCCCGTAGAAGCTATTTGGCTGGGGCCGTGGAGTGTTTCCCTCAAGAGGGTTTAAACCACGTCAAAACATCGGTGTGTTGATCTGTGATCTGTTTATGTGAAGTGGTTGCTCTTGGTGTTCAGTCCTTTGGTAGTACCCTGTGTACCCGAACAATATGCATGGAACTGCTTGGCGTGGAAGGTGCATGTTATGTTTGAATGGTCTGTGAATTATAATGAATGCATAAAATGTTTCGGGCGACCATGTTCATTTATTTCCCGTTGTGTAATTGTACATAATTGAATAAAATTGAAATTGGGTATGAATGTTAAATTCAGATATGGAAATTGAGTGCCCAATGATCTCCATGTTCGATTGAGATTGTCGAGTACATTACAAGATGACTTTCTCTTCAGTAAGAGCCCCTAAAATCACTACATCCTTCACAATGTTTGTAAATAAGGATTTCACAAACTATTTTTCTAGGAATAGTGGGTTAGTTATAAACACAAAGATTGCTACTAAGTCAACGAAATACAACATCAAGCACTATATCACTAAATCTAAGTTGATTAAATACAACTGTCCGATGTGTCTAAATTAAGAGATGATTAAATACAACATCAAACTAACACTTTGATCTAAATATAAGTTGACTAAATACAACTATCCAATGGCTCTAAACTAGGAGATTTAGATTTTTAAGAACGAGGAGAATGATTTATGCCCATGCATTATGGCCAACATGCCAAAGGCACAAATAAAATCAATTTGAAATTTCTTAGGTGCACATGGTATGCCCAAAATCCAAGTTAGTATTTTTTAAGCTACTTGTATTTAAATATATATAAGAGAAGATACAATCATGTCAAACCGTGGGTAGTTCCCGAAGGAGATTGCACCATCGTTATAAAAAATATATGAATCTATTTGGTGTTATGTCCCTTCCATCATGGGGAATTGTTTTTGGATAACAAACTAGAAATTATAAAACTATACCCCTAGAGAGATAATTCAAAATATTGATGAAAACATGAAATAAACCCAAAAACAAGGACATGGGAGGACTTGAGAAGATTCAGGAAAACCTAAGTGGACATCTATTGGCAGTAGTGGATTTGCATCTCTCTTTTGGAATCAAGTTGCATCTTACGTAGTTTTTTCTTTAATAATAACCTTTTCAACTCCCCTCTCTGCTCCCTTTTCTTCTCCCCTTGCCTCCAACTTTGTCCCTTGTTGCATGAATGTCCCCACTGCCAGCTTTCTAACCCCATTTTGCATTGATAAGATTTTCATAGTTACTGTCCACTTAGCCCAACATACTTAAAACTTCATTGTCCTAATTCCCTCTACCTTCCATTTCATAAGCTATGAGTTCTTTTATGTACCAAGAAAGGTCCACTATTTTGGAATAATTTGTCTCTCTTCTTCTTAAAAAACCAGTATCAGGGATCCAAGGTTATATTTCCTCATCAATCTTTACACTTTAAGTATAACCATGTTTCAATCAAACCGTGTTTTACTTGGATTCCACCTCATTTTTTACTATGTGTGAGAATTTATTCTTGTAGGTTGCTACAAAAGCAACCATGGGTGGAACCTTCTTCCTACCTCATGAGGGCCTTGACCTTGTTAATGCCAGCTACTTGCACTTAAGAGGATGACCTCATCGAGTTCCATAGATCCATGGATTAGTAGAAGCAACCACAATGCCTACCGTTGTGGAGATGACTTCCAAATTACTTGTCATCTCTAAAACTCAGCCAACAAGTAGATTTCACCTCATTGCTTTATATAAATCTTGAGTTTCATTCTACAATCTCAATTTATGATAAACCTAGGATCAAAACCTAATGCCCCTATTATTATTAGTCCCTGCCAAAGGCCAAGAGGGACTATTGTATTTGATTTGATTTGACTTTGATATTAGTTATCCTTTGACACTAGATTTTATTTTATTTCCCAATGTTTTACATTAGCTAAATAATTTCTTCATTTTTTATGAAAGATCAAAATTGATTTCTTTACCATTTTATTAGTGGATAGGTTTAAGGTCTTATTTCCCAAGCAACTATATCCTCCTTGAAAACATAACTTAGCATTTAATGTTCTTTAAATGCAGCGGGTGGTTGCATCAGTGAGGTGGTGGTGGTCATAACTATGTGGTGACAATTAGGCGGTGGGCTACACTGTTGCACCACCACCGCCTTCTCTCTCCATTCACCCTTGCTTTGTGTCTCCCTTCTCAATTACAATTGCACTGTTGTTGTCGGTGATACTAACATTGAGGCAATAGAACAACTTGTTGAACCATCAGAAGATGATAGAAGATGCATATGATGTTGTTGGTTCAATAAGTAGTGTTGTTGTTAGTGTTGAACAGATTTCAACTATAATTTGTGTTGGTTAATCAACAAATTCATAGGCAAATGTCTACATTAGGATGTTAATCTCATTCTCTAGTTGCATAAAAACATGTACATCTAGTTATGAGTTGTGATTAATTTGAACAATTTTAGATAGACAAAATGATTGAAAATTTCTCCTTATCTAAGGTATGCATGCAACTGAGTTAAGCCAGATATTTTGTGACTTTGAATTTGGTGCCAACCCTAAGCTTCTGCATTTCCAATATGCCCAACTTTTGGAAATATTGGACATTTTAGTCAATAACCTCATCAAATATATAGCAGGAATAGAGTCATTGAACCTGCATCAAAGGACATTTAAAACAAATTACAAATTACCATATTTGAATTTAATATCTTGGAGATGTTATTTTTGTTAGAAATCCCTTCATCTGATAACAGGAAGAAACAAAATCCAAATCCAAATATGGTTATTTCTTGGGCATGAAATAAAAATGTTATGATAACAAAAATGGTTCTAAAGTGATAAATGTCATGGAAATCGACTACCTGAGAGGTGTAGCCCACTTTTTCTACTTTTGCCTTTAGTCATAAATCAAACATGAAACGCTATTAGTAATTTGGTTTCATATGCTATTGAGTAAAGTAAGTAGTTGTTCTGAATACTAAGTTATAATGACAAAATGGTTGAGACTTGGTAAAAAAAGCGAGGCGAATTGTTGTTAAAAGCTTTCAGATAGTTTTCTTTGTAAAGTTATATAATATGCTCATAGGGACGATGGCATTACTAACTAAGCATTACAATTTTTTTATCATAGGATTTAATGAACCCTATGTACATATATATAAGTGACAAATGGTCTCTTTTGCAGAATTACAGACATAGTGGCAACTTGTGTTTCAAAGCTTAACCCATCATTTACGATGCCATTCATTCTTACCTACTTCAGCTACTTTGTAATATTGATGGAAGTATTAGGTGGCTTTCAAGAGGTGGGCCGATCTATTAATACTCCCACTTATCTACGCATTAACAAAATTCTGGTTCCTATATATATATATAGATGTGAAATTAACAAACAGGGAGCATAATGAATACACCCTTGGAATAAAGGCAATTGGCTTATTCATATGACAACCAGGATAAAATTGTAACAATGAGTGAGCTATCTCCCATGAGCTGCCATTTCCACTCATTAGCATGCTTGAACACCTATCTCCACTAAGACGTAAACAAACTAAACCACAAAATCTCCCCCAAAGACTAAGAAACTTGTAAATTATGTGCAAACATAGCATACTGGTCAATTGATATGAATGAGCCCATATTTTTGTTTGTTGATTTCCTAGTGAATATGGCCTTCGTGCTTGGTCATTTTATATTTTTCATTTGGCCAACCATTAAATTATCCTTAAGAAAAGGCATACTCAAGCATTATCCTACGAGAACCTAGCTTATTGTTGGTAATTGATAGTGCATAAACATAATCCTATATATGGTGTGCATCTGGTCAATTCTACAACACGAACATTAGTTTGACTGGTGAATTAGAAATAAATAAAACGATGGAGAATTCTACTTCATAAAATTTGCTTAGCATCTAGAAAATTATGCTTGATCCTAGTCTTCTAGCTGGGGGAATTATCTTCACTACACAAAATGAAATATAAAGGTAAATTCTAAAAATTGTGTTACCTGTACATAACATTTAGCGGAAGACAATGAGAGAACACAAGCGCAGAACAAAAATGAAGAAAGATTAAAAGATGCACCATAATTTTGAAGCAAGAAAACAAAATAAATGCCGCAAAGAAGTAAAAACTAAATCTAGACAATGAACTCACTTGGAGGTCGTATTATTTGATACCTAGTCGATTGCAATGGTTTCCTTCCCCCAATCAATTCCCTTTCCATTTTAACCCTGATGCTTGCAAATTCCAGGTAGTTTTCCCACAAGTGCTTCATCACGACCATATATGTCAAGTTCTTTATCATTGTAAACCCATTCCAGTATTCCTGCATAATCTTTTACTTGTTCTAGAGCACATTGTGGATTCAGCTTCACAATGTCATACAAAGCGTAATAGACGATAGCATTGCATTTCTTGAGCTCCCTTATATTCAAGCTTCTACGGTTCAGTGTCTATGCATCTGTCTCTGCATCCTAACTCGTGTGGATTCATTCTCAGTAATCAAAGATGCGACTAAATATGCATGCAAATGGATTGACGCTTCGAAAAAAAAACAAACAAAGTATAACCTGACCTTGCGGACAAGGCCTTCTTAGTGCATGTTTGATAGACAAACTAGTTTAGTTGGGAAGATCTTCACCTTTAGGAATAACCAAATTCCATACATGCATATTGCATGGTAATGTCGATTGGCCACATGTCTAATATTATGAGAAATATTCTGTGAATATATATTGTAAAGGAGAACCTCACTAAGACCCCTATGGTTCGACTTAAAATATCTAAAGACGCTCGATCAATGTCCATTGCTCCCGCCTATTTCAAATTGAATCCAATTCTTTTTTTCTCAGGGCTATGCACTTTTGGATCTGGATCAGACACGTCATGTTGTACATCATGTTTATGAGAAGTAATTTGTTGGATCTTTCATCTTGAACTTATGTATTTCATTTTTATTTTTTTGGTTCTATGCCTACCTCTATCAAATTCTTCTTCATCATCATCAACAACAATGACAAAGACATCACCATACAATAACACTTATTAAAATTAATGGTAAAATCCTACTTAATTTCTACATTAATAACATAGGTACCCTAACATTGAATGACCAAATATGACCATATCGAGGTATAATAACTTGTATCCTCCTTCCTTCCTTAGTGGCTCTATTCCATCTATACACATCAGCCCTACTACTTGCCACATGTTTGCTCACACTATACATGATCTTTAACAACCCCATAAAAAATAGTTAACGTTAAAGTTAATTAGTATTTTTTTATTCTAAAATTTGTGATACATATTAAAGTCCTATATTTTGGTATTTCTAAAATTATGTGTAATTTTCGGAGGTTTCTTCCCTCTTCAATGAATTGTATGGATTAATTTCTACTCAATTTTTTTTCCTTGAACCTCAACGACCTAAAGCGTGTTTTGAACTTTACCCTTGTGCACGGATATTAACTTTATCATTTGATAATGGATTTACCTTATCGTGTGTGTTTGAATGTGTTTCTGGTTTGAATGCTTCAAACGAATTTTAAAATCTATTGCACTCACATCTTAATTAATTAGTAGAGCTGATCCCTGAATTGTGCTCCATCTAACATGGAAGTTTTCGGTGGCTTCCTTCCATTGATGGCGCTAATCCAGACTGCCGGCGAACGGAGGATATACATACGCGAGGAAATCCCCACCGTAGCCTGCATTGGCCAGGAACAGCTGTTTCTTGGCACTGCTGGGACTGCTTCGTTGTTGGATCTGCAGAACTCCGTCTCTAACTGTTCGCGAAGCCATTCAGCTATCTTGAAGTGCATAGGGATTTTGCCGAGTATGCCTTACCGACTGGACTGTGCGGTCCCTTAAGTATTTCGTATTGATGTAGTCATCGCAAGGGTTTACACAGGTAGAGCTCCAGGGGCGGGTCCTATTGCAGCGATGACATCTTGTGTTAATCGCGCGCGAGGGTTGAGTAGTTCTCACCTTAGCCACCACAGTTATGGGAAGAGGCTTTCCTATTGTGATTCCGAAGTCTGGTGGATGTCCTGGGATTCATGGAGCAATTCTTAGGCGGGGATCCAGTTTTCATCAGAGAAATATTGGCATGGTGCCGAAGACCAGAATATGCCTGTCAATTGTTTGACAAAATGCATAAACGACATGGAGGATAGGATGCTATTCGGGTGTTACATATGCAAATCAAATTCATCACTAATTATCAAGGCCATGCCCTGATTTGCCGTTTCAATGTGCTGTGGTCATCAGCAGCAATGCTCAGCGAAGGGATCAACTCCACATAGGCCACATAAACGTCGGTAACTTTCTTCTCTAAAGATTTTTTTGCTATTTTTACAGAAAGCTTTTGGAAGAGCGAGTATGATTTTGAGCCAGAACCAGTCTCTTTGTGAAACCAGGGTTCCTTGATTTTAACCAGGATACCATGACCGGCACAACCCTTACCTGGGTTATACTGGCAAATATCCTTATCCAATTGAGGATTCTGCAAGTTAGGGAAAAAATGGAAATGCACTGGACAAATTTATTTAGTCAGACAAGGACATCATTAATTATGCTCGAATCTGTATTGAGCTTGACTTGAGTCTCGGGATAGAATGGATAGATTAGGTACTAGATTGTAAGAACACAGCTTTTCATTGTAAAACTTGTCAACAGACAGAGCAATTACAGGATCCCTGTCCAACAGGGCTGCTTTTCCGAGGAAAAAAGTTGAAGACAATAAGCCAAGAGGATGGCCATTATCGGAGAAGAAACCTCCATAAACTTCCGAAACAGCGCACTGAACGATGGTATCAGCAACATCTGTTTAGGTACCCAACATCAACTCAAGTATCCATTCCTCTCTCTGAAGCCTCTGATGCTTAATGTATATCTCTAAAAGTTGTAAACAAAGCCCTGGGTTAGCTATTGATCTTGGCTGAGTAAAGCATGCAAATGTGGCTTCCTTCTGAAAAAAAAGGTCATCTAAATGAATATCGAACCGTCCTTCTGAGTGAAAGGGGGCAAATTGTTTATGTATATCTTTTGGAAAATATGAAGTTTGATCTCTTTTATTTTACATCGAAAAGAAACATCAATTTTCCGTGTCAACTTCCCCTTGGACGGTACTGAACATTCCTGGCAAATTTAAAACATGGTCAAAGCGACTGGACAGGGTGGCAGTGTAGTGCGTCAAATTTAAAAAATGGTCAAAGCGACTGGACAGGGTGGAAGTGTAGTGCGAAGCATACATTCCTGTCAAATTTAAAACATGATCAAAGCGACTGGACAGGGTGGCAGTGTAGTTTGTAGCACTGAAACCTAAAGCAATGAGCCGTTAGGCAATATCACGTGGTTAAATTGATCAAGCCAAGTTGCAGTGTAGTGCGAAGCATATTGTTTAGAGAGAAAAACCAACCAAAATCATAATAAATTCTCTGGGCGGCTCTATAGTGGAAATTGTTGAGAATAAGAAAACCATTCTAGGTAACTGGCTATTTGAATTTTGTGCGTGGGCTCCACGTTGTCTATAATATTAACATGTTTTGCAAATATATCTAGTCGCCATCGAACGGTGATACTGATTAAATACTACTTAAATAGAATTATAATATTGTGTCAGTTAGCTAGGAGTGGTTGATTGAGTCTTCATTGGAAATTAGTCAGTTTTTTTGGGAGAATCTATTCCTGCAATTATGGGAGTGCCAACGATATGAACATATTCTTATCCTGATTTGTTGGCAAGGAACAAGTATTTTCTTTTATATAAGTTACGTCACACACCTATTCCAAGAAGGTTAAGCATTTTTATATACATAGACGGGACAATGTGATATCTTGAGATGGTTCTTTCATCCACACTATCGGAAGAATCCTACTACTAGACGCCTCCTCGTCGTAAGCCAGTGATATATTCAAGAAGATCAATTAGTGAAAGTTCTGTTTTTGGCTCGAAGAAAAATAACTTCAACCGTAACCTTTACATTAAAGTAATAATAGTAAAACTAAAGTGAATGAAATCAGAAGTCACTCACTTTCCGTTTTAGATAAGGCAGGGACACGCTAACTTCCAACAACTACGAAGAGGAAGGAGAATAGTAAGTATAACTCCATGGCTATGACTCGACACTCATCAGCATTTCAAACTTGGTGGATACAGTTTACCAAACGAGACATAGGGAATACCAGAAAACAAATTAATTATAAAATGGGTTTAGCTATACAAGCCGTTTTCCTTCCAAAAGCAGACAAAGATATCGGCATAATAGAGGATTAGAATTTGGGGGCTCTAACTATGGGCTCTATCGGATCTCTAATCACTACTGTTTTATGTTTGTTGTTGTTGATGTGTAATACCATCCAGTCTATGATGATTTTGAAATCGAAAGTTGAAAATAATAATAGTGGCATCGCCATCACCAGAGCTGACTTCCCTTCAGGTTTTGTTTTCGGGACTGCTTCTTCTGCTTACCAGGTACCAATTAGAAAAAAAACTCTGGTCATGGTTTTATTGGTAGTATAGGCTTAATTCGATTTCTCATATTCTTTGCTATGAGTTTAATATGAATTTAATTTGAATTTGCAATTATCTCCCGAAGTTTGAAGGAGCTGTAAATGAAGGAAACCGGACAGATAGCATCTGGGACACTTTTGCGCATAGACCAGGTCAGATTTTAAATTTGTGACACCATGGGGATTTGATTTGAAAGTTTCTGTTTTGCTGATTTCCTTTCCTCTTATCCTTTACCTTCTCGGCAGGGAGAATCATGGATTTTAGCAATGGAGATATAGCAGTTGATCAGTATCATCGTTTTGAGGTACAGTCCATTCAATATGATCATTTGGGGTTAAATTTCCTACAGTAAAATGCCCATCTAAAATGTTAAAATTAAATAGTCGAGATCCCATTGTGTACCAGCTAACATTTTAATTGGAAGTAAACAGGAAGACATTAATCTTATGGTTGATATGGGAATGGACGCTTACAGATTCTCAATCTCCTGGTCACGCCTTTTTCTTAGTAAGCACTCAGGTCAAATTCACCATATGTGATGTTCTAACCTGGAATTCAAGGGTATAAGATTCTGACTTTATTGAATGAAGCAGATGGCAGTCGAGATATCAACAGGGCTGGTTTGGATTACTACAACGCCTTGATAGATACTCTCCACGCGAAAGGTATATATAATTATATGAAGTTCTAGTGGTTTTGTATTTGTTTGCAGTCATGAAAACTCAAGTCGGGTAAATTATGACTCATAGGAATCGCTCCTTATGTTACTTTATACCATTGGGACCTGCCACAAACTCTCCAAGATGCTTATGATGGTTGGTTGAATCCACAGATCATGTAAGAACACCATTTTGATTTGTTAATATTATCGGATTTATATTGCATCATATCTGCTGCAATTTGCAATTTTTTATATATGGACTTCTTGGGAGGCCCGTTTGCAGTGCTGACTTTGCCAGGTACGCAAAGGCGTGTTTCCAAGCTTTTGGGAACAGAGTTAAACACTGGATCACTTTCAACGAACCTCGTGGATTTTCAATCCATGGTTATGACATTGGCTTGCAAGCTCCAGGAAGATGTTCCATTTTCGGTCACCTTCTCTGCAAATCCGGAAATTCTTCCACAGAACCTTACATTGTGGCTCACAACCTGCTTCTGTCACATGCTGCTGCAGTCAATATCTACAGGCAACAATTCAAGGTCATTTATACTAATGGCAGGGCCAATTACAAGTTAGACACATACTATTATATCTCTTCTGATTTGGGTCATCTAAAATTTATTTGCTCCTGCAGGAGAAGCAAGGAGGCTCAATTGGTATCACCCTGGATGCCATGTGGTTTGAACCTATATCTGATTCTTCCGAAGATCAGGATGCCGCTCAGAGGGCACTAGATTTCCAGCTTGGGTGGTTAGTGATTTTAGGAATTTTACAATTTTACATTCGAACTGCAAATAATTGTCTTGAATAATTATAACAGTAAATAAAACACTCCGTATTTGATCATAATCAGGTTCATGGATCCCCTTTATTTTGGAGAATATCCAGCATCCATGCGACAGTTGGTTGGTGACAGATTGCCAGTATTTTCCAGCAACCAATCCAAATTGCTCAGAGGTTCTTTGGATTTTGTGGGCATCAATCATTACACAACACTGTATGCCCGAAATGATAGAACTCAAATTCGCAAGAGACTTCTCAACGACGCATCCGCAGACTCTGCCGTCATCACAACCCGTAAGTAAGCTTCAACAATTAACCCTTGCAGTTACTTACAAGTAAGTCTTGTAATGGATTGCTCACACTGGTCACATGTGGGCAACTGTGATTGTGATTTCAGCTTTCCGGAGAGGAGTTCTAATCGGACAACGGGTACGCTAAGTAAACAAGAGAGTTAATGTCATTATCTTCATTCTAGTATTGTTCTTAGCGAGAATTAATGCTTGTGAAGTGAATTACGGCAGGGTGCCTCACGTTGGCTCTATGTCGTTCCATGGGGAATCCGTAGTTTGATGGTATACATAAAACAGACATACGAAAATCCACCAATTATTATCACAGAGAACGGTAATGCCCATCTCGATGATACAATCCCCACTACTGTGAGTAATAGATATTAATCATGTTTCTTCCTAATATGCAGGTATTGATGATCCGAATAGCCCCTTGATATCCTTGGACAAGGCACTGCAGGACAACAAGAGAATAGATTACCATAGGGACTACCTTTCAAATCTCTCAGTTGCCATCAGGTACAGGAATTGGTAGGAGCATAACTAAAATAGTGTAGATCGTACCTATGCTTTATTATTTTGGAAAATACTCATTCAAACAGTGCTTAATTTTTAAGATATACTGGGTATTCGTAAAAATCATATATATACACACATTTACTGGGTATATTGAAAAAGATGCATATATCTTGCGTGACGAGGATAAATATTGTAGTAAAAAATTGCGAGGTATTTCAACAATTTATTGTACTGCAAACTTGGTAAGGTGACAGCAATTTCTTGTATGGGATCCTTCATAACATCACTATCATAAATGGAATCCAATGATACAAAGTCCCCAATATTATTGCCACATAATAATATGTATTAGTCAACTATATACCTAACGTAATCCTCTCACACCTTTTTACTCCATCTAAGAACTTTTGATTCTGTACTACAGCATAGCTTCGACTATACTATATTCTTTGATCGTGGACTATAACATACCATGGGCTTAGACTGTACTATGAAGTCTTGATTGAACCATCTGTTTTACATTTGGATTATAGCATGCAATGGGATCAGACTGCCTTCTGATGGAGAAAATTATCTACCACACAAAAATCCAATGATTCTCTATCTTTATTTGTTTGGAATTTTGAATAGACAAATTGAACCCCTTCAGCCTGTCCATTTACAATTGAAACATTGGGTTTGGGCAAGCAATCATTAAAAAAGTCTGTTTGGTGGAGAATTTTCTCCACTACTGACGCCTTGACTTCCTTGACTTCCTGTTCTGACACACTACTGACAGGAAAATCCAAATGCACACGCTGCTTATGGGCGATCGTTTTCCTACTACGAATTGCCATGGAAATTGGCGTTATGTTGTCATTGGATGGATTGATTTTTTTATTATTAATGTTTGATCAGTGATTTTCACGGCAGGAGCGAAGGATGCGACGTGCGAGGTTACTTTGTGTGGTCACTGCTGGACAATTGGGAATGGAATTCAGGATTCACAGTGAGATTTGGGTTATATTTCGTAGACTACAAGGACAACCTCAAGAGATATCCGAAAGCTTCAGTAGATTGGTTCAAAAGCTTTCTCCCAAAATCAGAATCAACCGTCCCCTCACCTGGTGGACCGCACGAGACAAGATAGATCGGTACATAATTAGATATATTTATTCATTGTGTACACTGTAAATCGCGAATTCAAATTTTTTGAAAGCGCTAAAGTGATTGGATTGATCCAGCTGTATTTATTGATTGTATGTATTGTAAATTCAGATTTATTGAACAAGCTACACAGAAATTAGATTTAGATGAGCACTCTCCTTTCACCTAAGCAGATGCTAGAATCAGGGAGCATGTGTTTGTTGAGTGAGAGAGAGAGGCTCCAATAATTCATTGAATCTTGATTTGTACTGTGATTACAAGCAATGGCATATTTTCTCAATAGACAAAAACTTCGTATTCAAATGACAAAACTTTGTGACAGGTACATTTAGCACTTGGCTATTATTTTAAAAGTGGTTTGCTATATCTTTCAGCAGTTGGCTATTATTTTGAAAGTGGTTTGCTATATCTTTCAGCACTTGGCTATTATTTTAAAAGTGGTTTGCTATATCTTTCAGCACTTGACTATTATTTTAAAAGTGGTTTGCTATATCTTTCAATCATGTCTTACACGATACGACTGTTTGTTACTCCTCATTCTAAAAATAATTGGATTTGGTTTACAACCTATCAAATCTGATATAAATAAATAAATAAACAGTGGTTCGTAATGACAATTTTTTCTTGTCTCAAGATATTTGAAACTAAAGGGTTGGTTGCTCATTGCCAAATATTCATGGTCCCTTAAAGGGAATCTTACCTTTTCCATGATTAGTTTTTTTATAGAATTCAAAATGGTAATATATTTTATTCATAAAAAAATGTTTATTCTTTAATATTTATAAAAAGAATAAATCTTTTAATTCTTTTTAAGTATATATATTTTTTTATAAGGAAGGCTTACCTCTTTGGCATATTATTGTGAGAGTTTTTAAGTATATGAACAAGAACCACAAAGTGGCAATGTCCATGCACTTAGATATATTAATATTTTGTAAATAAGTATATTGATCTTGAAGCCATTTGACGCATATTAAATTGAATTAATTCAAAATTATGAAATAGACAACATCCTCCAAACATTGCATTAAATTTTAATGTAAATTGATCATAAGGCTGCTATTGCCACAAGGTTTTGCAACATCAAAGGTGCCACACCTCCATTGTGCTTTACATGGGTAGAGTCATAAATAATAATGTTTGGTCAAATAAAATCATATCCATTTTCAAATAAACAAGCAAAAAGTTTAACTTCTGGCAAACTCAAAATATCTAAAACAGAGTTCAAATTTTGAATTGTTCAAATCAATGTAATGCATAACCTCTTCACCTTCATTCAAGTTAGCCAACATATTGGAAAACTTTAGGGAGACTGGGGTTTTCGTGTTGGAAAATTGTACCCACTCATTGAGCATATGAACCTCGGGACGCTTGACTATTCTCAGCGTCTATGACCATATGAGGGATTAATAATGGAGGCCAAAAGTGTGCTTGTTGTGCCTCTCCCAAGATGAAGAGACTTGGGAGTGATAGGTCTTTTGAGTATGAGGTTGACAAGCAGATTGCCTCGAAATAGTGAGTTAGTTTTAACCATGAAGCAAATTTTCCTTAACTAATCTTTTTTTATTTTATAAGCCGATAAGGATTTATTTAATTATTTTTTATTTGGTTTTAATTTGTTTATCTTAAGTTAAGTGTAGAGCACCTCACTACTCACAAGTCAATAACAAATGCCTTAGTGATCATGAATGACAATAAGTGCGGTTGTGTCATACAACTATAAAGAGAAATATTACTATAGATGTTAACAACTAAAAATCTTAGAAACATTGTAATGCTAGTGAAAAGGTTTTCATTATTACATGTTAGTAAGTTTTGGTTTTATCTAAAACAATATTTTAATCAATTTTGATTATTAGATTTAAAGATTTCACCATGGTTAAATTCATCTTGCTATGATTTAGTAGTTGAGATGGATTACCATCATGTAAACAACTCAAATTCAAACCTTGATTAGTGTCAACTCATATTTATGCCTAAAAAGACGTATTCCATTTGAAAATTGTTTTCCTAAAAAAAAATCTTAAAACACATATTTTACTTGATTTAAGTAGATGTTAATGGGATATTTTATCTATTTATTTTATGAAATCAAACTTAAAATACATTTGAACTTAACATAAATTAAATATCATATATATTTCTAAAAAACTAAATTAAAACTTAAATTCAATAATTCACTTAACATTAAGTTAAGAAAGCACATAAATATAAAAACCTCTAAATTAAAACTTAAATTTAATAACTAACTCTAGAACTTTAAGTTGGAAGGAAAACACATAAATATAAAAACCTTAAAACTAACTTTAGTCAACACTTTCATGTAACCTAGGCTTGAATAAGTTCTCTTTCTCTCATTGTGACACATCTTCGATAGGTTCTTATTGCAATACAACATTATTCCCAAAATTGGATTATAGGAAACATAATTAACAGTTGCAATAAGACCAAGATCAGAACCCAAAAAAAAAATTCAAGAGTAAGCTTAGATATACCCTGGTTATAAACCAAAATAAAATTAGAGAGTATCATTTATTTAAATAAGCTTATAGTCACGTTAACACTAAATTTTTTAAATGATGGGAAGTTTGCAGAAAATTTTCATTTAATAGAAACACACAAATGCTACTCTCACATTCTCACATACGATTACATAGTTAAGCAAATAGTACAGGGTAAAAACGTGAAGATGGGTAACACTTTCGTGAGAAACTAGTGCAAAATTGTCTTAGCGGTAGTTATTCGGCCGAATAATGAATATTATTCGGCCGAATAATTTTTATTATTCGGCCGAATAATGTAGCGGTTATTCGGCCGAATAACCACTAACATTTCTCCGTTCCGTTTAACGGCTATCCTTGAAATGTGTGCAAACGGAAGCCGGACGGAAAAATATTTCGGGTGGTGGGTTATTTGGCCGAATAATTGTTCAGCCGAATAATTGTTCAGCCAAACAATGATTCGGCCGAACAATTATTCGGTCCGAACAGTTATTCGGCCGAATAATTGGTCGGCCGAATACTGTTTCTGCATAAAAGCCCGGCCTGGACTGCCATTTGGCATTCCGCGCTGTAAATTCCTGGACCCCGCAAGTGGGCCCGTAGATGATTTGCGCCACCCTCCGTTGTCGACGCTTGTGACGACGACGCTGTTGCTTCACCGGTATCGATTGTTGATCGTCTGGTTTTGATGCACCCCTTCCCGTCCGCTGCTTGCTCTTTTCTGTAGCTGGCTGCTCTGTTGTTGTTTCCTGTCGCGGCTGTGGAAGCTGTTTTCGGTAAGTGACGAGTGTGGTGTTCGGATCTGTAAGGGACGAGTGTGGTGGGTGGATCTGTGAGTGACGACTGTGGTGGGTGGATGGTGTGTTCATCGACGGGGGTGCTGCGTGGATCTGTGATCGGTGTAACGAGGTGGTGCCAACGTCCAAGTGTAAGTAATTGTTTTATGTTGATTTTGGTTTTTGAATTTGATTTATAATTTTATACAGTCTCTCTCTGTAACGATTTGATGAAATGTGATTTGTTTGCAGGATTGTTCGTTTGTTTTTGCGGTGCTGTTATCGGTGTGTCGTTATTTTTGCGGTTTTCACGCAGGATTGACAGTTAAATTGAAGGTACGTTATATTGTCGAGTTGTTTTTGTTTGATTTTGTTATCCTATTTTTATTGTTTTTAGTTGCCAACACAATTCAGCGTTGTGTGAAGGAAATATTTGTTGTTTGGAGAGTTGGTGATCTGAACCGGCGAGGCTTCGTGGATTGACAGTCTTTTCGCTAGCTGTTTGGGTTACAGGTATGTATCGTTCGCGAAATTAGATTGTTTAGTTTTGTAACTTTTAATTTTCTGTTCATCATTTTAGTCTGTAATCCCTTAACATGAACTCTGTTCATGAACAGAGTTCATGAACATGAACTCTGTTCATGAACAGAGTTCATGAGAAGAATTCATTAAACATGAACTCTGTTCATGAACAGAGTTCATGAGCAGAATTCATTAACTCTGTTCATGAGCAGAGTTCATGAACTCTGTTCATGAGCAGAGTTCATGAACTCTGTTCATGAACAGAGTTCATGAACTCTGTTTATGTTTGTGAACAGAGTTCATGAACTGTGTTTATGTTTGTGAACAGAGTTCGTGAACTCTGTTCATGAACTCTGTTCATGAACAAAGCTCATGATCATGAACAGAGCTCATGATCATGAACAGTGTTCATGTATGTTTCATCATATTAGCACAGTAGGGCATCATTTTTGCGCAGTACTAGCATCAAAATATGAAACTTTTAAATTAAATCATAAAATAGTCATGTAAATTTTATTGGTTGTGTTCTTGAACAGAGTTAAAGAACTATGTTCATGAACAGAGTTCATTAACAGAGTTCATGAACAGAGTTAAAGAGCTCTGTTCATGAACAGAGTTCCCTAATTATTTTTTTTATGAATATTATGTAATGTTTGTTTATTGAAATATAGATTAAAATCATAAGTGATCGATGAAAAATTTGCAAGGTTACTATACTATTACAATTAACTGCATTATACTTTTTATCTGATTATGAAATGATTATCAATGTTATCTTTATCGGGCAATAGTAGTGCTCTTAGAGTGTTAGGGGAGGAATTCGTATAACTTATACAACTTAAGGCACCTCTACATTTGGTATGCAGTTCTTTATGAGATATGCCTTTAAGTCTGTGGAATTAACATGTACAACTTCAGTGTGTGTAAATTTTTCTATCATAAATATAGAGTAGAAATCTTCTAATAAGTGTATATATATATATATTTTGTGAGATGTTTTTTAATTGAGATATATAATTCAACCAGATTTGATGGATGAAAAGTTTTTAAGGTTACTATAGTACTACAATTAAATGTGTTATAATTTATATTTGATAATGAAATGACTATTACGTATATCTTTACGTTGCAATAGTAGTAATGGTAAGGAATTTTAGTTAATTAATTAGAGTTAGGAGAAGGACTTACAAAAAATCTTAGCTTATAATACTTTAGACACCCTTACATTTTGTTGTAGTTTTTTATAAGATATGACTTTATGCTTGTAGGATAAACATGTACAATTTCAATTTGTTAATGTTTGTGTAAATTTAGAAATCATATCAAATGGAAAGAGTGGAGTCTTCGAGGGGAAAGCGTAGGAGGTCATCACATTCATCGGGAATTGGTGTTCCAATTGGTAGTCCAAGGTTGTCGAATTCACCACGGGGTTCGAGTTTATTGTATGCATCACAGTCATCTGATCACCAACGAGTTGATAGGGGTACAAATGATTCTCCTTTGTCATCTGTTGGAGAGCGTCGATCTCAACCTTCTGTTGGTATGAACATTAATGTTTAATTGAATGTATAATTTGTATTTTTGTGTGTTTTGAACTTTTGGACAAGGTTAACTCTTCACTATGGCTATATTTGAAGCAGAGCGAGGTTCAGAAGATATCCGTAATTCGACAGAGCGAGACGAAGATCAAGATAGGAATGTAGATGATGGAATAGGTGTGGGTGCAGAGCAGGGTCCTGAAGATCCTCCTAGAGCGAGGACAACATATGTTCCACTGGCTGAGGGTTGTACACCCATATCGACTTATCCGTCTGATTTACCTGATGAGCTTCCATGGCAAGGTGTTGAGCAACAAACTATCCTTGAAAGTTGTAGATCCCACTATGACAGGTTGAACAATGATCTTTGTTCTTTAGATCTCCCTCCAGAGAGCCAACAAAGTCTGGAGATTGTTTTGGGGTCTTTGCACAAATTCATTGATGCATATGAGGAACTTGGACCAACTACGAATGATTTTGTTCATTTGATGCACAGGCAAAGGGAACAAGTTATGGGTCCAAACAAGTGGGAGGTTATGAAGGAGAGAGTTACCAGAGAACAAGCCAATTCAATGTTTAATTTCAAAGAAGGCCTTAAGCGAAAAATGTTGAAAGTGCAATATTTTAAGCATCCTCAAATTGCACATTTAATATATGATCAGTTTCTTGCAGATTATGGTCGATTGCCATGGAATGATGAGGTTCCTAATTATTTTGCTAGATTTTTCTATGCGGAGTTTTTTTTAGGTATGAAGCCAAACTATACTGATGTTCCTTCTGACTTTTATGGAGTTGGAAAGGGACGAATATATAATCGAAAATGTGCTCTCAGAGACCCTACGACTCTTCAACCTCCACCTGAGATACCTCGTCCACCTAGGCTTGTGGCTTTAAGATCAGAGATGAAGCCCACATCCCAACTAGGGATAGTTGCAAGGGAATCGGTAGGTGATGGTTTAGCATCAGCTCTTGTTGGAGTAGAAGTGGGTTTGGGTCGAGAGAGGGCTCGTGCTACTGTTCGTCAAAATTTTGTTTACAAGACGAATGACGAGGTAGATGCATTGAGCATCGATGATCTCAGGGCTTATGCTAAGTCTTGTCGAGATATAGCTTCAGATGTGTTATCCAATGACACATCGAGTATGGGAGAGGTTTGTTGATTATGCTATGACAATTTATTTGATTTTTTATTATTTATTTTGAATTGAATTTTTTGCTACATAGTAATAAATATATTAAGCAAATGTATTTTGTTTGCAGTTTTCTAGAATGTTAAATGCACATAATTTTCGAGTCTCCAGTAGTCAAAATGAAGAGCAACCTAGTCAAAATGAAGAGCGTTTTGGAGAGGTATTTTAATTATAATATTTATGACTGAACTTGATTTTTTTTGTTTGTTTGAATTTTAATAAATATCAATGTATCTTATTGTTAATTTGACTTATCTATGCAGGTTTCTTTAGATTCCAACTTTTTAGATGATTTACCATCTCTTGTGAGCTAATGATTTTAATTTTTTTGTTTTGGTTTTAAGTTAATTGCTTAATTTTTTATATGTATTTAAGTTATGTTTTATTCATTAACAAAATTTAAATTTTAGGGGAGAGATCATTTGGAAATTGGGGGTGAAGATGTGGGCTCTTTAATGAATGCGGATATTGGCACCGAGGTAATTTTGTTGAACTAGAAATGATCTTTGATATAAGTTTAATGTTTTAAATTTTTTGGATTTATTTGAAGCTTGTTTGCATGCTTTAGGATTCATAAATTACTTTTGTACATGTTGCAGCTTGGCTCTTTGAGATCCTTTGGAGCCAAAGGGAAGGCTCTAGTGGAAAAAAGTGGTGGACATGCATTCAAAGAATTTGATGTATGATTTTTTTAATAATTGAATTGTATTTTTAGTATAAGTTTAATATTTTAATATCTTGAATTTAGTTTAAAATTGTTTAAATAATTTATGATCTAGATTTATAATTTGTTTTTGTGTATTGTAGGTTGAGTTGAGTCCCAGGGAAGGTCCTAGTGGAAAATAGTGGAAAGATATTGGTCCAGATGGACAGTGGTTCAGACTTTATTATTTTTGTTGATATATATATATTGTAGTTCAGACATGAAGGGTATTTATTTTTTGATTATACATACATGTACATTGAACTCACATGTTCATTAACTTTTTTTGGATTATATATGAGTACATGTTAATTATTTCTCGTTTGGTAAAATGTTTAAAATATGTTTTGAATGAATGTTTTAAATGTTTTGATAATGTTTATAATGTGTTTTGCATGAATGTTTAAAATGTCTTGATAGGTGCAATCTAAAGTTAGGAAATGTTAGAATGATGAAAATGAATGTTATAAAGTTAGAAAATGTGGAATGATGAGAATGAATGTTATGGAAGAATGAATGTTGGGAAAGAATGAATGGGAGGGGTTAGGAATGTTTACAATGTTAATTTAAGTTAGGAAATATTCAATGCTGAGAATGAATGTTAATTGAATGTTGGGAAAGAATGAATGGGAGGTGTTGTGGAAGAAGGAATGTTTTCAATTTGTTATGTTGAGAATAAATGTTATTAAAATGTTGTTATGATGAAACATTGAAACATTTGATAGGTGCAATTTAAAGTCTGGAAATGTTGAATTTGTAAAAAAATTTCATTATGTTATGTTAAGAAATGTTATGAAAATAATGAATGTTGAGAAAGTGTTGAACCATAAGAATGAAGGTTTAAAATAAACTAAGAAATGGGATGCTAAAATGCAAAGAAATGAAATGATAGGAATTTTTGATAGGAATGTTTGATTCATATGTAAATTTTAAATTGTAATTAATGTTGTTCATATGTTTATTGTTTGATATGCATATGTAAATTTCAAAATTTAACTAATGTTTTTCATGTGTTCATTGTTCAGGTACTTTGTAGTTCGTGAATTTCTAAATGTTGAAATCATGGCAAATGGGGATAATGGTTTTTTGTTTTTTAATCACAAGTGAGGATTTCCGGATTGTGAAGCTTATGCTAAGTTAGAGCAATGAATTTTAGACAACAATTCGATGAATTTTTATCGATTTGTTGTAAATAATCATTTCTCTAATTTAGCATAAGCTTCACAATCCAGGAATTCTTGTTTGTGATTAAAAATCAAATGATTGTTATCTTCATTTGCCATGATTTCAGTTATGTGAACTGACATGTGAAATATATTATTTGTGTGCAACAATCATATATTTAAAAATTATATAGATGAAGAACTTGTTTTAAAAAATTCATTCAGATCATATTTATGGTGAAGTACATATTAAAGAAACATGTTCGATGGATTAAAAGAATACAAAATTTAATAGGTCTTTTTGTGATTTTTCGTTGGCATCAATCAATCAAAAGTAAAAATTCGGGGCGGAGTGGGGATAGCCACATCCGTTATCTCATCCCTTAGTGGTCTAATAGACATATGGGGACCCGAATAAAGTACTTTTGAATTTTCAAATTATATTTGAATTCATTTTTAAGCATGTTAAAGTACAACCAGTTAAGCTCTTATGTTAGTTGTCATTCAAGAAAATATTCATAACTCAATGAAAAAATATACTGTGCACAACAATTTTGATAATTGGACAAAAAATATATTGCACACAACAATTGACATGGACAAAAATATAGATCAATTTATTTTTGATATGTAGTTAAAAACATCGCAATGGAATGCCATCTTCAACTATCCGTTCATGGTCACATATGGATAGTTTCCATTTTTTGGTTTTTAACTGTTTTTTTGATGGAACTTGTATCAATTTTATTCGAGATGCACATACTAAATGACTATACTGACAACATATAACATCGGGCTCATAATCTTGAAAGTAGACATAATTTTTAGTCATATGCGTCTGCTGAAAAAAGTAGCCTTTTAAAATGATGGATCCTCTTTCGTATGTAAATCCGTTGTCGTTGTAGTCCTCCAATAACTTCATTTTTCCTTCAGTGCATCGCATCAAATAATATTTGACATTTTCGTTGTTGTCTACAGGTGCAATCACAGCGAAAACATCTCCTGTGCAAGTTATAATTGGTGTTAGCGTATTTAAATGAATTAAATTGACTATACTTATGGCGATGGACTAGAATGAACAATTAACTTAAAAGTCAAAAACAAGTTTATTACCTTCTCTTACGAGATCTGAAATTCTATCGCCATCAGACGATATTGCTATTTCTTCTGATTCTAATTCTTCTACACTTGCCAGTGGCATTTTTCCTTTGGATTAATCTCTGTGTGTCTCCAAGCTTTTACGTAGTTGTTTGTTATGTTTTCACAAACTTCTGTAGATTCAACATTTTCAATGCAAATATGACAAAAGCATGATTGCTTTCTACTGTCAAATGCAAACACGTTGTGAAATGATTTTGTTTGAATAGAGTGAAGATATCTAGTTCCATGTATGGTGCTAGCGTCATATGGTATTGATCTATTTATATCTTGCACCCCAACAAGCCAAAAAAACCTACACAATAAATGATGAATCACTTTCAAAGAACAACTTTTAATGTTAGTGTACATGTACTTAAATGTTAGTACATACATTTTTTTAAATTTTAAGAAATAATATAAATTAAAAAAATAGTGGACATACCTGCGCACATCTTTTGATTGTTGATTATAATCATGGCTTAGATTTAATTGACACCATTGGACAACCTCTGCAGCTGAATGAAACCGTGCAGAAGAATAGTTCATTTTCCATCTTCGAAGTGCTCTTTTCACGCATGCTCCTGCACCATCATGCTCACCTTTTCCATGCCCAGTTTCAAAGAAATTCCAGCGATGTCTAATGTTCAGCGCTTTATGAAGTCGACATAACCAAAAAAATGACCGTGAAGATTTAAATTGACCCGCACATCCATCAGACCATATCCAATGATCATTGAATTTGACTTCGCGTTTTTTCAGTGAGTCATAGAAAATATTTTCTATACAATGTTGAACAAAATGTGTGTCGTGCGTACGATCATCGCTGATATAGAAGTGATATTCTTTAATCACATCTCGATTGTCACATATGCTTTCAATGCCATCGACATCCTGTTGAGAATGTCTATATACAACATGGACAAATATCGAAACTTGGTCAGAGTGATAGTATTCACTCTGTATCTCTTTTTGTGCAGCAAATGTATAGTTTTCAGCAAAATCAACCACCGACAAAATTGTTCCGGGTGGAAAAATTTCACGAGACTGTTTGAATTGAAGATCTTGCCATCGTGCTCTATGTGAATGCTGAGTGTATTTATAAATTTCGCTTTCAAATTTTTTGAGAAAATCTGTGACGCATATCTTGTCTTCTAGCAAATCAATTCTTTTGGAATGTGAATCACTAGAACTTGTACTATAGTTGATGTATTCGTATCTCTTCCAATCAACATTTACATTTGACAACGATTGATCATTATCGATAGGATATTTATTGTGGAATAGCACCAAATTTCCACAATGATGACAGTGTTTTCCATTGACACATTTCTTTGAATAAAATACTTCATCGTGATTTCTCTCACATAAAATTTGAGATATGAATTCACGTATCGTCGACGGAGGTGGTGAATTTGTCCAAAACATTTTACCAAATTCAAGAAACGTGTCATAATATAACTGAAATTGTACATGATAACGACAACAACATGTATCACGTATAGTTATAGGTCGATCATACCATGGTTTTTGTTGCACAAATGTAGTGATTGATATATTAATTCCACGATGAACTTCCTTGAATTTATTGAACAATTGTACTTGTGTCATGTCCATTATATGTTTTGGTTGGCTTTCATATACATTTCGTGATATTCTTTTGCGTATCACATCTCTTGAATTTGGTGAAACTCGAGCATGTTCCAACCAATATTCTCGTACAATATCTTTAACACCTGCTCCTAATCTATCTTTGTAAGGTTGTCTACAAATAATTGCCCAACAAGCAAGTTCATTATTTTCATCTATTTGCATTCTGAATTTGCTATGTTTGTATAATGTCTTTCTTGATGTTCCAACTGCTTTTGCTAGTTCTGTTGTCAAACGCTTTTATTTATTACTAGCTGAAAAAATTGCTGTATGAATTGCTTTACGTGTAGCACTGATATCTTTCTTCCTGGATTTTCAAAAAAAATTTATTGCATCACCTATATTTTCCATCACATTTTGTTTCAATTTCGACTCTTTTGTCGCTTTTTGAATACCCAATAATGATGTAGCACCTTCTAACTTCTTGGACACTAATAAACATCTCAAAATTTGTGCTTGTCCTGCTATTGAGTAATCCTTGAGAACTTCATCATAAATTTTTGTAGCACGATATCGTGCAACATGTATTGGTATTTTTTCTCCATATTTGTCGCAATCAATGTCTTCTAACATTTCATCATCAATAGTAAAAGTACCTATACATCAAGTTAAATTTAATTTAACATATATCAAAAAATAAAATTCATTATAAAAAAATGAATTTGGAAAATATATGATATATACATACCAGGTCCAATTTCTGGATCTTGAACTTGATCTTCAATATTGACTTCATCGACATTAGCATGTAAATCACTATTTACATCTTCTACAATGTTCTTTTCAACTTCAATTTGTTCTTCTTGTACTCTATTTTCAATTTCCATCTCTTCAACATTATCATTTAAATCTGTATTTATATCTTCAATAGTTCTCTCTTACGTTTCAGCAACCCTTTGTTTTTTGGCAATATATCTGAGTTTTTGTTTCTCTCTATTATCATCATCATCACATTTACAATCAGCTTTTCTTTGACGTTTTCTCTTATTGCCCATGGTTGTTTAATCTATAGATGATAAATTAAAGAATCATGTTACTTTATAGTAAAAATAAATAAATTAAGATTTAAAAACATTTACGGAATTTATAAAAACATGAACTGAAATTTACTCTACCTTATAAAACTTTTGTAAGAGTCTTTTGAGGAAGATTTCTTTGGAATTAACTTTCCTTTGAAAAAACTCTCTGAACAAAATTCTTCTTTGAAAAAAACCTTCTTCGAAAGAAATAAGAAACTTCTCGACAATAAATTACCTACCCATTGGAAAATAATAAAAACACCTTGTAAATAAATCTTTGTTGTAAAAATCATTGCAAAAAAACCTCTTTGAAAAAATATCTACAAAAAAAGCCACTAAAAAAAAGTACTTTGAATAAAAACTTATTTGTAAACATATCTGGGAAAAAACCATTGTAAAGAAATAACTATTTGAAAAAACCCATTTCAAAGAAATAAGAAGTACAAAACTACCTTGCAAAAAATCATTTGCAAAATACCTTAGCAACATAACTATTTGAAAAAACTCCTTTCAAATAAATAAGAAGTGCAAGACTACTTTGGAAAGTGCAAAACTACTTTGGAAAAAAATCATTTGTAAATTATCTTACCAAAACAACTCTTTGAAAAAATCCCTTTCAAAGAAATAAGAAGGAAAAATACATTTTTTTTGCAAAAATACTTTCGAATACACACTTTTTAAATACAATCCTTGCAAAGAACCTCTTTGCAAACATGTATAAGAAAAGAAATATTTTGAAAAAACTCCTTGCAAATATGCCTTAAAAAAAAACATTTTCAATGTGTCTTTTGGAAAAAAGAAGAAGGAACATACTCTGTAAAAACTTCTTTTTGCAAAAAATGTCTTCTTTGCAAATATGCAATAAGAAAATAAATATTTTGAAAAAACTCCTTGCAAATATGCCTTAGAAAAAAATCACCTTCAATGTGCCTTTTGGAAAAAAGAAGAAGAAACATACCTTGTAAAAACCTCATTTTGCAAAAAAATGTCTTATTTGCAAATATGCAATAAGAAAACAAATATTTTGGAAAAACTCCTTGCACATATGCTTTACAAAAAAAAACTCCTTCAATGTGCCTTTTGTAAAATAGAAGAAGAAACATACCTTGTAAAAACCTCATTTTGCAAAAAATGTCTCCTCCTTTCAAAATTAGTTTGACAAAAAAATGCGAAGTTAAAACATGCGAAAATAATGAATTAACTTTAAGTTTATTTATATGAGTATAAAAAACTTTTTTTTCTCGGTCGACGAGATTTTTTTCCGTTTCATTATTCGACCGAATAACCTTCGCCATAATTCATGGCGCCGTTACGGAAAAACGTTATTCGGCCGAATAATTATTCGACCGAATAATTATTCGGCCGAATAATTATTTCGGCCGAATAAT
Organism: Larix kaempferi; assembly: GCA_027924585.1. NCBI lineage: Eukaryota > Viridiplantae > Streptophyta > Pinopsida > Pinales > Pinaceae > Larix > Larix kaempferi. The sequence continues at coordinate 51,077,267 of BSBM01000012.1, forward strand.
CTCTGAAACATGTAAGATTCAAATTGCTACAGAATTTTCAGGTTTCTCCATTTTCGGAAGGGAAAAACCACCTCTTACACAACAAAATGAATGTCGGGCTTCATACCAGTAGATTCATCATTGAATCTACTTTACGAGGATATAAATTTTGTTGTATATAGATAAGAACTGATATTTTTTAAGTTTTATTTTCGTAACATGTGTCGAGTTATGATTCAACTCTTTAAAAAAACGACGAAAAGAAAAATCCATAACTTTAAAAATACAACACCAAAAAAATCGAAAAAAATGTCGGACTCTTCATTGGCGTGTCTACTTCAAAAGGGTGTTCGTAGATTTTTTGCTTTTATAGCGGATTGAGAGAAAAGTGGTGCAACAAAAAAGTTGTTGAAAATCGACTGAGTTTCCCCATTGATCGACTTTAAAAAATATAATAATTAGTATATAGATCCATTGGATGCAAACTTATAGTCAGACACTAGTACATTGTGTGTAGATTGTCGTAGCATTTTCTGTTTTTGCAAAACACAAGTCTAACAACGATTTTAGTGGTGCAACAAATCATAACTCTTTTGTAGTCTTTTCATTTTATAAGAACACACTGTCAAACATTTGCGAAATCGACATATCAAATCTTAATAAAAAAAATTGAAAAAATTATGAGTAGAAAGCTAACATAATTCTACAAAAGTTTTCTTTTTACGGCAAAGTGAAATTTTAAACAAAAATATCACTTTTGTTCTCCCGAAGTTGAAAAACATGAAAAAACCAGAATTATTTTCACACGAGACCCCCCAAAATAGACACCCATCTTCATTTTTTCACCCTACAATAAAAAATCATCCCATCCTGACATAACCCACTGCCGAGCCTTGGGCACCAATTTTCGAGGCCGACGACATACTCTGACATCCAATTATATTGCAAATAAATAATTTTATTTGAAATATGTTAAATATAAAAATAATATATCAAAGTAAAACTATGGAAAAAATTTATTAAAAAAATTAATAGTACGGAATAGATTAATCGCTTTCCCGGTCGTTATATGTTCTTGCTCCACATGGACATAATAATATTAAAAAAATGAAAATGAAAAAAATCCAAATAAAAAATACATCAATCCATTTTAAGTTAGAGTTTTATGCTCTATCATATATCAATCTTAATTTTGATTTTTTTTAAAGATAATAATTTTAATGCATAACAAAATAACTTATTTTGGCTCAGCAGTTATGGCTAAAATCCAATAAAATTAGTTTGGATTAGTTAACATTTAAAAAAATTGTTTTGGATTGATTAACATATATCAGAGGTTAACATTTAACATTGCATATTCAAGTTACAATGCAAACCAAAAAGGACAAATTTGTAAAACATTTAGCTGGCTTTTTTTTTAAGTTATGAAAATGTTTGAACTTGGTTATATTTTAATCTTTTTGGGTGCTTAATCAATCTAAGATAAAGATGGATATATATTGGTTTAATCGAGGAGTAAAAACCCATAATAACTCACTCATCATAATTGTGGACTTGAAAGAAATTCAAAAGATGAACATTGCCAGTTGTTACGCCTGAAAGTGTTTGAAGTGTTCCTTCTAGATGTACCAGAGAAAGGGGTTTATTTTTTCTTTGTAAAGGCAAGTTTTAGGGCTATATTGTGCAGAGTATTGATTTTGAGGCTATACGCCCCCAATCAGATCACGACAGGTCCCCTTGGTTTCCACCTAAAGAAGGTGTTGGCCTTGTGGCTTTGCTGACTACCGTTTGGGTGGGTGTTTGGTGCCCTTGAGACAAATCATTGGGACACATGTCCACTCTCATATTTTTCTTTGTAGAGGTGATTGTGTGTGTAAGGGTTGTCATACATGTCTTAGCACACCTCATTTTTCCCACTTGGACTTATTATTATGATGCAAAACTCCTCCTCCTACTCTCTAAACCCATGAAGTCATTCCTTAAAGAAGAAGCCTGCATTGTTAACAAGGAGGGTAATGAGGGAAAAGCATATGTTGGGGTCAGTTGGGGCACGATGCCCTCATTTTGGCTCACCTTGCACTTGGTCGAGCCTAATTGCACTTTTTTATTTTCATTTTATGTCATTGTGTGGTTTAGTCCCCAGTTTGTGGGTGCACTAACCTTAAATTTTATAATTTATCATTAAATTTGTAGGCTTGAATTTGTAAAAGGTTGAGGGTTGTCTCATATAAATAAGACCACCTCACCTCATTTGTAAAACATCTACAAGGGTTCAAACATGATATATTTTCTTTTTTGCTTGGTATATTAGAGCATATGAAGCTATCTATTGGCACCTCTCTCTTGGATGTCTTTTTTGCTTGAAGGATAAATTGATGATGTTCTAGGGTTTGATTTCGCACATGCTAAGTTGATGCTAAGACTAGTTGTAATAACTCATGCTCAAGGGTGACCTAAGGTGCATTTCCTTGCTCATTCTTGATTAATGTTGGTAAGTTTATCTCCTAACCCTAGTCTAACACTGCTCTTGAAGTGCTTTGGATTGAGGTAGCGTTTGTTTCATAGCATTTTATCAACTCCTCTTGAGTTTCTTTCTAAACAAACTCTATGCTAGAGATATTCACAAGTCCTCCCTTTTTTCTGCATTTTGTACACATCTCCAAAGCTTCGCAGCATGTTCAAATAGGAGTTGTCATTTTATTTAAAGTTCCTTGGAAATTATAAAGTTCATATGTTTAGAAGTTTACTTGGGTAGTTTGCTGAAATGAATTATGTTGAAACCAATATACCTGATCAAATTTATGCAAACATCCAGTGAATTGTTGGGAAGCCTTTATAAAACCAATAAAAATTCTGAAATGCTTTGGATATAAGGCTGGAAAATAGATGATGATTTAAAGCATTTCTCCCATATTACATTCCTTTAGATGGAGTCCATACATTACATGCATCCAGTCACAATAGGAAACATCAAATGTTCCACTATCGTATTATGTTTGCATGCAACTTCAAATGTTTCATTATTATATTTTATCTGTAGCCAGCTTCCAATGTTTCATTGCCATATTTTATGAGGAGGCAGCTTCAAATGTTTCATTGTCATTTTATTGACACAAGACAATATGGAAAATCACCATTGGAGAGAAGGATCCTCACAAGCTCACTAGAGAGTTAGCACAATTCTTAGGATTCCAGATGAAGACAAAACAATAACTAGTAACAACCACATTAATAATAATGCATTTGGTGTACGCTGATAGGTGTATATTTGGAACATTTTACATGAGAAAAAAATTTATTAATGTGCTAAATATACGCCTATCAGCGTATATTGGACACATTATTATTAATGTGGTTATTGCTAGCTACTAGTTGGCACATATGCATAGGATGAAAACAATAATATAATAATTTTTAAAAATATTATTGTATTAGCAAATAGGCATAGGTTCAAAACAATATATTATTAAATTTCATTGATACACATAATATTCACAATATTTTTATAACGTTATTGTCATAAGTATAAAAATTATTCATAGTATAAAAATTATTCACGTTATTTAATATATACAATAAAACGTTATAATAAATAATACACACATATATATGGTGGATAAAGGTAATGTCGAATTTCTAATACTCTTTAATTATTATGTTAAATTATTATTTTCCATTGCTTATTGAAATATTGTATGGTTATGAGTATTGCACCATTTTGAAAGGGTTTTCTTGTATGTGGCATTCCTCCATGTTTATGTCACATTGCGACATAAAGGGTTATGTAGTATTGAAGCATTTTATAAGGGTTTTGTTGTGTGTGGCATTCCTCCATGGTTATACCAGATTGTGACATTCATCTTGGTTTAGTTATGTGGTTTTACATTGCTCATTAAAGGTTATGTTTGATTGTGACAATATTACATGGTTATGTGACATTTTGACATTCATTATGGATACTTTTATCTTAACAATTAAAATTATAATAATAACATTTGGTCCATCTTTAAAATTTTAAAATTGTAAGTTTAATTAACATGTATTTTGATGTTCATCTCAATTGACTTATGTCAACCTGCTATGTTATTTAATGATTATGTCACATTGTGATGTGCACCAAGGAGTATATCACATTGTGACATTCACCAAGGAGTATTTCACATTATGAAATTTCTAAATGGTTACGGAACATTATGATGTTTGTCATGGGTCATGCTACATTGTGACACTAATAGGTTTACAATATGGTTATATATCTTGCAATACCCCCATTTTGACCCTTGGAATTTTTGGCTTGATATGTAAATATTGTAAACATGCGGTCTGTGATTCATAGCTTGGAGCTCAACACCAAGGCCACGTTAGTGAATGTTCGGATTATAAAGGCAAGTATTGTATATTTTGTGGACATGTGCTAGTCAACCATGGAAAATGTAGAAACAATGTAAATATTTATAATGCAAATAAAAGTATGAGAACTGGATATGGAAGCAACTAAAAATGAGGAGGTTGTGTTTATCCACTAGAGAAAGGAGAGGGGTTGTGGGATTAAACCCTTTGTTTCCAAGTGTCATCTTGAGAACCCATGTGCCATAAATGATAAGCAACTACCCAAGTGGACTTCTTTGTTGGTCTTTAATTCTGTTGAAAGAAGACTACTGAAAAATCATCTCATGAATTTAATGGAGAATAGGTTGAACTCATAAATTCGTATGGCTGAGTTTGGGCTCAGTTTTTTGTACCAAGAAGTCAATTTCCCTCATGGGGATTCGTTTCCCTACATTCATGTTGATTGATTTTAGTGTAGGTGTTGGTGTCCATTTTGTCACTATTTTTTATCATCAAATGTACTATGAGTGGCGTTAATTGCACTATTTTTGTATAATAAATCACTCTTCTTGCCATCCATACTGTCAAACAGACTCAGGTATGCATTTATTTGAACATCATACAAATCATGAATAATTATCAACATTTTTTATGGTTTATTAACAATCATCTCATATTTCTAGACATGCTTGGCAGTTAGTTTTGCTCTACAGGCTGCGGTCTTCAAACGAACCTTCATTCGGACTCGCTTTCACGCCTAAAATGCCAGCATCATTCAACCCGTCGTCCAGCCCCTTGTCCAGCCCGCAAGATCAGTGATTGGTATATTCCTGGCCATTAAAGATAAAAAAGGACACGTGGGTTCAGTTAGCAATGTGGTGGGTATGGTTGATGAGCCTTAGTTCTAGAAGATTCACCTCCTTGCATCCTGAGCTCGACAGCACATGATCTCCCCATGTCAACACTCCATAATTCTGACTTCCCTATTCGTCCAAACTAATATCACGCCCGCTTGCTCACGTCAATGTTCTAGAGGAGCCTCATCCCCCCACGCTCAGTCCGCCAACACATTTTTATGCCCACGTCAAAGGAAGATCAACGTCTCAACGACTGCGTGAAGGAAATCGACGCTGTGGAACCTGGTAGATGGCCTCTGCGTTGTCGTGAGCCACCAGGTAACCGTTTTACAGTCTTAAAGACCTCTATTTTTAGAGAGGTTGACTATGTCGACCTTCTCTTCCATTGTAACATTATAAATAGCTGCCTCGTATGGAGAAACGAGGATGATCAGATAGCCTAGAGAATATACAGAAGATAGCAGTAGTTTTTGCATAAACGTTGTGTAATTTTTATTAGTTCATGGAAATTCCAGTCTCGTAGCTGTTGATAGTTGCTGTTGGTGATTAAGTTGATTTAGTTTCCATCTCTGATTGCTGGGAAGGGCCCCTCATCAACCAAAGGTTTTATTTATGTTTTTCTATATTTCCTTTTCTGCAAATAGCTAGTTCATTTTCCAGTAAATGTAATTAATTATGTTTTCTATATGTCATTCCCTTCCTTCTCTGTAATATGTATTTTGCTGCTAACTTAATTTGCTTTTTTAGAATTGATAATGGTCGACCAAGCATAGTGTTTATAGTTTGCTTTCAGTCTTTTGCAATTAGATAGTTCATCTTCAGTCTTCTGTAATTAGATAGAAGTTTAGTTAGTTGTTTTTTAGTTAGTTTATGTTTCAAGCTTAGTTATAATTAGAATTAGTCCATTAGCTTCTCTTTCTGTAGATGTAGGTTAAGTTTTATTCATAGCTTAGTTTTGGTTGACTATATTATAGAAGTAGTTCATCTCTTAAATAATGATTAGAATAGGTTGCTTCCTACTATCTTAGCTTCTCAACAATCTTCTCATTGACTTCTTTGCACTGTAGGTTCATCTACATTCGCCAGCTGACATTAAGATCATCAAAACTACCTCTTTCCTTAGTTTAATTCATTTTCTTCCATCCGAACTGTCATTCGAACAGTCATCCAGATCATCATTCGGACTTTCATTCTTTCTGCACTATTTTTATGCTTATTTTGAATTCAGTTTCTTAAGTTTTTGAATTGTAATATTTCTTGCTTCTAATTAGCATTCTCAGCTATAATTAGGACTTTGCTTTATATTCCATAAAAGTTTTAATTCAGTTTTGTCATTATTCTTAGTTTCCATCTTATCTTCCTTAATTTTGTTCTAACTATTTTTTGAGTTATGTCTTTCATATTTGATTTACTAATATGTTGTTGTTTTAGAATTTATTAGTTTTATTCTTAGTGTAGTTCATTACATGTTCTTAAGATTTAGTTCAGATTAGAGTTAATAATTTCATTCTCCAAGTATCTTAGTTTTGATAGTTTCTTTGTTAAACATAGGATCAGTTTCTCATTCACACAAATAATGAAGATGTTCATGAAATATAATTTGGTTCAGAAATAAATATCTTTATTAAGTTTTCTGCTTGCTTCTAGATTTTCATTAGTTTCATATTATTTTGCTTATGGATAGAAGATATGTCATAATGTTTAAAGTTAATTGTAATTGTTCTCTTTGTAGTCTACATCTCTTTATAGAAATTAGATTAGATTTAATCCCCTTTTGTTTTGCTATTACATTTGAAATTCATTACGATACATTCACCCCAGTTCCTATTACATTTGACGTACAACATCAAGGAGAATGGAATTAGAATTAGATGCTTTAGGATAGTCTTGAATAGTTGTTGAATTCATTAAATAGTTTGTAGTTTTGCTTCGAATTAACATAGCTTTCTGTGTATGTAATTTATCATCAAATTGAGTCATTTCATAGTTGTTTCTAATTCCTAGATTAGAATCTGAAGAATTGATTAAGTAGTTTTCATCTTTATAAAAATTAGTTTGTTTTTTTTATCAGCATTTGTTCTTATCTTTTCCATTATTTAGTCATAGAGTATAGTAGTATGACTTAATACTATTATGATCTGTTGGTTTAGCTAGGCTTAGTTAGTTCATTTGTTATCTTTTTGAAGTTTGACTCGGTTTTTCATTTTGAAATATCTTTTGATATTTTCTTTATTTAATATTTCTAAGGTCTGACAAGCCGAAATATTAGGTACCATTCTACCTCAGCATATATTTTACCACAACTCTAAGAATACCAACCTTGGTCGATAATTAAATATTAGGTGATTTCTTTGAGATAGCTAACACACCCAACATTTTGGCGTTGTTGCTGGGGAGTTGTAGATAGGTAGAACCTTTTCCTAAAAAATTATTGATAGACTTGAATTTTCTTTTTGAAATTTAGAAATAGGCTGGTGGCGGGTGAGCAGTAAGACGAGAGGTAAGAACCTGCGCATCTGTTATAACAGGCATACCCAAAACCCAACACTAGTAGTGATGCAATTAGAATTTATTTCAGTTATAGTTTTGTTTTCATGAATAGGTCTAGAAACTCGCAAGGTAGATTTATTAAAACTAGCCTTCCTACTAAAATTCCTACTAACTTATACGGGGGGCATTCCACCCCAACTACTAACTTAGCAGAAAGGTATCAGAAGACACCTAAAGGGGATAGTCCTACTTGGAAAGTTAAGGAAATCCTTTCTAGAAATCAATTAGGGGAAACCATAGGGACATGAGAAAACTCTATTCATAAAGAAATTCCACAGGAACCTCAAGCTCATATTGAGATTGAACATAGACAAGATGAAACTCCAAAGGATAAAACTTCAGAACCTTCCAACCCTCCATTAGTCCAAAAACCCAAAGACACTACTTTTTCAATAGTAGGTGGTCCAAACTTAGTAGGTTTTGTTGATCCTGCACAAGTAGATTCTCTTTTTGAGAATTCTATGAACATAGTCATCTCACAGATTGAAACAACAACAGTAGGACCTTCAAAACTGGATACCCACATAGCTGGTAATTCTCCTCCTAAAAGGAAGAATACTCTTCCTGAAACAAAATGTTGGGACATCCCATATTCACCAAGAAAGGATCCACCTAGGTATTCTCTCTTTGGCAATCGAATCTTCATGGAGGATGAAAATGAAGATCATGTCCAACAAGATGAAGAAGAAGGAGAGGTTAGAACTAAAAGTACCTTCGGGTTCCCTGTCTTAGAGACTGCACAAGATGTGACTATGAAAAACATTCTGCCCTCCTCACTACCAACCTTTTATGGGAAGAGTAGTGAGGATCCAGACATATTTTTATTCGAGTTTGACATTTTCTGTATGAGCTATAATTACCTACAAGATGGCCAAAAACTAAAGCTCTTTCCTGCCACATTAAAAGATTCTGCTCTTTGATGGTTTATGGGATTAGGAGAATCTAGTATTAGAACTTGGGAAGACATGAAGAATGAATGCATTTCTATGGAAATATCAGGATTACTGTAGACCTAAGGACTCTCGCAATGATATTTTTAAAATTCAACAACTTGAAGATGAGAGCCTGGAAGACTGTCTCGAAAGATTTAACTATGTGTTACACAAATCCAAATATAGTGATCTTCGGGAAGATGCAGTAAGAACACTCTTCCTCAAGGGAATCTCAGAAGAATTATTGGAAAACCTTAATCTCATGGCAGCAGGAGACATTTCTCATAAATATTTTGCACAGATTTGTGAACTATGTAGGAATTACTCTAGGATCAGAGGGAAAAGTGGAAGGCACTTTCGAGAATCTTATGTTAGGAACCCGAAAGGGAACACATCTGGTTCTGGTGGAGTTATAAGGGTAGAGTTCGGAAACCTATTGGAAAATTTCAAAACAGATATCTTAGGAGCCATGGGTTCTCAAATAGATGCACTACAAGCTAAAAAGAGTCAAGATGAAGAGTGTGCCACAATGAGTGTTTTCTGCCCCAGGTGTAGAACTAAACATCCTCAATGATAATGTCCATTAAATAATGTTTCAGTTTGTCACCTTTGTACAGAAGAACATCCAACTGACAATTGTCCATCGCTGCGTGGGTTGCAAGCTGTATACAAGAGTGGAAACTTTGGTGAGACATCTAGGAGGCCTTGGAAACCTAGAGATCAACCATCGTATCAAGATTCATCACAAATTCCACCCTATTACTATCCTTATCAACAATGGAACACTTTCGGTTGGTAGAATTGGCCACCACAGTACCCTCCTCAGAATGCTCAACAACAGCAATGGCCACATGGTTGGAGAGGACAAGCTTATGCTCAAACACCTCCTCCTATTCCTAACTATCCTTACCCACCTAATATTCAGCAACTTTTGCCTGGATTTACACCTCCTTCATTACCCCCTATCCCAAATCAACCTCACCACTTCCAGAATATGAATCCTCCAAGACCCACAATATTACCTGCAACCGATACCGAATCCTAACAACAAGCCAACCCAAGCTCTTAACAGCATTGGGTTGTTACCTCTTCCATCATATGCCATTTCGACCGCACCAATACATGAGATTCAACTGCGGTCTGGAAGATTTCTGCAATATCATCCCAAGTCATCAGTCATTATCCAATAAGAGAATGAAGAAGACATACCTAGTGAAGTTTTGAATGATGCCATTCTTAAATATGTGGTTATTCCTAAATCTTCAACACACAACCATCCTTATAAAGAAGCAATTACAGGAGAAAATTCACCTCCATATCCAGAGCGTCTGATAATAGAAAAACCTGTAACATATCCAGAGTATGATATCATTTACCAATTGAAAAATATTTGTATTAAGATCCCTTTTTTACAAGCCATTAAGGATATACCAATCTATAGTAAAGTAATAAAGTAACTATGTATTAAAAGACTAGGTAGAAAACAAAAAGACCCCCCGACGATTCATGTAATAGGAGAACTATCAAATTGCATAGCAAACAAACCTAGAATCCCAAAGTATTCAAACCCAGGAAACCCGGTGGTGAGTGTTATCATCAATAACACTACCATAGGAAACACACTTATTGACCTAGGAGCCGCTATTAACCTGATGACTACCACAGTTTTAGAAAAATTTAGGACAATTCCTCTGCCCTAGGCCAACAATGCTAGAATTAGCAGATCAGACTATGGTTCAACCTACTGGGATCTTAGATGAAATCACTGTATCAGTAGCTTCATGGGAATATCCTGTAGACTTCATGGCCATAGAATCAAAATACCCATCCAAAGTTCACCCCATTATTTTGGGAAGACCTTGGTTGGCTACTGCCAATGCATTTATAGGATGTAGGGATGGAGAGATGATTATCTCTGATGGGTTATCTACAAGGAAACTAGCTTTATACCCACCAGCTCAGCCAGTAACTGAAAACCTATTTTGGTTAGATTGTCCTTTTGGGGATGAGAACTTGGAAGAACTTTCCCTTGTTATTGATTTCTCCCAGGCACTTCAAGATCAAAATACCAAGAATGTGTTGAATCAATTTATCTCTTCCACAACATGTGTAGACTTTCCTCAGTCTTTCTCCCAACTTGACCAAATCTTTGGAGATGAATTCCAAGAAAACATGATCCTCTCAACATTCACGATTACACCCTATGTCTTCGCAATCGAAGAACACCTAGGATCCTATACCATACCTTGCGAGGTTAGTTCCGACAAGTTTCTACATATAAATGCAGGTTTAGACGAGAGTCAGCAAAAACAATTACTAAAAGTTCTCCAAAGTCAAATTGGAGCATTTGCATGGGAATATACCGATATGAAAGGTATACACCCAGATACCTATATTCACCACATTTACACAGACTCAAACATACCTCATGTTAGATAGCCCCAGAGAAGAATAAATCCAGCCCTAAAGGATATAGTAAAAGATGAATTATAAAAACTCCTTAATGCTAGATTCATCTACCCAATTTCTTGTTCGGGTACACAGGGTACTACCAAAGGACCAAACACCAAGAGAAACCACTTCACATAAACAGATCACAGATCAACACACCGATGTTTTGACGTGGTTTAAACCCTCTTGAGGGAAACACTCCACGGCCCCGACCAAATAGCTTCTACGGGACAATTTATTATGCAAAGAAAGAAAGTTACAAATGAGCTTCTCATAATCGATCAACTAAACAATGACCCTCCATGCTCTTTAAATAGAGATCATGGACCAATCGGGTGTTAAGCCATGGATCAAGGTTAGGTTTGATCTAAGAGAAGTTGAGCCGTCGGATCACTCTATGTCGGAAACATATCATGACCGTCGGATTAAGTATTTACAAATGCATATTAATGCATACTAAAGAAACACACTATCCCTAACGGATATATTACACAAGTTGATCTTAACTAACTCCTAAGTGTCTAAATATCCTAACATTTCTAACAGTAAATGGGTATCTCCTCTGGTGGTAGTTCCAAAGAAATTCACAGGGAAATGGCGTATCTGTTTCAACTTTCGAGAATTAAACAAGGCCACTCTTAAGGACTACTTCCCCTTGCCTTTCATTGACCAGGTATTAGATACTTTATCAGGGAAGCAATACTTTTCTTTCCTTGATGGGTATAGTGGATACAATCAAATATTAATAGCACCTGAAGATCAAGATAAGACAACCTTCACCTGTTCTTGGGGGACATATGCCTATCGAGTGTTACCTTTTGGAATTTGCAATGCACCTGCTACTTTCCAGCGTGCAGTATTAGGAATCTTTGCCGAACTTATACATGACTGTGTAGAAGTTTATATGGATGATTTTACAGTTTATGGCAATACCTTCCAAGAAGCCCTTGATAACCTCGAAATAGTTCTTATTCAGTGCCAAGAAACGAACCTAGCTCTTAGTCATGAGAAATGTAAAATGTTACTAACCGAGGGAATAGTTCTGGGACATCATGTCTCTCTTCGAGGTATCAAGGTGGATCCCGCCAAGATAGAAATAATTGTTAATCTTCCTCCTCCAAAAACTACGAAGGAAGTAAGAAGTTTTCTTGGCCATGCAGGCTATTATAGACGTTTCATTGAAAATTTCACGAAGATAGCCGCACCTATGTTCAAACTACTCATGAAAGACACAGAATTCCAGTGGACTGAACCTTGTCAGCAGGCCTTCGAAGATTTGAAGGCAAAGCTATCAGTGGAACCAGTACTTAGGGGCCCCAATTGGTCCTTTCCTTTTCATATATCCACTGATGCTTCCGATATAGCCATAGGAGCAGTCTTAGGTCAAAAAGAGGGACAAACATCACATGCCATTTACTTTGCTAGTAAAAATTTGACTCCTGCAGAATCGAAATACACTATTACCGAAAAAGAGTTTCTAGCAGTATTCTATGCCATCAACAAGTTTCGTCATTATATTACAGGATATGAGATTTTTATACACACTGACCACTCCGCCATCAAATTTTTAATGAATAATCCTATCACCAATGGCAGAGTGACTTAGTGGCTTCTTTTGTTACAATAATTTAACATCACCATTGTTGATCGTACCGGTCGAGAGAAGGTGGTAGCTGATTTTCTCTCTCAAATTCAAACTGATGATAATGCTAGTCCTGTCGATGATAGCTTCCCAGATGAAAATTTGTTCGCTGTGTCTGTTCGAACCCCATGGTTTGCAAACATAGCCAATTATTTAGCAACTAGAAAGATACCAAACCTTCTCTCCCCACCCGAAAAACGTAGGATCATAGTTCAAAGTTCCAATTATTATTGGGTGGATAATGATCTCTTTCGTACGGGTCCTGATCTTGTTATTAGACGATGTGTACGAAAGGATGAGATGGCAGAGATCCTTCATGCATGCCATGGTGGACTTTGTGGTGGGCATTTTTCTGATAAGAGAACAGCATACAAAGTGTTGTACTCTAGGTATTATTGGCCAAGCATTTTCAAATATGCTGCCAAGTATGTCAAGGGGTGTGACAGTTGCCAAAGAATGGGTAGACTTACGCCATCAGATAAGATGCCCTTACAACCCCAAGTCATGATTGAGCCTTTTGAAAAATGGGCTCTTGATTTTGTTGGGCCAATTTCGCCTATGTCTCGCAAGAAGAAGTACATCCTAGTCTGTACAAATTATGTCACCAAGTGGGTAGAATCCAAATCCTTATTCTAAGCCATAGAGAAATCTGTGTTGGAGTTCATATACGAAGAAATATTTACTCGATTCGGTGTACCTAGGGAAATTGTAACCGATTAAGGATCTCAGTTTACCTCCAAATTAATGAAAGAGCTTACTGACAAATATGGTATTAGACATTGTAAATATTCACCATATCACCCGCAAGCCAATGGTCAGGTAGAATCCACCAACAAAGTATTATAAGTCATCCTGACTAAGACTATCCAGTTACACCACAAAGACTGGGCAGATAGGCTTCCGAAAGCTTTGTGGGCTTATAGAATAACTTGGAGAAACACCACTAGCCACACACCTTATGAACTTGTTTATGGTAAACAAGTTCTTCTACCTATTGAATTGGAAGTCAAAACCTTTAATATGGCTGCACAATTAGGGATGAATTTAGAAGAAGCAAAGAGACAACGAATCCTGCAAATAAATGAATTAGACGAGATTAGGAAAGATGTTATTCAATGCACAATCTTAATACAAAACCAATGTAAAAAGTGGCATGATAGGTACATTAAACAAAAACAATTCAAAACTAGAGACTGGGCATTACTTTTTGATTCAAGGTACAAAAAATGTAAAGGAAAATTAACTACTCATTGGATGGGTCCATATGAAATTGTTATAGATTTTGATAACGGATCTGTTAAAATTAAGACAATTGATGATTCGCAAATTTCCTTTGTTGTAAATGGAAATAGACTTAGACTTTATTATCAACCAATATCTAAACAAGATTTTGTGCAGAATGCCTTACAACAAGAGGAAATGGAGCTGGTTGAAGAGGAAGTCATTCCTCTTTCTCCTAGTTCTTGAAATTATTTTGGGTTATTTTCTTTTGTATATATGTAAATATGTTCTTGTTTTCAATAATAAGAGTCATTTGTAACAACTGATTTCATTCTTTATAGGAAAGTCATTTTTATGATCAGCTTATGAAATTTTGTAAATTAAAACAGGAAGACTCTTTTCCTTTTTCCTAAACTTCATATATCTTTTTCTGTGTACATATGTTTTTGTCTTGAATAAACTTGAATCATCTAACAAGTGGTTTTGCAGTTTGATTACAAGAACCTTATGATCAGCTCATGCAATATTATCCAAAAAGGGAAGTGCTCTAAAAATAAATATCTATAGTTCTCCTTCTCTTGTGATTATTGTTGATTCATAGTGAAAAGATAAAGCATTCTTTACATTATTTTTAACCACTTTCTTCTATGATTCTGTATATGGTATTTGATTAAGACATGCACATTTATGATTATCATTAGAACAGTTGCTTAAAGACCTACTTTAATCATTATGATCTCCAGAAAGCTCTATCTTACACCTATGGATTACTGGCTCATCCTAGACTCATTATCAAAACTTGTCTCTTAAAGCATCTTTAAAAGGTAGCTCAAAAGTGAATGATATTTCTATTTTGTGGGGGACATTACTAATCTCTTATGAAGAAGATAGACTGAGAGGTCAAAGAACAACTTTAGGTTATTATCTTTTGACATGATCTATAATTTGGGCCATTATAAATAAAGTTACTCATAAGGTTCGTGCTAAAAATTTGAATCATGTGTTTAACAGGCTTAGCACACTCTAGTGACAACCATCTCCGTTACTAAAAATATCATTATACGAAGCAAACCCGCCAGGGTACTGAACAAGCTCGCTGGAAGTGGCTCCATGCTAAGTAAAATCTTAAACAAGGAAGCTCGGTAAATGCAAGTAAACCCATCAGGGTACTGAACAGGCTTGTTGGCAGCAGGGCTATGCTTGCATGGTACCAAGATAAACCCGTCGAGGTACTGAACAGGCCTACTGGTAGTGGGACAATATCGGGTAAAAGAGGTTTGGTTAACGCTTTGCTATTCACATGGATCATAAAAAACCTGAGTATACAAACACATGTTTAGGCCAATTATTTATACTGTCATTAGAGAATGGCTCTAAGTTGGACTTGGACCCTGTCATCTAATTCAAACAATACCTAGGATATGATTATCCTATAAATGGGACCCATAACTATAGTAAATCTCACAAACTCTACGGTGAACCTTATCTATATTCTTTGGATGACAAGAGATATTTACAATGAGTCATGGGTGACTAGTTTTCCTATGGCATTTCACATCGACTATATTATCATTCTTCATATGGTCTTCTTGAGCACTGTTGTATTGTTTTTTATGAATGTACATATCTAAATCATCTACATATACTAGTTAATATTTCATTTTCTTATGAAAATTATCACAGCATTTTAGGAGCTATCGACAAAACTTTCAATTGAAAATATTAATCAATTTTTCTTTGATGGCTTGAGGACACACCATATTTTTGGTTTGGGGGAGGATTAGAACTTTTTTTACTTTCTGAACATTTATGAAAAAGTTTATTTATCTCTGATAAAATGATAGGTGTTTTCAGGGTAATGCAAAAAGAAGAAGAAAGATTGATCTAGTCAATAACAAAAAGAAGAACATGACTTAAAGTTCCAGAAAAGAAAATTTTATAGCATCTTTTGCGCACTAACAGCCTCAGAAATTCCCTACAAAATCAGCTTCATTCAGCATTAGCAAGCAAATATTGTACAGACAAAAGTTTGTATGAAGGGTTGAATGATGGGTCGAATGCCGATCCGAATAAAGTGACGAACGAGGCAAATGTATAACGATCTGAATGAAGTGCCAAATGAAACCATAGCTTATAATGGCTTTATTAAACATGCCAAGGTGTCCAAATTTGAATATTTTTTATAAATCTAATTGGTTGATTATGTCAGGAATCAATCAAATGTCAATTCCGCACGTGGTCTCAGTGCCTTATTTATCTCGCCTCCATTAAATGAATGGATTATGCATCATTTCGATCTTCATAATCATTACATGACCGCCATATGGCTTTAATTATCCTATGGTATGACCTGTCATCATATTAATCGAGTTATCATGATCTCCCACGTATAATATACGTCTATAATCTCATTTCGAGAATTACATTCAACCTGTCCAAAGCTCGGCTTTGGACATGGTTGAATATATCATATCCACACGTATTCTCTGACTCACACATTTTTATGTTGCCGCTCGATTCAAGATATTTGAATGACAAGTGTGATCTCTCAAGCATGCACCTTGTCCATCGTTCAACCATTCAAACGGACTTCAATTTAAACTGATGACTACATGAATTTCGCTCCATTCCTATTTGTTTTCCATCTTCTCTGTTAAGTTGTGTCTCCTGCATATTTTGCATCCCCTGTACCTATCCACATCCCTCGAACTCTATCTAGTTATGCCGATCCATCATAAACCTGGAAGTTACCAAGGTTTACTTTGCATCCCTGAGTTCAAAGAGTGCCATGAGGTATTACTTCGAGCCGGGTGGGGTCTGTTTCTCTACCTTCTCCAAGGCCACGACCACGAAATATCACTGCTGTTCGCTAAAGGATTCAATGGAAAGATGGCAAAAGTTGGCCATCTCACTTTTTCTATGACGGAATAATCTATCACATTAGCCACAAAGATCCCTAGGGAAGGATCCCATTGGCATAAACATCTCCTCCTTCCACGGAAGGCTCACAAATTTGCTTTGAAGACCGAATATCAACATGTTATTGGAACCAAAGGATTCCACTGGGAGTGGGTCAAGCTGGAATACCTAGATCCCTTGACTGTCATCATCCATCTGATCACTTGTGAGGGTAAGTTTACTATTTTTAAAGTCTGCCATTTTAGATTGCTAGCACATTTTGTTAACAATCAGACCCTCAATTTCCCATTCTATTTACTGAAAAGTTTAGAGAAAATGTCAATCCAGGTCAGGAATATTAATACTATTAATCCCTCTGGAAGCTTGTACCATCATTGTCTTATTAAAATCTTGATCATTCACCAGCTGGAAAAGAGAGGGCAAACCTAGGATTGTTTTGTTTTTGAAATATCAAACCCTCATTTGATCAAGAAGCCTATTGCCAAATCCTCTGCTTCTCGAAAACACCATCGTTTCCAAGCCAGTATTAGTGAGCCTACCCAAGCCTCTACACAAACAGAACAAGACACCAAGCATGTGTGGTTTGATGAGAATCCCTCAGGAGATGTACACCTTGTCCATCCATCGCCTTCTCTTGAGCTTACCCTTGGTGACCCTACTTCAGAACCTCCACTCTTTTCAGTACCCACTAAATCCATGAGAGAAAATCTTGACCAGTTCGTCGACCAGTCTGTCATCCAGATTGTCGTTCAGCCATCACGTTTAGATGACCATACCCTTGAAACACCTCTCCTCACATTAGCCAATGTATCTGCTCAATTGTTTGAAGCCCCTGCTGTGGAAAGTTCCCCTGCACACAATGAAGACAGAGTTCTTGAAGAACATACTGTTGAGTTTGAAACATCTTCAAGAAAGTTGAGTCCTCAAAAGGACCTGGAACATCGCATAGAACAGACCATTTTGAATCAGCAGGAAGTGGATAGATTAACCCGAGGGATAGCATGATTGACATACCAAAATCAAAATTATGTGGAAACAATCTCCGAGCTTCAGAAAGAAAACAAGGCACTGTGCACACAAGTAAGAAGCATTGAATGCTTGGTCAATGCCAGAACAGCGTCCCATACTACTCTCCAAATGAAGTATGACACCTTGAAGGACTAGTTTAGGAAGCTCCAGAAGCTTAAAGCTAAAACCCCTTCCTCTTCCAAGTCGAAAGCAGTTGCTACTGCAGCTCAACCTTCTTCCTGAACTTCTCTTTTTTGCTCAGTGGGACCTGGCATATCTCCAGTTTGGGGGAATGTTGGTGTCCATTTTGTCACTATTTTTTATCATCAAATATACTCTAAGTGGCGTTAATTGCACTATTTTTGTATAATAAATCACTCTTCTTTCCATTCATACTGTCAAACATAATCAGGTATGCATTTATTTGAACATCATACGAATCATGAATAATTATCAACATTTTTTATGGTTTATTAACAATCATCTCATATTTCTAGACATGCTTGGCAGTTAGTTTTTTCTCTACAGGATGCGGTCTTCAAACGAACCTTCATTTGGACTCGCTTTCATGCCTAAGACGCCAGCAGCGTTCAACCCATCATTCAGCCCTTCGTCCAGCCCGCGAGATCGTTGGTTGGTATATTCCTGGCCATTAAAGACGGAAATGGACACGTGGATTCTGTTAGCAACGCGGTGGGTATGGTTGATGAGCCTCAGTTCTAGAAGATTCACCTCCTTGACTCCCGAGATCGATAACACACGATCTACCCACGTCAACACTCTATAATTTCGACTTCCCTGCTCATCCAACCTGATATCACGCACGCCTGCTCACGTCAATGTTCTAGAGGAACCTCATCTTCCCACGCTCAGTCCGCCAACACATTTCTCTTGCCATGTCAAAGGAAGATCAACGTCTCAGCAACTGCGTGAAGAAAACCGATGCCATGGAACCTGGTAGATGGCCTCTGCGTTGTCATAAGTCACCAGGCAACCATTTTACAGTCTTAAAGACCTCTAGTTTTAGAGAGGTTGACTATGTCGACCTTCTCTCCCATTGTAACATTATAAATACCTACCTCGTATGGAGAAATGAGGATGATCAGATAGCCTAGAGAATATATAGAAGATAGCAGTAGTTTTTGCATAAACGTTGTGTAATTTTTATCAGTTAAAGGAAATTTCAGTCTCATAGCTGTTGATAGTTGTTGTTGGTGATTAAGTTGATTTAGTTTCCATCTCTTATTGTTGGGAAGGGCCCCTCATCAACCGGAGGTTTTATTTATGTTTTTTTGTATTTTCTTTTATGCAAATAGCTAGTTCATTTTCTAGTAAATGTAATTAATTATGTTTTCTATATATGCAATTCCATTCCTTCTTTGTAATTTGTATTTTGCTGCTAACTTAATTTGCTTTTTCAGAATTGATAATGGTCGACCAAGCATAGTGTTTATAGTTTGCTTTTAGTCTTTTGCAATTAGATAGTTCGTCTTCAGTCTTCTGTAATTAGATAGAAGTTTAGTTAGTTGTTGTTTAGTTAGTTTATGTTTCAAACTTAGTTATAATTAGAATTCGTCCATTAGCTTCTCTTTCTGAAGCTGTAGGTTAAGTTTTATTCATAGTTTAGTTTTGTTTGACTATATTATAGAAGTAGTTCATCTCTTAAATAATGATTAGAATAGGTTGCTTCCTACTATCTTAGCTTCTCAACAGTCTTCTCATTGACTTCTTTGCACTGTAGTTTCATCTACATTCGCCAGCTGACGTTAAGATCATCAAAAATGCCTCTTTCCTTAGTTTAATTCGTTTTCTTCCATCCGGACTGTCATTCGGACTATCATTCGGACAGTCATCCGGATCGTCATTCGGACTTTCATTCTTTTTGCACTGTTTTTATGCTTATTTTGAATTCAGTTTCTTAATTTTTTGAATTGTAATCTTTCTTGCTTCTAATTAGCATTCTTAGCTATAATTAGGACTTTGCTTTATATTCCATAAAAGTTTTAATTCAGTTTTGTCATTATTCTTAGTTTCCATATTATCTTCCTTAACTTTGTTCTAACTGTTTTTCGAGTTATGTCTTTCATATTTGATTTACTAATATGTTGTTGTTTCAGAATTTATTAGTTTTATTCTTAGTGTAGTTCATTACATGTTCTTAAGATTTAGTTCATATTAGAGTTAATAATTTCATTCTCCAAGTATCTTAGTTTTGATAGTTTCTTTGTTAAACATAGAATCAGTTTCTCATTCACACAAATAATGAAGATGTTCATGAAATAGAATTTGGTTCATAAATAAATATCTTTATTAAGTTTCCTAATTGCTTCTAGATTTTCATTAGTTTCATATTATTTTGCTTATGGATAGAAGATAAGTCATAATGTTTAAATTTAATTGTAATTGGTCTCTTTGTAGTTTAAATCTCTTTATAGAAATTAGATTAGATTTACTCCCCTTTTGTTTTGCTATTACATTTTAAAGTCATTTCGATACATTCACCCCAATCCCTATTACATTTGACGTACAACATCAAGGAGAATGGAATTAGAATTAGATGCTTTAGTATAGTCTCGAATAGTTGTTGAATTCATTAAATAGTTTGTAGTTTTGCTTCGAATTAACAGAGCTTTCCGTGTATGTAATTTATCATCAAATTGAGTCATTTCATAGTTGTTTCTAATTCCTAGATTAGAATCTGAAGAATTGATTAAGTAGTTTTCATCTTTATAAAAAGTAGTTTGCTTTTTTATCAGCATTTGTTCTTATCTTTTCCATTATTTAGTCATAGAGTAGAGTAGTATGACTTAATACTATTATGATCTGTTGGTTTAGCTAGGCTTAGTTAGTTCATTTGTTGTCTTTCTGAAGTTTGACTCGGTTTTTCATTTTGAAATATCTTTCGATATTTTTTTATTTAATATTTCTAAGGTCTAACAAGCCGAAATCTTAGGTACCATTCTACCTCAGCATATATTTTGCCACAACTCTAAGAACACCAACCCTGGTCGATAATTAAATATTAGGTGATTTCTTTGAGATAGATCACACACCCAACAATAGGGATGTGTCTACTCTAATTATCTATCTTACTATGAATTGGTGAGATCCAATTGACAGAAATGAAACAACTAGCTCTATTTTCCTAAGATCTTTAATCATTTTTTAATTTGAAATAAACTTGGAGGGAAAAAATAAACTCAAATATCGGGGGGAAATTGAATTACTTCGTATAAAATCGAAGAAGAAATGATACTTACTTACAACCTTGCTTGAGGTGAATCCCTTCTCCTTTGCTTTGAGCAATCCTTCTCCATCCTTCCCTTTGATCAAAGTGCTTTGTGTTGAAGATGAGCTTTCCAAAATTCAAATCCTTCCAGCATGCATTTACTTTCACTTTATGTATTTTACTATGTCGCAAATGCCTTTCTTTTATAGCATTGAGAACTGGGAATTCAGGAATCAAACTTCAATGTGGGATAACACCTTTTTCCCAAATTTTGTTTTTTTCATCAAAAAACCCACTTTCTATAATATTTTCAAGCTTTTTGTCACAAATCCATAATTTTTAGGCAAAATTAATGTAGATTTTGTGTATTTCTTCTCACTGTTGACTGGTGGAGACTAGATTTGAGCCTTCAAGCGGGAATTTCAATCACTAAACCTTACCTCTTTAGGATACCTATTTCTTCACTCAATCCTTATGATTATGGAAGTAGTGATTAGATAAGAGAGGATTGTTCTCCTATGTACGTGTCTTATGTCTTCATGTTGCAGGCGAATGGTAAAATGTGCTTCTAACCTTCACTTGTTAAGGGTGTTAATTTGGTTGTTAACAGATGCCCCCTAAGGTGTGAGGTTTGAAGCAGAGCTAAAGGCCAAAATAAATTATTTCTTCATACTGATACTCTTCAGTGATCAAGGCAGGATGGTAAAGGATTAGCTCATAAGCGCAGGATTCAGGAAAACACCTACAAGTCAAACAAAGCAATTTCCCAAATATACAAAATATTCTTGAGGCTGGTATACCCATGCTTAGAAATAAGCAATCATGGCCACGAACAATACACAGTGGATTCATTTCAAAAGTAAATTTTCATAAATACAAATGTTCACTTTGATGAGTGCAAGATCTTTGTGGTACTTCTGACATGTTAGTTTAATCTTGCGCAACTCGGGTAGTGCATCAATGAGTGATACAACTATTTTTCCAAAGGTATTCAATACAAACCGACGATAGTATGATTTTATATCATGCAAATATATGACCTGATGTCAACCATAATAAAACACCATATGATTACTGGTCATTGATGTATATTGTTAACAGATGCGAGGACACTCACCGATAATGATTATGGACTCCAAGGTACTGAGTACAGTCTAATAAGTGTGAATAGATGTTATGAATTCGAACACTTGTAGAATCAAATAATTAGAGGTCATTGATGTATACCCATTGTCATTTGCGAGGGAAAATTCCACTAATGACTGTAAGATCCAAGGTATTATGGGGTTCATAGATCCATTTCCTAGATTATGTTTTGGTGTCGATAGGAATAGATCCATCTGAAGGAGGGAATTGATGCATCCCACATCAATCAATATGAAACAGAGATCAAAAGTATGATATAATTTGGTGGAGTTGTGAGATCCAACACTATACTATACTGACACAAGGAAGGCCGACATGATTGGTCAAGAATATTTGAGGAATCGCCGACACTATTTGAACTTCCCTTGAACACATAACACAACACATAATGGACACTTGGCAACATAAGACTCAAGTAACCAAACTTAATGAAAACCTCCAATGACAGATGCATTAACGAAAGCTCCGTTGATGACGGGAAGGATAACCCATCGATGGTGATCTGTTCAAAATAATGGTACAGCTTCCTAAGGAAAATGTAAATGGTGTACTGACAACGAATACAAAATTATGTGTCATGTTCAAGGGCGACAAGGACTGACTGTTGCCATTTCTTCAAGGATATAATATGAAATGATTCAATTCCCCCCCTTAAAAAATGGGGAGAAAATTGAATTACTTCATATAAAATCAAAGAAGAAATTATACTTACTTAAAATATTGCTTGAGGTGAATCCCTTCTCCTTTTCTTTGAGTTGTCCTTCTCCATCCTTCCCTTCGATTCAAGTGCTTTGTGCTAAAGATGAGCTTTCCAAACTTCAAATCCTTCCAGCATGCCTTTACTCTCACTTTATATATTTTACTATGCCCCAAATGCCTTTCTTTTATACCATTGGGAAGTGGGAATTCAAGAATCAAACTTCAATGTGGGATAATATATTTTTTCCAAATTTTGATTTTTTCATAAAAAAAAACCCACTTTCTATGGTATTTTCATACTTTTTGTCACAAATCCAAAATTTTCAGGCACAATTAATGCATATTTTGTGCATATATTCTCACAGTTGACTAGTGGAGACTAGATCTTAGCCTTCAAGTAGACAGTTCAATCACTAAACCTTGTCTCTTTAGGCTACCTATTTATTCGCTCAATCCTTCTGATTATGGAAGTAGTGATTAGATAAGAGGGGATTGTTCTCTTATGTACTTGTCTTTTGTCTTCATGTTGCGGGCGAATGGTAAAATGTGATTCTAACCTTCACTTGTTAAGGGTGTTAATTTGGTTGTTAACAATTCCCATTTCATTATTGGGAAACCAAACTCCAATTTTCAGCAAGTCATGCATTCCCAGGAAGAAAAATTACAGAAATCGTAACCAAAGAAAGAGCCATGTTTTAGAGTGTCAAAAACACCCAGAAATTCATGTGGGTTGTGAAATCCAGTGGGGAATCCATATATATCGACCCTAGGGTGAATTAGAGAGTATCAAAAGATCAAAAATCCATGGGAGAACCCTGATTTGGGAGCCTAGAAATCAAATTTCGTGGTTGAAGTTAGTGTGACCATAAATCAAAAAATTGAAGAGAGAATTGAAGCGAGGGAGAGATCATAGGTTGGAATTGCTAGATAAACCTAGTGTAGACAGAAATATCTAGTGGTATAGAAGCTTGGAACTTTCTATGCTCACCTTGAATAGCACGGCAGGGAAGGGGCGCTTGAGGGACTATGTAGCAGAGAAGGGGACCTTCCTTATGTTGGGTGTGGTAGGTAATGTGGGTTTCCTGTTGTGTAAAAAATTGCACAAGGGTGCATCCTTCCACTTGGTAAGGAGATAATCCTTGTAGGTTGCAGTAAGGCCTCAGTCATTGGAACCCCTTGGGGGAGTGTGAATTATCCAAATGATCCTGCAAGTGGTTGTCAGTGATAATGGGGGGAGAATGAAAACTCAAACAACCAAATGTATGCAAAACCACTTTGTATTTCCCAATGGTAAAGCATGTACAAAACCTAGGAGGTGTAGGCTTTACGGGAATCCAACAATCTCCCTTAGGGAGGTCCTTCTTGTCCAAACTAAATGCGAAGTGGGTTGAGAGAAAAATGGAGAGAAACTCTTGCTCCTTGGAGGAAGGAGGAAAGGGAGCTTTGGAATTCTTTCAAAGGTGGGAAGAGGTGATCTATGAAGCATCTTTAACACAAATCCAATAGCATAACTTTTCTCTTTTTTCTCTCTACAAGAAGCATGCCCATGGATTCCTTTTATAGTCCAAGAGGTGGCCAAGAAACAACTAGCTCCAAATGTGAATGTCATCATCTTATGAAGTGGTTCCAAGTACACAAGAGGGGCTATTTAATGCCACAAGGAGTCTAAGGATCCCAAATTAAAATTGTGGAAGTGATGGGCCATTGATGATCCTTCAATTGTGTCGTTGGTGGGTGAGATTTGACAGCACACGGATATCGAAGGAATTTCCACGTGAGGGTCGCGCGGGTTCTGAACTAGTAGCACACACTATAGTGCAGACTAATAAGGGTTCAATCACGTGAAATATCCATTTGAATATCCTTGGGAACTTTTGGACACATGTTTCCTTTTTTATTTGTTGAAGATTCCTTTGGTGAGATACATTCTATATTGATGACACCTTACTGCAAGATATGCCAAAATGTTGCATGTGTGCGAGATTTAGGCGTTAGCAATTCCAAGGATGGATGAGACCAATTGAGATGCATGTATCTCTATGGTGGAGCTCACTGGCTTAACATTCACCATCCTTGTTCCCCTGCATGCTTGATAAACCCAGTTGTGTGCTTTCTTAGCATGAGTGTGTATGTGCCCATTGCTATGAGTGAGCCTCTGTAGTTCCTCCTTAGTTGATAAATAACCGAGCTTGGGGGTGGCCTCTCATCAAAGATACAAAGTACTAGAAAGATCGCCTATGGATGGGTGGAACGTTGCTCTTCCATAGCCAATTGCTTGGACAACTTCATTGAAAATATAAGTGTTTATTTGTTAATTTAATGTTGTGTTTGAATGTGCATGATTATCATTATTATGTCTGTGATGAATATTGTTGGGTCATGTGGTTACCAGAGATACATTATATATTATAAGCAAGCATGCACACAATGATACAGATACAAGAGACAAGAGACCAATAGAGAGAAGCACGAGCCTTTATTAACCAGCAAGAGCATAATACAATATAGAACAGATCTAACCAATACATCAGCTCAATATCCTATATATATGTCTTTCAATATAGTTACATAACCATCTATCGGTCTAACCAACCAACCCGACCTATGCTAGCCGACCCGACTTATCGACATATACTTCAAACGGTCGGGCGGAGGGCCTAGTCAATAGGCTGACCTAGGCCCCTCCAACATCTCCCCCACCACAAAATATTTCTTCATCCCGAAGAAATGGGGAGATCAAAATTAGAACTGTGAAACAAAATAATGACTTTGACGGTTATGACTATGGTAGGATGGAGCTGGGAGCCTCAGGTGATTGTAGGCAAACCTCGACAACAGCTTCGGCAAAGACAGAGAGATGGTGCTGAAATTCTTCCCATGTATGCAGCAAATTTTTGATATCCACAGTCAATGTCGTGAGCTTCGACAGGTTTTCCATCTTGTCGTGAGTGGATGTATTTTGTACATTAGTCATGTCTGGGCCAAGAATTATGATTTTTTCTTCAGCAGCAACAAGTAGGTGTTGGATCCGAGGTTGGATTTCTTCAAGCTTGGAGACGCCAAGGCGTGCTTGCGTGATCCATTGTTCTTCCTATTTTTCTAACTTGTCCAGCTTCCTATTTTCCATGACGATTTGATTATCAAGGTTTTCAATAAGTGTTTCCTCCGCGGTCAGACGCTGGTGATGAAGTGTGCCCATAAATGTTTGTGCCTTTTGTAATTCCTTATACACTTTGCCATAATGTAGATACCAATTATTCAAGACTTCAGCAAGATTGAGTGCTTGAGTGTCGTATTGTTTGAGCAAACTGAGGGCTATTGTAAAGGCTGTATATTGGTTTTCCATTAAGGAAGATATTTCGACAACCTAGTCCTGTTGATTCTTTATAAGCTAATATTTTAGGGCTGATACGATAGACTCGAATAATGGATATGCTCTTTCGAGGGATGTTGTCGTGTCGGTACTTGATGGAAGCGAAATGACTTGTTGGGCTAAGTCTTCACACTTAGCGAGAAATGCATTCTTTTCTTCCTGTAGCTAATGGATCTGGTCTTCTGTCTCATGTTGGCGATGTCTCTGTTCTCTAAAGACTACATCCTCAATTAAATCAAGCTCTATTTGAGATGCCAACTGTGGCTGATAAATGACAGTAGACCCAAACTGATCTAAGTAAACTGAGAGGTGGCTTTCTGATTGGATTTGCTATACTTGTTGCTTTTGCTTTTGTTGCTGAAGTTCTCTCTGTTTTTGCTTCATGTCTTTATGTTTCTTCCTGTGGTTTTTCTCTTGCACTTTTTATTTATTTGTAGCCGGTTTCTCTGGCCCCTTTTCCTTTTCAACTGTTGCTAGATGAATTTCTACAACTTCTTGTATGTTAGCAACAACTTGTTATGTCTGGATCTGTATAATTTGCTCTGTTTCTGTGGTAACTATAACTTCGTGCTCAAGTGTTTCGGTACTTACTTGAATATCTATTGGTGTGCTGGATATGCCTTCTTTGATTGTACTGGTATCTTGTATGATGGCTTGTTGAGGTGCTTATGTCATGTCAGCTTCAATATCTTGAGTTGTGGCTGCTTCAATGTCTTGAATTGTGGAGGATTCAATTGTTTCTGTCGATATTGCTTCTTCATTATGCTGATGTATCACAGGACTGGACTTGGATCCATCGGCAGGGTTGAGTGAAAGGAGACTCGACTGACTTGGCAGAATGGATGGAGTTGTCGCAAGTGTGGATGGATCGACTTCTGTCATAAGTAGAATCGACGAGATGGTACTGCCAGACGTACCCGAACCGACTAGACTTGACTCAATTGCTTGGACTGAAGACTCATTTTTATGAGTGACAACTTCTGGAAAATTTTTGACTTGGTCGACTGCGGGGTGAGGTGGAATCAATTCTTGCTCTAGATGTCCAACTGAAAGGGGGATGTAGATGGATGTCTCTTGTGCAGAAATTATACCTGTTGGATCAGGATTTCTCTTAAGATGAGTCACCCTATGACTAACAACTTCTACTACTGTAGACTGTGAAGATAAGCTAGTGTTGGTCCTGACAGTGTTGGGGGGAGCCAAACTAAGCGGAGCGTTTGGTGTGACAAAGATTGGCTGATGAGTGACTAATTCTCACCAATTGGGAAAGAATACTGGAAGGTTGGCTGATGAGTGACTAATTCTCACCAATTGGGAAAGAATACTGGAAGGTTGGCGATGAGCCGACTCAAGTCAGCATCTGCTTGGCTAATAGGGGCAGGTAGTGCTAAAGGAGTAGTATCTCCCTCGACTATGGTCGGGGAAGAAGGTGGAGTGGTAATAGTCAAGTCGACATGAGGCTCGACCGGTATTTTGGGTTTCTTGAAAGAAATTCTTGGGGTCTTGCGCTGGTCTGTTTCCAAAAACTTCTGAAACTGCTCTTCCACCGGCAACTTATTATGGGATGCATTTGCTAGTATTTGAGTGGAACTATCATATAGCTCGATTTCGTCTTCTTTCGTTGGCTCCTGAAAGGTTACTTTCCTTTTTCCCTTCCCTTGTGTCGGTACTACCTTGTTCTATCGAGCTGTACACAATTCACCCGCTATCCGTTGGATATTTTTTGTCTGTCAATAGATTCTCTGGGTTGTCAGATTCTGTACTGTTGTTGGAGTGCTCCGCTTCTTCAGTTGAATCTTCATGTGGAGTAAGTGTGAGTGCCAGTATGTTGGTGTTAGGTACTAGTTCAAGCTAGTAAGTGAAAGTATTCACATACAACCGACTTTCATACTCTTCTTCCTTTTCTGCGTCTGCCAACAACTCGACACTAGTTAAGTCGACTTTTCTTGCTTGAGGTGGAATTATCAATATTTCATTTGACTATCGACCTAACTCTGTGAAAATTTCATCTACTAAGGGGTAGAAGTCGAGGGACTTTGCTTTACTTGCTGCTCCTTGTAAGTACCAAACCGTTGTATGATCCAAAGAAGGTTGCATGTTTGTTGTCGGAGGTAAACTCCATTGAATGTTCTGAGGTACTCTCCACCTTGTTCCTTTTGTTTTAAATTCTATAAACCATAATTCTAACCAGAGCTTAGCATTCGTTGGCCCATGTCGACTTCCTCCCGGTGAAAAGCAGCGGAAATTCTCCATAAGAACATTTTGCTCTTGAGCAAAATCCTTATTTCCTCGTGAACGGATGTGGGTCATGGAAATACATATAATTACAGATGGGTATCAGATGTTGGTCCCCTCATCTTTGGCACTTATGGAATCTATGTTTGATTATGTCGGCCAAGAAGTCTACCCATTTGTAAACTTTGCTGTGTATTGCCATATTTTTAACAGCTTCCAGCATGTCGATTTTCAGGTCGGACCCTCTTCCTGTTCGTGATAGTGCATGCAACACGATTTTAGCAGCAGTTTTGTAATTGGCATATTTGATCTAGCTCACAACCAGACCTCGTGAGTTCTTTCTAGTAGCGGTACCTGTAAATTCTTCGACCAAATACGTGTTTGAACTTGTCGGTACAACATCTCCTTTGTGTGCCAGACATGTGATTTTATGGATAAGTTCACCATTAACTGGAATAGTAAAATACTGTTTTACGGGAAAACCCAATGTAAGTAACATAAGTGGTCCATAAATGGATCAATAGTAATGTAAAAATGTAATGTACGGTAGATGATTAATAGTTACATAGGTTTGGGCTTTATATAATCCCGTCATGCACCTTTTTGTAAAAGGGCATGACTATTGACTTAGATAGTCTTTAATTAATAATAAATTAATATTAATATTAATTTATTATTTTATTGTTACATTGCCTTCCCCTTAAGGGAAGCTTTGTCCTCAAAGCTTCATTGAAAGCAATCTCTAATTTTGGTTGAACTGTCATCTCTGGATCCTCTGCGATACTTGATGAAATAAGACGATACGAGTTACGGATTCCCTGGGAGAATTGTCGCATCGTATCTATTGTGGTCCTTCCCAAATCTAATTTTATCGGAGCTCTGAGATCATTTTATGGGACAGGTCGTTTCAATTGTTGCTTAGTATGTCGATCTTTTCACCTATCAACATAATTCTTCTGTGAGTGCTCGTTTTGACCCTGTCGTTGGTCAAAACGACGATTATAATTAGGATGTCTGTAAGGCATATGTGTTGTTTGTTTTTCTTTCTTTTGAACTGTGGTGAGGACTGTCTTCATTTCCTCGATTTGATTTTTGGATGCATTTTCCTGTATTTGTGCTTCTTGGTTCTCCAATAGATTGTTATGATTCTGAATCTTTTCGATTCTTTCATCTTGCGACTTTTTTTCAATTTCTAACTTCTTGATTTGATTCTTTAGTTCCTGATTACGATTATTTAGACACTGGTTTTCTTCTTTCTTTTCCAGTATTCTTCCTTCAAGGTCTTCACTAGAGTGTTCCCTCTTACTACTGTTTTTCAGTTTTTTAATCTTTGTAAGCAATGTTTTGTTATGATTTCGTAGACGAAAAATCTCTTCGGTATTGCTTGATAACACATTGTTGACATTTGTCAGTTCCAACTTATGTGCCTTCTTACTGTTGTCATACTGCTGCTGGAGTTTTTCTTTTTGCTGTTGACGATGGCATAAATCTGTTTCTTGATTTTCTAGCTTTTCATGTATTTGCACTAATTCATCTTCCTTGTCCATTATGACTTTGTTTAGACGACTAATTTCCTCTTCTAAGTCGACAGTATTTCCATACGGATATCCTTCGACTTTGTTTGGGTTTTTTATCTGGTCTTCAAGTTTTTGAATGATACTTTCCAGACGTGATATTTTATCGTCTTTATCTCTTAACCTTTCTATGAGTATTTATTTACTATCTTCTAAAAATTGAATATTCAATTCTGAGTTAGTAATCTTTAGTGTTTCCTTGACGTTTTCGAATAGTAGACTATTATTGGTTGCCTTGCACTGTTCTAGTTGAGCCGAAACCGCTCGTAACTGCGATTGTAACTCTGCTATCATTGTTGCCATGACTTCTGAATTCCAACTTTTTTTTAATTGGTCTTCTTTGTTTGATAGCAGATTTGGGATGCTTGACAAGTCTTCTTTGTTGACAACAAATTTGGGATGCTTGACAAGTCTTCTTTGTTGACTCTTCCTGCTTCCGATAACAGGTGGACACCAAAAAGGTGTAATAACCCTTAATGTGGTTATTTCGTAAAAACAATCTTCTTTTGTTATGGTTAAACAACTTTTTTTTCCCCAAAAGTAACTATTTTAATAAAATAATAATGTTTCTTTTAATACAATAATAATTATTAATTAATTAATTAATAATATTACTATATTAATGTTATATAAACTATATATATATATATATATATATATATATATATATATATATATTTTGCTTTCCAAAAAACTATTTTTTTTGGATTATTATTACTATAGTCATATAATAACTAAACTCATCCTAATTAAGGTATGAGTTGTTATAAATAATGGTTTCTTTATAAAACCAAGGCTAGTTTTATAAAACCAAGGCTGGTTTTATAAAACCACGGGATGGTTTTATAAAACCAAGGCAATATGTGGTTTTATAAAACCAAGGTTGGTTAAATAAAACCTATGTTGTGTTTTTTTTTATTCTTCTCTTTTTTTATGCAGTCTTCTTTCTTGTTCTCTCTCTTTTTTTAACTTCTCTTTTATTCCTTTCTCTTCTTTTTTTTTCTCTCTTTTGATAATTTTTTTTTCCTTCAATAAGGATGGCTAAAAGCCTAATGTAAGGTTAAAAACCTAAATCTCAAAGAAACTTTGACAATTTGGCCACAAGCCGGAATCAACAAGCTCTGATACCACTAGAACAGTAAAATACTGTTTTACGGGAAAACCCAATGTAAGTAACGTAAGTGGTCCATAAATGGATCAATAGTAATGTAAAAATGTAATGTATGGTAGATGATTAATAGTTACATAGGTTTGGGCTTTATATAATCCCGTCATGCACCTTTTCGTAAAAGGGCATGACTATTGACTTAGATAGTCTTTAATTAATATTAATATTATTTTATTGTTAAATTCTCCATAAGAACATTTCGCTCTTGAGGAAACCCTTATTTCCTCGCGGATGGATGTGGGTCATGGAAATGCATATAATTACAAATGGGTATCAGATGCTGGTCCCCTCATCTTGGCACTTATGGAATGTATGTTTGATTATGTCAGCCAATAAGTCTTCCCATTTGTAAACTTTGTCGCATATTGCCATATTTTTAACAGCTTCCAGCATGTCGATTTTTAGGTCGGACCCTCTTCCTATTCGTGATAGTGCATGCAACATGATTTTAGTAGCAGTTTTGTGATTGGCATATTTGATCTAGCTCACGACCAGACCTCGTGAGTTCTTTCCAGCAGCGGTACCTGTAAATTCTTCGACCAAATACGTGTTTGAACTTGTCGGTACAACATCTCCTTTGTGTGCCAGACCGGTGATTTTATGGATAAGTTCACCATTAACTTCGACTGGAACATCAAAATAGAACTTACCATTGTGATAGCGGATAACGATGAATTGTGCAATAATTTCTTTTAGTCCTCCGAAACTTTCCAAGAGAGGTGCCTTCATATAATGCAGAATTGTAGCAGTCCTCAGCCGCTGTGCTTCCTCCCTCCATTGACCATCTGATTCCTTCCCCCAATATTCAATTTCCCTCCATGCTCTCTTCCAACTTGTTTCCAGAACCTTAGCATTCTGAATTATTTGCAATCTTGTTTCCAGAGGGGATTGTTCTTTCTCCAGCTCTCTAACGTGTGTCGCAGTGGCCCTGGTTTCCGTTTGGGTTTTCCTTGGGGCCATGGTGGAATCAGGGTTTGACAGTGCAAGATTTGCTTCAACAAGGTCGGGGATCTCTGTATATTGGAGTTCAAGTTCTTGGAAAAAGAGTGCCCAAGAATCATCGAGCTCAGGATTTATGGTGGAGGTGCTCAGCATGTGGGAACGGGACGTAGAGGCATGTATTAATGGTTGATTTGACGAGGGAATTAAATTGAGATGACAGGCTATCGGCGCTCTGTCAAGTGCATTTCCTATGGGGTCGCGGCTACTTTTTTCCTTTTCCTCTTTATCATCATGATGGTGCGGTACCTCTCTTGACGTGTCATGTCGACGGACTTCTCTTGTTAGGTTTTGTCGGTCTGTGTTCCATAGTTTCTGTCATATTTTTTCTTCCTCAGCAACTCGTCGGTGTATATAGTATCTACGGTTGTGTGTCGATCTTTTCTCTTTGCTTTGTCCAACCTTAATCTACCAATCTCTCTCCATTCTGCATTTGAATTGCCTTGTTGTTTGATTGATTGCTTATAGTACTTTCTCTCATTCAGTTGCTTGTAACTGTTTTTTTTTCATGACTTGTACCATTTTAGTCGGGCGC
Source organism: Larix kaempferi (assembly GCA_027924585.1). Taxonomy (NCBI): domain Eukaryota; kingdom Viridiplantae; phylum Streptophyta; class Pinopsida; order Pinales; family Pinaceae; genus Larix; species Larix kaempferi. The sequence goes on from BSBM01000012.1 coordinate 51,110,113, forward strand.
CATTTACCACTTTCTTGAAAAAACTACCTTGTAACATTTTCAGATGGATTGAACCATTGGGATTTATCATTTCGACGATATAGGGCCCCATCCACTTCATGTGCAACTTCTTTGGTTTCCCTTTTACGCATCTATTATAAAGTAGTGCCAAGTCACCAACTGACAGATTCTTTTGTTTGATGTTTCTATCATGCTAAGATTTGTGTTGTTGTTTTTGGACTTGTTGATGTTCTATTGCCATCTGTCGACTTTCATCTAGTTTTGACAGTTGTAATAGTTGTTCTTGTCGTGCATATTCGACATCAATGTGTAATATTGTTGCAATTGTCGGGGCTTGTCGTTGGAAATGCAGTGGAACGATTGCTTCTTTCCCATAGACAAGTGAAAAAGGTGTTTGACCTGTCGTTCTTTTGTACGTTGTTCTGTATGCCCAAAGAACAGCAGGTACTTTATCATCCTAGTCATTCTTCTCCATTTTGCACACTTTTGTTAGTCCTTTTGTGAGTGTTTTGTTAAATGATTCCACGACGCCATTAGATTGAGGTTGATATGCTGTGCTAATTATGTGATCAACTGCAAACTCCTTAGTTAATGCTTCAATAGTTCTACAGACAAAGTGCGTACCTTGGTCGCTTATCAAAGTTAAGGGGCATCCGAACTGTGTAATAATGTTTTCATAGATAAACTTGGCAGCGACTTCGCTCGAACATATCTCGACCGATTCTGCTTCTGCCCACTTGGTAACGTACTCTACAGTAGTGATGAGATATCATGCACCTATCCGTCTGCCAATTACTGGAAATGGTCCAATAAAATCGATCACCCAAATCTCGAACGTTCGGCCAGGATTAATTGGAACCATAGGCATTTCTGTTCTAGGCAGCAGTCATCCAATACGCTGACATCTATCACATTTAGATACAAACTCTCGACAGTCTTTATGAATTGTCGACCACCAAATTCCAGCTTGCAAAATCTTCCTTGCTGTTATGTTTGCATGATAATGTCCTCCTGCTAGTCCATAATGAGATTTTGAAAGTATAATCTGTCGTTCATGATCAAGTGCACACTGACGTAATACATCATCTAGTCAAAGTTTATAGAGGAATCCATTGATCAGAGTGTAAGGTGCTTCTTTCATAGCAAGGATCTTCCTCTTCTTTTTAGTCGTTCCTTCGGGAGCTTTCCCATCCTCGAGAAATTGTGCAATTTCTGCAAGTTCTGAAGGGACAGCTTCAATTCGAAACAAATGTGCATCTGGAAAATCCTCGTCAATACCTGTCGGATCCTCTCCAGTGTCAAATCTTGACAGGTGGTCTGGCTCGACATTAGCCTTTCCTGGTCAGATTATTACCTCGAATTCAAATTCGTGAAATAGTAGAAGCCAGCAACATAACCTTCCGTGGTGAAATGGTTTATTGACTAGATATTTCAAAGCCTGATGATCTGTGTAAAACACAAAAGGATTAGCCAATAAATAATGCCAATATTTCTAAAGTGCAAATACCATACCCAATGCTTCTCTTTCTGTCATGGAATAATTTCTTTTAGCCTTGCTCAGTTTTTTATTACTGAAAGCATTAGGATATTCCATTCCATCTTCTCCGAGTTGTGTTAAAATAGCGCCGACTGCTATTCCAAATGCATCAATATGCACATGAAATTTTACCGACCAATTTGGGAATCGAAGGATAGGTGCTTCGACCATAGTTTCTCTTCAATGTGTTGAATGAAATTTCGCATTCCTCCGTCCACCTGTATTCCTGATCTTATTTTAACATCTCTTCGAGAGGATATTTCGTGTCATGGTAATGTCTGATGAACTTTCTATAATACCCCATATGACCCAACAGGATCCGCACTTGCTTCGGATTACCTGGAGGCTTTAGGTCGAGAATAATTTTTATCTTTGCATAATCGACCTTGATTCCTTCTTTGCATACTACATGGCCCAGCAATATGCCAATAGGTGTCGCAAAAATGCACTTTTTAATGTTCAACGATAACTGAATCTGCCGACAACGTTCCAACATCAATCGAAGCCATTTGGAATGATCTCTTATAATTCTGTAGATTGTCCAGTTGTCAAAGTAGGCAGCCATAGTTTTATAGATATAGTCCTGAAACGGCTTGACGACAATCTGGGAAAATATCGATGGTGCATTCTTCATACTGAATGGCATGACTTTGTACGTGAACGGCCCAAATTCCCACACGAATGGAGTCTTTTTCTGATCTTATTTAGCAATAGGCACTTGATTGTACCCAGAGAAGGAATCCGTGAAGGAATAACACTCATGCCCTGCAACTTCATTAATAATTTCATATGCAAAAGGAGTTGGAAATGGGTCTCTAAGTGTTACCTTGTTCAATTCGCAAAAGTCGACACAAATTCTCAGTCGTATCGGATCTTGTTTCTTCGGTTGAACAACCATCGGGCTCGCCCGCTCTAATTGGTTGATAGGATATATAATTCCTACTTCAAGCATGCTATAGATCTCCTTTTTAACAATGTCTTTGTACTTGTGAGCAAGCTTGTAGGGTCTCTTCTTTACTGGTCTGGCATCTGGTTTGATATCAATTTTCATTTCTCCCATCTCCTGCACAAGTCCTGTCAAGTCTTTGTAGTCCTTAGCAAATTCATCTTGAAATTCCTTGAGGAAGCTAGTGATTTCTGTCATTTTTTCTTCATTCCAATAATCACCAATTTTTCCATTTTCGGTCGATCGTCATTTGAAATATATACTTCTTTTGTTTTGATTGTGGCATCCATCCACTCTAGAGCACGACTGTCATTTATCGGTCTTTCACCTTCCTTAATTTTTGTAAATGCTAGTGGAAAGTCTTTTTCCGATAATCTTTCTGGGTCATATTTCTCGACAACCTCCATGCTAAAGATTGTTTTTACATGCTTCGACATGTTGGGATGATCCTCTCTCCATTGAAAAATTTTCCCGACTGACTTCTCTATTTCTAGGCTTAGTCTTGTGGAATGTTGGCTTTCTGTCGATGTTATATTATAGCAGGCAGTAGGTCGACAAGTAGTCTGCTTCTTTTCTACAAAAGTTAGATTTTATGTTGGTTGCAGAAATTCTTTGATATGTTTACTTACTTCGACCAACTTCTCCTCCTTTGGGGAAAACTGGAAATCATTGATGAAATTTTCTTTCAAATATTTCCATGTGAAAGTTTCTCCTCTTGCCTCTTCCATCTTATACCATTTACTGGGTAAATCACCAAGTGTGCTGGGGAAGAAGTGAGGCCATGCCCTTTCATCTTTATAGCCCAATTTTCTCCATTCTTTTTCACGACAGTTGTTGTGGACTTCAGGATTTTGTCCCTGTGTGAACATGGGGATGTCGGCCTGACCCTGTGTCAACTTCTTTCCTCCAAATCTTTCTACAAAAAGTGTCGATGTAGTATTCCAAGTTTGGAGTTTCGACTGATGGGTATCCCACCATCTCGCAGCTTGACCAGTGAATGTCTCAACCAGACTCTGTAGTCGGCCTTGCTCTCTGACATTTTTTGATACTTATTCGACATGTACAACACGGGAATCACACTCCTTGTATCTCACTTTCGGATTATATGTCTGTGAATTTATGTATGTGATAAGAGTCAGATATGCTCGCATTTTCCGCTCAAATATCTTCAGTGTATATGATATTGAGAGACACTTATTCATTTTCTTCTTTGAGATGGCTTCCACCGTCCAACATTATTTTGCATGAAGATCATAATTCTCTATCTGCCAGTCGTAGAGCTCTGCACCGTAATTATATCCGAGTGAAACAGGATCTCCAAGGTGAATCTCTCCTTGGGAGTTTGGTTCAATATGGTCTTCATTATTGTCTCTTCGATAAAGCTGTAGAATATCATTATCCACTTCTGCCGGTTCTGACCATGGTTCTCCCTAAGATGGGAAGATTGGTAATTTGGTACAATCACCTTCTGACCGTTGCCTTTCAACTTGATGCGACTTTTATATAAGGAAATTGAAGCCTTCATCTTTCATCCCCAAGGTCGACCCACCAAGGATAGGAAAGAGATTGCATCATATTTGGGGTTAATGATTTCAAAAACAACTTTTGTTGTGATGCCTTTGATGGATGTTTCGACTCCCTTCCATACTCCGATCGGCTCAATTAATCCTTGATCTACGAGATTCAAATATATGCCCGATTCCTGCAATTGTGGTCGACTGAGTTGGTCCCAGGTATCACGAGTCATGATATTCACTTGGGAACCAAAGTCCAGTATGACTTGTTGTACGTGGTATCCATTTATGTTGAGGTCAAACAATGGGTCAGCATCATTTTTTTCTTTTTGATTAAGTCGGAAATTTTTTTTTGTTTGTCTTTGCACGACATGTTTATGCTTGTGTTTATGCAACAGGTCAATCAACTTTCCTATAGCTTCATCATGTGAAATTAAATTGAACAATTCATTGAGTGCTTCCTGTTGGTTTTCTTCAATATCTTCGTGGGAAGCCAATTCACAAAATATGTCGGATGCATTTTTATACACAGATTTTTGCTTCATAGGATTTGGGTAATCTTCTTTGGATACAATTTTACTTATCTATGGTTTATCTTGACCAATGTAGGTACCTTTCCTAGTAACGATTTGCAAGTTTTTAGTATGGAGCACATCATATTTAGGTACACAGGATAAGACATGAACATTCTTTTTATTATTTATTTTTTCAATCATGGTAGGGAAATCCTCTAAAAAGTGATCACCTACCCCACACTTTGTACAAAACGTAAGATCAGTTCTTTCTTTGTACGGTCATTCTGCATGCCAATGATCTTCACTAAGACATGTAAAACATAAACCAGGTCGACTAGGTCGAACACCGCGACCTCCACCGCCATGACCATGACCCTGGTATCCTCCGCGCCTTTTATAGCCATCATATCGTCGATCATATCTGTGATCTTTATATCTAGGGTATCTTTCGTTTCTGTTCCGATTGTATCGGTCGTTTCTTCCATCATTTCTGTCAAATCTGTCGTTTCCCATATTTCGTTCATTATGCTACTTGACAGAGTTTGTGTGATACACAGCATGGTAATTTTTTTGATTCTTCAAATTTAGATGGCATTCTTCAATCGAATGGGTATTGACTTCGCATATTTGACACCATTTTGCTTTTTTGTTCTTCAGATTGTATGGGCAATCATTTGTGGAATGCAAGTCATATTCTTTAAACAGATCACAAAAGCATCTGGCTTGAATAAGTTTAACTTCTTGTTGCCAATCCTAAATTCGACAAGAATCTTTAGTGTGTCCTGCAATTCGCAATGTAGTACACCATAGCTCCGGCCCTTTCAAATTCATGCTTCGAATTGCTTGCTCCATACTCTCAAGGTGTTCATCGATGTGTCTGTCAATGGAGACTAAAGGATATTCCTCGTCCATTTCAATCTCCAGGTCTGCCTTTAATGCGTCTGCATAAGTATTGACACTTTGTCAATGTACATGTACTTTAATTTTACTTATGAGACCGGCAATGAACCATTTAATTAATAACTTTTCTTCGATATCATAGTCGATTTTTCTCAAGAGGTCTTTGAACGTCTTATCATATTCCTTAACAGTTTCTGTCGGCTTCTGGACTGTTGTCTTCAGTCGTTCGGCTGCCAGATATGTTGCATCTTCGATCATGAAAAAGGCCAAGAAACTTTGTTTACTTTGCGCCTTAGTTGCATTTGGTGTTTTTGCAATATATCCCATATACCATGTCAATGCTCTTTTTCTCAAACAGCCAGCAAACTGGGCCAACTGTCGTTCTTCGCTAGTGAGTTGGTTGGTCGTCCATATCGCTTCACACACAAACCAATGTCTTGTCGGATCTTCATCACCTTCGTAAAATGGAAGGTGTGATGTCGAGTGCAACATGTCTGCTGATGTAGTGATTTGAGAATTAGATGGTGGAGTAGGTGGATTATTTTCGCAACCAGAACTTGGTGCTTCTTTAACTTCAACTAGCTTCCTATGAGGACTGGGTTCTCTATCTTCAGAACCAATGTCTCGAACTTCTTATGTTTCGTCAGTTCTATCTTCTTCTGCTACTTCTGTTGAAATCCAAGTAAAGTTCTGCTCGAACGGGATTTCGCTAAATCTCGGGTTCTCCGACGTACTCAGCGAGTCACTCAAATATGGTATTGGCAGGGGGGTGCTTCTTCATGTTCTGAGTACACTAGATGAAAGCTTCTACTCAAAAATTCAGGTTGAAAGGATACCCAATTTCCTTCCTCTGGCCGATGAATCAATAATATATTGACTTCATCGCCTTCTTCACTACAATGACTCCAAATTCCTGACTAGCCAGCACGGAGACTAAGATTTTCCTCGACAATTTCTTGCACTCAAACACTTTGTGTTAAATGAAATGGAGAAGGAGGTGTTACCATCTCAGGTATCTAAACTTGGAGAGATCTACCACACTCTATCCACAAGTCTTCATCCATCGACGAAAGGTCTTCTTCGACACCCCGATCATCGCGGGCTTAACTCGACTCTGGCAGATTTCCTTCTGCATTTGTCATGACATTTGATCCTCGCTTCCTCTAGAGCGCATTTTCCTACTCCCTTAGCTCTTCACGCCGCTGTCTCCTTTTTTCTCTTTCAATTTTCTGGATATCTAGAGTGCTTTTATGACTCATGGTCCTGTCTTTGTCGGATTTACCTCCACTGCTGGTCATGTCGTCTTGTCATATGTCATTTTTCATCAATCTCGATACATCAGAACATATTTCGTCACCCTCCCAATGTCGTCCCGAAGCTTTGTAGACCACTGGGGAAGTACCGACCATCATTTGTTCAGAAAGAATTCTCATTCACGCTCTTTCACAAATATTTCCCACTGACGTTCTTTCTCCTCCCAATTAGAGTTTGGAATGGATGAGAGAAGCAATGGTCATGTCTCAACAATTTGCGCAATGCCTTTGTCGATAAAAAATTTGAACAATAAGGTCGGCAGGGAACACAGAAATTGATCAGCTAGTTCGGTGAAGAACTTTTTTCTAACTTTGTCTACAAAGACGCGGTCCTCAATTGCTTGCTCTTCACAAAAGTTGTCTGTAATCTTTTCGCACCACTCTGATATATTCGTGCGTCATCCGTTGATCAACTTCGACAATAGCTTCCGCTCTGCTTCATCAACTGGTCTTTTCATCCAACAGCTTTTTCAGTGTGGTCGACACGGACTCTATGAATTTCTCATGGGTCTCAAAGAAGAATCGTTCCCTCGCTTGGATAATTGTCAGCTTGTTTCGTCGCGCATAATTCTACAAATAATTCATGATTTTCTTCTCCCACCAATCCTTAATCTCCTGCTCTGAAATCATATGTCATGCTGCTATTTCTGAATGCATCACCCGGCAACGGAACCAGATGTTGTAGTCCCGCGGGTCATGTGGTTACCAAAGATACATTATATATTATAAGAAAGCATGCACACAATGATACAGATACAAGAGACAAGAAACCAATAGAGAGAAGCACGAGCCTTTATTAACCAACAAGAGCAAAATACAATATAGAACATATCTAACCAATACATCAGCTCAACAACCTATATATATGCCTTTCAATACAGTTACATAACCGTTTGTTGGTCTAACCTACTGACCCGACCTATGCTAGTCGACCCGACATATCGACATATACTTCAAACGGTCGAGCGGAGGGCCTAGTCAATAGGCCAACCTAGGCCCCTCCAATAAATATGTTAGTATATGCATGTCGTCTATGTGAAACTAATTTATGTACCAATGTGTATTTTTATTATTCATCTACACATGGATTTAGATATTTATGAATTTTCGTAATTTTCCCAAGGGGAAAAATATAGAACCCCGTAGATCATTCATGTCACGCTAGCTTGGTCAAATTGATGGGTGGGGATGTGACATCTATTTCAATGTTCATCTAGGTTAACACATGTTGACATGTTATGTTCCTGAATGGTTTTGTCACATTGTGACGTTAATGTCACATTGCTACATTCTTCAATGGTTATGTCAGACTATGATGTTCCTCAGGGTTATGTTTGACTATGAAATTGTTCAATGGGGTCATGTTACATTGTGACACTAAGAGGTTTATAATATGGTTATATCACTTGCAATATTCATCTGGGTTAAAGATGTTGACATGTTATGTACCTTAATGGTTTGTCACATTGCAACGTTAATGAATGATGCCTCATTGCTACATTCTTTAATGGTTATGTCACACTATGATGTTCCTTAGGGTTATGTTGGATTGTGACATTCTTCAATGGTTATGTTGGATTGTGCTTCTCATCAATAGGTACTGTGGCATTGTAACACAAAGGTTTATAACATGTGTATATCTATTATGAAACACCACAAATTAGACTTAATGCTTGATGAACATATCTATGTGACATAATAAACATTATAAATTCGACATAATCCTTGACGAATGTTGAAATGCAACATAACCATTTTGTCAAATTCGGCACAACCCATGATTACTGTAGTAATGTGACATAACCCTTTATGAACGTCACAATGTATGACCCTTGCTAAATGTCACAATGTGACATAACCATTGATGAATGTGACAATGCAACATAATCCTTATGAACATTTCATTGTCACAGAACCCTTTATGGACGTTACAATGTGACATACCCTTTACGTCAAATTTGACATAATCCTTGATGAATGTCCCAATGCAACAAACCCTTGATGAATGTGTCTCATAACCATTGAGGAAATTCACAATGTGACATACTCCTTGGTGAACACCATATTATGTGTATCCATTAAGTAACATAGCAAGTTGACTTAAGTCAATCAAGATGAACATTTAAACAAATATAACCATATTATAACCTTATTTGTGTCACATTGTCACATATCAAACATCAATAGTTCATCATAGTGTGACATAATCCTTGAATAATTCTGCAATGTGACGTAAATAATATTTAACATAGCAAGCTAGCATAAGTCGACCAATATTAACATCAAAATAGATATACACATATTATAAACCTCTATGTGTGACAATGCCATGTAACATTGCAAGATATATTAACTATTGATGAGCAACACAATCCAACATAACCATTGAAGAATGTGATAATCCAACATAAGCCTATCGAACATCATAGTGTGATATAACCATCAAAGAATACAACAATGTGATATAATTCTTCGTTAACATCCCAATGTGACAAAACCATTAAGGAACATAACATGTTAACATTTGTTAATCCAGATGAATATTGCAAGATATATAACCATATTCTAAACCTCTGCATGTCACAATGTAACATGACCAATGGGAAACATCATAATGTCTCATAACCATTTAGGAATGTCGGAATGTGACATACTCCTCAATGAATGTCACTATCTGATATAATCATTAAGTACAATAGCATGTTGACATAAGTCAATTGATATGATCACCAAAAGAGATGTAACCATATTATAAACATGATTGTGTTAGAGTGTCACATAATCAACCATCAAAAGTTCATAAATTCAACATAATAAATTCGACATTTGAAATTTGACATTATAAATTCAACATAATCCTTGATGAATTTCACAATGCGGCATAACCATTTTTAAAATTCGATATAACCCTTGATTAATGTTGTAACATGACATAACAATTAATGAACGTTGCAATGTGACGTAACCCTTGATAAATGTCACATGTGACACAACCCTTGATGAATGTCACATTGTAGCATAACCCTGATGAACATCGTAATGTGACATAACCTTTTATAGATGTTACAATGTGACATACCCTTTATGCCAAATTCAACATAACCCTGGATGTCCGGTATATGCCAACATAGGGGAAAACAATAATATTTAAATCTTAAATATTATTGTTTTTGGGTAAATATTTTTCCATTTCTGCACTTGTTGCTTATCTCCAAATAATTTTTTGTGTCCCAAAAAAATGGTCCCCCATAGTCAACCATAATCATCATTTCAATCATACTTAAACATTGAGGAATTTAACAATTCCAAAATCATATTTATTTGTGTATTTTGACATAATAAAAAAATCAACATTATGAATTTGAAATAATAAATTCAACGTTATCATTTTGTCATTATAAATTCGACATAATCCTTGATGAATGTCACAATGCAACATAACCATTTTCTCAAATTCGACATAACCCTTGATCAATTTCATAATGTGGCATAACAATTGATGAACGTCACAATGTGACATAACCCTTGATAAATGGCACATGTGACACAACCCTTAATGAATGTCACATTGCAACATAACCCCGATGAACATTGCAATGTGGACATAACCCTTTATGGATATTGCAATGTGACATACCCTTTATGTCAAATTCAACATAACCTTTGTTGTTTGGTATACGCTGACATAGGGGGAAACAATAATATAAATCTTTAATATTAATGTTTTTGGGTAAATATCTTTCCATTAACTCCAATTTTTTGTGTCCCAACAAAATGGTCCCCCATAGTCAACCACAATCATATTCTCAATCCTACCTAAACATTGAGGAATTTAGTAATCCCAAAATCAAATTTATTTGCATAATCTACACTATGTCATAAAAATCAAATTTACTTAATTTTATATTATCAGTATGTGGAGTTAATGAAGGATTATGTCATATTGCTACTTAAATTATGTTAGCTTGTTATGTTACTTAATGGTTATGTCACAAGTGCCATTCACAAAATATTTTGTCACATTGCAATTTTCCTCAACATTGTAGCATACTTTAAAATGGGGATACCCTCACTAAATAAAGGTGACATCAACAAATAGTTGGAAGCATCTCACCCCCTTGCGCGCACGCACGCACGCACACACATAAAAGTAAACTTCAACATCTATATTTATATTTAAATTAATGATTATGACAATACTTGCGATCGCACATAAACTTTCTTAATTTATACTTCAAATATAAATATCACTAAAACTTTTTAAAAATTATAATAAAATTATTTTATAAAATAAATGTTTTTTCACTAATATGTTTATTTCATTAAATAAATTTCGATAACTCCTAAGTACCCATATTTAATTTTATCACACAAAAATTAATAAAAATGTAATAAAATGTAACATCCTATTGAAACAAAACAATTGTTTTCAAAATGATCTCATCAAAGCAGTGAAAATATAATAAACAAAAATGTAACAAAATGTAACATCTTATTGAAACAAAACAATTGTTTTCAAAATGATCTCATCAAAGCAGTGAAAATATAATAAACGATCATGACAATGTTTGTCACTGCACATAAACTTCCTTTTAACTTATACTTCAAATATGAATATTATTAGAACTTTATAAAGAATATAATCATATTATTTAATTAAAAAAAACTATTGGTTGATGTTACATTTATTTAATGAGGTATGCCATTTTAACATAGGATTCTTCAATAAAGTTTCAAGAGTGGTTAAATTTAATATGAGTACTTAAGAGTTACTAAAATTTATTTAATAAAATATATAGTTAAAAAATATAATATATTTATAATTCATCTACTTTATTTAATGGTATAAAATATATATATATTAATAAAAAAATGGTAAAAATCATTAAAATATATAATATATTTATAATTCATCTAATTTATTTAATTGTATAAATTTTACTTATGCTTACAACTACAAATTGGATTTTATATTTTTTAACCATCCTTACACGTTTTCTCTATGTATTTTATTAAACAAATTGTGATAACACCTAAGTACCCACTCATGAAACTTAATTAAAAAAATCCTATGTTAAAATGGGATCATCTCAATAAATAAATGTCACATCAAGGAATCAGGGAATAGTTGAAACATCCTATATTTGAATGGTATATTAAAAAATAACATTTTAAAAATTAAAATAATAGAATTTCCATTCACAACCTTCCATCCTAGTTTATATATATATATATATATATATATATATATTATATGGTTACTTTAAAATTATAATTAAAATTGTTATATTATTTTAATTAAATATAAGAAAAATTTTAAAGATCTGTAATTTTTGTAAAGTATAAAAAAATTGGTGAATCTTATTAATTCTTGAATTTGCGATTATAATATTTTTGGTGATTGTTTAAAAAAAAAACAAATTTTTAAGGACTTTGTATAGTTTTTGGACAATTTTAATGATTTTTAAAGTAAAAAAAATTATCCCATAAATTCATCTTTGAAAAAAAGACAAATTCCCCAATTTGTTTTGGGAAAAAAGGTTAAAAATAAACCATGACTAAATTTTGCCCCGCAAAATTTTCCTTGATTAAATATACATAATTATATAACATCTAATTATGTAAATTATTATTCCACATTGTAAATTTTAAAATTGTTTTTATATAAACTTATTAATCCTTTCACATCAACCTCATTTTCAAATTTTGAAATTCAATTTTATCATTTTATTAGTTTTTAATTACTTTTCAATATCATTATAATAAAGAAAAATTAAAATTATTTTTATAATTTTATTTTTTCTCTCTAACTACCCTTCAATATTCTTATAGAATAAAACATTTAATAATTAATTTCAAATATTTAATAGTTTTTTAAGAAGTTTTTCCATCTAAATGTTTCAAATCTAATCATCCTTCAATATCACTATGGAATAAAACATTTAATAGTTTATTTGTTGATGTTTTTTCATCTTAATAAAGAAGTTAAAAAAACTTCTAATTTCAAACATTTAATAGTTTAGTTTTAAAAAATATAATCACACTTCAATATTATCACAGTATAAAAAAAATTGAAATTCATTTTTTATAATTTTATTTTTCCTCTCTAATCATCCTTCAATATTATTATTATGAAATAAAAAATTTAATAATTAATTTCAAACATTTAATAATTTATATGTACACTTTTCCATCTAAATAAAAAAGCTAAAAAACAATAACTTGATACACTCCCTTTTCATCACCATTTTAAAGCTTCTATTATTTTTTATGCAAAATAAATTTTTTAGCTAAAAAACAATAACCTGATACACTCTTTTTTTCATCACTTTTTAAAGCTTCTATTAATTGTTTTTATGCAAGATAATTCTTTTAGGTTAAATGAACTTATTAAAGTGACTATTGTATATGCTTTTCCATCTAAATAGAGGAGAAGTTAAAAACACCATAACTTGATAGGGTTGTATTTTATCACTTTTCTAAAGCTTTTATTATTATTTTTATGGAAAACTCAGATGAACATTGCAAAAGATATAATTATATCGTGAATTTATTAGTGTCACAATGTAATATGACATAACATAAGTTAATCAAGATGAACATCAAAATATATGTTAATTAAACTTGCAACTTTAAGTTTTTAAAGATAGACAAAATATTATTATTATAATTTTAATTGTTAAGACCAACATAGATCCATTTTAAACCCAGATCTATTAAGCATCAAGAGGGATCCAATTTCTTGAGGTGTAATTTTTTTTTCTTAAATTTTTAATTACTTTTTTTTATTTTTGATAAGGTATGAGCCGACCTGGAAACGTTACATTACGTAACGTGACAAACGTGACAAATGTGACAACATCTCCCCCATACTGGGTTGTAAGCACCTCGCTACACTCAGTGCAATAAAAGTATCCATAATGAATGTCACAATGCCCCATAACCATGCAATATTGTCAGAATCAAACATAATCTTTAATGAGCAATAGAAAACCACATAACTAAGCCAAGATGCAAAATGTCGCAATCTAGTATAACCATGGAGGAATGTTGCACACAACAAAACCCTTAGAAAATGTTTCAATATTACAAACTCTTTATGTTGCAATGTGACATAACTATGGAGGAATGCCACATACAATAAATCCCTTTCAAAATGGTGCAATACTACATAACCATGCAATATTTTCACAATCAAACATAACCCTTAATAAGAAATAGAAAATAATAATTTAACATAATAATTAAAGATTATTAGAAAAATTGACATTACCTTTATCCACCGTATATATGTGTGTATTATTTATTCTAGTTTTTCATTACATATATTGAAATAAAGTGAATAACTTAAATTATTCTTATGACAATAAAGTTATCATGACATATAATAATATATTGTTTTGAACCTATGCTTATATGTCAATACAAAGCCTCTAGAAATTGTAAAAGAATATGGAAAGAGCACAAAATGTCTCTTGTTTGTGAAGGAGGCATTGCAATATATAGAAGCATGAAATACTTGTCATCTTCATCAACTACGAAAGAATGTGCAGATTTACCATGCAGCATTGGGCAACGTTTATTCTCACATTTGAAGTTTTTTCAAAATCCTGAAGAGACGGACTTGAAGGTTTTGAGTCATTAATTAAGGAGATTATGACAATCATTATAACAATGCTTGTGATCGCACATAAATGATTATGACAATGCATGTGATCGCACATAAATGATTATGACAATAATTGGGGTGACAAGTTAGATAGAGAATTTTCCAAGGAAGAGTCTTTTGCTGCATTTTCTTCTATCAAGAATGGTAAATCTCTAGGCATGGATGGATTTCCTTGTGAGTTGTAAAAGGCCATGTGGGATACTATTGGTGTTGAATGTTGTTATTTTTCATTTGAAGCTTTTGATATTAGTTGATTGTCTAAGTTTCTCAACCAGGGGGATCAAGCTTATTCTGAAGAATGCAACCAAGGATTCCATTAGTGGCTAGAAACCTATCACTTTGCACACAGTTGTGTATAGAATTATGGCCAAGTCTTTATCATTGCGAATTTTCTCAGTGGAAAATTGTGTGGTTTGTCATGAGCAATTAGGATTTGTTCAAGGGATATTCATGTTTTTACAATTTGGTTAATGCATGGGAGGTTGTGGAATGGGAAAGGGAGATTGGGAAACACACACTGATCTTGAAAAACTATATTGACAAGGTATATGATAGGGTTGGTTTGGATTTTATTCTAAGATGTTGATTTTTTGGGGGTTTGGCCATTTGTGTGTTTCCATGTTGAACACTTTGTTCACCAATGTTTCATCTTTTATTTCAATCAAAAGGGGCTTGTCTTCTCGAATTCATTTGCATCCTTATTTTCATTAATGATGTCATGGCATTTGTATGTCTTTAGTACTGCAAATTCTTTGTATTATTTGTTGGAGGCGACTTGTATTTGTGGTCATATTCCTGGTATTCTTCTCCCATATAGTTTTGAGATGGTTAACAACCACTTTGTAGATGACTCCCTTCTCTTGGTTAGAGTGTAAAAGACATTTGTTGATGGGGCCCTTGCTTTTTTAGACACATTTTTCTCATCCTTCAAGGCTGTAATTAGTGTTCATAAAATTGAATCTTTGTTAGTAGGTTTGGAAAGTTACCCCTTGGATTGGATCCCTATTCCTTGGTCTTATATTTGACCTAGGGTTATTACACGATATTGGGGGATTCCCTTTAGAGTTGGGGTATCATCAAGCACCATGTGAGATTAGTGTTTGTAGAGGTTGCAAAGTAAATTTTTATAACTGGCATCATAAGGACCTTCCATTCACGTGAAAGTTGATTGTTGTTGGGCTCAATTTCGATGGCTTGAGCATTTTTGAGAGCTTATATTTGGTTTATGAATGGTGGATATTGAGGGTTTCCCTTGGTGCCATAAGTTGCTTGCACAATTCCCAAGGATAAGTGGGGGATTGGTTTGATTCATGTTGCCACTAAAGGGAGTATTATAGAATCCAAATGGGTGGTGTCCAGAGAAATTTTTAAGGGTGAGATTTCGCCAATTGGCTATTTTTTGGGCATTTTTTAAAAAAATAAATTTGCTATTTGGTCATTTTTACTCTTTAATATTGCTTATATTTACATAAAATATGTTTTGTTACTGTAATATTCCCTAAAATTTACAAATTTCAGTAGGAAATTGTGTGTTTCATATTTAATATTCGCCTACCTATGTATATATATGATTTTTTCAATCCAAAATAATCGCCTAGAATACTATACTTAGGTATACTACTAGAATCTTTAAAAAATACTCTGGTGGTGTCGTGTCTTGAGGGTTCAACTCTTTTACACAGTTTATTTTTTCATTGGGTGCTTTAAGCACAAAATTCAAGTAGAGTTTGCAAGACTTTTGAACTGTGTGATATCATCTCAGCTAGACCCCATCTCTTTTAGATCTTTGGTTTAATCACCTTCTGGAGCATTCAAGGTGCTTAAAATATGGTAGTTAGTTTAGTTCTCTAGCGGTGAGAGGGAAATAGGGCTGGTTGTAATTTAGCTTGTCGGTCCATTTGGGGTTGGAGGGTTTAAGATTCATGTGTTGCAAAGCTACCCCATTTTTTGTTTCAAAAGATTGAGTAGGAAGGGCATCTTTTTGTGGGGTGTTTTGTTGGATTCAGTGTTTCGTTCTTAGAAGGAGTGGAATGTTCATGCTCATGAGTATAGACTCCTTTATTATGATCAACCTTTGATAATGGAGATTTGAGGGCTTATCCCAAGGGATAAGTTGTATAAATTGAACATTGGAATCCCTGGTATTTTTTCGAGAGATTGTTGTTGATATTTTGGTCATCCACTTTAACAATATGACTCTCATCCCATGTATTATGTACTTCATCATGGGATTTCATTATATCCAATCCTAAATGCTCATTGCATATCGAGGAATTTAGACCATAGATGGATTCATCAATTGCAGAGTGTTTGGTCATATCCCCAAATATTGCACGATATTTGGGGATTCCTGTTGGATTTGGGGTATCATCAAGCACCATGTGATATTAGTGTTTGTAGAGGTTGCAAAGTAAACTTTGTAACAAGCATCATAAGGACCTTCCATTCGCGTGAAAGTTGATTGTTGTTGGGATCAATTTCGATGGCTTGAGCATATTTTGAGAGCTTATATTTGGTTTATGTATGGTGTATATTGAGGGTTCCCTTTGTGCCATAAGTTGTTTGCACAATTCCCAAGGATAATGGGGGGCTTGGTTTGATTCATGTTGCCACTCAAGGGAGTATTATAGAATCCACAACATTCAAGTAGAGTTTGCAGGAATTTTGAAGTGTGTGATATCATCTCAGCTCCCCATATCTTTTAGAACTTTGGTTTAATCATCTTCTAGATCATTTAAGGTGCTTGAAAGATGGTTGTAGGTTTGGTTCTCTATCACTGAGAGGGAAATAGGGATGGTTGGAATTTAGCTTTTCATTCCATTTGGGGTTGGAGGGTTTGGTATTCATGTGTGGCAGAGCTACCCCATTTTTTGTTTCAAAAAATTGAGTAGCAAAGGAATATTTTTGTGGGGTGATTTGTTGGACTCAGTGTTTCATTCTTGGAAGGAGTGGAATGTTCCTGCTCACAAGTATAGTCTCATTTCTTATGATCAACCTTTTATAATGGAGCTTTGAAGGATTATCCCAAGGGCTAAGTTGTATAAATTGAACATTGGAAACCCTGAGATTTTTTCAAGAGATTGTTGTTGGTATTTTGGTTATCCACTTTAACAATATGACTCTCATCCCATATATTATGTACTTCATCATGGGATTTCATTATATCCAATCCTAAATGCTCATTGCATATCGAGGAATGTAGACCATAGATGGATTCGTCAATTGCAGAGTGTTTGGTCCTATCTGATTTCTTATAAGTCGAGAGTTTTTTCATGGTTGGTAATTTATTAGGGGATTCCTTCCAAGGTCAAGCTGACCAAAAGAGGGATTTTTTTATGGCCTCTATCTTATTTATCAAAACTCTAAGATAATGAAGCACATATTTTGGGAGTGTTAGTGTGTAAAATAGTGTTGGAGGTTGCTTAAGGATCAATGCTTAGGGGTACTTTAGGGAAATGTTCATTGGTGCTCTATTTCATTCGGTGACCGGTGCATTTGTGTGCACCCCACCCTTGTAGGGATTTGGAATTGTTTGAGTATCAAAACTTAATTTGTTCTATGTGGTGATATGAATTTTGCCATCAACTTCTAGCCAAAGAGGCTCTACTAATAAAATATGCTATTAATTGGACCCTGTTAAATATTTTGACTCTCTTTCAATACTTGTTGCTATAAGGAAGAAGATGTAATCTAGTATGTATATATATTTTCATCATTTTCTATATAGGTTTTCTAAAATATTTTTCTCTAAATATAATACATTTAAAATAAATAAATAAATATTTATAAAATTTTAAAATATGTATTCCCACTATTAGGTTAAACAAGCATGAGATAAAAGTTGGAGAGGTCAAAAATTCCTTCAAAAAACATAATAATTACACCAATAGGTGTTTATATCTTAGAATTCGGGGTGGACTAGCATCTATGCTTTTCCTAGATTGCACAAGGATGAGACAAGTGTACCATCTAGATTGATTTTATGGAAGTCGTTCCAAATTAGAAATAAACAATTATAAAAGAAAAAAAGAATATAAAAAATAACGGGTAGCTGATGCATAGATAATTCTCAGTCGATGCATGGATAATGTGAGCACAGGTAACATATAACTTATTTGCGACACTTAAACTGTGGCCTATCGGTGTTCACCAACCACAAGTTAAGTGGTTGTGCTAGTATGTATATGTATATATATATATATATATATATAGAGAGAGAGAGAGAGAGAGAGAGAGAGAGAGAATGAATGAAAAATTTCCCAACTAAGAGGAAAGAAGAAAAAAAACATCAACATAGGTCGTTGACATACAAGGAAGGCTAGTGAAACGTTTATCTCTCTCGCTTGTGTGGTTCTTGAGCTCGATTTGAGAGGCGGGAAAGGAATAAGAGTTCGCGGGGTAATTGAGAATGAAATTATCATGAGTGGAATGGTCATAAAAAAATGTAAAACCGAGAATGAGGGAAGGGATAGGAAACCACTATTAGTAACTACCCCAACTCTGCCATTGAATCAAGTGGGTGATGCAAATGGATCCTACTGTTCATGCCATATGAGAGGAATATTAAGGGATGTTTTTTTATCATGATTCTTTTCACCGTTAATGCAAGACAGATGACGATATATTCACTAAACACGCTTAAAGACTACCAGGGAATGGGGTTCTTTTGGCTAGAGATTATCCCAGATAGGGAAGGGTCGTGATTTGACGATTCATCCTCGTCTCATCCGTGACAGATGTAATGAATGTGGGTGAGCAAGATGGGAATGATGTATTATAGCTCATAGTAGTATATAGACAATCAAAATGCCCCCAGTTGTCGGAATCCAAAAAAATGAAGAATTGTTGAAATTGTAGTTTTCGTTGCTTAAACCCTACCTAAACATTGAGGAAATTAGCAATTTAACAAAATGGTCCCCCATAGTCAACCATAATCATCATTTCAATCCTACCTAAACATTGAGGAATTTAGCAATTCCAAAATTATATTTATTTGTATAATTTGACATAATAAAAAATTCAACTTTATGAATTTGAAATAATAAATTTGATGTTATCAATTTGACATTATAAATTCAACATAATCCTTGATGAATGTCACAATACAACATAACCATTTTTTCAAATTCGACATAACCCTTGATCGATGTCGTAATGTGACATAACAATTGATGAACGTCACAATGTGACATAACCCTTGATAAATGTCACATGTGACACAAACCCTTAATGAATGTCACATTGCAACATAACCGAGATGAACATCACAATGTGACATAACCCTTTATGGACATTGCAATGTGACATACCCTTTATGTCAAATTCAACATAACCTTTGATGTTCGGTATACACAGAGATAGTGGGAAACAATAATATAAATATTTAATATTATTTTTTTTAGGTAAATATCTTTCCATTTTCTCCAAATTATTTTTTGTATCCCAACAAAATGGTCCCCCATAGTCAACCATAATCATCTTCTCAATCCTACCTAAACATTGAGGAATTTGGTAATTCCAAAATCCAATGTATTTGCATAGTCTACATTATGTCCTAAAAATCAAATTTATTTAATTTTATATCATCAGTATGTGGAGTTAATAAAGCATTATGTCATATTGGTACTTAACTTATGTCAACTTGTTATGTTACTTAATGGTTATGTCAGAATGTGGCAGTCACAAAAATTTTTATCACATTACAACTTTCCCCAACATTGTAACGTACTTTAAAATGGGGATACCCTCACTAAATAAAAGTGACATCAAAAAATAGTTGGAAGCGTCTCGTCCCCTTACACACACACGAGTAAACTTCAACATTTATATTTATATTTAAATATAATAAATTATTATGACAATGCTTATGATCTTCCTTAATTTATACCTCAAATATAAATATTATTAAAACTTTTTAAAAGATATAATAAAATTATTTTATAAAATAAATGTTTTTTACTAATCTATTTATTAAACAAATTTCGATAACCACTAAGTACCCATATTTAATTTTACCAATCACAAAAATGTAATAAAATATAACATCAAAACAATGAAATATAATATTTTGTTTTCAAAATGATATCATCAAAACATTGAAAATATAATAAACGATGATTTTACCAATCACAAAAATGTAATAAAATATAACATCAAAACAATGAAATATAATTTTTTTTTTTCAAAATGATATCATCAAAACATTGAAAATATAATAAACGATGATGACAATGTTTGTGATTGCACATACAATTCCTTTTAACTTATACTTCAAATATGAATATCATTAGAACTTTATAAAGCATATAATCATATTATTTCATAAAAAAACTATGGTTAATGTGACATTTATTTAATGAGGTATACCATTTTAACATAGGATTTTTCAATAATGTTTCATGAATGGTAAAATTTAATGAGTGCTTAGGAATTATCAAAATTTATTTAATAAAATATATATATCAATGAAAAATTATAAGAATATTAAAAAATATAATATATTTATAATTTATATAATTTATTTAATTATATAAATTTTATTTATGCTTACGATTCCAAAGTGGCTTTTATATTTTTTAACCATCTATGCATTTTTTTCACTAATATATGTATTTCATTAAACAAATTTGGATAACTCCCAAATACCAATATTAAATTTTACACTCATTAAACTTCATTAAGAAATCCTATGTTAAAATGGGATACCTCAAATAAATAAATGTCAGATCAACGAATAGTTGAAACATGCCATATATATGTTAAAATGGGATACCTCAAATAAATAAATGTCAGATCAACGAATAGTTGAAACATCCCATATTTAAAATGGTATAGTAAAAATTAACATTTTAAAACTTCAAATAAAATGGTATAGTAAAAATTAACATTTTAAAACTTCAAATAAAATGGTATAGTAAAAATTAACATTTTAAAACTTAAAATAATAGAATTTTTTTAAATTTTTAAGTAAATTCACAATCTTCTCCCATCTTGGTTTTAACATTTCTCTGTTTATATAGAATTTTCTAACTTTTAAATAAATTCACAACCTTTCATCTTAGTTTTAACATCTCTTTATATTTATATATATATATATATATATATATATATATACCACAACAAGAAGGAACAATACAATATCTATACTATATAGATTTATTATATCTATTTTAAAAACACTATTAAAAATGTTACGTTTTTTTAATTAAATACAGGGAAAATTTTAAGGATTCGTAATTTTCTTAAAGTGTGGAAATTTTGGCGAAGCTTATAACTCTTGAATTTGCAACTATAAAAATTTTGGCAATTATTTTAAAAAATAATTCAAATTTTTAAGGACTTTGTATAGAATTTAGACAATTTTGGCGATTTTTAGAGTAAAATAAGTATCCTATGGATTTGGGCGAATCATCCTTGAAAAAAAGACAAATTCGCCAAATTTTTTTGGGAAAAAAAATGTCCAAAAATAACCATGGAATAAATTTCACCCCTCAAATTTTCCCTAATTAAATATACATAATTATATGATATAATTATGTAAATTATTATTCCATGTTATAAATTTTAAAATTGCTTGAACTTTATTAATAGTTTCACATCAACCTTATTTTCTAATTTTAAAAAAATTTAGAATTTAATTACTTTTCAATATCATTATAGAATAAAAAAATTAAAATTTATTTTTATAATTTATTTTTTCTCTCTAATCACCCTTCGATATCCTTATGGAATAAAACATTTAATAATTAATTTCAAATTTTTAATAGTTTTTAAAGATGCTTTTCCATTTAAATATTTCATCTCTAATCACCCTTCACCTTCAATATCAATATCACTATGGAATAAAACATTTAATAATTAATTTCAAACATTTAAACTTTCAATATCACTATGGAATAAAACATTTAATAGTTTCTTTGTAGATGTTTTTCCATCTAAATTAAGAAGTTAAAAAATTTCTAATTTCAAAAATTTAATTAAAAAAACTTTTAATCACTCTTTAATACCATTATTGAATAAAAATAATTAAAATTCATTTTTTATAATTTTATTTTTCCTCTCTAATCACCCTTCAATATTATTCTGGAATAAAACATTTAATAATTAATTTCAAATATTTAATAATTTCTCTATAAATGCTTTTCTATCTAAATAAATAAATAAGTTAAAAAACAATAACTTGATACACTCTTTTTTATCAATTTTTTAAAGCTTTTATTAATTTTTTTATGTTATATAATTTTTTTTTAGGTAAAATGAATTTATTAAAGTGACTATTCTTTTGCATATGCTTTTACATCCAAATAAAGGAGAAGTTAAAAAAACAATAACTTGATATGCTGGTCTTTTATCACTTTTCTAAAGTTTTTATTAATTTTTACTGCAAAACTCAATATTGTAAATTTATTAGTGTAACGAAGTAACATAACATAACATAATTTAATCAAGATGAACATCAAAATACATACACCAAATGGACCAAATAAGTTAATAAGTTAATTAAATTTACAACTTTAAATTTTTAAAGATGGACCAAATGTTATTATTATAATTTTAATTGTTTAAGATAAAAGTATCCATAATGAATGTCACAATGCCACATAACCATGTAATATTGTTACAATCAAACATAATTTTTAATGAGCAATAAAAAACCACATAATTAAGTCAAGATGAATGCCGCAATCTAGTATAACCATGAAGGAATGCCATACACAACAAATTCCTTACAAAATGTTTCAATGCCGCAAAACCTTTATGTCGCAATGTGACACAACCATGGAGGAATGCCACATACAAAAAAACACTTTCAGGACCAATACTACATAACCATGCAATATTTTTACAATCAAACATAACCCTTAATAAGCAATAGAAAATAACAATTTAATAGAGTATTAGAAAATTTATCATTACCTTTATCCACCATATATATATGTGTATTATTTATTATAATTTTTTATTGTATATATTAAAATAAATTGAATAACTTTTATACTTATGATAATAAAGATAAAAATATTGTAAATACTATGTGTATCATAACATATCATAATATTTTTTTTAAACCTATGCTTATCTTTCAATACAAAGCCTCTAGAAATGGTAAAGAATATGGAAATAGAAAAATATCAATTGTTTGTGAAGGAGACATTGCAATCCATAGAAGCATGAAATACTTGTCATCTTCATCAAATACGAAAGAATGTGTAGATTTACCAAGTAGCGTTAGGCAACGTTTATTCTCGTGTTTGAGGTTTTTTCAAAATCCTGAAAAGACGGATTTGAAGGTTTTGTGTTACTAATTAAAGAGATGTGGCATTATTAGAAAAATAAACAGAATAATTTTAAATCGCAATATAATGACGGCATAGTTGATTGTGATTTGGAGCCGACTTGAAATTTTATGTACCTGGAGCACCTAGCTACCATGGTATGACTGTAATATTTTTAAGGATCTGTAAATTGCAATTTCAATTGGAACCATGACAGCAGCTGTAGGAAACAGAGTATAGCAGAATAGAACAAAACAGAGTAGAACCTCGATGGGTAATCACAAAGGGAGATAGATCTGTCAACTTTCTTACTAAACTCAAGGAGGAAAAGCATTACATATATAGCTTGTCACACAAGCAACAGATTCCTACAAAAATGGATCTAATAACAACAGCAGAGGAAAACGTGGATTCAACTATAACTGTTTCTATTTTAAGCATTTCTACATTAATATCTAACACTTCCACTTAATGGAAAAATGTATTTTCTACCACACCTAACTGTTTCCTGCATTCTTCAAAGTTCATCTTTCCAAGAGGCTTGGTAAAGATGTCTGCCACATTATCAGTGGTTTTACAAAATATCAAGTCAATTTCCTTTGATTGTATATTTTCTCTTACAAAATGATGTTGAATTTCAATATGCTTGGTTCTGGCATGATAAATTGGGTTGTGTGCCAATTTAATAAAGCTTTGATTGTCACATTTGAGAAAAGTTGGCTTCATTTGTTTATTGCCAATATATTCAAGAATTATTCTTAACCAAACAGCTTCAAAAGTAGCATTGCATAGAGCTTTGTATTCAGCTTATGTTGATGATAAAGAAACAGTTGGTTGTTTCTTACTGCTCCATGACACGACCCCTGTACCTATGTTGAATGCATATCCTGAAGTTGATTTCATGTCATCGGGATTTCCATCCCAATCTGAATCGGAGTAACCTGTCAACTCAACATCACAATCATCAATATACATTATAATACCAAAATTAACAGTTCCTTTCAGATATCAAAGAAATTTCTTCGCAGCTACCCAGTGGCTTTCAAGTGGCTTAGCCATGAACGGACTAAGAATATTGATTGAATATGCTATATATGGCCTGGTAGTAGTGAGATAGATCAAACTTCCCACCAAGTGTCAATACAAAGTACCATTTACCTCTTTAGTTTCATCAACACTAGATAACTTAACATTCTGTTCTAAAGGTGTTGACACTGCCTTGCTTTCACTCATATTAAATCTTTCCAGTATTTCCCTTGTGTATTTACTTTGAGTGATGATTGTTTTACTGACTTCTCTCCATATTTCCAAACCCAAACAATAATGTATTTCACCAAGATCTTTCATTGCAAACATCTGTGATAACTGAATTTTAATATCTTCAAACAAGTGAGAAGCATTGCCTGTGATAATCAAATCATCAACATATAAGGAAACCAAAGCAACATTCCCTTCTTCATCCTTTTTGACATGCAGATTATGATCATTTTTGCTTTTCACAAAACCTTTATGAGCAAAGAATGAATCAATCTTAATATACCAAGATATAGGTGCTTGTTTCAAACCATATAAAGATTTCTTTAGCTTACAGACAAGATCCTCTTGTCCTTTCTTTATAAATCCTCCTGGATGAACCAAATAAACTTCTTATTTTAAATCACCATTCAGAAATGTAGATTGAACATCTAACTGATGTATTTTCCAATTGTGTTGTGCAGCTAATGCAATCATGACTCTAATTGTATTTAACTTAGCTACAGGTGCAAAAGTGTCTTCATAATCAATTCCTTCCTTTTGTGAATACCCTTTTGCAACTAATTTGGCCTTATATTTGTCAATAGTTCCATCTGCATGAAATTTGGTTTTATACAGCCATTTACATCCTATGGGAACTTTGTTTTCAAGTAGTTCTGTTAATTCCCATTTTCATTTTTCATTATTGATTCATATTCTTCATTCATTGCATTTTTCCATTCCTTATTATTTTTGGCTTGTTCATAAGTAACAGGTTCTACAACATTCATTACTTGTGTCATCAATGCATAATCTTTATACTTGGAGGGTACCTGAATTGTTCATGATGACTTCCTCTACGGTTCACCACTTTCACTTTCACTTCTTATTTTTTGAGGCATAGGATCCCTTCTAAGTGGAGTGTTTGTAATATCCATGCTGCTTTCACTTTGTTCTTGTACATGTTCATGTTCATGCTCTTGTACCTGTTCCTTGTGTTGTACCTGTTCCTTTAGCTGTTCCTTTTCACCATCTATATCAATTTTTACATGAACATAATTGTCATAAGGAGTATGCCAGACATCATATTTACTTATTTCATCATTTGTATTCTCATGGAAAATCACATCTCTGCTTGCAATCAACTTATGTGTATTAAGATCAAACATTGTGTATGCCTTATGATCATCACAATAGCCAAGGAATGTACACTTAACAGATTTTGCATCAAGTTCTCTTCTCTCATCTTTTGGAATATGAGCAAACGCCTTGGAACCAAATATTCTTAAATGACCAACTTCAGGTTTATAGCCATAAAGAACTTCAAAAGGCGTTTTCAGATCTAGAATCTTAGTTGGACTTCTATTTTTTAAATAAACAGCAGTATTAACGGCTTCTACCCAAAAACCATTAGAAATGCTTTTACCTTTCAACATGTTGCGTGCACATTCCACTAATGTCATGTTCTTCCTTTTAGCTACACCATTTTGCTGTGGTGTAGAAGGCACTGTGAATTGTTGAATGATCCCATTTTTTTTACAGTGGCTATTAAAAGCTCTTGAGGTATATTCTGCACCTTGATCAGATCTGAGAATATTAATGCATTTTCCTGTCTGCTTTTCCACCATAGTTTTAAATTCTTTAAAATATTAAGTACATCAATATTTTTCCTTATAAAATAAACCCAAGTAAATATCGATCTGTCATCAACAAATATAAGAAAATACCTTGTACCGCCAAGTGACTTCGTTTGCATGGGACCACATACATCAGTATGTATTAATTTAATTATCTCTCTCTGTTGCTTCTCTTTATGCATTGGAAATTCTTCCCTATGTTGCTTACCTAGTGCATAAGCTTCACATTCTATATGCTCATTTTTCAAAATAGGAATCCCTTCAACCATCAGTTTCTTCTGAAGTATCACTAAGTCATTTTGATTAAGATGTCCATACCTGTGATGCCATAACTCTTCAATTGTCATTGTTGTAGATATCAATGCTTGTGTGAAGAACCTGCAATAATTAATTAATGCAAATACACGAGATATCAGAAATAATAGAACTTAGAATCACTTTTATATTGATCACGGGCCACTTCGAGGGGGCAACCTCCTTTGAGCAAGCTCAATACAATTAACTTCACAGTGCCTTCAATGACCTCAACACACACTTATATACTAATTCTATGCCCAATACTATGATTCAAAACCATGGGACATATAATACTACGGGACGACTTACAAAGCATATGCGTCCAATACTATGGGTCAATACTATGGGCTAATATAAACTGTGGATCAACAAATACTACGGGACGACTTACAAAGCATATGCGTCCAACAACAATATACTAACATAGTAAAGAGAAGGGTTGACATGGGTTCCTAACATCCCCTCTCCCTTAGAAAAATCTTTGTCCTCAAAGCTTTGGTTGGAGAAATTGTTGCAGAATCTGAAGAAGTGGTTCCCCGGTAGCATCCTCGAGTTCCATTTCAAGCTACTGATGCCTTTGGAGTGTCAGGGAGGATTTCTTGGAAGGCTATAGAAGAAGAAGAACCCCATCAGCTACACAGAAAATGCGCTCAAAACAGTGTTGATCGGCTTGTTGTTTCAGGCGAATTCTGGCCATGTGAAGATTGTCCTACAGAATGAGAAGAAGTTGATCGCGGTTTCGAAGAACCGAGTCAATTTCCTGAACTGGGGAGTTGCTAAGGGTGTATGGAAGAAGAACTGGCCGTGTCTGTCCATAGACTGCTTCATATGGTGTCCTTTGAGATGTGGTATTGTACCACCAGAGCGCTGCTAGGAGATCCATAGAAATACTTGGCCAAAGCTGTGTAGGGATGGGCAAGGGTTTGAGCAATCCCGAAAGGAGTGTCGTTTCACCCTTGTTGACCTGGAAAGTATCACAGTCAGCCACCATCTGTTGAATTGTCATTTTCAGTCCCTGCCAAAAGAAGTTACATTGTTCTCGGTCATACATTTTGAAGAACCCAGAGTGCCCTGCTGATGAAGAAGCATGGAGTTCATAGAAGAGATAGCCATGTTGAACATATTGCAACCAATTTGGAACAAGCAGAGAAAGAGCTGTAAGAGAAACTGGGTCATCAATTGTGCGAGAAGGAGCATCTGCCACCATATTGTCCTTACCCTTCTTGTAAGTGATCGCATAGGGATAACCCATTTCAGGTGTGTTGGGGAGGAGACCCATTGTTCCAGAAAATTTTCCAGACTCTAGAGATCAGTCTTGATGCAGAAATAATTCCCTAATAGGTATGGCTGCCACTTCTACACTGCATGCAAAATAGCCATCAATTCCTACTGAGAGGTAGATGCGACTAAATTCTTACCGGAAAGGTCTCTTGAAGGAAGAAAGCTCATTGGTTCAGAAAAGACACCTGCATATATATCCAAGGAAGTAGTGGAGACCGTTGATGGGTGCATCTGAAGGGAATGGAGCCAAGCGATGATACCATGTGAATTCTTCTTAAGGATTTTTTCCAGGCGATGTGAACTGATGATGCAGAGAGACCCTAGTTGTAAGCCCATTAATTTGTGTTGTGCCCCATTTACTGAAAACTGCATCCAAAGTTCTGAAAAAATCCCATAAGATGGGGCCAAGTGTGCATAACCATTGAACGCCCAAAACCACATCACATCCTCTTAAGGACAAGGAAAAATGTCAGAGCGCAGGTTATAATCTTCCATAGAGATATCCACATTGTGACACTTCCCCTTGCGAGGTAACGTGCCCCCATTGGCAACCATGATTTCAAAGTTGGAGCAAGGATGGACAAAACAATCAGCCTGTTTGGAAATCCGAGGGTCAATGAAGTTATGAGTGCTACCAGAATCAATGAGTATGGTAAGAGGGAGCTTCTTGAAGTATCCCCTGACTCGCATTGTTTGTGGGGTGGTGATGCCGGTTAAAGCATGGAGAGAGAGCTCAGGTGGGTCGTCCTGAGATGGGGTGTCAACAGGCGGGTGTTGAATGTCGACCTGATCATCCACTGTATCTAGAGCTTCTTCATCAAGTTCTAAGGCAGGCGGAGAATCCACATCCAAGAGATAGATATTTTGTTGAACACATCTATGTCCCCGAGTGAATTTCTCATCACAATTATAACAAGGCCCTTTTTCTCGGCGTGCCTGCATCTCTGTTTCAGACAAATGCTTGATAGCAGTTGGTTGTGGGGCAGGTGTGATGGGAGGTCGTTGGGAACCCATATTGCTAAAGGGAACAAAGGTGGGTTTGGAGCGTTGTTGAGCTGCAATCTTGTCCTCTGCCAACTTAGCCAACCCTAGGACTTCCATCATTGTGTTGGGACAGAAAATTTTGACCTCTGAGCGGATGTCATCCTTGAGACCACTGATAAAACAACTCTTGTAGAATTCATCAGACAATCCTTCTGTGTGATTGGCCAGTTTCTCAAATTCTATCCAATACTCTCTCACTGTGCCAATTTGGTGAAGTTTAGTGAGTGATCCTGTGAAGTCATCAAGAGCACTAGGACCAAATCGTGGCAAAAGGAGTTGGCAAAAATATGTCCAGTTTGGCTCGGGATGAGCTTTGATGTACCAACGGTACCATTGAAGGGCTTCTTGTTCCAAATGAAAGGATGCAAGTGGAACTTTCTGGACATCAAAAGTACTATGCAGACTGAAATATTGTTCTGCTCGGTATATCCATCCAGTCGGATCAGTACCATTGAAGCGAGGAAAATTAAGCTTCGGCCCGCGAAAATTTTTAGAAGAAGAGAACCCGGTGGCTGCAAAAGATTCTGGCTGTCGGTTATTGTTCATGGCCGAATGCCGAAGATGGAGGCTAAGAAATTTTTCATCCAGATCTTGGAGTTTGGTTTGGATGGCTGCAAGTGCTTCCTCCATGGTTGTTTTTTTTTTTTTTTTAAGGAAATGGATAGAAAAACACAAACAAAAGCTTATTTAGTAAAGGAAGATTTGGATTTGGAAAAAACTCGGATGGGTAATTGGGGTTTGACTAGGTTTTGGACACTTTTTGATGGACAGGGAAGCAAAAAATGGGGATTTTAGAAGCGGGGTGAAAGAATGAGAAAATTTGGTAGAGAGGGACAAAGAAACAGAATTAGGAAAGGAACACGATGGCAAAATTTGACGGCATTTGGGTGAAAATTGAAGGAGTTTTGGCAAACCCTAAAAATAGACAAATGTGAGATTTCTGGTCTTGGGAAGTGGAATTTGGGATAGGGTATTCAGGAATGAAATATGCAGAATGGGATTGCAGGGATGTCAGTGAAGTTTCAGGGAAAACAGAGTTGAAACAAGGGAGATATGGCTGAAAAACGGAATTTTATACTTTTTTTTTCCAGAAATGGATCGGCAACAGCGGCGTGGAAGGGATCCGCAACAGATGGATCTGCAACAGCGTGGAAATGATCAAAAACGGCTGGATCTGAAATGACGAATGGATCTAGAATGACTTTCAGAATAGATCTGAAACGGTTGGATCTGGAGCGGAAGTGATCGGCAACAGTTCAGCTGAAAATAGATATGAACCCTAGGTATGTGCGGCTTCCTATTGGTTCAGGGGATTCACTCGACCACCAATGTTGTCTGACGGCTTGCGTATTGGGGCAGTACCCCTCACTCCACGGCTCAGGTAAAACTGATAACCGCTATGCCACAAATGACAGCTCTTGGTTTACCTCACAGGTGGGAACTAGTCAATCAGGTAGGGGTCGTTTCCCTTTTCGCTGGCAAGTCCTCTCAATGGGACAGCTATTTAGGGGTTCCTGTGGTACTCCACACAATGAATTTTAGGGATTATGCCCAAGTACTTCCCACAGTTAAGCAGATTGGGGTTATCCCCAGATCCGAACTTGCAATATATGCGAAAAAAAAATTTGGCAGAAATTCCACCCAACGAGCCCAAGAAAGTGCTCTGATACCAGATGTGAAGAACCTGCAATAATTAATTAATGCAAATACACGAGATATCAGAAATAATAGAACTCGGAATCACTTTTATATTGATCACGGGCCACTTCGAGGGGGCAAACTCCTTTGAGCAAGCTCAATACAATTAACTTCACGGTGCCTTCAATGACCTCAACACACACTTATATACTCAGTCTATGCCCAATACTATGAGTCAAAACCATGAGACATATAATACTGCGGGATGACTTACAAAGCATATGCGTCCAATACTATGGGTCAATATTATGGGCTAATATAAACTATGGATCAACAAATACTATGGGATGACTTACAAAGCATATGCGTCCAACAACAATATACTAACATAGTAAAGAGAAGGGTTGACATGGGTTCCTAACAGCTTGCTGATTGCACTTTGTTACATCAAGCTTATACAATCCTCCAATTCTTGTCCCTGTGGATATGACTTTATAATGATTCTGAATATCCTTCACAAAACGTTGAGACTGCATAAATTCTACATTGAAATTTTGATCAGTTATTGTGGAAACAAAAATCAAATTCTTTTTTATGCCTGTAACATACATCACATTGTGAATCTGTTTCATTTGTCCATTAGGTAAATTCACACATATTACTCCATAAACCTGAATATTATGAGATCTATTATCTCCTAAATATATGTGTGTTTCATCTGTGCTCTCGTGATATTCATCAAACCACTCTTTGGTACAAGACATATGAGCTGAGGCACCTAAATCTATGAACCATGCATTTTCATCATCAGTTTCTGCAGACAATGCAGCTTCAGAAATAAAAAACCTTAGATTCTTAAAACCATCATTGATAGAGGTGTCACTTTTCACATAATTTCCATTATGTTTTCTGAACTTTTGTTTGGATTCATTACCTTTCCTGTTATAACAATCTTTAGCATGATGACCAGGTTTCCCACAATAAAAACAATCATCATTTTTCTTATCATGTGCATCAAATTTTGATTGAGTCATACCTCTGTTCCTTGGTTGAAACTTGCCTGCTCTGTTTTTGTCCCATGGCTTGCCCCTGTATGGTTGTTTCCCTTTTGATACTAATGCCAATTCTGAAGAATGAGAGTCCATCTCAAACACCTTCATTTGTTCTTCTTCTTGTAGAAGAATCCATGTTAACTCATTAAATGTAGGTGGATTTTCTCTACCTCATAGACTTGAAATAAAGACATGATAATCTATGATTAAACCTTTTAATGTAATAGTTACCATGTCAGAATTTGAAACTTTGTCACCAATTGCGCTTAACTGATCACATAGATCTTTAATTCTAGAAACATAGGTGGAAATATTCTCATGTGCTTCCATTTTCATGGATAATAACTTAGTCTTCAAAAACATAATCCCATTTGAGTTTGTAGTTTCATACAAACCTTTCAATATCTCCCAGGTCTCCTTGGAAGTTTTACAGTCTCTGATGTGTGGAATTATGTTGTCCTTGAGAGACATCCGCAATAGTACTTTGGCCTTCGTTTCTCGTTTCTCCCATTCTGTACCAGCAGCACCTATGGGTTTGGCTTCACCTCCATTTACAACAATCCATACATTCCATGCTTCAAAAATAGTCAATATCTTAAATTTCCAGTCAATGTAATTATCACCATCGAGCTTGGATGCTTCATTCAGATAATTATCTGCAAATGAATTAGACATTTCTACACTAAAATTCCTTAAACCACTCAAAAAATACCTGGAAAGTCTGGTAGCTTTTTTACCTTCAAATCTGGTAGCTGATAAACGCACCTCTCTTTCCACGGTCCTTTCTCCCAAGCAACGGCTACGCCTCTATTTCCACGGGCCTTTCTCCCAACCAACTGTTGTGCCTCTATTTTACACAGATATTTCACCTCTTGCAACAATGGCACCAGTGAACAGATACCAATCTCTGGCTCTCTCAACAATTAGCCCACACTTGCAGCTCACGGCTCTCTCAAAAACTACGCCCAACCTGAGCTCTGATACCAAAATAGAGTATAGCATAATATAACCAAAACATAGTGTTAGCACCCAATTTGTACCTTAAGGTTGCAGAAAGGCCTCACCAAAACAGAGTGTTAGCACCCAATTTGTCTCTTCACCAGGAGCTTGAAGAGACCCGCTCGAAAAGGTATCAGGAGCAGGCAACGATCAGTGGATTGTCTTTGCCCACCGAGGCACACTTGGGACGCCTGGTCACAGCGCTCAATACTGCATCCTCTGTCGCAGCGGACAAGATGGCAAGGAAAGCGGATGAAGGATTCCATGTAATCACCGCTCATTTAGAATCCTTGTACGACCTGGTTTCCGGTAGTGCACCAAAGGAAGCAGCAGCATCAACCTTTGACACAATTGGCACTGAGCCGCGAGTCAGGAATGTGGAGATTCCCCCGACCGCGATTGTGACCGACGATGCGGCACTAACCACATTGCTGCAGCAGCTGCACACAGCGACCATTAATGTGAATGCATTTCCTGTGGAAGGATTGACTACTCTGCAGGCTACTACCAGCGAGGAAATGACAGACCGAATGCGGCAGATCAGCGGTATGTGTGCCCACCTGCAGGCAAGCGAGGCTGATGCACAGCGCACCATTGAATAATTGACTGCCAGGGCTACTTCCACACGGAAGGAAGTGGATGACCTTGAGGTACATATTAAGGAAGAACGGGAAAAGAAGGCCCACGAAATTGAAGGCCTGAGAAAGGAACAAGATTTCCTTATTGTGGAAAAGGCTCATGTGTCGGACGACAGTGTCCTGGTTGATTGGGCGATCATAGAAGCTTATCAACATGTCCCAGAGCCCACTAAAGAGGTAGATGTGCTCCACCGAGTGCAGCAACTGGGGGCTGCTATTCTTCAGTTGCAACAGGAAAATCATGAGTTGAAGACCCAGCTGAAATCGGGTACACCTCAGGCCGAAGTGGATGACCGACGAAGGGCACTTGAGGAAGTTGCCTCTCAGATTAAGTAGCTGGAAACACAGGAAACCAGGCTCATGGCTGAAATAGTGCAATTATGTGGCCGCATTGTTGAGGACGAGTAGGTTGAGCAGTTGACGAAGTACCGACAGGAAGCGGAGGGACAGTTGGCCACATCAAAATTTGCAATGCACACAATGCCACCACTGGAGCAAGTTGATAAGTCTCAAGAGCTGAAAGACTTACAACACCGTGTCGCCAAGGCAGACAAGCGACAGAAGATACGCGCGGCCCAGTTAGAAGAGTTCCAGGACACGGGTGGTAAATTTATGATGCAGGCTAGTGAAGCTCTGGAGGCAGTGCAGAAGTGTCGACAGCAGGTCATGGAAAAGCTTACAGATCACCCATCTGCAGACGTCGTGGTCGACAATCAGGCAGCGGCTACGGAAGTCAAGGAGCTGGTGCGGACAGTTGAACAGTCGTATGAGGACTTCAAAGTAAAAACAACGGCATGTACTATGTCCAGCAGTTGACGTGGATCGAGGGCAAGCCACAAGATTGTTTTGGGGGCCTGTTGGCAGGCGGTTTGGTAGAGTGTTATCGCAGCATATCCGATGCTGCAACAAGGCAAAAGATGGCGCGAATGGCGAGAAGATGATAATTCAATGATAATTTTAGGGGCGAAATTTAGCCCATGGGCTATTTTTCCATGTTTTTTTCCAAAACAATATTCGCCAATTTGCATTTTTTTAGGCCCCATTTCGCCCAATTTTGAGGGGGTAAACTTTTTTCACTCTAAAAATCGCCAAATTATTATATTAACTATATAAAATCCTTATAAATTGAAATAATTTTAGAAAAAATATCGCCGAATATTTTATAGTTGACATTTTAAGAATTGGTAAGATTCGCCAAGGTTTATACACTTTTAAATAAGTGCGGGTCCTTAAAATTATCCCTAGATGACATGAATGGCGAGGAGCGGAAGATTAGTTATGTATTTTGGGTCAATTGTACCACGGAATGCAGGTTTTGGGTCATTTGGACCACATATTATGTAATGTTGAGTCAATTATACCGCAGAATGCAGGTTTTTGGTCAGTTTTGTACCAAGTTAGTTAGATATTGGGTCACTTGTCTAAATGTCGGTTAGGAAATTGTTAGTAAGTGGACAAGCATTGTAATGGCGGAAGCCTATATATAGATAAGAGTCGTAGTTATTGGGATAGACAGAGGGGAGGGGAATCAAGCTAGGCGAAGAGAAGTGCATGTTTAGGTTGTTTCTACGCATCGGTGAGGTATTGCCGAGACTTGATCTTTGAGGAGATGTTGCATCTAAGGTTTTGCAGTGATAATATATGATGAAACTGGTCTGGTGCAATTCCTAGGTTCTTTCTGTTTATTTATGGTAATGCAATGTCGGTGAGGTATTGCCGAGACTTGATCTTTGAGGATATGTTGTATCTAAGGTTTTGCAGTGATAATATATGATGAAACTGTTCTGGTGCAATTCCTGGGTTCTTTCTGCTTATTTATGGTAATGAAATGTCGCACTTCATGAATAATGCTATGTTTCCTTGATGCAATGTTGTTTTACTATTATTACTGCGGTGATAATGAATGCTATGATTGAATAATGCATTATGAACACATGTAAAATGTTTGAGATTCATGTTTAGTGTTTCAATAGAGTTATTTCATATAGCCGCAACCCTCCTCCTTCCTCGATGGAAACATGGTTCTGTCTTCTCTTCCTGGACACCTCGGGTGAGACTTCATCTACTCTGCAGGTGTTGTTGGGTGGGATAAAACCTGCCCGGGACGGTGCCCAGGGAGACTGCGGCATGTGTCGACAGTGAAGTGGAACCCCTGTCGACTAGAGTCGCGTTGATCAACAAATGGTTCCATTGCCGAGACCTTGTGAAGAGTGAAAGGAGGACATGTTGTGGCACCCGACGAAGCCGGAGATACAGAGCTGGTTTGATCAGAAGTTGTGGAAGTTTGCTGAAGAAGAAAGATGGAACACGCGACTAACAGTAGATCATTGGGTGGGAAGGTATATTCACGGCGGTCCGCATGAATGGTTTTTCTGTGAATTCCCCATATTTCTGTACGAGTGGTTATTAAAGCTGACCTTCCAGAAGAAGAATTTCCAGGGTGGTGAACCGACGGCTTGGACCCCGGAATTGATTCAGGAGCTGCAGGAAGTCGATAACAAGGCATCGCGGGCTGTCGAAGTTTGGCTCGATAGCATCTTGGAGGGATATATCACTGAATTTTCAGTCGACACGCAGAAATCCTACAGTGAAGCTGAAAGATATTTCTTCCGCAAACCAAGGGGAAGGTTTATGTTGTCGCTCCAACTGTCGATTAAGATGCTAATCTACCGAAAGGGTATATTGAAGATGCATCTTGATCAGTAGACAGCCTAGTGGGCGGAGGCCATGGGTACCGCAACTGTTGGGGAACAGTACATGGAACGGTAAGGGGTATTGGGTGCAGACCATGAGGAGACTGTGAGCGAAGCTAAGGAAGAAAGTGGTTTTACAAGAGGAGGAGCGAGGTTTCGACAGGAGAAGAGGCAGAGGACAGGAGAAGGTCCTGCTGCGATCAAACCGCAAAACCGCGAAGGAAGACCACACGGGATGAAGCGACCTCACAGTCCTGACAGGGACGACCAGGCTACGCCCAGGAGAGAGGCAGCACCAAACCACGGCACCAACATTCCCACACCTCCGCTCACTATCTCACAAACAGCAAGAAATACCACTTCGACACCGCCAAGTTCGTCAATTCCACAGAAGTTAATTGGTAGTAGCACAGCGAAAGGAGGAAGGAAGCCCAAGATGGCGGGTGATGATGCTAAGTTACCGTTGTTCCACGAAAGTGTGACAGACAACCCAGAACAGTATTTGTTTTTATGCGAAGCGGTCTGGACTGTGAAATAGATCACGGATGCTAATGCTAAGAAAGGATAGTTAACCACGACTCTACGAGGTCGTGCATTAGATTGGTTCATGAAGTTTGTTCTAGTCCCTACGGGAGCCCCAGAGAAGTCATTGGATGAGATTCGGGATGGGCTGATTGCTGAATTTAGACAACCCAAATCTGAAGCTCAATACATCACAGAATTGAAGGAAATTAAGCAGTATCCCAATGAGACGGTATGGGATTTAGACCAACAATTCAAGATGCTGATGGCAAAGGTTAGTTTCGATATGAGCGTCGTCCAACATAAAGAGTGGTTCATTGCGGCATTGCTCCCGCACATTTGGTTGTCGTTGATGCAGCAAAACATTTCGACGCCCAGCGAAGCTCTAGAGATTGCAATCTGATTGGAGGCGTCACCGATTGGGGATAATGCAACCGGGATGTTGCAGATAAAGACACAGCTCACTAACTTGACTATACAATTGCAATATTTGAAGAAGAACAAGGAACAGCGCGATGAAGTATGGTGTACACGATGCCGAGGAGAAGGGCATACGAAGGACAATTGCCCAGATTTCTGTAATTATTTGGTGTCAAGTGCGCCAAACCCGCTGAATGGCGGCAGCATGCCGTAGGGTCGCGTTTTCCAGGTGTATGGGCACAGTCATGACAATTTCCCTTATATGCAGAAAAAGTTCACAACCCCGAGAAATCTTTATTGCACATTTTGCAAGTCGGTGGGTCATGATGACAAAGATTGTCGTGCATATGGGTTGCTACAAGAAAGAATGTGTGATGCATTCTACGTCAAGGATGATCAGCGTGTCGTACAACAACCACAACTGCAACCGCAGGTAGTCCAGCCACTACCTCAACCGCAGATGCAGTTTGTACCGCAGCAACAACCACAACAGTTCGTACCGCAATATGCTCCAATGCAAATGGCTCCACAATGTTAGGCGGAAATATTGTCGTTTAATTTCGTTGTAGTACTTGCCCAACCATTTAATTTGTCAATCCGAGGTTCGTAGGCTTATGAAGCACATGCAAAATATATGCAGGATTGAAGTTGGATTAATCTAATCTAACCCCCCTTGCTAATTGCTAATTGCTAATCTAATTCCCCTTTAAGCTGAAACACACAATTGCTAATCTAATGCTGGAAGCTGAAACACACTGCTAAAAGTAACTTGCATAAAAGAAAGACAACATATGAAGAGCAACAAGACAACACATGTGAGCTCACATTAACAATAAAGAAATCTTAATTTACAAGACAAATCATGAAAGCATCAAAACTAAGAATATGAACAAAAGCTAAGAATCCCCTTCTCCATATTACAAAGTCAAGACTAACTTCTACAATCTGAGACTAATCTCCTCCTAATCTATGATTAACCTACATATCCCAAAATGAAGAGAGAGCACTCTCTTTTATACATGAATTTCTTTGAGAAGGAGATAACCATCTCATAATGATAGATCAACGATTCTCTCAACCACTCTCAACTAATTTGCTATTATTACAAAATATGATCCATTCAAATCCTCCACATGTCTCTCACAAATTCTCCACATGTTTCTCATACATCCTAAATAAGATATGCCAACCAAATCTCCATGATCCTCTCCTTAGAATATTCTTTGAATAACTATCTCCATGAAGTGGAGGAGATATTCGAGGAGTCTTTCTTTGAATTGATCCTTCCATATTCCTACACATTACAAAGCTCATTCATACTTGAGATATTAGTGAAAAACATGTTATTTTCCAATATTTAATCATAAATTCACTTATAATACTAAAATGAATAAAGTGGAAAATAATAAGATGAAACTCAAGTATATGTATGGAAATGGTATGATGAAAGGTTAATGGGACGATGAAATGTGAAGAATAGTGAAAGGTAAGGTGGATGAAAATAGGACATTTCTGAGTCCCAACATACTCCCCAACTGAACTTGTTGCATGTCCTCATGCAACCGTGCATGGATCTTCTTAAGAACTTTTGGCATCTGAATTTTGGCTTTGATTGATGATGTCTTTTAAATGTTTCCAGGATGTGCATCACATGAGTAACAGCTGGAATTTTCTTTGTGTAACAGCCATAAAGAATGTTGGTTCTTGTGTTAACAACATTTATTTCATGATGCGAAATGTATGAGTAACAATTGTCATTTTCTTATGAATGCAATGAGTGGAGTAACAGCTAATATTTTCTTTTAAATGCAAGGAATGTTGGTTCTTGTGTAAACAACATTCATTTTGTCATATGTTTCCTTGCTGCAATAATTAAACCATACGCTCACTGGAAATAATAAGTCACCAACTATGTATAAGAAAGTGTCATTGTGCATAAGAAATCCTTTTCTTTATGAATCATGCCAATATGTGTATCAATGTGTATGAAGGAAATTACAACAGAGGAGTTTTCGGAAAAGAAATATTGGTGAATGGTAACTGAGTGGAATGATAGTAGCGAAATGATGATAGTGAACATAGTTCAGAGTTGCAGCTGTGAAATGGAAGGTGTGGAGGAGTATCAGCTGCAAAATGGAAGGTTTGGAGGAGTATCAGCTACGAAATGAAAGATTTGGAGGAGTATCAGCTGCGAAATAACAGCTGTTGGAGTAACAGCTACAAAAGTAGGCAAATCTAGTGGAGTATCAGCTATTGTGCAGCAAACTTCCTGAGCTAATATCTCACAAACTACGATCTGGGTTTGGCTGAAATTTGGCAAGCAAGTTTCTGTAAGTCCAATGCATCTCCACACCAAATTTCAGAAAAACGCACATCACGGATTTCAAGAAAAATGCAAATTGGTTGTAGGTGATAATGGAAAGTTTGGCACAGTCACAGTTGGTGTTACAGAGAACTTCCTGAGCTAATATCTCACAAACTACAATCTGGGTTTGGCTGAAATTTGGCAAGCAAGTTTCTGTAAGTCCAATGCATCTCCATACCAAAACTCAGAAAAAACCACATCACAGATTTCGAGAAAATTGCAAATTGGCTGTAGGTGATGATGGTTGTTTTTTCGAAATCCATGCATTGGATTGAGCTGAAACTTGCCAATTTTGTTCATTATAATATTATCCACTCCCTATCCAAAAATCATGAGGATCCAATGTATGGTTTATGAGATATACTCAATTCAAATTCTTCATTTTATATGAGGAACAGTATGCATATGAATAAACTGTCACAAAAGATTTCCTGTCCTTTGAAAATATGATTGCATTTGAGATCCTATAGAGTGTTCAGCAACCTCTATCTCATCCTCCCCAACTGAACTTGTTGCATGTCCTTGTGCAACTCGGCATGGGTTATGAAAGTGAAAAATGAAATGGAGCGTGGTGAGGGAGTTTTCCAAATTATTCATTGCTAGCATGTACGGAATTGCATGATTAAAATTCAGAAAACAACATACCTCCACTTACCCAAAGAGTAGATGATCGATGCAATAGGAATGTATCTGCTGCTGCTGGATCGTGGAAGATGTCACTGCTGCAGGAACATGAAAATGTAACTGTAGATGCTGCTGCGGCTGTAATTGGATCACGGACAGCGAAGGAATCGGAATTGCTACTGCTGAATCATGGAGAATGTGACTACTGCTGTCACTACTGCAGGATCATAAAAATGTAACTGTATATGCTGCTGCAGCTGTAACTGGATCATGAGACATGTCGAAGGCAGAAAGTGGAACTGTGTTACTCTCATATGCTGCTGTAACCGCTGAGGGAGTCATGAAAAAGTGTATAGTCTTCACCCACTACAAAACCTGATGGTACAATTCTAGTCATGCGAATAAATGTGTCGATGTCGAGCATGAAAAGAAGTCATTGGATTACCAGCCATTGATGAATTCCGTTAACCAATGCGAGGCAAACTCACCATTGATGCCAATGAGTGCCAAGGTACCTGAGTACATCTTGCAAAATGCGAATAGATGTGCTGATGTCGAGCCATTTGCAAGATATGACGATCAAGGGACATTGATGTATTCCCATGATTGTCAACGAGAGAACTTGCCATTAGGGCATGCAAGCCTCCAGGTACTCAAAAAGGAACTCTAGTCTATATCCCAGATAAGGTGCTGAGGTCGATGGGGCAAGACTTGTTGAAAGGTAGGCCTTAAAAAATCCCACATCAGTCAACGCAAGTTTTTACAAAAAGATTGGTAGGACTATAGGAAATATCTCAGTAGCAACAGTGCTTATGGCAAGGGAATGTAATTATGGAGAGGGAACTGGATGTTCTTATTCAGAAGGCAAACTGAAATGGAAAAAAAATGAACTGAAAAAGATAAAGGGATGTATGCGACTTAGAAAAATAGTCCTGTGTGAAGTCATGACAGACAAGGCAATGGAAAGTGGACTTCACATGGATGACTAATGTGCTTTGAAGGAGAGATGTAGGTATGACGCCAATGGGTTTATGAATGGTTTCTGTGTAACAGCAAACGTCATGATGTTTCTCATGAGTAACAGCTCCTTCAAGCTGTCT
Organism: Larix kaempferi; assembly: GCA_027924585.1. NCBI lineage: Eukaryota > Viridiplantae > Streptophyta > Pinopsida > Pinales > Pinaceae > Larix > Larix kaempferi. The sequence continues at coordinate 51,151,325 of BSBM01000012.1, forward strand.
TATCAAAGTATGTTTCTCAACAAAAAAAATTGTGATTCTTGAAAAATCACTTCAGCATAAAAATTGATCGTCTGTGCACCTGAAAAAGCTTAGTACAAATCCCGCATGAAAACTTGTGAGGAGTTCGAAAAACATAGCATGCATAAATAAGTATGAATGCAGCAAATTGCAAAAATAAAATACGTTTTATACCTACTGTCGTTTTGCACTTGTTTCGTCGTTGATTACTGCTAAAGTGACTCCAAGAAACAAATTAGCGTTTAAATGAAAAAAAAAACATGTTCAATATTCAGGAAATTGGAATGTCCATTTGCAATTTTGAATTTTAATTTTTATAATGTTTTTCTTTCTTTTCATGATTTTATCATTTTTATTGTTTTTTTTTCATACCAAAATTATGCAAATCTGCAAAAAGAAGATTGCATTATGTAACCGGTCAAGCAGATTCAAGCAAATTCATAAGCACTGCACTGTCAAATCTCACAAGTCCATAGATGTCAATAATCTTAGAAGTTCAAATTCTGTCTTGTGGATCGTTGTTCTCATCTGCAGACATAGCATTTCATTATTTAATACAAACTATAGATAATTGCAATTTGAATTTTCTGCACCTTTCATTTCGGTCCGCAAGTACCAAACTCCAGAAACTAATGTCACAACAAAGAGTCAATATCGTGCAGCAGATTTACACCATTCGTAACCCAGGAAAGAGAAAAGTCAAATATGTAATTTTTTTTTTCATGTAACAACGTCAACCTCTACAATTTTATGGATGAAGTGAAAATTTTCTCATTGCTTCTGTCAAACATGTGCTTCAAGTTTGTGAACCAGGTTGTTAGTTTAAAGCAGCGCTAAAATACATATGCCCATTTGTAACTGTAAATATTTTTCTCCATTCATAGCTCATTTGATGCGAGGCACTCATCAACAAGTTGCAAAAGATTGGGATTCTCCAAAGCTGCAGCAACTCGTTCTTTGGCATTCAATTGCTTGTTGACGGAAACCTCAAAGGAATGGGAACCAGGAGCAACATAGATGTCAATCTTGTAATGTGCAGGGAAATTTTGCATCAATTTAACTAGTAAACACAAACCAATAATTGTTTCCATACTACAATGTTGCACAGTGGGTGTGAAGGTTATCAATATGCGCCCAAGTTTTTCATCCACTGTAACAGATTCCTAAAATAGAACGCTAAGTTGTTCGAGTGAGTAAGGGTGCTTGGGATCCCTGATGTCTCCCACAATATATGTCGAAGGCATCGAAATAATTGGAGTTGGTGTCCTCGAGCTGAACGAGTCGCTCCCGTTCTTTCTTTGCATGCACTACAGGGTTTGCATTGATCAATATCCAGCAAATAATGGATTTGGTTCAAGAGATGTCTTGTTGTTAACAGGTAGGGAACTTGCTCATGCCACTACCGGTCTTCGTCATGATGCTTCATATTGACTAATCTCTAATTTGTCTCTATGTGTTGGGCATCATTGGCGTCCTTTTGGCTTATGCCCTGAAATAATGCAATATTAAATTGTTATCCAATGGCAAAAGTCGGCCATGCTATCCCCAGAGCTACGTTCGAATTACCATGAGCCAATTTATGGATGAATTGACAGCTTCATAAGTTATGATGAGTGGCCAAGACAAGTTTGGTAAACGTGGATCTGGAGCCCGAGAAGGAGAGACTGCGCCTAATTCCTGTGGGACTTTGAGAACTCAGCTGACAGCTTTGTGAGGGGTGGGATTATGCTAATCCTGGGACTGTGCTAATTCCTCCTTCAATTAGAATATAAGACCTGGGATTGGTAGTAGAGAAGAAGCAATCGGCAGCCCCGCTGAGCACCTGCAAAGTTCAATAACTCAACATTCCAGCTATAAGGACAGAGTGAGAGCTATTGTTGAAAGTTCACGAGCTCTAGTGAGGTTGATTTGGCATGCCAGGACCTTCCATCTCATGATAAGAAGCTACATCCAAGAGAGTAGTTTTGCGCAAGAAATGGAAAGATGTATTAGGTTGCAATAATAGACGCATAGGCGGAGGTTTCCTTGAAATTGAAATCTGCAGGAGATCACGATGACCGATTTCATAAACGTTGGAAGATCGATATTCGTGAACCTAAGTTTACGTCCAGTAACAACCATATCTATGGCGGGTCAATTTGCAACGGCGGGTCAAGTCGAAATGGGGAAAATGTAAAGATAGTGTAGAAATCATGGAGGATCTCCCGATACCTGCCGCAGAATGTGGAGTTCTTAAGAGGCTGTTATATGTTTTATTGCAACGGTTAATAATTTATGGAAGAAGCGCCTTCCTCCCACAAAAAATTATTGAGATTATTCAATTCCCTTCCATTTGGATGAAGCTGCAACAAACTCACCTAACTACCCAAGTCTAGTAATGATTGATTTTCTTATTGGGTGTCTCTCTCCATGATTGATATTTTTCTACAACTATCAACGAGATGAGCGTGTCACCATTTGGTCGAGATCCTTGTCGAGCTGGCCAAGAGAGCTAATTCTTCCATTTCTTTATTCCATAGAAGGAAAGATAATAGACATGCAATCTTGAAGCTTGGGAGTCGAGTGATTAAATTATTTCATGCCAAACCTCCAATTTCTTTTATTCAGAGTATGCCACTAACACTTCCTGTGTGCAGGACAAAGGATAAAAATGAAGAGCCATAACAGACCGAAGGATAAATGCACCGCTAGGTTTAATTTGAGGTTTGAAGGATATAGGAAAGTCAGGGCTACTCCAACAAAAATAAACCAAACCAAAATAGAGTTCGAGTGGCTGAAACAGTCAGATAAAGTTAACAAACATGAAATTCTACACACGCAAATGGACGAGAAGCTTATAGGCGTGACACTGTTTCAGCTTGTAGTTGTGATGTTCAACTTGGAGTTGCAGCTATTATAAATTTAGCGACTGTTTTGGCTTAGAATGAATCTGCCACATGAATTTCCAGGCCAGTTTTATTTTACAAATTGGAATTTTTTGTTTTTAGCAAACGGAGATAAATGAATTGCAAATTAAAGATGAAATCGATTAGGCATATTTTCAAACATTAATTTATTCTTTTCCTGAAAACGTTAGAAAACATCCTACTTTCTGATCCTCAGATCACACGAAGCACGGAGGAGAGCATACTTATTCTGGGTGAAAGCAAAAACTGAAAAATCCTACCTACTCTACACTAATTAAAATTCAGAAAGCAGCTACGTGTACTTAAATATCCAGTGTAACCATTCACGTAACAGCAATAAGAATATATTCTGTGTTAATTTTGCAAATAGAAAGTGAGGATAAACAGAAATGTGTGAAAGTAGTTGCTGTGACTGTGAATTAACTAGAAAAAAAAAAACTAAATTGTCTTAACCTGGTACTTGCTTGAAACCATCGTTCGATAGGGCTTTCATATGCATAGTTGTCCTCACTCAGATCTTGCTGCAACTCCTCGTTGTCCTCCTCAACCTCCTGCTCGCAGAATTGTTCTCCATCAAATGTGCAGGATTCTTCATATGTTAATTCTTCATCTGTTTCTGGAGGAATAATTAACCTCTCGGCTGCTTTCAAGATCTCCTATTCGTGAGAAGAGGAGATCCCTACTTTTGCAAGGATCTGAGTGAGCTGTTACAAGCTTAAACTCATTGTTAAATCATTTTGAAAAAGGGATTCTTACAGCACCCAAATCTAAATGAAAAAAAGAAAAAGAAAAAAAACAACACTCTGTACAAAAAAACATTACTCTTCACAGCTGCAAAAAACACACTTGCAGGAATTGAAATCTACACTACCACACTTGCAGGAATTTAAATTTACACTACCAAACTTGCAAGAATTTAAATCTACACTTCAATCCATCGTGCTTCCCCGGCAACGGCGCCAAAATGTTAGGCAGAAATATTGTCGTTTAATTCCGTTGTAGTACTTGCCCAACCATTTAATTTTTCAATCCGAGGTTCGTAGGCTTACGAAACACATGCAAAATATATGCAGGATTGAAGTTGGATTAATCTAATCTAACCCCCCTTGCTAATTGATAATTGCTAATCTAATTCCCCTTTAAGCTGAAACACACAATTGCTAATCTAATGCTGGAAGCTGAAACACACTGCTAAAAGTAACTTGCATAAAAGAAAGACAACATATGAAGAGCAACAAGACAACACATGTGAGCTCACATTAACAATAAAGAAATCTTAATTTACAAGACAAATCATGAAAGCATCAAAACTAATAATATGAACAAAAGCTGAGAATCCCCTTCTCCATATTACAAAGTCAAGACTAACTTCTACAATCTGAGACTAATATCCTCCTAATCTATGATTAACCTACATATCCCAAAATGAAGAGAGAGCACTCTCTTTTATACATGAATTTCTTTGAGAAGGAGATAACCATCTCATAATGATAGATCCACTATTCTCTCAACCACTCTCAACTAATTTACTATTATTACAAAATATGATCCATTCAAATCCTCCACATGTCTCTCACAAATTCTCCACATGTTTCTCATACATCCTAAATAAGATATGCCAACCAAATCTCCATGATCTTCTCCTTGGAATATTCTTTGAATAACTATCTTCATGAAGTGGAGGAGATATTCGAGGAGTATTTCTTTGAATTGATCCTTCCGTATTCCTACACATTACAAAGCTCATCCATAATTGAGATATTAATGAAAAACATGTTATTTTCCAATATTTAATCATAAATCCACTTATAATACTAAAATGAATAGATTGGAAAATAATAAGATGAAACTCAAGTATATGTATGGAAATGGTATGATGAAAGGTTAATCGGACGATGAAATGTGAAGAATAGTAGAAGGTAAGGTGGATGAAAATAGGACATTTCTGAGTCCCAACACACAACAGGCACAGTACGTCCAGCAACCGCAGGGGAAAGGCATGCAGCAGAATCCTATGTAGCCGCAGTACCAACAGCAGGGCGAATTCCGAGGAGGCTACCGGGGCGGACGCGGTGGAGGATTTGGTCGCGGAGGAGGACGAGGTGGCCATGGACCTGTTCAATGCTATCACTGTGCGGTGTGGGGGCATTATCAGCAAGACTGTCCACTACTACAGAATCAGTGTACGTTCTGTTTTGTTAATGATCATACAGTTGAGAATTGTCCACAGTTGATTGCACGATGGAAGGCTGGGAACGCGCAGATACAGAATCAGTCCCGGTCGCAGCAACCAGCCCAGAACCAAGCACAGCAACCAGTCCAGAACCAAGTACAGCAACCAGTACAGAACCAGCCCTCACGACCGAATCAGAACGCAAATCCAAATTGGGACCCGCAGGGGAATCTGCAGCAGACTCAGATGCAGGGTGCACATATTGCGATAATTTCGGCAGAACCGCAACCACAAGATGCTTCGGTGGCTATTGTAACTCGTGGAGGTAAAACGACTGGGGAAGATAGCAGGCCAGAAGACGATACCATTCGACATCGATGCTGAATAAGAGGCATTCCTTCAGGCGCGTCGCACCTTGGAGAAGGACCACGGTAAGGCTGTTGTTTGCGATATGCCACCTATTTTTGACACTGCATCGGAGGGTGGTCCGTCGACACCATCAGGAACATTGCGAAGGTTTCTTGAGAACTGTCTATTATTGGCCCGAGATCCGGCCACCCTGGTTGAGATTGAGGGATGGTTGCAGTGATTTTCGAAAGGACAGCAGGAGTTGGTAGTAAACTCTCTACAGCGACGGAAGACTGGCAAGGAGATGAGAAAGAACATCCAGATTGGTGACTATGATGTCGATTCAGTTATTCTTGATCTTGGTTCGGATGTTAACATCTTAACCAAGCAAGTGTGGCAGAAAATGGGGAGTCCCCCATTAAGCTGGTCTCTTGTGCAGCTCTGGTTGGCTAACCATACGAAAGTAACACCCATTGGGCGAGTTCCACAGCTAACGGTTGATATTGAGGGTATGAAGACTTATGCTGACTTCGATTTAATTGAAGTGGTTGAGGGAGGAAGATCCTATCCTGCGCTATTGGGGATTGGATGGGCTAATGATAGTGGAGATGTAATCAACTTCAAGAGGCGCATGATGACCGTTGAGAATCGCGATCTCAGAGTTATAGCCCCATTGGATCCGGCTGAAGGACGTCGATATATTGAGCCTGTAAAAGATGACGATCCCACTGGATGGGACCATGCATTCAATATTTCTAAAGAATATATCAATATTTCTGAAGACTATATTCATCCCACTACCAACGGTGAGCTGGGATGGCGCAGTGAGAGCTCTGTGTCTTCTGACTCTGATGATGTATTAGAACATTGGCAGAACCGCTTGCACGAAGTGTCATTCCGGAAATGTGGCTTAATTACGCAATATTTATGTCGTGTTGTGACAGAAACAGTCACACTACCAGTCTATGAGGGGTTTCCTGGCTTAACCAACTTTTTGACAGAATTTGAAGAACGGGTATCAGAACCACAGCGGTTGCTGGCATTGGAGGAAGCACTGAAGGCTGCTACAGCACGCTGGTGGGGGACACACAAGAAATCTATTGATGGTTGGTCACAGTGTCGAAGGTTGATGATGGTCCGGTTCGACGATACTGAGGTTTATCACACTGGCAAGTATGATGGTCGGAAGAATCCCAGTGATCATGTGATGGAATGCCAACGATTATGGGTAGCGCGACCCAGAGATGACTGGGTCCATACTTTTATCCATACCTTAGATGAGATGCCACGCTCATGGTATACTGCAGCCAAGTTGCGCAGAGAAATTACAACATGGGGGGAGTTGACGGTCTGTTTCACTCATACGTTCACTTTTACGGATGCCAGCCCCAACGTCAATAACGCCTTACAGCTCATCTGCAATGTGGTACTTCAGGTTGTTCCGACAACCTACCCTGTCAATTCGCACACATACTATCAGATGCAGTCTCTCATGCAGTGCTTCAACATAATCGGTGGGCCAGAGGATGAGGACAATCCTCGAAATGTTAACATTCCCGAATTTGAAGGAAGCCGCGATGTGGTCCCACCTGCTACACCAAGTAATCCATTCAGTCAACCATTGAAGCTTCGTAAGTTCAATATCGGCATAGAGGCCACTCCCAAGTTTGAAAATGTTGGGGACTACTGGGATGACAAGATGATGAGTAAGGTCACTGATTTACTCCATGAGTTTCAAGACTTGTTTCCTACAAAGTTTTCCGATATGAAGGGGATCCTGGGTGATTTAGGGGAGATGAGGATTCCGTTAAAACCAGATGCTAAGCCAGTCCGACAGCGACCTTATCGACTGAATCCGAGACATAAGGAAAAGGTCAAGGCAGAACTTGATCACATGTTGGATGCTGGTATTATTTAACCAGTGGAAGAGTTCGAATGGATCAGTCCTATGGTGATGCAGGACAAGAAAACCGGTGAGGTGCACATTTGTGTTGACTTGCGGAAGTTGAATGATGCCTTCTTGCATGACCCCTTTCCGACCCCGTTTACTGACGAAGTACTTGAAGGGGTGGGCAGCCAGGAGATGTACTCATTTACCGATGGGTTCTCTGGCTACCATCAGATTCGCATTGCCAAGGAAGATCGCCATAAGACAACTTTTGTTACTGAATGGGGCTGCTTTCAGTAGACTATCATGCCGTTTGGTTTGAAGAATGCACCTGCGATATTCTCCCTAGTCGTTGTTGCTGCATTTAAATACTTTATTCAGAAGTTTTTACAAGTATACGAGGATGATTGGCCAGTTTATGGGTTGATCCAAGAGCATTTGGCCAATCTGCGGTTAATGCTTGAGCACTGCCAATAGCACCAGATATCTCTGAACTTGAAGAAATGTATTTTTTGTGCACCATTTGGGATATTGTTGGGTCATATTGTGTGTAAGCAGGGGTTGTTGGTCGATCCGGCTAATATTGCGCTCATTTTGAGTTTGCAACCACCAACCACTGTTAAGCAGTTACGAGCGACTCTGGGGCATATGGGGTATTATCGCAAGTTCATCAAGGGATATGCAGTGATCACCGCCCCTATGGAGAAGTTGCTGAAGAAAGATGCACTATTTCAATGGACTCTGGAATGTCAAGATAGTTTCGACACACTGAAGACGAAGATGGCTTCAGCACCAATACTGGTGTTTCTTGATTGGAGTAAGGAGTTCCATGTACATGTCGATGCCTCATCAATCGCATTGGGAGTAGTATTGGCTCAGCCTGGCGAAGGAGATCTTGATCACCACATTTCTTTCTCTAGTCGGAATTTGTCGTCCATTGAACGCAACTACACCACCACGGAGCGGGAGGGTCTGGCAAGGTCTACGCGCTGCAGAAGTTCAGGCACTATTTGTTGGGTGGGCACTTTAAAATGTTCACTAACCATTCCGCGTTGAAATACCTAGTCAATAAACCTGTGTTGGGGGGGAAGATATTTCGTTGGCTACTTCTTTTTTAGGAGTTTGATTTTGAAGTCATTGTGAAGCTAGGCCGATTGAATGCCAGTCCTGATGATCTATCACGGATTGATACAGGGGAGGAACCCACCAATATTCAAGACGGGTTGCCGGATGCACAACTATTTAAGATTGGTGTCGCTGATGACTATTTTGATGACATCCTCCAGTTTCCGACCACGGGTACTGCACCAGACGAGTTTACCACCAGTTAGAAGAAGCAATTGGTAGTCAAGGCTGCAGACTTCCAGCTAATCGTAGGAGAGTTGTATAAAATGGGCGCTGACGAGATATTGCGGAGATGTGTTTTTCCACATGAGAAAGCGACGATACTGGTTGAAGCACATGGAAGAGTAGCAGGAGGACACTATGGCGGTCGGGCGACAGCTCGGAAGGTGTTGCGTGCGGGCCTGTGGTGACCTACACTGCATAATGATGCGACAGACTATGCGCGGTCTTGCGATGTTTGTCAGCGAACTGGCAAACCATCCAGACGCGATGAGATGTCGCTAATGCCTAAAATAACATTGCAACCGTTTGACAAATGGACCATGGATTTTGTAGGACTGATCAATCCACCAGGGAAACGCACAGGTGCACGATATATCATCACGGCGATAGAGTATTTGAACCGATGGGCCAAGGCAGCACCTGTAGTTAATTGTTCCGCGGCTACGTCGGCGCGATTTCTATTTGATCATATTATCACTCACTTCGGCTTCCCCAAGATATTGCTAAGTGATCAAGGCAGCCACTTTCTTAATCACACCATCACCTCATTAACGGAGGAGTTGCAGATACAGCATAAGAAGAGTACACCCTATCATCCACAGACGAATGGCACGGTGGAGGCCTTTAACAAGGTCTTGGAACATGCGCTGACAAAGGTGTGCAATGCGAACCGCGACGACTAGGATCTCAAAATCCCAGCAGTGTTGTGGGCCTATCGCACCACATGTAAACGGATGACAGGAAAGACACCATTTAAGTTGGTGTATGGACAAGAAGCACTTATGCCAATGGAGTATATTATTCTGAGTCTACGAATTACGGCTGTCACAGGCATCGATGATGTCGCAGCATTGAATGACCAACTGGCGCAATTGGTGCAGTTGGAAGAAGATCGTTTATCACTGGGTTCCACCAGGGGGTAGAGAAGGATCAACAGAAGGCATGGCATGATCACCACATCAAAAATAAACAGTTTCAGCAGGGCGACTTGGTGCTGTTGTACAACAACAAGTTTATGAAACATCCAAGAAAGTTCCAGATGCATTGGCTTGGTCCCTATCGCATCCGTAGTATTACTTCCAGAGGAGCGGTTCAATTGCAGCAGTTGGACGGGGCGATGCTCCCCAAGCTGGTAAATGGTCATAGGTTGAAGCCCTATTGCATGGGCTTCGAACACCACAATGCCTGAGTCGCATCGAAAAAAAAAAAAAATTGATGAGTTGCAGGATGATTGGCGGCAGGATGTCGCACCACCATGGAAAACATGCGAAAGCAGGGAGGCTTCTTGATCCGTATTTTATGAACAGAACGAAATGAATACAGATTATTATCAGATGCTTAACACAAAATAACAAAGATACAGTAAAACTGGTTTTCTATTCAATAAGGAAATAAGCTAGAACTGTAAAATGCAACGGAAATAAAGCTTGCTGGAATGGTGGCGGCTTATCTCTAAGAAGAGATGTGACGGCTGTGCTCATTTCGCAAGAAGATGGTTACAACGAGGCTCTCAAGGCCTTTTACAATAAACAGGAATGTCAAAAACCCTAGACATCCAAAAACCTAACCCTAGGGGATGAAGCACCAAAAGTCATGTGGGCCCCGTTTGGGTAAGTTAGTACATCGACTTCCCGGGGTCGTAACTTTTGCATACGATCTCCGTTTGGGGCGCTTGGTTGGCTGTTGGAAAGGTCTATCCGAGATTTACAACTTTCGATTGAGCCGCATGTATGATGGGGGCAATTATTTGGCCCTCCAAATCACCAAAAAAGGTCGTTTAGGGCCTCAAAATGGCCCCGAAAGTTTAGGACCCGAAAAACCGCTAAAAATAGTACAGTACCAAAATTGCCATAAAACTGTTTTGAGCCAGTTGGAAAGGTGGGTGGCCACCAATATCCACCTGGATCAATACTCCCTCCTTAGGAAGCAATGGTCTCCATTGAGTTGAGTTCCCCCATCAGATGAGGAAATTTCTGCTGAATTTGGCCTCGGGTGAGCCACTTACCTTGGTGCAGGAGCTGCCTTGCTTTGACAACTCGATAAAGCTGGATCCTTTGATGTCGAGTGCCCTTGATCTGTGTGTCTGAAATATGATCACTGGATGCTTGTTGTAGGCAGTCAGGGTTGAGCTCTGTTGGTGTCAACTTCTCTGCTATCTCTGAGGTGTCTAATAGTGGTGGGAAATATGGCCGAAGGAGAGCCATGTTGAAGACTGGATGCAGACCAAGGAAGGGGGGAATGTTGAGCTCAAAAGCATTGTTACCCATCACCTTGGTGATGGTGTATGGCCCATAACGGAGTGGGTGAAGCTTTCGATGGGGCCCTGTAAGGCATTCTTTCTACAAATGCAACCAAACTTTGTCTCCCACCTGAAACTTATGTGGCACCCGATGTTGATCATGGCGCTGCTTGTACTTGGCATTAGACTTCTGTAGAATATCCTGAACCTGTTGGCGGATATGTTGGATCCGTTCAATGAACCGGGCGGCTTTTTCAGCTTCTAGGGACGAGTCGGCCGAGGTGGTCGCAAGGGGAAGTGCAACATCCATGGGGCCCAATGGTTGGAATCCCAACCCCACCTGAAAGGGGTTGTGGCCAGTTGAGCTATGCAGGGCTCGGTTATAGCTATGTTGGACATAGGGGAGACTCTCAACCCATGTGCGGGGGTGTGTTGAATTGTACATGCGCAGGATATGTACGACCATTCGTTTGATGACCTCCGTTTGTCCATCGGTCTGGGGGTGGAAGGCAGTGGATTTGGTGAGCTTGGTATCCAACAGTGACCAGAGGCTTGACCAGAATGAGCTGAGGAACCGACTGTCACGGTCTGAGATAATGGTCTGTGGGATCCCAAAATGTACCCATACTCATTCAAAGAAGAGCTTGGCAGTGGCTTCTACTGTGATGTTCTTCTTGCAAGCGGCTAGAATCGCCATCTTGGAAAAGCGATCAACAACCACAAAAACACAGTCGTTTCCCCTCTTGGTGGACGGGAGGCCCGACATGTAGTCCATTGAGATGGATTCCCATGGCTTGTCAGGAGTAGGCAGAGGGGTGTATAGGCCCTGTTTCTTAGTGGTCGGTTTGGCAATAGCGCAAGCGGTGCAGGACCTGATATACTTGCTGACATCCTGTCGAAGTTTCGGCCAGTAGAAATGTTTCTGCAACACTGCCACTGTCTTTTCGATGCCAAAGTGTCCTGCCACCCGACTGTAGTGAGCTTCCCAAATCAGCTTTGCGCGCCCGCTTGATGGAACGCAGAGATGGCCCAGACGACACAAAAACCCATCCTGAAGATGGAAATTAGCAACCATTGAGTTGGTGCCCAACATTTGATAGGTGGTGGAGAAGTCAGGGTCTGTCTCGTAGAGGTGGGGCCATCCGGATGTCTCATGGCCGCAAGAGTCTAGCACCGTGGTAAGTGCCGCGACTGGAGGTCGACTGAGGCAGTCAGCAACTCAGTTGGTACTCCATGTTTTATATTTGATGTTGAGGTGGAACTGCTGTAAATATGTTGACCACTTCTGATGGCGGTCATTCTGCAACTTTCCTTGGGTCTGCATGAACTGTAGTGGCTTGTGATCAGTGTGGATGACTGTCTCCTTCCCAAGAATGTAATGTCTCCACTGGAGGCAGGCTTGTACAATGGAGTACATTTCTTTATCGTAGGTAGGGTACTTGCAGACAGCATTTGATAGTGTCTCACTATGATATGCCATGGGGTGGCCGTGTTGAATGAGAACGGCGCCCACTGCATAATCTGAAGCATCTGTCTCGATCTCAAAGGGATGTTGCAGGTTCGGTAATGAGAGTACCGGCGATGAGCACAAACGCTTCTTCAAGTCATCGAAGGCTTGTTGTTCGGAAAGGCCCCACAAAAATTTTGCCTTACCACCACCCCTGGTCACTTAGCTGAGGGCCCATGCAATATGAGAGAATCCCAGCACGAACCGGCGATAGAAATTAGCGAGGCCCAAGAAGCTCTGAAGTTCAGTGAGTGTGTTTGGGGCTGGCCAGTCACGGATGACCTGGATCTTGGCTGGATCCACATGCACACCATGTCAATCAACGATGTAGCCTAAGTAATGGACCCTGTCCATGCCGAAGGAGCCTTTTTCCAAGTTTGCATATAGTTTGTGCTTCCGTAGGGTGTGCAGAACCTGCTGAATATGTTGCAAGTGTTCCTCCCAAGTCTTGTTGTAGATGAGGATGTCATCCAGATACACCACTACAAAATTGTTGGTGAAAGGTCGTAGGATATCGTCCATCATCCTCATAAAAGTTGCTGGAGCATTTGTCAAACCAAAAGGCATGACCAGCCATTCAAAAAGACCTTCTTTTGACTTGAAGGCAGTCTTCCATACATCTGTCTGTTCTATTGGGACCTGGTGGTAGCCAGACTTCAGAGCAATCATACTAAAGTATTTGGCCCCTGTGAGCTGATCAAGGAGGTCGTCGATTCGGGGAATCGGGGTACCGATTACAGACGGTGATTTTATTCAGGTCCTGGTAATCAATGCAGAGTTGCCAGGTCCCATCTTTCTTCTGCACCAGCACGATTGGGCTCCCACAAGGTGATGAACTAGGATGGATGTGCCCCTTGTGGAGCAATTCTTGGATCTGCCTCTTGATCTCCTTGTTTTCTAACAGAGAGCGGCGATAGACTAGCCCATTGGGTAGTGGTGCCCCTGGGGTCAGATCGATGGGATGCTTGACCTGGCAGTGCAGAGGTACCCCGGTCGGAGAGGAGAAGATATCTAAGTATCCTTCCACCACCTTATCCACTTGCTTCTGTTGTGTGGATAGATCGGTCGTGGAGGCCCGGGATGTGGCTGCGATCTTTCTTTCACTCTGAGAGCGAATCACGAAGAAGACAAATTTCCCGGTCTGAGAGATGACCTTCCTGCATTGCTTGGCAGAGATCAAGGAAATAGCACTAGGAGGGACTTCCTTGGGTATCCTGTACAATTTCCTGTTCAAAGAAATAATAACACTATGAGGCCTAGACTCATATACAGCATGACGTTTCCATAAATAAGGTTGGCCCAAAAGAACATCTGAAACTTCAAGAGGAGCAACATCACACAATACCTCGTCCTTGAAGGGCTTGATGCCGTATGGCAGTCGGCACTGTTGGCTGACACGGAGATCGCTTCCTTTGCGGAGCCATCCAATGGTGTAGGATTGTGGGTGCGGCATTGTCGGCAGGGCCAGGTGCTTGACGACCTCTGCTGAGATGAGATTCTTCTGGCTATCGCTATCAACAATGAAGTGCAGTGGGGTGCCTTTTCCCACATCTGTGAATGGAAGAGGTGTTCTCCTTCTTCTGGCTCGTCTGGTTCATCAAGCTGGAGCTTGGTGGTAGCAATGGTGGCACTGGGTTCCACATCAATGATCTGTCTTCCCCTTTCTGGTTCAGACTCAGAGTCAGAACCCACATCTGATTCAGATGCTTTCACTTCGGCCACCAGCGACTGCTTTGAGCGGCAATCAGCAGTGTTATGCCAAGGGCTCTTATGGAAGTCGCTCCACTTCCCAGTATCTTTCTTTGTTTTTCCGGTGTCCTTCTTTGCTTGTGGCTTGGACTAGTTGTCCTGATACTGTCCATCTTTGATCTGTCCTTTATTTTGTGGGTTGGGGCCGCCCTTTCCTGTCTTTTGCTGTGAAGGGTTCCCAGGCCCAAATTGCCATGTCTTTTGTTTGAGCTTCTGCTCGATTTTGACGCCATATCGGTAGGTCGCGCCCAAGGAAGAGATGTCCAGAAATTCCATTTTGGTCTGGATGTATCTATGCAAACCACAGCGATACTTGAGCACCAGATGTCGCTTTGAATCTTTGATACCTAGCTTGGTGCGCAAGGTATGGAAGATATTTGTGAACTCTGGCACTACTTGGTCTCTTTCTTGTCGCAGTGTGGTCCATTTGGTATACAAGTCGTCATAACTTCCAACATGGTAGTATTGTTCCTTAATAGCATCCCTGAAGGATTCCCAGGTGGCCGTGATTGAAAATAATGAGGCTTCTTCTGTGTCATTTTGCTCGCAGAATGTTTCCCACCAATCTTTGACATGGGGAACAGCTTTGAGGAGCGCAAAAGTAATATTTTCTTTATTCGAAAAGTTATGGACATAAAAATACCCTTCTAGTATATTCAACCACTTATCTACAGCATCTGCATCTATCTATCCTTCAAATATAGGAATATCAAAGTTGATTTGTACCTTGAAGGGGGCGGCGCCTCCGCTCGAGGAAGATGCGTCACTTGTTGGTAGTCACCGAAGGATTTGCGCGAAATTATCCATTATCTCGTTCCTCTATTGCGTGAGGGATTCCTCAAGCAACATTTTGATAGGATCTCCTGTCCCGTCATCTTTCTTTTCTCCTGCCATGAGAGGTCGCTTGGGTGTGCGAGAGCTTTTGTCCTCAAGAGAAACAAGCTCGAGACCCAATTCTTTGTACCCTGACCTCGTTGGGGACATGCATTAAGACGACAAGGAGCAGACCGCTCTGATACCACTGATCTGGATTTTATGAGCAGAACAAAATGAATACAGATTATTATCAGATGCTTAACACAAAATAACAGAGATACAGTAAAACTGGTTTTCTATTCAATAAGGAAATAAGCTAGAACTATAAAATGCAGCGGAAAACAAGCTTGCTGGAATGGTGGCGGCTTATCTCTAAGAAGAGATGTGACAGTTGCGCTCATTTCGCAAGAAGATAGTTACAACGAGGCTCTCAATGCCTTTTACAATAAACAGGAATGTCAAAAACCCTAGACATCCAAAAACCTAACCCTAGGAGATGAAGCACCAAAAGTCATGTGGGCCCCATTTGGGTAAGTTAGTACATCGACTTCCCGGGGTCGTAACTTTTGCATCCGATCTCCGTTTGGGGCGTTCGGTAGCCCGTTGGAAAGGTCTATCCGAGATTTACAACTTTCAATTGGGCCAAATGCATGCCCGAGGCAACCATTTGGCCCCCCAAATTGCCAAAAAAGGTCGTTTAGGGCCTCAAAATGGCCCTGAAAGTTCAGGACCCGAAAAACTGCTAAAAATAGTACAATACCAAAATTACCATAAAACTGTTTTGAGCCAGTTGGAAAGGTGGATGGCCACCAATATCCACCTGGATCACTTCTTCCGCAAGTTGGGAACGGTCGGAGACACATGGCAACATAGCGATCGGGTCAAATCAATAATAAATGCCAAAAGTTCAGACAGTTAATTAACGACGATGTTCGAATGATGGGCATTAATGGCGGATCCGGTCGATCGACGGCGAATTTATGTCATTAATACAGGATTTTGGTTGAGTTAATGCCTGATTTTGTGATGATTATGGCGGATTTGGTTGGATACTATAAAAATGGATTAGAGCTGGTCATAAGGCACTGAGAATTCAGTTGGTTTTGTAATATTATGGCATGCTGCAGAGTAATGTTGCTGGTTCGTAAGTGTTGTTGTGCGTTGGGAGAGGCTGTTGGCATTATCGAGTGTTGTTTTCGAGTATAGTGAGGTATTCCAGGTGAGTTGGATACTGTTGAGATCAGTAGTGAAGTCGATTCCCCCTTCATCCTGGTTATTGTTGAAGAAGAACCTGCGCCAGCCGTCAACCTTGAGGCCGAGGTAGCAACTATGACGGTGGGAGAATCCGTAATTGCTAAGAAGCACCGGGGAGATCAGCACTCGGAGTCCCCACAGAGTAAGAGGGTGCTTCAGTCCTCCACTGCGACGGCAGGCGAAGCTCCGGAATAGGTGGGGCAGTCCAGTCACCCCATTCGTGAGTCTGCCCCATGGCCGGGACTCTCCGTCGGTGATATCCTTGGGTATATCCCTCCAGTTCGGTCAGATGCCACCCCACACAAGATAAACCCAAAACAGAAATATGGTGTGAAGATGCTAGCGCTCCTGGTTGGAATGGAGTGCTCTATGGATATTGAACCGGCGTTGATGCATCTGCGCTACGACGATCATGATATGGTGGCCTACCCTGACATTGCATCTGCCCCTTATGTGTAGGAGACGCACCTTTCCCCCATATCGATCGTACACGACTGGGCACGAGGATTGAAGCAGGTCGGCTTGTTAGGGCTCATTAATATGCCACATTTCGAGCGACTAGCGGAAGTGAATGCCTGCGTAAAGCATCTTCTGGCATGTTTTCATGGTGGGTCATTATGGCTGGATAGAGAAGTCCCAGTCACCGTCGATTTAATTTCATCCATAACTAGTTTACCTAAGAATGGAGTTGATCTGGCGAAGTTCATCTAGGGGAGGGCCAATGACAAGAATCAGGCGCTGCAGTTGGCACAGAAATATGGCCTAGAAACGGATGGGCGTGGGTATCGCACCAGTAGCTACAATGATTAGGCAGTGCTCACAGGAATTAAGATCCTGTCCTGTAAGGTGGTTAGGGGTGGTCGACCTAACCAATGCAACTCGAACATTGTTGCATGCGCTGAGCAATGTGCAAAAGGGGTCCAAATGAATTGGTCCTTGTATCTCTTGAATCAATTAATGGCGGAGATCCAATCAGGAAAGGGTGCCTTTACATACAGTTGGTTGTTGATGTTGATTGCTTTCGTCGCATGGAAAGAGCCCGACACATACCAGGGCATGGACTGTCCGGCTGCAGCAGAACGACAGGGGGTGCGATATCAAAATCTATGGTATGTATGGGAGCTCGAGAGACTCCGGGATTGCATTTTGCATTTTTTGCTGTATTGGGAGATGCTTTGTGCCGTGACAACACAGGTCCTGCGAATATCTGAAGAAACTGTCGCGCAGTTCAAACCTGTTATGGCGTTTGCAATTCGGCTACATACCATACATATCCAATCCCGCCATGATCCTGATCGGAAATGGTTGCAGACCTCATATGTGACATCCGCAGATTTGGAGGGTGCTGTGAACGAGTGGCCGGAGGAATGGAGACACCCCATGAGTTCGATAGAGATAGAAGCCGGTGGCCCTCCGTTGGGCCCAGATGATTGAGTATCGGCCTAGGACGAGTAGAGTCACCATGAATTAGGGCACCAATCGACCAAAATGATATCAGATGATAGCGACCAAGAGCTTGAAGAGACCCGCTCGAAAAGGTATCAGGAGCGGGCAACGATCAGTGGATTGTCTTTGACCACCGAGGCACACTTGGGCCGCCTGGTCATAGCACTCAATACTGCATCCTCTACCGCAACGGACAAGATGGCAAGGAAAGCAGATGAAGGATTCCATGCAATCACCACTCGGTTAGAATCCTTGTACGACCTAGTTTCCAGCAGGGCACCAAAGGAAGCAGCAGCATCAACCTTTGACACAATCCACACTGAGTCACGGGTCAGGAATGTGGAGATTCCCCCAACTGTGATTGTGACCGACAATGCGGCACTAACCATGTTGATGCAGTAGATACACACAACGACCATTAATGTGAATGCATTTCCCGTGGAAGGATTGACTACTCTGCAGGCTACTACCAGTAAGGAAATGATAGACCAACTGCGGCAGATCAGCGGTATGTGTGCCCACTTGCAGGCAAGCGAGGCTGATGCGCAGCGCACCATTGAAGAATTGACTGCCAGGGCTACTTCCACATGGAAGGCAGTGGATGACCTTGAGGTACATATTAAGGAAGAACAGGCGAAGAAGGCCCACGAAATTGAAGGCCTGAAAAAGGAACAAGATTTCCTTATTGCGGAAAAGGCTCTCATGTGGGACGACAGTGTCCGGGTTCACCGGGCGATCACAGAAGCTTATCAACATGTCCCAGAGCCCACTGAAGAGGTAGATGTGCTCCACCGAGTGCAGCGACTGGGGGCTTCTATTCTTCAGTTGCAACAGGAGAATCACGAGTTGAAGGCCCAGCTGAAATCGAGTATGCCTCAGGCCGAAGTGGATGACCGACGAAGGGCACTTGAGGAAGTTGCCACTCAGATTGAGGAGATGGAAACGCAGGAAACCAATCTCACGGCTGAAATGGTGCAATTCTGTGGCCGCATTGTTCAGGACGAGCAGGTTGAGCAGCTGATGAAGTACCGGTAGGAAGCGGAGGGACAATTGGCCACATTAAAAGCTGCAATGCGCACAATGCCACAACTGGAGCAAGTTGCTAAGTCTCGAGAGATAAAAGACTTACAACACCGTGTCGCCAAGGCGGACAAGCGACAGAAGATACGCGTGGCCCAGTTAGAAGAGTTCCAGGACACGGGTGGTAAATTTATGATGCAGGCTAGTGAAGCTCTGGAGGCAGTGCAGAAGTGTCGACAGTGGGTCATGGAAAAGCTTACGGATCACCCATCTGCAGACGCCGTGGTCGAAATTCAGGCAATGGCTACAGAATTCAAGGAGCTGGTGCGGACAGTTGAACAGCCATATGAGGACTTCAAAGTAAAAACGACGGCGTGTACTATGTCCAGCAGTTGACGTGGCTCGAGGGCGAGCCACAAGATTGTGTTGGAGGCCTGTTGGAAGGCGGTTTGGTAGAGTGCTATCGCAGCATCTCCGATGCTGCAACAAGGCAAAAGATGGCGCGAATGGCGAGGAGCGAAAGATTAGTTATGTATTTTGGGTCAATTGTACCACGGAATGCAGGTTTTGGGTGATTTGGACCACATATTATGTAATGTTGAGTCAGTTATACCGAAGAATGCGGGTTTTTGGTTGGTTTTGTACCAAGTTAGTTAGATATTGGGTCACTTGTCTAAATGTCGGTTAGAAAATTGTTAGTAAGTGGACAAGCATTGTAATGGCGGAAGCCTATATATAGATAAGAGTCGTAGGTATTGGGATAGACGGAGGGGAGGGGAATCAATCTAGGCGAAGAGAAGTGCATGTTTAGGTTGTTTCTGCGCATCGGTAAGGTATTGCTGACACTTGATCTTTGAGGAGATGTTGTATCTAAGGTTTTGCTGTGATAATATATGATGAAACTGTTCTAGTGCAATTCCTGGGTTCTTTCTGTTTATTTATGGTAATGCAATGTCGCACTTCATGAATAATGCTATGTTTCCTTGATGCAATGTTGTTTTAATATTATTACTACGGTGATAATGAATGTTGCGATTGAATAATGCATTATGAACACATGTCAAATGTTTGAGATTCCTATTTAGTGTTGCAATAGAGTTAGTTCATATAGCCGCAACCCTCCTCCTTCCTCGGCGAAAACATGGTTCCGTCTGCTCTTCCTAGGACGCCTCGGGTGAGACTTCATCTGCTCTGCAGGTGTTGCTGGGTGGGATAAAACCTACCCGAGCCGGTGCCCAAGGAGACTGCGGCATGTGTCGACAGTGAAGTGGAACCCCTGCCGACTGCAGTCTCGTTGGTCAACAATGACATGAACATTAGTAAGTAGGACTGAAATATGAAAATCCTTGTATCTTGGAAATCCTTTAGCTGGGAGTGTATACTTTCGATCAAAACTTCATCAAACCTGAGGTATGCACATTGGGTAGACTCACTTGGGTCATCTGATTCCAGGGGGAAAGTGCCTAAGACAAAAAGCAAACTCATTAAAGGTTCTGTGACATACATATCAGAGTAGACCTAGGATTGGCTCATCATGGCAATAACACCTTTGGATTCTTTTGTGAATAGTCTGGCCTCAGCCGGGAAATCCTGCCCTTGTAATTGGACGGTAGGATTCAGGCAAGACCTGTAGAAATTCTGCTTTAATTCAACCGGGGATTGTCTAAAAAACTGGATTAGGTCTTCCTCTTTATACCCTTTAGCTTTTTGGAAAAATTCTTCTGGGACTGACAAGGTCTTTCTAATGGTTTGGGGATCGATTTTGCAAAGGATTTTTGATTTGGTTGCGTCCAGGACTGTCGTCTCGGTAGAAGAGTAGTTAGAGGCGCACCATTCAACAAATTTGGGAAAACCTGGGGTTTGGTCGACTGCAAACAGGTGAAAATAGGACTGGTGGACCTGGTGAACATCTATACCTCGCTCTCTAACCATCTTCAACTTTTTTTTACAGTTTCCATGGGGTCTTGGGTCATCATAGTGTCGTAGACCTCTGCGTCTCTGTCTACTAACAATGTCTCTATGTTTTGAAGTTCAAAACCAGGGGGCTCCATTTCACTCAATTCAGCCATTAAATAGTTTAGTATAGAGCAGAGAATCTACTTGGTGGGTTGACAAATGGCTCAGGCACCTGGTTGACCTATCTGTTTCTGCACAACTTATTCCTGTCGCTTTCTGATGCAAATAGGACAGATGGAATCCGGGTCTCCGTGCAGGTGAGCTTTTTTATATTATTTATCCTTCGCTATCACTCCTGCATCTCCTGCGGCATGGAAGCTTCCCTGGCCGTCTATTTTCCTGATCTATTATGGGTCGTGGATCTCTGCCCCTCTCTTTGACCCCACAATCCTTTGTGGCTCCGAATCCGACCTCACGTTGCCTTCCCTGCAGCTTAGATCTGCGTGGTGGACATGGGCCGTGGATATGGATCTCATATGCATCCTAACCACCCAACAAAGTGGTGCCTACCATAGTTCACGGATTCAGGGTCTATCAATGCTCCACGCTTGTTCAAACCGAGAAGTCCCTCTCTGTCATTGATTCACTTTCCCACCAGATCTACCTCGTCCAAACTTGCAGCCTATACCAAAAGTTCACGGATTTGAAAATTTTCTTTCTCCGTGCATGTCATATCAGAGAAGTAATCCCCGACCGTAGATTTGCTTCGCTGGCCATTGATCGGGTTTCCAAAGTGTTCGTTGACTAGCCAATTCCGCTTTTGCATAACCTACCTCCAACTCCTTTCACGAGGTGTACCCATGACCGTAGATCTTCCCCACTCTAGATCTACACTGTCCATAGGTGCTATTACATACTACAGGCGCATTCCTTTGCATTTCACCTCTAGTTGCAATGTTAAAACTTAGGATCTCCGATCATTTCCCTTTGCAAGCTCATGCGTAACCACACAAAGCGTTGATGTTCGATCCTTTGGGCTGTGTGGATCAAGAGATGAGTTCTTATCCACTATTTGCACGGACTTGAAACCTTCCATTCTGTAACAAATAATTAATAATACATTAATATTAATAATAGGTAGGAGTAATAGTTAAATGAGAGGATGTGTCCCCTCAAATAGGCAATTCCCAAGCTACTATATAAGCGGGCCAACAATTGCATATTTATCATCTTATCTTATCAATTTATATATCATTTTACATCTATGGATTTATGGGTTATTTCAGAAATTATGGGTTCAACCTTAACTAATTGAGAATATCCAACTATGGATATTACATTGGTATCAGAGCCAAAGCCAGGCTTGTAGCCACCAATCTAGGACCTTGTCCAAAAAAACCAGTGCCTTGGCCCAAAGAAGTAAAAAAGAAAAAAGAGAAAGAAAAAAAAGGGGCAAGAGTAAAAGAAAATAAAAAGAAGAAAAGAAAGACAAGTAAAAAAAAGAAAAAGAAAAGTAAAATAAGAAAAAAGAAACGAGAATATAGAAATAAAGAAAAAAGAAGTGAGAAGAAGTAAAAAGGAAAAAAAAAAAAAAAAAGTAAAAGTAAAGTTTTGCTTAAAAATAGAACCTTGTCCTAAGAAAAAGAAAAGAAAAAAGTAAAGTAAAAAAAAGAAGTGAAACCGCACGTGGTTTCTTCATAAGTGGTTTTCGTTTTAATCTCCAACAACAAAAAGTGAGAATTGAACCTAGGTGAGGAAGGTAACAATCATTCCTCCCAACCACTCAATCCACACCATTTTTATTATTTTTCAACTCCAACAATAATTATTATAATAATTAATAATTATTATTATCATTAATAATAAATATTGTCATAATAATTATTATATTATATTTATTAATAATATTATAATTATTAACTTTTAATAATAATTATTATTATTTGGAAAAAAAATGGAATCTTATAGTGAAAATCAATAAAGATTCCCTAAGACCTACTCAAAAGTAGCCAATAACGTCCTAAAACTTGAGGGAACTATTCAAGGAAAAGATATTAGTATTGCTATTTGTCCGACCATACTGGAAAATCGCATTAGCAACAGTTTGGCAAATCAATTATTAATCCCAGAATCAAGTATAATCAAAAAGACAGATAACTACGATGAGAAGCAATATGAAATTACAAACTTACAACTAACAATTAAGGATTACAAGTTCACATCCCAATTCAATGTTTCGACTATATATTTAAACGAAGTCGACATCATTCTAGGTTCACCCTGGATGGAAACATTGGGATCATTTATCTTAAATATGAAGAAAAAGTTTTTAACGTTTTCATACAAGAAAAATCAAATCACACTGCAGGATGTTTCAATGAAATCAGATTCAAAGGATGTGTCATCTGAAGATTTCAAAGACATTTCGAAGATGATTTCACAAGAAGATCAAAAATCAAGACAAAAGATGCAAAAGAATTAGACAAAGTCATAAGGGACAAAGAAGAAGAGATATCTCATTTAAGAGATCATAATAAGAAGTTGCTCTTTCAAGTCAATAAGGCGAAAGATAGGGCACAGGACCATCAAAAGATAGAGGAGGAAAATCGAGATCTCCAGAAGAAACTATTAGAGCATAAAGACGATGCAAAATCTCAAGAAGAAACGATCAGGAATCTTAAGAAAGATAAAGATCTACTCGAAAACAAGTTGGCGAACATTCAGAAGAGGACATCAAAACCTTTGGGCTCAAAAAAACAAGTTGAGGAAAAAGAAGCAAATACAAATCCAATCATCAATACAGATAAAAAAGAAGTCAATCCAGCAGAAGAACAAACAACAAAAACTCCTTATCGACACCCCAATTATAAAGGTCATTTTGACCAACGAAAGGGTCAAAATGAACACACATGGAGGAGAGATGATGTCAGATGAGCAAGAACATCAAATCAAAATACAAAACAACAAACAAGAAGACCCATCCCACAAAGCGATCAAATAGCTTCGATAAAATTAGATTTGGGATGGAACACATCAGAGACTATGCGGCAATTCTTCTGGGGAATTCGTAACTCGTATCGCCTCGTTTCATCAAATGTCGCAAAGACTAAACACAAAAGATCAAGAGATGACAGTTAAAAAAAAAATAGACATAAACCTTGTCTTCAATAAAGCTTTGAGGACAAAGCTTTCCTTAAGGGGAAGGCAATGTAACAAATAATTAATAATACATTAATATTAATAATAAGTAGGAGTAATAGTTAAATGAGAGGATGCATCCCCTCAAATAAGCAATGCCCAAGCTACTATATAAGCAGACCAACAATTGTATATTTATCATATTATCTTATCAATTTATATATCAGTTTACATCTATGGATTTGTGGGTTATTTCAGAAATTATGGGTTCAACCCTAACTAATTGAGAATATCCAACTATGGATATTACACATTCTCTAAAACAAAACCGGTGCTAATACAGAATAGAACTCTCGATGGGTAATCACAAAAGGAGATAGAGCTGTCGAATTTCTTATTAAACTCAAGGAGAAAAAACATTACATATATAGCCTGTCACACAAGCAACAGATTCCTACAAAAATGGACTTGATAACAATAGCAGAGGAAAATGTGGATTCAGCTATAATTGTTTCTATTTTAAGCATTTCTACATTAATATCTAACCGAGGGTGCTACATGTCCCATTGAATGAGTGTTATAACCTTTGAGGCATACAGAAAGGTCACTGCAACTAAATATTATCGCATCTATATTCCCAAGAACAATCTTGTGATGCCAATGGAGTTTTGGTAGTCCAACAAATTTTTATGCTTCCCTTTAAATCATAGGAGGAGACTGTGGCGGCTTACAGTAATAGCAAATGCAGTTACCGAACGGATAGTCACACAGGATGAGACTGTGATGGCGTGCAGTTACAGCAAATGTCGTTACTGAATGGTGAGTCATTAGGATAAGGTTACGTGTTGCCTTCAATCTAACTACTTCTTATGCCGCCTCCCAACTTCGCCTGATTATGCCTCCATGAAGACGCCTACCTATTTAAGCATGCTAAATAAGCGTTAACCATTTATTAATCATTACCAACTGAACTTTTACCCATCCTAGCGACTGTCGACGACCATGAGGTTTTGAGGATCCTCCATATCGTCTTCCTTATGAGGAGAAAGTGGAGATAATAACACCTCGGCGACTTAATAATGGAGGAGTATGTAGAATATTTAAAGGTTATCATGCATTTAGGAAGAATTAATGAAAGAGAATGAAGCGTTATAGTTACTTTTAAAACCTACAATATTCAAGGTTATTGGGTTAGTGTAGTTGACACAATCTCAAGCTTCAAACTTGCAACTATATCACAAAATCTAGCTACCTGAAATAAAGTGCTTGTGCTCCAAGAATATAGACGAGATAGATTTTAACTTTAAACCAATAATTTATTTTACTTTCGGTAGATATAGCATAATTCATATTCTTTTTAAAGATTAAAAAAAAAACAAAAAAAACAAAAAAACAAAAAAAAAAACATTTAATTACTAACCGAGGGTAGGTACCCTACGCAAATGTTGCATGGTTATTGAGTTTACTAGGTAGGTCAAAAAAAACAAATGGAAGTTGGTCTCTTCCTATGTTTGGGTGGATTGACCTAATGGGGAATTTAGTTTCCAACCATGGGAAAAGTCTTACAAGGATGTGATGGTTCATTCATTTGGTTGGATGGATTTGAGACATAAAACTGGTTTAGTAGTTTAGGGATTCACCTCCATTTGAAATGAATCTCTCCTTACTGTTCTAGAATGTCTATGGGATGATGCTTTTCAGTGGCAAGATTTGTGTGCACGGTGTGTTCAATCAGTTGTGTCCTTCCTTTAGGAAGTTAAGTCCATAAGTTTTGAGCTTTGTAATATAATGAACTATTTTTGAAATGTCCCTATTTGGACTTCATACCATTGTCAAGAGAGGGGAGGTGTGGTCATTGGTCTCTCTTCATCTTTATATATTTTTGTAGTTGTAGCTAGTTTAGACGTGGATGACTGGTGTGGGTGGGTCACCCTTTTGATTTGGGATTAGGTGGTCAGTTTTTATGTAGTTTACATTCCTAATCTCATCTTGAATCGATGCACGATTTTGGATTGGATGCCTTCATAGCTTCCTATTGTAGAGTGGATTGTTGGAGGGATTTTCAATATGGTGAAGTAGGAGGAGGATAGATGTGGTGGTGCAATGTTGGTGGTCAATGGTTCAGAGAAGCGTGCTTGGTTTTGTTGCAACGATACTCTTCAATATTTTTGACACCAATTGGACATAGAAAGTGTTGGATTATGGTGGTTGGTATACATGGTTTAACAAACAATGGGAACATCATAGGGTTTAGGCTCAACTAGATTGATTCTATCAACCATATAAGGATTTGATTTTCTCTGGATGGCTTCATCCTGTTGATATGCTTTTAGATGTGACTAGCTTAGATCATTTGTTGATTCATACTATAATTCCCTCGAGACAATCTATTAATTCACTATACTTTTCATTGTTCAAGTTGTAAGTCTCACATTTAGAGTTGGAGGACTTCCAAACCCTTGTTCAAAGAATATGGAATCTTTCCCCTCAACCAATTGGGGATGAGAGTTGGATTATTTGGTGGGGGGATAAAATGTGTCATAATGTTAATTTTATCAGAGGTTGGGGCAGGATGCTAGCTAGGAAGCAAAACAAGGAATTGTGGTTGGCTCAACAACATCTTGAGGAGATCCATACGTTTCTTGAAGAGGATCTCTATAATGTGACTTTCATAAGGAGACTATGAAATTGGAGATGGTGGTTCAACAAACTAAGGATTACTTAGCTAGGGGTGCTTGGGTCAACTTTTTTCTTCAGTGGATTTAGGAAGAGGATGAGGGTTCCAAGTTTTATTTTGAATTTCATAAACAAAAGATTGTGGCAAAGAGGGTGCTTAGGTTGCATCATATTGATGGCTCTCTTATTGAGGAGCTTGTTGAGGTTAGAGATATGTTTAACTTCCATTTTCATAATATATTTTCTCATTATCCTTTAATAGATGGGGTGACAACTGCTAGAGATGCTTGTTGTTGTGAGGTACCCATAAGGTTTGTTGTGGTGATAAGGACAAGTTAGATAGAGAATTTTCCAAAGAAGAAACTTTTGATGAAGAATGGTAAATCCCTAGTCATGGATGGATTTCCTTGTGACTTGTAAAAGGCCATGTGGGATACTATTGGTGTTGAATGTTGTTATTTTCCCTTGGAAGCTTTTGCTATTATTTGATTGTCTAAGTTTCTCAATCAAGGGGCTCAAGCTTATTCTAAAGAACACAACCAAGGATTCCATTGGTGGCTAGTGACCTATCACATTGCTCATAGTTGTGTATAAAATTATGTCCAAGCCTTGGGCATTGCGAATTTTCTCAGTGGAAACGTATGTGGCTTGTCATGATCAATTAGGATTTGTACAAGGGAGATTCATTTTTTACAATTTGGTTTATGCATGGGAGGCTATAAATGAGCAAGGGAGATTGGGAAACACACATTGATCTTCAAAATGATTTTGACAAAGCATTTGATAGGGTTCGTTGGGATTTTATTCTAAGATGTTGATTTGTTTGGGGTTTGGCCATCTGTGTGTTTCCATGTTGAACACTTTGTTCACCAATGTTTCATCTTTTATTTCAATCAAAAGGGGCTTGTCTTCTCAAAGTCATTTGCATCATTTTATTCGTTAATGATGTCATGGTATTTGTAGGTCTTGACCGCAAATTATTTGGATTATTTGTTGGAGGCCACCTGTATTTGTGGTCATATTCATGGTATTCTTCTCCCATACGGTTTTGATATGGTTAACAGCCACTTTGTAGATGACTATCTTCTCTTGGTTAGAGTGTAAAATACATTTGTTGAGGGGGGGCTTGCTTGTTTAGACACATTTTACTCATCCTTCGAGGCTGTAGTTAATGTTCATAAAATTGAATTTTTTTAGTAGGTTTGGAAAGTTACCCATTGGATTGGATCCGTATTGCTTGGTCTTATATTCGACCTAGGGTTATTGCACGATATTTGGGGATTCCCTTTGGAGTTGGGGTATCATCAATCACCATGTGAGATTGGTTTTTGTAGAGGTTGCAAAGTAAGCTTTATAACTGGCATCATAAGGACCTTCCATTCGTGTGAAAGTTGGTTTTTGTTGGGCTCAATTTTGATGGCTTGAATAGATTTTGAGAGCTTATATTTGGTTTATGTATGGTGGAGATTGAGGGTTTCCCTTGGTGCCATAAGTTGTTTGCACAATTCCCAAGGATAAGGGGGGTGTGATTTGATTCATGTGCCACTCAAGGGAGTATTATAGAAGCCACATGGGTGGTGTCGTGTCTTGAGGGTTCAACTCTTTGGCAGTGTTTATTTTGGAATTGGGTTCTTTTAGCACAACATTCAGTTAGATTTTGGGGGACTTTTGAACTGTACAATATCAACTCATATCCTTGTCTCTTTCAAATCTTTGGTTTACTGATCTTCTGGAGCATTCAGGGTGTTTGAAAGATGGTTGTTGGTTTGGTTCTCTAGCAATGGGAGGGAAACAAGGCTGGTTGGAATTTAGCTTGTCATTACATTTGGGGTTGGAGGGTTGTCACAACCCCAATTTACTCATTTTTTTAAAATTTTCATATGTACATGTTGACGACATTAATTCTTATGTCGCAGGTATGAAATACAAAGAGGATGTAGTGTGACTCTGCATCGTCTACAGTTAAGGTATAATTTGTATTTATGTACTATACATGCATCAAATATTTATTACTTTTTAATTGCGGAATAAGAACCAGCCTTAGCTTGGCGAATACTTATAATATAGTATTAATAATTGACTTTGCTACTGTCGTAATTGATTAAGATTACTGTTGGTTTCTTATGTAGCTTTTATTAAAGACTCTTATACGTTATTCTAGTTTAATGGCTGAACCATAAACCACTTTACGATGTTGAGCTTGTATTGTTGTTAATCTTCCATATTAAGTGGAGAGTCTTACTTATGGTAATACTACCATAAGTCGACTTCATCCAAGACTTGCATTTAAGTATGAAATCAAAGCCATTATGCTCGTCGAGCTTCATGTATTTTCAACCAGAGTATTTGTAAGCTATTTAAGCTTCATATAGCACATGCTATAATATATATATAATCTATTCACACTCTATATAATATATACCATAGTATATATAACTATTCACACTTAATATAACATTATCCAATATATATAACTATTACACTTTATATAACATACACCAATAATTGGAATCTAAACAACCCAATACATGGTTAATAATCATCGTGTAACTATTCAAACTTCATGCATCAAATGTTTAATGCAAAGAATATATTTATCGCGAACCAATGTATGGTTACTAATCCCAAATAGAGACGATGCAAATATTTTACGCATGCTCTCACGAGCTATGCTAACCCAAGGTTATGATCTTAAGCATACATGATACATTTTATTACAAGGTATGAATGCGACCACGTGAACTCGGCTTGCCAAAGTCTAAGCTATGGTTACGAGGTTCATTACCCAGATTATGTGATTCGAATCCCGAGCTCACAGTTGTAATGCATAACCAAGATTCGTATACCGATTTATAAGATCTTGTATTAAATTAAAATCTTTGTGTATTAAATATGATATAGGCTCAACATTAATGCTTGGCCTTTCTTGGTTATTGTTGGAGCATAGGCCGCAGCTATGGTAAAGCTGCCAAGTTTTGGGAAAAAGCACTAAGTTTGAAGGAAAAGTGCTAATTTTGAGGAAAAGCACCATTTTTGGCGGAAATGAACAGTGCACGGTACGGCGCCAGATGGACGAGCTCACCGCAGAATGCGGACCAAAAATCGTGGAGCTCGCGCGCACAAGCCAAAGAAGAGTAAATGTGGCCGAGTAGAAAGCTCAACCACCACAATAAATGAAGCGGCGGAATAGAGGGCTCAGCTAACCTCATTAAGGCTAAGTACAGGAGTTATGGTTGCTCGGACCAAGGAAGAGCAACGGGACAAAGCATTGAAGGCAAAGGACAAGGAACAAAGAACGATGAAGCGGCGCCCATACCCGCGATCTACGCCGAAAATCGCGGAGTCTACAGGAAGCTGCGACGCGACTGCAAGAGGCGTCTAAAGTACACCTAGCCGTCAGTGGTTAGTGTTTTTGGGGATCATTGTTGGGAAAGGCCCACAGTTTTGTAAAGGTGCGACCCTCAGGGCCACCTATATATATGTGTAATTGTAAAGGGAAAAGGGTTAGATGGGTTGGTTAGAAGGTTAAGGAGTTAGAGAATTGGATAGCCGAAGAGCTAGAATCGCTAAGTTTACAGACAGTCTAGGTTGATGTCTGAGTCATTGTAATATTTGTAGAAGAAGAGAATAGATCTAAGAGAAGGAATCCCAGCTGTGTGCGTGGAGTTTCCCAGAAATATCTAAGGCTGTAGCTGTGTGCACAGCGGAACGGTGTAATTCCCATTTCAAGCTAATATAAAATACAGTTCCTGTGGACGTGATTTCCCCGTGGAGGCGAACCACATAATTCTTGTTGTTATGGTGATGTTTTACGTGATTGCATGTCTTTGTTTTACTATCTATGTTTACATGAATGTTTCACTATCTTTATGAATGAGTATGTAAAGTAAGTCCTTGAAGCTCCCTTAGAAGTCATACTAGTGCAGTGTCGAAGGAGCCTGTAAGAACACTATCGCCGCAGCGCTCGAGGAGTGTGTTACTGCGTTGTGACGCAAGGCCAGAAACGATACATAGTGTATCGGGCGTAGCGAGTAAAAGCCTTGTGCGCAGGGGCGGGGCTACCGCGCAGCTAGGCCGAGACGAGTAAGTTCCAGTGCTGTCGCGATGTATGACCTATGAAAGAGTAAGACGCTCTATTCAGGGGTCCTCCAAGAAGGTATAAGAGAGAGAGCTGTAGACTCCGTGCCACCCCGGTTAAGGAAACTTGATTCCTTAGCCCCCCATAGCCACTTCGGGTGAGACTTTGGGCTACTGCGCAGCTCGTCGCCGAAAGGGCCAGTGTGCCAAAGGGGTGTTTGTTGCTGCGCCTCCTGAAAACCCGGGTCTGTCCAGAAAGCAGCCAACAGTTATCGCAGGACCACTACAGATTTCCAACTTGGCTGGAAGTTGGTGAAGCCATGTGATGGATTAATCACCATAACAAGTATTGGCTCAGCCTTCCTTACGTGGCAATGTTAAGAGCGCTGATCACGATCCTCGGGATCGTAACTGGTTTCCTCCAGGGTTTAGTTAAGCTACGAGGCAAGGTAATGTTCATTTGTTATTCGACAATGCAATGTTATGTTGTTGCGATCAAGGGTGGCTCTGTGTAGAGATTACCCAACCCTGCTATCGCCATGGTGAAGAGTAACAAGATTAAAGGCTGTTATGGCCTCTCTATGCAGAGCTTACGAGGGTTTTCCCTCTAGACCGTCAGGTCTTTGGTTCACGGTTCGACCTTGTGATTTCGCTTGTTAAGCGTTTGGATGTCTTGGGTTATGTCAGAAGGTGTTCGGTGTTTAAACTTGAATCCTAATGGGAATTGTTGGAAAAAAATGCTGACAGTGAGTTATGGAGCTCTCGACATCTCTTGTTCGTCCTTCAGGGTAAGTAAAGAAACGTTAAACCCTTAATGTTTTTATTATGTAAATCCACAATGCTATTTGTAACTAGTCTTTCGCAGAGGTTTTGCTTTACAGATAGTTACATATTTTGATTATAACCATACTCGTATCATTGTTTGTTTTGTAGGGAGAATATGCTATGTCGTTGATTAAGGGGACACGACGGCCACCATAACCCTGGTAAGCATTCTTCCACTTTCTCATTATGGTTTATTTAATACCCATTAACTCTTTATACCCTAACTACTCATTAACACTTGCTTGCAGTTGGTCTCATGGACGTGGCTATCCTTTGGGAATTTAAACCGGTACACGTAATTGGAAAATTCTACTTGAGTATGTTATTTGCTTATTGTTTCAAGCTTATGTGTGGGCTAAGACAGCCACAGCGAAATCATTAAATATTTACTTGTTTATTCACCGAGTTGGTCGGCTCTGTTAATTATTTACCCACTTGTTAATGAAGAGTGCATGTCGGCTTGTTCTATTTCTTGTGTTAATAGAAACTTTGAATACTTCCAACTGATGAACCCTTACGGATCCGAATATGTGATTTGAACTATGAGTTATTTATACGAATTTCTCCAAAGCTGAATGCAATGTAAATAAAGGAACGATGCCCTTCGGCATTCAAACCCTGTGTTGATTTTATGAAAAACCATTCGGCTTTATTGCTTAAATCGTGGTTTAAAGAAAATATTGCATTAATGTTTACATGTTTCGACTTTACTATTTATGTGGCCTTATGGCTCTGTTATTATTTTGGTTACCTAGCTTACTGTTCGAACAAGCCTCACGACTATGTTTTGAACCATGCGACTGTAAAGAAATCGTATTGCACAATGAAACCTAAGAGTCTTACGACTCTGTTTGACCAATGAATATCTACAGAGATGGAAACATAAACATATACTTTCTTGTTTAATGATTGTTTACCATCTTTTGTAAGTCTTATAGCTCTGTTGTTTATCCATGACTATTGTTGAGCCTCTCGGCTCTGTAATGTTAATTATTTGACTATTCTTGTGTGCAATCCGTGATTACTTGACAATGCGAATGAAATAGGTGTTGATCAAAACCCTAAGAGTCTCACGACTCTATGATAGCAATGTTATACTTGATTTTTACTTAGGTTAATATTGTATGAGCCTTGCGGCTTGGCTTAGCTATAAGCACTTGCATGTAATTCATATTTGTTTAGTATTGTGTTAGTTCTTGAGTTCCATACTTAGTACCAGAACATAATTTGTATTTGTATTATATATATATATATATATATATATGAGTACTCTATTTTCATACTAAATGTTTATACTGAAATGGAGTGTTTATTTAAAGTATAAACCCTAGTTCTATTTTAACAAAGAATCAAAGATAAAGTATTATTCATAATAATTCTATCTACAATAATAATTACCAATTTCTAGATGTAAGGGAACATTGATAACAAAATAGAAGAGGATACTACAAATACATAAGCATAGGAGACATATTCTTCAGAAGTAAAATGTACAGAACAACTATTCAATATATAATACATTTCTTATAATAAAATTCATTAGCAGAACATTTAAATTAGACAAGGTACTGTTCATCATTTGCTACTAATTTTACACAGTAAATACTAAACAGATAGAGAAATAAAGGTACATAATACTATTAAGGCAATAATAGAACCTGACTGAAAGAATAGACTGAATCCAATCTGAAGTTCGTCGTTCCTCCCAACTAATCTTCCAGAATAGCCAAGCTTACTTGTTCGGAAACCCCTGAACCTGTTTGTTGGACCACAAGGACAAAGACAGCTGAAGCAACAGAGAACTATCACTCAGTTCTCCATCTCAACTCAACAAAATAATTTCCCTCTTCCATCCAAGCCTCATGCTTATCTGATGGGAATAGTTTAATAAAGCTTTGCCTAAGACTTAGGTCTATCATGAGCCTCCTGCTCTAGAACCTCCATCTGGAGTTCTGACCTTAAAAATAGGGATGATGCCTCCTGCACCTGTTGAGGTATTAATTAGTGGTTTTCACCACTATGGCAATCTTCCCAACACATGTCATTCCTCCTTGTGGGCCAACAAACACTCTTTCAACAGCTACTTCATATTGGATTCTCCTATTTTTATTTATTAAATAATAAAAATAATACAATATCCTCAAACAAGTGTCTTTGACCACACTTGGACAAATAATTGTTCAACAACAATTAAAAACATTATTACAAAGTATTTCAACTTTAACTAAGGTTCTAGGGGTATTACAAGGGTTCGGGTTTCATGTGTGGCTGAGCTACCCCATTTTTCGTTTCAAAAAATTGAGTAGGAAGGGCATCTTTTTGTGGGGTGATTTGTGGGATTCAACGTTTTGTTCTTGGAAGGAGTGGAATGTTGTTGCTCAAGAGTATAGTTTCCTTTCTTATATAAACCTTTGATAATGGAGCTTTGAGGGCTTATCCCAAGGGCTGAATTGTATAAATTGAACATTAGAATCCCTGGGATTTTTTGGAGAGATTGTTGTTGGTATTTTGGTCATCCACTTTAACAATATGAATCTCATCCCATGTATTATGCACTTCATCATGGGCATTCATTATCTCCAATCCTAAATGCTCATTGCATATCGAGGAATTTAGACCATAGAAGGATTCGTAAATTGCAGAGTGTTTGGTCATATATGATTTCTTATAAGTTGAGAGTTTTTGCATGGTTGTTAATTTATTAAGGATTCCTTCCAAGGTTAGGCTGACCAAAAGAGGTTTTTTTTATGGCGTCCATCCTATTTGTCAGCATTATGAGATAATGAAGCACATCTTTTGGGAGTGTCAGTGTGCCAAACAGTGTTGGAGGTTGCTTGAGGATCAATGCTTAGAGGTGCTTTAGGGCAATGTTCATTGGTGTTTTGTTTTATTTGGTGATCGGGGCATTCGTGTGCACCCCTCCCTTGTAGGGATTTGGAATTATTTGAGGATCAAAACTTTATTTGTTCTATGTGGCAATATGAAGTTTGCCATCAACTTCTAGCCAAAGAGGCTCTACTAATAAAAGATACATAGTAATTAGACCCCGCTAAATATTTTGACTTTCTTTCAATACTTATTGCTATAAGGAAGAAGATCTAATGTAGCATGTATATATCTTTTCATCTTTTTTTATATAGGTCTTTTAAAATATTTTTTTCTAAATATAAAACATATTTAAAATAAATAAATAAATATTTATAAAATTTTAAAATATATATTCCCAAGTTTAGGTTAAACAAACATGAGCTAGACCTGAAATCAAGAGTTCGAGAGGTAAAAAATTCCTTCAAGAAACATTATATGAAATCAAAAGTTCGAGAGATCACAAATTCCTTCAGGAAACATTATATATATATAGAATCAGTGAACTACTTTAGGTTTAGCTCAGTAATATATATAGAAATGTATTAGGGGTTGAAGGTGTGAGGGAGTTGTGGAGTCTTATGGTTAATAGGCAAAAGCTGAGGGGATCATAGTTTTCTAATGTGGGGAGGCTGTCGTCTACTTACCTGTTGAATAGATCATTCTTGCATTTAACATTGAGATTAGACAGAAACAGATTGGCTGCCGTCTACTTAATCTGTTGAATAGATCATTCTTGCATTTAACATTAAGATTAGACAGAGACAGATTTTCTTATAGTGAATGAAAAATTACCTGCCCTCAGGAAAAAAAGAAACCATAGATCAGTATAGGTCGTTGACACGGCAGATATATCTTAAAGAATGACCTACATGGAAGACTGGTGAAACGTTTATCTCTCTCGCTTGTTCGGTTTCTTCAGCTCGATCCTGGGGTAGGAAAAGGTATGGGAGTTCGCGGGGCAATTGAGAATGCAATTACATGAGTGGAACGGTCATCGAAAATGTAAAGCTGAGAATGAGGGAAGGGACGGGAAACCACTATTAGTAATTACCCCCAATTCCGCCACTGAATAAAGTGGGTGATGCAAATGGATCCCTCTATTTGTGCCAGATGCAAGGAATATTATTGGGTGTTTTTTCTCGTGATTCTCTTTCACCGTCCATGCTAATCGCCTGACGATATATTCACCAAAAACGCTATAAAACTGCCGGGGATTGGGGTGCTTTTGTGTAGAGTTTATCCTAGATGGGGCAGGGGCGTGATTTGACGATTTGGTCTCGTCTCGTCCGTGACGGATAATTTAATGTGGGCTGGTAAGAGGGGTTGGGTTTAGTGAATATGGCTCTCCTCTTCGCGTGTCCTCTTAACTTAATTACGCCGATAGGTGTATTCTTTTAACTTTTGGGGTGGGGGTTGGGTGACTGATTTATTATTTTTTTAATAACTAACGGCCAGATTTTAATGATCAGAGAATATGCTTCGTCTTACGCCCAAATGAAGCATCCAGATTTAATGGGGTAAGTCATGTACATGTTTAAATTGAATCGCCACTTTGCTAAAATAAATAATAATTTAAACCGTTACGTGTAGTGGTTATGATCAATCCGCTCGCTCCACTCCCCCACACTCCTCCGTCGGCTCAGCTCCACTCACCCCCACACTTCTGTAAGATCCGCTACCCTAATCGACGGCTCAACACCATAATCTTTTGTAACCGGTTCAAACCACTAAGGGGCTATTATATCCTACCCAGATCTATGATTTCTTACACCGAGCACACTCAAACGCAGACCAGAGGAGCATACCAGCAGACCAGGAAGACATAAGTAGCAGAAGACAGACGAAACTTCAACAACACACAGCAGAAAGAGGTACGAATTGTAAATCACTATTTCCATCTTGCACTGATCTTTGAATGCTTTAAATTTGCTAGAGATTTTAGATTAAAAACGTTTTACTATCTCAAACACTGTCTCAGACGTAGACGCAGAGGCAGAGGCAGACGCAGACCAAGCAGACTCAGACGCAGACCAGGCAGACACAGACGTAGATGCTGACTAGGCAGACCAGGCAGACGCAGACTTAGCTTCAACAACACCCAGCAGAGAGAGGTAACAAATGTAAATCACGATTTCCTTCCTGCACTGATCTTTGAATGCTTTAAATTTGCTGGAGATTTTAGATTAAAAATCTTTTACTGTCTAAATTTTTTTTTTAGATCGAAATAGGATCCGTGCAAAAATCAAGTTTTAGATCGGAACAAAACAAAAACGTTTTACTGTCTAAATACCATACTATTATTATTTTTATATCGGTAAAGGTTTTTTGTTTCATTAATTGATACACATTCTCGATATTTTCGATTTCACAATGAGGCCAAATGGTACCATACATTTCAGAGAATCGCTTGGTTTGTTGATCGCATGGGTTTCGAATGCACAGTTTACAAATAACATGCAATAATGGCAACAATAAACCAAAGAACACAGCAGGGAACTAGGTTAAGAATCAAAACAAAATGGTATTGTGAAATTCATATTCTATTTCAAAATCTATTTCTATACAAATTTGACTATTCTGATTAAAATGGTCAATCTTATCATGATATAAAATTGAATTGCTTTTCTAAACATGAGATAAAAAACGCACAATTAACCCCCATTTTACTGTAAATGTTTTGATGTGAATTCTATTATAATTTGGCTATCGATAATTTCTGCACAGTACGAACTCTTTACATGGTGAAACTGTGTCTAAAGGTTTTGCACCTTTCTGAATCGGCCCAGTATGAGTATGAGTGTGTATATAGAGTATGTCTATGAGTCTGTATATAACAATGGATTCCAATTTTGACTATCGATTTCATCAACAAACAGAACGTACTTTTCTGATTTGCTCTCGGTGAAAGAGGCTCTCATTAATATGATACATTGCAGGTTTTTTCTACAGTTTTGTGTCAACTTGAATATCACAAAACCTCCATTGGACGGTCCTAAAACTTCAGTGAAACCATGATCCCTGTGTAAATCAATTGATAAACATCATTAATAGACAATTAGTTAAATAAGACCAATATCTCTTAAAATAACACGACAGTGCTTGACCATTTACGTAACCAAAATGAAATATAGCAAAGAATTCCATGCGATTCATTGCCTTTCAATCTGTTTATAGTGATGTTGAAAGGTCATTCCTGTTCCATGTTATTTCTGTTCATTAATTTTTTTATACAATTAAATTAGTTCTTGGCCAAGGTTAGAGGATATTATGACGTGGATGTAGCTACGTCTCTCTGTCTTCTTAGGAATATCTTGCAAGAGGTAGA
Organism: Larix kaempferi; assembly: GCA_027924585.1. Lineage (NCBI taxonomy): Eukaryota > Viridiplantae > Streptophyta > Pinopsida > Pinales > Pinaceae > Larix > Larix kaempferi. The sequence goes on from BSBM01000012.1 coordinate 51,188,841, forward strand.
AACCCAACCGAAGGCTTACATCTCTCTGTGTTCTTAGGAGTATCGTGCGAGAGTTAGAAACACAGCGGAAGGTTTGCTCTTTAGGGTTAGGGTTTATTGACTTAGTTTATGTGGTTTTGAGATTTAGATCTCTTAGAAGTAGTATAATTAACTAAAAGTATTGTTAATAATTTCTTAAATAAATGTTTATAAGAGAATATTTCAGCTTTTTTAATTCCTTCCCTCTTTCTTAATATGGGGATTTTCAATGTTCTTATTCAAATTATTTATAATCAAATATTATAAATAGGTTAGATTTTATGGGATTTTCAATGCTCTTATTGAAATTATTTAAATAAAATATTAAAAAATAGGTTAGATTTTAAACCATTTGGATGGATTTTTCAATATTTTATTAATATTAGCAGATTTGAGTATTATGTCAACTTTTTTAGTATCATGTCATATTTATAAATTATAAAATAATTTTTTATTTATAAATGTAAAAGAAAGAAAATCATTGTAATGATGTTTATGATCATTTAATATTTTGTTATTATTTATAAATAAAAATAAAAAAAATTAAATGTATAAAATTAGTTTTATTTTTTATTAAATATTATTAATAGATAATCAATTAAAAGACATTAATAAATATTAATATTTATTATTGATGTTTATTATTAATTGACATTATTAATGTTAAATTGATAATCTTAATTATCAAATTTCTTCACATTTCATTAGATGTTGTGCTATGTACATAGAAATGTACAAGATTGAGATTAATATAAATATATCGCTTGTAAATATAACTCATTCAATAAATACTATCCCTTATACAAATTCAACAAACAAAATTGATTCGAATGGTTTTATTGTATGCAAACGAGAGGTGATTCGAACAAAAAGCGTGGAGTTCATGCCTTTCTACTTGTCATTTTTTGCCTTCATTAACAGCTTTTTGTGGATGAGCTATGGTGCTCTTGGCTGAGATATCTTCCTTGCGGTAATAATATATGTTATAGAAAGTTTGTATTATCAAATATATATATATATTATGTTTCAAATCTTATATTTGTGTCCTGGGTTTTGTTGTAGACTCCCAATGTGATCTACGTTTTCTTGACCTTGGTTCAGTTAATACTATATTGCATATACAGAAAGAACAAGAGGACAAGTCAGGGATAGGAAAAATTTTGGATCTGGAGGGAGGTTGAAAACCAATGGAGCTCTGAATGGAAATCTGAAGAGAAAAGCAAGTTACAGTCCGACAGAAGGTGGAGATGCAGAAAACATTAAAACCGCAGAAAGGACATCCCGAGCATTGATAAAATATTCAGTTAGCAGAAGGATTCTGCAACAGTGAATAACAACTTTCTCTGGTTTATTGCTGAGTAATAGTATTCCCATATTCAAAGCCTTTACTCTGATGTCCGCATAGTTGGAAACTTCTGAACTAAAGATAGAACGTTTCTTTACTAATTTGTTCTCCCACGGTTGTGCATATGTTAGGTTTCCCACTTAGTAACAGCAACTATGCATCATGTTAGGTTTCCAATGAGTAAGCAGCGATTTTTTGGGAATTTTTTTAGAAGAAAAAAAACATGTTTATTTTATAAAAATAAAAAGATAAAAAAAAGTTTAAGATACTACTCAAAATCAAATTTTACAAAACAGAAAAGCATTAATATGTGAAATATTTGTGTATTTTTTTTTTTAAATTAATAATATTATTATTATTAAATTTATTAATTGGTAAACTTTACCATATGCAATAGTGAAATGAAAATTAATTGATTTCAATTTATATACACTTCAATTTTTAAATTTTTTCACTACTGAAAATCAATTGACTTCATTCCTACCAAATTTAATAGTGAAAATTAATTGACTTCTAACCAAAAATTACGTCCCTATATCTAACACTGAAAGTTAATTGAAATGAATCACATGAAAATAATGGTGTTTGTGGTTTCAAATCAATTAATTTTATCCACGGTTACACAATTAATTTCTTGATATCCCACATTGGAAATTATCAGTATATACATTAACATTAAAATAATGGTGTTTTGATTTAGTTTGAAGTTATATATTTTTTTAACTTTTAAATAAATTTATTCACTTTTTACATTATGATTTTGGGTTTTTATTAAACTTTTTACTAAATTCAAAATTTAATTTAATTAACATTTTGTTATTAAAAAAATGATATACATAATACAAATATAAATTCTTTGTATTAAATTCAAATTTTATTTAATTAAAAAATTTATATTAAAAAATTTATAATACAATTTTTTTATTAAAAATAGGAAAATAAAATTATAAAACTCATATTATATTATGATAAGTTTAATATAATCAAATTAAATATAAAAATAATTATTTCAAAGTTGATAAAATAAAAATTATTTTTAATATTGTAATGAAGAAAATTAATGTAATATATGAAATGAATTCGTAAAATAATATTTACTGTTAAGAGGATTATAATATCTTATTTATAACTTATTTATAATAAAATTATTGAGATGAAGAAGAATGACATTTTAATATTATAAGATTTTAAATAAATTTAAAGGTTAAAAAGTTATATTATGTATTTATAACATCAATTTTATTATTTTTATATTTTAAAATTTTTTAAATAAAATATTGTAAAATTAGTTTTGATAAAAAAAAATAAAAAATAAGTCAAAATTTATAAAATTATAAAAAATAATTAAAATTTTGATTAAATTTAAAACTTAAATAATTGTATTTGAATATTTAATATTGTTTTTCTATTTTAAA